>CM049395.1:2177500-3602500 GCA_026929865.2 Hyperoplus lanceolatus | reverse complement strand
TAGAGAAAAATTGCGAAGTAATTCAATCATTGACTAGCAGATGTTTACATGTTAATACTTAAATCTTCGACAACTATGCTTCCCCCCCAGCTGCCTCAAAACACAGTCAAGCTATAATTGAAACAGATGCAAAGAGATCCAAATAGGCAACTCTTGAAATGAGTTTCAGTGGACACTGTATAGTAAGCTCATGTCAAGTCGTTCAAGAGAGTTGGTCAGCAATAAGACCAGACGGTCAAAATGTTGCAAACTTAAAAAGTGCGGTGTCTTAGGTTTGTACTTTTTCCATCACTGTCAGGCATCATACACATTCCATTGTGAGACTCTACTTTTGGGCCACACAGAGGAAATCCTCTTTTGTAGCTATTGAATTTGTTCCTTGGTCTCTTGCATATATTAATCCATTTTAATGTAACATTAACTTACACAGAAACAGTCCCTCATTAACCCTAAGTAAGCCGATTCACAGGACTATGAAGTTGTCCATCAAGTCAACCCCACCCCTTCTTAACCCATTATATAAGTCATGTGGTGAGAGAAGTGACTTTAGAACCACGTGGGCAGGATGCATTCAAGTGCTGGAACCAGGATACAATAGTTAATAACTTGTTGTGTGAATGTTATCAGAGAGTTTTCGTCCAGTAATTCAGGGTGTTTGTTTGTCATAAGCACATTAACAACAGCAGCAGTCATTGGCAATAGAATTGTTAAGTCCCAGGCTCCACTCAACAATGCAATACAGAGGAAGAAAAAAAAGTGAAGAGAGCCACACCTGAGAACAAATTAACACAACAGTAGTGTAAGGACACAGTGCAGAGAGATGTGGAGGGATAAGGTGAATAAATATAAAGTCAATTTAGATGCAAAATACAATCAAATAAAATGGAGACAATCTAGAATACTATATATGTACTCTAATGCTGTAAATAACAATACAAATAATGACTGTGGTGAAATAGGACACTGTTCATGTAATAGAATAATGTTAAATATGATCAAAATATGGATACGCGATATGTGCAGATGTAAATATGCAAACCTATGTATTGACAGTGAAGTCGTGTCCCCATGGAATGGAGTACAAGGAGTGTGGGAGTCTGTGTGCTGACACCTGCTCCAACCCTGAGGCCAGCCACACCTGTGACAACCACTGTATCGATGGATGCTTCTGCCCAGCAGGTACACAGCAGTGACACACACACGTACGCGCAAACAACTGCTCTTTCAAATGGCGTTAAGAGTTGCTGAAAAAGGAAGAGGAGAGATACCTTACCAGAGATATGACTAGTCACCTAGCCACTCGACTAAATCAAGACTGTTTGCTGTCTTGGCTCCAAAATGGTGGAAGGAGCTCCCCATTAACATCACATCAGCTGATAGTTTACACATCTTCCGCCGCAGCCTTAAAACACATCTCTTCAGACTGGACTTTGGTAAAAAATAAATAAAAAAAATTCAAAATGTCGGATTTCGGTATCAGGGATATTTAGCTCCTATGCATTGTATGCTCAAAGATGCGTAAGGTTGAGCTCACTTAAGTAAAAGTACAAATACTAAACTGTAAAAATACTCTGGTGCAAGTTAAGGTCCTGCATCGGTAAAATGTTACCTAAGTAAAGAATGTGAGTATAATCAGGACAATGTACTTAGTTATTATATGTCGCATTGCATTAATGTAAAAGCAGGGTTTGGATCATAGATAGTAAATAATATGGATGTATCATCCGTGCTGACCTCAGTTATTCACACGGCATCCAATAATTCTGGTTTATGCGCGTCGCCATCTTGTGAGATTTTTACTCCGCCTCACGTCGGGGGGAGGGAGATACGCCCATCTAGCTGATGTCTACCTCCGAGGCAAAGTGAGGGACAACGGGCGGAAAGCTGTCACTCAAGAGATCGCGCCAATACATTTTAACCTCCAAAAGAATAAAAACTAGCCTGCTAGAAAAAAATTCACGCCCCTCAGTGTTGTCATGGAGATATGACCTAAACATACAGACTAGAATGGTTTTGTGGACCAGGCTGTAAACAGGTTTAATAAGACTTTGAAAACGGCCTGTGTAACAAGTGAGTCAAAGAAAAATTGCTCTGTCTTGGTACCACCCCCAGTGGCCACCGGAAGGTACTACAATTTTGGTCACTTCCTTATTGGATGCTGGTAAAAATGGCTGAGTTTGGGGCTTGGTTTGGATGCGGTGGAGCTCATTTTCTATGGGACTGCCAAAACCTTTTATTTTCATAGTGGATTTAAGTATTGATTCATTTATTTTATTCATCAATTGATTTATTGTTTGCTCGGTCAAAAATTTTGAAATGCAGCCAATCTTCAAATGTAGGAAGCTGGAACAATGACATTTTTGGCATGTTTGTATAAAAAAATTAAAACAATCCAAATGGTAAATAGCCAATTCATTTTTTGTCAATCAAGTTATCTATGAATGGCCTATATGTTTCATCTTTGCTTGTATGTCTTGTCTACATACTCTGGTTAATTCTCCATAAGTTTCACGTGCAAAAATATTAATTTGTAAAGTTACTAACTTCTAATCAGATAAATATAGTGGAGTGAAAAGAAGAATATTTCCCACTGAACAGTAGTGGAGTAGAGGTACAACGTAGCATGGAAATATACAAAATGCCAGGTAAGTATCAGTGCCTCAAACCTGAACGTTAGTACAGTACTAGAATAAATGTCCTTTGTTTCATTGCACCACTGGATTCAATGTAGCAGCACTCTGATCACTTTCAGGTACGGTGCTGGATGATTTAAACGGAAATGGTTGTGTCCCACTGAGCAAGTGTTCCTGCAGCTACAACAGCAAGATCTACGGACCTGGAGAGTCCTACTCCAGTAACTGCAGAAAATGGTATGATATCATAGACAGTTTTTTGGGTTTGCTAGAGAATAGGTTGAATAGAAAAAAAATATATATATTTTGTTCTCCTGTAAAATACAATGGGTGCCCAGAATATGTTCAGCCTAATTTCGGGTCTATTTTGGTGTGGTTCAGTTGCAAATGAAGCCATCTTCTATCCCATGGAAATGATAAGTGACATTGTGTTTACTGACACTGGCTTCCTGTCACTCAAAGAATTGATTTCAAAATACTGATGTTGGTTTACAAAGCCCTAAACGGTCTAGGGCAAAAATACATTACTGATCTGCTGATACGTTATGAGCCGTCCAGAGCCCTTAGGTCGTCTGGGACAGGTCTACTTACAGTCCCCAGAGTTAGGACTAAACAAGGAGAAGCAGCTTTTAGTTTTTGTGCACCAAATCTCTGGAACCAACTCCCAGAAAACTTGAGGTCTGCTGCAACTCTCAGCTCTTTTAAATCAAGTCTGAAGACTTTTCTGTTTCCATTTTGACTTGTAATTTTTATTTTATTTAAATATTCTATTTCTATTCATTCGCTTTTAAGTGTTTCATTTATTCGTTTTTCTAATGTGTATTGTGTATTTTAATCTTGCCCCTGTAAAGCCCTTTGAATGGCCTTGTGTCTGAATTGTGCTATATAAATAAACTTGCCTTGCCTTGACAGTGTGTGCGAGAGTGGCGAGTGGAACTGTACGGAGAAGAACTGTCCAGGAAGCTGCTCTGTGGAGGGAGGATCTCACATCAACACCTTTGATGGAAAAGCCTTCACCTTCCATGGGGACTGTTCATACGTTCTGGCTAAGGTAGTACACATCTTCATCATCTAAATCATCATTATTTTTACACAAACACACACATACAATGCCCAGCTGCTATGGTAGCACGTACCACAACACTGCTACATCACTCTAAAGACCTCAACCTTACACAGGTCAAAGCTATTATATTTGTTAGAAATCCATTAGCAGTGTTGTAGTATAAAAACAAGGACCATCCCATAAATCAAATCAATTCATGTAAAATCAAATAGATAGATAGATAGATAGATAGATAGATAGATAGATAGATAGATAGATAGATAGATAGATAGATAGATAGATAGATAGATAGATAGATAGATAGATAGATAGATAGATAGATACTTTTTTGATCCTGAAGGAAATTCTTGTTTCAGAGGTTTTTTTATTCATCAAAAGATTTGCAAAGCAAATACAGTACAATGATTTAGTTTTTCCCCTTTTTTCTTCCCCCGAACACACCCCGCCCATATCCCACCCCCCCCACCCAACCACAAACAATCCTGCATCAAAAAAAAAAAAAAAAAAAAAAGCAGCACACAAAAAAAAAACAATACACAATGTTAAAAAATGACATAAACGAAATACACACAAGACACAAATAAACAATAGAAATAAAAAAAAGCTACTCTTGTATTGTTGTTGTTGGTTTTTTAAAATAATTTAAGAAGGGGCGCCAAATTCTGTCAAATTTATTCTCGGATCCCTGGGTAGTATAACGTATATTTTCTCTAAATTCATACATGACATAATGTCTCTAATCCAATGTGAGTGGGAAGGAGGAGCAGGATCTTTCCACTTGAGTAAGATAGCCCTACGAGCACGTAATGAGGTGAAGGAAATTCTTACATCCAGTGGGAGCAAACCTACGTAATAACTAAAAACTAAGTACAATGTGGAACCAAAATGTGTCCCTATCAGCTAAGATCAAGGACTAAAAGTGCTGATAGAAAAGCTGGTGAACCAGTGTGGGTAACAATGGAGTCCAGCGCTGTTAGCCCATTGTCTCTATCTGCCCCTTACCACTTCCACTCTCTTCGGCTATTCCCAACAGTAACCCCGTGATTAAGCACTCCCTTCGAATCTGGACACAATTTAGGAAGAATTTTGGAATGCAGAATTTTTCACTTTTCAGCCCAATTGCAGCTAATCATTTATTTACTCCCTCGAAGGTGGATGGTGCATTCAAGATCTGGCATAAAAAAGGCTTAAAATACATCGGTGATTTATTTATTAATGATCTATTTGCTAGTTTTTCCCAATTGACAAAACATTTTGGTATCGAAAAGACACATTTTTTCCGATTTCTGCAAATCAGGCATTATACGCAGAAGTTAATCCCCCAATTCCCTTATAAACCGCCAGCCAATCATGTTGATTTGTTTCTTTCTGTAAACCCCACATTAAAAGGCTCAATTTCTGTGTTTTTCAACCTTATTTCGAAGTTACATAGCCCCTCATTAGCAGCTATACGAACCCTGTGGGAGCAGGACCTAGGTTCTGCCTTCACAGATCACATGTGGGATTCAGTCCTGGATCGGATACACTCTACCTCCATGTGCGCCCGACATGCTCTTGTGCAATTTAAAGTAGTACATCGTATCCACATATCTAAAACCAAATTAGCTCGTATGTTCCCCGATGTAGACCCGACCTGTGATAGCTGTAAGAGCCACCGCATCACTCTTTCACATGTACTGGTTGTGTCCCACCTTGACTGAATTCTGGACATCAGTTTTTCAAACAATCTCTGAAGTATTGCAGCATCAACCGAACCCTCTCACCGCAATTTTTGGCATTGCTCCAAATCCGGGCTTGCTAAAGGGAAGCTGAAGGTTCTGCCTCACCTCGCTGCTTGCTCGCAGAGCTATTTTACTCAAGTGGAAAGATCCTGCTCCTCCTTCCCACTCATACTGGATTAAGGACATTATGTCATGTATGACTTTAGAGAAGATACGTTATACGCCCAGGGATCGGAGATTAAATTTGACAAGATTTGGCGCCCCTTTATAAATTATTTTGACAAACAAACAAAATTTTACATGATAAACCCCTTCCCTCCTTTTTTTTTTTTTCTTCATTGATTGTTTATTTTTGTTTTTTGTAGTGTGTATTTTGTCTAGGTAATTTTCTAACATTGTGTATTGTTCTTTCTTTTTTTCTTTTCTTTTATGTGCTGCAGGATTGGTTGTGGGTGGGGGGTGGGATGTGGGCGGGGTGTGTTCGGGGGGAAAAAGGGGAAAAAATAATTAATTATTGTATTGTATTTGCTTTGCAAATTATTTCGTTGAATAAAAAAACCTTTGAAAGAAAAGCTGGTGATCTGAAGGAATCTGTGTTTCAGCTCCATCAGTGGTTGAGTAGTTGTGTGTTCTCATGTTTAGGACTGCAGTGGAGACAAGTTTGTGGTTCAGGGAGAACTGGTGCAGTGTGGACTGACCGAGAGTGAAACCTGCCTCAAGTCCATCACCCTGGGTCTGTCTGGAGGGGCTAATGTGAGTTTATGACATACACTCACACGCACACGCACACGCACATGCACACCATTTCTATTTGTTTATTGTAGGAAGGAAATGTCTTTGAATACCAAACCTACTTAACTCACTATTTTCAGCCAGCCAGTGGTTTTCTGTATGTATTTCTGTATGCAGTAAAACAAATAAAATAAAATATTACACTGTTGGTAATCCATCACAGTGAATATCATAAATTCACCTTTTTTTTTTTTTAAATCAAAGTTGCGTACAAGTCTGCAATATTTTTTTTAATTCTTTACTATCATCACAGCATCACTGAATACGTCCCCATGATGCAATAATAACATCTGTTTTTCTCTCATATGAAGGTGATCACCATCCAGCCCAGTGGAAAGGTGTTTGTGAACGGACTCTATGCTCAGCTACCGTTTTCTGCTGGTGAGACACACACTTCACCTCTGACTCTCTCTCTCTCTCTCTCTGACATGCAGAAAAAGATACTCTGTTTTACCTATAGGCAACAGTACATTATTCTATGCAACGTATAGCACAGTTTAACTGGGATACTGAGAAGTGGATAAACCCTTCATTTCTTTGTTTCTTCGTTCCTAAATATTTCAGTTCAATGCTTAAACTGTTTTACACTTTCAACATTTAAAAACTACCTTAAAGGTGCAGTGTGTAATATGACATCATCAAGTAAGTTCTAGAAAGTTCTAGAATGCAACACTCCCTGGGTAACCCCACCCCTTTCGAATAATAACAGCAGCTACAGTGGCCTTCAAGGACAAGAACAATTCTAAATTTTAAACAATGCACCTGATGACATTCCAACTATGACACTTCCAAAATGGCGGTGACAAGTTTTGGTCCAAAGTATGGAGAAACATGGACATATATGAGACCCTTTCTAAGGAAAAATAATAATAATTCTAAAAGAAAAATTCAGCTATTATGCACTAAATTAAACGTACTTATGGATATTATAATTATTTTCTACAAAATCTGCTAGGAAATAAAACCCAAAATTCTACACACTGCAGGTTTAAAGGTGCTAGGAGGAACTTTTGAATATTTCTGAAACAGTCAAATTCTTTCTCCGATGATCATCAGCTGGCGTTATAAAAACATTACCGCTTTTGTCCAAAGAGGGTGCAAAAATGAACACACACTGAAAGTTCCTCGGAGCACCTTTACATTTGTCGATGTGTATGCTTATATATAATACATAATTGAAGCAGGCTGTATTCCTTTGTTATTTAATTCTATGATTAAAATACCAAATCTGGCACGTTGATTGTTTGTACCAGTACATCAGCCCTTATCATGAATTCAAATGAACACGATTGTCTGTTACCGTGAGGATCAATGGTGTTGTCAAGGCACTATCAACATCTAGTCTTCAGCTGGGGCCACCTGCATGGAAATGAGTGGATGTGGGCAGAGATGAGAGTGTGATAGTGGGAGGAAGCTAATACAGTGCGCTACTATTACACCTTAACAGTAGAGTTCAAGGGACAAGGACTGCCCTATATATGGGAAATACATTCAAACAAATATGTTATTGCAAAGTTATCAATTACAAATGAACCCAAAAGAATATATAAATAAATAAATACATAAAAAGTTGTTTCCATACCATCCTCCACAACAGCTTGATTTAATGAGTCTCTGGACAGGATAGGATGACAGCATATCAACACTCTACATAACTCATAGATGAATTATAGATACATGTTAACTGTTTAATTAACTGACCAGATAGGCAGACAAATAGTTTTTTTTTATCATGTATCCTTACCCCTCATACACAACCTTCCTCTGACCCTTCAGCTGGGATCACTGCCTTCAGAGCCTCCTCTTTCTACCTGCTGGTCCAGACGTCTCTTGGTTTGCTGTTGGAGGTACAGCTGAAACCAGTCATGCAGCTCCACGTCATCGTGAACTCTGACTACCAAGCCAAGACCTGTGGTATGTACTGGGCACCAACATGATATGTATGTACGCTCAGATTGAAAACATCTGTTAGAATTCAGTATAACCATGAGTGTAAAAAAGCTAGAAATGATTGTGAAATAAATACAAACAATACAGGGTATTCAACAATGTTGTACTAGTTCACAGATGTATGTGTCCCCGGACAGGGACTAGAGACTCCCAAAGTATGATAAAAAAACCCTCTCATAACGGGAGAGACCATGCCCCCCATTATCAACCTAATTTAGCACTACCTCCACCTGTGATAAGCCACAACCCCAAATACCCATGAATCTAACTGGCACTTTGATTCAGGGCCAATCAGGGCAGACTGGGCTTTTTGGATGGTGGGGCTTAAAGAGACAGGCTCCTAAACGGAGTGTTTCAGACAGAGGCTGAACAGGGGAGCTTCAGCAATGGCGCTGTGAGAAATATAAAGGGGACAGTACACCATGAAAACACTTATAGTAGAAACCCAAATTACTTGAAAATTAGCATAATATGTGACCTTTAACTAATAATGTTTAAAGAATGTCTTTGTTCCGTGAATCCAGAGTTGATTATTTATTGCTTAAAGTGGTATTATAAAGCAATTCTATTTTAAAATGAAATTTTAATCAATGTCCAAACCATAAAGACGGTATGTTCATGTATGTTTCACATCTTACTGACATCTTGATCAAATTAAAATAAACTTTAGAAAGTTTTACTTAGTTTTGTGTTTTTTTAAAGATAATATTGATTTGCACTGTCCTGTTTTAAAAATAAAGGATTAAGGTAACCAGATTTGAGTGATTTGTTTTAACAGTTGCTACACTACCACATTGTGATCATTTCCCCTATATTCAGTATTTATCAGTATTTAAGACTCTTCAACATTGATCCAGTGATACAGTATGTGTAGTGGTGACTTCTCCCAAGACTGCCCACAGAATTGAATTTTCCTTCAAAAAAGGCTTGTAGGATATTATCATTGACATGATGGTGTCTGCCCCGCAGGTCTTTGTGGAAACTTCAACAGTAACCAAGCTGATGACTTCCTGAAGCTCAGTGGTGTTGCAGATGCCACAGCAGCTGGCTTTGTCAACAGCTGGAAGACACGTGCCTCTTGTCCCGATGTTAAGAGGAACTTTGAGAACCCCTGCAGTCTTAGTCTAGAAAATGGTAAGGGTCTGACTTAATTATGACTTCTTTGATAACACTGTGGGTCCTTCAGAATGACTGAAGCTGTTTCTCATATTTGAATGACAGAAAAGTTTGCCCAGCACTGGTGCTCCATGCTGAGTGACCCTCAGGGAGTGTTTGCCCCCTGTCACTCAGAGATCAGCCCTGACTCTTACAAAGAGGTAAGTCCCACCTCTAACAGCTTTCACTTACACATTCATCTGAAATGTGACAGGACCAGTTTCTAGACCTGTGATATGACCTCACACTGAATATTTTTTTATTTTACATTTTGTCTCCCTCAAAGAACTGCATGTATGACAGCTGTAACTGTGAGAAAAGTGAGGATTGCATGTGTGCTGCGGTCTCGTCCTATGCCTATGCCTGCGCCTCTGCAGGAATACAGATCAGCAGCTGGAGGAAGACCCTCTGTGGTGAGGACAGAGAGGAACTCTGAAACAGGGACTTTGACATTAGCTTGTCAAACAAAAAACAAAAAATAACCACATTTATATGTTTTATTTAGCATTAGATAAATCCTTCACAAAGACAATCATTTGGAACTTCTCTAATTTCTTATTTTCCAGGACTCTCTGTCAGAGTTGTGATGGGGAAATTGAAGCATTATGAAGCACTGACTCATTATTATGCAATGGTGTTAAAAGTTATTCACTAATCTGAAGCAGCTGTCAAAGGTGGTATGTTTGCTGGCCAACCCCCTTTGCTATTTGGTATTGAATGAAACTATTTGTACAAAGGGCCCTTGGAGTTTTTTCACATTGTTGTAAAATGAACTTGAAAAGACTGCAATCTAATGGGTTTGCATTGCCTGGATGTGATCCTCTGTACTGCAGCTTCTTAATTACAAGTATCTCTATGTAGCCACTTGCTTGGACCCCAAATCTTAATGAAAATAGACAACATCAATAGTGTCCAATATTGTTAGTGTGTGGTAATCAAAACCTGACGCTGCCTGGATGGTAAGAAAAAACAGGTTCAACAGCCAAATACTTTGTAGCGAAACTGCATAATCTTTAGCAAAAATGGTGCCTAAACATTGGTATGATTTACTAAACATCTTCACGTGGCACGATTATAGTGCAGTCTCACGGTTCTTTACTGATCCTGTGTTTTGACCCCGTCAGGTAAATATGCCAGCTCATGCCCCAGCAACATGGTCTACTCCTACAACATCACGTCCAGCAGTCGCACCTGTCGCTGCATCGGCACTAAAGATCTCAGCTGTCACTCGTCCTTCCCGCCCATCGACGGCTGTGTATGTGCAGAGGGAACCTTCCTGGATGAATCTGGGAAGTGTGTCCCACCTACGGCTTGTCCCTGTTATGACCAAGGCTCCGTGGTGCCTCCTGGACAGGTCGTCAACAATGACGGAGTCATGTGGTGGGAAAATAAAATATGAATTACGATAGAATAAGTTTCTCAAATGAGTTATTGTACTGTATGTGATGTGTAAGTAATTTGGTAGATTCAACATGTCTCTTTATATCTTAGTCGTAAAAGCCCATCCATACCATTTTTGAGCCCTAAAATGTGAGGTCACATATGTAATGAAAGAGTTTGACTCATACATGAAAAGGCAATTCGTTTCTTAACCGATCATAACTAAAATAACTAGATGATAGTCCCTATTTCAAAGACCTGTCAATCAATTTAATACTAGCAGCAAGTGCAGGCAGCTTTTTTATCTTGACTATTTTTGTTTAAATTTGGATTGTGGGCCTCTAGAAGAATCTCAAGTGTTTTAATACATACATTAATGTGTGTTTTGTATTCCTCCTTTAGCACCTGTAAGGAGGGCAAACTCAGCTGCTTTGGAGAGGTCGTAAAACAGCCATGTAAGTTACATACTACAGAACCACCTGATAGCAACCTTAAAGTGTACTGTATGCTACATTATAAACTCATGTCAAGCTCAAATGGAAGGGAATACTTGTATGGCTAGCTTGACTCAACTTGAACTGCTATTGTTATTTAACAATTTGTGCTTTAATGTTTTTGTCCACAGAAGCAACATGTCCTACCATTTTCTCTCACTTTCAATACTGGAAGCATTTTCTGAGCTGCTAGGTGTTACACTATAGCTTGTAGGGAGCCCTCAGTGTCTCCTGCACTGTGGGCCCACGGACATGTTAAATCAGGGTTTTAACCCAACAGCAGGGTTGTTGGGTGACAGCAAAAGAGCTGCTGACTCTGCTGCATTATTGAAACATGATATCACAATTTAATCTGCAGAGCAGTTCAACAGTGTTTGTGATTATCAGGCTGTGCTTATGTGATCCATGGGGCTTGTTTCCATGTCAAAGTCTTAATATCCTATTAATGATAAAAAAAAAAATCTTTGTTCTTACACATGAATTAAAGCATAACATTTGCAGCTCTGACAGTGGTGTGAAATGTGTCTTTTCTCTGCAGCCTGTCCTCTTCCCACGGTGTTCTTTAACTGCTCTGCTAATGGCCTAGCTGCAAGAGGAACAGAGTGTGAGAAGAGCTGCAACACATTAGACATGGCCTGTGTAAGTCTTCTCTTCCCTAACATAATGGAAAAAAAAATATTAGTTCATATCTAGAACAGATATTATGATAATCTGAGCCGTAGGGTAAAGTTAGAGTTTATTTTTTCTGCCGCATAATTCAAACATTTGACAGTGGATATGGCAATAAGTTTGATCTTCTCTACAGATGACCACAGGGTGTGTGTCTGGCTGTGTGTGTCCCTCTGGGATGGTATCTGACGGTAAAGGAGGCTGCATCAAGCCAGAGGACTGTCCATGTGTCCACAATGGCATCTCCTACCAGCCTGGAGAGACCACCAAGGTGGACTGCAACACCTGGTACGTTAACCACAAGTGGCATGAGGTGATGTAAAGCTGGAAATATGTGAGGTGCTTAATTCACCCATCCATCTTGTACAAAAACATAAAGGCTTGTCTTTCATTATAACCCCGATGCAATCCATGGCCAAGGTTTTGTTTCAACATCCGGGTGACACAAAGAAAATGTTGTCAAACACTTTTCTTCGCTCTTCACATTCTGGTGAATTGTAATGCTAGCTAGCTGTTGTTGTAAGGCAGGGCAACAGTTAGCTTAGGCAAGCTAATGTTGGCTAGTGATTAACTGTAACTTAAAGCAGAACTAGGTAGGATTGTTGGTTTGGTGACATCTAAAGGCCAAAATACAACTGCACTATCGTGAATAGTAAAGTCTACAGGTAAGAAGCATAGCCTGCATGAATGTTTCCACCTCCTGAACTGTTATCTTTACCTCTTTTGGGGAGAAAGGGGTTGTGTCTCACATTCTTTTAGATTGTACAAATCTAAGGGGACATATCCCCTGCACCCCCCCCCCCCCCCCGAAATCTAAGCCTATGAAGCAATCTCATCTGTATCTGTTTGCAGCACTTGTAAAGACAGGAAATGGCAGTGCACTACCAACAAGTGTGACGGAACCTGCTCTGTCTATGGCGCTGGACATTACATGACGTTCGATCAGAAGCGCTTCACCTTTGATGGCAGCTGTGAATACATCCTCGCACAGGTATGGATGAATGCGCACACACACAAAAACAGTTGGTTGGTGAGCGGAGTGATGACTAAGGAGTACACTTTATCATTACCGATGGATTTGTTACGGTGTGGCAGACAGGCAGGCAAGCAGGACCCAAATGCAAGACGTCGTAGCAAAGAATCATTTCTTAAGTTCAAAAAAGGCAACAAAAAAGGCCAACACGCAAAAAGGCAAAAGGTTCAGGAAACAAAAGTAACACAGGGAACAGCGAGAACACACAAGACGAAGACTCACTGACACGACAAACCATAATGTACAGACAAGGAACAAAGGAACACAATGAGTATATATACTAGACACAAGACAGGGTAGACAACGACGGATAGGTGCAACACATTAGGGGAGGGAGCAGCAATCACACAGGCGGGAAACTTGACAGGACATGGGGAGGAACAAGACAGACATACCAATATAAAACAGGAAACACGGGGAACACCAAAACAAGACAAGACAAAGACAGACCATGACAGGATTCAGAATGCTTTGCGACTGACACTTTCAAGAATGGGCCATGACAGCGAATATAACGGATGATTTAAAGTAGTAAAACCTAAACCACTGTCTCTAACTTTGTCATAGAAAAGGTTTTGTTATGGTACGCACATTCAAAGGTATGTCATAAATCCTTACTTCTGTCTGTTGCTGAGTCTTTCTATGCAAGTAGAGACAGACACTTAAAATACACCCTAACATCTTATGCATTCAATAACCAACAATGAAGTGTCTGCATAATCCTACTAGAGGCTGGAATAGTACTTTGTCTTATAATAATAGAGTTATGTTTTATTTGATAAACTCTGGACATGTGTAGTCCTCCTCGTTTACCATCTCACTGCTGTATGTAATAACTATATTAAGAGTCAAGCAGAGCCACTAATATTGATTATTTGTGTGTGTGTGTGTGTGTGTGTGTGTGCGTGCGTGCGTGCGTGTGTGTGTGTGTGTGTGTGTGTGTGTGTGTGTGTGTGTGTGTGTGTGTGTGTGTGTGTGTGTGTGTGTGTGCATCTTTCCTTAGGACTACTGTGGCAGTGCTCAGAGTAATGGAACCTTCAGAGTCATCAGTGAGAACCTTCCGTGTGGAACCACAGGAACCACGTGCTCCAAGACCATCAAGATCTTCCTGGGGGTAAACGTTCCCTATAGAAACCTTATCAAAAAGGAACTCTTCATTGTCTGACTTAATGTAAACTGCAGAGGAAAAGCTGAAATTGAATGTGGATCTACACAAATAAAAGGCATATTAAGCGATTGTTAATCCAGAACACTTTTTGTCAAACGTTCACTAGAGATGGCTTTGTATGCTTAGTAAGAGATTTTGTGTTTCTAATTGCTAAGGCAACTTGAAAACAAAATGAAAGGCAGATTTTTTTTTATTATTATGCACTTCGAGAATAAAGTCAATAATTCGAGAATAAAGACGAAATTCAACATTGAGAAAGAAAAGTCTACCTTTTAAGACGACATCAAACATATGACTGCCTCAACACGATTTATCTTTTAGCTCATAAACACGGTGCAGTGGACAGTATCAGGACTTTGAAGTAGCCTAGGCTCGGCCAGCTCAGCTCCTTGAATAGTCGTCAGTCGCTCCCCTTACTGCATTTGATGGACCAGAAGAGTTGACTTTTTTTTCTTCTCGATATTGAATTTAGTTTTTATTTTCAAAATTTCGACTTTATTTGTTCATAATTATTTTAAAATGTCCTCATCATTTTTTTCAATTCCCCTGGACCTAATAATCTTCCTCATTTTTGCCTGTCATTTAAAAGCTTTTTCACTTCTTACTTGGCATTTTACACAACAATCTTGAAAACATAAAAAGGCCAATATGCAGACTTGAAGCACTTGATTTCCTAGCAACCAACAAAAATAAATGTCTTTCTTTGTATAGAGTGCAGAACTGATTCTAACAGAGGGAAGCTACCAGCTGCTATCACTTGGAAATGAAGATACAATGCCATTCAGTTACAGAACTATGGGCATTTACCTGGTCATTGAAGCCAACAATGGACTCATTCTTATATGGGACAGGAAGACCAGCTTGTTCATCAAGCTCAGCCCAAAATATAAGGTAACCCTGCAATATCTGTTTTAATGTGACTTCAATTGAAATGTTCACAGAACAAAAGGCAAGCTTTTTTTGTATTAAAGTGGACCAACATGACATGAGGAACCTTGGTTTTTTCCAGGGTCGTGTGTGTGGGCTGTGTGGCAACTATGACGACAATGCAAATAATGACTTTACTACAAGATGCCATGCTGTGGTGGTCAACCCACTGACGTTTGGGAACAGCTGGAAGGATTCACCAAGCTGCCCCGATGCTAAGAGCATCACCAGCCCCTGCACAGCCAACCCATACAGACAGTCATGGGCCCAGAGACAGTGCAGCATTATACAGAGTGACGTCTTCTCCGCCTGCCACTCCATTGTAAGTTTTTGTTGTAAGTCAATTCTGTTGTTAAGGTTACTATTCAGTTTGTACCATAAAAGTAGCAGGATGATGTTGACTTTCAGATGCCTGTCCCCAGGGGCGCCGTAATGGGGTGAAAAGCTAGGACGATTCTAAGGGCCCGTGACTGGCAGGGCCCCAAAAATATTAGAACTTAAGGATTTAAAAAAAAATCAATACTTAATCTTTAATCAATACTCTCCATTAATAAAACATTGTATCTAACGTGAAACAAATAATATTAATGGTTCATTTAAAAGTTTTCTGACAAAAAGTAACAATTTCAAAACTCTGTACACCCCCCTGTATTTAGAAGTAATGGTTTGGTCCGATTTTCAAACAGCTCCGCATAATGTTGCCACCCGTCCCGTTTTTCCCAGAATTGTTCTCTTTTTTCACCAGCACAATTTGTCCAGTTTTTTTGGGGGGGGAAATGCCAAAATCTCATTTGATTTCCTTCGTTCAGTAGTTAAGGCTGTTTCACACGGGCCGAGGCGTTTGTTGCGCCAACTAATTCTCAATGAAGAGGCGAGCGTGGCTGGGCAGAGAGAAGGCGCGTTCCGTTGTCAGGCGGCACGACAAGCGGGCAGGGGCGGTCTCAACGATCTCGGGGCCCGTTTCAAGTTCAAGACCCAGTGTGGGGGGCCCCCACCCAGATGGTGGATAGCTACTTTTTTATGAACTGTAAAGAATTCACACATAGAATTGTCTGCAGAATGTTGAACATTTGCACAGTGTTGTGTTTTAACAGCTCAGTGTCAGTGTATTGTAGGCCTTCAGTGTTGGACTTCAACATAGGTGCACGCCTGTATGAATAGAGTTATAGGTAGTTTAGGTATTTCGCCTGTATGAATAGAGTTATAGGTAGTTTAGGTATCTTAAGCTTCAATGGGTCTGTTGGGTTCTGGACGTTCCGTTACAGAACATTGCATTTGCTTGGCGTGGCCTGGTTGGGGGCCCAGAGTGATATCTTTTCATGGGGCCCAAAATCTCTGGCGGCGCCCCTGCCTGTCCCTCCAACACAGATCCAGATTAAGAAATGATGTTATATGGATATCCATTCTCCTCACAGAATGATTCCTAACTGCTTTAGTAAACCCTAACATCATTAAGCACCACTGCCAAGTCCTAGTTTTCCCCATGTCAATATCGCATCCATGTCACTTGCTTTGCACCTTAACAAATGAATCGCAATATTATAGCGAACTCTTGAAAATTCCTGAAGTGGTACCAAGACATGTTTCCCACAAAGCTAATAAACATCAACCTATTTTTCAAGACATATTAGAATATTTATTAGTTGTTTCAAAAAAATATTATTATTATTATTTGTTTAATTTTTATCAATGTATCACATCCTACAAATTGTTCATATGTCATTTACTAAAATCTTAAATGGCAAAGTCATTATTAAGTATAAGTACAATATATGCCGATTTTAAGATATGAAAGAGTATGCGTGAAGCAGTGCTTTTCCTGTATACAGAATTTTGTGTATTTAAATTGCTCTTCAATACCATTAATACAATCTTTCTGTAGGTGGATCCTGCACCATACTATGACGCATGTGTGTTTGACTCATGTGCTTGCGACACTGGTGGAGACTGCAAGTGTCTTTGCACTGCAGTGGCTGCTTATGCTGAATCCTGCAATCAAGCTGGCATCTGTGTAAGATGGAGAACACCCAAAATCTGCCGTGAGTAAACAGGATAGAACTTTCTGTTTTTATAAGCTGCAGTTCGTCTAAAGGTCGTCTGAGAGAAACCAATTTTTATAAAAGGCAAGGAAGAGTCTTTTAGGGTTGCATAACGTCAAGAATTTTTTTTTTTTTTTTTTTTGCTAAATGACTGTGATATCAAATCTGTTATAACTTATCAATGCAATTGTAACCAATTATAGACCAAACCTAAATAATTAAGGTTATACTCAAACACACATCCCAAGTTATAAGTATACTCTGTAATGTCCAATGTGTAACATTCCTGTATTAAAAGAATGATACTTATATTTTCCAGCTCTCTTCTGTGATTACTACAATCCCCCTGGTGAATGTGAATGGCACTACATGCCATGTGGATCTCCTTGTATGAAAACCTGCAGGAGCCCATCAGGCAGCTGCTCTGCACAGATACCTCCTCTAGAAGGTACAGGATAATATGTTTATTATGTGTCCTGGTCTGCTTATATTATCTTCTTTTTTTAAATATATTTTTGACAATGGTCGTATTTTCTATTGTTTAAATAAATGGTATAGTTTATTTCTTAATAGTTAAAATGTTGCTTAAACATATCACGTATTCAACCTCAATGCCTGGTGACCAAAAAATAAGGAAAATAAAAAGTTACCTAGGTGCAAATTGTTTCATTAATGCCAAAAAGTATGACAGAACCAGTTTGTTGTACTTTGGTAACAGCTGTTTTTTCCATTAGGTTGCTATCCAAAATGTCCTCCCGCTCTGCCATACTTTGATGAGGATACAATGACATGCGTTTTAAAAGAACAGTGTGGCTGCTACGATAAAGAGGGGAGACACTATAAGAATGGCGAAAAAGTGCCAACAACCGAAAACTGCCAAACATGGTAGGTCTTCCATATTTTACATCTACAATCAAGTTTGTACTGTATAACCATGTAGCAAGTCCAAACTGAAAAAAATATAAACTGATAATGTACTTAATTTTCTCTGTTGTTTAGTTCATGCAGTTCATTGGCCATCCAATGTCAGTATGATGTACAAGGTATGCAAAGATGTTGACAGATGCTGAGTAGTAATTTATATTATATATGTATATTAGGTTAATATGTGAATAACTAATACGTATTATCCCTTTACAGCCTGTACTTGTACATATCATGGAAACAAATATCCTACTGGCAGTACCATCTATAACACAACAGATGGACATGGTAACTGTATCACAGCAGTGTGTGGAAAGAATGGTACCATTGACAAGAGGTCATACCCATGCCCACCTACTCCTACAACACCTGTGCCACATACCTCCACTACTTCACCCACACCGTCTTCAACCGCTTTTATTTTCAACGACACCACACCACGACGCACAACAGGTATGTGCAAGGTATTCATTTAGAAAAATAAATAAGATTTACAACATAACTGACCCCCATATTATGTTTCCATAGAGCCAGTCACAGTCCCATGTAGTCCTTGTGAATGGTCGCCATGGTACGATACCAGCTTCCCAACACTGGGAACTCCAGGAGGAGACAGTGAAACCTACGAAAAGATAAGAGAGGCAGGACACCAAATATGTGACAAGCCAAGCGATATCCAATGCAGAGCTGAGAAATTCCCAAATGTCACCATTGAAAATGTAGGACAAGTGGTGCAATGTGATGTGGCTAAGGGGTTGACTTGCAGAAATGAAGATCAGTCAGGACCACTGGCCTTGTGCTTTAACTACCAAGTCAAAATTATGTGTTGTGACTATAGTACATGCCCAACAAAGCCTACACCTTCTACAAAAGCTCCATTCCCAACAGTAAAACCCACAATAATACCTACAACAAAAAATGTTACTGAAAGACCTTGTCAGGAAACAATATGCAACTGGTCACAGTGGATAAATTCAGACTACCCTGAATATGGCCCTAATGGTGGGGACGATGAAACCATAAAGAACATTATCAAAAAAGGATATAGCATCTGTGAGAACCCAGTGGCAGTAGAATGTCGGGCTGTACGCTATCCAGACCTTCCCATAAAAGACTTGGACCAACAGGTAACATGTAATAATCAAGGACTTGTCTGTAAAAACAGCTTACAGTATCCTCCAATATGTTTAAATTATGAAATCAAGGTAAAGTGTTGCAAAGAAGTAGAATGCAGCACAACACCCAAAGCTACAACCATTACTTCCACAACTGTACCAACCACACCACCTCCTACTACAAGCATTTCACCTCAGCCACCGTCAACTACAACCAGAATGCCTCCTTCCACAACTGAAACAAGAGCACCAACACAGCCGCATACATCAACAACAACAACCATTAAACCTTCAACCACAATTGAAACAACTACACCTTTCCAAAACAAAGGGGGGGTCCAAATGGTGGAGAAGATGAATCAATCCAAAAGATCATTGCTGCTGGTTATCATATTTGCTCAACTCCAGAAGAAGTCGAGTGCAAATCTGTTCTTTACCCAGGTCTTCCCCTATCACAGCTGGGACAAGCGGTCACTTGCAGTAAAGATGTGGGTCTCATATGCAGCAACAAACAACAAGGACTTCAACAGGAATGTTTGGATTATGAGATTAGATTCAAATGCTGTGGGTGTCCAACACCTTCAACACCTTCTACAACAATTGGAAGCACAACACGTTCAACCACTACTACCGCAACACCTTCTACCACAACTGAAAAAACAACTACACCTCTGCCACCCACAAGCACAACAACAATCAACACACCTACCACAACTGAGACAACAACTACAACTCAGCCACCTACAAGTACAACAACCAATACACCTACAACCACAACTGAAAAAACAACTACACCTCTGCCACCCACAAGCACAACAACAATCAATACACCTACCACAACTGAGACAACAACTACCACTCAGCCACCTACAAGTACAACAACCAATACACCTACAACCACAACTGAAACAACTACATCTTTGCCACCTACAAGTACAACAACAATCAATACTCCTTCTACCACACCTGGAACAGCAAGTACAACTCATACACCTACAACTACAAGTTGTCCTGGGGGACATGATATGACCTGTGGTTGGTCAGAATGGATTAACCTAGGAAAGCCCACACCAGGTCCAAATGGTGGAGAAGATGAATCAATCCAAAAGATCATTGCTGCTGGTTATCATATTTGCTCAACTCCAGAAGAAGTCGAGTGCAAATCTGTTCTTTACCCAGGTCTTCCCCTATCACAGCTGGGACAAGCGGTCACTTGCAGTAAAGATGTGGGTCTCATATGCAGCAACAAACAACAAGGACTTCAACAGGAATGTTTGGATTATGAGATTAGATTCAAATGCTGTGGGTGTCCAACACCTTCTACAACAATTGGAAGCACAACACGTTCAACCACTACTACCGCAACACCTTCTACCACAACTGAAAAAACAACTACACCTCTGCCACCCACAAGCACAACAACAATCAACACACCTATCACAACTGAGACAACAACTACAACTCAGCCACCTACAAGTACAACAACCAATACACCTACAACCACAACTGAAAAAACAACTACACCTCTGCCACCCACAAGCACAACAACAATCAATACACCTACCACAACTGAGACAACAACTACCACTCAGCCACCTACAAGTACAACAACCAATACACCTACAACCACAACTGAAACAACTACATCTTTGCCACCTACAAGTACAACAACAATCAATACTCCTTCTACCACACCTGGAACAGCAAGTACAACTCATACACCTACAACTACAAGTTGTCCTGGGGGACATGATATGACCTGTGGTTGGTCAGAATGGATTAACCTAGGAAAGCCCACACCAGGTCCAAATGGTGGAGAAGATGAATCAATCCAAAAGATCATTGCTGCTGGTTATCATATTTGCTCAACTCCAGAAGAAGTCGAGTGCAAATCTGTTCTTTACCCAGGTCTTCCCCTATCACAGCTGGGACAAGCGGTCACTTGCAGTAAAGATGTGGGTCTCATATGCAGCAACAAACAACAAGGACTTCAACAGGAATGTTTGGATTATGAGATTAGATTCAAATGCTGTGGGTGTCCAACACCTTCAACACCTTCTACAACAATTGGAAGCACAACACATTCAACCACTACTACCGCAACACCTTCTACCACAACTGAAAAAACAACTACACCTCTGCCACCCACAAGCACAACAACAATCAACACACCTACCACAACTGAGACAACAACTACAACTCAGCCACCTACAAGTACAACAACCAATACACCTACAACCACAACTGAAAAAACAACTACACCTCTGCCACCCACAAGCACAACAACAATCAATACACCCGCAGTTCACTTTTGGTTGTACAATCAAACATATGTTTAGATGATCTGGACAAATTGTTAGTTGTCCTCAACTAGTGCCTCTGACTGCTTGGGTTTCTTGCCTGGTTGAACCAATTCTTAGTCTCTGTTTACTTTCAGATTTCAGCAATCACTTTGACGATTACAGTGTTATAAAGTCAATAACAAGAGCTAAGAAAATAAATCTCAAGTTGTAATAAACTCTATTTTTAGTTTCTGAATTCATTTACTTTAAGCCAAAAGGTTGTATCTGCTGAGAATAGTCTCCACAGTGCATATCTGTGAGATTTGTGACTTTTTCAACAATCTTCATTTGCCTCATTTTCAGGCTCCACGGTCTACAATGTGACAGACAATGATGGCTACTGTTACATAGGGTACTGCAATGAGAGCTGTATTGTAGTCCCCATTCACTACCCGTGTAAAGCACCTGTGCGTCAGTGTGTTGAAGTAAATCCTCCAAGAAATGTACGTTTTTATCTGCATTCATTACATATTTAACTTTATTTCTATACACATTTGTTAATCTTCAAAACAACCCTCACAATTTATTATGGACTTTGCATAACTATTCATTAAAGTATACTGTAATAACAATCCTCTCATTGCAATCTATGATTCCTCTCGTAGGATGGTGAAATTTGGTCAGTAAGTAACTGTAGTATTGGAGTATGTAATAATGGAAAGGTGACCTATAACAGCAAGACATGTCCAACTCCGAAGCCTATAGCGTGTGCAAATAACTTCCCTGCTGTTGAAGTGAAGGATGATGATGGATGCTGCTCCCATTATGAATGTCAATGTAAGTATAGCCTACTTACTGTTCTTGGTTTCACAATCCTTGTGTTTTAAACATGTAAACGCTTTGAACTGTGGCAGTGTTTAATCGTATTTGACTTCTATTATCTATTTTTGATAATGGGTGTTTTGTACCAGATGACTTTGAATCTTTTTGCTTTTTATGTATTTGATGTATTATCTGTGCCCTTTGAAGGTACCTGCTATGGTTGGGGAGACCCCCATTATGTCACCTTCGATGGAACCTACTATGGTTTCCAAGGCAACTGTTCCTACTGGCTGGTGAAAGAGATATTGCCAAGACATAACTTCAGTGTTATGATCGATAACTACTATTGTGGTGCAATCGATGGCCTGTCCTGTCCTCAATCCATCACTGTCTTCTATGACAACTACAAGATCTTTATTACACAGAACGATATCAATGGAAATGTCACAAACCAGGTAAACTAACTATTTGTTTTCTCAATTTTTAATTCAAAACACTAGACATCCTAACAGCATCTTCCCTCGTTTGCCTTCAGTGGAATTAATGTGTAAATCTCTTCCAAGAAGCACATGTGCTGTGGGTGCAAAGAACCTTACAAATACGTTTTTAAGGGATATGTCTCACATCTATATCAAAATGCTTTTTGTTCTAGATTTCTGTTTCTGTGAATGGTAAACCTGTGAGTCCTGCATACCAGCACGGTGAATTCCGTATAACCACCACTGGTATCCAAACAGTGCTACTCATCCCTAAAATCCATGCCAAGATCACCTTCTCAGGGCTAATATTCAGTATCTACCTGCCCTTCAGTGAATTTGGCAACAACACCTGGGGACAGTGTGGTAAGTTCTGCAGAAATGAAGCATCTTTCTAGTAGATATGAATGACGGTTTAGAATGGTTAAATGTTTCTGAGACATACATAGGACATGAAGAAATGATTTTGCTGTTCTTGAAAAGGAATGAAAAAGTAACTTGCATTGAAATGGCTTATATATAATTCCAGGGCTTAAACTGAAAAAGCAGCAGGGCATCACTGACTTGAGTGTCATGGTTTTACTAACGATGGGGTTTCTTTAGGCACGTGCGACAACAACCGGACAGACGACTGTATGTTACCCAGTGGCATCATTGATCCTTCATGTCCTAATATGGCACACGAGTGGCATGCTAACGACAGTTCCTGTGAACATCCAATTCAGCCCACACCTGCACCAAAACCTCCAACCTGCGATACAACCCTCTGTGAGATCATCAATAGCAGGTAGTGTAGGAGGAAAAAGTCCATCTCTTTTATAGTTGATATGGTTTTTTATTTTACCAATAGACAGGGACAGTCTACTGTATATATTGTCCATGGGGGACATGTGCACTCCCTTGCAACTTTTTCATATTTAAGCTCTTACCAATAATAAAATGTCCTACATGCAAAGATCCGTCATTCAGTTACAATTACCTATTCACTAAAGCCGCATTTAGACACTTTGGATTAAAACTTCCAACACAGCACAAGTCTGAATTGAAAGGAGTCACATTTACTTAAAGGTAACATAAACCGAAGTAGCTCAGATAAAATACCAGTTTGGTTTTACCTTCTCAAGACCTTCTCACAGTAATACATTTGTCATGTACTGAACAAAACTAATAAAAAAAAATACAAGTGCAAAATATGTTTTAAAATCCACCGGGGATGCAGCCTGTAAGAGAATGCAAAACGCTCCTCTTCTTTCATACCAGTGCTTTTTAACTCACGCATGCTCTCCAAATACCAAGCGAGCATTGCAGATCTTTCCATATCGTTCTATCATGTCTGAATAAAGCCATACATAAAACAAACATTGAGACAGCAGACGCCTGTGTTGAATAACAAAAGGCAATGACTTCAACACATAGATGAAGATTACGCTGTTAAAGATTCCATATCTGAAAAAGGCCTTATTAGAAATATCACATCAGGCCTGCAACACATTACTGGTTTATTCACTTGTCCCAGCTTGAAAATGCGCAATAATGCATTCCATTTGTGCCCAGTGTCCATATTGACTATACATCCTATCTTCCCCAGTGTGTTCGAACCTTGCCACAAGTTGGTTGACAGCACTCCATTTATTGTGGCATGCGAATTTGACATTTGTCACTTGCACATTCATCACATTGGCTGCACCAGCTTACAAACCTATGCTGACGCCTGTGCCGAGGCCGGAGTGTGTATTGACTGGAGGAACGCAACCAAAGGAGTCTGTGGTAATGCACTAGTGTCATACACTTTTATACACTCGCACAATTCACAGCTAACCAAATGCATCACAGCAAGGACCTACTGCCTACTCAAAAGATTATGCTAATTCTCTCTCTCTCGCTCTAATAGAATTTGACTGTCCAAGTCCCAAAGTGTATGAAGCCTGTGGCCCGATGGTGGAGCCTACCTGTGATTCCTGGTACAGCAATTCACTAACACATAGTTGTTTATCATTAAAGTCAATATATATATATATATATAATTGTTTTTTATCAATATTGTCATTCATGCTTTGACTTAATAGAACACTAAAGTGTGGCCTTCAGTAGTAACAGTATTGTGTTGTTCCTGCAGGTACAACCAGAAATTCATCCGTACCGTCAATCAGTTCAGTGCCATGTCCAATGTGCAGCTGGAGGGTTGCTACTGCCCACCCGGCAGCGTGCTCCTCTCTTCCAACTCAAATGAATGTGTGCACACTTGTGGTAAGACTATATAAGCATAAGTAGTGGTGGCTGGTATTACAGGTGCCTAGCATCTCTACCATTGTGTCCTTTAGCAAGGCACTTAAGCCCAAACTGCTCCAGCGGTGCTGTACTATGGCTGACCCTGTGCTCTGACCCCCTCCGAAGTAGGAAACTGGAGAGGGGATATGCGAAAAAGACAAATTTCAATGTGCCTCGTGTAAAATGTACTTAATTGACTGACTTAACTTAACCTAACAACATAACATTTAAGGATGCCACATGCCAGGTAATACAAATACCATATGTTATTATTGATAGTATCAAAATAACAAGTTCATGGATAAAGTTGGTTATCCTGGACCTATAGCCATGTGTCTAAAACATTCAACTTTAACTCAAGAAAACAAGAGCTGCACCTCATCATAGACCAACAATTAATATTGGCTGTTTTTACCATAACATAATCTTTCCCTTAATTTAACCAAGTTTGTTGTCATAACTCTGCCGTTCTGTAGCTGACTTTCTTTGGCTAGTAGCCTGAACACATGAACAGCTGTTTGCTTCTCTCTTTACTTTAAGTGTGTTGTAAACCAAACAGAGTTCCCTCTAGATGGAGCTAGAGTAGAAGTGATTAAGGGAAGCTTAGACCCAAACCATAAAAGGAGTCTGAGTGTGTTAGCAGACTGTTGTTTAGCCGATTCAACTAATCAAGCTGACTATATGCAGCGGAGCAAGTACAGCAGCCCTATGCTTCTCTACACAATGCAATCTCCTAGCTAAAGGTTTAGGACTATTAATCAAGTTGGAAAATAATACAAAGGTATTGTTTAGAGAGGATGTGGTCAGAATATACCAGACTTAGCTCCAGATATAGGCTAACCAACGCCCCCGATCGATAAAAATGAATTAATGCCTTTCGTTTTTCCCCTTCTAGAAATATGTCGGTTGCCAAATGGAAAATGGACAAAGGTGAGTCATTTGTCTACAGTCACACTCAAATTTCTTTCTGAACCCTTTTCACAAGCCAATAATAGCTGCTGATGCCTTATCATCTTCTGACATAATTCTACAATAACCATTGTGTCCTCAGGCCAACTCAACATGGACCGAAGGCTGTACGGAGTGTATATGTGAGGAGGACACCCTGCAAGTCACCTGCCGTCAGCAGTCCTGTCCTACACAGCCACCGCTCAGCTGTGACCAAGAAGGTCAGATCAGGGTCAACCACACTGTTGGCTGCTGTCAAAAGGAGAAGTGTGGTAAGTGAGCAAAAAATATGGAAACAGCCACTGGAGTCAATACACTCTGTATTTCTAAATACAGCCCCGGAAAAAATTTGTATTGCGAATTTGGTAGAAATGTTGTCAGTAGCTTATATACTATAAAATCAAAATGTTCATTCTACTCAAAAATATGCCTCTTAAGAGTAAAATAAGAGACACTGAACATTTGGAGTGGTCTCTTTATTTTTTCCAGAGCTGTATAAACTGTATGTAGCTATATGTTTAATACAGTTTATAGATCTTGACCCCTGCATTCAGGATCAAGATCAGTATTGATCATATCCCAGTATACATGGAGTGAGACATCCTCAGCAGTACTTTATTTAACATCTATTGAGGATTTTTGTCTGTTTGAAGTGTCTCGAATTAGATTGCATATGGCAAGTTGGCATGAGGCCATGGTAGGATACATCAATGGAGCATTAAATGTACTTGTTTTTTCAGGGAAAGAGCTCTTCTGTCTTTTTTTGTTAGTTTTTGTTTTTTTATTAACATTCCCATTTCTTCCCTTCTTTATTTATCCATGTGTGTCTTTGAACAGAGTGCGATGTGAAGCAGTGTCCTGGTTCTGTGCCGTCCTGTCCCGTTGGTTTTACTCTTAACACCACCAAGGGAGTCTGTTGTTTAAAACACACTTGCGGTGAGTGTGTGTGTGTGTGTGTGTGTGTGTGTGTGTGTGTGTGTGTGTGAGAGAGAGAGAGAGTGTGTGTCCCTGAAGCTACAAAGCCAGATTACATTTTGCAGCACATTTGAAATCTACTCATCTACTGGTCTGTTTCCTTTACAGTGCCTAAAAAGTCAGTGTGTGTTCACGACAACAAGGAATATCAGGTGAGTTTTTACACCTCCTTGGGAATCTGATGTGAAGTGATTAGAATACTGTACAACATCATACAGGAGGGCTTGGACTGTGACATTGTTCTACTATCAAAATTGTGTGTCGTTAGAAAGTTTGAATAGTTGAATCACATAACATTTCTAGACAAAATACCATGTGGTGATGGCAAATTATTATGTCATATTAGGGGTTACTTCATTCTTACCCGGGAATACTAGGCTTTGTCCAGTAAGACTAATTGGCCAAAGGTCACAAGCACTCGGTAAATGGCCATGCTGCTGCAGTATCACTCATACTGTAGCTCAAATAGCATCAGATATAGCAGGGTTCTTTTATACTTATTAGAATTGATTGGTTTATATTTACATTTGTCGCAACTTTACATGATATTGGGTGGTAATGGCAAATCAAAAAGCAAGTTGGTCACAGCCACGAGTGTTATGAAGGGCCTACCAGATTTGGTGAAGATTGGATGTCTGTAGATTGTAAATAGTTGAGGAAAAGGTTTAGACAAAAAGTCGCAAAAACCTTCAACATGGTGACACGTGTAGGAAGAAAACAATGGGGCCTATAAGACTTGGCTCTCTGTCAAGGAACAAACGAGGCTTCTTTGCCTCATGGTTCAGGAGTAACACAGATGTGCCTTAGTCACATTTTGCGGATGAGTTATTTTGGTTTTCAGTTAAAGTGTTATTCAGTTAAAGATATTGTCTGGCAGAATATCGCAGTCAACCTATCAAAAAATAGGTTGAAATATTTCACATGAAGCAGATTCATATTTTACCTGTTCCATCGCATTGAACTTGAACATACACTTAGTGGCCCACTTAGCCTGTTGCCTGTAAAACCAAATGCAATCCTATGCAAAAGAACCCAGACATGTGTTCTCCCTTTACAAAGATGTTCCGTTTTTGAGTTATACATTTAAACACATGTTTATTATTGAGTCTATGGTGTTCTATTGAGAGCTGTTTCTAAATGTTCTTCTAGTAGTATCTGTATGCGTACTGATCTTGTCCTCATGTCCTTCCAGGTTGGAGAACTGGTGCCAATGCAGCCATGTTTCAAGTGCATTTGTAGTAGCCAGATAGATGCCAGCAGCCATCTGAACACAATACAATGTCAGCAGATAGCATGTGACGAACACTGCCCTGTGGTAAGACTAGTCCTCCCTCTCTCATTGTCCTCACACATACCCACACACTCGCAGACACTATTCTTTAATTTATTAAAGGAGAAATAAGTGATATGGTCTTTTATGCTGATTTCCTGTCAGTGACTGCAGTTAGCAGTCCCCTCCCTCGTATCTATGCACCACATGAACACACAGCCGTCTTCATCAGGTGCCGCGATGGAGAGCAGCGAGTCATCGTTCACGGGCACAGAGACCCTCCTCTTTATAGCGCTCTGTCTTCTGATTGGATTAAACAAGCGGGATACTCAAAATTCTAACTCGCAATTACTGCAAAGCTGGATGACTGGGAGACCTGTGTTATGAGCTGTGCATACTGTTTAAGTGATTGCTTTATGAATATATAGAGATTTAACATGTATATTACCAAAATAAATATCACTTAATTCTCCTTTAAGGTCCTTCTGACATTCTATATGTCTTAACTGTTGATATAACTGAACTCATCTTGACCACGGAACCTCTGTGCATCAAGCAGCATCAATTGATATTTTTATTGAATTTTTTAAGTGGAGATCTGAGTATACCAACATGTCCATGTCATCAGGATTCTCTGTACTATGACGTAACAGCTTCTTCAGTGGGTTCAATCATTGAACAGGGAAAAAGTTGTGAGTGTAACTGTCAGATGAGTCATTTATTGGGAAAGAGTTCGGGGCAGATTCAAACTGAACACGCGCCATATACGGTCATTTATTCATTTTCTGATGGCCTTTTTTTTAGCATTACTATTTGGTTACAATAGTTACACTACATACAGTTTTAATCTAAGACTGTCTGGGGCATTTAGTAATCTGTCTTATTTGCCTCAACATTAGTTTAGCCTATTGACTGCCACTGGAAATATTATTGTTATTATCATTAATAATAGAAATATTAATAAACTCAGCTCTTTTCATTATGGGAGTTACCTGTTTGATAAAGCCACACTGTCAACCTAGCATAATGCTAACGTTTTTTTGTTTGTTTGACAGTTTGTCTTTGTGTTGCTATCCAGGGTTCTGAGTATCAGACCATCCCCGGACAGTGCTGTGGGAAATGTGTCCAAACAAGCTGCGTTGTCACAGTGCAGAACTCAACGCACACATTAAAGGTTGGTCAATGCTTGTGTGTGTGTTTGTGTGTGTGTAATATGTTGTTGTGTGTGTGTGTGTGTGTGTGTGTGTGTTTGTAATATGTTGTTGTGTGTGTGTGTGTGTGTGTGTGTGTGTGTGTGTGTGTGTGTGTGTGTGTGTGTATATGTTGTTGTGTGTGTGTGTGCGTGCCTGCCTGTGTTTGGAGAGAGTAGGAAGTAGGAAGAGATTAGATTTTATACATCAACAAGGCCTCTTGCACGTCTCTCCTGTCTTTTAAATACAACAAAGACGCTAGCACGTTACATTGTGTTCAGTTGTACAGTGCACCTATGTCAGTGCTATTACAGCATCATGCAACATGGTGGCAGGTCAAGCTAATGGATATGCAGTTAACGACATTTAATAGTTGGATAAAATGGTTCATGTCTGTCTTGGTCTTCATTCACTTGGAGGTGTGATTCCTCCACAGGATACATGAGAGAATTAGATCTAAAAGGATTACATCATAACGTTAGCCTCATAGCATAATTGCCTTAATCATATTTACTCTAGTCTACTTTTACTCTACATCTACTCTATTCTACATCTACTCTACTCTACATCTACTTTACCCTACTCTATAACCCTTAAAATATGACTTAGGCAATTATGCTATTAGGCTAACGAAAAGTAGATGTAGAATAGAGTAGATGTAGAATAGAGTAGATGTAGAGTAAATATGTTTTAGGCAATTATGCTATTAGGCTAACGAAAAGATATGAAGGCAAAACTTTTAAAATGTATAACTAATTAATATATATACATATAATTAGATATAATATAACGTCCCCTTGTAATGCAGTGCAAACCGTTGATGAAGTGATGTATAACCTTCTTATTCTTATAGCCCGGCACCATTTGGACTCCCGCTGGACTCCCCTGTCTGAAGTTTGAGTGTGTGCAGATCGGTAGTCAGTTCATCACCGTCGAGGCGAAGACCATCTGTCCTCTCTACGACCCTAATCAATGCATACCGGTAGACTGCACACACACACACACACACACACACACACACACACGCACACACACACTAACACAAACACACACACACCGACGCACACTCCCAAACTATCATAATGGTGGCCTGTTATTCATGATCTGACACACATCTGAATCTGTAGAATTTGAAAACATGACCACACTCATTACTGATGAATGTGTGTGTGTGTGTGTGTGTGTGTGTGTGTGTGTGTGTGTGTGTGTGTGTGTGTGTGTGTGTGTGTGTGTGTGTGTGTGTGTGTGTGTGTGTGTGTGTGTGTGTGTGTCTCCTGCAGGGAACAGAGACCATCGCGCCAGACGGATGCTGCCGTGTCTGTATGTATTTCTTTACACATACACATTATTTATGTTCCTGTTGATTGCCCACACTCTCTTATCACGCTGGTTACACCCATATACTACCGTTAGGGCCTACACAAAGCCCTGTGATGTAATTAAAGAAAATCTCTTATAAGACACAGTTAGGAATAATTTGTATTTGTAAATAATGAATGCTGGTGGTCTCCTTAGACCAGAGTTGTATTTACAGGAGAAACCAGCTTCTAAGTTTACATATACATAAATAAATAAATGTCAAAATAAACACAATACAATATGCAAGATAAAATGCTAAGTTAAAAGCGCAGAGTACATTGTGCCAAAACAGCTGTACATAGGATATATGGGGGGGTTAAAAACAATACAGTTAATAAAAACAGTTCCTGAACCAAATTTGTGGATATGAGGGTTAATTGCAACTCTTAGGCCCTTCCCACCTGCCATGTTTGGTCCAGACTTTCAGACTTTTTAGTTTGATCCAGATCCGAACTTCTGAGGTGGTCACAGTTCAGATCAAAGTGAACCATGGTTCGGTTTGTTTCCAGTGTAAACACATTTTCTTTTTGGATGCTTCTGTACAAAGGTGTACCGAAGGGTCGTCCATGCAGTGTGTCCACCATGCCTGTGTACCTGGAGAGCCAGGGCTGCAAGTCCAAAGAACTGGTCAACATCACATCCTGTAGTGGAGCATGTGGTACCTTCACCTTGTAAGTCATCCCTCATGTTCCCTTATCACAGACATAATGGACAATTCTTCAAATGTTTCCCTATATTTTTTATTTTTACTTCTTTTTACCACTTTGAAGGACATTTTCATTTACCGTAGTACGTGTGACTACTTTAAGACTTTAAAAAAAAAAAAAAAAAACGATAAAGCTCACCCAGGGCCGCAGAATTCATTACACAACTGTTGTCACAGATTAAGTGGTACCAACCAAAGTAAATGGACCTTAAAATGACCAACATCTTAAAGTAGTTGGAGTGCCCCTTTAAAACTTCAGAATTTATTGAAACTGAAATTATAGATATAAAAGAATTCTGTATGCATGTGACTTAAAGGGTTAATGTTAGACATAGACCTTATCGAGGAGCTTTCTAAACATTGTGGCTCTGTAGTCTTACATTACATTTCCCCCAATTTCCTTGTTGCTCACTTTCTTTCTCTCCTCCTCTTTCCATGTTTTCTCTCCATCCATTCTCTCTCTTTTCTCTCAGCTACTCTGACAAACTGAGATCCCTGGAGCACACCTGCTCCTGCTGCCAGGAGCTGAGCACATCACAGCGGCAGGTCCAACTGCCCTGCCCTGACAACACAGAGATCAGCTACACCTACACCCACATCGACTCCTGTGGCTGCCTCAAGACGGAGTGCCGCGTGCTGGCTAACAGTAAACCAGAGACCACGCCCTCCAGTGGCCGCTTACGGAGAGGCAGGAGATGAGGTGGAAAAAAAACAAGACTAGCATTAGTTATTGACCATGTAATGAACACACATATTAAGAACAATAACCACAACAATTTGAACCAGTGTCAACCACACTTAATTCCTCTTATGTATGTGTTAGATTAGTTTTTAGCTTGGTAAGATTGTAAACCCACCAAGATCTCTCATCAATAAAGATGTAGCTGCAAGCAGAGCATCTTTGTCTTTCTTCTGTTCTTTTACTGCATTGCACACACTGTGTGAGAATGTGTGTGTGTGTGTGTGTGTGTGTGTGTGTGTGTGTGTGTGTGTGTGTGTGTGTGTGTGTGTGTGTGTGTGTGTGTGTGTGTGTGTGTGTGTGTGTGTGAGCAACTAATCAAATTTGCCATTCATCACCCGGTCATTTTAAGCACAATCAAATTGAGAGCCAAGTAGAACTCCACAACACATAACTTTTAACACACAAAACAAACACACACAGGCGCACACATGCTAACATCTTTATTCCAAAGTTTTCAGCTTTTATTTTTAATCAAACAGAATATTCTAGACTTTTATGTCACAGTTCTACTAGGTAAAGCTGAAATGGTTTCTTAACAATCCCATGTGACACAAACTCCATGAGGAATGACAGAGAGAGAAGTTCACACTGTTACCCAGCCTTAGGCTATAAATCTTTGAGAAGCAGCCCTTAAAGGAAATCCTACATTCAACATTACAAGGCTTATGGGCTCAGAACAAACTAACATATCTGAAGTGGCTAAAGATAAATCTTACGGGTTCATATTTGCAAGTGATTTTTAACATTTGTTGAATTTTGCCACTTTATCATGTTGAGCTGACATGATTTATACTAAAAGACTATTACGATTAGGATATTATTTAATTTAAATTTATTCAAATATAAGAGATGAAGTGTCATAAAGTAGGTGCCAAATTCCATTTTTAAAAATGAGCTTAACCAACAGTTTGCAGTTATTTCCTGGAAATTCTGCATTGCCTGTCAAAATAAAGCCTTCCTAGAAATTTTCAATTCAATATTATTCTAGCTATTCACGTTTTTTTTAGAGCATAACATGGGTCAATGGACCCGTTGGCTTTGGACTTGACTTTTAAAAACAGTATGCAATACAATTTTGTATTAAGCATACTAAGCATATTAAGCTATGTGTGTGTGTGCATGTGTGTGTGTGTGCGTGTGTGTGTGTCTGCCTCTACATTGACCTAAGGTAACACTCATTAACCAAGCAGCTAGTGGCCACATCCTGCATTTTAGTTTACTTCCCCAACCCAGAGTATTTATCCAGGACATGTCAGATAAAGGTTCCAGAAAAGATCATGGCAAAGCTGCGATGACGTACACACACACACATACACAGAAAGTCAAACATTCCCAATCCACAAAAACCTGGAGGACATTATACAATACCTGAACTCCTCCTCCTGTTGCCTTGACATTCTTCCCACAGGCTTCTTTAAAACTGTTTTTAGCTGTATGGCCTCAGATGTTCTACAAATTGTCAACATGTCCCTTCGGACAGGTGTATTCCCACAGGCCCTGAAAACAGCAGTCATCAAGCCACTCCTAAAAAAGAACAATCTAGATACATCTCTCATGAACAATTATAGGCCCATATCTAACCTACCATTTTTAAGCAAAATCATTGAAAAAGCTGTTTATCAACAGCTAAATAACTACTTAGCAATGAACAACTGCTTTGATGTTTTCCAGTCAGGATTTCGACAACACCACAGTACTGAGACTGCTCTGGTTACGGTCCTCAATGACATCCACTTAAACACAGACAGTGGCAAAAGTTCTGTCTTAGTTTTACTGGATCTCAGTGCCGCTTTTGACACAGTTGACCACAGCATATTACTAGATCGACGAGCAAACTGGGTTAGACTCTCTGGAACTGTACTACACTGGTTTGAATCCTACTTAAAGGACAGAGACTACTATGTGTCAATAGGCAATTTCACATCTGAGCGGACACATATTGAATGCGGAGTCCCCCAAGGTTCCATTCTTGGGCCTCTTCTGTTTAACATCTACATGCTCCCACTAGCTCAGATTATGAATAAGAACAAATTATGCTACCATAATTATGCAGACGACACACAAATTTACATAACCATATCACCAGGAGACTACAGTCCGATTCAAGCACTAAGTAAATGCATTGAACAAATCAATGATTGGATGTGCCAAAATTTCCTTCAATTAAACAACGACAAAACTGAAGTAATTGTCTTTGGTGCCAAAGATGAACAATTAAAAGTCAGCGCACAACTTACATCTGTTATGCTAGAAACAACACCCCAAGCCAGAAATCTTGGTGTTGTCATAGACTCCGACTTGAATTTCAAGAAACACATTAAATCAATTAATAAGTCAGCATCCTACCACCTTAAAAACATATCAAGAATTAAAGGACTTATGTCTCAGCAAGATTTAGAAAAACTTGTCCATGCATTTATCTTTAGTAGACTTGACTACTGTAATAGTGTCTTTGCAGGCCTTCCAAAAAAATCTATCAGACAGCTTAAGCTAATTCAGAACGCTGCTGCTCGAGTCCTCACTAGGACCAAAAAAGTGGATCACATTACCCCAGTTCTGAGGTCTTTACACTGGCTTCCTGTCACTCAAAGAATTGATTTCAAAATACTGATGTTGGTTTATAAAGCACTAAATGGTTTAGGGCCAAAATACATTACTGATATGCTGATATGTTATGAACCGTCCAGAGCCCTTAGGTCGTCTGGGACAGGTTTACTTACGGTCCCAAGAGTTAGGACTAAACGAGGAGAAGCAGCTTTTAGTTTTTATGCACCAAATATCTGGAACAAACTCCCAGAAAACTTGAGGTCTGCTGCAACCCTCAGTTCTTTTAGATCGAGTCTGAAGACTTTTCTGTTTCCATTTTAACCTGTACTTTTAATTTAATTTAAATGTTTTACTTCTTTTCATTCGCTTTTAAATGTCTTCTAATGTGTTTTATGTATTTTAATCTTGCCCCTGTAAAGCACTTTCAGTGGCCTTGTGTTTGAATTGTGCTATATAAATAAACTTGCCTTGCCTTAGGGCAAGGCGGAATCACACAGCACACATCTCTTAGTAAGATCTCTTACAGGCTATTGGGTGGAGAGAACAAGTATTCATGGTTTTGTTTAACAAGGATGTTTACTCCATTCAACATTTATTTAGCTCGATACGTCACATAAGAAAAAAAAATCCCACATTAAGTGAAATGAGCAACGTATTTACATTGTAAATTATCCAATGACAAGATGATATTTCATGAAATATGAGCTGCCAAGAAATGTGGATGTGAATGTTAAGAAGGAACTACACTGGTGATTCATAAGCAGTTCATTTTTTTTTTATATTATAAATCTTTTTATTGGATGATCAATAATTTTACATTTTACAGGAAGCAAGACAGTTCTCCATTTTCTTTTTTCTTAACCAAATAAACACTTAAACAAACAAAGAAAAAAGTAGCAGTTCAGTTTTTATTATGCAAATGTTATTCTGATGTTTGTGTGTTTTATAAGATTTTACATCCAGCACTTGCCAAACAGAAGGGTTTCCTCTTTCTAGAACTTTTCTGTTTCTAATGCTGGCCTCAGGCATGTTCACTGTTTGTCCTGAATGGATTTAAGTAAGAAAGCTGAGCTTCAAGCTAAAACTATTGGCCTCGATAAGTTAATAAGCTGTCCCCTGTTGACCATCCTGCATCATTCATTTCATTCTCCTGATAGAATTTCTTTCAAAATGGATTTCTTGAGAAAATCTGGTCCTAGTTATTGGGGGATGTGCTAAGGTCAATTGAAGATTGACAAACTACATTAAGCACATATACCAAAATACAGTCGATAAGAGACAGCCTTGTCCAAAGTGTGAGGCCAACTTCATATCCTGATGCTCCAAGTCTTTGCTTTAGAGCCCTGATTGGAGTGAAGTCACATCCGAGACAACCTGACCTGGCCTGTTGCAGTTACACTAGCTACATCTATTTAAATATACTCAGACCTATCCTAAACCCATGATGTGTCGCCACAATTCATCTGCATAGAGGGAGCAGGACCCAACCTATTCTGGTCCATCACCAACCGACTGCTCACAGCTCACCACTGCTTTCAATCCATGTAAACGAAGAAAGGCAAATGACAAAAAGAACGGCGTATATACAACAATCTGCTTCTTTAGATAAGACGGACGAAAAGGGATTCAAACTAAAGGTCATAAAAACATTATCACTTTGACAATTTGACTAAATGAACGCAAAATGGTATCATAAAGGATTCCCCATCTAATTGGACAGTTGACAGTATTGAAAATCTGAATTACTTTGTTATATATATAATCCATATCGCTCAACATGACATTTCTTGCACTGACAGCACATTTACAGTAAGAACATTTGGCAGAACATAAGTCTCTATTGACACGATGCAAACATTCCAGTCAATGAAACAGAGCTAGAGTTATATTGTTAAAGATGCACCACAGGATGCATATCCTGGACTGAGGGAGCTGAGTCACATGTGGATTATTTACGCAGTCAGTCCTCCAACTTTAATGTGAGAGCCACAGTCCTCTTCACCTCCTTAGTGCAACACACGTAATATTTACACCTGAACAATAGCTCATATTGTGCTCAACTCATTGCAGACTAAGGAGTGGGTGCGGACTGTGGCATATTGAGACGTCTTTAGCACAGAGAAATCCATTGGTTAGAATATTCAAAGTGTCAAGTGTCACATCTTTTTGTTTGTTATTCTTCTTTATATTAGCTTGTTTTAAGTACTAACATGTAGATTTTGATGTCCACAGCAGAGTCAACTATTTATTTGGAGTAAATATCATCTTTGTATAGTCCCTCCTTAGCCTGGTCCTACCAGACCATCATACTTCATTTACTTTGTACAGAAGGTCTGGAATCGCTCAATTGACAAACGTTCCCTCACTTGAAGGCGGGTGTCTGCTGAAGTTTAAAACTAAAACCAGTGCCACTCTGGATCTGCCAACCAATCCAATTACGTTTGGTTGTGATATATGTCATACGCCAGCTTCTGAGCCACTCCATCTGTCCGCTGATTGGACTGGCAGAAATTTGGCTGGATGGAACCCACTGATATGCCGCACACCCAGACTGACTACTGAAGGGAAATGAAAATTGAGCGGAAGTATGTAGGCGGGCGGTGCCAGACTAGTCCCTTCTTGCATGGTCACATAAATGAACAGATTCTCATTCAGCATGGATTGAGTGAGGGGATGAACCCCTGAACATAAAAGTCCACTTCCTACTCCAGGGGCGCTGTACTATGGCTGACCCTGCACTCTGACCCCCTCTGAAGTGGAAAACTGGAGAGGGGATATGTGAAAAGACAAATTTCAATGTGCCTTCTGTACAATTGACTACATTGACTAAATAACATCCATCGACACACACAACTCATGCAGATGATGAATGGATGACAGATACAAGGGGACCAAATGAGCTTCTGCAGCATTGCTAGGATCACTGTTACAGATAGGGGAAGGACTTCAGACATTCAGAGGCAGCCCGGAGCAGTAGCTCCAGCCGGGGACCCCAAACTTCACTTTCACAGGCCACATTGACCAGCTCTGACAGGGGATATATAATCTCTACACCTAGTCCTGGTTCTTGGTCGTGCCTGAAACACCTCCTATGGAGGCGCCCAGGGGGCATCCTTCCTGGATGCCCCAACCACCTTAACTATTTTCTATGCAAAGTAACAGCGACTTTATTCCGGTTCTCTCACAGATAACTGACCTTCTAGACAATGCCAGAAACCGGTTGCAACCAAAAGTGGAAGCACTAAAAATCTCTTGCACCATTTACAGCAGCTGCATAAAGTGCATGCAAGGCATGAAAGAGTGTGTTAAACTTATATACTTTCTTGCTTAAACTTTGCTGTGGTGCTGCTGCATCTCTGGCTGCGAGCGCTTCTGCCCTGAAACAAAGCCTGCTGCAAACATCATTCACATGTTGTGAGCCTTATGACAAGGAAAGTGAGAAATGGTATTATATAACAAATGCAGTTGCAATTACTTTTTCAAAAGAAGTACTCCTAGAAAAGTACACCACCATCAGGCAAAAACTCGCAACCCAGTTGGGATGCAGTCATGACTCTATTCGGGGTTCAGAACTGAGGGTCCAGAACTAGTCCAAATTAAAAATGTTCGCAGTGGAAATTGTCCTGCTAGGTGCAAAAATGTTGATTTCATTTTAAACATATTATCTATAGATTACTTACAGTACAACAGTATATAAACCTAAACTAAATTTGAAAAAATTTCCAGAATATGAATGCCCTCACTTGACAAATCCTAACCCCATGACATTTAAGGGGGTGTTGTCATTGATGTAATTCTGATGTGCAGAAAGAATCTCTTTTACAAAAACAGAAATACATTTTACATATAGGAGGAGAAATAGATTTCAATGGTGAAATAAAACCATTTTTAAGTCATTTATGGTGTTCACAAATGCACGTTCAAGTCCACAATAACATTCCTACTGAACCACTGAACCTATTAAAAAATGGATAGAAAAAATAAATAGATAGAAATACATCAGTATTCATATATTCTTCCAACTTCAAGTCCATTGGCTAGGCAAGGGGTTGTTTTTTAAGGTAAGCCAATATGGTTATTTAGAATGGATACCTCTGTTTGCTTTATGTTATAATAGGCAGAATATATTTAATTGAATTGTGATGATTTTGTCTGAATTAGAAAGCTGTGTTTCTTGTATTAAACATAGACCTACAGTGCTGCTTGAAAGTATGTGAACCTCTTGAACATTTTGGAATTGTATTCAGTTTTACCATTAATCATTCATTTTTATCAATAGCAGTATTTTTCAATTCAACGTTTTATTTTCCGGAAATCGATTGTTAAAACAGATAAAACAAATGATTTGCCAACTTTTGTATGTGCAAAAGTTTGTGAACCCTAAGCTGCATTGCTTTAATTGAGCAGGTAAACACAATCAGGTGGGCCAAATTGAGTGATGAACCCCAAACAGATTCGGGGACACGAATCTGTTTGGTGTGTTCGTTGACGTCGGCCGTCGTAGATGTCGTAGGGCTTCTTTTCAGCCGATTCAACATATTCAATCGGCGTCGGGCAGTCTTTCAGCCGGAGCAATCTGATTGGTGGAGGGCTAGCCCGCAGGCCCGGTTCTACGGGGGTGCATGAGCATGCATTGCACCCTCAAAAAAATTGTTTGCACCCTCAAATGAAAAAAGGAGGGAGTGATTTTTTTTTTAATAAATATGATAAAAATAATAAAATACTTGCTCACAAAACAAATTGTAATTAACCTTTGACCATTTCCATTAAATACCGCTGTTTTTTGCATTTATTTTGTTCACTAAACCGATAAGAACGTTATATCATTATTCGACTGGCAGCTGTGGCTAAGCGAACCCATCTCTACTAGTGCGCTCCGCTCTGCCCCGCCCCGCCCCCGCTTGAACTATTTCGCTTTCAGCAATTGCAGTGCAATGGTTATTCAGCATAAAGTTAAAACACTCGCTCGCCCAAGACTGATGTTAAACCGAAACACAAAAGCCTTGCGCGAGCAAAGCAGTGATTCACCCAGTGAAACATGGGGTGAGACTGTGACTGTGGGTAACGGTGTCATCACCTTGCCGAGAAGAAAAGCTCTGTGGCTTAACGGCTAAAATGATATCATGTCCGCTAACGTTGTTCAGGGGAGGCTTCCGCGATCGGATTGCATTTCACGAGCATGAAAACACAGAACCATGTCGGCAAACTGACAGAGCGACGAGAGAAAATAGAGTGAGCCGCTTCCCTCCGTTAGTTTCAGTCTACAGCCGAAAAAAATACAATCACCACTTAAACATGGATATCGTTTAAATAAAGCCTCTTGTTTTTATGATCATTAGGGCTTTGATGCAAATTGAACATTTCGGTGGCAGCTGTGGTGCAGTTTTTTTCAGCAACTCACAGACTCATGCTTGCCCATAGGCGTAGATTTGGTGGGAGGGTGGCGGGGGAGGGGGCACAGGGGACGTGTCCCCCCCAATAATCAGAAGAGAGCCTACATTTTTTCTCAAAATATAAGAAACCTTATTCTCCCCAAAAGAGGTAAAAATAACAATTCAGGATGTTGAAACATTGATATATCTCCTAATTGTTAATAGGCTACATATTCCCCTATGATTTAAACATTTAAAGTGTCATAATAGTTCACACTGCTGCTGTGTCATGAATAGTGAGTCCTAAAAAAAAATAGTTTTGAACAATACAGTATAGTAAATATTTGAAAGCAATACAGAATGCCTGAGAGCCTTACTGCTTTGTATAACATTATATTAACGTCACTGGGAGCCTGTTGTCTTTTCCTTTAACAGAAATTTAGACATGTCCGCCATAAATAATTAAATACAGAAGGCATAAATAAGTATATAAAAATTCACCCGAATGCACAAAATGGTGTGTTCGAAGCACATTTTTTTCTGGGGGAGTACCCCCAGACCCCCACTTATGTTGAAGCGAAACCTAAGCCCTTCTGCTTGCCACCCAAAAATGATCACTGGCCCCATCCTGGCCACCCCAATGAAAATATTCTGGCTCCGCCACTGCCCAGAAGTGCTTGACTATCTACTGGTAGAAAGGCCTGTGTAAAAAGCGAAGTCTGAACTGAAGCTGGGTAGCTGGTTTTAGTGTAGTACTGGTGCACCCCCTGTAATCTCAGATGCACCCTAAGGCATTCTGTTCTGGAACCGGGCCTGCTAGCCCGTCTCTGCTCTGCCACGGCAGCGAAGCAGATATTAGTTTCACTTTAGTCAAACATGATTTAGGAAGCTATCGATAAAATCTGAGAATGTTCGGATTGTTATGTAGGCTAAACACAATCAGCACATAGCATTAGATTGTCCGTGCATGACGTTTTCACTTGTTTTCAGAAATAGTCAAAGTAGTTTGGGCGAGGAGCGGCCACAGGTGTGTGTGTGTGTGTGTGTGTGTGTGTGTGTGTGTGTGTGTGTGTGTGTGTGTTTGTGTGTCTGCAGCATGCATTCTCTCCATTGTAATGACAGCCTACATTGACAGCTCAGGTGGTTAAGCGGGTTGGCCAATGATCCAAGGGTTGGCGGTTCGATCCCCGCCCGGCCACCTGTGTCATGGTTGTTGTGTCCTTGGCAAGACACTTCACCCACCTTGCCTCGTGTGAATGTGTATGACTGCTGTATGTTTGAGGTGGTGGTCGGAGGGGCCGTAGGCGCTGAATGGCAGCCACGCTTCCGTCAGTCTGCCCCAGGGCAGCTGTGGCTACTATGGTAGTTTACCACCACCGGTATGACTGTGTGTGAATGAATGGAACCTGGAACCCTGTAAAGCGTCTTTGAGTGCCTTGAAAAGCGCTATATAAATCCAATCCATTATTATTACTTAATGTCATCCGGCGCAAGAGCAGAACGTACAGCAAGCCGGTAGTCGGATCGGTGTGTCCTTCGCATTTTTTTTTACCGCGTCAGGGAGAATGAAGCTGCCTGCATCGGCAGACTCCATTTTCTGGCGACGGTCGGACCGGTGTGTCCTGGCCTACAGGTCAGACAAGCCAAAAGGGAAATAAAATCTCAGAGGATCTCAGAGTTGTGATGTTGCACATTTGCCTGGGGACAGCTATAAATTACTTAAAAAAAAAGTTTGAGCTCCATCGGTCCACTGTGAGGCAAATCATCTACAAATGGAGAGCTTTAAGAGTGACTGAACATCTGCCTTAAAGTGGACTTCCTTCAAAAACATCCTCAAGCGCCACAAGAAAAGTGATTTTTCTGGTAAAGGCCAACCCAAACATTAGATCTGCCCGCACTGCCTCCTGCAACGATTGATGCTGTGGACCCACACTCTCCTAGTTTGTGCAATCACGACAGGATCTTCCACAACCTCCACTGCCACAGCAAGGAGTGCCAACAAATACGCTCTTATTTTTAATTACGAACAAGACAAAGTAGAAGCGACCAGAGAGGACGTTGTCAGATGCCAGATGATGAAGCCGTATATCTATGGGTACGAGCGATGACGCATATGACGTAAACGAAAAACGCTCCGTGAGCCTTTTTTTGAGTGGCTCGCACGGAGCGCTCCGCCTTTTAAAAGCGCGTTTGGTGGACACAGGCCCTTTGACGGTTTGGAGAGACAGAGATGAAGTGGGCCACATAGGGGAATGGAATGCAGAGAAGCTGCCTGGCCGGATACTAACCAGGGTCTGCTGTGAAGAGGACTGAGCCTCTTGGGTGGACGTTCTAACCACTACACCACAAACGCCCCCTGGTTCTCCTCTCCTAACACAGTAGTCAATACCTACTACTGGAAAGGGGAAAAAACATATAAAATGAACACTTCAGAAACCAATACAATACGCCAGTCTAGATGCACCTCTACTTTCTGTCCCACCAACGTCAGTATACACGACATTGGACAAAATAATCAGCCTGGTTAGACATCGAACAAACTAGATGCACCCACCTACCATTAACACAACCCCTCACTGCCTGGTGGAAAACAAATGATTAACTACAACTCAAGCTATCTCCCACCACTCTCCCTCCCATCCATCACAATCCAATGTTTACAACAAATAAAGAACCCATCCACTTCCCTTGGTTTGAACAGGGAGGAGTAACCAGCCTGGGACAACCTTTCAGTGACGGCTCTCCCATGAACTTCAACCTTTTTAACAAACATGCAACTGACCCAGCCACTGTCACTACCAGTATATACAATCAGATTTCAATATACAGCAAGCTGAATTTGAGGTAACTACTGCTAACACCTCCATCACTCTTATAGGGGATCTCTAATCTCTCACAATCGCACATCATCTACAAACTTCCATCCTGGTAGCAATCTCAGTAGGCCAAAAACAATATTACTTAACTGGAAGGACAGCCATAACCTGTTAAGCGACCACACAAACCTGGGACAGCTCACAGAAAATCCCTGGCTGACTCCCTCTTCACACTCCTGTTAAAATAACACAATGTCCTTTTCCTCCCTCTCTTCCTTTCTTTCTTCTACACAAGGCAATGCAAGTTTATTTCTAAAGCATATTTTGGACACAAGGCCATTCAAGGTGCTTTACAGATGCAAAAACAAAATGCATCAAGTATAGAGCACACATTAAAAAAAAGCGAATGATAAACATGAATATAAATAAAACAAAATAATTAAAACATTTAAAAAGAATAAAAATAAATAAAAATTTAAAATTACAGGTTAAAACGGAAACAGTGAAGTCTTCAGACCTGATTTAAAAGAGCCGAGTGTTGAAGCGGACCTCAAGTCCCCTGGAAGTTTATTCCAGAGCTTGGGTGCATTAAAACTGAACTAACTCTCCCTGTCTAGTCCTTACTCTGGGGACTGTCAGTAGCCCAGTCCCAGACGATCTGAGAGCTCTGACTGGTTGGTAAGGGATCAGCAGGTCAGCGATGTATTTAGGCCCTAAACCATTTAGGGCTTTATAGACCAACATCAATATTTTAAAATCAGTTCTTTGAGTGACAGGAAGCCAGTAAAGACCTAAGAACTGGGGTAATGTGATCCACTTTTTTGGTCCTAGTGAGGACTTGAGCAGCAGCGTTTTGTATTAGCTGGAGCTGTCTGATAGATTTTTTAGGAAGGCCTGCAAAGACACTATTACAGTAGTCAAGTCTACTAAAAATAAATGCATGGACAAGTTTGTCTAAGTCCTGCTGAGACATTAGCCCTTTAATTCTTGATATATTTTTAAGGTGGTAGCAGGCTGACTTAGTAATTAATTTAATTTGTTTTTTGAAATTCAAGTCTGAATCTATAGCTCCTTTCACACAGAGATTGTGGCATATTGACGGAACAACATCACTCCAAAATGCCGGCTTTGCTTGCTTCTGTGTTATTTACACAGAACCAAGCAACGCCGGCCTGCTGGCGCATCAGTAGCTCCTTTTACACAGCGTTCCGGAATGAAAGAGGTGCTTGTAAACAGCATCAAGTGTGACGTAAACATTTAGCGCCGCGCCGGTCAGCTGCTTTACAACAACAACACTGGCCGGTGAATTGAGAGCAGAAGTGCTGGAGCTTGCAGTAAGAGGGCCGTATTTTACTGTCCCCACGATGTGCCGGTTGATCTCGCGATGCGCTGAGTCCAACATCTCTGGGACTGTTAACCAAACTGACAAAAATCACTCCGCTGCTCACTGCTTCACCTCTGTGTCTGTGTCTGTGTGTGTGTGTTTGTGTGACAGGTTGGCTGTGAGCGAGTCTCTTTGTAGGGCAGCGATCTGCCAATCAGACACACACATACACATACACACAGTGTGTGAAGTTACGTTACTGTAGACAGAAATAAAGTGTGGATATACGTTCAGACTTAGGATAATAATAGCGGTGGCGATCCGGTCGCAGCCTAGCTTAGCCTAGCCTAGCTTAGCCTAGCTTTCCCATTGTACAACTTCCCCTGGGCAGAAATAGACTCATACACTCTGCAAAATGAAGCGTGGGGGTTGGGATTGAGCAGCGGACCTTATGACCAGCTAGATTATACGCCGTTCCTTTTATTTGGTGATTTTTACGGGACATCAGGCCGCCGTGGTTAATGTTAAACACACGTCCTTCAACTGCTAACATGGTCGCATGTTTAGAACGTAGGCTATGGAACGTCAAACGCCCCCCTGTTCCGCAACAACAAGCTGGCCGCATTAAACAGAGAGGCGGAACTGATTGTGTTGGGAATCTTACTACCCCCCGAGGTAGTAAAATTCCCGGAACAATCTCTCGCACCTTTCTTTCCTCGTTCCGCAACGGTCGCATTTATACAGCAGGGCGGAGGGCCGAAATTCCGGCATATTCCCGGCTTTCACTGGCTGTGTAAAAGGGGCTTATGACAACTCCAAGATTTCTACCTTGGTGTGTGCTTTCTAACATAACAGATTTAAGCTCTGCGCTGACTTTTAATTGTTCATCTTTGGCACCAAAGACATTGACTTCAGTTTTGTCATTGTTTAATTGAAGAAAGTTTTGGCACATCCAGTCATTGATTTGTTCAATGCATTTACTTAGTGCTTGAATCGCACTATAGTCTCCTGGTGATATGGTTATGTAACTGTGTGTGTCGTCTGCATAATTATGGTAACATAATTTGTTCTTGTTCATAATCTGAGCTAGTGGGAGCATGTAGATGTTAAACAGAAGAGGCCCAAGAATGGAACCTTGGGGGACCCCGCATGTAATATTTGTTCTCTCGGATGTGAAATTGCCTATTGATACATAGTAGTCTCTGTCCTTTAAGTATGATTCAAACCAGTTTAGTACAGTTCCCGAAAGTCCAACCTAGTTTGCTAGTCAATACACACCTTTACTATCTACTATACTATACTATAATTTTTTTTGATGTGAGTTCATTACTTCAATTACCTCATCTTATTACATCTTAAACATCTCTTTGTACATTGGCTAACCCCTGTTCATTTCATCTCTTTTTCTTCCTCTCACCACACACACACTCACACATACGCTGCACAAAACTGGTTGGATCTGACAAGCATCACAGACACCTCGCTTCCGGACTTAAAAAATTTAACCAAATAACACACACGCAAACACACACACACACACACACACACACACACACACACACACACACACATACACACACACACACACAAAGAGCCTTTCAACACCTTCAACATATACTGTATGAAAGTGTGCTATGACGTACAATGACGTACTGGCATGTCCCCCACATAATGTCACGCCTTTCGCTTGTTTTGTCCTTTACTTGCTGAAGAAATAAAGTAAGACATTGTCCGAACACTGTTTTCTGCTGTTTTGTCTATCCAATGCTCTTCATATATCCACACACTCCAGTTTTGCTCAATGTCTGACAGTCCCTGATACTTGCCGCTTGCCCAACCACCGTTCAGATGCATCCTATTTGTTTAGTGATTACTGATTGTCAGCAATTGTGTTCCATTCAAGGAAGTACAGTAATGTTTGTCCTTCGTGTTGGTTTGATGACTGAGAAGAATTTCCAATTAACTTGCAGCGATATCTATTGAGTATTAAGTATGATTCATGTTCAGGACAAAGCACATACATAAAGAGCTGATAAGCGGAAGGGGCAGAATTCCAGGGCATGGGACCTCTCGGCTGAAAAAAAATGAATGGGAGTCAATGGAAAGTAATCTACTATTTTCTGGTCCCAGTCATTAAAAGCCTTGGATTACATATGTTTTGTATGGGTCTAAATGATCATTTTTCATGTTTTTCAGTTTGACGGTATATTGTATGATTATTCGTCTAACGGCTTTAGAAAAAATGTTACGAGAAAAGCTACAAGTCTTGTCGCCTCTGTGACGTCACCTCAACACATTCCCTCCACTTCTCGACTGACAGTGCTAATGCTAATGCTAATGGCTGGCGTGGACAACGCCAACAATCTCCCCACTCGAGACATTGAAACTCTCCACATGTCCACTTGTGTAGTGGTTTTCGCCACGCTGAAGACTTTTGTCTTGTCCTTGAAAGAAGGCGGTAAAGTGCATTAAAGACACAGCCATGTTTCTGAGCTAAGCGGGTGCGAGTGGTGACGTATATCATAAGCATCAAGAGTAGCGAAGAGCTGTAGTCCACAAAAGCGCTCTGCACAAAACCTGACCGTATCCAGCTTCTACTCGCTAAATTGTTCCATTCTTTGCACGAAAAAATACCATCTAAATCCATACAAAACATATGTGTAATCGAAGGCATTTCATGACTGGGACCAGAAAATAATACATTTCTTTCCAAACGACTACCGTTGTAATTTTTCGAGCCGAGAGGTCCGATGTCCCAGAAGTAGGCGACTTCCGCTTATCAGCTCTATAGCGTTGACGTCTTGCATCTTATGTATGTTTTACTTCAGGCTTTGTTAAAACAGGAAAGGATGGATGGGTTGGTTCAAGACTGAACAATTTTATGTTGTTTGAGCAAATTGAAGTCTGTCACTATGTGAAGGACAATAAAGTTCTTCTTTAATTTGAATTGAATTGATTTTTTTTAACCACGTGGCTGCAGCTCCATTGTGACCAGCCTTAAAACCCATCATGCCATGTTGATTTCAACATCTACATTTTTTCTAGCTGATTATTTTCTAGATGCTAGATGTGTTTTTACATTGATTCTAAAGGATAAAAGCCAACAGCTGATTTGGTAGTGGTGAGATACCTTACGAGAAAAATGACTCAAGTAACTGGTTACAAGTTACAAGTTACAAAGTCACCTATTACAATAACAATTGAATAAAAGTACAAAAGTATCTCATTTGAAAAGTATTTAGGTATCAACAGTATTTAGCTGGTACGGAATGTATTGTATGTTCATAGAAGCACTTGGCAGTGTTGAAGCATTGGTAGAGGAAGTATTCACTTCCTTTACTTAAGTAAAAGTATAAATACTAAATACTCTAAATAATAATACATTTTATTTATAATGCACTTTATATTCAAGGATCTCAAAGTGCTCTACAACAAGTAAAGGTCCTGCATTTATGGTACCCAAGTAGAAGTATGTAGGCTTGAACTAAAAGTTTGAAAGGCCTTGACATTTATGGCAAATTTGCATTTAAAAATGACTTTCATCAAACAAGTCAAAAGCCAATTCATTTTTGTCAGCGTTGGGTATATAGCCTACACATTTTTTTTTTATAAACTCTTCATACTTTTTGTGTGCAAAATTCCTTATTCATAAAGTAACTTCATCTATCAGATAAATGTAGTGAAGTAAAATGTAGGATATTTCCCACTGGATTATAGTGGACTAGAAGTAAAAAGTAGCGCGAAAAGAAAAGATTCCAATGAAATAAAGTTGTACTGAAGTAGAGTAATTGAGTAAAATGTTCTTCATTCCACTACACCTCTGGTATAGCATCATAGAACTTAAGGGTTGAATAAGCTGCTTGCCACACTGATGAAGATGACTGTCAGGTTTTTATTTAACAAGTAAAGGTCAAAAACTTAAGATATCGTAATTGAAGAAGTGCTAAGTAGTGGAGCTGCCTTATGCACACACTCTCTCTGTCTCTGTCTCTCTGTCTGTCTGTCTGTCTGTCTGTCTGTCTGTCTCTCTCCCTCTCTCTCTCTCTCTCTCTCTTTCTTACCTGAAGGATACGGTGTAGCTCCACCTTGACTGGTTTGCTTATAAAGGCATACTTGCTTCACCTGGGTCAGCATAGTGGGTCAGACCTCAGCAGCAAAATGGGGACCTCAGGACTCCAATCAACGATATGGCTCACATACTTGACGCTGCTGGTTGGCTCACTCTCTCAGACCGGTGGGTGATGCTACTGCTGATATGGGATAAAACATATTTTAGATTTTGTTTTGATATCATATATTATTTTTGTAGTAGTCAAAAAAATGTAGTAAGAAACTCTAATCAACTTCAATTCAAAACTTTATAAACGGCAGCTGATTTCAAATCACAGATCATATGTTACCATTACAATGTATGGCTTTTTAAGATAACTAGAACAATAGAGTGACTTGTCTATAGCATGTGGGGGCTGGAGAAAGCATCACATAGCTTTAGTAAAGTGTCAGAACAGGCCAATACAGAATATCTGATACATATTGTAGATATTGTAGGATTTTTTTTCCCCCAAAATGAATATGTGATTGTCTCTTCTCTTTGCAGTAAACATAATCTCTTCGCAAAACCCATTGAACGTGAATTCAGGTAACTGTGTGCGAATGCTCCAATAAATCGAGTTGTGCTCAACTGTTCATGAAGAGATGAAACAGTTCATTTATTTTATTTTATTATTATTTTCTTGCAGTTAATGCATCACACATCAGCCGAGTGTGCACGACTTGGGGACACTACCACTGGAAGAGCTTTGACGGCAACTTCTTCCAGCTGGCGTCCACCTGTAACTACGTCCTGGCCGCACAGTGTGAGCAGGACTTTGAGGACTTCAACATCCAGATGAGGCGCCGCACGGTGGACGACATCCCCACCATCAGCTCCATCGTCATGAAGCTGGACGGCACTGTGGTGGAGCTCTCCAGCAGCTCCGTCATTGTCAACGGCAAGACGTAAGTTTGTTCCACACACACGAATACTCTTTCTTTTTTCTATTCTACATACTACATCTGACCATAAAAAGAATCTAGGATGCAGTATAGCCACTTGGAACATACTTTTACTTATTTATTTCAACAGGCTCTGTCGATGTGACGCCACTTCTGGTGCGCACTTGATTGTGGGTCAGGATCGCCCAAATAGCACGCTGTTTTCAACACTAAAAAAATCTCGGCCGGATGTAGTAGACATCCGGGTATTTCTAATTGTACTAAATCTGGCCAAAAGAATCGGGACATCCTGAATCTTTTTTTCTACTATACTAAATAGTATGTAGCAGTGCTTCTCAAATGGTGGGGGGCGCCGTGAGTTGTCGGGGGGGGGGGGCACGGGCTGCCTTGATTTCCAACTGACTTTTTTTTTAAGTGCTAGCAAGCGCGATGTGTGCTTGTGAATGGTCATATCTGCACGAAAGGCCGCGATTTGCAGTAAATAAATGTCCACATGTGTCTCCAAGTGTCTATGTAGGCTATTTAAAAAGAAATCAAGCAAGTAGACTAATAATAACATTAATTAATTATTGTTTATCGCATCACAGAAGGCATATTGGCCTATAATAATAAAAAAACACTATGTTTTATGTATGTTTTACTATGTAAACTATGTTTACAGTTTATTTATTTTTTGAATTAAATGCAAACCTCAGTGAATCATTTGCTCTTGTTTCTCTGTCCTGAGATTCACACAGACTGAGCAGTCTTGTTTAAATGTTACAAATTGAGCTGATAGACTGAACTTTGAATTTTTTTGCTGCAGAAGTTATCTCAGCTAATTTGTTATCTAATTTGATAATAAGGTGATTGTATGCAGAATGCTCGTGCCAGCAACTCATACAGTGGTTTTGTACAGATAAATAAGTAAATATTAGCAGGTTCTCAATAGTATTTCAATTTAGGGGGGGCGCGAAAAAATTTCTGTCCCCTAGGGGGGGCATGACAGAAAATAATTGAGAACCACTGGTATATAGTATGGGTATTGGAACGTAGCCTATATTTCAGAGCTTCTGTGGCACATTTTTCTATGGGCTATGCTCTGCCCAGGCAGTACGTGTGATTTTCACACTCTATCTTATTACAGAATTGCTCATTGCCTAGGCCATGTTCTATATTGTTGCCAAATAGTTTCACAGATAGTCAGTGGTGGTGCCTATAATGTGAATTCATGGATATTCCAAAAAAAATTATCTTCAATGTTCTGTTGTGTCCCTGTAATATTTGTATTTAAGTATTCTGAAGTAGCAGATCACATTTAAGAGTTATCTGCTACCCTGTTTGCGTGACTGTAAGAGTGTGGAACCTTTTATCATAGGAGTTTTATCTTGCTTTCCGTGTTTATCACCCCTCTTTGTGAATATCACCTTTTTGTACCTATTGTGTCCCATCTACCATATCATGTACTGATGAGCCAATGCGCTCGGTGACGCATTGACGGACTATGGACTAGTTATTGTATGGTGGGTACCAGAGCCGGTGGTGCATGGACCAACATCCTGCTTCACCCTTCCCCACTAGAGATTGCTTCAGAGGGCAAAGAAAGAAAGAAAGAAAGAATGGCAGACATTGCAGTGCACTTTGGCAGATTAGCGGCACAAAGACGTTTTTATTCTGCGAGTTGATTTTCCATGCACAATTGAAGAGCAAACAAAGGGCTGTGTGGATATTGGGAAAGTCACAGTCACACCTGAGGAAAATGGAAAGTTGAGCAACAAAAGGCTCAAACAAACTTGTCTTAGTCAATCCTTATTATAATAACAGCTATTAAATGGAAGACACTCACTCGTCTCTGCAGCTCTGCCAAGCTTTAAGCTCACCTGTTTGGTTTTACCTTTACTGAAACCAAGCCACTATAATGTGCATGTTGAATGCAACATTATGCCACCTGTAATAGCAAATGGCAGTAAGACAGTTAGTTATCTGGATTTTGTATATTTTTGTCTGACCTCCTTTATCACTTTTGGAAAGATGGGGACTATCTAACATGATCCTACAGTCCCCCAAAGTGTGTTACTTTGTCTCTTAAAGTAATAAGGCTTTCAGCATGTTCACCCCAGCTCTCTGTGTTTACTGCAGGGTGTCTCTGCCATTTGTCACATTTGGTGTGACAGTCAAGGGGACCACGTCCAGTATCACAGTCGACTCCAAGCTGGGAATTAAAGCCATCTGGAACATGGATGACTCCCTGGATGTATGTATGGAGCACACCTTCACTAACACACACACACACACACACACACACACACACACACACACACACACACACACACACACACACACACACACACCCCTGTCCTCAGTTTTGTATTCGGCTGTATTGCATTGGCTTTAAAACAAACAGAGAGTGGCACAATGTGAACCTGCTGTAAACACCACAACATGATGGGACTGTGTCTGCATCAGCCTGGTCCTGCACATGCTTGTTACTGTATGTATGCATATGCAGACAAGGGAACACACTGACTATATAGCATTTGAAGTATTTGAAGGCTGATTTGAACTTATTCTTATTCTTTATACATATTCTTATTCTTATCAACAAGTTCCATGAAAAGATCAAAACCACAATGAACTTCTATCAAGTCGTTGATGAAGCTTATCCTTATTTGCCACAGAACCTTACTGTTACGAAACAGTGAGCCAGAGTGTTACTCTTGGGGTGTGGTGTGGTGTGGTGATGAAAACTGCCAGTGTACAGTACAATTGTATCAGCTCGACAAACTAGTAAACCTATTTTTGGAGACCAACTGAATCAGTTGATTAAGAGTAGAATATGTTCATTTTATGGTTGAGAAATAAACTCCTCGTGGTGCATTCAATTCAAATCTTGCTTTTTCTACTAAGAGCAATTCAATCTATTTGTTTTCCGTCAATTCATTTGGACCTTCCGTAGTGCTCGGGCACTGTGTAGCACTTCAATACATTCTGTCTGATGAGCCATGACTACTGAACTACGGGCTATCTATATTTATCATGATACAATAGTGCAATTCATTTCATTTCTAGTCTTTTCAAAGCATGATTTAAATGTATATCAAATAAGCCGGAGGTCCAGTGTTCTAACTCGGTGTCCAAAAAATCAGGTCTTCTTCGGCCCGTGGCGTCACGTGAAAGCTCTCTGAGATTTGTTTTGGGGGATGAATTTAGGTTAAAAAGAATTCCTCTATGGCTGAGTTGACGGTGAGAAGCCTGACAAATATTGGTCAAGGCTTTACTGCGTAGTGGCAGTGAAGCCCTGTTCTCACGGCAAACAAGAAACGGTGCAAACGCGGAAAAATTCCCGCGGTTGCACTATATCATGTACATGAAAACAGCAAACGCAGGCATGAAACCGCAAGTTTTTGAGATCACCTCCCAGGGAGGATTTTTTGGAAAACACGACGGTTTTGGTTTCTTGTAAACACCGAAACCATTTTCCCTGATAACACTGACGTCACGGCTCCACTTCACACATGCGTAGTCTATAACATTTGCTGTCAAAATACCCACAACACAAGCGAGTTATAAAGTTAGAAGACAACATAACGTGAAAGGTGTCTCCACGGCACCATCACTGTGATCAGTGGAGAGTGACGTGCAGGGCTCAAATATAACACTCGCCAATTTAGTCTATTAGTAAGTTATTGACACCATGCAACCGCCTCTTTGTCTGGGGAAAGATTTGTGCTCTGCCGGTTTTTCTAGCAAAATAAACGTGTGTAGCTTCTATATGCCAGGGACACGGCTCTCTACATTAAAAAACACTATCCATAGTTCGCAGCGGTTAAGTTACTGTTCAACAAAAGGAGCATTAAGGCTACGGCTTCACAGTAAAAGCATGTCAATGGCTAAACATTAACAGCATTTCACTGGACAAACGTGAGTTGACTTTTATGTTGAAGTACGCCTAACAGGAAAGTAGCCGCTCACAAAGCCCCTTCACTACCAGCATGTCTTCTGTTTTCACGAGTTCAATGCGATGAAATAAGAGGACAGAAAGCTTGTCATTTACAATACTTGTAACCCCAAGCTTACACCAACCGCTTTATGAACGTTAGTGGCATTAATTTTCGGTTACAGTAAGGTTTTATGCATCAAATTGTACCGGAAAAGCTATCTACTACTACCTTGTACCGCCAACTGCTGGCCTGGCATGCTTACTACAGCGATTTCGTCCCGTTTCCTCTGAAAACATGTGTACGAGTGAAGATGTCAGATAAATTGTGTTTTTTTTAAAACCAAAAACGGGAAAACTGTCACGTTTTCACCGTGAACAGGGCTTGAGTGTGTGGGATAAATGTCCTGGAGCAAACACGAATAAGCAAACAATTTGAATAAGTCTATAGACAAGGAACCACAATGCAAATATGGCGGCTTTAAGTAATCACGTGTAATGTCTTAACTGCAATTATTCATGTGGGTAGATGTTATTAAAGAACATAAATAAATATACTAAATTATATTTGTTGATGTAGGGAAGGGACCAATTATCATAGCTCAACACCTCCTTATATAAGACATTGGTATGTGTGGAACTATGCAGTATAGTCACATGTATTGGAACTCACAGTTCATGCTTGGCAATGGCTTCTCTTTGTTTTGGCAGACTAAAGGACAGGTCATGCGCCAGCGGGGAAACAAATAAGCTATACTCACCTGCTATAACAACTTCAAACCAAGCAGTGCTTAAGCTAAGAGTACACACATTTCAGGACTCACAGACAGCGCATTGCTATCTTAAAAAAATAAAAATGTTTCTGAACCAGTCTCATTTTTCCTCTGATGATCATAAATTTCATGTAACAGCAAAGGAGACCATCAGTGCAGAGAATGCTACTTTTATATAGTTTTTCTTGATGCCTTTGTCATGGGTACGCTCACCCAGGAACAACAGCTGGCATAGTAAAAACACTACCGCTTTTGTCCAAAGGGGGTGCAAGAATGAACACAAACTGAAAGTCCCTCGTAGCCACTTTAAGTCCCCCTACATGATTTAGACCATATTTCTTGTTCACAAGTCTTCATTTGGAACCTTAAATTCTGATGATCTCAGAAAGTAGATCCACAGACAAGTTGTGATGTGAACTTACAGTAAATATAACCTAATAAAGATACACAAATGGATTATAGAAATACTTTCAAGACGTATATTATGATAAAGCCTGCTTGAAATGTAAAAAATGTATTACTAACTTGCCAAATGTGTTAATAACTACCATATATGTTTGGGTTTGTGTTCACAGGTTGAAATAGATCAGAAATACGCGAACCAGACTTGTGGACTCTGTGGAAACTTTGACGGCTTAGCTAACGATATCACCACGGACGGTAAGCTCCTCCTGATACGCAACTTACAGGAAATCATTTCAGATGGACATTACTCAATTCATGTCAATGTGTGTACAAACTGCTTAGTAATTGGCCAGTTGCATATAACGGGAGCTCAAAATTGGGCTCAATTACAAAATGAATTCATTCACAAAATGATTGCATAAGCACTCACCAATTTGAATGACTCTATAAGAGACACCTTTGATAACAATGTTCAGCTTGAAGTCAGTGTGGATTCATCTGTCAGTTTTAGTTTGCACAAGATAAATGTTTTACGACATTTCACCGTTGATTTTAAGATCTTTTTTTTAAAACACTCAATTAAATCAACTGCAAAATGACCCAAAAAAGGGATACAAAGTCAACTGCAATTTTATTTGCGTAAACTGCGAGACACTGGGCCAAAATATTCCTAGTAACCAATGTTGTGTGTTTGACTGTACTGTAGGATTTGAGCTGACAGTGCCAGACTTTGCTGAGATCCACAAGGTGAACGGCCCCATAGAAACATGTGGTGAACCCCAAGACTTTGCCGAACGCAGCTGTGGCGATTGGGTAACTCCTCACTCTTTTTTTTTTCAAATATTCAACTTTCTGTTATGATGGCTTTGTTCATTACCGTACCAACTACTTTTTTGCAATATCCTCATTCCTACTATAAGCCAATCTTTCATTTTTGCACTGTGATCTAAAATCGTATTACACCGACATAATACACACTACACACACACAGTTTCTGTCTGTAAACGTATAGGTGTATATGTATATAATTACATAAGGAACCGCTTGTGTTATTTCATTTTATTACATTATGTGTTATTCTATCCTTGGTCTTTGTGACTGAAAGTGTGACGGACAAAGGTTTACACTTCATTTTGAATTTCAATTTCAATAATAGTATAATGTTGGTGGAGCGGTTTGATTTGAATACTGGATTATTTGACCGTATCTGTTTTATGTTGTCAGTAGTTCATCTTATCCAGAGACTTGCTTAATAACAAGAACAATATTTGTTCATCTGTTGAGTGGGAACATATTGCAATCGCATCGTATTTCAGGAATGTGAAATAGAGTTTGAATTTTTTTAATAAAATATGAAAATGCTGGGGGCGCCCTTAGCTCAGTTGGTAGGGCGTCCCCCCCATGGGCCTCGGCCAGCAGCGGACCCGGGTTCGATTCCAGCCCGCGGCTGTTCTCTGCATGTCACTCCCCTCTCTGCCCCATTTCAACTCTTTCTCTACACTATCAATAAAGCATAAAAATGCCAAAAAAAAAATCTTTAAGGTTACGTGCGGTGCGAGAGCCAATCAAATGATCCATATATCTAAAGATTTCCCATGACTCCAAACTGGATTTTTTTTATAACTGGAAGTTTCTTTTCTCTCTCTCTCTCTCACTCAACGGGGGGCCCCACCCCGCCACTCACATCGCGGCGCCGCCAGTGGAGTTACCCACCTCGGCCCCCCCCTCCAGGCCCGGAACACCCCAGGGGCGGGGCCTACCACACACCCACGCCCTTCAACGCAAGGCCCCCGTCTCCACGCACCCTATCCTAAGGGCCCCTAACCCCTTCCCTCCTCTGTCTACCCATTCATGACCATAGGTGAGGGTAGGAAAAAGATGCCCGTAATCAAGTTTGCCTTACACTCAGTCTCTTTGTACAAGGCGTAAGCGAGTGAAAACGCCCCTGTGCTCCGTTCTACCCAATCACGCTCCATTGTTCCCTCATCGCAAACAAGACCAGGTACTTAAACTCCTTCACTTGGGGTAAGGACTCATTCCCTACCTGTAGTCGAAATCCATCGGTTTCCTGCTGAGCACCATGGCCTCAGATTTAGAGGTACTGATCCTCACCAACCCTTCCATGTCAAACCATCCAATGAGAGCTGAAGGTCACAGGCATGATGCCATCAGAACCACATCATCGCAAACAGCAGAGATGAGATCTTCAGCCACCAAACTGCAACCCTCCCCACCACGACTAGCCTTGATATCTGTCCATGAATATCACAAACAGGATTGGTGATAAAGGAGCCTGGCGAGGCCAACCCCCACCGGAAACAGGTCTGACTTACTACCAGAACCCGTACACAGTCTCGCTTGAGTGTACAGAGATTGGATGGCCCTCAGAAAGACACCCTACCCCATATCCCGCAGCACCCCCACAGTATTCCGGGGAACTCATAAGCCTTCTCCAGATCTACAAAAACATGTAGACTGGATGAGCAAACTCCCAACTCCCTCTAGGATCTTGGAGAGTGAAGAGCTGGTCCGTTGTTCCACGGCCAGGACGAATCCGCATTGTTCCTCTTCAATCTGAGGTTCGACTATGGCCAACCCTCCTCCAGCACCTTGGAGTAGACTTTGCCGGGAAGGCTGAGAAGTGTGATACCCCGGTAGTTGGAACACACTCTCTGGTCCCCCTTTTTGAAAATAGGATTTCTTTAATTTATTTTTTATTTTTTTCAGGATTACTGTGAACAGATCTTCACCGCTGACTCATTCAGCAGCTGCTTGGACCTTGTGGATGTGGACGCCTTCATCAAAGCATGTCTGCAGGACATGTGCATCTCTGACGACAAAATAGAAGATCTTCTCTGCAAAACCATCTCAGAGTTCTCCAGGCAGTGTACCCATGCAGGTGGCCAACCCGATCAATGGAGGAATGCTACTTTTTGCGGTAAGGGTGCTAACACCTACAGATGACTCAACTCATATGCAGTTCACTTCTTTGTTGTTTAGCCTAAATGTTTTGCAGATGTGTCATATTGTCACTGATATTCAATTCAATTCAGCTTACATTTGATGATCAATAAATCAAAAGAATAAGACAGAGGTCAATCAATAAAAAAAAAATAATACTAAACAACAGTCTACATACAAAGAAACACAGAGCATCTCATAGCACAAACCCTATACAGCCTCAAGAAGTATAATTTATCATTTGAATTGAAGCAGGCACGGATTAGTTTTTAAAGAGGTTCAGTCTGCATTTTGGGACTCTTGGGACTTTACAGCAGTATTAAAGTGTTTGTCTCCACAGACATGGAATGTCCGTACAACATGGAGTTTTTGGAGTGCAGCAATTCGTGCCCTGACAGCTGCTCCACCCCTCGGGCCAGCCAGACATGTGACTCCCATTGCCATGATGGCTGCAGCTGCCCCGCAGGTACGCACACACACACAAACACACACATTTCACACTTGTGTTAACACTTTACAACAAGGGAACATCAATTCAGTGTTAGTTAATGCTTAGTTAATGCTATTAAATGTTAGTAAATGCTTAATGAACAAATGCTAAGCTACCAAATGCTAAGCTAACATTATCCAATCAGTTATTAATGCTTAGTTAATGCTTAGTTAATACTTATTAAACATCAACTAATAATTCATTCATGTACACTTATTGTAAAGTGTTACCACAGTTGACTATATGCCAGTAGACGCCATCTCATTTTAGATCTCATGCACATGAATGAAACGAGACAGCATTGATTTTGACATCTCTCCTCACCCATCTTAGGAATGATCTTTGACGACATCGGAAAAACTGGCTGTGTTCCAGTGGATCAATGTTCATGTACTCACAACGGCAAGATCTTTACATCTGGAAAAGGCTACGATCTGGGGTGTAAATCCTGGTAAGAGTGGATGCCTTTCGGATGTTGTGGTTTTTTTTTGGTTTTTTTTGAGCAAAAGAGTGAAAAACATGTTCAATTAGTTATGTATTTGCTGCTAGAATTGTAAATAATTAGTAAAATGTTGATTGTATTCAGTGTGGGCCTTTACAAAAGGGATAGAATAATTATGGGATGACTACAAAATATGAAAGGTATATTTACATATGACCATTCGTATTACTGTAATGCATCTTAAGGAATTTATGGCAACATGCTTGCTTTAGGAGTTTGATCAAATCATTAATAAGTCACAATGTGTGTGTGTGTGTGTGTGTGTGTGTGTGGTGTGTGTGTGTGTGTGTGTGTGTGTGTGTGTGTGTGTGTGTGTGTGTGTGTGTGTGTGTGTGTGTTGTGTGTGCGTGTGTTCCTATAGTATGTGTTCCGGTGGTCAGTGGCAGTGTCAGGAGAAGAACTGTCCAGGAAGCTGCTCTGTGGAGGGAGGATCTCACATCAACACCTTTGATGGAAAAGCTTTCACCTTCCATGGGGACTGTTCATACGTTCTGGCTAAGGTAGTAGGCCTACACATCTTCACATACACATCACAGTTAGAATGCTATTGCATAGCAGGAGCAGGGACTGAAAACTGTCTGCCCGGAGAATGACAAAACATTATCCTCATGCTGCATGATATGAGGTTATGAACTTATGTTAGGCCCATTTACAGGTGCATCTCTCGTACTAGAATAGCATGGAAAAGTAGATTTTTTTCGCGCAAACTTAATTCAAAAAGTGAAACTTTAATTTATTTTAGATTCATTACACACAAAGTGAAATATTTTAGGTCTGTTTTTTTGTTTCATTTGGTTGAGTATGGCTCACAGAAAAATAAGATTCCTGACCAAGTACAGTATTGAGTGGATTAATGAACATCCTTTTCAGAAGGGCAATGTTTCATGTAATATTCTAATATTTTGGGATTCTGGGTTTTCATGAGCTGTTAGCCATATATTACAGTATTTCCCTTTGTGTGTGACGTGAATCTAAAATACATGAAAGTTTCACTTTTTGAATGAAAGAGTAAAATGGGCTTTTCCATGATATTCTAATCATTTGAGATGCACCGTACTATAAAATCAACATTGAGGTATTTGAGTGTGTCGACTCGACTGACCCGTGTCTGTGACATTAGTGTAACGTTTGGATTCTATATAATAACTCTCAGCAGTTTTCAGCCTGTCAGTCATTCTTAATGTTTTGTCATGATGTTTGTTGCAGCACTATAATGACACCTCATACGCTTTGCTGGTGGACCTGGTCAAGTGTGGTCTGGGTGATAAGAGGACCTGCCTCAGGGCTATAACTCTGGCCTTATACGGCAATGCTGTGGTAAACTACGGACACACACACACACACACACACACACACACACACACACACACACACTCACAAATGCAGATTTCCTATTCACCACTGCAAAAGAAAATACCACTGGACTCCAGTTTGATGTCATTTCAAATGTTTCCTTCCAAAATCTCACAGATTGTCAAAATCCAAGCCACTGGCCATGTCTATGTGAACCAGATTCAATCTCAGCTTCCACTGTTTATACGTGAGTGTGTTTCTTTGATTGATATTACCCAAGAGACAGCAAACAGCACTGCAACACCACCACATGTTGAGATTAAGAATTGCTACAATATAACAGTAATGTGTCTATTGTAGGGGTCTTTCCCCCTAAAAATGTACATAGTCTCATCTGATTGGTCAAGTCTTGCCTGTAGTCGACTAATAGTCAAATCATTTTTGTTTTCTTCCTGCTCATTGATCCATATTCTCATTAGCACATTGTCTTCCACACCAGACAAAGGGGCTGAAACACCCAGTAACAGTTTGTCTTTTTCACTTGGCATGAGAATTTATTTTATTCTGACTAAGTCTTTCACAGTGCTTTCTTCACGCACCATTTAGGAGATTGATTAAAAGCTCATGTTCAACGTTTTGTTAACAGTAGATTATTATAGGCTGATATTTATATCACAATAGGAGATTTCTCAAGATTGGCATTGTCAAATTCAGCCCCCCTCGCCCCATATAGATAGATATAGAATAATCCTTTCTTCATAACCACATTTTGAGACTAGACTGAGAGATTGTAAATTATATCAGGCTCCTTTGATTATCAATTTTATGTTGCCTTATTATTAGTTTGTTTTCTTCTTCTTTTCTATACCGTTATGAGATTTTTTAAATGATTTAGGTGAAGGCTTCAAAATAAGCCCATTGTTCTTCTTGCCTCTCCCCGCACTGTGCCTTGTTACCTTTGTCGTTCTGTACATTTTAAATTGTTCAAATCATACTCAAAAAAGTATATATTTTTCGGTGACTGACTGAAGGAGTTGCCATAATAACATTGAGTTGTTCCATGTCTTGTGCCTCGCTGTAGCCGAGCTGAGTGTCTTCCAGCCTTCGTCCTTCTACATCCTGCTGAGCACCAACGTGGGCATAGACATCATGGTCCAGCTGCACCCTATGATGCAGGTCTTCGTCACAGCCGGCCCCGCACATAAAGGAACCACTAGTGGTATGTGTCCACAATATGCTTTCGCTGTCTGGAAAACATTCAGCGTTGACTTGGTATTTACAAATGAAATCAACCAGGAACAAAAAAAGTGATGGAAAAGTTGTTTTGGCTTCAAATGACTTCATTTGTTGTTAAATGTTTTTATCTTTGTAAATGCGTTTCGCTTCTTAAATGTATTAAATTAAGTTTTTACATAGTGATATATGGAATATACATGGAATATAGAGTATGATGTAGAATGGTATGGTCATATTATGATATAAGATATATGCAGTAGAAAATTAAAGTAAGTATAATGCATGCTATATAATCAAAACTATATTCTGTCATTTATGGAACTTCTGGAACTTTTTTGTATAATGTTTTGTGTATTGTTCTCTGTTTTTTTAAAATCGGGTTTTGTAACAGTTTTTGTTTGAATTAGATAATAAAAGAGTATGTATGGCATGATAAGCCTCGGCTTCAGACTACAACTTTTCGGCCAATGTTCTATTGATATACCTATACTGTGTGTACACTTCTTTGCACTCATGGACCACAATGAATGACATGCTTTCCTACTTACAGGTTTGTGTGGAAACTACAACAACATAATGACTGATGACTTCAAAGTGAACAATGGGCTTGTGGAGGGCACTGCTAATGCCTTCAGTAACACATGGAAGTACAGTGCCAGCTGCCCGGACATCCAGTCACGCTTTGGACACCCATGTAGCCAGGGCATCAGCAAAGGTACAGGCCAACTCTCTCCTACAATGTCTTAGCACATGTTATCATCCATAGTTGAAACACACTTTACCATACCACGCTTTATAAAACTCTTTATTTATAAGTTTCTGAAGAACAATACACACGTGTTGACATAACCACAAATGAAAATACATTTAGTGTGTATAGAAAAGAGGCAAAAAAATAAATATTAATAATTAAATTCAATTAAATTTAAAAGCTAACAGAGAATAAAAAGCGTTTATATCAGTGCATATGAGCATTTGCAACACTTGCTCACAAACTTCATGTATGCTTAAATCAATCTAACACCTTTCTTCTGTGTGTGTTTTTGTTTCAGAGAGTTATGCCCAGTACTGGTGCTCCAAACTTGACGATCCCCAGGGGTCGTTCGCAGCCTGCCACTATGCCATCAGCCCCACCTCATACAAAGAGGTGGGTCCTGCACACGCAAAAGCTACAATGACAAATTGAACGGAACCACTTTCCCCCTCACTAATCAGTCCGTGCCCAATGTGTATTCTCCTTTACAGAACTGCATGTATGACAGCTGTAGCTGTGACAAGAGTGAGGACTGCATGTGTGCCGCAATCTCTTCATATGTCCACGCCTGTTCAACAGTGGGGATCTTTATCACTGGCTGGAGAGATACCATCTGTGGTGAGTAAAAACACCCAGGATAGGGTTTGGGTTCTATGGTAAGTATTTACCTGAGCATCGAGAGTTGTTTATTGATCTAGTGTCTTCTAGTCAGCTTAAATAAACCTCCACATGCTGCAGTGTTAATGGGCACTGACTGAGGCAAGCAGACACTGACATATACAGACTGACAATGTCACTAAGCCCACCACCCAGTGACCACCCAATCATTATTATAATCTTGCACTTTATATAGTTAAATGACAGCCGGACTCGCACACAGGAATTTCACTATGCATTGCCCTGTGCAATTGTGTATGTGACAAATAATAAAACTAACTAACTAATAGACATACAAAGTTCCTTCTACACTGCAGGTGAATAGGGTAAGATGTTTCACTAGGGTAAAATGTTTCACTGGGGTAAGATGTTTCACTAGGGTAAGATGTTTCACTGGGGTAAGATGTTTCACTAGGGTAAGATGTTTCACTGGGGTAAGATGTTCCACTTACAGATATGCTCATAAAACTTGCCTGTCAATTAAGACAAAAATCTCAAACTTGACCAATGCTTGAAAAAAATATGTTTTTGCCTGCAGTGTCTCACCCTAATCATATCTAGCTTACAGCATTTTACTTCTGTGATTAACCATGAACTTATCATGAAGGCCGTCCAAGACCTTTTCATTTCCTAACCCTTTTGCTATTGCATATTCGCAGCACCCAACAATTTACCTATGAGAAAAAAACCCATCTCATCCTTCTGTCAGATACTCATGCTCCTTCTCAACTCTTTTGTCTCCCACTAGGCAAATTCAGTTCATCGTGTCCAGAGGGAACCGTGTACGGTTACAACATGACGTCCTGTGGTCGTACGTGCAGTTCACTCAGCCAGCCTGACTTCTCCTGCCAGACAGAATTCACCCCGGTTGACGGCTGTGGCTGTGCCCAGGGGACATATATGAATGAGAAAGCCCACTGTGTGCCCATTGCAGAGTGTCCCTGCTATGTTAAAGACACCATCATTCCTGCTGGACAGACTGTCAGCAACGATGGTGCCACATGGTAAATACACAACGTAGTAAAGTCAAGAGTTAGGGCAAGTTCCAGATAGCAACAGTTTACTTGATAGTGAGCAGTACTTTGAGATTATGGACCAGTACATTTTGTTGTTCCATTTCAGGGCTTTACACAGCATGCATTTTACTATTTGAATGTAGAAATAATATGTTGGAAAGTAAGACATCAGTAGGGCAGTGGAACAATAACAAAAAAAAAAGAAGCTAACTCAGTCCAATTTTTCATTCACCTGGTGTGACCGCAAGCATCGCATTGGGAGTAAGTTAACCAACGTGGAAAATGTGATGACGGAAATTGGATAACATGACCTGAATGCACCAGTACAATGACCAGTTTATCTCTAAGGAACAATTAGTCAACTCAAGAAATAAGGGGACAGTCAAAAGGCAAGCTAAAAGACATTGTAGCCAGTCTAGATCGCCGCAGCGCGTTACCAAGAGGCATAAGGAATTCTATTGGCGGACAAAAAAAAAATGATTTCAGGATGATAGACCATGACCATGTTAACTCTGTTTCTCATGTCTCCTCGTCCCTGTTCTATCACAGTATCTGCAAACAAGGAGTTCTCAAATGCTCAGGAAAACAAGGTAGGTTTTCCCACACAATACCTTACGCAAATAATTGTATAATATGATTATAAATATCAAAGAACACAAGTGGTTTGATTGTTCAGTGCAGTGCCAAATGACTTTATATGACAGATGGATGATGCATGTGATCATAATACTCATTGAATCATGAATTTGTTATGTCACCTCTCTCAGTCTCACTGACATGCCAGTCCCCTATGGTTTACTTTGACTGCACCACTGCTCAACCCGGAGCCGCTGGCACTGAGTGTCATAAGAGCTGCTCCAACCTGGACACGGGTTGTGTAAGTAGTACATACTTGTAGCATTCACACCCTCACACACAGAGGTCAAACACTCAAACATACAGTATGTTAGGAGAAAGTGAGAAGTAGTATACTGTTTTAAAGCAAAGTGTATTTAATCAAACAACAGAGGCTTCATGTTCTGATCCTAAGAACAGGTTCATAGGTTCATAACTGATCCAGGCAGCATATAAGCTTCCTGGGTGAGAATGACAAAGTTCAGTACAGAAGTCAGCTTTCTTATTTACAACAAAGCGTTTAGTTTAACATAAACACAACAGGGGGAGGCTCTGAGACATATCAACACAGCAGGGTGGGTCTGAGAATAGAAGAGGTGTAGCCTGTCTGAAAGGTTGTTGAATACATTTGTCCTGTGGGGAGGGGGATGTGGGTGTGTTCGAAATGTAGACAATGTTAAGAACAGGACTACAAGATAGATTTGAGTATTATACAAAATAGATGCAATGTTTCTCATTACACTAATCAGCATTTGAGAAATGGAACATTTCAGTCAGGAGATATACAATATGCAATATTTCTTAATACATATACAAGCGAAGGCCCTGTTTTTCGCTCACATCCTGCCCTCCACTTTTGGTTGTGCAACAGGTCAGTACAGGCTGTGTATCTGGCTGCATGTGCCCCGACGGCCTGGTGTCGGACGGAGCAGGAGGCTGCATCTTGGCCAACACCTGTCCATGCAGGCACAACGGAAAGGTCTACAAGCACGGAGAGAGTCTGACTATTGAGTGCAACACCTGGTTTGTACACTGCATTTAATTCACATACACACTGTCAATACAACGTGGACCTACTTTGTAAATGCACATGCTAAATATTCCTCCAAAAGGTTGCCAACGTCACAGTTCAGATAACAGCTTGCATTTTAACTTGAAGCATTTCAAGGCAAATATTAAGAGATAACATGAGAAGATAACATGAGAAAAGACATCTTCTACATCAAAATAAGAAGCTTTGCGCTATTGTTTTCCCTTTGCCAAGAATGTATTTAAGATTGTGCATAACCAAAAATGATAACTGGAAGAAGCGTGTTTTTTTTCTTACATAATCTCCAACATCTTGATGTCACAAATAGCACATGTGGTGAATGTACTGTTTGCCACCTATTGCTGATTTATGATCTCTTTCACACACTCTTATCTTGTCCTCATTCTAAAATTGTATGAATGCATTTACTTTGTTAAAAAGTGTGTTGATTTGCAGGAAACAGGGCAATTGCCTCTGGGAGTGAGGTCAGATACAATGAGAAATTAAGATGTAGACCATTTTGCTGATGATCTGTAACAAATAAGCACCCTAAACATCTGGGTGGTTATATGTTGGTATACAAAATGCCATTTCTTGTTTGTTTTTCTAGGCAGTTTAACGTGATTGGACGTTTTTGTCTGTTGTGTGTCTCCCCAGCCAATGCAATAACAGGATGTTCACGTGTACTGAAAATATGTGCGATGGAGTGTGTGGTCTCTATGGTGATGGTCACTATCTCACTTTTGACGATAAGAGGTTTGACTTCAGTGGACAGTGTGAATACTCACTCCTACAGGTAAAGATGGACTGTTGTATGTATGGAAGTTATATTCCTTAAAACATAGTCACGGAATTATTTTTCAAAGAAAAAAACTAAACTGGTGCTAAAATGATATGAGCCTAAAGGAAACAATACAACAGCAAGAGCAACTTGTGTTTTTTTGTTTCTAGTGCAGCCGAATAAAACCCCCTCACTGTTTTGATAAAAAGTCAGTCAATAATATGCCTATTTCTATCTATGGACAGCCATTTTCTCATGTCATGGTGTACACAGCATGAGTAGTTTTCATCACTTGTTGAATGGACAGAACCCAGTCAAATGATTGAGCGTTCCTCTTTCTGTGTGTTTTCTTCACAATGAAAGCTGCTCTGCTTTTCACCAGCTCATAACTTAATGTGAAGTAGTTGCAGGAGGAAATATTGCATTAATATTAGTTGTAACTTAAGTTAGAGGTACCACTAGAGGTAGCATGCTTAGCTAGCATATTTTAATAAAGTGTTGGAATGGCATACTAAGCTTCTAACCAATAAACACTACTCTATAGAGAGGGATTCACTGAGTGCAAATACATTGAATGGATATAGCAGAATACATTATTAGAGAAATGAGAAAAGCAAGGATTTGAACTTATTATGAGCTTAATGATGGTGTTCAGTAATTGCATCCTGTCTCTGTGCCTTACTCAGGACTTCTGTGGAGATGACAACGGAACCTTCAGAATTATCTCTGAAAACGTCCCATGTGGAACCACGGGAACCACATGCTCCAAATCCATCAGCATCTACCTGGAGGTAAACTCAACCCACCTGCACCTCACACACTGAATCACAATGTCAAATGAATATTGATGCTACCAAAGCAAGGGTCGGGTAGGATTAAGTAATAATCACTGAGGATTTCAATCATAACTATACTTTATGATTGATAAGCCTCATTAATGCATTGGATAATAGCATAGTCATTTTTCAGGTGATAACTCAATTTGAAAAAAATCCTCAAAGCTATTTATTGAGCTATGGTGATTGATGATGACAGCATGATGTGAGAATTAAATGCAGGTATATTTAATGTTGACCCCCCCATAGGATAAGGAATTCCAACTCAAGGATGACGTCTTCCAAGTGGTAAAGGGCAACTCGGGGGCTCAGGTGCAGAAGATGGGTAACTTCCTGGTGGTGACAGTCAAGAAAGGACTTGTGCTCATGTGGGACCAGAAGACCAGTCTCTTCATTAAAGTCAGCCCACAGTACCAGGTAAACAACCAAGTTTATTGCGTGTCATGGTTGACAAAATGGCTTTTCGCATAGCAAGTAGTTCAAGCCAGTTCATTTCAGTCTTGCTTATTGTCAGCATACACTTTCAGAATCCTCACAGACATGTAAGGACATTTCATTTTTGCTTTGATCAATATGTTTGATCAACATTTTGATAAGCATTGAGTAAATTAAACTATCTTTAAAAAGAGGTCTCATAGTGCATAAAGGTGTACTATATAGTTTCAGATGACAGGGATTTGTTTACATTTGCAGAGCGTGCAGTTAGTTTACAAAACATATTTTCTGACAATTCTTTAAAACATTTCGAGGAACCTGGAATCAATATGAATATGAATCAAACTGTGGGCCATGCTGCTCTAAACAACAACGGTGAAACAGTAACTTTTCAGAAAGCTTTTTCTAACTTCAAACCGTGTTCCAGGGATCCAATTTTCCTGTTGGGAAAGTTTGTTAGTTCATTTATGAGAACATACCTTAAAATGACACACGCACAATGACATAGTGCAACATTAAATCACACAGACAATGATGGAATGATATTCCAGTGACAACAAACAAGTACCATAGTATCCCAGTGGCTCAGAAACAATCATTTGACTTTAAATTATAAAAAGACAGTGTCAATGTGCTTGTCAATTAAAAGAAAAGCCAACGAAAATTCCAGAGTAAAAATTGATTAGATAGAGATAGATCAAGTAGATGAGTTCAAATTCTTAGGTGTTGTTCTAGATTCTCAACTTAAATTTAACAGACATGTTAAGAAGCTATGCAAGACTGTCAAGACCAACTTAAATTGCTTTCGCCTTAAGGCCAGGACACACCAGCCCGATAATCGCCGTCGTCAAAAAAAATGGAGTCGGCCGTTTCAGGAAGCTCCAGTTTCCCGTCGCTGCTAAAGAACACACCGAGACGACTGTTTATTTTCCGTACGCTCGCGGGACGTAATGTCTCCACAACAGCAGGCGGCGCTAATCTGTATTGTGGCCCGAAAAAATACGAAAGCCGGAAATGATTGGACATCTCTCTAGAGCATAAACATAGATAGAAATACGTATTTATATTTATGGACCATAAGAGCACAATTTTTAGCAGAGAGTGTCGAGCATGGTGTCGAGCAGTCAACAAGGGTTGATGCATGTGAGTACTCTCAAAACGAAACGAACAAACACATTAAAACGATGGCTAGCTGTTGTTAGCTGTTTGTGCTACCCGCCTCACTTCCGGGCTTCACTGATTCGCTAGCCCTCCACCAATCAAATTGCTCCAAATGAAAGACGGTCGGCCGCCGATTGAACATGTTCAATCGGCGCCATAGGCTCAAAACAAGCCGACGACCTCTCGTCGGCCGACGTCCGGCACACACCAAACAGATTCGTCTTTTTTTTTGACGACGGCGATTATCGGGCTGGTGTGTCCTGGCCTTTATAAGACAATATATACCTCTTAAGGCAGCACAACAATGTATGCATGCCATGATATTCTCCCATTTGTCATATTGTATAACCGTTTGGGGTCAAGCCAACCAAACAACAATGACATGGCATCATTGCCAAATTTTAAAGAAACACAATTTGCTGAGTTTTGACAGCTTTGTAAACTTTTCATTGTTAAAGATAATGTTCAAGTGTGTGAACAACCTTGCTCCAGAAATACTCTGCCAAATGATAAACAAACTGGACAGCAGAATTAGAACTAGGGGTGCAACCAGTGGAAATTGTGGAACAGCCAGACGCAAAACCACATTCGCACAATCATCCTTTCTAGCAATAGGCACTAAACTCTGGAATACACTACCAACAGAAATCAAAACATTGACAGAGCTCAAGGTTTTTAACTCACAAGTAAAACAATGGTTGAAACTGAATAAACCCTGTGAACATTGACACACGCTCACATACACACATTAATCATTGTCCTTGTTTTATTATTTTTATTTTTATTTATTCATTTATTCATTTTTTTTATTTTTTTTATGTCTACTATGTATGATCCCTGTATTTTTATTCATGTGAATTTTTTAGGAGATGTCTAATCAGGGACAGGGGTTGCAAATTAGTTTCGACTAACACCTGTATGCATGGCATCTGTTTTATGTTTTTATAATATGAAACAATGTTTTTAATGCATTTGTCCTTAATAAAGAAATATAAAAAATCAGTCATACAATATAGCAGTAAAACAAGTTGGCTAATGGTTCCCTCTCTCTTAGGGTAAAGTCTGTGGTCTGTGTGGAAACTACGACGGCAACAGTAGGAACGACTTCACCACACGTTCCCAGGACACAGTGGCGGACGTGCTAGAGTTTGGTAACAGCTGGAAGGTTTCATCCAGCTGCCCCGAGGCCACACTACTGACCGATCCCTGTTCCTCCAACCGATACCGGGCAGCCTGGTCCCAGAAGCAGTGTAGCATCATCACCAGTGTCACCTTCCAGACCTGTCATTCACAGGTAACTATGGGGATTGCTAAATGTACCTGGGTACACAACCTAAAGGTTTTACGCACAAGAACACAAACATCTTAACTGCCATGCTATTTGGGAAATTATATCAATCTTGGTTCCCTTCTCCTTTACCGCCAAGCCCTCATTGCTGAGTGTAATCGATCTGTTGGGTCGTCTGCCCATCTATTTGTCAAAATGCTGGTCAGGAGCGAAATATCTTAAAAAATCGACTTGTCAGACTGTTCATCATTTGACTAGCCTGGTTGTGATTCTTTGTGATTTTGACCCTGGACCTTCCAGCACTACAATCACTCAGATATTTCAACTATTAGCAGCGATAGTTAGATTAATACTTTGGTTACTAATGCCAGTGCTGCTAATAGTACTGCAAGCACAGGGCAACTCTCATGTTTTTTTTCTGTACCTCTATCATTCTGCAAAAAAGTACATTTTTGTGTGTTCAAGGTGGACCCTGGACCATACTATGATTCTTGCGTGAGAGACTCCTGCGCTTGTGACAGCGGTGGGGACTGTGAGTGTTTCTGCACCGCTGTCGCTGCCTATGCCAAAGCTTGTAGTGAAGCCGGGAGCTGCGTGAAATGGAGATCTCCAAAGATGTGCCGTAAGTTTGGTCCCCCGTCACGCCAATCTCCACCACATGATATAAAGATTTGAAGATTAAGATCTTGGGTGCTAAAACAAAAGCAGGAAATTGTGTCTTTAAAAAAATATTTGAATGTATTTGTCATATTAAGTAACACGATGATTTCTGCAACAAGATCAAACAAGTACTTTGTTTTGCCTCTCGCAGCTATTTTCTGTGACTACTACAACGCCCCTGATGAATGTGAGTGGCACTACAAGCCTTGTGGAGCTGACTGCATGAAGACATGTAGGAATCCATCAGGAAACTGTTCCAACCTCATCACTGGCCTTGAAGGTACATAAGACTGACTACCAGCACACTTTTGATGGATATGCAAACATGTAATATGTATACATTGTAAGGAATTGAGCATCTTAAATCATTTAAATTAAACACATTCTGGTCAATGTGCAGTTCAGCTATAACTCAAACAGGGAAAAAGACAGTATTCAAACTTGCTATGTATCATTCTAATAACTATACTTTCTGCTTTGTAGTATGGTAGAAAAACATTTAGGATGTCCCAATTATTTTAATCAGTTTAAGTATGCTTAAAAATACCCGGATGTCTACTACATCTGGCCAAGATTTTTAGTGTTGAAATCAGCATGCTATTTGGGTGCACAGGAGGTTAAGTCACATCGACGGAGTCTCCGTATGGAAACAGACGGGGATGCGATGGATATAAAAGCAAGAGGCAAGATCAAGGCGCAATGTTATGTTATGTTATAATGAAATTAATAAGTAAAAGTATGCCCCAATTGTATGCCTACTGCACGCTAACTAGATTCCTTTTATGGTCAGATGTAGTATGTAGAATAGAAAAAAGAAAGAGTATAAGAAATGGAACGCAGGGTAGATTGGTTGAGGTGGTTGTACTTCAGGAGGTAGAGCAGGCTGTCATCACAGGGTCATTCATTCCTCCTGTCCACATGCTCCTGAGGATAAGGCAAGCACCTTGCATGGTAGCTTGCTGCCATAAGTGGGTGTGAATGGGCGAAGTGGAGGCACATTGTAAAGCAGTCTGAATAAAAGTGCCATATGAATGCAGCGTATTGCTATACTTGTATTTCGTCTGAGGTTAATCAAAATGTTTTACGGTGTTGCAGGCTGCTATCCACACTGTCCCCCAACACAACCCTTCTTTGACGAAGATTCCATGAAGTGTGTTGCCTGGGACCAATGTGGCTGCTATGATGACCATGGCAACCATTACACCATTGGAGAAAAGGTTCCATCGGACAACTGTTACACTTGGTATGGCTCAAACAGAGTATTTATATTTGCACTAAGAAATTAGCGCGCACACCGGAGGCAGTGACAAATATATCACATTTGGATATGCACCGTAGTGATGTAGAATAACGAAATGAGTAGAAAATACTGAATTCTTTGAGTAATGATGATTACTTTGACCAATCTGCATATGGTATAATGACAGAATAGCCACTGACCTTTAAATAGTTGATTAATGATTAAGGTTGGAAAGCAAGAAACAACTGCCTTTACCAATGGCATTTAAAAACAGCAGCATCTGGCAGATATACAGCACAGGGATTTCTTATGATAAGTTATTTCTAAAGGGAGTGTTGTAATAGCCTAATGAAGATTATTCAGCTATTGCCGTGTTGTCTTTCGGCTGTGGCTAACGCTGATTCTAACAATGCTAACGTTAGTTGTTATAGCTTTGTAAGTCTCCAAACTTTTAAAAGTCTTCCAACAGAAAGATGACACTTTTCAAATTCCAAAAAAAAAAAAAAAAAAACTTTATTTGTCCCCAAGGGGCAATTGAAGGCACATAGAGCAGCAGCATTACAAAGGACAAAGGCCATGTCGTTGTTAAGTTGATTTATTCATTTGTATGCAAAGCTGATACATCATTTGGATTACATGACTTTCGGCACCCGGTAAAGCTGCTGACTAGCTCGGGGTCGGACCATAGGTTGTTGTTGCAGCCCACTGTTTGGTGAAGCTCTCTCCAACGTGTAAAAGCCTGTCCAATATCCTCTCTAGTCTGGCTTCTTGCTCGGTCACTTTTACTGTTTTTGTTCCTGGCTTCCTCCGTTACCGTTCTCCTCTGTCTGCATTGTACCTGATCTACACCTCTTATACGTAATAGGTCCATGATCTACACAGCTGAAGGCTGGTGTGTGAACTAACACTGCTAGTGCCGTAAAGCCCCGCACATTCTTGCGAGACTGCAGCGGCTCAGACACCATTCTCCCTGTTTACACATATTGGACTATTAGACTGACTTTGAAAATGTTTCATTAAAATGGAAAAGTTACCCATTGTTGCTTTTGGTATAAAATACCTAAGGCAGAAGACATGACCACCATCTCTTTCTATTTCAAAGCTCCTGTACAATGTCTGGAATACGTTGCAGTTATGATGTGACCAGTAAGTCACACACACACACACACACACACACACACACACACACACACACACACACACACACACACACACACACACACACACACACACACACACACACACACACACACACAAAAATGGTTGACACATTGAGGAAACCTGAATAATTGAGTCAAAAACAAATTGTTTAAATGCAAATTCTTAAACACATGCTACAATTAAGTAATTGTGTGGATTATTATAATCTGATTTAACCAGGTTAGTTTTATTGACATTGAGATATATTTTTCAAGAGAGACCTGGACAAGTAGAACAGCAGTAGAAAGTTACAGTTACAACACAGAAAACTTAACTACTGTCCAAGCATGAGGAACCGTCATAACCACAATGTCCTGCGACTGAAACGCATGGAAGACACATGTTCGGGACATATAGAATGAAAAATAACAGGGGAGTTGACCTGAAACGCATTGTAGATAAAAACATACCAGTGACTTACTTGTGTTGAATAAAAAAAGAAGGCCAGTTTACTTTGTAGCATGCAGTGATGAATTAAGACCTTGCTGTTGGTAAGGAACCTAGAGGTTTCATGATACACAGTATCAAACAAGTAAACAGTGAGCTGATGCATTTGTGTAATATTACCGTAATATGCATTGCCGTAATATAAACAGACAATAGCGTAGCTATAACCAGTCGTATATATATATGCATAAAACCAGGTAATTGTTTATGTTGATATACCGTATGTCGATTTGCAGCCTGTAAATGCTACGTTCAGGGAAAAACCTACGAATACGGGGAAAGCATCTACAACACCACAGATGGGCTTGGAAACTGCATAACAGCAGAGTGTGGAACAGATGGGAATGTAACCAGGACCATGTACCCATGCCACTCTACAACCACCCTTGGCCCAACAACAACCCCTTTTATATTCAGCACCACAGAAGGAACGACTACAGGTACGAAAATACACAAGGCATAACTACTGATCCTGCATTCATATCTGGGAGAAAAAAAATATCCTAACATACATTTCAATGGATATTTTATGTGAAACCATGATAAATTTGTGAGAAAGTCTGCATGAAATGTTTTGTATTAAACCAATTGTCATCAATTCATGCAATGTTGGATTTCTTTACAGTTGTTCTGACTACGACAACTTCGACAACAACAGAAGAAACAACATCCAAGCCTGTAGAAACAACCACATCAGCAGGAACAACAGTAAGGATTGAGACAACAACACCCCCTCAAAGCACCACTGGGCCAGTAACAACCTCCACTACAACTATTGTTGAAACAACAACACCAGTTTCAGAAGTTACAACAACAAGTCCAGAAACAACAACAACAGTTGTAACATCAACACCAACTGTCAGTACAACAACTACTGAAGTACCATCTACCACTACTGAGGGGACTACATCCAAGCCTGTAGAAACAACAACATCAGCAGGAACAACAGTAAGGATTGAGACAACAACACCCCCTCAAAGCACCACTGGGCCAGTAACAACCTCCACTACAACTATTGTTGAAACAACAACACCAGTTTCAGAAGTTACAACAACAAGTCCAGAAACAACGACAACTGTTGTAACATCAACACCAACTGTCAGTATAACAACTACTGAAGTACCAACTTCCACTACTGAGGGGACTACATCCAAGCCTGTAGAAACAACCACATCAGGAGAAACAACAGTAAGGATTGAGACAACAACACCCCCTCAAAGCACCACTGGGCCAGTAACAACCTCCACTACAACTATTGTTGAAACAACAACACCAGTTTCAGAAGTTACAACAACAAGTCCAGAAACAACAACAACAGTTGTAACATCAACACCAACTGTCAGTACAACAACTACTGAAGTACCAACTTCCACTACTGAGGGGACTACATCCAAGCCTGTAGAAACAACAACATCAGCAGGAACAACAGTAAGGATTGAGACAACAACACCCCCTCAAAGCACCACTGGGCCAGTAACAACCTCCACTACAACTATTGTTGAAACAACAACACCAGTTACGGAGGTTACAACAACAAGTCCAGAAACAACGACAACTATTGTAACATCAACACCAACTGTCAGTACAACAACTACTGAAGTACCAACTTCCACTACTGAGGGGACTACATCCAAGCCTGTAGAAACAACAACATCAGCAGGAACAACAGTAAGGATTGAGACAACAACACCCCCTCAAAGCACCACTGGGCCAGTAACAACCTCCACTACAACTATTGTTGAAACAACAACACCAGTTACGGAGGTTACAACAACAAGTCCGGAAACAACGACAACTGTTGTAACATCAACACCAACTGTTAGTACAACAACTACTGAAGTACCATCTACCACTACTGAGGGGACTACATCCAAGCCTGTAGAAACAACCACATCAGCAGGAACAACAGTAAGGATTGAGACAACAACACCCCCTCAAAGCACCACTGGGCCAGTAACAACCTCCACTACAACTATTGTTGAAACAACAACACCAGTTTCAGAAGTTACAACAACAAGTCCAGAAACAACAACAACAGTTGTAACATCAACACCAACTGTCAGTACAACAACTACTGAAGTACCAACTTCCACTACTGAGGGGACTACATCCAAGCCTGTAGAAACAACCACATCAGGAGGAACAACAGTAAGGATTGAGACAACAACACCCCCTCAAAGCACCACTGGGCCAGTAACAACCTCCACAACAACTATTGTTGAAACAACAACACCAGTTACGGAGGTTACAACAACAAGTCCAGAAACAACGACAACTGTTGTAACATCAACACCAACTGTCAGTACAACAACTACTGAAGTACCAACTTCCACTACTGAGGGGACTACATCCAAGCCTGTAGAAACAACAACATCAGCAGGAACAACAGTAAGGATTGAGACAACAACACCCCCTCAAAGCACCACTGGGCCAGTAACAACCTCCACTACAACTATTGTTGAAACAACAACACCAGTTTCAGAAGTTACAACAACAAGTCCAGAAACAACGACAACTGTTGTAACATCAACACCAACTGTCAGTACAACAACTACTGAAGTACCAACTTCCACTACTGAGGGGACTACATCCAAGCCTGTAGAAACAACCACATCAGCAGGAACAACAGTAAGGATTGAGACAACAACACCCCCTCAAAGCACTACTGGGCCAGTAACAACCTCCACTACAACTATTGTTGAAACAACAACACCAGTTTCAGAAGTTACAACAACAAGTCCAGAAACAACAACAACAGTTGTAACATCAACACCAACTGTTAGTACAAAAACTACTGAAGCACCAACTTCCACTACTGAGGGGACTACATCCAAGCCTGTAGAAACAACAACATCAGCAGGAACAACAGTAAGGATTGAGACAACAACACCCCCTCAAAGCACCACTGGGCCAGTAACAACCTCCACTACAACTATTGTTGAAACAACAACACCAGTTTCAGAAGTTACAACAACAAGTCCAGAAACAACGACAACTGTTGTAACATCAACACCAACTGTCAGTACAACAACTACTGAAGTACCAACTTCCACTACTGAGGGGACTACATCCAAGCCTGTAGAAACAACCACATCAGCAGGAACAACAGTAAGGATTGAGACAACAACACCGCCTCAAAGCACTACTGGGCCAGTAACAACCTCCACTACAACTATTGTTGAAACAACAACACCAGTTTCAGAAGTTACAACAACAAGTCCAGAAACAACAACAACAGTTGTAACATCAACACCAACTGTTAGTACAACAACTACTGAAGCACCAACTTCCACTACTGAGGGGACTACATCCAAGCCTGTAGAAACAACAACATCAGCAGGAACAACAGTAAGGATTGAGACAACAACACCCCCTCAAAGCACCACTGGGCCAGTAACAACCTCCACTACAACTATTGTTGAAACAACAACACCAGTTTCAGAAGTTACAACAACAAGTCCAGAAACAACGACAACTGTTGTAACATCAACACCAACTGTCAGTACAACAACTACTGAAGTACCAACTTCCACTACTGAGGGGACTACATCCAAGCCTGTAGAAACAACAACATCAGCAGGAACAACAGTAAGGATTGAGACAACAACACCCCCTCAAAGCACCACTGGGCCAGTAACAACCTCCACTACAACTATTGTTGAAACAACAACACCAGTTTCAGAAGTTACAACAACAAGTCCAGAAACAACGACAACTGTTGTAACATCAACACCAACTGTCAGTACAACAACTACTGAAGTACCACCTTCCACTACTGAGGGGACTACATCCAAGCCTGTAGAAACAACCACATCAGCAGGAACAACAGTAAGGATTGAGACAACAACACCGCCTCAAAGCACTACTGGGCCAGTAACAACCTCCACTACAACTATTGTTGAAACAACAACACCAGTTTCAGAAGTTACAACAACAAGTCCAGAAACAACAACAACAGTTGTAACATCAACACCAACTGTTAGTACAACAACTACTGAAGCACCAACTTCCACTACTGAGGGGACTACATCCAAGCCTGTAGAAACAACAACATCAGCAGGAACAACAGTAAGGATTGAGACAACAACACCCCCTCAAAGCACCACTGGGCCAGTAACAACCTCCACTACAACTATTGTTGAAACAACAACTCCAGTTTCAGAAGTTACAACAACAAGTCCAGAAACAACGACAACTGTTGTAACATCAACACCAACTGTCAGTACAACAACTACTGAAGTACCATCTACCACTACTGAGGGGACTACATCCAAGCCTGTAGAAACAACAACATCAGCAGGAACAACAGTAAGGATTGAGACAACAACACCCCCTCAAAGCACCACTGGGCCAGTAACAACCTCCACTACAACTATTGTTGAAACAACAACACCAGTTTCAGAAGTTACAACAACAAGTCCAGAAACAACGACAACTGTTGTAACATCAACACCAACTGTCAGTACAACAACTACTGAAGCACCAACTTCCACTACTGAGGGGACTACATCCAAGCCTGTAGAAACAACAACATCAGCAGGAACAACAGTAAGGATTGAGACAACAACACCCCCTCAAAGCACCACTGGGCCAGTAACAACCTCCACTACAACTATTGTTGAAACAACAACACCAGTCTCAGAAGTTACAACAACAAGTCCAGAAACAACAACAACAGTTGTAACATCAACACCAACTGTCAGTACAACAACTACTGAAGTACCAACTTCCACTACTGAGGGGACTACATCCAAGCCTGTAGAAACAACCACATCAGGAGGAACAACAGTAAGGATTGAGACAACAACACCCCCTCAAAGCACCACTGGGCCAGTAACAACCTCTACTACAACTATTGTTGAAACAACAACACCAGTTTCAGAAGTTACAACAACAAGTCCAGAAACAACAACAACAGTTGTAACATCAACACCAACTGTCAGTACAACAACTACTGAAATACCAACTTCCACTACTGAGGGGACTACATCCAAGCCTGTAGAAACAACCACATCAGCAGGAACAACAGTAAGGATTGAGACAACAACACCCCCTCAAAGCACCACTGGGCCAGTAACAACCTCCACTACAACTATTGTTGAAACAACAACACCAGTTTCAGAAGTTACAACAACAAGTCCAGAAACAACAACAACAGTTGTAACATCAACACCAACTGTCAGTACAACAACTACTGAAGTACCAACTTCCACTACTGAGGGGACTACATCCAAGCCTGTAGAAACAACCACATCAGGAGGAACAACAGTAAGGATTGAGACAACAACACCCCCTCAAAGCACCACTGGGCCAGTAACAACCTCCACTACAACCATTGTTGAAACAACAACACCAGTTTCAGAAGTTACAACAACAAGTCCAGAAACAACAACAACTGTTGTAACATCAACACCAACTGTCAGTACAACAACTACTGAAGTACCATCTACCACTACTCAGGGGACTACATCCAAGCCTGTAGAAACAACCACATCAGCAGGAACAACAGTAAGGATTGAGACAACAACACCCCCTCAAAGCACCACTGGGCCAGAAACAACCTCCACTACAACTATTGTTAAAACAACAACACCAGTTTCAGAAGTTACAACAACAAGTCCAGAAACAACAACAACAGTTGTAACATCAACACCAACTGTTAGTACAACAACTACTGAAGCACCAACTTCCACTACTGAGGGGACTACATCCAAGCCTGTAGAAACAACAACATCAGCAGGAACAACAGTAAGGATTGAGACAACAACACCCCCCTCAAAGCACCACTGGGCCAGTAACAACCTCCACTACAGCTTTTGTTGAAACAACAACACCAGTTTCAGAAGTTACAACAACAAGTCCAGAAACAACGACAACTGTTGTAACATCAACACCAACTGTCAGTACAACAACTACTGAAGTACCAACTTCCACTACTGAGGGGACTACATCCAAGCCTGTAGAAACAACCACATCAGCAGGAACAACAGTAAGGATTGAGACAACAACACCCCCTCAAAGCACCACTGGGCCAGTAACAACCTCCACTACAACTATTGTTGAAACAACAACACCAGTTTCAGAAGTTACAACAACAAGTCCAGAAACAACAACAACAGTTGTAACATCAACACCAACTGTCAGTACAACAACTACTGAAGTACCAACTTCCACTACTGAGGGGACTACATCCAAGCCTGTAGAAACAACCACATCAGCAGGAACAACAGTAAGGATTGAGACAACAACACCCCCTCAAAGCACCACTGGGCCAGTAACAACCTCCACTACAACTATTGTTGAAACAACAACACCAGTTTCAGAAGTTACAACAACAAGTCCAGAAACAACAACAACAGTTGTAACATCAACACCAACTGTCAGTACAACAACTACTGAAGTACCAACTTCCACTACTGAGGGGACTACATCCAAGCCTGTAGAAACAACCACATCAGGAGGAACAACAGTAAGGATTGAGACAACAACACCCCCCTCAAAGCACCACTGGGCCAGTAACAACCTCCACTACAACTATTGTTGAAACAACAACACCAGTTTCAGAAGTTACAACAACAAGTCCAGAAACAACAACAACAGTTGTAACATCAACACCAACTGTCAGTACAACAACTACTGAAGTACCAACTTCCACTACTGAGGGGACTACATCCAAGCCTGTAGAAACAACCACATCAGCAGGAACAACAGTAAGGATTGAGACAACAACACCCCCTCAAAGCACCACTGGGCCAGTAACAACCTCCACTACAACTATTGTTGAAACAACAACACCAGTTTCAGAAGTTACAACAACAAGTCCAGAAACAACAACAACAGTTGTAACATCAACACCAACTGTCAGTACAACAACTACTGAAGTACCAACTTCCACTACTGAGGGGACTACATCCAAGCCTGTAGAAACAACCACATCAGCAGGAACAACAGTAAGGATTGAGACAACAACACCCCCTCAAAGCACCACTGGGCCAGTAACAACCTCCACTACAACTATTGTTGAAACAACAACACCAGTTTCAGAAGTTACAACAACAAGTCCAGAAACAACAACAACAGTTGTAACATCAACACCAACTGTCAGTACAACAACTACTGAAGTACCAACTTCCACTACTGAGGGGACTACATCCAAGCCTGTAGAAACAACCACATCAGCAGGAACAACAGTAAGGATTGAGACAACAACACCCCCTCAAAGCACCACTGGGCCAGTAACAACCTCCACTACAACCATTGTTGAAACAACAACACCAGTTTCAGAAGTTACAACAACAAGTCCAGAAACAACAACAACTGTTGTAACATCAACACCAACTGTCAGTACAACAACTACTGAAGTACCAACTTCCACTACTGAGGGGACTACATCCAAGCCTGTAGAAACAACAACATCAGCAGGAACAACAGTAAGGATTGAGACAACAACACCCCCTCAAAGCACCACTGGGCCAGTAACAACCTCCACTACAACTATTGTTGAAACAACAACACCAGTTTCAGAAGTTACAACAACAAGTCCAGAAACAACAACAACAGTTGTAACATCAACACCAACTGTTAGTACAACAACTACTGAAGCACCAACTTCCACTACTGAGGGGACTACATCCAAGCCTGTAGAAACAACAACATCAGCAGGAACAACAGTAAGGATTGAGACAACAACACCCCCTCAAAGCACCACTGGGCCAGTAACAACCTCCACTACAACTATTGTTGAAACAACAACACCAGTTTCAGAAGTTACAACAACAAGTCCAGAAACAACAACAACAGTTGTAACATCAACACCAACTGTCAGTACAACAACTACTGAAGTACCAACTTCCACTACTGAGGGGACTACATCCAAGCCTGTAGAAACAACAACAACATCAGCAGGAACAACAGTAAGGATTGAGACAACAACACCCCCTCAAAGCACCACTGGGCCAGTAACAACCTCCATCACAACCATTGTTGAAACAACGACACCAGTTTCAGAAGTTACAACAACAAGTCCAGAAACAACAACAACCGTTGTAACATCAACGCCAACTGTCAGTACAACAACTACTGAAGTACCATCTACCACTACTGAAGGGACTACATCCAAGCCTGTAGAAACAACCACATCAGCAGGAACAACAGTAAGGATTGAGACAACAACACCCCCTCAAAGCACCACTGGGCCAGTAACAACCTCCACTACAACTATTGTTGAAACAACAACACCAGTTTCAGAAGTTACAACAACAAGTCCAGAAACAACAACAACAGTTGTAACATCAACACCAACTGTCAGTACAACAACTACTGAAGTACCATCTACCACTACTGAGGGGACTACATCCAAGCCTGTAGAAACAACAACATCAGCAGGAACAACAGTAAGGATTGAGACAACAACACCCCCTCAAAGCACTACTGGGCCAGTAACAACCTCCACTACAACAATTGTTGAAACAACAACACCAGTTTCAGAAGTTACAACAACAAGTCCAGAAACAACAACAACAGTTGTAACATCAACACCAACTGTCAGTACAACAACTACTGAAGTACCATCTACCACTACTGAGGGGACTACATCCAAGCCTGTAGAAACAACCACATCAGGAGGAACAACAGTAAGGATTGAGACAACAACACCCCCTCAAAGCACCACTGGGCCAGTAACAACCTCCACTACAACTATTGTTGAAACAACAACACCAGTTACGGAGGTTACAACAACAAGTCCAGAAACAACAACAACACTTGTAACATCAACACCAACTGTCAGCACAACAACTACTGAAGTACCAACTTCCACTACTGAGGGGACTACATCCAAGCCTGTAGAAACAACAACATCAGCAGGAACAACAGTAAGGATTGAGACAACAACACCCCCTCAAAGCACCACTGGGCCAGTAACAACCTCCACTACAACTATTGTTGAAACAACAACACCAGTTTCAGAAGTTACAACAACAAGTCCAGAAACAACAACAACAGTTGTAACATCAACACCAACTGTCAGTACAACAACTACTGAAGTACCAACTTCCACTACTGAGGGGACTACATCCAAGCCTGTAGAAACAACAACATCAGCAGGAACAACAGTAAGGATTGAGACAACAACACCCCCTCAAAGCACTACTGGGCCAGTAACAACCTCCACTACAACTATTGTTGAAACAACAACACCAGTTTCAGAAGTTACAACAACAAGTCCAGAAACAACAACAACAGTTGTAACATCAACACCAACTGTCAGTACAACAACTACTGAAGTACCAACTTCCACTACTGAGGGGACTACATCCAAGCCTGTAGAATCAACAACATCAGCAGGAACAACAGTAAGGATTGAGACAACAACACCCCCTCAAAGCACTACTGGGCCAGTAACAACCTCCACTACAACTATTGTTGAAACAACAACACCAGTTTCAGAAGTTACAACAACAAGTCCAGAAACAACAACAACAGTTGTAACATCAACACCAACTGTCAGTACAACAACTACTGAAGTACCATCTACCACTACTGAGGGGACTACATCCAAGCCTGTAGAAACAACAACATCAGCAGGAACAACAGTAAGGATTGAGACAACAACACCCCCTCAAAGCACTACTGGGCCAGTAACAACCTCCACTACAACCATTGTTGAAACAACAACACCAGTTTCAGAAGTTACAACAACAAGTCCAGAAACAACAACAACAGTTGTAACATCAACACCAACTGTCAGTACAACAACTACTGAAGTACCAACTTCCACTACTGAGGGGACTACATCCAAGCCTGTAGAAACAACAACATCAGCAGGAACAACAGTAAGGATTGAGACAACAACACCCCCTCAAAGCACCACTGGGCCAGTAACAACCTCCACTACAACTATTGTTGAAACAACAACTCCAGTTTCAGAAGTTACAACAACAAGTCCAGAAACAACGACAACTGTTGTAACATCAACACCAACTGTCAGTACAACAACTACTGAAGTACCATCTACCACTACTGAGGGGACTACATCCAAGCCTGTAGAAACAACAACATCAGCAGGAACAACAGTAAGGATTGAGACAACAACACCCCCTCAAAGCACCACTGGGCCAGTAACAACCTCCACTACAACTATTGTTGAAACAACAACACCAGTTACGGAGGTTACAACAACAAGTCCAGAAACAACAACAACACTTGTAACATCAACACCAACTGTCAGTACAACAACTACTGAAGTACCATCTACCACTACTGAGGGGACTACATCCAAGCCTGTAGAAACAACCACATCAGCAGGAACAACAGTAAGGATTGAGACAACAACACCCCCTCAAAGCACTACTGGGCCAGTAACAACCTCCACAACAACCATTGTTGAAACAACAACACCAGTGTCAGAGGTTACAACAACAAGTCCAGAAACAACAACAACAGTTGTAACATCAACACCAACTGTCAGCACAACAACTACTGAAGTACCATCTACCACTACTGAGGGGACTACATCCAAGCCTGTAGAAACAACAACATCAGCAGGAACAACAGTAAGGATTGAGACAACAACACCCCCTCAAAGCACCACTGGGCCAGTAACAACCTCCACTACAACTATTGTTGAAACAACAACACCAGTTTCAGAAGTTACAACAACAAGTCCAGAAACAACAACAACAGTTGTAACATCAACACCAACTGTCAGTACAACAACTACTGAAGTACCAACTTCCACTACTGAGGGGACTACATCCAAGCCTGTAGAAACAACAACATCAGCAGGAACAACAGTAAGGATTGAGACAACAACACCCCCTCAAAGCACTACTGGGCCAGTAACAACCTCCACTACAACTATTGTTGAAACAACAACACCAGTTTCAGAAGTTACAACAACAAGTCCAGAAACAACAACAACAGTTGTAACATCAACACCAACTGTCAGTACAACAACTACTGAAGTACCAACTTCCACTACTGAGGGGACTACATCCAAGCCTGTAGAAACAACAACATCAGCAGGAACAACAGTAAGGATTGAGACAACAACACCCCCCTCAAAGCACCACTGGGCCAGTAACAACCTCCACTACAACTATTGTTGAAACAACAACACCAGTTTCAGAAGTTACAACAACAAGTCCAGAAACAACAACAACAGTTGTAACATCAACACCAACTGTCAGTACAACAACTACTGAAGTACCAACTTCCACTACTGAGGGGACTACATCCAAGCCTGTAGAAACAACAACATCAGCAGGAACAACAGTAAGGATTGAGACAACAACACCCCCTCAAAGCACTACTGGGCCAGTAACAACCTCCACTACAACAATTGTTGAAACAACAACACCAGTTTCAGAAGTTACAACAACAAGTCCAGAAACAACAACAACAGTTGTAACATCAACACCAACTGTCAGTACAACAACTACTGAAGTACCAACTTCCACTACTGAGGGGACTACATCCAAGCCTGTAGAATCAACAACATCAGCAGGAACAACAGTAAGGATTGAGACAACAACACCCCCTCAAAGCACTACTGGGCCAGTAACAACCTCCACTACAACTATTGTTGAAACAACAACACCAGTTTCAGAAGTTACAACAACAAGTCCAGAAACAACAACAACAGTTGTAACATCAACACCAACTGTCAGTACAACAACTACTGAAGTACCATCTACCACTACTGAGGGGACTACATCCAAGCCTGTAGAAACAACAACATCAGCAGGAACAACAGTAAGGATTGAGACAACAACACCCCCTCAAAGCACTACTGGGCCAGTAACAACCTCCACTACAACCATTGTTGAAACAACAACACCAGTTTCAGAAGTTACAACAACAAGTCCAGAAACAACAACAACAGTTGTAACATCAACACCAACTGTCAGTACAACAACTACTGAAGTACCAACTTCCACTACTGAGGGGACTACATCCAAGCCTGTAGAAACAACAACATCAGCAGGAACAACAGTAAGGATTGAGACAACAACACCCCCTCAAAGCACCACTGGGCCAGTAACAACCTCCACTACAACTATTGTTGAAACGACAACATCAGTTTCAGAAGTTACAACAACAAGTCCAGAAACAACAACAACAGTTGTAACATCAACACCAACTGTCAGTACAACAACTACTGAAGTACCAACTTCCACTACTGAGGGGACTACATCCAAGCCTGTAGAAACAACCACATCAGCAGGAACAACAGTAAGGATTGAGACAACAACACCCCCTCAAAGCACTACTGGGCCAGTAACAACCTCCACTACAACTATTGTTGTAACAACAACACCAGTTACGGAGGTTACAACAACAAGTCCAGAAACAACAACAACAGTTGTAACATCAACACCAACTGTCAGCACAACAACTACTGAAGTACCATCTACCACTACTGAGGGGACTACATCCAAGCCTGTAGAAACAACAACATCAGCAGGAACAACAGTAAGGATTGAGACAACAACACCCCCTCAAAGCACCACTGGGCCAGTAACAACCTCCACTACAACTATTGTTGAAACAACAACACCAGTTTCAGAAGTTACAACAACAAGTCCAGAAACAACAACAACAGTTGTAACATCAACACCAACTGTCAGTACAACAACTACTGCAGTACCAACTTCCACTACTGAGGGGACTACATCCAAGCCTGTAGAAACAACAACATCAGCAGGAACAACAGTAAGGATTGAGACAACAACACCCCCTCAAAGCACTACTGGGCCAGTAACAACCTCCACTACAACTATTGTTGAAACAACAACACCAGTTTCAGAAGTTACAACAACAAGTCCAGAAACAACAACAACAGTTGTAACATCAACACCAACTGTCAGTACAACAACTACTGAAGTACCAACTTCCACTACTGAGGGGACTACATCCAAGCCTGTAGAAACAACCACATCAGCAGGAACAACAGTAAGGATTGAGACAACAACACCCCCTCAAAGCACCACTGGGCCAGTAACAACCTCCACTACAACTATTGTTGAAACAACAACACCAGTTTCAGAAGTTACAACAACAAGTCAAGAAACAACAACAACAGGTGTAACATCAACACCAACTGTCAGTACAACAACTACTGAAGTACCAACTTCCACTACTGAGGGGACTACATCCAAGCCTGTAGAAACAACAACATCAGCAGGAACAACAGTAAGGATTGAGACAACAACACCCCCTCAAAGCACCACTGGGCCAGTAACAACCTCCACTACAACTATTGTTGAAACAACAACACCAGTTACGGAGGTTACAACAACAAGTCCAGAAACAACGACAACTGTTGTAACATCAACACCAACTGTTAGTACAACAACTACTGAAGTACCATCTACCACTACTGAGGGGACTACATCCAAGCCTGTAGAAACAACCACATCAGCAGGAACAACAGTAAGGATTGAGACAACAACACCCCCTCAAAGCACCACTGGGCCAGTAACAACCTCTACTACAACTATTGTTGAAACAACTACACCAGTTTCAGAAGTTACAACAACAAGTCCAGAAACAACGACAACTGTTGTAACATCAACACCAACTGTCAGTACAACAACTACTGAAGTACCAACTTCCACTACTGAGGGGACTACATCCAAGCCTGTAGAAACAACCACATCAGCAGGAACAACAGTAAGGATTGAGACAACAACACCCCCTCAAAGCACCACTGGGCCAGTAACAACCTCCACTACAACTGTTGTTGAAACAACAACACCAGTTTCAGAAGTTACAACAACAAGTCCAGAAACAACAACAACAGTTGTAACATCAACACCAACTGTCAGTACAACAACTACTGAAGTACCAACTTCCACTACTGAGGGGACTACATCCAAGCCTGTAGAAACAACCACATCAGCAGGAACAACAGTAAGGATTGAGACAACAACACCCCCTCAAAGCACCACTGGGCCAGTAACAACCTACACTACAACTATTGTTGAAACAACAACACCAGTTTCAGAAGTTACAACAACAAGTCCAGAAACAACAACAACAGTTGTAACATCAACACCAACTGTTAGTACAACAACTACTGAAGCACCAACTTCCACTACTGAGGGGACTACATCCAAGCCTGTAGAAACAACAACATCAGCAGGAACAACAGTAAGGATTGAGACAACAACACCCCCTGAAAGCACCACTGGGCCAGTAACAACCTCCACTACAACTATTGTTGAAACAACAACACCAGTTTCAGAGGTTACAACAACAAGTCCAGAAACAACAACAACAGTTGTAACATCAACACCAACTGTCAGTACAACAACTACTGAAGTACCAACTTCCACTACTGAGGGGACTACATCCAAGCCTGTAGAAACAACCACATCAGGAGGAACAACAGTAAGGATTGAGACAACAACACCCCCTCAAAGCACTACTGGGCCAGTAACAACCTCCACTACAACCATTGTTGAAACAACAACACCAGTTTCAGAAGTTACAACAACAAGTCCAGAAACAACAACAACAGTTGTAACATCAACACCAACTGTCAGCACAACAACTACTGAAGTACCAACTTCCACTACTGAGGGGACTACATCCAAGCCTGTAGAAACAACCACATCAGCAGGAACAACAGTAAGGATTGAGACAACTACACCCCCTCAAAGCACTACTGGGCCAGTAACAACCTCCACTACAACTATTGTTGAAACAACAACACCAGTTTCAGAAGTTACAACAACAAGTCCAGAAACAACAACAACAGTTGTAACATCAACACCAACTGTCAGCACAACAACTACTGAAGTACCAACTTCCACTACTGAGGGGACTACATCCAAGCCTGTAGAAACAACCACATCAGCAGGAACAACAGTAAGGATTGAGACAACAACACCCCCTCAAAGCACTACTGGGCCAGTAACAACCTCCACTACAACTATTGTTGAAACAACAACACCAGTTTCAGAAGTTACAACAACAAGTCCAGAAACAACAACAACTGTTGTAACATCAACACCAACTGTCAGTACAACAACTACTGAAGTACCAACTTCCACTACTGAGGGGACTACATCCAAGCCTGTAGAAACAACAACATCAGCAGGAACAACAGTAAGGATTGAGACAACAACACCCCCTCAAAGCACTACTGGGCCAGTAACAACCTCCACTACAACTATTGTTGAAACAACAACACCAGTTTCAGAGGTTACAACAACAAGTCCAGAAACAACAACAACTGTTGTAACATCAACACCAACTGTCAGTACAACAACTACTGAAGTACCAACTTCCACTACTGAGGGGACTACATCCAAGCCTGTAGAAACAACAACATCAGCAGGAACAACAGTAAGGATTGAGACAACAACACCCCCTCAAAGCACTACTGGGCCAGTAACAACCTCCACTACAACTATTGTTGTAACAACAACACCAGTTACGGAAGTTACAACAACAAGTCCAGAAACAACGACAACTGTTGTAACATCAACACCAACTGTCAGTACAACAACTACTGAAGCACCAACTTCCACTACTGAGGGGACTACATCCAAGCCTGTAGAAACAACCACATCAGGAGGAACAACAGTAAGGATTGAGACAACAACACCCCCTCAAAGCACCACTGGGCCAGTAACAACCTCCACTACAACTATTGTTGAAACAACAACACCAGTTTCAGAAGTTACAACAACAAGTCCAGAAACAACAACAACAGTTGTAACATCAACACCAACTGTCAGTACAACAACTACTGAAGTACCAACTTCCACTACTGAGGGGACTACATCCAAGCCTGTAGAAACAACAACATCAGCAGGAACAACAGTAAGGATTGAGACAACAACACCCCCTCAAAGCACTACTGGGCCAGTAACAACCTCCACTACAACTATTGTTGTAACAACAACACCAGTTACGGAAGTTACAACAACAAGTCCAGAAACAACAACAACAACAGTTGTAACATCAACACCAACTGTCAGTACAACAACTACTGAAGCACCAACTTCCACTACTGAGGGGACTACATCCAAGCCTGTAGAAACAACCACATCAGCAGGAACAACAGTAAGGATTGAGACAACAACACCCCCTCAAAGCACCACTGGGCCAGTAACAACCTCCACTACAACTATTGTTGAAACAACAACACCAGTTTCAGAAGTTACAACAACAAGTCCAGAAACAACGACAACTGTTGTAACATCAACACCAACTGTCAGTACAACAACTACTGAAGTAACAACTTCCACTACTGAGGGGACTACATCCAAGCCTGTAGAAACAACCACATCAGCAGGAACAACAGTAAGGATTGAGACAACAACACCGCCTCAAAGCACTACTGGGCCAGTAACAACCTCCACTACAACTATTGTTGAAACAACAACACCAGTTTCAGAAGTTACAACAACAAGTCCAGAAACAACAACAACAGTTGTAACATCAACACCAACTGTCAGTACAACAACTACTGAAGTTCCAACCTCAACTACAGCTGTGGTTGAAACAACAACTGTTGTTACTTCAACTGTAACTACAGGAACAACAGCTGAATCCACAACTTCTATAGCCCCAATAACACAAACACTTCCAAGCAGCTCAACAGTTTACACAACTCTTGGAACTACTACCCCAACCACAGTTTTTTCCTCATCGTCAGTATTTACCACAACCGGCCCTTTTTGCGTCTGCATTGTCAACGGAACTTCACATAATATTGGTAGGTGATTCTTTATTTTAAATTTTCACAATTATCTTTTACTTTTTATGCTTTCACATCAAATTCTATCAGGCATTTTTTTTGCAATGCGCTTTTGAGATCTAAAAAACGGACTATGACATATAGGAATGAATGATTAGAAATTATTTGTCGACAAAAATCTTTGAATCAACATTTTCTAACTACTGACATTATTCAGCCAACTCATTATATTCAATTACTTAATCATTAGTATGTTATTCGTACACCCTAAAGTGAGTCATCCTGCTGAGTTATTACCAACAAGTCCCTCATTGTTTAATGATTATCATATCATTACTCACCTTTTTGTGCATCCTCAAGACATTTTGGTACATTATTACTTAATCTACTGAGTTGGAAATTCACAGTTAAATTGTCACTTTGGGACTTAAAGAAATTCCTTCTTAATAGCGGAGCCAGTGGGACACTATAGATTGAAACTACTTAACTATTAAATGTGTTTTTAGATGTATCTTTATATTGTATCTCTTGGCCCTACTGCATGTATAATCCCAATCATGCAAACACTCCCACCCCCTTGCAACTATAATACAGGGTGCTAGCCTATTTATTCGGGGCAATCCTGGGGTTCAGTGTCTTGCCTAGGGACACAAGAAAATGGGGATTGAACCCCAAACCTGGTGATCAGTGGACAACCCTCTCTACCACAGGCACCCCTAAGCTGCACTTTAGATTCATTTAGTAAAACCATTTTTACCAAATATAGGGGTTTGAACTGTTACCACAAATGCAGCAGCTTGTGTCCTTTTTTCCCGACGCTAAATGAGGTGGTATATATATACATTTAATAATACGTATTAGAGTAATCGAATAATCAGTAATCCTTTAATTTTGTCCACTAAACATTCATCTCCACACTTTTCAGGGTCCATGGTATACAATGTCACTGATGGCTTAGGCTGGTGTTATGTTGCTTATTGCAATAGATCTTGTAAAGTGGAGACACAATCCAGTCCATGTGTCTCAACATCTACTACAACCGAATTGCCTAGTACCACAACACCTGTCACAATTTCTAGCACAACTCCTACCATCAATACTACTCCTACTTCCACTCCATCAACAACCCCATCTACAACTACGCTTGACTGCAATTATCTGTATCCACCAAGAAAGGTATGTAAAAATGTTCCCCCCAGATTGTCAGGTATTATTTTTGCATATAACCCATTCGAATCAAACTGAATAACATTTTATGAATAATATCAGAAATTTAAAAATTAAATGCAAAATACTGGACGACATTAGTAATTGTATATATGACATTAGAGATAAAGTAAATTGCAGATGGTTATTTTACGGATCAATTGTGCAAAATAAAATTGTCTTACGTATATTACATGCTGTATCATCAAAATGTCCAAAAACGTAAATTACGAGTCCTCAAATGCTCCTGGCAGTATATTTAATCTGCTGCATTGTTTTTGGAAAGCACACGCCCCAGAAACCAGTAAGTTTCCTCTGCGGAAAACTGTAAACACAGTTGAAACCTGGTTTAGAAAGTTTTCGATTTCAGTCCGCCAAAGCGCTGCTGTCATGTAAACAAATGGCCCGACACGTCAAAATACTTTTGCTTATTAGGTTGAAACCTTTGCTATGTAAACGGCTCCATAATGTACTAATCTTTCTGGTCCCCCTCCCCCCTAAGTGCACAACAGGTGTGCCAGGCTATATCTACAACAAAACAGTGCATTTGGCACAGCTTGTGTCCATGCCCTGGCCTGTTGTAGGAAAGTAGATTGAAGTATTAAAGCCTCTACACCCCTTTTCAGAATGGCGATTCCTGGAAGGTCAGCGATTGCACCAATGCTACCTGCATCAATGGCAACACCACAGAGACAACTATGACCTGTGCTGCAGTACAACAACCCATCTGTGCCAATGGACGCAAAGCTGTCAGAGTTTATGATAATGAATGCTGCTACCACTATGAATGCGAATGTAAGTTTACAAAGGAACCTTTCAACACTGCTTATCACTATTGACATGTATATGCCGCAGATGAGTTTGTGTTAGTGTGCTTAGACTGTTGACAGTACGGGTTAGGCTATTCCTCAAAATATTTTTCTAATCTAGCCTAAATAATTTATACACTAGTGTTTAATTATTTGACTTTTTCAGTTCAGTTATGACCAAATGGTCACATGGTGGCAATCAGGGATCAAGAATGTATTTGTTTCTTTATTGGGCAATCACCTCACCATCCACTTAATGCCATCAAAATTGCTTAAGTAGTAGCACGACAAAAGCAACTTGCCACTAAAGCGATTCCGCAGTAGATAACTTTGTTCTCCCTGTCCTGCAGGTGTTTGCAGTGTTTGGGGCGAAACCCACTACAAGACATTTGATGGAAAAACCTTCAGTTTCAACGAGAACTGCTCTTACTACCTGGTCAAAGAAATCCTCAATCAATATAACCTGACTGTTATATTAAATAACAATGACTGTGATCCGTCAGACAGTACCTTCTGTCCCAGGACTATCACTGTTACATATCAATCTTTCACGGTAGTTTTGAAGCAGTTGATGATTTCAGGAACAGCAACGAATGCGGTAAGCCACCATTCAAATTGCCACAACATATGTTGATTAAGTGTCTCTTTGTTGATCTGATCTTAATAGTTAATTTGACAATGAAAGCGGTGTAATGCCTGGCACAAATGGAGTCAGAATGAAGCGGTGCTTGGTTTCGTAGCATTCTGTAATGTGTTTTGTCTCTTTGCCCTCCAGGTTAACGTGAATAATAAACGGATCTTCCCCGCTTACAGCAATGCAGCCCTGAGCCTCATCAGTACAGATATGTCCATCACGTTGGAGATACCTGAGATCAAGTTGAAAATAGTCTATACAGGCTCCTCATTCACCATTGCCCTTCCTTATTCCATCTTCAATGGGAAAACTGAGGGACAGTGTGGTGAGTTACCGGAACGCTTGATCCCTATCCTAACCCTATTGAGTCACTTTTAGTAATAAATCAAGGGGGTTAAAGAAAGGAGAAACAATCAGGCACTGGTCTATGTATAGATTTAAATGTATAGTGCTACTAAGGAACACATCTGTTGCTACTGGTCTTGACTCCTTGTATGAGGCCCCAATGCTTTGGCTTCATCCTGCTGCTTTCCCTCTTCCAGGGACCTGTGACAACTCCCAGAACAACGACTGCCGTGCTCCAAACGGCGTGGTGGAGAGCTGCCCAGACTCTGCGGGCCAGTGGCTTGTCCCAGGAACACCCTGCGTCACCCCTACTACCTCACCAACAACTACTTCCCCCTCCTCAACCACATCTCCATCCTCAACCTCAACACAGACCCCCTGCAAACCTGCCATTTGTGATACCTTAACTAGCAGGTGAGTGGACAGTCACCACTGTGGAGCATGATGCATCCGGTGCCTACAGTATAACAGCTTGTCTCGATCGCTTTGGCACATTTCTTTTTCCATTCACAGTTTACTTCTTCAAAGCACACACTGCCCTTAACAGAAAACTAAATGACAAACAAAGCACGTTGTCTGCACAATGACACCGTATTTTACAAAATGTGTCACACACCGATCAAAACCAAACATTTCCATCAAAACCTATCATTTGTGCAGATACACTGTTGAAATCTGATGGCTAAGGATATTTTGATAATGTCCATGCTATTAAAACGGGAGCGTATCTATGTACCCAGGGATCAAGGGAGTAATATGTCAGGGTAGTATGTGTGTATACTAACCAGCCAGCTTTGATGCCTGAACATAATCGCACATTTTAGGAACATCCTATTTGGTGTAATATAAACCTGGGAACATTGAGCCTTGAGCACATTGGGATGACCCCATTAAAACTGTGTGACCGGAGAAATTAACTTCTAAACACTGTAATGCAGAACATAACACCACTACTAAATGTACCCACAAAATACACAATAGAACAGAATTGCACAACTGAAGCGGAAACCAACTAGCCTAGCTGTTTCTATTTCTCGTCACTCTGTGTATGCAAAGTCTTCTGATCCCTTTTCCTGACTCACTGTCCCGTCTCGTATGTATCTCCTCTAGTGTATTTGCACCGTGCCACCAATTCGTCTCCCCAGCACCTTACATAACATCCTGTACGACCGACAACTGCAATGGTGCCAATGACACGTGCTCCAGCCTGCTGGCCTATGCCACTGAGTGTTCTAATGCAGGAGTTTGTATCGACTGGAGGAACGCTACCAACGGAAAGTGTGGTGAGATAAACAGTCAATGGTGTTCACAATACTACATTTGTTGCAGGGAGTTCTGAAACCTGTATATAAACATGTCTCCATCTGACAGATCCCAAGTGTCCAAACAACAAAGTGTACATGCCCTGTGGGCCCAATGTCGAGGCTACCTGCAACAACAGGTAATGTCAACAATCCATTCTTCTTCTTTTTTTCTTTTATCAGATGACCAATAACGTATGCTCATATTTCTGATGTCATTGAAGCATTAAATTAAATAATGTTTAATTTCCCTTGGGGGGAATGCTGTATGTCTTGTCAGTGTGTTTGAAAAAAATACCTTTAAAAACATTGAACGGAATTGTGGGGTCAAACGGATTCCGATGTATACAAAAGTGGTGTGTAATTTAAAGGTCACCTATTATGCAATGCACATTTTCATGTTTTTTCAACATTAATATGGTTCTCCAGTGCGACGAGAGACTCCCAAAGGATGAGCAATAACAACCTTCTCTCCATTTTTCTCCACCTCCACTTTCTGAAAACCTCTGGTCAAAAACCCTAGTCAGATTTATAGCCCCTTGTGACATCATTTTTGTTTTTTGGACACTACATCTTGAAAGCCCAAAATACAAATCGGAACCGGAAAATTTGCTTAACATGTGACTTCTAATACCAAACTATCAGCGAAAGACACTTCCAAATATAAATATACTGTATATATTAATAAAAGACCAGTAATGTATTTGCAATGACAGTTTGGAGAATAATTCATCCTCAGAGTAGATTTCTACGCTCAGAACCCTGTTGTGTGACATTTCCTAAAAACATTTTTAGTCTTCAATGCTCTGTTATAACCAGCCATTCCATTTCTGACAACAGATACAACGACAAGTACCACGCTAATGGGACCGCTAACTACACTAAGGAGGGTTGCTACTGTCCTACTGGCACCATATTATTCAATACAGTCTATGACACGTGTGTTACTTCTTGCGGTAAGATGAAATCCCATAGACAACTTGGTTTGACTGGGTCATGGAATATTTTTCACAAAAGCATTAGCTTACAAATCTAAATGACGTATGTTTCTGTTTGAATTTCAGATTGTGTTGGACCTGATGGCAAACCCAAACAGGTGAGAACTCTGCCTGACTCATAGATTTGTGTACTCTAGCAAAGCATGAGCTGTGGGTCTCATCTGGTTCCTTTTCTCTTACTCAGCCTGGTGACACATGGAAAAGTGGCTGCCGCACCTGTGTGTGTGACGAGGATTCTATGAGCATTGAGTGTTTGATCGACGCGTGCCCGACAACATCCACCCCCAACTGCATTGAGACTGGCCAACAGCTGGTCTACACCAAAGACACTTGCTGCCCAGAACCATCATGTGGTGAGTTGCCCTCTCACCGCACTAGATGTGATTTTGTCACCTTGTGGTTCATGTTCAAATTTTGTCACTTGCAAAGATTTAACCAACATGCTTTCTCTTCATGGGATTGGTTTAGAACTTTTGATCTTAAACTCTATCTCACTCTCCATTGATTCTGCAAATGGTTATCTTATCTGCATTGAGAAAAAACATGTTAATGCACCTGCTCATACACACAGAGCACACTGTCATCAGAATACCATCGAAAGACTGCCTTTAAGACAAGACAAGATGTATACAACTGTATGGTTCCTTGAAGTTATTGTTATCAAAGGCAAATTAAGACAAATCTCCAACCTCACATACTGATTGTCAGTCTATCCTTTTGTCCCCAACAGAATGTAATCATACTCTGTGTCCCGCTTCTATGAACTGCGAGCCGGGCTATCAACTCAATGTCACCAGCGGCATCTGCTGCCAATCTTATGAGTGTGGTGCGTGACTCTGCTCTATTTTATATTTTATATACTGTATTTATTTTGATTTGTTTCTGTCCATTTAGTACATAGATTGATTAGCCTAGCATAGCACACATCTACTTATATTATCTATCAAACACGATTCATTGTTAACTCATGTCTTTTTCTGTTTCTGCAGTTCCTAAAGATGTATGTGTGTATGACATGACTGAGTACAAGGTAAAAACACATTCCAAACTCCTGATATCAATATATCTGTCAAGGTTCAGGTACTATACGAAGAAGGATCCAAATTCAGACATAGGCCAGCAGAGCAGGTTTAAAATTAATTGTTGATGCCCACTGTGTAAATGCACTGTTGTTTATATTATAAATAGACCTACACTGAGGTCACTTTCACTCCGCATTTCACTTTAGTGCAGACCAAAGAGAATAAAGTCTGATTGTGCCCTCCCTTACCACACAAACGTATTTCAACCAGCAGTTGTAAGCATGAAGTCATATGGATGGAAAGGTAACTCATTAGTTTTGTCAGCTTTTGTGTTCGTGAAAATCAACACAAACAGCAGGGCAATCCAAAACAGCAGGAGCCCCCTTAGAGTTAACTAAGCTTAATTCATCCCAAAACAGGTTTGGATCCTGGACGAGCCCCCATTTGTTGTATTTATTCAACCTAAGGGCAATGCCAATCAAACCATTGAGTGGAGTTCAATTAAGTCAGTAATGAGAGTAATGTATGCTGTGGAGGTGTGGAGAAACAAAAACAGACATAACAATGCCTGGTGTATGCCGGTTGCAGGATCTGGGCCAATTTTAAGGTACTGAAAAAAAGTAAGGCACTGATCAATTTCTTTATATTTGATAGCCTGGTGAGAGGATTCCTGACCTAGAAACACCATTTGAACCACCACTTGAAGCCCCATCAACACCAACAACAGGAGCCCCATCAACATCAACAACAGGAGCCCCATCAACATCAACAACAGGAGCCCCATCTGGAGCCGGACAAACATCAACAACAGGAGCCCCATCCGGTGCAGGGCAATCCACAACAGCAGGAGGCCCATCCGGAGCAGGTCAAACATCAGCAACAACAGTCGCAGCAGGGCTACCACCAGCAACATCAATGGGAACGCCATCTGGAGCAGGGCAACCATCAACAACAACAACAGGAGCGCCATCCGGAGCAGGACAACCATCTGAAACAACAACAGGAGCACCATCTGGAGCAGGGCAAACAACAGCCACAACAGTTGGAGCAGGGCAAACAACAGCCACAACAGTTGGAGCAGGGCAAACAACAGCCACAACAGTTGGAGCAGGGCAAACAACAGCCACAACAGTTGGAGCAGGGCAAACAACAGCCACAACAGTTGGAGCAGGGCAACCATCAACAACAGCAACAACAGTTGGAGCAGGGCAACCATCAACAACAGCAACAACAGTTGGAGCAGGGCAACCATCAACAACAGCAACAACAGTTGGAGCAGGGCAACCATCAACAACAGCAACAACAGTTGGAGCAGGGCAACCATCAACAACAGCAACAACAGTTGGAGCAGGGCAACCATCAACAACAGGAGCACCATCTGGAGCAGGGCAACCATCAACAACAGGAGCACCATCTGGAGCAGGGCAACCATCAACAACAACAGTTGGAGCAGGGCAACCATCAGGAACAACACCATACTATCAGATCCCTAAACCAGGGCCCTGCCAGCAGTGTACCTGTGGCCCCAATGTGGATCCCAAAACTAAGCTGCACATCATTACCTGCAAACCTATAGTCTGCGACACAACTTGCCCTGAGGTAAGCTCCTTCACATCACATACCAACAATCACACACACATTTTCTTCTCCAACACAAAAGCACTGTTACGATACCGGACCTGGATTCATGGGTACATTCACACTCAGTGACCACTGATTTGCTACAGATCTACAAGCTTAGGCATGTTGTAGCTAGTATTAGTTTTTTTTCTAGACTTTAAAGTGTAGATATAGCAAAATGCACTTTTTCATGGTTTTTCAACATTAATATGGGTTTGACTCGAGATTCATAAAGTATAAGAACAAACAAACCTCTCTCCTTTTCTCCACCATCACCTTTCTGAAAACCTGTGTTCAAAAACCCCAATTTAAAAGGAGAAGGCACACCCCCTCATTGCCAATCTAACCTAGCCACTACCTCCACTTGTGATAAGCACACAACCAGACTCCCCTGAATCTAACTGGGATATTTGATAGCTTATTCTCTTATTCTCTATCAGTCTCTTAAAAGGTATTATTTATTGAATTGATAAATAATACATTAATAACTATAACCAACTTCAACTTCAACTAGAGTTTACAGTGAACAAAATGATGTTTCGTAAGGACCAAGGTGCAAACACAAACCAAGAAACCGTGAAACTATGAAAATCAATGCAGGGCATAACAGTGCAAGCTAAAGACAAAAGTTTAATGTATACATTGATAGTGCCTATATTTCCTTAGTTGCATTGGCATCATGCATTTTTCCTGCATGACCAGTTCAGTTCAGATTTTCAGTGGTGTGTGTGGGTGTGACCATGAGGCCCAGTGCGTCCAGGGCTCTGAAAGCTTGAGGGAAAAAGCTGTTGCTGAACCTTGAAGTGTGTGTCCTGATGCTGCGGAGCCTTCTGCCTGTAGGAAGATGTTCAAACAGTCTGTACAATTCTAGCACCTCGGAGATATTCTCCACAATTTAAATTAATATTTGTGTTCATAGAATATCCCCTCTGACCCTTGCAAGGTGTGTGTGATCACTGACTAGGAAGTCTTAGTATCATGATTCAGCTTTCAGAACGTTCCATTACATGTGCTCTCTTCATTGTAAGAGAGCATAAATGTACAGTAAGTGGCTTATTACAATGGGAAATAAGAAATATAAAATGTCAAAGGGAATGACGATGACAGTACAGTGATGAGGTGGTGTTGAAAACTGAAATTATATACACAAAAGGCACTAAATATGAAGCACACTGTAGCATTTTCTTACAAAGACAAAGGTGTGATCTTTTCCCTTCTCTCTTCCTCTCTCTCTCTCTCTCTCTCTCTCTCTCTCTCTCTCTCTCTGTCACCAGGGTCAAAAGTATGAAACTTCAGTACACACATGCTGTGGGAAGTGTGTTGGGACGACCTGTGTCTTTATCGCACCTGACAACACAACACAATACATTGAGGTCAGTGCTGAAGCTGTGAGCATTTTACTAGACAAGACTATGAGAAAAGGAATGTTAACAAGAGAGTTCTTCTGACTAATTAACAATTCAGAATTTTTTTTAAATCCATTTCTTTGAAAAAGTTTGATAATGAAAAATTAAAATTAAAACCTATTAATGTCACCATCACATGTTATAGTGCCAGGTTTATATGGTAGCCTTTAGATTCTACTCCCCCAAATGGAGTTGTATTAATGGCCAAGTTGTGTTTGAATGTGAGCCATTCTTTGTTGAATATCTAACATTGCTTCTGCTCTTGGTACAGGTCAACGACACATATTCCTCCCCTAGTGACAAGTGTACCAAGTACACCTGTAAGAAGATCAACGGACAGTTTGTTACCACTGCGGAAACAAAAACTTGTGCTCCCTTTAATCCCCTGGACTGTGTACCTGTGAGTTGATCAAACCTTTACAGCTGTTCTCTGCCTCATATTCTGTCTATTGTCTGACACACAGTGTGACTCTGCATGTCTTCCTCCTCCAGGGCACAGAGGTAACTGATGCTGAAGGATGCTGCAGATCATGTAAGTCAGTGGAGTCACAGGATTTTAAATAACAAATCCTAAATGCATGCCTGAATGCATTTTTAAGGATGTAAAGTTGTCTTTGGAGGACAAAGCTGTGTACCATGTGCTTCTTTTAAGAGCCTGTAGGGAACCATGGTTAAAACATTTGCTGTGTCTTCTTCCAGGCAAGCCACGGAGCGTCTGTGAAGTCCAGAGTGAGATGGCAGTCATCGAGGTGAACGGCTGCAAGACCCTGCAAGAGGTCAACATGACGTCCTGCTTTGGACACTGTGGAAGCTCCTCCATGTGAGTCTATTCATCACCAAATTTGAAGCAAAATTTAGTTAGCAAAGATATAGGCCTACAGATTTTTTGAAAGTTTAGTTCTCCGTCAAATGTTTTAGTTGTTGTGGAAGGTGGCTCTCTGCATCGGCTGCCTCAATGCTACAGTTCACGTGGCACTGTGAGCTCATGGAGACCATAGATGGAGACAGTATTGGTGTCACAATGGCGTTCCTTTTTTTACATTAGGCTATCCGTCAAGATCCGCAGAGATCTTCTCCTCTCAAAAATAAACTGACTTGATTATAAGAGTTATTACACAATAACGCAGTTTCAAATAAAAACGCAGCGTTTCTTGGGCAGACACAGGAGAGTAGCGGGCTGGACATGCTTTCATAGGAAAACCCTGTAACTTAGGTTACTTTTGTGTTAACTATTTTACTTACAGTAGGCCTATGCTGTGTTCCACTACTGGGTTAGTACACTATAATAATGTTGCTGCTGCTGCCACCTTGTGGGAGTAGACACTTAAGCCTAGTTTCCACCGAGTAGAGCGGGTCGGATTGGAGCGGCTCAGAGCGGGACAGCTCACTTTTAAGAATCTCGGTGTTGTTTCTTTTTTTTTTCTCTCTCTTATAAGACTCAGTTGCAGTTTTTTTTTTTAAACTAGCCGTTTACTGCCTTCATCGCCGACCCTACCCTTACTGGTAGGGCGGGGTTTAGGCTGGACTGCGATCGCCGCCGCCAGAATGTGGGTCAAACTATCGGGCTGTGGAACAACTGTGGTCAAGCCAGCGGTCTCTTGTTTTGCTTGGTAAAACCAGCCACTTCTTTATTTATTCCCCCGTGTTGTGAGCACAGAGACGACTCGGTGCAACTGATAGAGACAGTGAGCGAACAGCGATGGCTGCGGCAGCTACGTGACATCTCAGTGGGACACAGTGTAGCCAACTGATTCATTTAATGACGAGGAAAAACACCACACAATAAACAGTGCCGCGCTCACATTTTCGCCAAAACTCTCTTCACTCTAGCCGAGGTGACTACAAACGGCGGAAATGATTCAAACCAGCCGCTTCTTTATTTATTCCCCCCGTGTTGTTGTGAGCGTGTATTTACTACTATCTATGGCGTAAACACACAGAGACGGCTCGGTGCAACTCATAGAGACAGTGAGCGAACAGTGCTGGCTGCGGCAGCTACGTGACTATGGGACACAGTGTAACCAACTGATTAATTTATTGACGAGGAAAAACACCACACAATAAACAGAGCTGTGCTCACATTTTCGCCAAAACACAAGACTATGGCCGTGTCCGGACTGCCATACTAGCGTCCTACATCCTACATACTCACCATATACTACATACTGTCTACTCAAAGATCGATTGTGTATGCGAGGTGCGTCGAAACGTTTTCAGTTGAAGTATAGGCTACTCGAGCCATGAAGAATTTCTTCTTCTTATAAGATTCAGGCCGTTTAGACGCTGTTTAGCGTATAACCGCCCTCTACATGTTAGATATTGAACTCGATTTTTACAGTCCTGTGTTCATCATCTGTGTTTTAGACCTCTTGTTTTATAATTGTGTTTTTTTGAGGCGGAGGATCCCTCCGACGCTCTCTGTCCGGCTCATCAGACAGCACTCAGCTGTCTGTGAGTTGAGCTGGACGAGCCGCGGTGTGTGGAACAGAACAGCGATCTGTTCTGATCTCTCTCCACTATCAGACTGGCATCACTCATTTCACTTAGTAACTCTAATGTTGTTAGGTATTTATCTTCATCTCTTTTCTATTGTAAGAGTTTATGAATGACTGCACGTACAGCTGTCAGATCGCGGACCCCAAACAATGTCGTTGCCTAGCAACTTGCTCGAAAATATTTCATTTTCCTGGGCGGGTAGAATTGACCCAGTGCATTGTGGGGCGGTTGAGTAGGAAAAGTATACAATCGATTCATACCCAAAATCTTCCCGGAAGTTAGTACTCATCCGGGAATTTCTCGCATACCCAACCGTCACATACTCAAATTGAAGTCAAAATGAGTATGAGTAGGACGTTAGTATGGCAGTCCGGACACGGCCTAGCTTCACTCTTGCCGAGATGACTATACATGGCGGAAATTATTCTTTCGACCAATCAAATGACGGCAGTGTGTAGCTCCGCCTTTTGGGCACCCTTTCAGGCGGCTAGTACCCTTACGGAGGAGTACTGAGATTTGGAGCGGCTCAGAGCGGTTAGGTGCGCTTAAACCGTACCCTACCCAACTTTTGGCAAATGAAAAGCCAAACTACCCGGACCGAACCGCTCCGCTCCGACCCGCTCTACTCGGTGGAAACGAAGCATTAGAAAAAGGTAGTCTGTCGTCAATATAGGAAATTGGAAAAGAAGGATGGAGAATGCCCTTCATTTTGTTTGCACTAATAAATGCTGCTGCCCACCAGCTGCAATCAACAATACAATGTTATTCTCTTTTCCCCTATATCATCTTAAACATTGTTATCGCAAATTTCCATCAAATAGGCCTATCGTGAATCGTGATATATTTTTGAGGCTTCATCGCCCATCCCAGAGATGGTTTAAAATAGAAGTCTCAGATACATTGAATTATATGCAATAGGTTATCTGAACACATGATGAGACCAGGCTGTTGTGATCCTAGCAGAAGATAAAGAGTTGTATGTGTGTGTGTGTGTCTGTATACAGCTATTCTGCGGCGGCTAACACCATGATGCACCAGTGTGAGTGTTGCCAAGAGGCCAGAACCAGCCAGGGGCAGGTGGAGCTGAGCTGTGCTGATGGCAGTAAGGTCCAGCACAGCTACACTGTGGTGGAGACATGCAGCTGCAGCAGGACACAGTGTGTGGAGGGGACAACACCCAAAACACAGCGCCGCAGGAGACGCTGAACCATCACTCACCCCGACACTGAGACCAACACCTAACAGTCACTTTAAGTTTAAACCTTAGACCTTATTCTGCTCAAGTTCTTATTATTTATATAGGCCAATATGTTTTATTCTCAGTGTCACAACCTAATACTACTGTGATGTAAAACTTTCTATAAATTTACCATTTGGACCTGGATGAAACTTAATAAAATTGTATTTCTGCAATATCATCACTTGTATGGACATCCTTATTGATCCCTAGGGAATAATGACGAACATACAATGTAACTCTCTTAATTACATACCCTGCGTTCCAAATCACATACTTTTTCTTTTTACTACACTACATACTAAAGTACAGAAGAGTTTTAGGGCCACGTGAGAGAGAATAAAAATAATAGATAATTAAGATTTTTTTTTCCATTATGTCGAGAAATGTTGAGAATAAAGACGAATACTCCAAAATGCTATTGAAGTTAGGGGGGCATTTATGTATTTACAGCATTGACGTGCATGTATTGGGACAACCTAAATCTTTTTCTGGCATCCTAAATAGGGAAGTAAGGGTATGGGAATGCATTGATAGTCTAGGGTTAGGGTATTTCAGCTGGGTTCAGCCTTTTATGCAAAGAACTACACACCTGGAACTCTTGTGCTTGTTTTCTGGCTTAACAACTTTGCAGTTCATGCCAGGAATTTTAATAAATAAAATAAAATCAATCAAATTTGATCACCAAGGTGCCTGGGGGCTATGCAGCACTGGATTGAAAATTGCAGAATCACATGACAGAATAAAATGGCTGACATTTTAAGAATCTTCAACAGTGATGATTTTCGAGATGAGTGAGAAGTCACAACTATAAGACATCTTTGAATTGAAAGCTTGACCACACGGCACATTAGCAACAAGAAGACATCGTAAGCTACAAGAGTCAATGGAAAACGTAATGGTGGAAAACTACAAATAAATATAAAAACAAATGATGTGGCTAAGAGAAGAGCTAACACAGGTACAGCTGTTTGCTGTGCCCATTAGACCCAAATATGACACACCAATGAGTTTACCCATCCGTTGCTTGTCCTCTTTGTACAAGTTGAACCTGATTATGGCGCTGTAGTAAAGGTCATGAAGGTCAAAGACATTGGGAGACAGCTGCTACAGACAGTCATCATGCAGATAGCATTTCATGAGAGTCTGCTCACTGTCACATTACAACTCACTGTTCAGGGGGCAACAAAAAAATGTACTCTCAAAATAGCAGTGGATATTTTAGATCATTGAATGGATGGAAGTGTTTTGGTCTCTAAAGCTCACCAGACAATATCCTGGTCTGATCAGGGAAGTGCCCGTTTCACACTGCACCTTCATGGTCTGTACATATAGGCATTGTTTTAAAGTGACATCAGACCTACAGCCTTCCTTCACTGACAGTAGATGGGCTACACCAAAACTTTGTCAAATAAATGTTATCAGTGTGAATGTGGCCTTCTGTGGGGGTATTTCCTCTAGACATCGACCCCTCGGGTCAATTCTTCATTCTCATTTCTCCTGTCACCATATAGAATCTCTTTCATTTAATAATACAATATAATACATCCATAGCAATTGATCTGATTTTTGTGAAGCACTTGACATTTTACATATGAAACAGAGGACGTTCACTGCAGGTTATTAGATAGGTAATCCACCACACACACACACAAAAACAGAAGATGGACTAAACATGACAATTGCAAAATCAATATTTTTTTTCGACACAGGTGAACACGCTTGACGCAATGCTTTAAGAATCCACTGTGTGTTGATGTGGCTTTAAGTACCGTTAAGCCGACAGGGAGTCAATACAGGGAGAGGAGGAAACAGATCTCTGGCTACCAGACATGGCAGCAGCTATCAGCTGTGTGTGTGTGTGTGTGTGTGTGTGTGTGTGTGTGTGTGTGTGTGTGTGTGTGTGTGTGTGTGTGTGTGTGTGTGTGTGTGTGTGTGTGTGTGTGTGTGTGTGTGTGTGTGTGCAGTCTCTCCATGACTTAAGACTGTTTTGATGTTGTGGGTGCGTGCGTGTGTATGTGTGTGTGTGCTGGTAGTGAGCGTGTGTTGTTGCAGTTAGAGCTCCTCAGCCATCTGCAGCAGTGAGTTGATGGCGTGGTCCTTGTTGCCCTGCTGTGCCTCCAGCACAGTGCGCACCACCTCCTGGTCCAGGTTGGGGAACATGTCCTGCAGAGCCTTGGTGTCCTCCTCACTGCACACAGCCTCAGGCTGGACCCCGGGAGGGGGCATGGCTGCTGGCATCGCCATCGGTACCATACCTGGAACCATGCCCTGGTTGTACACGGCAGGCACACCTACAGACACAGGGCACACACACACTGCTGATGGAGCAGATACAAGCTTTGGAAAGCATTTGTAGTTTACAAAAAGTGAGCTGTGACAAACCTGATGACATCACCATGACATTAATAATGAAGTATTTTCAGGTTTATTGAGCAGGGAAAATACACACTAACAAAACATGAAATAATGTCTAAAGAAATTGCCTGAATTAGTAAGGAGGCAATTTTACATCTGCTGTCCCTGGTCTGGTGATAAGACGTCACCATGAAAAGAAAAAAAAGATTTAAGCTTTAAACAGATTTAGCCCAATACAATAAAAGTTATACAAGTGTGTGTGTGTGTGTGTGTGTGTGTGTGTGTGTGTGTGTGTGTGTGTGTGTGTGCATTTAATGTTGACAGTGATGACTACTTGTTAGCCACGTCTTCAAGTTTAAAAGAGGATATACGTTTTAAAATGTCTAATGCATTGGAATAAAGTTGCACCCACGTGTAGGTGTGTGTCTCATGTGTAGGATTGTGCATGCATCTGTTTGTGTGTCTGACCTGCAATGGGCACATATCCCACTCCTTGCTGATACACAGATGGCATGAGGACGACAGGCTGGGTCATCATCCCGGCTGGTAAGGACTGGAACGAACACACACCACACACACAAAAGATTAAGTCCATTGTTAATACTGAATCTGTATTACTATATAAAATGCCTGCTTCAAGAACAACATATACAGCACAACCTGCTTAAAAGTTGGGCGTTTGATTCAGCAATGATGTATTTTGACTTCCTGTTCAAGATTCAAGATTACTTTATTTTGTCCCGAAGGAGATTTGTCTTAGACGTACAGACTGCTGCATAACACATAACACAACACTGAACGTGGGGAAGTGTCACACCTGAACTTGAAGATTAGCAAATAGAAGACCAGTTCCACAAAATCACATTCCACATAGTTCAATGGAAGTGTCAAATCAGAGCTGAAATACAATTTGCTGTGTTAAGATTTGGATGGTCTAAATACATCGCATTATAATGATAATCAAGGGTTGCCGGATCTCGAAAAGTATGAAAAATCATTCAATTTAAGTTTCAATATTCAAGGCCTTAAATGTCTTAAAAAGTCTGGAATTATTGGGTGGGCGGCATTAAATTTAATCGGGGGCAGAATTAATGACCTTGCCTTATTTGTTTCTTTCTAGTTTAATTGTTAGATTTCTATGTTTTATTTTATCGGTGCTTTATAGGCCTATACTTCAAAGATATCCGGCAAGTCAGACTAGGGCTGTCGCGGTGAAGGAATACCCCGTGCGGTGAGTCAGGGTGGCTAAACAGTGCGGTATGCGATATAATTGCTCCACCCCTTTTTAAGGCCTAATTATAGGTAAGACGGGGTTTTTTCCCCTGGAAATAGGTGGTAAAAAGTCGGGTCGTCTTGTATTCGGGGTCTAGTATTCATCGTCCCGTTACCAGGGCGACCGTTCTATCTTTATAAAATAACTATTATAATATAATGAATGAGGTTTTTCTTCCCTCAGTCTTCCCTTGGCCCAGCTGTCCTGTTAATTCTAACCCTTACTGTGATATCACAGTAAGGAAAAGGTAGGGTTAGACAGTGAGACCATAAAACACTGTTTCTGCCTTTTCTCAGGCTAAGATGATCCGATTTCAATTTTTGAAGTAGGCCTTTAAGTTGCGAGTCAACGTGTCAAAGGCAGGAATCGGCTGTGCGATTGGCTTTTTAGCTGCGGCAGTAAGGAGAGATCAGATTGCCAACTGCGCTTTTCCTTTTACGCACACGTAATGTTTAGATTTCATCTTTTGCATCAAAGCCCTAATGATAATAAGAATAAGAGGCTTTATTTAAACGCTGTCCATGCGGTCGTTGTGATTGTAACTTTATCGGCTGTAAACTGAAACTAAAGGAGGTCGCAGTGGTACAGGAAAAAGTCTGCATCTTTCAAGAAAACCATGATTTTTATGCAGGACAATGCTCCATCACATGCATCGAAGTACTCAATTGCATGGCTAGCCAGTAAAGGCCTTAATGATGAAAAAATAATGACATGACCCCCTTCCTGTGGGCCCTGCTTAAACGGGATATTTACAGTGAAGGAAATCAGTACACCTCTCGGAACAGTGTCTGGGAGGCTGTGGTTGCTGCTGCACAAAAAGTTGATCGTCAACAGATCAAGAAACTGACAGACTCCATGAATGGAAGGCTTGTGACAGTTATTGAAAAGAAGGGTGGCTATGTTGGTCACTGATGTTTTTTTTGACATGTCGGAAATTTTTATTTGTAAATTTTAAGTTGTTTTATTATTCTCACTTCAACAGATGAAAATAAACAAGTGAGATGGGAAAATTTTGTTTTTTTATTTAGTTGCAGAATAATTCTGCATACTAATAGTTGCCTAATAATAGCTAAACATATATATATATATTCTCTTAATAAAGACAAAACCTCACTTTTACTTTCGTAAACATTCAGGTTTAGGTTCTTTAACATTTTGGATTGACCGAGAGCACTGCAGTTGTTCAATAATAAAATGAATCCTCAAAAATACAACTTGCCTAAAAATTTTGCACACGGTGTAGTTTCTGCCTAGCCTGGTGCTACCAGACCATCGTACTTCATTTCATTTGTACAGAAGGTCTGGCAGTGCTGTAATTGGCAAACGTTCACTCATGGAGGCGGGTGTCTGTTAAAGTTTAAAACTATTGGATCTGCCCAGTGCCACTCTGGATTAGCCAACCAATCGCATAACGTTTGGTCGTCACGTGTGTCATGAGCCGGCTTCTGGCAACTGAAACTGGAGCGCGACTTCGACGTCATCGTTCTCAGCCACTCGCTCTGTTCGCTGATTGGACTGGCTGTCGAATCTCCGGCAAAAGTGGGAAATGGGCTGTACACCCAAACTGACTACTGAAGGGAAAATAAAATTTGGCCGGAAGTAGGCGGGTGGGCGGAGCCAGACTAGTTTCTGCCATGAGTTCTGAAAAAGAAAGTTAATGGACTAAGTTTGTTATTTATTGAATAAGGAATTAAAATATGAAGTACATTCGGATTATTCTTCCCCAAAAAATATCCCATTTTTAATTTAGCCTAATTAAAATATTGTATGCTGCACCTAACACATATTTTCTAAATTGATTAAACTGTTCTTGTTACTCAATTAATCAGAAAATGTAAACCAATTGATACAGTTCTATAATAGGTTTAAAAGGTGGTAATGATGGGTTTTCAGGTTGCCTTTACAGTGATCTCTTATATGTATTTAATGGTAAATGCAGGGGGACATTGTCTTCATTCAGACTGCTGAACATTTTTTATTTTCTGTAATTAGACAGCAGTTGTTAGCTAAAGTGCATTGAATATGTGTTAGTCAGATTTAATGCAACCCTTTACGTAGTATACTGTAGTGTAGTTTGTCGATTTCTGTTACCGCGTTATTGGTATTATTTTTTAATTTTAGAGGTTTTAAAAAGGTCTTAAATGTCTTTAAATTTTAACTTTAAAAATGTGCAGATACCATGATAATCAAGGAAAGCAAACTTTAAATCAACACAAAAGCAAGCAATTTGTGGCAACTAGCCCGTACTGCGCCATCTACATGAGCGGAGGATGTAGGTCACAGCTCGTTTAAAACCTGACATTTTTTCCCCAAAACAAATCGATACTTGAGCTGACGACACGATACAGATATCACAAAAATAAATATCACGTTATACTGCTGTTACGTTATATTTGCACAGCCCTTAAAGACCTACTTCACCGGTGGGAATATGAATGTGTATTGAACTCTGGGATCCTATATAGTAGTATAAATGTGCAAACATTTTAGAAATCGGTTCATCCTGGCCTGAGAAAAAGGCAGAAAGAGTGTTTATGGTCTCACTGTCTAACCCTACATTTTCCCATGTGTGGCATCACACATGGGAAAATGTAGGCTTAGGATAAACAGGGCAGGACAGGTGGGCCAAGGGAAGACTAAGGGAAGAAAACCCTCATTCAGCACCTTTCAGTCTATTGTACTCACAGCAAAAGACATGACCAGGTTGATCATGCCCTCCTTGTCGTCGCCCTGCCTGCCGCTCAGGGTGAACCACTCGTCCACCACACTGCCTTCCCTCAGGCCTTCAGGGATGCTCACGTGGGTCCAGGCTATCCGGTCGTCCATGGAGAACGCTCTCTGGATGGAACAATAGCACAAACGCATGGAAACAGACCACAAGCCACATGCTCATTGAAGACACACACAAAGGCAAAAAAAAGATTTACTGCTTGTATAAAATGTGCATGTGTGTAGGGGAGAACGGGGTTAGTAGGCACACTTTTTACTCTAGTGAGAATTGCTCATCACCAAAACCTATTTCAATAGTCATTCCTAAATTAAATTGAAGCTTAAGGTGTTGGCTTCAAATATGTATCCGGTGTATATCTGGTTGGTGACAACCAACTCGTGTGACTTATAACCCCGTTCTCCCGACATTATCTCTTTATGGATTAATGAAATAAAAGCCTAAAAAAGTGTCCTATAACTGTTTGTGTAGGTGTATTCTATACAGGATTCAGACAAATATAGATTTGGAAGAATATTTTGAAAAACTGAAACTGGTATATCCAGTCACTTTGTCACTTGCAGCAAGAAATGAGAAAAGTGAACTTAAAAATGTTTGTTGACAAAATCACTTAAAAATTGGCTTCCTGTCCGTACTGAAAACAAATCTGGTGTTCATACAAAGCCTTGGCTCTGTAAACTGGTATGTAAACAAAGGGGGGCCCAAAGTAGCATACACAGAGCACTCACAGTATGGACAAGGAGCAGATCGTGAGGAGATATTCACTGATGTGGACAAAAAAAGTGATTTAGGCATCAACAAACATTCTCCAGAATTGCTAAACCCCAACTTTAATTAATCATGAGCTGCAGTTGAGCTGATTCTGACCATTCAAAAGTCCCTACATTACATTTAGCAGACGCTTTCATCAAAAGTGACTTAATAATAATAATAATTGATTGGATTTATATAGCGCTTTATTCCCTTAGGACTCAAAGCGCTTACAGGGTTCCTGGTTCAATTCGTTCACACACAGTCATACTGGTGGTGGTAAACTACGAGAGTAGCCACAGCTGCCCTGGGGCAGATTGACGGAAGCGTGGCTGCCATTCAGCGCCAACAGCCCCTCCGACCACCAACTCAAACATACAGCAATCATATAAATTCACACAAGGCAAGGTGGGTAAAGTGTCTTGCCCAAGGACACAACAAACAAGCTAACTAACTATCGGGAGCAATTTAGGGTTCAGTGTCTTGCCCAGGGACACTTGTGGCGGGGAGACGGGGGATCGAACAACCAACCCTGCAGTTGTGGGTCGCCCCTACCCCCCTACCCACTGGGCTACATCCCCCCATTACATTACATACACCTCCTCACCTCATCAAAGATCTCCAGGTAGAAGGAGTCCACCCCGGGAGGCACAGTGCACTGGATGACCTTGTTCCAGCGAGGATTCTTGGCTCCGTTGTGAGCGGTGGGCGTCTCATAGACGGCGTAGCCCAGTCTGACCCGGCAGTATGGATCCATCCGGGTCATTCCGTAGTTTTTGGCGAGCTTGGCCTAACACAGCGAAACAAACAAAAGGTGGCTTCACTTCACCGTCACATTCTAGTTGACCGCTGTCAAAGATAAGCTGGTAGGGGCAGTGCGGCCGTGTACTCAGTGGAATGTTTTAGTGCTAGTAGGATAGGGTTATATGTTTTATAAAATATGTAATGTAGTGCTTTTCGTAAACTTTCGTTATCCTATGTTTTTATATTATTGTATATTTGTTGTAAAGGGCCGTTGGTTAGTTACTACAGCTGTTCACGTGAGTGGCCAGTGTTAACTTATGGTCATGCTTTCGGTGCATGCACACCTGATGTCTCCTCGTGCATCTAATTAGAGAGCGAGCAGGTGGTGTAGTTGCCGAGGGAACAGTGTGACAGCGGACTTCTGCACGGACGGCCTGAGAGTTGGCCGTGTGTTTTAACTGTTGATTATTCCGGTATTGTGTGCGTTCATATACCTGTAAGTACCTTCCCCTTTATGCTTATGTAAGGGCGTTTTATGTTGATTGTGAGATCGCCATTACTAGCGTCTTTTGTACTGTAAAATATGTTAATGGCACGCCAAAGTCAGAACGCCATTATGTAACATATGAACATCACGCATATTATTTATTTAAGAGATTGCTGTTATGTTTATATTACTGTTGTTTGACTGCATATTGCCTGGTGTGTATAGGCAGCATTGTATATGTATGGCTAAGTATTCTTTCTGTCTATTTACAGAACCACACTCATACCAACAGTTGTGAACCACCGATGTTTATTCTGCATTCTTTCATTAAACCCCATTTGGACAATACATCCTCTGCGCATTTTTACCAGATGCACCCCAGCGGCTTCTAAGCTATTTCTTACCAGAATATAATCTCTCTCCACAACAATATTGTTATCCTTTTAAATGTTTAATTCCATGTTTAGATATTATTGTGTCTTGTAGTTAAGAAGTTGATACTGTTCTTACCTGCCCAGGGACTACAAGTGGAAAATAGCAGTTTGCTAACACCTGGTACAATGCATCTCTCCTTGCTCTAAACAAGCTTAATGTTTCTTTTGTACATTGTCCGAGTTCAAATAAAGTTACAATACATTACATTACGTTGGTGTTCAGTGTGGGGATTTTCAAATGTGCAAGGATGGGTCTACACATTACTAAGCTATTCTTCATTATTATTTTAGTTCTAAATGTCACATTCACACCATGACAGGGTAAAAATGAAGATGGAAGGTACTGACAATCATAATACATTTTTATATTGAAGAAGTACTTGTTGAGGATTGAGGATTTAATTTTATTAGTGTGTCATGCAGAGACATTATGCCTACTCTCAACAGGCTTACAAGACAACAGGCTAAGTTACAAGACACCATTATTAATACAAAAAGAAAAGAAAACAAACAGTAACAATAATTAACCAAAGTAATACTGAGGATATAAACCATCTGGACATTAAACTTTTAAAGATTGAAACTAAAACAACCGTTCCATGCTGTCATCATCAGTGCTCCCAAATATTCCAGGAGTTTAAACCAACAGTTCATTCATCAAAGGTGTTCTCAACTCATCATTAAGGGGACAATAGAAAAATGAAAAGTAGATTTATTCTTCATTTCTCCTCAAACACAAACTTCACAAAGCTGTAGCTCCTCCTCCATGATGTTTAAATCTACCGACTTCAAGGGCCAGAGGAAACATTCCTGATTTAAGTGAGCAACCAGACATCTCTGACTTCTTCTTGCTAAATTAGCTTCAACATAAAACTCTGTAGTGAAAATGATTGATTTGTATATACAGTATGCCTGTCATTTCAGTTAATACAAGATGTATTTTCACCACTTTCCTTCAAAAACAAGCAAGTAACTTTATTCCAATTGTGTTCACACACTGTATGATAAATTATTTCTATAGATGAACTGTAGTCTGGCGGAAGGGGTTTCGCCAGCGTCTATGAGCGCTGGCGTCGGCTACCTACACAACCCATCCCCTTCCTGTTGCTGGTTCCCGTATTGAGCTCCCCCTCAAACTAGGAAACAATTCGCTCACAGTCAACCTGTCTGTGCAGCGTCTGTGCTGAACACACACACACACACACACACACACACACCACACAGGCGTGCTTCCAGACCATACTACTTGCTGTAGTTTGGTCTGGCTTTGCGAGACTAGATGAACTGTAAGAAGAGTTCTACGCAGCACAAATACTTTTCTCCGGTTCTAGACAGTTAGATTAGGGTGGGCCTGTAGACATTTTAGGTGGGCACACTGAGCAGAGAGACCGAAGATGCCAGCGCAATATGCAAATAAACTTTGAGTGTTGCTGTGTGGGAGATTTGATTCTTGCATGTTTTTTTTCCCAAAATGTTTATGAATAACATAATATACATTATATACAACATAATGTAACTTTTATTTATTTATTTTTTAAATCGCAGTATTAACTGTAGTCAGCCTGAGCTGATAGAAGAGAAAGCTTTGGGACTGGGCAACCTGGATGGTGGTAGTCCAGAGCTATATACTATACACACTATATAGATATAGGCTATAGTGTGTGTGTGTGTGTGTGTGTGTATATATACACAGTTGTGTTCAAAATAATAGCAGTGTGTTTAAAAAAGTGAGGCAAGATCAAAATCCGTATCATAGCTTTTATTTCCAAACACGCAAATGCATTGGGGACATTGCACATTCAATTCCAAATCCAAATATGAAGAAACATTTGTCAAATGTTTCTTCATCTTTACAGAAAGTGAAGAAAAAGGAATATTAGACTGTTCAAAAAAATAGCAGTGTCTGCATTTTTCGTTTACAACTCAAATATTTACTGTATCAACTGAAACATGCATGAAGATTTAGCTTTCCTATGAGTCACTGAACTAATATTTAGTTGTATAACCTCTGTTTCTGAGAACTGCTTCACATCTGTGTTGCAGGGAGTCGACCAACTTATGGCACCTGTGAACAGGTGTTTCAGCCCAGGACGATTGGACTACATTCCACAATTCCTCTGCATTTCTTGGTTTTGCCTCAAAAACAGCATTTTTGATGTCACCACATAGGTTATCTATTGGATTAAGGTCCAGGGATTGGACTGGCCACTCCATAACGTTAATCTTGTTGGTCTGAAACCAAGATCTTGTTTGCTTACTGGCCTATTGCATAAAACTAGGATAAGGGATTAACCTAGGATATTTCGGTTATCCTGGCTTGCGTTAGCCATGATCCGGTTGCATAAAAGCGGAGGGACATAAGTTACCATGGAGATTTATCCTTTACTTTTAGCCTGGTCGTGACCAGGCTAAAAGTAAAGGATAAACTTATTCTGTTGCCTGATTGGCTCAGTCAGCTGTCACTCCGATCTGAAATCAAGGTGTTTAACAGTTATTCCATGATCTTCCGTGTATTGCTTTATTTTCATTAGCCTGTTTTAAAGTACCACATAAAAGACTGCATTGTCATTTAGTTAAATAGTTATTTTTTATTTATTTAACCTGAACCATTTATAATTAACTTAATTATAATTAGATTAAGATGCAATGATATAAATTATAATAATTGATGTTCAATATTGCAGGCTATATTTATACAATTGATTATCGATGGCAGATGACGTTGCAAGTGTGGGTCAAATAAATTCACTTTGCACTTAACACTATATCGAGGTGCATCTAAAACAAAATTCAATATCAATGAAAAATTCATTTTTTCTGTAATTGAATTCAAAAAGTGAAACTTAAATATATTCTAGAAATTCATTACACATGGAGTGAAATTAATCTAGAATAAACGTCAGAAGGTCGACATTTCTGTATTATAAATCCTTTTACTGATTGGTTGTATGTAACATTCTAATATTTTGAGATACTGGATTTTTTATTCCATGATCAATCAATCATCCAAAAAAGGCCTGACATATTTCACTTTGTGTAATGAATCTATGAAAGTTTCACTTTTTGAATGGACTTTCCATGATATTCTATTTTTTAGATGCACCTGCAGACTGCTCACTGTCAACTATTTTATCATCAACATCATCAACATCAAGAACAGTTGGCAGAGAATACATGTCCTGTATGAAATTAACTGACCCCTGATTTACGGTTTAAACTAGCAAGGCATTGTGGGAAAATGGGCCGTCTTTTCCATTTTTCCATCAGTAAATCTGTGTTCGATCTTTGGGTCTACTTCTGAAAGCTGTGGGCTGGCACTTAACAGAATGACTTACACCTGGCTTGACAAAGCGGCTCCTTTACATCCTGGATTGGCGTTTATGCAACTGACTAATCCAAAGTGCCCAGGCTAGACTTTGTCAGGCTGGCTTTATCAATCATCCTGAATGTCTTTATTCCACTTTTATGCAATAGGCCCCTGGTGTGTTTGGGGTTGTTGACTTGTTGGAACACCCATTTCAAGGACATTTCCTCTTCAGCATAAGGCAACATGACCTCTTCAAGTATTCTAATGTACCCAAACTGATCCATGATCCATGCTATGCGATAAATAGACCCGACACTATAGTATGAGAAACATCCCCATAACATGATGTCTGTGCCATCATGCTTCACTGTCTTCAAAGTGTACTGTGGCTTGAATTCAGTGTTTGGGGTAGTCTGAGAAACTGTCTGCGACCCCAAACACACCAGTAAGCAAACAAGATATTGGTTCCAGACCAACAAGATTAACGTTATGGAGTGGCCAGGCCAATCCCTAGACCTTAATCCAATAGAAAACCTATGTGGTGACATCAAAAATGCTGTTTTTGAGGCAAAACCAAGAAATGCAGAGGAATTGTGGAATGTAGTCCAATCGTCCTGGGCTGAAACACCTGTTCACAGGTGCCATAAGTTGGTCGACTCCATGCAACACAGATGTGAAGCAGTTCTCAGAAACAGATGTTATACAACTAAATATTAGTTCAGTGATTCATAGGAAAGCTAAATCTTCATGCATGTTTCAGTTGATACAGTAAATGTTTGAGTTGTAAAGAAAAATGCAGACACTGCTATTTTTTTTCCACCGCACATGTAGCTCGACTCGACTCAGTTCAACTTGGTTTGGTAGCAGCACGGGTCGTTTTCCACCGCAAATAGTACCTCCTGAACGTGGGAGGGGTTGTCGTAAGAGGCTGAAAGCCAACTCCGGAGCAAAGTAGCAAAGCAGGAATTACGAGCAGTTGTTGCACTATTGACTTAACCAACCGCCAAAAACACGGATGAAAAATGTTTAAGAAATACCCCCCTTGTATCTGTTTGCTAAAAGAAGTAGAAAAATATTGCTACGGGCCATTAAAAGGGATGGTTGTTGTCCCGATGTGTGACTCTGCCACTCAGTCAGCTGTAGGGATGCGTCACGTACATCCCTATGCACGTAAACACGGGCATGATAAAGTTGACTGTTTAGTGCTTGTTTCAGGATACGAGTTTTCAAATGCAAGCCGTGTCTCAGCCTAAATATTTTATTGAGGTAATCAGTTCAGTCCGAGGCTTGTAATGTAATCGCTTGCTATCATGTCTGTCCCAGCTGGCTACTATTTAGCCTAGCTGCTAGCTGCCCTACATGTCTCCTCTCGTATGTTAAAAGTAACTTCCCCAACAACCAACACTGGGTGAGCTTAGCGAATATATGGAAAAAAAATTCGGATCTGTGATGCAAATCAAATGAAAGAGAGCCAGAGTAGGCTGCACGCGGCGTAAATACACTCAAAAGTCCCGGAGAGTTGGGGAGAATAAACAACAGAATGAAGCCGGTAGTCTCTGGCCAATCAGAAGCAATAGTCTCAGCTCGCTTGGAACCTCGAGTGAGGCGATACCAAAAAAGCAGCCGCTACCAGGTACCAGGCACCATGAAATTGCGGTGGAAACGCCAAAAATGCGAGTTGAGTCGAGTCGAGTTGAGCTGATACCATGCGGTGTAAAGAAAAATGCAGACACTGCTATTTTTTTGAACAGTCTAATATTCCTTTTTCTTCACTTTCTGTAAAGATGAAGAAACATTTGACAAATGTTTCTTCATCTTTGGAGTTGGAATAGAATGTGCAATGTCCCCAATGCATTTGCGTGTTTGGAAATAAAAGCTATGATAAGGATTTTGATCTTGCCTCACTTTTTTAAACACACTGCTATTATTTTGAACACAACTATATATATAAAATAAATGATTGTGATGTAAGTGTTTGATTGGCTAATATTATTTGATGACTCAAATAGGCCTATTTCCTATTAGTCAAGGCTGGCTGGTTGTGTGTGTGTGTGTGTGTGTGTGTGTGTGTGTGTGTGTGTGTGTGTGTGTGTGTGTGTGTGTGTGTGTGTGTGTGTGTGTGTGTGTGTTGATTTGACCGGAAAGGGAAATCTTTTCGAGCAAGTTGCTAGGCAACGCCATTGTTTGGGGTCCGCGATCGGACAACTTTACATGCAGTCATTCATAAACACCATGATAAACACTTACAATAGATAAGATATGAAGATAAATGCCGTACAACATTAGAGTTACTATGTGAAATGAGTGATGGTTAGTCTGATAGCGGGGACACAGAACAGCTGAGGGCTGTCAGATGGGCCGGGCAGAGATCGTCGGAGGGATCAGCTACGGCGGGCGAGTAGAATTTTTAGAATTGGAGATGTATGTCATCACCTCCTATAGCCGTAGTCAGAGCGGGTCAGAGCCATATTCCGTCCGTTTACAACGGCGGAACTGGGTTCTTGAAATTGTGAGTAGCCTGGCTACAGCAACTGCAGCAGTAGCCACTGAGTTGCAAGGTGAGATTGGAAGCCATTGGAATATTTCCCCGACACCGGAGCCCTCGTTGCTGTTTAAAGCCCCGTGTCAGTGACTGCTCTTGAGAAACAAGCCCAAAGTCGCTTATAAAAAGCCGACCTGGCAACGCTGACCACTGACCACTATAAGAGGGTGGGTGGAGGCAGGCTGCCAATTAAGCAATGCATGGTGATGGTATAGTATTCATTAATTGGCTGAATTTTATTTGACATTTTCTTGGACAGCGAACGAATATTTCCGTCCAATAGTGGGTCTGGACTTCCAAAAAAAAAATAAAAGTCTTCAATTTTGATTGGATGGGCACAGCGCACATTTGGCAGGGCACGCCCCACCCTGGCCCCGCAGGTAAATCCCATTGAGACCAGAGACTCTTTTCCAAGGGAGACCTGTTCCCATTCCTATGTTACCATTCACACACACATTCATACACCGATAGCAGGCTAAGGACACAACAACCATGACACAAGTGGCAGGGCGGGGATCGAACCGCCAACCCTTCGATTATTGGACGACCCGCTCTACCACCTGAGCCACAGTCGCCCCATACCATTCATGTTGATGCAAATCCTCCAATCAACCTCTGTGCTCTGTGAAGTGTGTTTACCTGGACCACAGTGATGCTGAGTCGACCTACGGTGGCCATGGAGCCTCCATACTGCAGCTGCCTGGCTGCCTGGGCGTCCAGCTGCACCTGCTGCTGCACCTGGGTGGGAGCCATCCGCAGGAAGTCCTGGGGAAGCTCCCCAATATACACCTGAACACACACAACACATACAAGACACACACACACACACAATGTCACCAGAAAGCACACATCAGAGTCAGATGGTGGTAAAAAGAGGATAAGAATAATCACTACACAGAGGGTGGACATCTGATGTACCACGAAGCAAATTCCATATCGCCCGGCATTTTTTATTTACTTCAGCTGGCTTGGAAAAAAGACGGACAGGAAGCAGACCTGAGGAGATATTCAATGATTTTGACAAAGTGAATATCTAAACTAACTAAAATCCTCCAGAATTGCCTACCCCACCTTTAAAGCCTCTCAGTGGACACCCTTCATTTTCTAATGTGACAGGCGCTTGCTCATTGTAGAGCTCTTACACTTTAAACATGACAGAGCAGATTTAAATGCAACCATCTCAAGAACTGAATTCAGGTCTGACACTGTCCCATAGTAAAGGCTATCTGGTCATAACGTTAGTATTCGGCCTTTTTTTTTACCTATTACTATAACTGACTGACAAGAGTCAAATTGTCAGTGCGTCAAAGCAGCTGCTCTCTGCGTCACTTCACTCCGCTCCTAATTACTCACACACCAACTCCGTTTAAACAGTACTGGACATTTGGTTGCCGAGGACAGTGTGTATCGTCTGTGTTGTAGGCATGGACTGTATAGAGGAGGCCGCTGTGGTCAACTGTGTGTTGTTGTTAACAGTTAAGTGAGTTAACTGTCAGATTAGCCTTAGTGCAGCTAGTTCCGGCTAGCCGTGTCTCTCCCATCCCTCAGAATGAGTGAGTGAGTGAGACCGCGGCCCGCTGCCTACCTGTCCCCGCTGTGTGCTCACGGTTGTCGCCATGTTGACTCCCGGACTCTCGAGTCTTCTTTAATCACAGAGGTATACAGCAGTTTCACTAAGAACCTTAGAGCTGTGCCAGGATTACAGTTGACCCGGAAGTTTTTTTTCTCTCCCTCCCTTCTTTTCTTCTTTTCATGGTGGCTGTCAGTAGGCTTTTCGGTGCATTACCTCCACCTACCGGATTGGAATGTGGAGCGTGGGATAAGCAGTGGGGGAAAAATCAAACAAATACTAAAGTTGAGTCTTTAACTTAATTCTCTCTTAAACCTGCAGTGTGTAGAATTTTGGGTTTTATTTCCTAGCAGATTTTGTAGAAATTAATTACAATATCCATAAGTACATTTAAATTAGTGCATAATAGCTGATTTTTTTTTTAATTATTTATTTTTTCCCTTAGAAAGGGTCTCATATATGTCCATATTTCTGCATATCTTGGACCAAGGCCTAGTGCCGCCATCTTGAAAGTGTCATAGTTGGAATGCAATCAGGTGCATTGTTTAAAATTTGTTGTTATTGTTCTTGTCCTTGAAGGCCACTGTAGCTTCTGTTATTAGGCAAGGCAAGGCAAGGCAAGGCAATTTTATTTATAGAGCACATTTCAGGCACAGGGCCACTCAAGGTCAGGGCTGTACAGTGCGACAGTTTTGATCGCATTTGCTACTGAAATTGATCACGTGCGATGATGAATACAAGTCCAGTCGCACCAGTGCTAATGAGCAGATGCTGTCTGTTTGAGACACAGAGGAGCTATGCAAAAATACTGCTTAGAGGGCTCTACATTAACACTGTCCAAATGCGGGTGAATGTAGTCTTGGGCGAGTAAGTTATTAAGTCTACCCTCCACTTTGGCTGGTGAAAGATGTGTGCTCGGGATCTGTGCTTGTGCGGCGATTATGGCGTCTAACTTCACCAACGGTTAAAACAGGAAGGAGACGGCTCTCTTTACATTAACGCAGTCAAGTTAGTGCGTGTGCAAACAGAACATTTCCTGTGCGTTTTCACAATAAAAGTCGGTTACTAGCCAAATGCAAGTTGACTCTTATTTTGAAGCAGGTAAGAAAAGGAAGTTAGCGCTGCCCTGCAGTCAACCATGGACCTATAAAGAAAGCAGTCAACAGCAGTAACTATCTATGATTTAAAACAAAGTCAAGGTGCTTCACAGGGTTAAAATCAAATAAAGAATACAAATACAAAAAAAGGAACAAATTTAAAACATGGATAAAAATACAACATTTAAATAAAAGAATTAAAACATTTTACAGAAAAATTACAGGTTAAAAGGGAAACAAGAATGTTTTGAGACCCGATTTAAAAGAGCTGAGAGTCTCAGCGGACCTCAGACTCTCTGGCAGTCCGTTCCAGACATTGGGCGCATAAACGCTGAATGCCGCCTCTCCCTGTTTAGTCCTAGCTCTGGGGACTTTTAAAAGACCTGTCCCAGACGACCTAAGGGCTCTGGGCGGCTCATAACGTATTATTCGAAAGGGTTGGGGTTACCCAGGGAGCGTTGCATTCTAGAACTTTGTAGAACTTTCTTGATGATGTCATATTACACACTGCACCACAAATCAGAGAGTGCTACAATAATGACATGAATGCGGAGTCAATGGATCTCTATGTTTAAAAGCATTGCTATTACAGTCATGTACAGAGATGAAGAGTAAGTGAGACAAGTGAGCAGTCACTGTCTGGTCCGTGCCACTAGCTTTAGCGCCCCTGGTGGCAAGGACCACTGGTCCCTGATGGTCATGACCAGTTGTATGTGGTCGCTGACTGGTCCGTGCCACTAGCTGAGTGGTCCGTGCTACCTGCTTGAGCGCCCCTAGTGGTAATGACCAGTGGTATGTGGTCTCTGACTGGTCCGTGCTAGAGTAGCGTGTGCACTAATCATGATGTCAGATCAGCATCTTGATGTGGCACACCTGTGAGGTGGGATGGATTATCTCAGCAAAGCAGAAGTGCTCACTATCACACATTTAGACAGATTTGTGAACAATGTTTGAGAGAAATGGTAATAGGTGTATCTGGAATGAATTTTAGATCTTTAAGTCCATCTCATGAAAAATGGGAGCAAAAACAAAAGTGTTGCGTTTATATTTTTGTTGAGTGTAATTCATCTGACCCAGTGTCTCCAAATTATTTGTTCACACAAAATTCCTCAGATTTAGCCTCTTAATTTTCCTCTCAAAGTGCACCAGATTCATAGCCTGGCATTCCCAGACCTGCCACTAGGCGCTGGCAAATTAAATTTGCGGCGCGTGTTGGTCTGGACATGCTCCGTTGAAGCTTTATCAAGAAAACCAGAGATCTGGCGGGTGGTTTCAATTGGTTCGATCTAATATGGGCGCGCCAGAGCCCTTTATATGGTACTCTGGGGAGGACGTAACCGGATGACGACAGTGACGTGCATGCGACGTCGAAGCCGTGATAGTAAACATCAAAGATGGCTGTGGATATGTTGTGTGAGTTTGAGACTGCTTTGGCCTCCACCCTTAACGATTTGGAAGACGGCACTCAAATCTTTCATTAGCAAGTAAGTGGAATGTTCTGTTTTGCCGACCGACAACGGCAAACGTTTCATTTAACAGTTTAACAGCTGTTCGCTAAACGAAAGGGGCTTACGTCACCTTGTGCATCGCTCTGATTGGTTGTAGTGCTATCCAACTGCGTGCAGTGGCATTTGAAATGCACGAGTAGGAACCGCCCCTTGACTTGGAAATTACTATTGATCGTGGCCAGACCCTCTATTGTTCAAGATATCAGGGTCTGGATTTCCAGGCTACCAGATTCATGCATTTCACTTAAAAAAGGTTAAAAAAAATCTCCCGGGGGGGCATACCCCCGGACGCTCCTAGCAGGTCTCGACTGGCTACTATTTTCACCCAGTTGGACATCGTAGCCAATAGTGGAAAGACAATATATCTATATAGTGTGTATAGTATATAGCTCTGGACTACCACCATCCAGGTTGCCCAGTCCCAAAGCTTTCTCTTCTATCAGCTCAGGCTGACTACAGTTAATACTGCGATTAAAAAAAAGATACATTATGTTGTATATAATGTAGGCTATATAATACGTTATTCATAAACATTTTGAAAAAAAAAACATGCAAGAATCATATCTCCCACACAGCAACACTCAACGTTTATTTGCATATTGTGTTCTACACAATTCACAGTAAATGTGCCAAAAAGCAGACGCAGAGATCTTACAAGGGCAAAAAAATTTGGCTCGCGCGCTCTGCGCGTGCTCGCATCTTCGGTCTCTCTGCCCAGTGTGCCCACCTAAAATTTCTACAGGCCCACCCTAATCTGACTGTCTAGAACCGGGCCTGAATCACAGACAACCATTTGATGGTGTTTTGGAGAGATTTAATGCTAGTGAGCTTTATAAAAGGTACCTTTATTAGCTGTAAGGGTTTAATGATCTTAGTAAAGCTATATTTAGAAAATATAGACACATTTATATTTATTATATTTATATAAAAAATATTTATTTTAAAATAAGTAAGTAAAGTTCCTTTACCTGCAGTTGCTTTGGGTTTACGATGAGTTACTGTTGGTGTCACGTTTGGGTTTAATTTCCTACTAGAGTAGGCCTAGCCTATATGTGGCGCTTCGCAGCATCTCCTCCGTTCCACAGGTCCGCTACTGTATAGTTGCGCGTCTCGCCTTTTTCCTTCCGCATGTACTTTACGATTTCGCCGGCTGTTGTTTCTAAATTGTGAATTTCCTGGTTTGTCGCTGTCTGACTTTTGCTGCATAGTCCGCCGTTGAGAGAAATACAGTGAGAGTGCATGGTGTGCAGCTGTTCAATGAGGATATTTTTTCCGATTCAAATCATTGTAAAATTTTAAATGAATAGGCCTATGTGGCGCTATTGTAGGTTAATTGTGAACGAATGTGTAACGGCTTGATCAGGAGGACACAGGCGCGGAGACAGTTACAGTTTTAAGAAGATTTATTTTGGAAGTAACCAGCAGGGGGTTAGGACCGTGATCCGGGGGGGAAGCTGGCTGTCATGGGGCTCCAGGGAGAGAGCAACGGGGCAAGTCCAGGGAGCTGAGTGTGAGCAGGCTAGAGCAGGCAGGCAGAGGGGTCCGGGAGGAAGTGCTGGCGGGGGAGGACTGGAGCTGGTGGCTGGAGTCAGGCCGGGAGAGCTGTGGCAGAAAAGACAGGAGTTAGCCAGGAAAAATGCAAAAAGCGGAGCTGCAAACAGGTTAGCTTAGAGAGGACTGTGTGGAAACAGAATCTACAATCTGGCAGTGTCTGGAGGTAGGGGGTATATGAAGAGCAGTTGATTGATGATTGATGGCAGCTGTGAATGCTGGTGATTGACTCCAGCACACCTGACTCCAACCCTGCAATAGACCAGCACATAGACAAGGGTAAAAGGGAAAAACAACACAAGGGCTTGAGGCCCAAGCAGGATCATAACAGAATGTGTGGGAAACCCTGCAGTATCTTGGTTTCATGTTAAATCAGTGTCACTTGTCATTAATTGTATATAACAACTCTTTACTTTAATACATCGACACAATATGGATATCTCCCACAGTGTTTCTATCATAAATTCACTCTTAGCTCTCATTCCCTCTCAGCCAATCACTGAGGGCATAGAAGGTATGAACATGACGTCATCCATAGCAACAGGGTCAACCACGCCCTCTAGTCTTAGTTTAGGAGTCCCTCCTATTCCTTAGTAAAAGTTGGTCTTATCAGCTTTGTGAACAGGTTTTAAGAAATAACTCCTCACTAAGAACCTTTAGTGCTCCTTAGGAGTACTCTTAACACTAAGATAAAATGTTTTGTGAATACGGCCCCAGGAGTATAAATAAAGGTTAAATAAATATCACCACCCTAATTGAGTTTAGAATTTGGTCAACGAATGATTCAATAATGTTGATCTCCTGCTCCGCCAACAGGGCCCTGTTTGTTAATCATGATTTGAAGGAAACTCTGGGTTTTAGTTTCAACATAGCTACTTTAACTTAAGGACTTCCATCAACTACGGTCATTTTAAATGTGCTGTATAAATACATTTGAACTTGACCAACTTAATAGCTATAGGTAACTTAATAGCTATAGGTAACTTAATAGCTATAGGTAACTTAATAGCGATAGGTAACTTAATAGCGATAGGTAACTTACCATTTAAATGATGTTGTACAATTCTCACAAGGTTTAAAAGTAGGTAATTAAGTATTGTACCACTTTCTGGCATTTAGGGAATGGAACTCACTTAAACATTGTTAAAAAAAGTATTTAAGAATATTTAAAGACCCTAGTGAAATGTCTGTGCCACCATCTAAGCTCCAATCCCACTTGTATTTTCTTATCTAGAATATCATAAGAAAAGGGTGGATTACTGTATGGCCAAAAACAGTGACAGATTGCAAAGCACACTATTGGAGTTCTGACAGAAATCACAGGAAACGAAGATTTCTCAAATGTTTTATTGTGCAGGAACTAAACAACCAACCCAGCAATAGGGATCACAGTAGGCTCACAGAAATGACAGCCGGACTGTACTGCAGCTTCACGTGGTGGCAGAACGCAAAGAGAGCTTCAAAACAATCCAGGCATTGGAGACACAGAACAAAACCCAAAGAGAAAAATAAATAAATAAATAACTGGGTTTGTTGTAGAGATTCAGTGATGTTTCACATTAGAATCACAACAATGTAACAAATGTAACTCAAGATAAAATAAAATGTAAGATTCAGCAGATCAAAAGGCAACTTCCCATGAATACTTGTTTGTTTGTTTGATCAGAGTCTACCATTAGTCAGTCCGCACATGAAGTGAAGACCTAATGAAATGAAACATTAGAATTGGTGTTCCCCAAGGTTCCGTCCTAGGTCCACAGATCTTCAGCCTGTTTATAAATGAGCAAACTACAAGATGCCCATTCATAAGCACCAGCAAAATCCCCTAGAAATGCAGCAGAGACTCTAACAGCATGCTTATAATGTCCAACTGTGGCTGCAACATCTTTTATTTGATTTTAAAATACTTTTCCTTGTGTTTCTACATTAAGAACTGGTGCTTGCTTGAACATGTTAAAATCAAGATATGGAATGAAGACATACAGAAGGTGAATGATTTCAAGTTTTTAGGAATAATGTTGGATGCACACAGCTTCATTTGGTACATTTGTAAAGACAGTTTCAAAAACAGGCTGCATTGTTTGAATTTAATCAGGGACGACATTCACAGTTATTAACCAGTTATTTATGCATTCAATGATTTTTCATTTTTTATTCATATTATATGTCTGTATTGGCTCAAGCATCTACAACTCGACATCTAACATCCATATACCATGCGCGGAAAATATGGTGAGACCTATCTCACAATCTTATAGAAGTGTCAGTAACATTCGCCATTTAAATGACATTTACGATGACATGCTTACACTCCTTTCAAGATATTTGTGGTGCATTTAACCTGACCAGTTCCTCGTTTTTCTTTCATTTGCAGCTCAGATCAATGTCAAAATCAATAGCTCAAAATACGCATACCACTGGCAGGCCTGACAGCTGGCAAAAGGATGGTTGCGGTGCGATGGAAGCCTCCCCACTATACCTTGCCATCAGACACTGGGTCCTCACTTTTTTGGATGCAATTTATCTTCTTGATCAGCAGGATTTCAACAGCATTAACCTGTTATTCATAAATACAGCATTTTACTGTTTATATACAAGGCAGTCTGTTAAATTACAGTCCTTAACCTTTATTTTACCTAACAGTAAAGTTTTTCAAAAATACTGCACTTTCCTGTTAATTTACCATCAAACTTGGAAGGGACAACTTCACTTGAGCTGTCTGCACATGTGAAGCTGATACAATGTGCTTCATTAATTCTCATCCATCCACATCTTACTTATTATTTGGTGAATAGCAAATGTATTTAATTCATAAATCGGTGCACAGTCTATCAGTGATAGTGTATCAGTCATGGCATCAGCAAAAATCAAATGATTTGTTTAAGATTGGTTGACTCCTAAAAAGTTCTCAGTCAACTTTTAGCTGAGGCCTTTGCACAAAACCAAGATAAGGGATGAACCTTATCCTGGCTTGCTTTGGCCATGATTCAGTTGCACACAACCTGAGACATAAGTTACCATGGAAATGTATCCATTATGTTTAGCCTGATCCTGAACAGGCTGAATGTAAAGGATAAACTTATTATGTTGCCTGATTGGTTCAGTCAGCTGTCACTCCAATCTGAAATCAAGGTGTTTAACAGTTATTCCATGATCGTCTGTGTACAGCTTTATTTTTATTAGCCTGTTTTAAAGTACCAAAAGGCCTAAAATATTTCACTTTGTGTAGTGAATCTATGGAAGTTTCACTTTCTGAATGGACTATCCATGATATTCTATTTTTTTAGATGCACCTGTAGACTGCTCACTGTCAACTATTTTATCATTAAACAATGCGGGGGCATCAAGATCATTTATTTGGTAGAGAATACAGGTCCTCTATGGAATTAAATGCAATCTAGACAAGACTCTGTCAAGGCTGGCTTTATCAATCATCCTGGATATCTGAATTCCACTTTTGTGCAATGAAAACCTAAGTTGAGTTTTTTTTTGTATACCTTGTTTGAAGCTTTAGCTGCCATGCTACGTATAGCTCTAATGTTCGAGATCATGCCAATGTTTGCAAAAGTGGAGGCGTGGTCTCTGTACATTAGAGCTATACGTAGCATGGCAGCAAAAGCTTACACATTCAAACAAGGTATACAAAAAAAAACTCAACTTAGGTTTTCACATTGTTCATAAAATCATCGACTTTATCATCATTGAGCAATATAGAATGCACTTCTCAGTTTTTAACATTTGAACAGATCAGTGAAGTGAAAGCCTGATTGGTCCTCCTATCTACATCCTGTATAGGGCACTGATTGGTGCGTCGCAGAACAATGTTTCATTTGGGACAGCAGAGTCAGGTAAAACAGTGTAGGCCTAATCCTAGATTTGTTGCTTGAAATGTTATCCTTTGAATAGTATTGTTGCTCAGCTGGCTAGCTAAAATTATTTCTGCGTTACACACTAGCAATTAACTGAACTGAATCACATTGTATAAATTGAACCTTTTACCCTACATTTGCTAATGAGTAGGCCGCTTCTGTTTTATGTCCACGCCTGAGTTGGTTCTTCAGATGAATTTGCTGTACATGATGTCAACTGCCACACATATCAACTTCTTCTACAACTAAACCAACCAACGAAGTGTCCAAAAAAGGGGAACAATTTGATTGTGCAAAACATTTGGCACCAGTTTATTCAGAATTTTTAACTTAGCACAAATAAGATCACATTTTTGCCAAGAATTTCAGTGCAGATATAAAAAGACATGCATACTAAATATACTGTGACAAATGTCTTTGTGTCCGTTTCTTCCTCACACAAAAAAAGAGCAGAACAGCATCATGTGCTTGCAGAGTGTGAGCCGACCAGCCGAAAGTAAAAACGCATTTATTTATTTATACACTGAAAATAAAATGTTACCTGCTCCATAACATCACTCAATGGGAACTCCAGAGGATGAACCCTTTGCTAGCCTAGCATCAAATAACACACACGAGCACTCACACACAAACACGGGCCTAGAGACAGGCTGCTTCACACGAGAAAAACACAACAAAAAAGCACAGCAGGAGGCACTGGGAGGACCGCTCCACAACATAGCAGACACAAACAAAAGGGAAAAAGGTCTGACTTAGGGTCAAACTCATGTTTTTGCAAAAGTCTAGTGGTTATGTCAGTCAGCTCTAGAAAAATATATCCTCTTTTTTGTTGTTGTTGCTAGTAATAATTATAATGTATGGTTCAATCATGTTCAGTAGCAGTCTTAATAGTGCCCCTGTTTGGCAGCACAGGGGACATTATGGGAAACAACACGAGACCTCCTGGTAATCAAGGTCAAACAAGGTTTTAAAGGTGAAATTTGAAGCATCAGAGAAGCGCAGAAGACAAGGACTGGACACTGATGAACTGTGACGCCACATCAACATGCTAGGATCTATAAAAAAAAGAAACAGACAAACACAACAGGGAGACAAACCTAGGTTAAACAGCAATGGAACACATACAAGAGAGAGAGAGAGAGAGAGAGAGAGAGAGAGAAGCCGAAGCATTGATTAAAGTGTCAACACTTAACAGTCAGTGTGGGGGACAGAGTGAGGTCGAGACACATGCTGCACAGAAATGTGGTGGATGAGGAACAGCAACGACACACATATAAATGCCCACAGCATGGAGGTACCATCAAAACACAGCTCATCACATTTAACGGCCATTGGAATAAAACTAAGACTTTTTTCTCAGGGATCTGGTAAAACCACTTATTATGTTTATGTTAACCATGCACTTAAACAACAATGTAAACAATGTATTGCTACCTCACATTCGTAGGTGGATGTGGACTATGATTTTCAAAATGGGGTATTTAGTACCAATACCAGCAGATACACATGTTATATCCAATTGACTCACTACCATTTTATGCCATTGAAGTAACCACAAGATCTCTGGTTCGATCCCCGGCACAAGACAGGAGGGTGTTAGTAGTAAAACTAGTGGTGGCTGCTATTACATCTACCCACCATCTGTGTCATTGTGTACTTGAGGTAGACACTTAACCCCAAACTGCTCCAGGGGCTCTGTACTATGGCTGACCCTGCGCTCTGACCCCCTCTGGAGTGTGGTAGCTTGAGAGGTGATATGAGAAAAGATTCATTTCAATGGACTAATAAAGAAAACTTAACTTAACTGCTTTCATTTCTGTGGGTCATCAATATTTTTTAGAAGACTCTACTCTTATTGCAGATTGATTCAAATTCAACCAAAATGCAACTTTGACAAACGTTGCTGTTTGCTCTGATGGATTTAATAATTTGTGAACGTTTCTAAACGTTGTCATTGCCTTTGCATGCCATAAAGAAAATAAATGGAAACCAATGGCTGCCTGGAATAGAAGGAACAATTCATGTGAAACAACGTGCAGTTGAAAATGTCCAGCACATATCTATATTTCTGTCATATTAAATTTGTCAATTCCTACGCCTCTTACTATGACCCATTCTATTTACCCACCAACTAAAAAGGGGAAGTTTGGTTATATTCTCTATTACATAGCTCAACAAACAATCGACAAATCCAACTAACAAGTGTGTGTATCTAAAGCCTGAGGTATTTTAGTCCCTTGTGCCATTGTTGCCCCAAAATGATTAGAAACACATCAGTGACCCACACTGTTGCCCTGGCAGACATGTTCCTTCATCACCATGAACACACACACTAGTTTATTTGGACTTTATCCCCCCTGCTGAAACACTAAATACACCGCCAAATGTGGACTAATTCCTCATTGAAAATAGTCCCAAAAAAGTACACAATTTACTCAAAATTGAGTAATCTTTTAAGGACACAATTTCCAAAATGAAACTCTATATTTGTGAGCTGTTTCTTAAGATGTAAGTCTTAAGTGGGCCTGAGCCATGCACAACAGACAGACAGACAGACAGACAGACAGACAGACAGACAGACAGACAGACAGACAGACAGACAGACAGACAGACAGATAGACAGACGGAGAGTAAAAACTACAGAGATGGACCAACACATTGTTGGTTTGGGTCTTTTGGTTAAATTGAGTTAAATTAAGCATTTAAGTTATCTCTTCCTTTTAAGGAAACGCAGCCATGGTAACCTCTGATGTGATTGTAAGAATAGCAGTATGACGGACACATTTTTTTTATGATAAGTTATCCCAGCAAAAGATAATTAGATGGCTCAAATGTAGCCAATTTCCTAAAGAACGTAAGCGATTTAGTTGGCTTTAAAACTCTAAAATTCAGCGACAGTTGTAGTGTACCTAACTTTTTAAATTGCTACAGTGCAGTCATGTATCTGTAAAGTGATTAATAGCATTATCCTAGCTGCTAACAACGACAGAGAGGAAAGTTTGTGTCCATTATTCAAATAGATTTTCAACAGTGTGAAGAATGATTTTATCAGTCACCAAACAGAACTTCACAAACACAGAATCAAACAGTAGTGTTAAGGAAAAACACAGCTATGACTACAACGTCCCACAATACACAATATGTTTATGATATACTATCAAAGCTCTAGCATGAGTTCAATCTTACACAAGGATGAATTACCCTGCAGCAGTGAGGTCATTTTCACTTCACAAACTTTTACGCTGACTCAATCTTTGGACTTGGAATCAGTTTTAAAACTATAAACAAACCCAGGACTTTGTGAAGTTGGCAATAAAACATGAGTTGACTATTTTTTTTTGTGGCATTTTTATGCTTTATTGATAGTGTAGAGACAGAGTTGAAATGGGGCAGAGAGGGGAGTGACATGCAGAGAACGACCACGGGCTGGAATCCAACCCGGGTCCGCTGCTGGCCGAGCCCCATGGGGGACGCCCTACCAACTGAGCAAAGGGCGCCCCCTAGTTGACTATTTTTAATAAATAACTTTTAGAATAAACTATGCCCCCTCTGTGTTTTGGATAGAATTAGGAATCAGATGAAGGCATGCATGACATAGAGGGGCTTGTAGTAGCACTAATGGGTCCTACACACACACACAAACACACACACACACAATGCTACAATGACACGTACAACGCAGAACAAGCAGGGAGACGACACACACCAGGAGATCCAATGGAGTTGTTGGACTTCAACATTTGTCTTTCCAAATAATTTCAATTCAGATAAATAATTTAGGCAATAAATAGTTCCCCAACACATATAGGAAGTATAAAACCTATATAAAAATAGAAAAGGCATAATAGTTTAAATATACATCTCAACAGTTGTCTTGCTTCCTAGTTCTATAAAAAAGAAATATTTGAATATGAATCCTCCAATTGTAGAAGACAGTCAGTGAGAGACATAGTGCTATAGCACTCTACAGGTTAGCTCGTTCTAGCTAGCAGAACACTAAGGGATGTTTAAGAAAAACACCTAGATTCAAGGTAGAAATAAGAACCAGATAATGTTTTATACACAAAGCATTTCTTCTGCATTAAACAGTCTTGGATATTAAGATGAGTGGAACAAGCCTATGATGTTTGGTTTTTATTGCCAAATTCTCACAGAAATCCTCGCTACAGCTGACAGTGTTGTTCTCACAGACCTTTGACCTGTCACTCAATGAGCAGTAGGAGGAGCCCCGCCAAAACACGCTGTCGTCTGGAAAAGTTAGTGTGTCTCACTAGCCTTCAGGTAAAGACAAGTACAATATATGTCATGATCTGCGTGAAAATATCAAATCCAGCCAATGTTTTTCTATACAACACAACCCATATGCAAATGTTTAACCATCCACCTGAGGCCACGTGTTGATTGAAAGCCATAGCAACAGCTGCTACACCTAGACAACATGTCACAATCAGTGGGTCATGTTAGAAACAGGTGGCAGTCCTGTGAGACACTGAACAGAGACAACGTGAGGACATTTGTGTCCAAATATCTCCAGTTTTTTGGTGGACCTCCTCTTTATGAACAATCTGAGCTTCTGTACATAACCTTACATTGAACTTTACAACTACTTTTAGGTGTATCCCACACACATTGTCTCCATTTTAAGAGACGATACAAAACCAAAAATACACAATTAGGGGGACAACAACACGTTTTGTTTTGTGAAAATGTCACAGAAAACCTAGTAATGATGTTTAGCTCTGTAGGTTCAAAGCTGCTGCCTAACTTTCAGCAGCTTTACGTTCTGTATGTGGATGGTGTGAGGGAGGGGAGGGGGAACAAGATAAAAAAAAAAAAAAAAAAAAAAAAGGATTTGGCACCAGACTGTCAATGTGCAACGCAACCTAACAATCAACTCATATGTATGTAATATACCACAGCAAACATTTCAACTTAAATGAAAATACGCCATTTTTTCTCTTATTTCTTAAAGGAAAAAACAAAGTGCATAAACCACAACATAACACAGGAAGAATCCAGTCCGGCCTGATAAAACCTTTTTCATGTACCCTTGACGTGTGTCTTTTCCTGGACATATTCTAATGGCCCAGGAGAGGCAGTGCAGCAGACATCACCCTGTAATGCACACACACGTTTTTCTGAGTGGACCAAGTCTTAGTAGGTTAATCAGACTCAACTTACCATGACACCACCCTGCCTAACTAAAGCCTGCAGTGCCTCTCTGAACCTTTCAGTAGGGCTTGCTGTCGTTCTTTGAGCGCTTCAGCTGCACTTTCAGCCTCTTCATACCGATCTGGAACCCATTCATGGACTGGATAGCTGCCTGGGAGGACACGGGGTTGTCATAGCTCACAAAGCCTGGAAGAGAATACAAACACTCCATTGGCAACAGAAGACAGCTTTGCAATCTGGCAGAGACAAGAATTATTGCAAATTAAAGTTATCCCCACATTATCTATAGGAGTACGCCATTCTGCCAAAACTTCTACAAAACAACTAGGACAGTGGTTGAATCAAAATAAGGGAATGCTTAAAGTAACATTTCTCTGTCTTAAAACAAAAGGCAGGTGCCTGTATGTAAATTAAAAGTTTTTTTGTGTGTTGTATTCACTCCTCCTCCAAAAGAAGGACTTTGGCACTTGAAGGACTTACTGAAGAGAACTATAGGCTACTTGATTTGTCAAAGTCATACTGCTGAAGCACCTTATTGGCTTTAGATACACTTTTGAATATCAAATATCACTCAATCATTGTCAACCGCTTGTCCGGAGTCGGGTCGCGGGAGCAACAGCTCCAGCAGAAGACCCCAAACTTCCCTTTCCGGGTCCAGATTAACCAGCTCTGACTGGGGGATCCCAAGGCGTTCCCATTGTGGAGATAAAATCTCTAATGCTAGTCCTAGGACTTCCCCAAGGCCTCCTCCCAGCTGGCGTGCCTGGAACACCTCCCCAAGGAGGCGCCCAGGGGGCATCCTTACCAGATGCCCGAACCACCTCAACTGGCTCCTTTTGACGCAAAGGAGTGGCTTCTAAGGGAATCGCCAGGCACCCTCCTGAGAAAACCCATTTCGACCACTTGTACCAGCGATCGCGTTCTTTCGGTCATTACCCAGTGTTAATGACCATAGGTGAGGGTGGGAACGAAGATCTAAAGCTTTGCCATCCAACTCAGCTCTCTTTTGTCACAAAGGTGCGGTAAAGCGAGTGCAACACCAACCCCTCCTCAGATTCTCCGGCCAATCTCACCCTCCATTGTTCCCTCACTAGTAAACAAGACCCCGAGGTACTTGAACTCCTTCGCTTGGGGTAAGGACGCATTCCCTACCTGGAGTAGACAATCCATCGGTTAAATATTGAAAACTATGGCCTCAGATTTAGATGTGCTGATCCGTATCCCAACTGCTTCTCACTTGGCTACAAACTGATCCAGTGAGAGCTAAAGGTCACAGACTGATGATGCCATCAGGACCACATCATCCGCAAACGATGAGAAGCGATGAGATACTCAGCCCATTAAACTGCAACCCTTCGGCACCACGACTGCGCCTGGATACCCTGTCCATGAATATCACAAACAGGATTGGAGGCCAACCCCCACAGGAAACAAGTTTGATTTACTGCCGAGAATCTGGACACAGCTCTCGCTTTGAGCGTACAGAGATTGGATGGCCCTGAGAAGGGACCCCCTCACCCCATACTCTGTCAGCACCAACCACAGTATCTCTCGGGGAACCCGGTCATACGCCTTCTCCAGATCCACAAAACACATGTAGACCGGATAAGCATACTCCGAGGCCCTCTCCGGGAACTTGCAGGATTGAAAAGCTGGTCCGTTGTTCCACGGCCAGAACAGATTCCGCATTGTTCCTCTCTCATCCGTGTATGGACTATCGGCCAAACTCTCCTTTCCAGCCCCTTGGAGTAGACTTTACCATGGAGGCTGAGGGCGATGACCTTGTAGTTGGCACACACTCTCTGATCCCCTTTATGAACAGGGGAACCACCATGCCTGTCTGCCACCCTTTGACGTTTCTGGACCCCCCGGGGCTTTGCGTGATACAGTATGACAGAAATTAGAATAGTATCTTTTTTATATTATTTAAAATTGTCCGTTCATTGGATTTTGCACTTGTTTATGGTAAAGACTGGGGGTAGGACTTGACAAGACTTGCACAATAGCTCAACAAATGGAAACACTCCCAGCACAGCAGATGGAACCACAGAGACAGCTAAAGCCAATTTCAAAGGAAGGATATATGAAAATTGGGCCCTTAAAAGTTTTTAGTTGGAATACAGTTATATTTTCAACAGAACACTATAAGATCCAGGGGGGAGTAATATTGTATTGATGCAAAGAAGGTTTATTCTCCATTATGTTGAGTAAACTCACCAAAACACTTGCTGAGGTTTGTCTGTTTGTCAATGAAGACTTTAGCAGAGATAACATTTCCAAAGGGCATAAACATCTGGAGCAGGTCCTGGTCTCCAAACTCCTGGGGCAGGTGGTAGATGAACAAGTTGGCCCCTTCTGGACCTGCCAATCAAAAAGTCCATTTTACCAATCATATTAAACATAAAAACAATTTATTTAAAAGGTGGAGTCCGAAATTCGGGAGAATGCTTGTTGTCAACATCAGTGAATATCTCCTCACAATCCGGTACCGTCTGTTAACAGGCATGAAAAATAAGGGGCCCACCGTAGCTAGCGACATGCCTGTTTACAGAGCCTAGTCTGTGTATTCACACAGATTTTTTTAAAGCATACAGAATGGACAGGCAAGGGATTGTGACAAGATTTTTACAGATTTTGACAAAAAAATTTTTGACAAGCATGGTCCAGAATCGATGACTCCACCTTTAATTATATTTTCATAAATTTACACAAGGCATATCGAAATTGGACTTCTCGCATATCTCCTCTCAAGTTTCCTACTTTGGAGGGGGTCAGAGCGCAGGGTCAGCCATACTAAAGCCTCCCTGGAGCAGTTTGGGATTAAGTGTCTTGCTCAAGGACACAATGGTAGAGATGGTGGGCACCGTAGATGTAATACAAGCCACCACTAGTTTTATTACCAACACCCTCCTGTTCGGTGCCGGGGATCCAACCAGTGACCTCATGGTTACTGGTCGGCCCCTCTTTCCTCTAGGTCATCATCCCACCTTCAGAAGAAGAGGACTCTCCTAATATACTTTAGAGTTGTTCTGCTGACATTTTCCGTGTTTTCACGTGTCCGCTGCTCAATTAGAGCAGTGGCAGCAAATGCTTTGTCTTTACTTGAATATAATAAACTTTTGTTGCTACATTTCTCTGGGTGTATATGCGTTTAAAAGGAGCAATCAATCTCACAGCACTGCTGCTGTCATTAACCTGTATGTATTTAAGATGATTATCTTAAGAAACAAAATGCAAATGAAAATACTTATGCCATGAATTCAGTCTAATTAAAAGACAGTTCAGAAAGAACTGTAATAGTCCATCCCCTTCCCCCATCCCTCCCTCGCTTCTCTCACAAGCAAACCCAAAAATGTATGAATGAAATGCATAATTTAAAATATAATTAAATTATTTTTGTTAAAATGTACAAGTTTAACAATTCAAATGATAGAACTGCTGTGATTAGTATGTAACGTGTAGTTTATGTGGAGCAGCGCTGAGGTTACAATGTAGAATCTGTGTGCACGCCCATGACCCCAGGGGGCTCCATAGTACCACATAAGGCATTCATGATTAACAAAAATATATACATACTGTATGTATATAGAAATCAAATGAGATAATTGGAGGACATTTACATACAAACAAGCACAAGCTTTCTGTTATGGACTTGAGTGTGTTTTAAACGGAGCTGATAATATGATCATCTGTGGTCATGTCAGAGAGAAGTGGGGAGCGTCTTACCGGTGCTGGGTTGGTCGCTGGCTGATGCAGTAGATTTAAAACAAGACAAAATCCTTAGCAGAAGGTCAGATCAACACACAGCACACACACCTCTCTACAATACTGCTGCCCACAACAGTACTGTCAAACAAGTATCACAAAATACTGTGGAATTCTCCATTCCCATTCAAAACTGTTTCTTTGTAATCAAGCATTGAACATGCTTAACCATGTTGTAAGTATAAAAACTCTTTCTTTAACCTGCAAAGGGTACAGTAGTTCTTTAGTAAATAGCTCGACAACTATTCCTGCTCTCCTAACAGCCCTTTAACACTCCCAGTCCCCTCATCCTGTGCCCATAGAACCCACCTTCCTTCTGGCTGCCTGCGGCGGACACACTCTGTTGGGACAGCAGGCTCTGGTTGTAGAGGCTGGGCAGAGCTGCAGCAGCAGCGTACTGCTGGATGCCTGAGTAGGCCTGGCTCAGAGCCTCCATGGTGCTGCCCGAGCCGTTAGACAGACCAGAGGAGCCCAGGCTGCCATTCAGTGCTGCCATACCTACAACAGGGTGAAAATAAATCAAGAAAATGGGTGAATATGGGTCCCATTTACAAGACAACCTCATTTGCTCTGTAAATCATTATGACAAAGGTCATAATTGGCTAGTTTCCAATGCCCATACTTTCCTGCTATTTAGTATGGTAGAAAAGATGTAGGATGTCCCAATATATCTGGGCAGATTAGGCATGCTTAAAACTAGCTGGACGTCCTACGAAATCCGGTCGTAATTTTAAGTGTGGAAACCAGCATGCTTTTTTGGGCATTTCTGACCCAGAATCCACTTCACAGTGAAAGTCACTTCACATAGACTGAGCCTCCGATTAAAAACAACCAGCGATGAGTTGGATATATAAGCAAGAGGCAAGTTCAAGGTGCGATGTTATGATGAAATAAATAGGTAAAAGGTATCCCAATTGTAGCATACTGCATGCTGATTACATTATTTTTATGGTCAGCTGCAGTATGTAGAATAATAAAAAGAAACAAGTATGCCATTTGGATCACAGCGAAAGATTAACATCAAGCATACTGGCCCACGGTCATGTGATGACTGTGATCAGCACAGGTCTAGCTGAGGGTCCGTACCTGCCAGGGAGCCCATGTTGAGACCGGCTCCAGCCCCAGCAGCCAGAGACTGCAGGGCCCCCAGAGAAGCCATGGTGTTCATAGAGGAGTTACTGCTGGAGGTGGGAGAGGAGCCTGCATGGGGAAAGAATACCAATGTTACAATAACACACACTGGAATGCTGTGTTGCAGTGCTACACTTTGTGTCTTATAGTTCAGCAATGTAAACATTTTCACAGGATCATTTTAGAAAAATTTATGATATGGGGCGCCCTTAGCTCAGTTGGTAGGGCGTCCCCCCGGGCCGGGCCCAGCAGCAGACCCGGGTTCAATTCCCACCCGCTGTCGTTCTCTGCATGTCACTCCCCTCTCTGCCCCTTTTCACCTCTGTCTCTCTGCACTATCAATAAAGCATAAAAATGCCCAAAAAATATCTTTAAAAAAATAAAAATAAAATGTATGATATAGTATATGAAAGGAATTAAAACATAAGTAAACTCAGAAAAACTTTGTTTGGAGATTAAATGTTTGATAAGCAAACGTTGTCAATTCCTGCAGGCTTTTGACAGTTTATTCTGAAATAAAATAGTTAACATATTACAGTATTTATACATTGTAGACACCTGAGAGTAGGATTTCTGAGACCATGTGTTGGAGGATTATGTGGATGGATATTTTTTACCTGAGCTTGTTAGTGCACTGAGCGGGCTACTAGATGATGTCATGGCGCTGGAGCCTGTGGGCGGGGCCTGTGTGGCAGAGGCTGCTGCTGCTAAAGCAGCCAGGTTCTGCATGGCATTTAGACCTGACAGACACACACACAGTTAAGCTCAAGACTCCATTCAACGCTTCCTTTTACCACTACTAAAAACACATATATACGGTATGAGGTTTGCTAGCTGTATGCATGTGAGTCTGGACTCACATTTTGACATGAACCTCTTATAAACAATCAGGCCAGGACTGAGATTATTATTAAAGGAGTAGTTCAACTTTTTAAATTTTTAGCTTTTTGACTCACTCCCCGGGTCAAGAAAAGACGACAAAAAACGTTTCTTTGTGTGCATTATTATATCTAGAAATGGGAAAAGGTCGCTCATCCAGGTTAGCTTAGCTGGTAGTCATGGGGAGCAGGTCAAAAGATAATCTTTACAACAACACTTGATGTTTCTGTGTGCTTGTTGGAACTTATTCATTTACCAGGTCACTCTATATTTTTAAATGTTTTGTCCTTTTAGAATCAAATACATCCTGGAAAAAACACCACACTGTGACACTATTTGGTTCAAAAAAGACATAAAGTGTGGTATAGTCAAATGTTTCATTATAATAGATTTCGGTTTCAGCCAGGAATTTGTGTGTGTGAATGGGAATATTTTCTCGAACCAGGGTCTGCAACCTCTGAGAGATAGTCCAGACGGCATGGATATTTGATGTGTGTGTGAGAGTGTGTCTGTCTGTCTCTTTGTCTGTCTGTGTGTGTGTGTGTGTGTGTGTGTACCTGATACAGGGTGCAGGTTGTTGAGTGCATTCCCTGTGGAGGCTGACTGCTGCAGCAACTGTAGGTAGAGCTACAGCCAGGAGGAGAAACAGTATGAGAAAACAACAGGCTGGAGTGGAAGAAAGTGACAGCCAACTTTATTTAAACAGATCAAACTGCTCTGTCCATAAGCAGCATTACAATGAACACACATGGAGAGCGACGGACACACACTCACTGCTAGATACTGTGGCCCCAGGCTGTTGAGCCCAGTGAGATTGCCCCACATGGAAGCAGCACTGAGCTGCTGCATCTGCTGCTGCAGCTGCTGGGCCATGCGCTTCTGCTCCTTGTCCTTCTGAGTGTCTGCAAACTTCACCACGATGGGTGAGGAACAACCCTATCAACAAAGGGGGGATTTTTAACTCTGACAGCCTCATAGACATATCGTTAGCCTCATAGCATAATTGCCTAAATCATATTTACTCTACTCTACTTTTACTCTACTCTGCATCTACTTTACCCTACTCTATAACCCTTAAAATATGACTTAGGCAATTATGCTATTAGGCTAACGAAAAGTAGATGTAGAGTAGATGTAGAATAGAGTAGATGTAGAGGAAAAGTAGAGTAGAGTAAATATGATTTAGGCAATTATGCTATGAGGCTAACGATATACAGAATTAACTTGCAATCTAAAAGGTGTCAGCATTTCTGGAGAATGCTTGTCACTTTTTGTCAAAATCAGTGAATGTCTCCTCACGATCCGCTTACCTGTCCGTTATGTGTGTGCATTGACGGGCATGTTGCTAGCTACAGTGGGCCCCTTCACTTTGTTTACATACCAGTTTACAGTGTATTAACATTAGATTTTTTCCTGGCACACACACAGCACGTACAGGTAGCGCAGCGTGAAGCAATATTCACTTATTTTGACAAAAAGTGATTTTGACAACAAGCATTCACCAGAATTTCTGAAACTGCATTAAGGTCAAATACTAAAACAATATTTCCGAAAGCTCTGCTTGTTGACTGATGCTCAGCTGTTTCTCTTCTTAAAAATATTAACAATATAGAAAATGGGTAACACTTTATAATAACTATCCGTTGTAACTCGTTAATAGATCATTAGTAAACTCTTAATTAATGATTATTAATGATTTGTTAAGTGTTTGTTAGCAGTTTGTTAAGGATTTATAACAATGGTAGATAGTTAATAGCTTAATAATTGAATCAGTTCATCTGGGAGGTAATCCGAGATTAACTGATCACGTCACGTTCAAGTCCATGGCATGCACAGTGTGTATTGAGTTTATTTAAAAATATTTGAAAATGGGGCTGCCCTCAGTTGCCCATGCACTGTGTATAGTCTATAGCCTATTTCAGCCTCGTCCCAGATGAACTGATTCAATTATTAAGCTATTAACTATCTACCATTGTTATAAATCCTTAACAAACTGCTAACAAACACTTAACAAATCATTAATAATCATTAATTAAGAGTTTACTAATGATCTATTAACGAGTTACAACGGATAGTTATTATAAAGTGTTACCGGAAAATGTAATAAACAGAATTTGAAGTTGAAAATCACCTCCATGGTCTGGGACTGGTGCATGGACTTGATGGCCGACTGGGCCATTTGTCTAGCTGTGAACGTCACGAATGCACAACCTGAAAGAGAGAAGAATCAGGATTCATACAGATCTTTCTCTGAGGAATATTCTGTTTCTGAGCTCTACAGCATGGTGTCAGCTAAGTCAGAGTTCTTCACCTTTAGGGCACAGCACAACTACGACTGGTTTGGTTTGAGGCCCTGAAGCTATATTTTTATTTAATTTATTTTTCCTCACTGGCCATTAGCTCACCAGGCTAATACAAAGCATTGGTTATGCTATTTCAGAACTTTTCCAAAGTTTATTGTATATCTACTAGCAGGGTTGCGAAGGGGTAGAAAGTTTCCAGTAAATTTAAACTTTTTGTGAATATTCAAAATTGGGAATTATGGGAATTAACTAGAAATGAGGTTTATTTAAATGATCTGTATCATATCCAAACATAAATATAAACATATTAACATTATGTTTTGTCATAGGCAGACATCCATGCACAATCATACAATTAAAAAACATTACATTTCAACAGATTTAGATGTAAGTAAAACTTTATCAAGTTTTGATTCTTTTATTGAACAATCAACTATTTCACTGAAACAACAAAAAGATGAATGTTGAGTAAAATGTTAGTCAACCCCCGAACCCACCCATTATTTAAATAAGTAAAATCCCCCCCCCCCATGTGATGTAGAAATGCATGTAGGGGGCGTGGCCTCAGTACCCCTGCCGAAAGCAGTGTGCTATGTGCATGTGATTGAGAAATAGTATAGATATTCTCAAGTGTGCTTGCATGAAAGCTGGTTGTTTTAGTCAAGATTATGCTTTAAAATATTTCCCCCAACTATATTCAAAACCATTGTTAAAGCCTCTGTAAACCTGTAAAGTCTAAAATAGTACAAATCAATGATATCAAAGTTGTGTGTCTCGCTTTTACACAAATCTGATTTAAATTAAAGGTTCAGTAAGTGATTTGGTCCTTTTAGCTAACTTTCTGTCAGTGACTAGCAGTTAGCAGTCCCCTCCCTCGTCCCTACGTCACCACCACATGAACACACAGCCGTCTTCATCAGATAGTGCCACGATGGATAGGAGAGAGTCATGGTTCACGGGCACAGAGACCCGCCTCTTTATAGCAATCGGTCTCCTGACTGGATAAAAGGACCGGGGAAACTCGCAATTATTCCCATAAATTTCCGTTAATTCCCATGCAAAGTTTCAAACATTGAAAATTCCCGGAATTTTTGCAACCCTACTTGCAACACAGACGCACATGGACGCAGACAGTTAGCACAGTCAGGAAGAGAAAGGAAAAATCTACTCAACAAAACATTTGAAAATAATCAAACCAGAACCCTCCCCTTAAAAAAAACAGAGCCAGAATCCCGACACTATGGAGATCTGTCAGGCTCAAAGTAGGACACAGAACACTAAGTGGAGCATTACACCAGGCCAGCAGGGTATTTAAATATCAGCTTTTATCTGAGAATTGCCGGTAGTAAACATCACATGCATGGATAGCTGGAGGGTGGTAGGATGGCCTAGCGTAAAGATGGCCGACCAGTAACCATGAGGTTGCTGGTTCGATCCCTGGCACCGGACAGGAGGGTGTTAGTTGTAAAACTAGTAGTGGCTGGTATTACGTTTACGGTGCCCACCATCTCTACCATTGTGTCCTTGAGCAAGACTCTGCGGCTGACCCTGCGCTAAGACCCCCTCCGAAGTGTGGTAACTTGAGAGGGGATATGCGGAAAGACAAATTTCAATGTAAACATTGACTAATAAAGTAACTTAACTTATAGTGGACACAACAAGTGTGTAAGTGTGTGTGTTATAAGAATAGAGTATGCCCTACCTCGGCTCAGGCCGTCCGGGCCTCTTAGTATCCTGCACTCCTCTATCTGTCCGTACGGAGAGAACATGAGTCGGATGTCGTTCTCGTTACACTTCTTGGAGATCATTCCGATGAACAGCTTCCTGTCCTCCACTGCTGTATTTAACACAACACAACATCAAACACACCTGCTCTGTGTCAAGGTTAATGGTGCAATACAATGTTCAACATGCACACGTTTAAATGGCCTTTTAACAGTGAAGAAGTAAATGATGAATGGAAAAAGTTTGACCATTATAAAGTACATTAGCATAATACATGGTTATGACTGTACAAGCAATAAGCTTTAATACGTTTAGCATTATCATTATTGACAGATTCACACAGAGTCGTCAAAGGAGAAAGAAAACAGATGGAGATGCTAGAAAATCCTTACCATTGTTTTTCTCGCTGTCAGCTGGCTTCATCTGGATTGGGTGGTGCATCTGAACAAGGCCACAAATAACATTAGTATTAAGTAACACTGTTTCAAACAACAACACAAACAACAGGTACAGCGAATAGCAAATTACAGTAAGAAGATTGTTTTTATTATTGGACGGTTTTGAGTTCCAAATGTAATTTTTAAAGCTCTTGCAGACCTAATTGTTAACTGTGAACACTCCAAAAACTGAAACACTGCGAATGATTCAGTGGAACAGAAAATCTATTTTCTTGATTTAAAATGAAATCATCAGTACAAAGGAACATCCATTAATTAGTGTATTGATTGGACATTAGAAAAGAACACACCCTGGGTCCCACAATTTGCACTGCATGTCATGACAACGAAGCTATGAAGCCAAAGGAACTCTCTGTAGACCTCTGCAATAAAATAGTGGCGAGCTATAGATCATGGAAGGGTATAAGTTGTGTGTAGTTATGCTGATGGTAGTCAACAAACGGGCTGGCTACACTGTGAATATGGTTCAGCACAAACTCAAATGGATGATTCGAATGAAAAAAGAACATATGAATCTTAGGGGGAAGTGGACAAAGTGGGAGGACACAGACACTTCACCTGCGTTCCAATCCCCATACTTCCTGTTATTTAGTATGGTAGAAAAAATGTATTCGATTTGGAACGCAGCTGATACTAAATATCAAAGAAATACTGGTTGCATAAAGCTAGGAAAGGCCCATCATACATTAGTCCCACACCTGGGCCAGGCCAGCACACACCGCTGGTCCTGGTGAGACACCACATACAATTACTGTTTCAGGACCCTTTATAATCAGCTGCCGCCAAACTTTGATGTATGAAAACTCCAGAGATCTTTCAAGACATCCATCTTTTGGAAATGCAAGTAGTTCCAAGAGGTGATAAAAAGGTGTCTTATGCCACGTTTCCACTGAGCAGCACAGTTTGCTTGGGCAGGGCACATTAAAGCTAGACCTGGCTTGCATTTCCACTGCTGAAAGCACCCTTTCGTGGTAGGCAGGGTTTATGGCAGATGGCGAGAGTATATACAAAAATAATATCTGGTCTGCAAAAGTAAAATGAAACACATTTATTATCAAGTTATTTGAAATGTATTCATGACCTTCATTAATCACACCTGTGTGTTGTAGCCCATTAAGTGGTTAATATTCCAGATGCATTTTTCATTAATTCATTCCTTGAATAAGCCTTTGATCATGTTCCAGCTGGCCATCTGGTGGCTAGAGAAAAAAAATTAGGTGCTGCACGGTTTGCTTATTTATGTACCCTTTCCAACTTCTGACAGTGGAAACGCAAATAAAAGAGTGCTGAGCCGCACCGTACTCAGTAGGGCTGGCCCGAATTATTCGAATATTATAATAGTATTCGTTTGTTAAAGTAGTATTCAGAGCTCAATTCAGTATTCGGGATATTATTTTTTATTTTTTGCAAAGGTAGCTCAAACTGCAGTATATTTTGTCAGCAAACAATATTTGGATATACAAGTTATAAAACAATTGAAAAATACAAATTAGACGTTAATTTAAAATATATTATCGAATTATTTGAACTTTGACCTAGTTGGCCGGTGCCCTTTCAAAGCGCAACCGGTGATATCAGCTGTAGTAGGCTACGTGATGTTACCAGAGTGAGGAAACTAAAAGCGGCAACAAGCGCAGGAGGGAGAGAGCGATGGAGGAAGAATAGATTGTGTTCCTAATAACTCTATAGGCTACCACAACATTAGCGCGATTTCGGAAGTAAATGTAATGCTTGACGTAATGCTAACGTTAGCTTAGCTCAGCTGTTTGTTTACATTCAGCCATGCTATTCAGCCATCATCAACCGTGACTTACTTGCATCATGGGAATAGGCAGTCAATAATGGATATAATATGGACAAAAAAGACTATCAATATTGGATCTTTGTATGGATTTATAAATCGCTGAAAAGATGCACGTTCCTGGATGAATTGATAAGCTCCTGTATGGGTTACGATGCCGCAGAGGACAGCTGATTTGGAACGAAAAACAGCTGTTTGCCTCCACGGGGAAAAAGTAAGGAACTCCGACTTTACTACCATTGGAAAGTTATTAAAGCATCAACAAACTACGCAGCTTGCTGTCTCGGCTCACACACTTGGTTTCAGTGAGTACATTGGCATTATTAATGTTGGTTTGATGGTGTGTTTTTGCCCATGATGGAGATGTTGGAGTTTGATTTATTGACTCTGTGGACAGGTGTCTTTTATACAGGTAACAAGTTGAGAAAGGTGTGTTTTATACAGGAAACTAGTTGAGATTAGGAATACTTTTTTAAAGCATGAGAACTAATCTGTGGGAGCCAGAATTCTTTATAATTGGTAGGGGATCAAATACTTATTTCACTCAATGAAATGCAAAATAATTTATATCTTTTTTTAATGTGATTTTCTGGATTTTCTTTTTGATATTCTGTCTATCACTGTTCAAATAAACCTAGCTGTAAAATTATAGACCGCTCATTTTTTTGTAAGTGGGCAAATTTACAAAATCGGTGAGGGATCAAATACTTATTTCCTCCACTGTACATGCAGATAGAATGCCGACTATGAACAAGTTATCTGGGAGCTTCTACGGATTCTCTTTTTTGCATAGGAAATTTCCTTTCCTATCGAGATGACCCGGAAGTACTCGGCGGATAGGCGGTTCGAATTCTCAAAAGGCTTAGGAAAGGAGCCTCGATTCATCCTTTAACCCTCCTTTAGCATAGGTTACTCCGGACCAAACTTTGCAAAAGGAAAGGAGATAGTGGTATCCCATAATCCTTTACGGCAGCAATATTTAAAGCAACAAGCCACCGACAGAGTTTACCGACTCTACACGAATACGAACGAGTGGTAAAACAGAAGAGAGGAAAAGAGAAGAGAGGAAGATTTAACTCGGCAAAAACAAACCCCCCCGCCCCCCACACACACAGGCTAAAGATAATAAATAACTCATAAAAGACCAACATCATAATAGTTATTTTCGTAGCACATAATTTACACTATAAGAAAATAAAATGCCAACTTCACATTTAATTAAGATTACTGGGGGCAGTTAATTTCAACATCAACATAAGTGTAGCCTCTTTTTTTTTACATGTGAATTGAGCTTCAAGTGGCCTTAAATATTCCCCTTGGATGGGGGCGCCCTTAGCTCAGTTGGTAGGGCGTCCCCCCCATGGGCCTCGGCCAGCAGCGGACCCGGGTTCGATTCCAGCCTGCGGTCGATCTCTGCATGTCACTCCCCTCTCTGCCCCATTTCAACTCTGTCTCTACACTATCAATAAAGCATAAAAAATGCCCAAAAAATATCTTAAAGAAAAAATATATATTCCCCTTGGCCAAGTCCGATCTAAGTGATTCTCACTCTGTTGGCGACCACCTGATTAAAATCAATATGAAAAGAACACATGGATCGAACGAGCGCTTGTTGTAGTCCATTTTCGGAAAATAGTGTAGTTTCTGTTTCACGCTAGAGACTCACGACAGCACTACTCGCCGTCGCGCAATGACGTCGCTTAGGAAAAGTGGAGTCGAATTCATTTGAAACAGTGCTGTCTTTGCCTATGTTCGATAGGAAGCACCTTTTCATCTCTCCTTGACCCCGATGACTAGGGCTGTCGCGGTGAAAGAATACCCCGTGCGGTGAGTCAGGGTGGCTAAACAGTGCGGTATGCGATATAATTGCTCCACTCCTTTTTTAGGCCTAATTATATATTTATATATAATTAGGCTTAATAATAATAATAATAGGCTATATTTAATATATACAGCGCATTTCTCGCACTCAAAGTGCTTTACATAGCTTCAGTTGTGTTTATTTTATTTTTTTATCGGTTGGAACCAACACTGTCTGTGCTCTCGGAAGCGGCCGGGGCATGCGTGTGTGCAATGGGAGAGAGAACGCTTTGTGTGGAGAGAAAACAAGAAGCACGGGAAATCGCCAAAGCCAATGTCAGAGGCAGGAATCGGCTATGCGATTGGCTTTTTAGCTGCGGCAGTAAGGAGAGATCAGATTGCCAACTGCGCTTTTCCTTTTTACCCACACCCCAGCCACCGTAATGTTTAGATTTCATCATTTGCATCAAAGCCCTAATGATAATAAGAATAAGAGGCTTTATTTAAACGCTGTCCATGCGGTCGTTGTGATTGTAACTTTATCGGCTGTAAACTGAAACTAAAGGAGATCGCGGAAGCCTTCCAATAAACAACTGTAACGTGCCCCGGTTATCATTTCAGCCTTAAACCACGGCGTTGATAGCTTTTGTTTCAGCACGAGGCTATGTGAATAACTATGAGCATTAAATAAATGTTGCGTCTCAGATGCCGAGGACAGCAGCGAGGATGACCCAACCAGAGCATAGAGAGATGACAGCGAGAGCGATCACAGCGGAGCAGAGGAATAAAGTCACACATCAGAGTTCGGTCTATTTGCACTAGGCCTACTGTTCATTTGCAGTGAAGGAAAGTGTTTTATTCAATGCGTTTTTATTTTCGTATATGATTTTAATAATTACAATTTATTTCCTTTTAAAAACAAGATCTGGTCTTCAAATCTTTTTTTCCAAATATGAGTTTTGAAAAAGGGGGGTTCGTCACCTTTTATAACAGGTCCATGGACGTCACGTGCGGTTGTTGCGGTGACCGCCCATGCTCTGCGATTGGCTTGAAAATATTGCAGTATTTCATCTGTGCGGTTATCGCGACAGCCCTACCGATGACGTTTAGGGTTAAGGTATAGGAAAGGAGGTTTATAGATTAGGAGATTGGACTATTCGTAGAGGCCCTAGGTGTTCTTATCCGACTTCGCTTGTCCCCTAACAATAGACGCAGATGCTGAATCATATCCCACAGTTTAATGGAAGAGCGTCACTCTGTATTTGATGGTTTGGTTCATGTTCACGCTCAAAAGACTAATCAACCTCCACACTGGAGCAGCATCCCCACCTTGTATCCAGCTGTTAATGACCCACTACAGAGAGTGAATAGCATGTTTCCATTGAGACCAGGGCAGTTGCGGGAGGCTGGCGCTTACCCCTGGTAGAATCTTCATGTTGTGCAGAGCGTTCTGTGCTTCCAACGCTGATTTGCGAGTGTAGTACGTTATAAAACAGCAGCCTGCCAGGAAACCAAAGAAAACATTGTGTCACACTCACTTAGTATATACTGTGAGCTCAAACAGCTGCTGTATTAGAGGGTATGCTGGGCCCAGTCTCAACAGTTTGATCTTCAGAGAGAGTTCAGAATGTACAATGATTATCTTTACAATTCACAATTACAATAACCATTAGCAGTATTAGGACTTACTCACACAAAGAGATAATTACTTTTTTGATTTCCAACAATAGACTGAATCAGACTGAATTTTATCCCCCTTCCCCCTAAAATATGGATACTGGAGCTAACGATATAATACAGATATCCCGAAAATAAATATCACGATATACATTGCCATATCGATATTTTAGCACAGCCCTATTACGGACTGACCTTTGCTCTGTGGTGGATTTTGGCTGCGGTCCCGGAGAACATTGATCTCATATACGGCTCCGTACGGCTCAAAGAGCTCTCGGAGCTGCTCCTCAGACCAGGAGCGTGGGATCTGGCCCACAAACATCTTGATGGCATCCACGTCTGGTTGGTCTGGGTGCTCCAGAGACCCATTCATCTTCTTCCCGCTACAAAAGAAAAAAGTCATGCGTATTAGACAGAGGTTAACAAACATCTTGACTTCCTTGATAGCTACCTACCTACCAACAATCCTAAACGTATGAGGCAGCTGAAGTTTTTTTGTAGAAGAAATAGGGCTGGGCAATATGAGGGAAATATGCGATGACATTGTTGTCGAAATAGTGCGATGGCGCTTACAATAATTAACCAAATACTCAAATATACAGTGTTAATGTCTTTCAGGCACCTGCCTCTTTGGCCTCCGACTTGATATGTGGCCTTTTTGCAAAGGGTGTCTTTTTTGTTGTTGGTATATTTTTTCTCTTTATATATTTAATTGTTTTGGCCAATGGCATCAATTCTCAATTAAATGTGTGTTGTTATAATGCCCAATTAACCTGCATTGAGTTCAAATTCAGCGTCACCGTAAGAGCCCCTGCACCTCCCTCTTCGACTGCCCTAGTCACAACCACCACAGCGTATTGGAGCGGCCGGTGTTGCGCCGAAAGCTGTGACCTGCCAGAATGTGTGACCCTAGGGGGCGCTAATCTTATTTCTTAACTGATTTCAATAGACTGTAGGCATATAATGACCCAGTCTCACAGTGAAATGGTTTAATAATTGTGTTGGTCCACAGCTCAAAACATAGTAGTTTTCCAAAAACAGCCCTGCAATGAGACATTATTAAAGGTGAAGTAAGCGATTTATTTATGTTAATATAAGTGTTAAATCGCTCTTTATTCATACAGTGATCACTTATATAGTGTGCGCGTTTCATAAAGCCAATCTCTCAGTCACCCGCTCTGCATGTAATCGGCAAATAAACTTTTCAGGGCCTACAATGGCGGAGCAGGTAAAAATCCTTCCCAATGTCTGTTTTGATGGTTCTTATCATGTTTTATCACACTCTCTATCTGAGATGATGCTAGATAACTCGCTGCTTGAAAACCGCAGTGCATTAATGTGGTGACGTAGTGACGACGGAGGGGACTGCTAACTGCAGTCACTGACAGGAAGTTAGCTAAACTGACCATTCCGCTTACTGAACCTTTAAGTTTTTTGCTTCCAATTTAAATGATTGAACAGTGGAAAAAGTATAGCCTACACATTTCAATGTGATGGGTAACTGGGTTGGTTATTCACCTTTAAAAAAATTAACAATCTGACCATTTCAGTGCTAATTTTGAAAAACCTCTACAATTTGCACAATGTACCAACATTTTTACATGGCCTATATTTCACTATGAGACTGGGTTAAATATAAGCGCCCACACACACATTCTGGCAGGTCACAGCTTTCGGCGTATCACTGGTCACGTCAATCACTACCTTCATTGGTGACTAGGGGTGTGAACGGTTACAAAAATGTCTAAACGGTTACACAGCTGCAGTTTTTTCGTGTACACGTTTAACCTTTTAATATGGATGGGGGGTGGTGTCCACGTAATTATTATTTTTGGCCGATGCTGTTGGAGTGACAGTCCGCAGTGAGAAACAGGCAGACAGACAGATAGACGGGAGCTATATCCCATTCCAGAGACCGCGTCCTTCGGTCTATGAAGGCTATAGCCTGTGAAGGCCGATTCGAAGGCCGAACGAGCGTTGTTAAACGAGATGGTATCCACAGGTCTCCGTTTACGACCATTTCCGGTTTGCGTAACAAGCCGTTACCTTGCGTGACGACTCGCCGCTCCTGTGCTGCCTAGCAACCCTGATTGCTGCCAATGGAGACAGCCTTGTCAACGGAGGAAAAAAGAAAAATAAGTTGCCTACCAGACGAAAAGAAAAAAAAGTACAAGAAAAAAAGAAAGGAAGATGAAAGTTAAGAAGATGGAGCAACACGTTGCTGTTTTGTTATTTTTTATTTCATTTTATGCCATCTCTGAAAAAAACACAATGAATCTTGGGATATGCTGGGCTGCGAAGGATCCATCTGTTGCAGCCTTCAAAACCGTGAAACGAAGGCAGCATTTCTCGGCCGCATACGAAGGAGCCTTGCAAATGGAATAAGCCTTTGCACGCCACTATGACGCAATCGGTCTTCAAATGCAGCCTTCGTATAGCCTGGCTCTGCCTGCCTACCTACATCCTCCCAAATTTCATTTTCCCTTCAGTAGTCAGTCTGGTGATGGGGCGTATTAGTGGGATCCTGCTCGAACTGCTTCTGTGTGTCCAATCAGTGAACAGAGCGAGTGGCTGAGAACGATGACGTCGAAGTCGCGCTCCAGTTTCAGTTGAATGCTGCGTTCCTTAATACTCGGAAGAAGGAGATTTCCGACTTGGTAGTTCCGAGTTCCGACCTGTCTGTGTTCCAGTGCATCTGCTTGCGAAAGTATGGACGTTAGGCTCTAACAAGTTACCGTTGCCAGGTACCGGTAGATCCATAGACCACAATATGTAGTGAAGTCGGACATTTCCGAGTTCCCTGTCCAACTGGAACGCACCGCCAGAAGCCGGCTCATGACATACGTGATGACCAAACGTTATGCGATTGTTGGTTGGCAAATCCAGAGTGGCACTGAGCAGATCCAATACTTTTAAACTTCAACAGACACCTGCCTCCAAGTGAGTGAACGTTTGCCAATTACAGCACTTCCAGACCTTCTGTACAAATGAAATGAAGTACGATGGTCTGGTTGGACCAGGCTAGCCTTCGTAGGCTGTAACCCCTGAATTGAGATTCACCCAGAGAGAGGCAGAGAGGCCTTTATTTCATAATTTCTGGATGTAAATGAAGTAATTTTCCAAACTTAAAAAATAAAATAAAAACGGGTTTCGTTTATTGATTTTTCCTTAAAGGTTATGATTTACTAACCGGCTTCACGTGTACAAGTGCACACCCCTACTGGTGACAGTCAGGTAACGATAGTGTTCGCCCAAAGCCTATAGGCATTATTTCACTGTTGTGAAATTAAACCACCATTAAAATATCTCAATACAGGAAGCGGAAGGCGATAATGACATACAGGCGAAACGTACGAGCGGGTGTGATTGTGTGGATGAACGAGAGATGTGCGCGTTTGTGACGGGAGAAGGAACAGGTCATGTAGCAAACAACTCTTTATAGCCCATTTGATTTGAGTTCTTTTTGCGTTTTATGATCATATTTCTATAGGAAATCCAGCTCCCAGTAGGCTCCATGATGTAAGCCAGTGTCTCCAAATGATAGACAACCAGACAGGACGCACAGGAGACAGTTGTTTACGGAGCTCAAACATCATCTGATTTAGTCTCTTAATTTTCCTTTCAAAGTTCACCAGATTGATTCATTTAACCTTAAAATTTAAAAATAAAATCTTCATGTGGGGAGGGAAGGGGGGGGGCAAGATCTGCTGGGTGGATTGTTTTATCTAGTATAAAGGACGATAAGAGTAATAGATGATAATAATAGTCGTAATATACGAACAGTAATAGACAATTAAAGTAGATTCTTTGACTTGGCTTTGTAGGCTACTTATTTGTGTTTGTTTTGTTATTTTCATTCTTTTAAAGTCACCAGAATGCAGGAAACAATGTCTTTGAAGCTCAAATTTTCTTCAAAAAAGTGTTAGATATAGAGTAGAAAATGACAATATAACAACAGAAGACGAAGTGAGTGCTTTGCTAGAGTACTGCTCTTCTCACATGACACCACCTCCGTTGCCAGGTAACACATCTTCTTCCTACTGTTGTGCCAATGCAAAATAAGAATGTTCTGCTCATGTCCGTCCTCACTCTACTCGGTTCTGCTCTCTTTCCCTGCGTTCCAAAATCACATACTTTTTCTTTTTACTACACTACATACTAAAGTACAAAAGAGTTTTAGGGCCACAGGAGAGGAAAAAAAATCTGATAAGGAAGATGTTGTCTCATTATGTCGCGAGAAATGTCTAGAATAAAGACGAATACTCCAAAATGCTATTGGAGTTAGTGGGGCATTTATGTATTTTCAGCATGCTACAATTGACGTGCATGTATTGGGACATCCTAAATCTTTTTCTGGCATACTAAATAGTAGGGAAGGGGACTGGAACGCAGGGTTAGTGTTAGTGCCTGTTGCATGACAACCGAGTTGGGAAGAGTTAGAAGTGCTCATTCTAGAGATTTTAAGTGTTTAAAAGGTGAATGAATTCAAAAGTCCATTGAAAAGCAGGGTGCAACTTTGGAAGAAGAGTTGAACACTTTACGTTCCAAATGAGTTTTAAAGATAGAACTTCTTACCTAGGTCTTTCAATGAAGACAAAAATCATTCAGAATCAACCCTTCTTCATAATGGAATCAAAACACTACGTGTAAGTAACACGGATATACATCAGAAACATTTGAGCGTGACAAAACAAAGGGAAGAGGTACTTTTATCCTATTAATACCCCTGATGCACTACAACACAGCTCGCCACCTCATGATTACAACATATACTAAATCATAAAATTCACAATAAAGAAATCAGACCAATCCTTTCCCGTTGATTTCCAGGACACAGGACAAAAAAAGTCATAAAACACTGGACAGAGGGGGTTACTTACACAGGACTAGAATTTAAAGAGCAATGGTCCACCATCATCTCAGGGAGAAAATCCAGTTTAAAAGACGCCATGATGACAAAATCACTGTCTTTTCCTTTCTTCTTCTTCTTCTTCTTCTTCTTCAACTCAATGAAGTGAATGGGCACAGTGATCAGAGGGCGGCTGTAAACTCCAGATGACACACTTGTTGGGCGATTCCCTGGGCGAAGGCTACACTAAAGGCAGTCGAACAGTACACAAAAGACAGAGAAAAAAAACAGAGTACCACGACAAACCCAAATCTACACGGAGAACCCCCGTCCACCGGAACGCAAATACAGCAAACTAAATGTGGCTGGAGGAAGCAGCTTTGTTTGAGGTGTAGGGGAGAGAGCAACAGAAAGGACAGACACGACGTGACACGCCTTCAGGTGGGCTTGTCCAGGTTCCAGTGCATGGACATGCTGGGATGACTGGGGACACACACAGTGGAATGACCATTTGGCCTCCAACAATCAAAATGCTGATGATACCACAGCTCTTTGTGAACGTTTCTCCTAGAGCAGCAGATCTGGCTGCAGCGTCAGATAAACAGGGTGTCAGATTGATGGTGATAAGGCCCAGTGGGCAGAAGGGAATGAAAGAGGGAGTGAATAGTGCTGGCCGGCCACTAGCTAATCCCTGGACTAGCCCCACACCAGGGTCTGGACAATTAGGTTCCGGCCGTGAGGGGGGCTGTGTTTACCCTGTTGTCCTACAGCCTGCATTGGTTTGTGTGGGACTTGTGTGTGTGTCAAAACAGAAAAAGGAGCCCATGTCACAGGACACTGGCTTTATGCACTCCACAGCAGCATACACATCGTCACATGATGCCACATTTTGTTCCACAAATTGGTCAATAATAATTGAGCAACATGCACTGAAATCATCCCAGAAAGGATGTTCTCTAAAATCACAACCATAACATCCTTCCAGAGGTGTTCTACCAGAAGGAGCTTAAAAAAGAACTAAATATATCTTTTAACAATTGATCATAACCCCCGATGCTAATAATACCACTTTTTTCAGTAACGAGTAATCTAACGTGTTACTATCTCCAAATCAGTAATCAGATTAAAGTTACTCATCAAACTCACTGTGTGTTACTATTTCTGACATTTTCCTTAGTGTAACATTTTACATAACTGCACAAATGACTGCGATTGCGATTAAATGTAAATAAATGTGCGCGCATGTGTCTCTAAACGCTCCAACCGCTCCTCTCGTCTTTTTGGTAGCGCCCCTCGTCTCCTCTGGCAGTGTGTGTGTTTGTGTGTTTGTGTGTGTGTGTGTGTGTGTGTGTGTGTGTGTGTGTGTGTGTGTGTGCAGAAGCATTACGGCCGAGTCGCTGAACTATGGCAGAAAACCAATGTTTTTCCCCCCATTGAAATATAGCGTCTGCTATGGAGATATTTAGGATTCGGGTACGGTGACGTTGAAGAGATAGAAGTGTTTAAAACTTGGAAACGTATAGTCACGTGGTGACCGGTGGCCGCACACAACCAGTCTATCAACACATGAGACATCGTAGAGAAAAGTCAAATTAATGCATGAGAGTGAAGGGTCAAGCAAAGTGTATTTGCACTTTGGAGGAATGCATTTAATTTCATGGGGGGAAACACTTATTTTTTTATTACATTTTTTAAACCATAATTTTTATTATTTTGAAAACAGTATGCCTATAGGCTACTAGCCTAGTACAAGCTTTATTTTTTTATATTTTCAATGATTCTTAATATGTGCATGTTTTAAATTGAGATATATTGGTTTCAAAACCTGTAAAGTAACTTTTAAAGTAACTTGTAATCTAACTTAGTTACTTTGTTAAAAAAAGTAATTAGTAATCCAATTTAGTTACTTTTTAACCAAGTAACTAGTAAAGTAACTACGTTACTTTTTAAAAGTAACTGTGGCTATGGCTAGCAAAATGTTTCAAACTTGTCCTGTGTTAGAACTCTAGTGGAGATGTTTCAGAGTTCCTAGGGCACTTCAAATCTATGTTCTTTCACACCTATAGCTCAGTTAATTTGGTCAATATAATAGAAAATATTTAACTAGTTATTACCAGAACTGAAATTAAACCATGTTTGATTTTTTTTCCTTCGAGACCAGATGGTCCAAATTACAGGTTTGAAAGCATCCCAATATATATGTATAAAAATTAGGGCTGTCAAATTAATGCGTTAATTTCGATTAATTAATTACAGAAAAATTAACGCGATTAAAACAATTAACACAGATTAATCACACTTCAATATTGCCCTTTGACCCGGTGCAAAAGAGGTGAGACAATAGCGGAGCTGCACCTGTAGCTTGCTGACACGGCCCGCACGGGATTAAAGAGTAAAGAAAGAAGCAGAGGAAAGAGGCCGAGGGCTTTATGGATGTGTTATCATTTAGCAAGAAGCAGAAGTTACGAGAGACGGGGGAGAGAGAGAGAGAGAGAGAGAGGGAGAGAGTAGCCTATACAGTTGTTTATAAACAAGCATACAAGTGTCATATAAGTATGCGATTAATTTAGATTAATTAATCACAGAGCCTGTAATTAATTAGATAAATGTTTTTAATCGCTTGACAGCCCTAATAAAATTACATTTATATATGTATATATATATGTCTACACGTATACTGTATAAGTATACAGGGCAGCTCAAAAGTTTGTGAACCCTACAGAGATATTCCGTTATATTCCTTAAAAGTACTAAACTGAATTTAGAAATGATCATTTATAGGGGAGAGTGGCCTAAGTTGTGCCACTTTATACTCAAAGTGACTTTAAAGTGAGGCCTTGACAGTAAAGTCTCCAACTCAAATATATACATATATTTCAGGGTGTTGTGCATCCCTGGCAATAAAAACTTTGGATCTGGAATAAACTGTTGAAGAAATATAGCTTTCGGAAAAAAAGTTGTCTTGTGGCACAACTTGCCCCCGGTGAGGTGTAAGTTGTGCCATTGGAGAAAATACCATGGGGTAAATTGTGCCATTGATATATATCTCATAAACTGTAATGCAAGACAAATCCATTAGACAATTACTTATTTAAGGTGTATTTAAAGTAAATAAAGTAAATATTTTAAAAAGATTGAAGGTCAACTTTCTTAAACAAGGCCTAGCAGATCTAGGTGGTTTTGCCTGCAAAGCTCACAATGACAAAGTCACCATCATCATCTTTCTGGCCATCTGAACTCTTGTCAGTGGTGAGGTTAAGTGGAATTGAGATGTCAGTCTCTTCTGAGCTACTGTAGACAATCACTTTCTTTTGGTGACAAGCGTATACAGCCATGCCAATGGCACAACTCTCAGAAATGTACTTTGCACTAGCTGCTCCGCCCTTGTAGAACCAACTGCCACCTGGCATATGCGATTCCCTCTCCATTTCTGCCTTTAAATCAAGGCTCAGACCCATCTGTACACCCTGGTTTTTCCTCCCCATTAACTATCTTACCTCTGCACTACTATCTTTGTTCATATGTGGATGTATGGGCTTTATGGCTTTTATTTTGGTTATTGTTATTTTACCTTAATTTTTACCTACTGAATGCACTATGTACAGCACTTTGGACAGTGCAAACTGTTATAAATGTGCTTTTATAAATACATTTTACTTCCTTACTTACTTATAACTCACCTAGGCCCACAAATCACCCCATTCCCAGAATTTTGGATAATAAGCATGATGCAGCAGTTTAGGGCTGACATCGTGCTAACTATATAGACACAAAGTGTAGCATACTAAAGCACTAAAACGTGTCAAATGTTTTCAAACGTGTCTATAAGTGTTCAGACACAGTAATCAAAAAACCTTGATCGTGGAAATTTTACTTTGAAAGGCAAAAAACTGTTTTTTTTTTATCTTAAATGTGCTTATATCTTATTCCATGTTTCTCCCTTCTTTACAGGATGAGTTTAATGGATGGCTCTTCTTAAATATGTGGTCACATTTCCAATTTCTTCTATGGTTTTCTAGAAACAAGGGGTGGCACAACTTAGGCCACTCTCCCCTACTACAATTCATTACATTGACTTTGCAAATAATGGATTCAAACAAAAATAAATTATACATTGTCATCGTTCATTTAACGAAAGAGAATGATTTAACAAAAAGTCCAATTTCATGGGTTTAAAAGTATGTGAACCCCTTCAGTTAATAACCGCAAACAAACGCTTTCTGTAACGACTACTCAGTCTCTCACATCTGTTTTGGGCGATCTGTGCCCACTCCATCTTACAGAATGCAAGTTGACTGAGGTTGGAGAGGTTTCTGTCATGAACTGCCTGCTTCAGGTCCAGTCACAGCATTTCAATTGGATTCAGATCTGGGCCAATTCAGAACACATATCTTCTTCTTACTCGACCATTCCTTGGTTGTTTTGCTCAAAGGCTTTGGATCACAACTTCTTACCTGATGGTTGAGCTTTTGTTTCAGGTTATTACAGAAAGAATGATTCTCTGGGCTACGTGACATATTTGTTAAGAATTGCTTAGTACTGTTAACTTAGGGGAAACACTCCATAACTATATGACTAAAACCAAGTGCTATGAGAGTTTTGGAAAACAGCGTCAATCAGAGGGGGAAGTGGGTTTTTTGGTTTGGTCACATTTGACTTGGAACCACTGCATTTCCCCAACATCACCGTAGTAGTAGGCTCCTTACCCCTCTAGTGCCAAGTTGGAGACATCCAAAGTAGGGAGGGGGGGTGTGGGATGTCCTGTCTGCTCCAGGGACACATACAGGGGTTCAGGGTCAAGGCTATCCATCCAGGGCCTTGGATACTAACATATAAACACACAGGACCTACAACACACCAGACAAGACACAAAAAAAACACTATTACAAATATATGAACACATTAAGCAGGGACAATTAACACATGAATTAGTACATAAAAAGGTGGTCATGTGCCCTTCAAAAACAAGCCCTTCAAGTTAGTTTACGTTTGTCAATTGAGCGATTCCAGACCTTCTGTCCAAATGAAATTAAGTACGATGGTCTGGTAGGACCAGGCTAAGGTAATACCCTATCCTGGGGTATTTCAAAATAGCTACGGTATTCCTCTAATTACTGTCAGTAAAAAAATGTGCTGTGTAATGTAATGTGCAGTGCATGTTAGTAATACATGCCTTAAGAGTGTATCCGTGTCCAGCACCAATGTCTGTGTTTGAAGATGCTCTAAAAGTCATGACAGAACTCCTGTAAATCATTGAGGCCTAATGTGTCAAATAAAGAACCTCTCAGAAAAGGACCAAGCTATTTAGACAAAGCGCTCCTACTCGCTATGTGTCACGTGACAGCCTCTTCCCAGAAGAGATCATTAGAAGGACAAGATGGCCAACACAAACCGCTCCTGAAAAGATGACAGTGCTGCTTCATTGTGTATAGCATCTCAAATGGAAGAATGCAACGTTAAATGCTTTACAATGAAATGATATTCAGTGATTTTGTTGGTTCCCTTTGTTTGGAACGTGTATCGACTTAAATTGCGATAAATTGTGATGTGTTCGATAACTGATCTGTAAAAATGAGTGTTTTGCGGAGGTAGCTTTGTGGTGATTAGTTCAATGTAATATTTAAAATGTAGTGTTAGGTGAGAAACTACAACAAGGAGGCTACAGTAGAAGAAGAAATAGTTATTACCCAATGGTTATACCGTGGACCGGGGGAGAATTTGGGGGAAAGTTTAAATACCCAGACTGGCACACAAGCTCTGTACAGATGCAAATCGGCATTTTTTATGGAAAAGTAAGACCTGGGAAAAGGACATCACAATGTAAAACCAGTGCATCAGAATAGTCCTTTAAATGCTGACCCATAAATAAAAACTAAATATTTTGTAAATCATTTGCTAATTGTTGAACTACTTTCTCTTTTTCTATTTCTACTTTCATTCATTACAGACGTGTATACAAATATGAATGCAACTGAGAAAAGTGAACCAAAACAGTGAATGAGAAAAAATAACTTTATAGGTTAGAGGTGCACTATGCAGTTTCAGGGGAGGGGGATTTATTTACATTCGCAGAGCCTGCAGTTAGTTTACAAAACATATTTACTCTGCATGCAATTCTTAGTATTGAATAATTCCATCATCAAAAATGTAGGACTAAATTATTTTGTGGAACCTAGAACCAAACGTTAAGACTAGAATATGTAGTAAACCAAACTGTGGGCGCTGCTGCTGTAAACCACAACAGTGAAACAGTAACTTTTTCAGGAAGCTTTAAAGGAAAAAAAATTGTATTCAGTTATGAGTATATATCTTAGAAATGCTTCACTGTGGGGGCGCCTTTAGCTCAGTTGGTAAGGCGTCCCCCTCCCGGGCCGGGCCCAGCAGCGGAACCGAGTTTGATTCCCGCCCGCGGTCGTTCTCTGCATGTCACTCCCGTCTCTGCCCCATTTCACCTCTGTCTCTCTGCACTATCAATAAAGCATAAAAATGCCCCAAAAAATATCTTAAAAAAAATAAAAAATAAAAATAAAAGAAATGCTTCACTGTCTGACACACCAAAAGTTACACAGTGCACCTTTAAATGCAAAAAAAATTCCATAATGTTGCCAAGACTTAGAAGCATCATGGTGTCTGTGCGTGGAATGAACTAGAGTCTGAGGAGTAGGGCAAAGCTTTGAATATCTGAGAGTATTTTGCACATAAGCTTGGAAGCTAAAACATGGGTTTGGGGACAGCCCTACTTACTTTCCATACTAGTGTACTTTTAGTGCCCACACTGCTAACTCGATGAGGCCATATGTCTGTGAGCTGGACCAGGGCTTCTGTCTCATCAATGATGAGGACAATGTGGAACCAGACAGGAGCCATCCCCACTAGCTACAACCAACAAGTAGGCTACAATAGTAAGCACCTATTCCCATATCATAGTTTGGAACAAAAAGAACTGATCTGTGTATGGAAAACTTTGCCTGATGTACAACAACGTTATTCCCAAAAAGGATAATATGTCGTATAGTGTGCATGGCTAACATGAGACAACCAGGGCCCACGTTCATACAGCATTCTTCTCCTGAGTTAGCCTATGGGAGGACTTTGAAGTCGCCTTTTGACCATTTTTAAAGGGTTTCTCAACGTCACTCACTGCTGACCATATAATATAATCATAGACTGTATTGCTGACAGGTTGTCACTGTGGGAGGAGTGACAGTGGCCGCTTCCGCGTTCGGTGACTTCACGTGCTTCCCCTGTCAGATATCATACGAATCTTCAAAAATATCAACACGGCCCGTACCGTTACTGGTTGTAAGCATGTTGTAAGGGTTTAACTAGCAGCCGATACACACAGCCCAGCATACAAACCACACCAACTCTATCATGACGTCATTCCATCAACATGTACTATCGGGTTACTATCAGCTTCCAACATACAGCTGCCATGTTCCAAAAGTCCCGTTCAGCCCATACAACTAGAGCCCACTTTGACAGCCACTGCCGCTAGCCGAATGAACATGCCTACAAGTACTTACACATGTACAACACTGTGGGTAATGTTATGGTGACGTTAGCTAGCAACAAAAGCATTTCATAACTAAAAAATTACCAACTTACCCGTGTTTTTAACGCCACTGTTAATTTGACTTGTGCTTAAAACAATGTCGCTTTGGCTGCTTGCTTACAACATAACGTTAATAATACTGAACGCGTGGAAATAAACAGACAACTACATGTGAATCACTTTGGTCTTTCACTTAAGAGATTTAGCCAGCAGTCACTGCTTGCTATGGTAAAATGGCAGATCTTGCTGAACCGTTACCACTCGACAGCTGCAAGGGGGACTGGGGGAGAGGGGGGCGACACAATATGGGAGATTTGCTTCAAGGCGGATATGAAGAGCTGTAGGTAGTATTGTACTTATAATGGAACAACTTTTTCTTACAAGCAATATTTGATACGGGGTGCTCTTAGAGACGGTAGTGAAAGTGCACGTGACAGTTCCCTCGGTTAAAGTGGAACGTGGTACGGTCCATGGAGAGGATCCTGGTCTGGACTACTGTATTATTTCATCATTTCCCTCAAGCTCTTCATGTGGTTATTAGTTTAATTCCTCATGATGCAAGGGCGAAATTGAACAGGTAAAGACGAGTCCAAACATGCACCAGTTCAGTAAATATTATTGAATTATATAATTATTATATTTTCAAAGCAACAATATAATAATAATAATAATAATAATAATAATAATAATAATAAAAAGTTGTTTGACTAAATTTCTTATCTAGGCCCACACAGCATCAACATAACAAATATCAAACGTCAAGAGTCAAAGGCCAGATCACATATTCCTAATGTGGAATTGTTTAGAGAAATATTATAGCAAATTTATTGTGAAATATCTAATTATTTTATATATAATATATTGTAAGATAAGTACTGTGACTTATATCAACTCTTTATTCTCATTAATAATGGATTCCAAAGTTCAGCATAACTTAGTACCACACTTAGCAACCAGTGGAGTTCAGGAACATTGGAAGTTGGAGCTTATTGTTTACATAATGATTGACAATGTGAATTTGCTGACCAGTGTTAAGCAGAACTCAGACAGTTCTTTTTAGCACATTGGCTTTTGCATTCCACTGGTGACTAGACCTGTGTATCAAAAAGAGGCTGAAAAGAGGAGATTCAGCAATGGCACTGTAAGAAATATAAATGTTTTTTTTTTTTGGACAGTACACCATGAAAACAGTTTCTAGTAGAAAGTAGAAAATCAGCATTATATTTGACCTTTAAAATCATGCAATTGCCCTCACACTTCATGATGTAGCATATTCCGTTGCTTCAACTAGACTGTAGTTTGCAGTGATGTAGCCTATGTATAACTAGGCTTCCTCCCTGGCCCTGGGTTTAACAACAATCACTCCTAAAACGGTCTAGAGTTTTAAATTACTTTATTGCTAAGTACTCAGTACAAATATAATAGCACAGTAAATGTATTATACATGCAGATGTCTTAAAACAGACAAATTAACTGCAGTGGATTCCGATTGGTTGACGTCACGTTGGCGAGTGTTCACATCACGGGAGAGAATGATTGTTTTTGCATTGCAACTTTGAGTCCTTCCTCATTGGATGTGCTTCACTCCCTCTTCCTCCGCTGACAAACAGCTGTACAGGTGTGTGATGCAGGTAGCCATTGTAGAAGTCAGCCGCGGTCAGGCTTTTCTTCAGGAGAACAGTCTTAAATCCCACCCAGCCGTCCTGTAAGGAGGGGACATACATGTTGATGTCAATATTGCACATTTTTCAATTTAATTTGTACCCTTGTTAATACTATTTAGTATGTATCTAATGTACATATTGTTTATCTTTATCTTATTCTATTCTATATTGTTTATCGTTCCTATTGCATCGTTGGTCGGAGATAAACGCCATTTCCATTCTTATGCATGTCTTGCATATGTATCAAAATTGACAATAAAAAAGTTTGACTTGATATAAAGGAAAAGGCAATGTTATGCTATTGTCACCACATACTAAACACTACAGGGTTACAATCAACCTTTATTTGAAACAGGCTCTTTATGAGGGACAGGCATCTATTCTACATTTTCCTCTTTTATTTCAGATATGTATTTTTTTTAGTAAGAATTCCATTTTGTATTTCCATTTGCTGTTGATGCTGTTTGCTGTCCATCCGTACAATCTCTAAACATCCTCCGTGTTGACCTGCTGTAACTCTTTTCATTCAAGAAACAACTGCACTAAGTTCTTCTTTGATTTGTTTCTATCATTTGGTCATTTATTTTATTTTAGATTTTATTTGACATGGACATGACCATATCATTGGATGAACCAGATGCATTGTTTTCAGTGTATTAGCGTAAATGCTAGTTTTCAACACCTAAGAAGCTGCTGTCAATACAACAGAGCACTGACTCAGAGAGAATGTAAGTCACGCCAAAGACAGCGGTGAACTAGAATGTTAAAGAATGAGGAGACATGATTTGGGTTAAAAGATGTGATTTTGTTGTTGGACTGATTTAATTAATGTTGTGGAAATATACATCATGGTTATTCTTTAGAAGTTTTGTTGGTGTATTCAAAGCCTTTCTTAGGAAATGATAGGGAGAGAGGTGGAAATGACATTCAGTTGCAAATGTGGAACACATTCCTCTACAGTGTTTTCACAATTATTGGACATAACTTTATTATAATCGATAATAAAGATACAAGATGAGTGCCGGCAAGACTTATCTGCTCACTCTAATTAAAAAATAATAATAATATAGGCCTATATATGTTTCAAGAATTCACAACCCTTTAAAAGGGACCAGGACCTTTCTCTGTTGATAAGGAAGAGGAGTTTATTGAAATGCAATGATCCTCTCTGAAGTTGCCTCCTGACGCTCTGAAGAGTGTTGGAAAAAGTCCAGGTTTGATCCTTGTCAAAATCCCCTAGGTGTATCTGGCTCCACAAAACTTATGTGAGCAGACTGAGGTCCAACATAAAATATACACTACAAGTCAACCCTTGAGTCTAAAAGGCCCAGCATCAATGTTCCCATAAAGAACTTCAGATTCACTCATTTGGACCGTCTCTTGTATGAGAAGGCTCATGGCCCAGGACTAGAGGCGTTCTCACCATGGTGGACCCTGGCATGAGAGGTTTGGACGACCCTGCTTTAATATGACATGAAGACTATGGCGGCCAAGTTTGTCTCAAATGTTTAGGGGAGAATGGGGTTATATGTCACAGATTGGTCACTTTTGTTATATCTCAACACCAGAAGGCGCTGTCTGTGAAATGTTGGCATGGAAATATCCAGAATTGCGATCACAGGTCAATTACATAGTCCTCCTTGGAGTTAGACAACTGAATTTTAGGTGAGAGGACTGTTTGTGTTTTTCATGTCAAATTGAAAATATCTAGCTCCTCAGTATTTTTCTTCAAGGCTTTTACGCAATGGGTTTATAACAAAACACTTGTGACCCTTAAAAAGTGTGAAGGGAAAGCTATAGTTAAGATTGTTGCTAGCTAGCTAACTAGTTGTTGGATGGTTGTAAGCCTTGATAATAGTGAGAAATTCCAGTTGGGGTTGGTCGTCACATTTTTTGAGGGGTTGGTTGTCACATGTTATCCAAAGGCTGCAGCCAGGAAAGGAACCCAATAACGAAAGAAAATATAAAGCTGTATCCTCACTGACACTAGCCTGGTGCTACCAGACCATCGTACTTCATTTCATTTGTACAGAAGGTCTGGCAGTGCTGTAATTGGCAAACGTTCACTCATGGAGGCGGGTGTCTGTTAAAGTTTAAAACTATTGGATCTGCCCAGTGCCACTCTGGATTAACCAACCAATCGCATAACGTTTGGTCGTCACGTGTGTCATGAGCCGGCTTCTGGCAACTGAAACTGGAGAGCGACTTCGAAGTCATCGTTCTCAGCCACTCGCTCTGTTCGCTGATTGGACCGGCTGTCGAATCTGCGGCAAAACTGGGAAATGGGCTGTACACCCAGACTGACTACTGAAGGGAAAATAAAATTTGGCCGGAAGTAGGCCGGCGGGCGGAGCCAGGCTACACTGACACCCCAGAGAAGGAAAGAATAGAGCAGGAAAAGGCAGCTAGCATGCAAAAGAAAAAAAGGGCTACAAAATCAAAACGACCCAGTGCATCCCAAACTAGACCAGCTGCCAAGGCTCCTGCCTCCCGGTGCACTCCACCCCGGCTGGGGAAGAAACAACAGAAGAGAAAGAGACGGGAGGAGCAGTCTTCATCAGATGATGAGGATAGTTTGTGTTTGGTTTGTATGGAAACGTTCTCCAACAGCCGTTCAGGGGAGGTAAGGGAGAAGTGTTGTATGTGCAACCAGAGGGCACACAAGCTCTGCTTTGTAGGAGTGAGCAGACCCTACATTTTCCATCACTGTAACTCAGATAGTGAATGTGTGTATCCTAGTTCAGTAGGCTATTATTGTTAGACCTATTTGTTTTGTTCTTTATGTTGTTACATAGGCTGGTCTTAATATGGCTTTTCTCTTTGTTTATTCCTTGCACATTTTGTGTTAAGATGCATTAAGTTATGTAGGCCTATTTGTCAACTTGACAATGAAATTACACTTTCAAATTTAGTTTTGCTTTCTTGCCTTCTTTTTTGTTTGATAAGATAACATTGTGACAAACAACGCCATACTGTGTGAAAACCGACCCCTTGATGGGGTTGGTTGTCACAAATGTGTCAGGGTGTCTTTAATGATACATTTCTTCTTTATTACAATACGTTGGAAACCGAGAGGGATACACATTTCAAGCCAACACCTTAAGCTTCAATTTAATGTAGGAATGACGTTTTGGTGATGAGCAATTCCATTCAATCCCTACCAACCCCGTTCTCCCCTACCTGTCACCCTACCTGTCACATGATTTGAGTAATATTTTCCAAGTTTGCACACACACTGCAGGTTATCAAATCTAAATTCTGCTGTCTATAACATTCAACTCGGAATGAATGAATAAAGCCCCATAGTCTACATATAGATGGATGTTTTGACGTGGGTGGAGTTTACAGGTTTAGGTGATTGGGAGTTGGACACACCTTACAGCAGACAGCCAGAGTGTTGGTCTCCTTCTGAAAGCTGACGGAGCCAGGGACTGGAGACCTTGTGGGATCTGCAAACAGCATGGGAGGATATGACACAGATCAGGGTCTCAGCAGCACTTAAGGTTCTCACTGATTTCTACCAATACATTTTCAAAACCTTTCCATTCAACTTCACCCAATTTCCATAACCTAATGTAGGCCTGTTTCACAAATACATGGCTCAATAATCAAACTTGTTTTGTCATTTTAAAAGCCATCAATTATTCTTCATGCACTTCCCAGGCATTTTGCAGATAAGCAAAGAAGCAAGACCTGAAACAATAGTAATTCAAGGAAATATTTCTCATAACATTAGACACGTTTTGGGATTTTTGGAAACATGCTTTTAACCTTAGCGAAAATTTAGTTTTTCAAAACTTTTCCAGAACATTCAGCTATTTCCAAACCAAATCCAGGTCTGGAAAAAGTTTCCACGAATTGTATAACTTTTCTAGGAATTTGATGACCCTGGGAACCCTGTATACACAACCACCCACACACACCCACCCACCCACACACACACACACACACACACGGCTCACAAAGGTCACATTGTTTGTTGTGACAGTGATCATTTTGCAACAAAACTTGCTAAATGTCAAAGTTGAATATGTCTCAAAGTTGAGACATATTCAGGGATTTGAATAAACTTACCTGATAACGAAATGTGACATTTCCCTACACAGTGGAGCAGCTTGATTGTCCTACCCATCCACATGGTTCTCAGAGGTATCTGGTGTGTTAGAGAGAGAAGGCCCAGTCAATACAATGAGAGTTAACCCCATGAGTGTACACCATGGCTCTCACCTAACAATAACTTTAGATCAGTAACATCACCCTGGATCCAATGGCCCGATACAGACGGTCTATCTGCTCACAGGTCTGCTCCTCCCACACCAGCCAGCTCATGGACAAATCAATCTTTGGGGCTGTATGGGGGGGGGGGGGGGGCATTCATGTAGAAGTTGGAAGAATTCCTTTTGTTTTATCTTAAGAATGATTCAGTCTAAATACTAGGTGCATCTCAAACAATTAGAATATCATGGAAAAGTTTGTAATCGTAATTTAATTAAAAAAGTGAAACCTCTTTATATATATATATTCAGGATTAATTAGATCATTTCATATTCATGACTCACTTTGTGTAATGAATCTAGAATATATGAAGGTGTCACTCTTTGAAGTAAATGACGTCATTTGTTGAGATGCACCTGTACAGTATGTAGCTCAGAACTACGTACCAAATGTTGCCCCTGCGTTCCTTTGCTCCACTCTGTGTTCCATTCTCTCAGACAGTGTCGTTAAAGTGTCCATCAGCTGAAATCCAGAACACAAATATATCAACTATGGCTGTGTTCGGAAAGCCATACTAACGTCGTACTCATACTCATTTCATCGTCAATTTGAGTACGTGACGGTTGTGTATGCGAGTTTGGGTAGGCGAGAAATGCCCGGATGAGTACTACGGTAACTTCCGGGAAGATTTTGGGTATGGATCGATTGGATACTTTTCCTACTCAACCGCCCCACAATGCATCGCGTCTTTCCAAACGACAAGGAAGGTTTTTTTTTTATTCTTTACTTACAGTTCTGAAGTTCCTGCACAACACAGGACTGTATGTCAAAATCTAGTTCTACACCTTAACCTGTGGAGGGCGGTAATACGCTAAACAGCGTCTGAACGGCCGGAATCTTATAAGAAGAAGAAGAAATTCTTTCAGTGTGAATGTTTCGACGCACCTCGCATACACAATCGATCTTTAAGTAGACTGGGGTTGCGTTCCGAATCGCATACTTTCTACTATATAGTATGTAGGAAAAAGATTTAGGATGTCCCGATTCTTGTGGCTAGATTTTGGATGGTTAGAAGTACCCGGATGTCCTACTTCATGCGGCCAAGATTGTTAGTGTTGAAAAGTGCATCCTATTTGGGCGATTCTGACCCACAATCCAGTGTGCACGTGAAGTGACGTCACATCGACGAAGCCTCCATATGAAAACAAACGGGGATGCGACGGATATAAAAGCAAGAGGCAAGATCAAGGCGCAATGTTATGATGAAATAAGAGAGAAAAGTATGTCCCAATAGTATGCCTACTGCATCCTAACTAGATTCTTTTTATCATCGGATGTAGTATGTAGAATAGAAAAAAGAAAGAGTATGCGATTCGGAACGCAACCAGTATGTAGCAGAGGTGTGGACTCGAGTCATGAATTTGATGACTTGAGACTCGACTTGACAAAATGTAAAGAGACTTGCAACTTGACTTGGACTTTAACATCAATGACTCGTGACTTGACTTGGACTTGAGGCTTTTGACTTGACAAGACTTGCTACTTTCCCCAAAACCCAAAGATTAAAAAGTATATTTTTAATTAGGCTTACCGCTCTGTATCTTTCATCATGTAGCCTAGAGTAGCGGAGGAAACTGGTGGATGTAGGCCTACCGGTACCGCGCTGATCTGCTTATCAGGTGTCGGCCAGAACACCACTTAAGGCCAAAAACGTTTTGTAGCCTATGTGTGAGTGTCTGTTTTTGTTCGGGTATAAAAACCACGAGGTGGTCAACATAACACAAATTAATAAATGTGTTTATTCTGTAAAGGAGTGGTTTAAAATTAACAATATTATTGCAAAATATGAGTTAAATGTTAAAAATCACTGGTAAATAGTGCATTTAGGAAGTGCAATGTCCGTACAATTTTTTTTCCACAAATTCAATTGCACTTGTTTTAATAAATAAAGACAGATTTTAAAAGCGTACATGATGTGGGTAAATTACTTTTTGGTTAAAAGGACTCAAAATGACTTGAAGCTCTAACTGCAGGACTTGGGACTTACTTGAGACTTGTCAGCATTGACTTGGGACTTGACTCGGGACTTGCCTGTCTTGACTCGAGACTTACTTGTGACTTGCTAAACAATGACTTGGTCCCACCTCTGGTATGTAGTATATAGATGTTGAGTATGCAGGAGGGAGGATGTTAGTATGGCTTTCCGAACACAGCCAAAGTCACCCTCCTGTTTAGTACAAGGTTAAGGAAGCAGTGCCCTCTCCTCACCAGCTGTGCTCCTTTGGTGGCCAGCTGTGCTCCCAGCTCGTCAGCGGTGCACTGCTCGGGGACCTGGTGCAGATGTTGGTTCAGTATGGGACCCACGTCAAACCTGGGAGGCAAGGACATGTTCTCAATGCTTTGTGTTTGTAGTGAGGGGACCTATAGGGCTGGGCCATTTAACCCTCAAATCAACATCACAATTGAACATTTGACCTCCATTGTTTATTTGCCCTCATAGTTAACTGACAAGGTGTTTACTGTAAATATGCTCAACTATTAAAGCTGGGATATTTGATCTAATGAAATAGTACATACAGTATCTCACAAGAGTGAGTACACCCCTCACGTTTCTTCAAATATTTCATTATATCTTTTCATGGGACAACACTGAAGAAATGACATTTTGATACAATGTAAAGTAGTCAGTGTCCAGCTTGAATAACAGTGTAAATGTACTGTCCCCTCAAAATAACTGAACACACAGCCATTAATGTCTAAAGTGCTAGCAACACAAGTGAGTACACCCCTTAGTGAAAATGTCCAAATTGGGCCCAAAGTGTCAATATTTTGTGTGACCACTATTATTTTCCAGCACTGCCTTAACCCTCTTGAGTTCACCAGAGCTTCACAGGTTGCCACTGGAACCCTCTTCCACTCATTCATGACGACATCACAGAGCTGGTGGATATTAGAGACCTTGCACTCCTCCACCTTCCGTTTGAGGATGCCACACAGATGCTCAATAGGGTTTAGGTCTGGAGACATGCTTGGCCAATCCATAACCTTGGGCGACCGTGGCTCAGGTGGTTAAGCGGGTTGGCCAATGATCCAAGGGTTGGCGGTTCGATCCCTGCTGCCACCTGTGTCATGGTTGTTGTGTCCTTGGGCAAGACACTTCACCCACCTTGCCTCGTGTGAATGTGTATGACTGCTGTATGTTTGAGGTGGTGGTCGGAGGGGCCGTAGGCGCTGAATGGCAGCCACGCTTCCGTCAGTCTGCCCCAGGGCAGCTGTGGCTACTATGGTAGTTTACCACCACCAGTATGACTGTGTGTGAATGAATGGAACCTGGAACCCTGTAAAGTGTCTTTGAGTGCCTTGAAAAGCACTATATAAATCCAATCCATTATTATTATTATTATTATTTACCCTCAGCTTCTTTAGCAAGGCAGTGGTCATCTTGGAGGTGTGTTTGGAGTCGTTATCATGTTTGAATACTGCCCTGCGGCCCAGTTCCCGAAGGGAGGGGATCATGCTCTGCTTCAATATATCACAGTACAAATTGGCATTCAATGAACTGTAGCTCCCCAGTGCTGGCAGCACTCATTTAGCCCCAGACCATGACACTCCCACCACCATGCTTGACTGTAGGCAAGACACACTTGTCTTTGTACTCCTCACCTGGTTGCCACCACACACACTTGCCACCATCTGAACCAAATAAGTTTATCTTGGTCTGATCAGACCACAGAGATGGTTCCAGTGATCCATGTCCTTACGCGCCCCACACACGTCCTACCTCTACTGCGCGTCTACCTCGCGTCTGCGTCTTACTTTTTGTCACAGACTGTGAAATCAACGTAGAGCGAGCACACATCCAACCTCAGACGCACTGCTGAGGCGCGTCGGAGGCACGTCTGCAGCGACGCTCCCCTTCACCTCAGGAGGCTCGCCTATTTTTTTTCTGAGAGCAGCGCGTCTCTCTCGCGTCTCTGTGCTTTAACTCAGTGGTTCCCAACCTGGGCTCCGCGCCCCCCAGCAGGGGGCACCAGAGATCGCAAGGGGGGCGCACAAGTTTGTCTGTGCTGAAGTTGTGACTTGTGAAAAAAAAAAAAAAAAAAAAAAAAATTGCATTTTTTTTAACCTTTATTTATACAGGTATATCCCATTGAGTCCGAAGACTCTTTTGCAAGGGAGACCTGTTCCCATTTACACGTTACCATTCACACACACATTCATACACCGATAGCAGGCTAACTATCGACATTCACACGAGGCAAGGTGGGTTAAGTGTCTTGCCCAAGGACACAACAACTATGACACAGGTGGCAGGGCGGGGATCGAACCTCCAACCCTTTGATCATCGGCCAACCCGCTCAACCAACTGAGCCACAGTCGCCCAAACATTAAATTCATAAAACCCCAATAACATCCAATTGGATAATCAAAACGATGTTTAATGCTAATTAAAACATATTATTGGTCCACATTTAAATTCATTATTATATGACCTCTGAACTTGCGTAAGCAACCTTCCGGTCGGCTTGTGGGTGGCGGGCGATGCTGATTGTTTTGCTGTGGTCAGCCTCACTTTACACAGAAAAAAAAAATTCTGTGAAACGTAAATGTACAGATGGTTCGTCTGTACCAAAGATGAAAACAAAGCAATATCTCGAGAGATACATCGATTTTGGTTTTATGGAAGGACAGGACAGTTTTCGGCCAGAATGCGTCATTTGTGGCGAGAAGCTAGCTATTCAAAGCATGAAACCATGCAAACTGAAACGACACCAGGAGACCAAACACCCCGAGACTATTGGTGAAAGTCGAGAATATTTTGAGAGAACGAAGCAATTGGCACTATCAAGAAGATCCACGGACATCAGAAAAGCTTTTGAAAAAGCAGATACTGATTTACACAGAGCCACGGAGCTCTGTGTAAATCAGTACCTGTTTATTTTTTTTTGCAAATAAAAGTTATTAATCACTCTATTCTTTTATTGTGTGTATGTGGGTCGGAGTTAGGGTTGGGGGGGCCTTGCTTGTCTTGGACCCTGGCACGGGGGTCCTCAGGGAAAAAAGGTTGGGAACCACTGCTTTAACTGATAGAGAAATACTCTGCTGACAGTCATACCAGCAGCATTCACTCTAGTTAAACGTTTACCCGGTGTGTTTATTTCAAAATAAAACATCCATCAGTCGTATACGCGAATAATCCCTTTATTTCACGATTTATTTGTGCAATCAAAATCCGAGGGATTTAAAACCTAATTTTCAATTTGTTCTGGCATTTCATTTTTGGATAAATGACACATATAGAGATCCAATATAGTGAAGAAATAAAAAAGACCATGATGAGCGCAACAGTTTTCCGTTGCTCTATCTGTGTCTACGGCCTTCTTCTTCCCCGACCACACCCCCCTCTCTCTCTCCCGTATAAATCAGTAAAGTAATTTTTGAAATACTCTGCTGAGAGTCATATTAACTTCATACTGGCAGCTTTCGCTGTAGTTTCACCATTTCCTGGTGTGTCCCCTTCAAAATAAAACTTCCAACAAGCGAAAACATGGCAAAAAAAAAGAAAAAAAATGGCAATGGGGCGCACGGATTACTGTCCAGACTCAATATAAATCATATGCATCATAGATGACATGAAATAACTTCATTTTTAATGGGAATTATCTATGAAAACTCTATGTAGAAAGATAGGGCTTTTAGAAGCAGCGCTGCAGCAGCAGCAGCTGCTGAGACGTTGCATGTGTGTCCGAGAAAAGTCCGAGAGAGGCAGCAGTAAGGTAAGGCGACGCGCTCCAGAGGTAGACGCAGGATGTGTGTGGGGCGCGTTAGTCTGCTTGTCTTCAGCAAACTTTTTGTGGGGTTTCTTGTGCATCATCTTTAGAATAGGCTTCCTTCTGGGACGACAGCCATGCAGACCAGTATGATGCAGAGTGCGGCGTATGGTCTGAGCACTGACAGGTTGACCCCCCACCCCTTCAAGCCCTTCAGCAATGCTGGCAGCACTCATACGTCTATTTTCCAAAGCACAACCTCTGGATATGACGCTGAGCATGTGCATTCAACCTTCGTAAACTGGGCTGCAGGGCAGTATTTCAACATGATAACAACCCCAAACACACCCCCAAGACAACCACTGCCTTGGTAAAGAAGGTGAGGGTAAATGTGATGGATTGGCCAAGCATGTCTCCAGACCTAAACCCTATTGAGCATCTGTGGGGCATCCTGAAACAGAAGGTGGAGGAGTGCAAGGTCTCTAATATCCACCAGCTCCGAGATGTCGTCATGAATGGGTGGAAGAGGATTCCAGTGGCAACCTGTGAAGCTCTTGTGAACTCCATGCCCAAGAGGGTTAAGGCAGTGTTAGAAAATAATGGTGGCCACACAAAATATTGACACTTTGGGCCCAATTTGGACAATTTAACCTAGGGGTGTACTCACTTTTGTTGCCAGCACTTTAGACATTAATGGCTGTGTGTTCAGTTTTGAGGGGACAGTACATTCACGCTGTTATAAAAGCTGTACACTGACTACTTTACATTGTATTAAAGTGTCATTTCTACAGTGTTATCCCATGAAAAGATATAATGAAATATTTGAAGAAATTTGAGGGGTGTACTCACTTTTGTGAGATACTGTATTTTATCATTGTGATTTGAAAAAAAAGGGGAAATGCAAAGATGAACTATTTATGGATATTTATAGATGTTTCCAACTAAAATCAAAGCTTGGCTTGAAGTGAAAATCAAGTTATCTAAAACAGTTGAATATAAATAACTTCAACACTTCATAACAAGTCAAATAAATGGTTTTAAATATTGCCCTTTGACAAGTAGAAAAATAACTTGAATTTATTGTAAACATACATTTTAAATATTTCCGTGTGTAAGTAAACAAATAACTTGAATCTTTAGTAAACAAATGTTTTAAATATACTTTTCTTATTAAAAAAATGGAAATAAATCACTGCTGATTTAGAGTAAAAAAAAAGCGGGGTTTGGACAGGGCTCAAATCGAAATAACCGACACGTGCAAGTTTAAGTGGATTACGGGGTCTGAATGTCGTGTGTGGAGTTGTCCCTTTGTGTACCTGTCAGGGCGGATCTGCATGATGCTGACTCCTGTCAGCTTGTCCCCATGCAGGATGGTGTGGAAGACGGGGGCAGGGCCGCGCCACCTGGGCAGCAGGCTGGGGTGAACATTCAGGATCCCACTGAGAGACACACAATACACACACTTAAAACCCAGCTTCTAATGGGATTATTTGTGTGTGGATTAGACTCAGTTATGTGTGACTATAGGTGGTAGCCAGGGCTCCATGCTAACACCATCCAGTTGCTCTGGGGATAATGCGTATACATTAAAATAAAACGTGACTTTTATTGAACCAAGAGTTGTGCATCTTTGTTTGAAGCTTTATGTAGGAATTAAGGTTAAAAGATTAAGTCAGCTATTCTAATCCAAAAATATGTTTGGGTCAAAATCAGTGAATATCTCCTCACCGTCCACTATCTGTCCATACTGTGTGCAGCGCTGAAGAAAGTAAGGTGTTAATACACAGCCTACGCTCTGTAAACTGGTTTGGAAACGAAGGGAGTTGGAAAAACACAGTCCACACTTCTCCAACCAGGGTTATCATGTTACTGTTTACCTTTGTTTTCTCTTCCAAAAGAGTTGCCAGTTACTGATGTAGCCACACATAGAATCAATGTTTAGAAATACTTGTTGAGTGTTTTGTTGGAGGCATGCAACAAAGGCTATCACTTGAAAATTGCTTAAAATAAGACATAACCAACCATAAAAGAGTGGATTGACATTGATAGTTTATAATACTGTATATTTACGATAGAAAGAATCATGTTTAAGAACTCAAAATAAACGGCAAAGAGGAAATAATCAATGGCCAGAGCTTGAAAAAACTGAGCTATTCTTAGAATAAATTGCAGCAGCTTTTACAATTCAAGTACAGTGGCTGGTAGGCTATGGGATTTCTATTAGCCATAATCAGGTTAAAGGTTCACATCAATGCAATGCGGTCTTCAAGCAGCGAGTTATCTAGCATCATCTCAGATCCATAAGTGTGATAAAACATGATAAAAAGCATCAAAACAGACATTGGGAAGGATTTGTACTTGTTCCGCCATTGTGGCGCATACACATTCACCCATATGTCGATCTGCACATGGACCGGCAGTGAGACAGGTGCCGGTTTGTAGCGTTCTCTCTTCTGATTGGTTATCAGTAGTGGGATCCCCGAAAAGTTTATTACATGCAGAGCAAGTGACTTAGAGATCGGCTTTATAAAACGTGCACACTATATAAGTGATCACTGTATGAATAAAGAGCGATTTAACACTGATATTAACATAAATAAATCGCTTACTTCACCTTTAAAGTTCACAGTGTCACTGAGGATGCTGTCCCAGACATAGAAGACTTACTATGGGAACTTGTTGATGAGTGTGTCTGGCAGCAAACAGCCAAAGGACACCACCACTCCGACGTCAAAGCGTCCGTCCACAGTGTGAGGAGGCCAGCTGTGGAGAGGGAGCTGGTTCTGCTGAGCAAACCTCTTGACTGGTACATCCCCGGAGAGAGTCACTACTTCAAGAGACTCCACTATGCCTTCACTGGAGCGCCTACACACACACACACAACAAAGGGCTTTACATAGCTATGTCATGCACTCACTCACTTCTTTTATTAATTTAAAAAGGTGCACAATATAACTTCTGTTGTGTCCTTTACTTTAAGAGATTGATTGATTGATTGATTGATTTTAGTTTATTTCAGACATCCACATACAAAACAAAATGAAAAGCATGGAAATACAATAAATATGCCTGAAAAGGAGCAGGAAGAAGTATACACTTATTTAATCCTACCCCAAGAGATTAAAAACCATTGAAACACTTAGATAGCGATGTAGAATGGCTGCAATGAAAATGCAAGATGATGATGCCCAACACATTGTGTACTATGTTGCACTCTATATTTCTACATGTTATGTCATTTTAGAATCAAATACTATAAAGAAACCAAGAAGCGCCCATTATGGTCAAGTATGTATTTGGTTCTAAAATGTCATACTGTTGCGTAAAAATAACATAACGTGGTAGGGTCCAAACAATAACACAGGAGTGTCTAGTGATGTTGTTAAGTCTATCTTTTGACCTGTTCCCCTTGACTACCGTGTTTGAGCTAAGCTAACCTGGATGAGAGACTTTTGCCAATTTCTAAATAAAAAAATACACACACAGTTACAGGAACCCTGGTTTCTGTCAGCTTTTCTTGAGCCGGAGAGTGAGGCAATAAGCTAAAAATGGAAAATGTTGAACTATTCCTAGAATAAAAACAAATTTTCCCACAAATAAATAAAACATACATAAACGTAGCCTCTGTAGCCTATTTACATTGATATGGGTGATGATTGTGCTCTGGTGCTCTGTCCTAAGATCTTCACCTGTCAACCTGTGTCCTAATGGTGGGGTAAGCAATGCTCGAGAATGTTTGTTGATAAAATCAACAATATCTTCTAAAAACCTGCTTCCTGTAGGCCAATGTAATGTGAGAATAACTGGTGTTAATATACAGGCTGTAAACTGGATGGTAAACAAAGGGAGCCCACAGTAGTATGTAAACATGCCCGTTTGAGCCTCGGCTGTGTGTATTAACACCAGATTCTTTTTTTCAGGGCACTCACAGTACGGACAAGAAGCATATCGTCAACATTCTCCAGAAGCTTGCCCCGACTTTAAACACACATGTAACATGACAGTAAGCAGCTGTGTAACTGCATAGCAGACTGTGGTGACTAGCTAGGCCTCCTCTGTACAGCTCCTACCTGCTGGATGTGAGCAGTTTGAGAGACTCCACGGCGAAGTGATCTGATCCAAAGAAGAGCAGTCTCCATGGGGGTCGTGATGAGGCCGTGAGATGCCTCGCCCCTGCTCTCCCCCTCCAGCCTGTGGTCAGCTGCTGGACGGCCCTCACAGCTCGGCCGCCCGGCCACATACTCACAGCGGAGCAAACACAGTCCAAAGAGTCTATCGTTCAGGAGAGGGGATTTGTCCTAAATGTGTCGGCGTAGGGCGCCGCCATGTTTTCCATGACACTTCCGCGTCCGTTTTCTTCTTCGCGGTTGGTTTATGTTGGTGATAGAAAAACAGGTGCCACCTAGTGGACACGGAGGGATTATGCTCAGGTTACTCACGTGACGGTAGACCCTTTTTTTATAGACATAATAAAGAATGTATTATGCCTATGATTTTTTTTGGTATTTCACAGAAGATTATTACTGAGTTTGAGCGGTTTGGTTTACAGTGTGGTTCTAGTCCGTAAATTGAAGCTATATAATCATGCCCAATCATGATGTGCATACGTGCTCGTGTAGAGGACAGATTTAGGCTTATTAAGTGACATCTGAAGTGTACAAAGTAAGTGTGTGTTCTAGTAATTCTATGCTTTCTAAAGCTTTGGCTCAATATACTGTGAGCTGGAACGATCTAGAGATGTTTTTTTTTATTATCTTATAAACAAACACAAACAACAGAAAAAAACATGACATCACAATTCAGGGCTGTCCATCAATTAGAAGTCAAAAATGCAACAAAAAAATGAAGAGAAAAAATAGGCTACAAACTAATTAATTAATTAATGAAATAAACTATTAATAGTTTAGTTTATATTTTATATAAATCGGTCGGTCCCTAATATGTACAGTAATATAAGAGGTTTGAGCCCAGAATGTCTGCCATACTTTTGGTGGAATGTGTCTTTAATTAATGATTTTTCTATGTAAAATAATAAAAACATGAACAAATGCTGTTAAAATAACTATGTTGATATTGCAATATATAACACAGTGATTTATTAGATTTTATGGCCCATCTCACAGAAAATCAGTTAACTTCTTTTCTGAATGAATAAGTAGGACAGACTGATCAAATATGATTTTAAAAGTAAACGTATTGACTACATCCCAGTCTCTGTGTCTGACCTTCTCTATCCATCTAGGGAAAGCTGGAGAACGTTTTCAGTTGACTGAAAGCTTTTGTTACTTGGTTTAATATGAGTTGTTAGAAATGTGACCTTCGTCTTCAATAAGCCAACCTGAACGTCTATAAACTACTAATGCTGTGTACTTTACATAATACAGTGGATCACATAATACAGTAGATCACTGTAAGCGGAATGTTTTTTTTAGCTAACTTCCTGTCAGTTACTGCAGTTAGCAGTCCCCTCCCTCGTCCCTACGTCACCACATTAATGCACTGCGGTCTTCAAGCAGCTAGTTATCTAGCATCATCTCAGATCCATAAGTGTGATAAAACCATAGATAGTAAATAATATGGATGTAGCATCCGGGCTGACCTCAGTTATTCACACGGCATCCAATAATCCTGGTTTGTGCGCGTCGCCATCTTGTGAGATTTTTACTCTGCCTCACTCCTCTTGCCGAAAAGGGGGATCGACGTCACGTCGGGGGGAGGGAGATAGCTGACGTATACCTCCGAGGCAAAGTAAGGGACAACGGGCGGAGAGCTGTCACTCAAGAGATCGCGCCAATACATTTTAACCTCTAAAAGAATAAGAACTAGCGTGGGCCAAAAAAATTCACCCCCCTCAGTGTTGTCATGGAGATATGACCTTAACATACAGACTAAAATGGTTTTGTGGCCCAGGCTGTAAATAGGTTTAATAAGACTTTGAATACGGCCTATCTAACAAGTGAGTCAAAGAAAAACTGCTCGTCTTGGCGCCACCCCCAGTGGCACTTTCTGGTTACTACAGTTGTAGGTCACTTCCTTATTGGATGCCGGTAAAAATCGCTGAGGTTGGAGCTTGGATAAAACATGATAAAAACCATCAAAACAGACATTGGGAAGGATTTTTACCTGCTCCGCCATTGTAAGCACATACCCATTCAACCATCTGTTGCTCTGGCGTGCACCGGCAGTGAGACCATGGAGTGTATATACTATATATGAGTGAGACGGGTGTCGGTTTGTAGCGTTCTCTCTTCTGATTGGATAAAAATTTTGGGATCCTCCAATAAGTTTATTTGCCGATAACATGCAAAGCAGCTGACTGAGAGATCGGCTTTATGAAACTTGCACATTATGAAAGTGATCACTGTATGAATAAAGAGCGATTTAACACTTATATTAACATAAATAAACCGCTTACTTCACCTTTAATAAAGGAATTTCAAAAACAAATCTTTATTTTGATTTGTGATAGGCCTCAGTCTGAACAACAAAGGCATCATATTCAGTTCAGAACGGTTCAAAACACAGGTTCCAACACACTCTTGGTCCCTTACATTAATATGAAGCTAATGTCAACATGTTCACTTGATAGCACAGTTTATTACAAATAAGATAAATATAGTTTTCCTTAAGTCTCATTTACACTTGTAGGCCCTCAGAACACTATGGTGTGGAGTCCTTCCCCTCAAACAATGTGGGGAATGTCATCCATGCCTCTTCTCCCCTGCTTTGATCCTCATGTATGACATCACACCTCATTTACCCCTTTTCCACCTACGCAAAGTCTGGGGTGTCGGTGCCCAATCAGGAAGCAGTTCTTTGGTTTTCCACTGCCAGAGAGCTGGTTTCCAGCCAGAAAACTGCTTCTAGAGTGGCTCCGTTTGTTGTGCTTAAAGCTAGCGATAGCGTTAGCCGGGAGAGCGGCGATGTCGTGCGACGTACACAAGACATTTACAGTGACATCATGACATGGCTCTCTAACCATAGAAAAGCTAACAGATTCGTAATAGGTTCCCAAGTTAAACCGGCTGGCTCTAGCACCAGCCCGGAACTGGAAGCTGGTTCCCGTTGGTGGAAAAAGGGTAGTGTGTCTGTGGCGGCTGTAGGGTTCAACGTGCTGAACAGCTGTGTGTTTGTCAATGACATCACCCTCTTCTTCAGTCTGAAGCTTCAGAGCATTCCCCCAAGCTAGTCCCATCCTCCCAATAGAACATATCCAGGTCATAGCCAGGGTCAGCTGCTGTCTCTTTGGTTACATCGTCTTGCTGTTAGCTTGCTGATAGTGTTTTTCTATGGTTGGTCCTCTGTGCTGTAGCCTCTCACTCATACGGGCTTTGAATCTATAAGATGAGTCGCTGACCCAGGATCTTGCGGTTGATCTCAGCCAAGGCCACAGAGAACACAAAGGCCTTTTCATCAGACAGACCGGCGTAAATATCCACCTCCTTCTCTTGTTTCTCTGTCAACACACAGAAAAAAAACAGTCAAAACCCAGAATTCTGACCAAAGAATCACTTGAAAAATTGTGTCTATGTCTATATTGGTCAAAGAGACCACTAATTATCCGTCACTTTCTGACTGAACAGCTTCATGGAAGTGATATTTCACAATGGTTCATATGAAAACTAACACAATTCATTAAAGCAAGTCAATTGGTGCTTTTAAAGTCATGATATGAAGCTAAGACAGACTCCATGTTCTCTTCTCTTTCCAGACAGCTGGGGCGTTATGAGCGCTGCGCTGTTAGTCAGCTTAATAAAGTCACTGAAGATGACCCCAAACTATGTATACAGTGCCCTCCAAAAGTATTGGAACAGTGAGGCCAATTCCTTTATTTTTGCCGAAGACTGGAAACATTTGGGTTTGACACCAAATTATGAATATGAGACAATAGATCAACATTTCAGCTTTCATTTCCAGGTATTCCCATCTGGATCTGATACATGTCTGAGAAGATATCATTATTTGAAAAGGAACACCACATTTTTAGGTGAGCAAAAGTATTGGAATAGATAGACTTGAAATAAATTAAAGTAAACAAGATTTAATACATTGTTGCAAATTCTTCTTTTGCAATAGCTGCATCAAGCCTGTGACCCATTGACATCACAAAACTTTTGCATTCTTCTTTTGTGATGCTTTTCCAGACTTTCACTGCAGCCTTTTTCAGTTGTTGTTTGTTTTGGGGGGTTACTTAGCCTGGAAATCCAGACCCTGATATCTTGAACGATAGAGGGTCTGGGCACGATCAATAGTAATTTCCAACTCAAGGGGCGGCTCCTACTCGTGCATTTCAAATGCCACTGCATGCAGTTGGATAGCACTACAACCAATCAGAGCGATGCACAAGGTGACGTAAGCCCCTTTCGTTTAGCGAACAGCTGTTAAACTGTTAAATTAAACGTTTGCCGTTGTCGGTCGGCAAAACAGAACATTCCACTTACTTGCTAATGAAAGATTTGAGTGCCGTCTTCCAAATCGTAAAGGGTCAAGGCCAAAGCAGTCTCAAACGCACACAACATATCCGCAGCCATCTTTGATGTTTACTATCACGGCTTCGACGTCGCATGCACGTCACTGTCGTCATCCGGTTACGTCCGCCCCAGAGTACCATATAAAGGGCTCTGGTGCGCCCATATTAGATAGAACCAATTGAAACGTGAGCCAGGATTTCTGGACTTTCTGAACAAGCTTCAATGGAGAGTGTCCAGACCAACAGGCGCAGCAAATTTAATTTGCCAGCGCCTAGTGGCAGGTCTGGGAATGCCAGGCTAGGGGTTACTCTCTTCACTCTCCTCTTTAGCAGGTAAAATGCTTGCTCTATAGGGTTTAAGTCTAGAGATTGACTTGGCCAGTCTAAAACCTTCCATTTCTTGCCCCTGATGAACTCGTTTGTTGTTTTTGCAGTTTTTTTGGATAATTTTCTTGCTGCATGATGGAGGATCTTCCAATCAGTTTGGTTGCATCTTTCTTTAAATTTGCCGTTTATGTCTAATACATCTAGGATATATGGAACTTTCACTTCTTGAATTAAATGACAAAACAAATCAAGCTTTTCCATGATATTCTAATAACATGAGATGCACCTTTAGAGATGTAATATTCTATAAATAGGGCTCCTTTCTCACCTCCGCACAGCAGCAGTCCCTTGGTAAAGTGGGTTTATATGTCAGAGCATTGTTTTTTGTTGTGTACCAGAAAATGCTGGACACAATACATGCTGATGCTGTTTTGTCTGTTCCATTCTATTACAGGTATACATCACCAGAGATCTAGATAATATGTCAATTAAGCACTTGTTTTACCTTTTTCTTCTTCCTGTTTCTTCAGCCCCACTGTCTTGGGTCGGCCCCGCCCCCTTCTGATGGGATCTGATTGGCTGTTGGCCCTGGGCCGTCGCCTGTTCTCCATGTCATTGGTTGAAGAAGAGTCGATCCTCTCTCTGCGAATGCGCTCCGTCCTCCTCCGCTTGAAGTCCAGTTTGTCTAAATGTCACCATACATAAGCATGTGTGTGAGGTTAGAAACAATGCTATTCAATTGAGTGATTTACCCTGTGTTCCAAATCACATACTCTTTCTTTTTACTACACTACATAATAGTACAGAAGAGTTTTAGGGCCACAGGAGAGAAACAAAATCAGATAAGGTAGTTTTTTTTCTTCGTTATGTCGAGAAAAGTCAAGAATAAAGACGAACACTCCAAAATGCTATGGTAGTAAGAGGGGCATTTATGTATTTTCAGCATACTACAATTGACATACATGTATTGGGATAGGGCTGCAACAACGAATCGATTAAACTAAAAGCGTTGGCAACGAATTTGGTCATCGATTCGTTGAGTCGCACGATTGATAAGTCACTTGTAGGCGCGGCACTGTTTACATCCAGCCGCCGACAGGTTCATGCACGCCCACAGCGAGCCATCCGCACGTGAAGCGGTGCGGGAAAGCTATAGTGTGAGCGGCCACAGCTTGAATTTTGGTCATATCTAACACTGGACTGCAGGCCTATATAAAAGTGTTGTACCTTTGCTGTCTTTGGGTTAAAAAAAACTCCTTCAACTCAGTATCCGTCTAGTCCAAAAAAAACTGCAGACGATCTGCAGACGGGCTCGGACAGTCGGTATCGGCGCATCAACAGTCATTCAAAGCAGCAGCAGTAATCACACAACCCAACGGTTTAGAAAGTCCCGTCAGTTAAAAATAGTAATCCTGTTTTTAAATCCATGTTAAAATCGGAAAGGATATAGAGCTAGTTGGCTTAAAAAAGTAGCAAACATGTCAAATGTGATGTGTTCAGGCCGGCTCAGTAATATGATTGATGTGTTCAAATGCAACACAAAAAAAAGAAATTTTAGATTTTGGCGAACACTTGTTTTCCCAGCAATATAAAATAGATAGTAAAGATGGAATTATGACCTGTTTAATGTCCTATCTTGAGCTAGGATCATATCAGCAATTAAAGCAATAATACAAGTTCTATTTCAACACAATAATAGAAAAGTATCAATAGTGATATCAATTAAGACTTGGATCGTTAAGGAGTCTTGAAAATGGTATCAATGTCAATAAAAATTAACGATCTCCTGTCATCTGAGAGAAATTAAGATGATTAGATTTTTTTAACACTTAGTATTTACCGGTTAAAAATCTTATCGGATGACTGGTTTACCATGGACATCCCTTATATACTGTATAAATGTATATCATACATTGTATTTTATTTGTGTTATCCCAGTTAAGTTTATTTTAATTTTGTTTATCATTTAATATTGCTTTTAATAGTTCCGGGACGTTGGAGCAATAACCTGGTGTTTTGACACTTCAGTCTGCACTGTGAATTTGAAGTAATGTTCGGTTTTTGAATAAAGATGAGGCATTTACAAATGTTTATTTTTTTTTATCCCATTCACCGATTAATCGATTATTAAAATAATTGTTAGTTGCAGCACTATATTGGTACATCCTAAATCTTTTTCTGGCATACTAGACCATGCAAAACTGAACTATGGAAATAAAAACAAAATGGAAATTCAGTCTGATTATAAGTGTGTGATAAAGCTAGTTAGTCTTTTGAGTTTGACCTTTTTTCAATTATTTATTCTGAACTAATATTGGAACATATTTTAATATATTAATATCTTCAAACGACTGAAGTATTCAGCATTTAACCAAACGTCATCCTCATGCACAGAGTCTGATTTATGGCTATATGATCATGAATAACTGTGTGGAATTACACATAAAAATAAATAAAACTTACATGCATACATAAACAATAACACAAGAGTTCCTTTTTTCATACATATTTACACAAAGTCTGGTGTACAGGACACATAGACCATCTGTTTCATCCAGTGCAGGCTGAAGCTTACCTGCTATGGCTGGGGACAAGCGCTCATTTAATTTGGCGTTGAGGAGTTTTCTGCTAATAAACACATAACCACACGGACAGGACTTGCAAGCAACAGGAATCTAGAGAGAAACAAATAGGAAACATAGAACATGATATCATTGTAGAGGCTATGCTACTTTGGGTAAGGGAGAGTGAAAACTTTAGCTTTGACCCATTTCTTCAACAGAGTAGTCCAGCACGTATTGGTTCAGTTTCACAGTGTGAGTTCCAAGATTAAACATTAAAGACATTACTGTGTTTGGACTGATTTGGTGTAGCATACTGCCGAGAGTGGTACAGGGGTACAGCTCAGCAAAGCGACGTATTAACACTTAGTTAGCCTTAGAAACAATAACTTAGAACAGCGTTTGTGTATGATACACTACCCTCTACATTGAATCCATGAATTATTGACTTACTCTATAATGTGATCAAATGATGACAATATTAGGAGAAAAATATTACATTTTGCTCACTCCATGATGTCATAACTGACCCAAAATGTAATAAGTTGTTACATTATGGGCAAAAGGTTATGACGTTATGAGCATTTTGATGGTTATCACATTATGAGTTTAATTAAATGTTTCTAAATTAGATTTCTGGTTGGTTGTTGGTTGTTACAACTGGGGCTCTTACAGGGCTTCATTTTTAAAACTGTGTAGGATTGACGTGCCACGTCCTACCCTGGATTCCATTTATAAATTAGAATCAACTCTTAAGCCGCTTTTCCACCTAAACTACCAGGAACTTTGAGTTCCAGGGACTCCTCGAGCAGGAACCTTTAGTTCCTGGGCCACATGGCTGTCTGTGTTTCCACTGGGGTCTGAAGTAGGAATGGGCGGTATGACGGTTTCATACCGTGGACTAGGGCTGGGCGATATGACTATCGATATATACGATATACGATATATATACGATATGAAAGTGTCTACCGGGAGAGATTTGGCCATACTGTTTATATCGCGGAAAAAAAAGTTCATGTGGCGGGAGCATAGATGGAGAGGGAGGCAGCTGTCCCTCTGAGTCCCTACAGTTACACTGCAGTTACACCGCCGTGCCACACGGGGGCTCTGCAGCAGAGTTCTGGGCTGCAATACAGCTTCTCTACCCGCAACAGAAGAAGCCTCATCTGTTGCTCTAGCTCAGGGATTCCCACCCTGCGTTCCATTAGTAGTTGCACTTCCCCTCGTTCACCTCCCCTCAGCCCTTGGTATGACGTAACAGCATACGTTGCACGGAGGGAACTTGGAGTGTGGAGGGAGACTGGGCGGGGGAGGAGCGGGGGATTTAAATGGAACGCACTCGGCACTTGCCCTTGTAGTCGCAATGGACCGTCGGTTACATAAATCTGAATGCAAATGATACAGAATTATAACATTCTGCTAAGGTAGCCTATGTTGCAGAAAGCCATTTCCATAGCATAACAGACATTGAATTTCAACACGGTAACTCAGATTATCAAGATATTGTTACTTACACATGTAAATTGTTTGCTCCGACATATTTTCTTATTTATGTTAGTTTCAACCAAAAACATTTGTTTTAAATAGTCCTCTAATTGGCAGCCATTGGTTATAGCAGCAATGTGTAAACTGCAATACATTCACTGGATTGTTCCTTGAGTCGTTTTGGAATATATTTATATATATATATTTGTCCTGCGGGTGGCCGCGATGTCCCTAAAAGCATACAGTCTACCGGAAAATAAAAGGAGAAGAAGAAGAAGACGAACTGCAATGCACTGTGGGTGATATCCACCTCGAAGTGACCATGGATGTTCACTTGATCACTCGGCCCTCCGAGGGTCTATCTCACGAAGTTCACTTCAGTTTCCAGACAATTGGAACGACACTTAAGATGGCGGCGGGGATTCCCCCGAGGGCAAGTGCATAGGGCAAGTGAACGAGGGCCTGTTGAACGGGTATTGGAACGCAGGGCCAAAGTGTGGTGCGCGCACCCCTGGGGGTGCAGGGGTTGACACTAAGGTTTCAAATGCACTTGCCCATAGGGCAAGTACAGGTAATGTTTTACTTGCCCGAATGTTGTGTTCACTTGCCCAAAAAAAACAAAAAAACTGTTAAACAATGATATATACAGTATAGGCTAATTAAATTATACATTTTAGTGATCTCTTATCTCTTAAATACAAACACTGCTTACTAGTCTCATCCTGACCACATAAAACGAACAACAATTCATATAAGCCTAGATATCATGACATCACACAACACCAAGCGCTTGGTCCTGCTGCAGCATCGTGAAAGGGCCTCTTTTTGCCATGCACCTTGCCCAGGGGCTCAGAAAACTCAGTCTAGCTCAGAGTCAAGCTGAATGTTAGCTTCCACAGAAAATTTTTACTTATTTAAAACGGTCACATTGTGCCAAAAAGTGATCGTGTGCCATAAAATGATTAAAGTCCACCATGTTAAAGCTGTTGCTATTGCCCAGTTACACTGCAAGTTGGGAGGGGGATCATTAATTTCTATTCATATTGATACCATTATAAAGACTCCATAATCCAAATCTTTATCGATACTTTTCTATTATTTTGTTTAAAGAGAACTGGTATTATTGCTTTAATTGCTTATAAGATTAGAAGAGCTAAGGATAGGACTTTAAGAAGGTCATAATTCCATATTTAGGCCTACTATTTAGTTTATATTGCTGGGAAAACAAGTTTTTTACCCAAACTGTAGGCTATTATTCAAGCTTCCCGCGAAAAACTCAAATTTCTTATTTTCTTGATGTTACATTTGAACACATCATGATGTCATTTTATTGACCTTTGCCTAATAATCATTTTACTGAGCCGACCTGAACACATCACATTTGAACCGTTTGCGATTTTTTTTAGCTAACTAGGTCTTATCCTGCAGATTTTAATATGGATTTAAAAACTATCCGATTTTTTAACTGCGGGACTTGTCACTTGCTACAGTCTCTCGTTTGTTGATCACCGCTGCATTGAATGAATGATGAGACGGTGCGGAGCCCGTCTGCAGCGGCAGCGGCTCAGCAGACAAGAGTTTTTTTGTTTTTTTTGGAGACGGAGCGGGTGGAAGGAGTTTCTTCAAGACAGTCGAAGGTAGAACACTTTCACAGTCCATGAAGCGGTCCAGTGATGGAATAATACGCTGAAGTAGGCCTAATTAGATGAAGATGACCCGACTCGATATTTAAAATTATAAAGGCTAATGTGACCTAGCCTACTGGACTCCATAGCGGTATCGATAAGCTCAAACGTTATTGATTCCTGGGTTTTGAATATAGCGGAACCAGGTCCGTAGAATAGAGCCGGCTTTCGGAACGTAGACAGCGAAACTGCGCGCACACAGGCTGTGTGTGTGTGTGTGTGTGTGTGTGTGTGTGTGTGTGAGAAAGAGAGAGAGATAGATCGAGTGCGAAAGAGCGACCGTGATGCTGCTGGCTGCTGCGCGCAGCTGCTCAATTGCGAATATAGCCGAAGCCGATCTATTTTGTGTGAGTTAGCGGATTTTTTTTTTTTTGCAGACTGTAAAACACATGAATACATAGCCTAGACTACAGACAAACCCTCTAAAATCCACTTGCCCGTTCGGGCAACCAAAAAGCAATCTCAACTTTCCCAAACATTATTTTCAGTTGCCCCGGGAAAGCGGGCAACTGTTAGTGTCAACCACTGGGGTGCGTGAGCTGCTGCTATGGGGTGCGCGAGATGAAAAATGTAATGGCGGTCTGATCATTACACAATCCATATTGGTCCGAGTATAAGAGGGTTTTATTTTCGCGGAAATAGGTCGTAAAAAGTCGGGTCGTGTTTTCCAAGTTGTGTTTATTTTCTTTTTTTTTAAAATCGGGTGGAACACTGGCTGTGCTCTCAGAAGCGGCTGGGGCGTTTGTGCGCTTGGAGAGAGAACGCTTTGTGTGGAGAGAAAAAAGAGGCACGGGACATCGACAAAGCCGATTCAAAGCCTCAAATCATTATGTTGCGAGTCAACGTGTCAGAGGCAGGAATCGGCAGAGCGATCGACTGTGGCTTTTTAGCTGCTGCAGTTGTGCTGAAGAGAGATGCCAACTGCGCTGTCCTTTTACGCACCAGCACTGCTGCTGTAATGTTCAGATTTCCTCATTTGCATCAAAGCTCTAATGATTTTAAGAATGAGACGCTTTATTTAAACGCTGTCCATGTGATGGTGGTGATTGTCACTTTGTGAGCTGTAAACTGAAACCAACGGAGATCTCGGAGGGCTTCCCCTCGACAACGTTAACGTGCCCCGGTTATCATTTCAGCCTTAAACCACGGCGTTGATAGCTTTCGTTTCAGCACTAGGCTATGTGATTAACTATGAGCATTAAATAAATGCTGCGTCTCAGATGCCGAGGACAGCAGCGAGGATGACCCGCTATGCACCGAACCAGATCTAAGGGGCACTTTACACTGTGAAAACGTGACAGTTTTCCAGTTTTAGGTTTAAAAAAAAATCCCGTTCAGACACAATGTGTCTGACATCTTCACCCGTACACATGTTTTCAGAGGAAACGGGCCGAAATCGCTGAAGTAGCAGTGTAGCAGCCATGCCAAGCCAATAGTCAGCGGTGACACAGCCTAGTAGATAGCTCTTCCGGTACAATTTGATGCATAAAACCTTACTGTAACCGAAAATTAATGCTACTAACGTTCATAAAGCGGTTGGTGTAAGCTTGGGGTTACACATATTGTAAAAGACAAGCTTTCTGTCCTCTTATTTCACCGCATTGAACTTGTAAAAACAGAAGACTTGCTGATAGTGAAGGGACTTCGTGAGCGGATACCTTCCTGTTAGGCGTACTTCAAAATAAAAGTCAACTCACGTGTGTCCAGTGAAATGCTATTAATGTTTAGCCAGTGAAAAGCTTTTACTGTGAAGCCGTAGCCTTAATGCTCCTTTTGTTGAACAGTAGCCTAACTTAACCGCTGCACGCTGATAGTGTTTTTTAATGTAGAGAGAGCCGTGTCCCTGGCATATAGAAGCGTTTATTTAGCTAGAAAAACAGGCATAGCACAAATCTTTCCCCAGCCAAAGTGGCGGGTGGTCTCAATAACTTACTGCGGTAATCGCTTGGACTAAATTGGCGAGTGTTAGCCTATATTTTAGCCCTGCACGACACTCTCCGCTGATCACAGTGATGGTGCCGTGGAGACACCGTTCATGTTGTCTTCTAACTTTATAACTCGCTTGTGTTGTGGGTATTTTGACAGCAAATGTTATAGACTACTGTAGTGAGAAAAACAAGCAAACAGTGATATGTTGTATAGCATCAGGTTTATTTTCAATCAATAAAGCAAGGATCTCCGCGGAGAGGGCACTAATACAATCACAGGGAATGCGATTGACCATTTCTTCCTTAAAACGTCATGTATTTAAAGGACTTTTGCTCCCCAGGGGGGGAGGCGTCTAACAATAGTTCGGAGGACAGACAGGCTGAGAGGCAGACAGTTCTAATGTACATAACTTAACCATAGGAGGAGTTTGGGCATAGGACAAAAACAGCTCTAATGTACATAACTTAACCATAGGAGGAGTTTGGGCATAGGACAAAGACAGCAGACAGAGTAATTGTGAACATAGGCGTGGCTGTCTGAGTGGTCTGTTGGGTATCTACATTTCAGTTTACAGAGTTTACAAACAGCATGCAATATATTCAATTACACTTATAAGTCTATATAAGACAATGGTTAAGTAAGCTTTCCAATATCTGAGTCCAGAGATACATCATATGCAATATTTCCTGCTACACTACGCATGTGTGAGGGTGGAGCCGTGACGTCAGCGTTATCAGGGGAAATGGTTTCGGTGTTTACAGGAAACCAAAACCGTTAAGTTTTCCAAAAAATCCTCCCTGGGAGGTGATCTCAAAAACCTGCGGTTTCATGCCTGCGTTTGCTGTGTTCATGTAAATGATATAGTGCAACCGCGGGAATTTTTCTGCGTATGCACCGTTTTGCGTGGCCGTGTAAAGTGCCCCTAAGAGAGATGACAGCGAGAGCGATCACAGCGGGGCAGAGGAATTTGCGTGTGAAGAATAGTCTGTAGTGAACCCATCAGAGTTCGGTCTATTTGCACTATCCTACTGTTTATTTGCAATGAAGAAAAGTGTTTTTTTCAATGCGTTTTTATTTTCGTACATTATTTAAATAAATAAAATGTATTGAGTTGAGTTTTGAAAAACGGGGGTTCGTCTTATAATCGGGGTTGTCTTATACTCGGACCAATACGGTACAGTGTTTTTTCTCCACACAATAAAGACGTGTAAATAAACATTTCCTTTGTAAAATTTTGAATCAAAAACTTGAATTTTAATTAATAAATAAATGGAGGCTATTCAAAATGAAGCGAAGTTATCTTCTTCTACGCATATGCGCACCTAGTTTGTGGCCTCTACATTCATTCTCGCAATTTATTTAAAATGACTGGCGTTCTAATTTTATTTCCATAACCTCTGTTATGATGACGGGGTTGTTTGCTCCACGGTCATTTAAACTTGCTGCAATTGTTGCTCAATGTGACTCAAAATATTAGGCTATAATAGTTTCCCCATTTGATCTGCTTTCTGCCCCTTGTTGTGATTGTGATTATTTTATCATGTGTGTTCTGGTCATTTGAGCATGATTAAACATGCCACCTTTAATATGGCTATAAAAAAAGCTTGTTGCATTTTTTTTTTTATGTGTGGGGGTGCGTCAACCTGGTTGGGTCATAGAAGGGGGTGCGCGGCTAAAAAAGTTTGGGAACCGCTGCTCTAGCTCTGGCATGACTACAGTTAACAAACCAACTCCGTGTCACGGTGGCAGAGCAGCTGGTTTTAACGGTCAAAAATGTCATCGGCAAAGGAAACTTGCTTGCTGCTTCAGCGTGCTGTTGCCGTGACGCAGAGTTGGCTTGTTTTAAGCAGCAAACTACATGGGTTAGCTCTCGTGAGCTAACTGGCTAATAATGCCATCTTTAGCCTACTCGGGGCTTCACCCCCGTGCTGTTATTGTTGGAGACAGCCAGCAAGGCTGCTTTTATGTAACTTTAAAACATGTCAAACTTGAAAATATTATTTGTGTTGAAGCTGGAGTTAAAGTATTACCAGACATTTGCTCATTAGTTAATTGACAGCTTTTTAAAATGAAAATGAGCAAATACTGCAGGAAAATTCTTTAGTCTTTCATTATTTTGATATAGGCTACTATCAATTGGAAAATGTAGGCTCTTTGGTTGATGCTGTCATTTTTATTTTGCGCTGACTGACTAAAGCCAGACTGGTGTGGTATTTTGCACCAGTTTTTCTTTTGTATGGAAATTTAAGTTCCAAGCAAAAGATGAAAATAATCTAATGTGATTAAAGTTCAGTACGGTTATTGTAATCCATTGAATTTTAAGGAAAAATACTATAATGTGATATATATCTATATCTTGATATAAAATTACCTATATCATGATATAAGATTTAGTCCATATCGCCCAGCCCTACCGTGGACGGTATAAAAGTTTCTACCGGGAGAGATTTGGCCCTACCGTTTATACCATGGAGAAAAACAGTTCATGTCACGGGAGGCAGTTGTCCCTCTGGCTACAATACAGCTTCTCTACCCTCAACAGAAGAAGCCTCATCTGTTGCACGAGCTGTTTTGCTCCGGTGCGCCGTCATATTAAAGTTTACAAACCAACTCTGTGTCACGGTAGCCTGGTCCAACCAGACCATCGTACTTCATTTCGTTTGTACAGTAGGTCTGGAACTGCTCCATTTGGCAAACGTTCACTCACTTGGAGGCGGGTGTCTGTTGAAGTTTAAAACTATTGGATCTGCCCAGTGCTGGTAATAGATAGCACTACATGTGCAGAGTGGGGCAGTAATACACCTAGTAGCATCTACACTAACAAAGTCAACTCCAAGAATAAGAAGGTGTAGCCAGGCTGTATACATTCATTATACAATACATGCCTTTCCGGAATAATCCTGGTAATGTTACTGGGTCTATGTTACTAGGAAATTGCAAGAGCAGAAAACCGATTCTGTCTTTCATTCACACATATTTTGAAGAAGTCCTTAGGTGGACTGCTGGTCCAATAAGGGGAAGCCTTGAGGGCCCCTCACAGGGCTGTACAGTGCGACAGTTTTGATCGCATTTGCTACTGAAATTGATCACGTGCGATGATGAATACAAGTCCAGTCGCACCAGTGCTAATGAGCAGATGCTGTCTGTTTGAGACACAGAGGAGCTATGCAAAATACTGCTTAGAGGGCTCTACATTAACACTCTCCAAATGCGGGTGAATGTAGTCTTAGGCGAGTAATTTATTAAGTCTACCCTCCACTTTGGCTGGTGAAAGATGTGTGCTCGGGATCTGTGCTTGTGCGGCAATTATAGCGTCTAACTTCACCAACGGTTAAAAACAGGAAGGAGACGGCTCTCTTTACATTAACGCAGTCAAGTTAGTGCGTGTGCAAACAGAACATTTCCTGTGCGCCGTCACAATAAAAGTCGGTTACTAGCCAAATGCGAGTTGACTCTTATTTTGAAGCAGGTAAGAACAGGAAGTTAGCGCTTCACAGCCCTGCAGTCAACCATGGACCTATAAAGAGAGCAGTCAACAGCAGTAACTATCTATGATTTAAACAAAGATTGACACAACCTATTTAACTTGGCCTAAATTGTATAAATATGTTTACTAATTTATTTAATAGGCTATATGTTCAATGTTTTAAAGTATGGTTTTCATTAAAAGAATGAAATGTTCTAAAAATGTTTGTTATTATTAGCCTAATATAATAATGATATGTTTATACAAATATATAGGTATAGACATTATTTTTATAGTTCTATGGGGGGGAAATAATTCTGCAAAAAAATTGCCATTGGCAGGTTAGACTCTTTTGTCTAAATTGCAATCAGTGCACCCCTATTCATTTTTCTACAATTATTACTGCACACTCGGATAACATATTCATTGAGAATCTCAAATAAAACCAAGATGACATGCTCAAAGGTAATTAGAGCTAAATGCAAGGGTTAGGGTCATGCAAGTTTTCGATCATACTTTGTGTGCTACCAAATTTATTTTTGTGCTACTGAATTTTTTTGCTTGCTAGCACCAGAGCTACCACTTTAAAAAAAATAAGCGTACAGCCCTGCCTCATCTCCTGGTTGGTCATTCTGGTTACTCAAGCCACGTTTAACACTATCGGTTAACAACAACAACAAAAAAGTGACGGGATGCCTTGGATCAAAAAAGCTTTAGTCAGCGATTCTGGAGAAGTCCCTTTTGGTCAAAACCAGTGAATATCTCCACACAATCCGATACTTGTCTGTACTGTTTTAAGTGCTGAAATGGTATCCATTGTTAATACACTGCCTAAGCTCTGTAAACTGGCATGTTGCTAGCTATGATGGGCCCCTTTGTTTACAATCCACATTTTATCAACTAGTTTACAGAGCATAAGTAGGCTGTGTGTTTACACCAGATCTTTGTTTTAGCACACAAACATAATTTGTGTTCTCTACTTGCTCCTTAGAACAAACAGCAGCCTACTCTTATCACTCTGTCTAGCAGTTTTATTATCGTTCCTCGGACTACGTTTGGTGAAAGTGCCATTAAATCTTTGGCACCCTCATCATGGTGTAAGCCAGGAACATTTTATAGTGGAATCCCAAATCACTGACAACAATTACACAAGCACTATTACACTATTTTGCCACAATTTGTACATGTCCGGTTACTCACTGACTTGCTGAGAATGGAATAGGATGCTTTGTGTTTTGTCTTATTGTGTTTTGTGTCTTGTATCTTATTTTAAATGTGAAATTTAGTTTTTTAAATGTGAAACTTTTATGTTTGCATGCTGCCTTCTTGGCCAGGACTCCATTGAAAAAGAGATTTTCAAGCTCAATGGGAATATCCTGGTAAAATAAAAATAATACAATTAAATACAATTAAATAAAACAGTAGCTATAGGTAGCCTCCTGTAGTAGAGGATCATGAAGACATATTCACTGATTTCGACATAAAATGATTTTGTCAAAAGCGAACAACAAAATCGCTGACCCTCCACCCTTAACCCTTATGAAATTTGTGTATCTAGGGTCGCATTTTTGAGATAATTTTGGCTGTGATTGTTCCCTAGCCATAAAATTTGGTAAGTGTTTTTCAATGTTTGCATGTGTCATACGATATTAGGGCTGCAAATCTGTACCCCTTGTAATTTCTCTCCTCTCATACACACACACAAGTACACTTTAACACACACACACATGCACTTACACATACACACACACAAAAAAGAAGCCGTTATTTTGTAGTTTTAGTGAGTGGTTTTCATCATAAAAACTCATATTTTGAAATAAAGACAATGATAAAAGAGGTGATAAAATGGGTAAATTTTCCTATTCTCTTTCATTTTACCCAATTGCATTGTGTTTTCTTAGCCTGGCTCCGCCCGCCCACCTACTTCCTCCCAAATTTCATTTTCCCTTCAGTAGTCAGTCTGGGGATGGGGTGTATTAGTGGGATCCTGCTCCAACAGATTTAGGAGTGTCCAATCAGCAAACAGAGGAAGTGGCTGAGAACGATGACGTCAAAGTCTCGCTCCAGTTTCAGTTGAATGCTGCGTTCCTTTATACTCGGAACTCTGAGATTTCCGACTTGGTAGTTCTGAGTTCCGACCTGTCTGTGTTCCAGTGCATCTGCTCGGGAAAGTATGGACGCCTACAATCTTTCTTGTCCAAACAACTAAACGTTAGGCTCTAGCACGTTACCGTTGCCAGGTACCGGTAGATCCATAGACCACAATATGTAGTGAAGTCGGAAATTTCCGAGTTTCCAGTACAACTGGAAAGCACCGTCAGAAGCCGGCTCATGACATACGTCCCGACCAAACGTTATGGGATTGGTTGGCTGATCCAGAGTGGCACTGGGCAGATCCAATAGTTTTAAACTTCAACAGACACCTGCCTCAAAGTGAGTGAACGTTTGCCAAATAGAGCAGTTCCAGACCTTCTGTACAAATGAAATGAAGTACGATGGTCTGGTTGGACCAGGCTAGTGTTTCCTGCAGTAAAATGGGAAATTAGAGGCAAAAAAAATGTTTCACTTTAATTTAAAGGCGGGTTGCCAAAAAGTTTCGTTACGTAAGTCAATGGTAGAAATCTAACTTTTTTTATTCAACTTGACATTTTTCTAAAAGTAATAATGCCCAAAATTAAATTTTCTCACCTATTGTTCAGATGGTTGAGCCGGTGATACTAACAATAAAAGTAAAAAAAATGTAATATTGAATTTTAGTGTATTTTTCAAAAAAGCGGTTGGTGGTGTATGATCGAAACTGGCATCTAAAGGGTTCATTTTTAATTGAGATTAATTAAATCATGACAGATTGAACAACAACCCCTTCATGAAAAATATGGGGAAAAAAATTGTGAAAAAATATTGATCTTTCATAATTTTAATGCAATTTAATGGCCAAAAAAAAACAAAATGTACCGAATGGACCTAAGTGTAACTTTTTTATTCAATCTGACATTAAACAAAAAGTAATAATGCACCAAATTCAATTTACTCGCATATTATTCAGATGGGCGAGCTGGTGATACTAATAATAATCAAAGTAAAAAAAATATTTGAATATTTAATTTTAGTGTATTTTTTTTTTTAAAAAGCGGTTGGTGGTATATGATCAAAACTGGCATCTAAAGTAGGGCCCGACCGACAAATCGATTATAGCATATTTCGGAATTATCTGCGTTTTTTTTGCAGATTTTTTTTTATTTATTTTTTTAACCAATCATGTGTGAAATGTATTGCTGCCCTGGAGGTAGCCTAAATGAATAGCATTAATGCTATAGCCTATTTACAGCAGCAGCAGGTGTGCTGTAATACATTGGATTAATTTACACTTGACAGTTCCCCCTGCAACCAAGGCATTGGTCATCGCTTGACAGTTAATAATAAAAATAATTGATAGAATTTATATGGTGCTTTTTTGGAGGTAATTCAAAGACACTTTACATCATAGAGAATCATACATGTAGAAAAAGAAAACAAAATACAGAAAAAAATAAAATAAGGTTTGAATTGGAGTCAGGTGTCATTATGCTTCCTTAAAGAGGTGAGTTTTGACTTTTGAATAAGTTTATTGAGTGTGAGATGCTGATGTTTGGGGGGAGGGAGTTCCAGAGGGTTGGGTGCAGTAAGATAAAATGCATAATGTCTGAATTTAGACATATTTGTTACACTTTATTTTTTTTAGACAATGCGTATTGCAATAAAGAAAAAGTTCCTGTACATATTTTCAACAGTAAAGGTATAGGGGAGAACGGGGGAATCTGAGGCATCGGGTAATGTGAGCCACCCCCTGTATCTAGGCAACGGAAAACATTTGTGGTCATGTGAGATATGTGTTTTCAAGCCCCTCTCATTTCCCCATGGCCCTGAAAGAGAGGACCTCATGGTGCTGTGGTAAGCATGTTTTTTTCACCAAAATAGGTATTTTGCATGTAAAAGTAAATTTTCTTGCTGTCAACTTAATCAACTGTTGTGCCAAAGCAAATGTATTCACGTAGAAACACTTCTATCATACGTGTTTATGAACTACCAACAAGAGTTACAGATGACTATTGTGGCAATTAATGATTATAACTTATTCAGAATAGACAGAAACGCAAGGGGTGGGGGAGTGGCTGTCTATGTTAAATCCTGTTATTCTGTAACACTTTTACATGCTGTCTCTGTTCCAAATTGTTTTGAATTTATCGCGCTAGAATTATCTTTATCGTCAAATGATTCTTTTGTTGTAATTGGTGTGTATAGGCCCCCTTCAGCTGTACCTAGCTCCTTAAATGATCTAGCACATATGCTCTCCAGCTATGTAAATAGAGAGGTAATTGTGATGGGTGATTTTAACGTTGATTGGCTTTCTGGTGCCTCTGAACCTTTCAAAGAAATCTGTAGCAACGTTAATCTTACACAATTAATAACTGAGCCCACAAGACCCAATCTAAAAAACCCAGCAAAATCAACTTTAATAGATTTAATCCTATCAAATAAAATAAATAAAATAGTCTCAGCTGGTGTTTTTGATCTTGGGATTAGTGATCACTGCCCAGTGGCCTGTATCAGAAGTATTCATTTAAAAAGATCTCAACCTAAAATCGTAATTAAGCGTAATTTTAAAGGTTTTAATGAGCAAGCATTTTTAAGTGATCTCCGTCATAGTGACATTCAACTCACTACGGAAATTTCGGATGTTGAGTTAGCCTTAGACTATTTCATCAATACTTTCACCTCAATTATAAACAAGCATGCGCCCCTTAAAAAGCATAGAGTAAAAAATAGATCAAACCCCTGGTTTACAAGTGAACTGTCTGATTTATTTTCCGAAAGAAATAAAGCATGGTCTCTAGTTAGACGCTCTGAAGATAATTCCAATTGGACTAATTTTAGACAATTTAGGAATAAGTGCACAGCCATGGTCAGGAAAGCCAAATCCGAATATTACCTTGAATTAATCTCCGACTGCTACTCACACTCTCAATGATCAAAAAGAGATAGGCTTAGCTTTTAATAAACATTTTATAGCTGCTGGTCAACTCTTTCAGAATGGAGGATTTACACCTTCTACAACCAGTAGTAACGTACCGCCTGTCTCTCAAACTCCTATTTTCAGCCTTGATCTTCTTCCCACAAGTGTTGTTGTAGATGCGTTCCTCGCCATCAACCCCAAGAACTACATGGGAGAGGACAATTTGGACCCGTTTTCAATCAAGCTCTCTACACATATAATATCAAAACAAATAACCCATATTTTTAATCTTTCCATCTCCTCTGGAATAGTTCCTAAAATTTGGAAAAAAGCTCACGTAATTCCTTTACATAAAGGTGGTGACAAAAATAATCTTAATAACTACAGGCCAATTTCCAAACTCCCATGCCTGGCAAAAATTCTAGAATCACTTATTAATAATCAGTTAAAAACATTTCTAACTAGTGCTTCGATTTTGAGCCCGTACCAATCTGGTTTTAGGGCAGGCCACAGTACTGTCTCTGCTGTGACTTTGGTTGTAGACAACATTGTTACAGCATTAGACAAGAAAAAGCACTGTGCAGCACTTTTTATTGATCTTTCAAAGGCCTTTGATACTGTTGACCACCATTTGTTTTACAGAGGCTGCCTGACATTGGCTTTGATCATTCTGCATGTAGCTGGTTTAGGGATTATCTCTCTGATAGACAGCAGTCAGTTAAACTCGGATGATACCAATCTGAGTTTTTAACTGTTACAAATAGTGTCCCACAGGGCTCAATTTTAGGTCCAGTTCTTTTCACAATTTATATAAATAACATTGTTTCATCGCTAAAAAACTGTCACGCCCATCTATATGCTGACGACACAGTACTGTATTGCATTTCCGATTCGGTGCACCAATCTATTCAGAACCTACAAAGCTCTTTTAACACCCTGCAGGACTGTCTAGTGGACCTCAGGCTGGTTCTAAATACAGACAAAACCAAATATATGTGTTTCTCCAGAGCAGGAACTACACATTTGAATGATTTTAATATTTTTACAAAGAATGGATTTTAAATTGGAAGAGTCAGAGTACAAATATCTCGGCATCTGGTTAGATGATAAACTCACTTTTAATTTTCATATAAAAAATCTTGAAAAATTGGCTATTTTTATAAGAACAAAACCACCTTCCCTTTATTTAGTAGGAAAAGGATTATTGAGGCAGTTTTCATGTCTGTCCTTGATTATGGTGATGTGGTTTACCGGCATGCATCACATTCATGTCTTAAACTCCTGGACTCTGTTTTTCATTCTGCTTTAAGGTTCATTACAGGAGATGCTTATGACACACACCATTGTCTTTTATATGAAAAGGTTGGGTGGTCCTCCCATAAAGAGAGACGTGACGCACATTGGCACATTTTTATTTACAAAGCCTTGACCGGGAAGCTTCCTCGTTATTTAACAGAAATGCTGCAAATTTCAGATGGGCTTTATCAGACCCGCTCCACTGACATGCTTTATGCTTTATGTCCCACAAGCCTGGTCTGAGCTGGGAAAGACAGCTTTTAGCTTCAGTGCCCCTGACTCCTGGAACAACTTACAGCAACAAATTAAACTAAATCACTTCATATCCTTTAACCAATTTAAACAAACTTATCTTAAATCTGCCAAACTCTACCTGTAACTGTTTTAATTAGGCTATATTGTGCTTTCACCCATTTCATTTTAATTGCTGCCACTCTTCACCATTTACACCACTGTGTAAATGTTTCAATTGTTTTTCTTTTCACCTGTTGTTGTGTATTTGATGTATTTGCATTGAATTTTGTTTATGTATTGTTGTTTTTCCTTTGAATTTGTTTGATTTGTTTGATCTCGACATCATTGTAAATGAGGGTCACCCCTCAATTGGTCTCTCGAGGATAAATAAAAGTTAAATGACATATGAAACCATGTGATGCTGATGACTGAAGATTAGCCTGAAATGCTAAGAGAGCTAGTTTTTTCTCAAATTGTGGTGGTGGGGGAAAGTGAGCCAAATGCTGTGGGGGAAAGTGAGCCACTGTCTCACTTTCCCCCATCATGAGGCACAAGTTAAGTTTAGTCTTAAACATATTTTAATGTAATATTACATAACATATTTTTTATTTAATGTCATAAACATTGTAGAAAAGCCATCATGCCAAGGAAATACACCAGGAAGACGACCTGGGGCAACCACACGGAAAGAGTATCTCATCTTTCCCTGTAACCTTCAGGGCTGGAATGTAGAGTAGGCCTAGTTGTAGAGTATGACAGGCTGATGTTATAATCCAGTTGGGTCTTCTCCTGTGTTCTGAGTCCCAGGCTGTTCTCGCTGGTTCTGATTTTCCTATGCTTTGACCCCCAGACACTAGCTGGCTCTAAGGGTCCTGTGTTCTGACCCCCAGACTGTGTTCTAATCTAACTGGTTCTATCTTTCATTTGAATCTTATTAAAACCTTTTGAATTATAATATGTTGTATTTGATTTTGTTCAGAGTTACTTTCAAGTGTTTAGAAAATTTGCTTTGCTTAATTGACCAAACCCCATCATTCTTTTACTAGTCCGACATTAATTCTGGAATGTGTGGCTAGCTTTCAGGATTCTTACTGTTACAATATGTGTTGTTATGGTAGTTTCAGAGTGGAAAAAGTAAGTGGATCAGTTTACCCCACAGCTGGGGTACAGTGAGCCACATGACAACTTTTTTTAAAACAATCATATTTTCACTGCCCTTTGTCTAGAAAAAAATCTGCTAATGCCCATTTCTAGGAAACATCCTGAATTAATGGGAAATGTGTAAATGTGAGTGATAAATCATTTTAGCTCCCTTAGAGGGGAGCAAATGTAAAAAGTGGCTCAGATTACCCCGTTCTCCCCTATATATTTTTAAGGGTTCAAAAAAGTAAATTCTTTCAATATATATTTTGGGGATTTTTTTTTTTTTTTTTTTTATAAATCGGCCGATTTAATCGTAGTCGTACTTTTTCTCTGAAAAAAATCGGCATCGGCACTCCAAAATCAATATCGGTCGGGCCCTAATCTAAAGGGTTATTTTTTAATTGTGATAAATTAAATCATGACATAGATAACAACTAGGCCTGTCACAATAAAAAATTCTTCTGTGTGATTAATTGCACCAGAAATTATTGCGATAAGCGATAATATTGCCGTTTTGAGACCATTTTCAACTAATATAATGATAAAGGCATGATAATGCAAGTACACCCTTTAGAAGATCAATAAACTTTTATTTTTAAAGAACACTGGAACTGGACGTCTGGAAGACATTTAAAATGTCCAGAATAAATTAACAAAACAACCAAAAACAATAAATAAAATTGACTCAGTCTATTTGTTTTTTCCCAAGCTGGGAAAACTGCATCGGGTGATTGTGTTTAAGGTGAAGATTCAGTGTGTGTTGTATTGGCGCGTTTGGTTGATATTAGAAAATGCTGTGCTCTCAGCAAGCGCATCATAATTGTGCAGGTCTGAGCAAGACGGCTCCTACTCAAACAAGGCTATTGTTTTTAAACAAATGCGACATGTCGGCTCGCTCAGGTTAGTTGGTTCGCCCCGGCCATTGGGTTTGAAGCCGATGTGCTACCACACGGCAGCTGTCGCGTTCGGCTTAGACACCAACTTTTTATTCCTCCACATGTTTGTTTTGTTGCTCTCCTCCTCACGGGGCTCTCATGCTGCACTCTGTGTAACGCCAGGGCTCTGCCTCCCACACAGAGACCATGCAAAAAGTGACTGACACGTGACAAGGTGGGTTACTCGTTGTGCCCTCAACTCGGCCTTAAAGGCAGCGCTGCAGGAAAGGCACCATTAAACATCACCGAATGCCCTAACCTGCGCGCTGCCTTGAAGAAATCAGTTGGGGCAAAAAAAACACCAATCCCGGCGAGAGGGCAGATACACCGGAGTAAAAACGTTTGATATCCAGTGTCTTTGATAGAGAGAGACACGAGGAAAACAAACAAGCAAATTATCGCAGCTGGCAAAAAATTATCGCTCATTTTAATTTATCACGCAATTAATTGATTTATTGCATATCGCGACAGGCCTAATAACAACCCCTTCATGAAAAATATGAAGAAAAAAAATTGTGAAAAAATATTGACCTTTCATAATTTTAATGCTATTTAAAGGTCAAAATACACAAAATGTACCTAATTGACCCAGTGTAATTTTTTTATTCAATCTGACATTATACAAAAAGTAATAATGCACCAAATTCAATTTTCTCACCCATCATTCAAATGGGTGAGCCGGTGATACTAATACTAATCAAAGTTTAATAAAACAGTTGAATATTGAATTTAAAGGTGATGTAAGCGGAATGGTTCTTTTAAGGCTCATTTATGCTCCAATTCCGTGCATACAAAGAGACGTACGTTTACAACGTTATATCCGTCACTGCCCTCATACTTCCATGCGTCCTTTATGTTGGAATGGACATTAATCAAATCAACCATTAGTGGGCAGCAGCGCCGCTCAGAGTTAAAAGTTACTCAAAAAGGAAGAAGAAGAGTCAAACAGTGATTAACTGGAATAAATATGTTATAATATGTCCATGGAAGAAACAGCTTTAGCGATATAGGCCTACTACCGTAGCGACCCAACTTCCCTCGTGTGAATGTCGATAGTTAGCCTGCTATCGGTGTATGAATCTGTGTGTGAATGGTAACGTGGGAAAGGAAAACAGGTCTCCCTTGTAAAAGAGTCTTTGGTCTCAATGGGATTTACCTGTATAAATAAAGGTTAGATGGAAGAGGCTAAACTGGAGGCTGTATTATAGACAGCGGGGGTCTGTGAGGACATTGATCACGACATGTCAAACAAACTAGTCTCGCACGGACCTCCGGCACTTCTCTAGTCAGCCTGCCGTCTAGCTGACATTCTTCCCTGTGCTATCCCCGCTCATGCTGCTCTGTTGTAGTTGTATGTCCTTGTGCCCCGGCCGTGTAACTTCATAGATAGATAAATGTGTTTGTCATTTCGTATCAACTCACAAAAACCTCTCCTCAAAAGTTAAGACATTTTCTAAAGTATTATGTCTTTCGTTTATGTTTGTAAACAAATGTACAGTAAGTGAAAGTGAACTGTTGGCTGTGCGCCCCCCCGTGATCTTCGGTGATACTGCTCCGTTCTGTCCGTTTGGTACGCATCCGCAAGCTTGCAGGATACGTGCAGAAATACGGACGTAATGTACGCAGAGTACGGACAGGAGGCTCCGTCCGTATCCGTATGTAACGTAGAGCATAAATGAGCCTTTGGCTAACTTCCTGACAGTTACTGCAGTTAGCAATCCACTCGCTCGTCCCTACGTCACCACATTAATGCACTGCGGTCTTCGAGCAGCAAGTTATCTAGCATCATCTTAGATCCATAAGTGTGATAAAACATGATAAAAACCATGAAAACAGACATTGGGAAGGATTTTTACCTGCTCCGCCATTGTAGGCGCATAAACATTCACCCATGTGTCGCTCTGGCGCGCACCGGCAGTGAGACCATGAGTGAGACGGGTGCGGACGGGTGTCGGTTTGTAGCGTTCTCTCTTTTGATTGGATAAAATTTCGGGATAAAGTTTAATTGCTTATAACATGCAGAGCAGCTGACTAAGAGATTGGCTTTATGAAACGTGCACATCGTGTAAGTGATTACTGTATGAATAAAGCGATTTAACACTTAATATAAATAAACCGCTTACTTCACCTTTAAGTGTATTTTTCAAAAAAGTGGTTGGTGGTATATAATCAAAAATGGCATCTAAAGGGTTAATTTTTAATTGTGATTTATTAGATCACAACATAAATTTAATAACAACCCCTTCATTAATTTTTTTTTTTTTTAATTGTGAAAAAATATTGATCTTTCATAATTTAAATACAGTTTAAAGGTGAAAATACACAAAATGTAATTAATGGACCCAGTGTAACTTTGTTTAATAGGGCATAAGGGTTAAATGATTTAAATTTCCCAATGCCATTAAATAACAGCCATGCCCATGACGACATAGCATACTAGTGCAAGGTACGTGGGGAAACCATCATGCCACATTTCCATCGAATAGGCTACAATTGAAATGTATAAAGGCGGAGGTCTTTTTTGCTCATAGGCAAGTTAAAATAGCCTAAAGAAATGTAAATAAAAACAAATATATGACAATACATTTTGGTGAAATATTGACCAGCCGCAAACTCACCACCACATCAATTGTTTTAGTGATACCTTAACTTTGAAATAAATTGGTTCCTCCACCGTATCCATTATTTAGAAGACGACCAGCTACAAATAGAAAAAAAAACTATTTGTGGAATCCCGCTGAACTTATACTATACTATTAGTGAATGACGTGTCTTGGATATAACATTATCACTAAACGTGAATGTAAACTGTGGAAGTAGATAAATATTTCAGGCTAACTTGGGGTTTGGCCATATTGTCGTTTTTTTAACAGCGCGTGCAGTGAACCCCATTTCCGTCCTCTGTGTGTGTGTGTGTGTGCTGTCATGACTGATATCAATTAATTAACCCGTAACAACGCTTCATTATTAAACACACATATATTGCCTCACCTGTTGGTCGCATTCAGGACAAGATTTAGTAGCCATTTTGACTTTCTTTGTTTTAATCGCCGACATAGTCCCGTCTCCTCCAGCGACACGCCGATAGCAGCACTACGGTAGCGAACACTTACAACTTCTCTCCGCAAAACATGGACGACAACTGCTTTGGTTTGCTCCAACGAATCGTTCCACCAACACACAAACATGCACGAGACACACACACACCGACGTAGCAATATACACGCGCATTACAGTCATGGACCTAGATTACAGTACGCTAACAACGATACATCTACGAGCATGCGCACGGATAGTCCTTCGGCTGCTGTGCTGCATTTAAGTTCCTGGGGGAAAATGGTAGATTACAGAGAATGGCCCTTCACATCCTGGTTTTCCTCAGTCTCTAATCACAGGGAAACACATAGGCCTCTTCTGGAATACATATTCATCAAAATAATAATGATTATTTCTGAATGTGTTTCTATTGTAGGCGTTGAGTGTGTCTGCCACCCATAGATAGTATATAATGTGTGACTTGGAGTGTAGCCTAATGATTTAGAGTGCACCATTTCATTTGTAGTCCATAAGTCAATGGCCTGCTACATCGCACATTCAAATAACTTACCAAGGTTCCTCATATGGAGCTGCATCTTCTGGAATCAGATTATATAAAATGTACACAAAAATGGAAAACCCAAATTTCACACTAAATGACAATATTGGTGTCAAATATTATTCCCTGAGACCACATTCTCCTGCACAAATATTCCACCCATTTTTATGGAGGATTCAGAATAGAAATTAAATATACTATGCTTTGCTAGACATGCCTCTCAAACTAATGCACTTATATCTAGACTAATTAAGTTTAATATTATTATTTTTAACATTACTATCATGTAACAAGGTCAGTGCAAGCTGGTCAACAAAAATGCCGGACAGAGAAAAAAACACTTTACAATATCCATAGAATATATCTATCTCTATCTGGTATGGTAATTTTTGTTCATATGTATAGTTTCTAATATTCTTCTTCTGATTTATTATTTCTTTGTGTGTGTGTGTGTGTGTGTGTGTGTGTGTGTGTGTGTGTGTGTGTGTGTGTGTGTGATTTTCCCTTTATGTGAACTGTTACTACACTACTAAGTTTCCCATTGGGGCTATCTATCGATCTATCTATCTATCTTATATTAATGCAAACAATTCTATTACTATGCAGAGTAAAGTTAACAAAAACAAATGTGTATTGTTAAATTCAATTTTATTTCAGCAAATGACGATGATAATTACTATTTTATTATCTGCTTTTTAATCTTTATCTGATTTACAAGTGGGTTTACATACAGATTCAAAAGGGAGAGAAAAGGAAATTGGTCAACATGGCCTCCAAACAAATCAACAATAACAGCTAATAAAGAGATCAGCAGACACTTTTCAGACCCTGGAGCAAAACAATTCCAAAAATCTTACAAATCATCATGACGTACTCAGTATGGCAACAAGTCAGCTGGCAACACAATCCTCAGGAATTGCTGCTGCACCCCTCCCCACAACGGATTCATCCGGAAAAGGAACAGTTTGACCACGCAACAGGTTTTCGTTGATCGACAAAAAAAAGTATTACAAAGTTAGACATTATAGTTGGTGGGGAACCCATATAGAGGTCAACTGAGAACCAGGCCTGGAGGTATATGCACACTTAATGCATGCAAACACATGCTGCAGTGCTGCTCACTCCACTAGTCCAGAAGTCCTGAAATTAAAAACTAATGTAAGAAATATGGATTCCATAGAGAGATGGAGAGAAAAAAAAATCTATTAAAATGAAGCACCGGTTATGTATTGAGAAGTAGGGGTCATTTGAAAAAGAAGATAATTCCTCCCCCCCACCTTGATTAGTACTGTTGTGAGGTTATTTGTCATTTATATCGCAGCCCGGGCTGGGATGGCAGAATGATGAATCTAAATGGAAGTTCTCACAGTGTTGACACGATGAACACAATGCTCTGATTTGAAATATCCATCAGTTATTTAATGGGGAAACAACATTGTTTTGTATTATTCCCGTGAAGCTCACGTTTTGCATGTAGTCTCCCATGTCTGGTTTTCAGTTTTGGGTGTGGTGTCAACATGTCTTAAAAACTTGCCACGAAACCATCCTAAAGAGCAGCACACTTATTGATTATTTAGGGGGGTTGGAAAGTAGCTTGTATGCAACACAGCTAAGACACCACTTACTAGATTGTGAAGCCTTTTTTTGTGATGTCACAGAATGAGAAATGTAGGGTTAGACAGTGAGACCAAAAAACACTCTTTCTGCCTTTTCTCAGGCTAGGATGATCCGATTTATTTATTTTTGCACATTTATACTAAATAGGATCTCCGAGTTCAATACACCTTCATATTCCAACCGGTGAAGTAGGCATTTAATACATTCACTTCTCAATATGGAAATATGTGAAACAAGTGAGGGGCTCCATGACTCAAGTGGACACATTTACAACAGCTAGTAAAAAGCCTACCTATCAACGATGAAATGAGACAGGGTTAAAGACATCGCGGGTCAAGTAGGGAATTCATGAAGGAATGGTGCCTAAGACTTTGACTATAAGTGCACAATTGAAGTATTAAATGCGTGGGATGGCATGACGCTTTCTTAAAATGTTAAACACCTCCAACCTGTTGCAGGAAAACTGTTGAGCTAGTGAGAGACAGTGGAGGAGGAAAATGAGTGCGCTCTTCTTGACATGTGTGTGTGTGTGTGTTTTTATCCCTGGTCTATAGGAGGATAGACGTTCTTTATGAATGTTGAGTGTGAAAGAGTTTTCAGAGGACCAGGCCCTCGTAGGCGGGGCCCTCAGCCTCGGGGGACTCTCTCTGCAGGCGCAGGTGCTCCAGTGTGTTGTGGAAGTGTTTGTTGATCTGCTCCGTCTCCTCGCTGCCCTCCAGGTTAGGCAGATCTTCCCTGATCTTCTGGATCAGCTGGTTTAATACCTGCACAGTCACCTGGACAGGAGGAGGTAAGGGGGGAGGGGGAGTGAGACTTTATGCTTGTACTGTGATGTTGGACTCAGTTAAAGGGTATTCTATGGAGTGCTACAGAGCAATGGGTTAACAAAAGGGTGTCACTTTGGTCAAAAATACTAGTGGAGACACAATAAGCTGGTCAGCAATTATAGGAAGCGTTTGATTGCTGTAATAGCCAATAAAGGCTTTTTCTATTGATTATTGAGAAGGGTATGAATCATTTTGGACATGCCACTTGTTGTTCTAATGTAAATAAAAGCTGAAAAATATTTTTTTCCACATTGATGCCTCTTGTACATCGTCTAATCATCTTCTGGGAGAAGCCTGTGTCATCTCCAATCAAGAAAAGCTTTAAAAGTAACTTTAAGTCAAAATTTGCCAGGGGTATGAATAATTTCAGTTTTGACAGTATATCTATATACAGTCATATGAAAAAGTTTGGGAACCCCTCTCAGCCGGCATTATAATTGACTCTGCTTTCACACAAAAAAGATAAAAGTGGTATGTCTTTCATTTACCAGGAACAGCTAAGTACTGGGATGTTTTCCAAACAAAGATTTTTTGAAAAGCAGTATTTAGTTTTATGAAATTAAATAAAATGTGAAAAACTGGCTGTGCAAAAATATGGGAACCCTTGTGGTGTTGCTGATTTTAATGCATGTAACAGCATGTAAAACTGAGGACTTTAAACACAAAATTGGTTGGATTATGTTGTTAAGCCTTGAACCTCATATAAAGGTCTGTTTAATCATGATAAAATGTATTTTAGGTGCCTGTATGCAAGTTCCACTTCTCTTTGACTCTCTGCTGAAGTGAGACAGAATGCGATCATGAAAACAGCTCCCAAAAGATCTGAAAAACAAAGATTGTTCATTGTCATGGTTTAGGGGAAGGCTACAAGAAGCTTTCCCAAAGGTTTCAATTGTCAATTTCTACTGTAAGGAACGTTGTCAGGGAATGGAAGGACACAGGCACAGTTGCAGTTAAACCCAGGTTTAGCAGACCAAGAAAAGTACAAGAGCGGCATATGCGGCGGATTGTGAGAATGGTTGCACACAACCCAAAGATCACCTCCAAAGACCTGCAAGAACATCTGGCTGCAGATTGTGTATCTGTACATGGTTCTACAATTCAGTGCAATTTGCACCAAAACATCTGTATGGCCGGGTGATGAGAAGGAAGCCCTTTCTGCGCCCACGCCACAGATACAGTTGCATGGAGTATGCAAAAGCTCATTTAGACAAGCCAGCTTCATATTGGAAGAAAATGCTTTGGACTGATGAGACAAAAATTAAGTTATTTGGTCTTTATAAAAAGCAGATGTTTTGGTGCAAATTGCGCTGAATTGTTGAACGATGTACAGATACACAATCTGCAGCCAGATGTTCTTGCAGGTCTTTGGAGGTGATCTGTGGGTTGTGTGCAACCATTCTCACAATCCTCCACCTATGCCGCTCCTGTTTTTTTCTTGGTCTGCCATGCCTGGGTTTAACTGCCACTGTGCCTGTGTCCTTCCATTTCCTGACATCGTTCCCTGCAGTCGAAATTGACAATTGAAACCTTTGGGAAAGCTTCTTGTAGCCTTCCCCTAAACCATGACAATGAACAATCTTTGTTTTTCACATCTTTTGGGAGCTGTTTTGATGATCGCATTCTGTCTCACCTCTGCAGAGAGTCAAAGAGAAGTGGAACTTACATACAGGCACCTAAAATACCTTTTATCATGATTAAACAGACATTTCTATGAGGTTCAAGGCTTAACAACATAATCCAACCAACTTTGTTTTTAAAGTCATCAGTTTTACATGCTGTTACATGCATTAAAATCAACAAGACCACAAGGGTTCCCATATTTTTGCACAGCCAGTTTTTCACATTTTATTTTATTTCATAAAACCAAATACTGCTTTTCAAAAAATCTTTGTTTGGAAAACATCCCAGTACTTAGCTGTTCCTGGTAAAATAAAGACATACCACTTTTATATTTTTTTTGTGAAAGCAGAGTCTATTATAATGCCGACTGAGAGGGGTTCCCAAACTTTTTCATATGACTGTATCTATGCATCTGTCTGTCTGTATGTCTGTCTGTCTGTCTGTCATTTTAAAGGTCACATATTATGCTCATTTACAGGTTAAAAATTGTTATTTTGGTCTCTACTAGAAACTGTCTCTTTAAGCCCCACCTACCAAAAAGACCAGTCTGCTGTTTTAAATCAAAGTGCCACTTAGATTCTGGGGGTGTGGCTTATCACAGATGGAGGTAGTGCTAAGTTAGATTGGTATCGAGGGGGCGTGGTTTCTCCCATTATGATGTCATAAGGGGAGATATATCTGCTGGGGTTTTTGAAACAGGTTTTAACAAAGGTGGAGATGGAGAAAAAGAGAGTTTTTTTTCTCATATTTTGAGAGTCTCTACTCACACAGGGGAACCATATTAATGTTGAAAAAACATGAAATAGTGCATTCTGCATAACAGGTGACTTCATATATTTGTTTTCAGTCTAAAATCCCATTTTCTCTAGCTGATGTTTTTGTGAACATGCAGTTTTGTCCCTAGCACCGATCACAGGTATCTCATTCATGTGCCATTTAAGAAGTCAGACTACTTCAGCTTGATAGTTCCCTGGTTGCTTGGGACAGTGCAAAACAAACTAGAAAGTGTGACGTGTGCGTTGTCCTACCGCGTCGTTCTCCCTCTCGTAGAAGCAGACGTATCGGTTGAGGATTTCAATGAAGAGCTGGACCTGCAGCGACGGGTCCATGCACTGGTTGGCGATCTTCAGAGCTTTCTTTAGACACTCCATCACTCTCTTACCATCACGGATCTACACATGCAAAACAACAGCATCAGCATCAAGTGTCAGCACAACGATCTGACCCAAACCTTCTGGACAAATACACTGCCTGGCCCCCAAATAAAGTCGCCACCTGGATTTTACTAAGCAAAAAGGCAAGAGCCCTCCATCAGTCAAAAACGGCAGTGATTAATATGTTTCAGTTGGCAACAAGTTATTTAACCCTAACTGATGCAGTGAATAGCTTCTTATTTCTTAAACAACCATGTCAGAAGACATGCTGTGGTTTTGGACAAGATGTAAATCTGTTTCAGAGGGCTGAAATTATTCAAACAACATAGTGGTGAACCGTCATCTTTGAGGAAGAAATGTGGTCGGAAAAAAAACTCTAATTATCATGATGGGAGATCAGTTCAAATAAATGTAATTATTTGGTGGAATCTAAATGTAAAATATGAACAGTATGAACTCCTGGCTATGTTTAATAGTGATCGTAAGAGTATTTCCACACGCACAATGCCAAAAGAACATAAAGGAAATGGATTATGCAGATGTGTAGCCTTAAGAAAACCACTTATCAGTGGGGCTTATCAGGATACGATACTTAAATGTGCCAGGGAGCATACTGTACAGACTGGACTCTGGAGCAATGGAAAAGGGTTGTGTGGTCTGATGAGTCCAGATTGACCCTGTTCCAGAGTGATGGGTGCATCAGGGTAAGAAGAGAGGTGGATGAAGTGATGCTCCCATCATGCCTAGTGCCTACTGTACAAGCCTGTGTGGCAGTGTACAGTAAGATCTGGGATTGCTTAAATTGGTCAGGTCTAGGTTCTAAGAAACCAATAAAGCTTTTCAAAATGTGCTACAGCGAATATGTGGCGTGATCAAAGCTAAAGATGGTCCAACAATATATTTGAGTGTGATTTTTTGGAGGGCTGGGCAGTGTGTGTGTGTGTGTGTGTGTGTGTGTGTGTGTGTGTGTGTGTGTGTGTGTGTGTGTGTGTGTGTGTGTGTGTGTGTGTGTGTGTGTGTGTGTGTGTGTGTGCGTGTGCCAAGAGATTTGTCGAGTCTAAATTCAAATCTAAAATGTTTCCCCTTATAGCAATTATCTTCCTTTTCCATTAGAACCCTTTTCGGGTTGTATTTAACCAACTTTAATCTCTCATTTCCTGTCACCTGATAAAGGTCAAAATACCCCCAAAAAAAAACCTTAAAAAATAAAATGTACTTAGTGGTGTTCTCACAGGTTAAATATGTGTCTAATGACCAAAAGACTGGGCTTCAGTGTGCTGTCTGGACAACTGAACATCCATCATCCCAATGCAAAACAACTGCTTTTACTTCTTGAATGTGGACATTGCAGGTCAGGTCTTTCTCTATCATGGCTCATAAGTTCCTTTTGGTGCGGACATTGTTACATTAATGTGTCTAATGACCAAAAGACTGGGCTTCAGTGTGCTGTCTGGAACATCCATCTGAACATCCATCATCCCAATGCAAAACAACTGCTTTTACTTCTTGAATGTGGACATTGCAGGTCAGGTCTTTCTCTATCATGGCTCATAAGTTCCATCTGGTGCGGACATTGTTACATTAACATATCGTTAGCCTCATAGTATAATTGCCTAAATCATATTTACTCTACATCTACTCTACATCTACTTTACCCTACTCTATAATCCTTAAAATATGACTTAGGCAATTATGCTATGAGGCTAACGATATTTAGGTTCCCTTCTCTGACCCAAGCTATTTGAAGATATACTGGTAAAAGACAAAAGCATGTCCACGTCACCTCTTCGCCCTTCTTGTCGGTGCTGCGTCCGGACCAGAAGAGGTGGGCACAGATGCTGACGGCGCGACACTGGTCGGGCTTCTTGAGCAGCTTGGAGGCGGCCAGCGCACACTGGGTCCTCAGGGGCTCGTGGTTCTCCTCGCTGAAACACCTCATCCTCTCAAAGGTTCCAATGATCAGAGTGATGGCTGCTAGCTGGGCTTTAGAGTCACTGATCTCGTCCTCGTACAGAGAGAAGGCCTGAGGGGGGAGCACAGTCAAGGGAATAGGGAAGGGAAGACTTTTCACTTTGACTGCACTCCAGTGGCACACTAAGAACTCAAAACATGAACATACAAGTTTTTTTCTATCTTCTTATTATTTTTTTTTATTACTGTCTTGTATTTTGTTCTGAATTTCTTTGATTGTTTTGCATTGTTTTTTTTCATTTATACATATATTTTTGTGTGTGTGTGTGTGTGTGTGTGTGTGTGTGTGTGTGTGTGTGTGTGTGTGTGTGTGTGTGTGTGCGTGTGCGTGTGCGTGTGTGTGTGTGTGTGTGTGTGTGTGCGCACGTGCGTGCTTATGTGCTCATCTGCGCTTATGCTAGTGTGTCAGCATATGAGCAACAACACTAATATGTAAATGTATTTTGGGTGTGGTTTCTACATGTGTCATGGAATGTGACATCTTATGTAAGTGAAGCTGAACTGACGAACTGTAATGAACTCTTGCTGTAGATGCAGACGAGGCTATCCACAGCGTTTAGTTATGAACAATCCCTACAACTCATGTTCACATTTAAATGTTGATTCTTTTAGCAAAGATGACATATTGAGTCATTCCTACTGTTGCAATCGTTTAAGATTTTAAAATCCATATCATTTACCTATTGACTAGAGCCCAACCCATATGGATTTGTTTAGGTCCGATTCCGATCATATGCAGAAAAAAAATCCTGATTACCGATTAATTGGCTGATAACATTTAATTCTTTCCCCGAAAAATTTATATTGAAAAGTTACTTTTTTTTACTTCTTTTTCTAAGTATATATATATATATCTATTTAAGGGTGAACCCTTAAATAGATATATATATATATATACTTAGTCTTTCTTTATTGTAATATGCATTGTCTGAAAAAAATAAAGTGTTAAAAATATGTCCAAAGTGACATGGGGCATTTTTAAACTCAGACTCTAAGCATTTTATCTTACTGCAAGTCATTAACAGTCAAGAGATGACCAATGCCTCTGCTATTGGTTGCAGGGGGAACTGTCAATGTAGTGTAAATGAATCCAATGTATTACAACACACCTGCTGCTTTTAATAGGCTATAGCCTTAATGCTATTCATTTAGGCTACCTCCAGGGAAGCAATGCATTTCACTAAACAGGATTGCATGATAGAAAAACATTTTTGGGCCAACGTAGATTATTCTGAGATAGGTTAGAGACAGCAGACCCGGGTTACAATCCAGCCCGAGTTGTTCTCTGCATGTCTTTCTCCTCTCTGACCCATTTCATCTAGGTCTCTCCAAACTGTCTAATAAAGCAAAAACCATTGTACCTGTGACATGAACTCGTAGGCTACGGTCTCGTGGTTCTCAAAGCCGATCTCCCCTGCAGCCAGCGCCCCCTGGAGGAAGAGTCTGAGAGGGAGCTCAGCCAGCTCAGCCTTGATAAGAGCACTGATGGTCTGGTGGGCGAAGGAGAAGATCTTCTGACACTTCTTCTCCCACTTGTCGTCCTGATGGCAAACACATTAGGGATCAGTTCATGACAGGACTGGCAGGAGGACAGACAAGCTTGTGAAATGTAGTCAAACTAAGGGATGGGACCGATCCGTTCCACTATCAGCATCGAGTTCAATATGGCTGCCTATCTACTTATCCCCCCAATTTCCATAGCCTGTTTTCAGGTATTGTTAGCCTCATAGCATAATTGCCTAAATAATATTTACTCTACTCTACATCTACTGTAGTCTAAATCTACTCTACATCTACTTTAACCTACTTTATAACCCTTAAAATATGACTTACACAATTATGCTATTAGGCTAACAAAACGTAGATGTAGAGTAGATGTAGAATAGAGTAGATGTAGAGTAAAAGTAGAGTAGAGTAAATATGATTTAGGCAATTATGCTATGAGGCTAACGATATGAAAGAAAATGTAAAAACTGTTAAAACCATTGCTGTGATATAGCACGCATTCAAAATAAGATAGCAATTACAAAATGTGAGTTCTGATGTTCTAACCGTTCAAAGCAGTTCAGATAAACCTTTATGTTTTTTTTGTAAATGTTTCGCTCTTTTGAAATGAGAGTTGCTGTGTTGCTCAAGCCTTCCCTAACCTTACACATAGCATCACCACCGACAAAGAAATGTAGAATAACTATGACATTGGACAGTATCGGTCAATATCCAAAAAACCTAGATATCGGAATTGAATGGAACTGAAAACTAGTGGATCAGTGCATCTCTACTATGGTTATTGCAGTATGTCCGTCCTGGGAGAGGGATCCCTTACTCTGTCAACTCTCCCTGAGATCTCTTTATGTTTTAATCCCGATAAAGGCTTTTTTACTGGGAGTTTTTTCTCAGCCGAGCTAAGGGTCTAAGGGCAGGATGTCATACTGTATGGAATGTAAAGCCCACTGAGGCAAATGTCTATTTGTGATATTGGGCTATACAAATAAAACTGATTTGATTTGATTTACTTACCGATGAGGAGTTCTCCTTGTATCTGAAGGCCAGCTGGTAGGCAGCGAACACCAGAGGAGGGAGTGTGTAGCGGATCCTTTGGTTTCCACCAGCACCAAAGTGTTTCCTGGCTGTGTTCAGAATCTGAAACACAAAATCTACAATGTTAACTTCAATGAGACAACCACACAAATGTCACAGTTGAGAGTTTTAAAAATTGGTTAACATTTTCCAGAACATGATGTTTGTTTAAATGTTTTTAGGGCTATTGTCCCACTTCCAAAGCAGCCTCTGTCTTCTATTTCTATACCATATGAAAATCAGTAAAGGTGTGTAATCCATCGCAGTCGGTAGAGTACATAAAAGATGTCTGTCGGAAAAAAATGTAGATTTTCTTCATTGATTTTATAACATTTTGTTCTAAAACATCTATGCTGTTCCCTGTAAACTTTGTTTCAGTGAACATAAGAAACCCAATGTTTGACTTCACACAAACATGGAACACCCTCATTTATCCCAAGGTTAAAAGGTCCATGAGAAACACTGAAAGACCTTGAGAGTCTACACTCTAAAATGACTCCCTACGATGATATTTAGCACCTGCATCATGTGAAGGCATTTTCTGGGATTACACACACACACACACACACACACACACACACCACACACACACACACACACAATGTATCAACGCACACACATTTATGGGAAGTACTGTGATGCTACGTACTATCTTCAGTTACTTCTCTGTTACATTCTGTGTAATATGTCAACTGCTCATTCTTGCAAGTCTTAAATAAAAGCTCTGAGGATGCTTTTGAAATCTGACTCCTGACTCTTTGTGCTTTATTTTTGCAAACGTTATCAGTAGGGCTGTCAAACGATTAACATTTTTTAATCAGATTAATCACAGGATTCTGTGGATTAATCACGATTAATTTTACCATTCGAAATATGCCCGAAAAAGTAAAAAAAAATTCTGTATATTGTTGTATGAACGGAAAGATAAATGACAGAAGGTGGATATGTAGGCCTACATTTAAAATTTGTATTTTTATTCATTTAAAATCCATATGATGGTTTTAATACTGAAAATAAATTTAAATCAAACTAAAATATATACCTACCACACCATAATTCAATCGGTCTGTCTCTTTACTATGTCTTTGGGCAAATATTGGCTATACAATGGCATTTATTTGATGAATCTATAGGTTGTGCATTCTTGAATACAGTTGATTACAGTCCGCGTGTGTGTGTGTGCATGCGCGACCACGTCCTAGGGGACTGTTCATTTGTGCCAGGAAGCCGACATTATGTTGATGTCTACTCACACACACCTCTGAAAACTGCAGACGTTTGTGTCCTCGCGGGTTCTGAACAGAGCGGACAATGTTTCTCCTCCTGTTGCTCATGACATCAACTGTCACCCGCGGCAGTTGATTTTATACTATCTATGCCCCCGACACAGACGTGACTGTTAGCAGATTAAAACATAGCATGGGCTAACACGCTGCTATGTTTGGCTGTGCACAGCTACTGATCCTGGGTCAGCCACAAGGTTAAAGTGACTGTAGTGCAGAGCCGGTGGGATGTACGGGGCGGATCATTCTGCACATGCGTTAAAAAAATGAACGCGTTAATTCCAGAAATTAATCACCCTGCGTTAACGCGTTAATTTTGACAGCCCTAGTTAACAGTTTTTCTGAACTATCGAATTAGAAAATTTCCTTAACAATGTCCAAACTAGTCAGCAGTGAAGCAAAGAAGAGCTACTGTAGTTCAGTATGTGGTGCATCTAGTTCACTGCTATATGTGCTCTTTTAAATGTTGAGAAAAGAAACCCCACCAGGTACTGCTGATCAGGGTCGTCAGAGTGGAGCAGGTGGATGAAGCGACCCACAAGGCTTTGCTCCTCTGCAAAGTCCTCGGGGTCTGGGTCGTCGGCTGGTTGGTCTGGCTGGTCCTGGATCAGTGTGGAGACTAGGGACAAGATGGAGTCCACCTACACATCAACCAGGGGAGGCACCAACAAAAAATTCAACATAGTGCGAACATTCGAACATCTAATTATAATACATCGCTTGTACTTTTCTTTGTTTCTATTACATTTATAAAAAGAAATAAAAATGTTATGGTATGTATAGATAGATGTATAGTTTGAGTAGTACAAATGTCCTTCTTCCGTTTGGTGCGAGTGGGCTGAAGAGGTACTTTTTTTTTTTTTTTAAGATTTAAGACTGGCCGAGGCCCATGGGGGGGACGCCCTACCAACTGAGCTAAGGGCGCCCCTTGAAAAAGTACTTTTGGATGACATGTTGCATTGTGGGGGATCTGACCTGCTCCTGGGCCAAGATGGTGGTGTTGTACTCCAGTGTGTTGGTCAGCACGTAGCAGCTCATGGTCTTGCGCGACTCGTAGTCAAAGTATTCAAAGAGGGGGGGGAAGTGTTTGAGCTGCAGCACTGTCAGGACGTTGTTGTACGTGTCCACGGGGATCTTCAACAGGCGGGTCAGCTCCTTAGACACTGCACTGCTGGTCGCTATGCTACAAGGAGGGGAGACAACAGGCACAGGGTCACAGTGTGGCACATAGGTGGAAACACAATCCCTGCGTTCCAATCCCCATACTTCCATACTATTTAGTATGCCAGAAAAAAGATTAGGGCTGTCCCAATACATGCACATCAATTGTAGTATGCTGAAAATACATAAATGCCACACTAACTCCAATAGCATTTTGGAGAATTCGTCTTTATTCATCACATTTCTCGATATACTGAAAAAAAAAAACTTCCTTATCTGATTTTTTTTTCTCTCCTGTGGCCCTAAAGCGCTTCTTTACTTTTGTGTTTAGTGTAGTAAAAGAAATAATGTGTGATTTGGAACGCAGGGAAAGAGTAAATAACGAGGAACTTTCCCTTTCTGTTGATTGTAGCGCCCCCCTTTGGACTAAAGCGGTAGATTGTTTACAACGCCAGCTTTTGTTCATGAGTGACAAACCCAGACAAAGGCATTAAGAAAAACTATCCAAAAATATCAGTCTTTTCACTGATGGTCTCGTTTGCTGTTACATGTTATAAAGGATCATCAGAGGGAAAAATGAAGACGGTTTCAGAAATATTTAAAAGTTCCTCGTAGTCACTTTAAAAGCCATCTACTATCGCAGGTTGGTTTCTCCTGTCTGTGCTGATGGAGTATAACTACCACAGAATAATAATGATTATTTCAAGGTTTCTGATTGCTGTCAGCTATCTCGCTAACTCCCCATCTCGTATCTCTTCTATCCCCGCTCAGTGTTAGAGTGACAAGTTTTAATCTTTTCATTTGTACATCGTGTGTTCAAGTTTTGTTGCCAAAATTGAGGTTACGTTCATATGTATCCTGCTGTCTGACATTTCTTACTGTAACACATTGAATACTCTCCAGTATTTGGTAGACTCGCTTCTTTGCGACACCTTTAAAAAGGGTGTGTTGGGCGCTCTGGTGGCGCAGTGGATAGAGCGCGCACCATATTGGCTCTGGCCTTTGTCGCAGTGGTCGCGGGTTCGAATCCGACCCGTGGACCTTTACTGCAGGTTGTCCCCCCTCTCTATCCGTCTCCCCATTTCAACTCTGTACTATCTAATAAAGCCTGAAAATGCCAAAAAATAAATCTTGGAAAAAAAAAAATCTTAAAAAAAAAAGTGTGTTAAGCGAATCTGGAAAATGATTGTTCACAAAAACATTTTTGTCAAATCAGTCAGTATCTCCTCACAATCTGCTTCCTTTCCTCTGAATATAAATCTGGTGTTAATACAGAGTCTAGGCTATGTTAATACAGAGCCTAGGCTATGTTAATACAGAGCCTAGGCTACGTTAACTGCTAAACAAAGGGAATGGAAACAAAAGGGGCCCACCGTAGCTGTGTACGAACACCAGATTTATTTTTCAGAGCACACACAGTATGGACAGGAAGACTAAAGAGTTATTCACCGATTGACAAAAAGTGATTTTGTCAACAAACATTCTCCAGAAGGACTTAGCCCTAGCCTGGCACCGCCCGCCTGGCACCGCCCGCCTACCTACTTCTGCTCAATTCCCTTCAGCAGTCAGTCTGGGTCTACGGTATATTCTTTGGTTATCTCCGGCCAGATTTTTAGTGGTCCAATCAGCAAACAGAGGGAGTAGCTCAGAAGCCGGCGCCTGACATATGTCACGACCAAACGTTATGCGATTGGTTGGCAGATCCAGAGTGGCACTGGGCACATCCAATAGTTTTAAACTTCAACAGACACCCGCCTCCAAGTGAGTTAACATTTGTCAATTGAGCGATTCCAGATCCTCTGTACAAATGAAAATTAAGTACGATGGTGTGGTAGGACTTTAAACCTCGGGGGTATCAGGACTTTAGAGACTTACTGTTCCAAGTTGAGCTTGTTGAATATCTCCACGGTGCCCTCCAGGACCTTGTCTACATAGTCCACCCTGTCCGGGTAACACTTCATGGCTAGGTTGATGAGAGACACCTGGAGAGACACCACATCCTCTGAAGGCATGTCTTGACGAGACTGAAAGAGCAAGCACAGAGAGAAAAGTATCAGCACGGTCAAGCCAAACCTTTGTGTCAAACGTAAAGGTTCAGTAAGCGGAATGGTCAGTTTAGCTAACTTCCTGTCAGTGACTGCAGTTAGCAGTCCTCTCCCCTCGTCCCCACATTAATGAACTGAGGTCTTCAAGCAGCGAGTTATCTAGCATCATCTCAGATCCATAAGTGTGATAAAACATGATAAAAACCATCAAAACAGACATTGGGAAGGATTTTGACCTGCTCCGCCATTGTAAGCACATACACATTCACCTATCTGTCGCTCTGCACGTGCACCGGCAGTGAGACAAGTGCAGGTGTAGCGTTCTCTCTTCTGATTGGTTATCAGTAGTGGGATCCCCGAAAAGTTTATTTGCAGCTTGCATGCAGAGCGGGTGACTGAGAGATCGGCTTTATGAAACACGCACACTATATAAGTGATCACTGTATGAATAAAGAGCGATTTAACACTTATATTAACATGAATAAATCGCTTACTGAACCTTTAAAGTCACGATAGCTTGCGAGGGGATAGTCTACTAAGATTATTAAGCTGGAAGCAGCTCACATGAGTGAAAGATGAAATGTACTGTATGTAAACCAATGAGGAATGATGAGTCGTATTGTCAGAGCTTTGACCACGAGGGGGAGAGAACCACTTTAAATTGTCTCAATAATACATATTTAATAGTTTAAAACTGATTTTAAGATGTTTTTCTTTTATTCTTAATGAGAAATGATTACTGTCTAACACATGCTATTGTTCAGTGTTGCTGATGTCTGAACAAGAAAGGCATTTTATTGACTATGTTTTTTCACTTTTACATAAATGGTATATGCAGGATCAGGTGTGTGTGTGTGTGTGTGTGTGTGTGTGTGTGTGTGTGTGTGTGTGTGTGTGTGTGTGTGTGTGTGTGTGTGTGTGTGTGTGTGTGTGTGTGTGTGTGTGTGTGTGTGCGTGTGCGTGTGTGCGTGTCTGTGGAACAGTAACCATTGTCAGTCTTTATGACCAATAATCGATAGAAAAATGAGGTAATTTCTAACATCATGGTGAGGTTAAGTTTGCTGCTTGCTAGGTGTAAAATCATAATGATGTTTGATAGATGGCAGAGCAGCTATGCATGGATAAATCACTGGGTTTCACATGTAGTTGTGTCTTGTGTTCCATCCCCACACTTGTACTTACCTGAATGACAGTAGCCACCTGCTGAGAGAAGATGTCAAACAGTTTGATCTCAGCTGGAATGCCGGGGCCGTCTTCTCGATGGGCAAACAGAGCCAGTCTGAAAAAAACAACAACGTGCATTTCCACTGTTGAAGTCACAAACTGGAATTGTTCTACTTCAAACTGTCACTCAAATGTGCGACCATGGGTGGTGTAGTGGATAGAGCGCGTACCATATTGGCTCCGGCCTTCGTTGCAGTGGTCTCGGGTTCAAATGCGACCCGTGGACCTTTACTGCATGTCATCCCCCCTCTCTCTCTCTCTCTGTCTCCCCATTTCAACTCTGTACTATCTAATAAAGCTTGAAAATGCCAAAATAAAAAAAATCTAGCGATAAACCATCCCATACTGGATAGACAAAGCTTTCGTACGACCTCAAGTCTCTGGTTGTTGTGACGAGCCTCGAATGGCTGTTTACTTGGTGACCATGTTGTGATGTTGAGTGAGTGTGATGGTGAAATATGTGTACCTGTCAATGAGGGCTATGATGATGTTCTTCACATTGACGTGTTGATGGAGCTCAGCACAGGAACGCAGGAACGGGTTAAGGGTCTGCAGGTGGAACTCATCTGGGAAAACCTGAGAACACAACACACCTTTCAGTCACCAGTCTGAGGCGCACATGCTAGATGATCTATTCAGGAAAAATGGTGGACCATGTTAGAATCATAGTGTGGCACTATTCTGGAAGCCATTCTCGGCTCGGAAGCACTAAGCTCCTGTGTCTTGCTTAAAGAAATAAAAAGTCAACCCACATTTGCACCAGTTAAATACTTTAATGTGAAGCTAAGCTGTAGGAAATGTTCAGTTGGAATTAACAGTAACTTTACTGTGAGCTGCATGAATAGGTTTTTCTTTAACAGTCGTCAACTAAATAAATAATATAGCATAAACTGAAAACGATATATATGGTCATATCGCACCAACCCAGGATGCATGCTGGGTATCTACCTGAATGATGCACTCCATCAGATACTCCTGAGCCAGAGAGTCTCTGCAGTTCACCACCTGCTCCAGCACGCCAGAGAGGACAACCTGAGAGGACAGACAGACAGAACAGTGAGGACAGACAGTCAGACCAGAGAGGACAACCTGAGAGGACAGACAGACAGAACAGTGAGGACAGACAGTCAGACCAGAGAGGGCAACCTGAGAGGACAGACAGACAGAACAGTGAGGACAGACAGACAGACTAGAGAGGACAACCTGAGAGGACAGACAGACAGAACAGTGAGGACAGACAGACAGACCAGAGAGGACAACCTGAGAGGACAGACAGACAGAACAGTGAGGACAGACAGACAGAACAGTGAGGACAGACAGACAGACCAGAGAGGACAACCTGAGAGGACAGACAGACAGAACAGTGAGGACAGACAGTCAGACCAGAGAGGACAACCTGAGAGGACAGACAGACAGAACAGTGAGGACAGACAGACAGACTAGAGAGGACAACCTGAGAGGACAGACAGACAGAACAGTGAAGACAGACAGACAGAACAGTGAAGACAGACAGTCAGAACAGTGAAGACAGACAGTCAGAACAGTGAAGACAGACAGTCAGACCAGAGAGGACAACCTGTGAGGACAGACAGTCAGAACAGTGAAGACAGACAGTCAGACTCGAGAGGACAATGTGTGAATGAATAGAACCTGGATCCCTGTAAAGCTGAAGACTCACTTTTGTTGCATTGGCCTTTAACACAAGTTGAGACTTTGACACTCCTCACCTTTCTTTTTCATGTATCTTATATGTTATTTTGTATTGTATCTTGTACAGCACTTTGGTCTACTGATGTTGTTTTTAAATGTGCTATAGATTCATTTTGACTTTGACAACCTGTGAGGACACACACAGTCAGACTAGAACAGTCACATGATCTCAACACAGTTCTACACCTACGGGAGATGTTAGAGCAGCATGTGTTAGACGGGCGCTCTCTCCACCACCATGACTTTCACACAGACAAGGTTCTGGTTCTGTTCTGCAGTGAGAACCGTGGTGCTTCCTGGGGAACCAGCCAGCGTTCAGAACTGTTTTAGGTGGAAACAAAGGTTGTTCCGCCCACGCCAAAAAAAGAATGCTCCTTTTTCGCTTGCCTTTCTAAATATTTACTCATAATTCGTTAGCCTCGTAGCATAATTTCCTAAATCATATTTACTCTACATCTACTTTTCGTTAGCCTCATAGCATAATTTCCTAAATCATATTTACTCTACATCTACTTTTCGTTAGCCTCATAGCATAATTTCCTAAATCATATTTACTCTACATCTACTTTTCGTTAGCCTCATAGCATAATTTCCTAAATCATATTTACTCTACATCTACTTTTCGTTAGCCTCATAGCATAATTTCCTAAATCATATTTACTCTACATCTACTTTTCGTTAGCCTAATAGCATTATTGCCTAAGTCATATTTTAAGGGTTATAGAGTAGAGTAAAGTAGATATAGAATAGAGTAGATGTAGAGTAAAAGTAGAGTAGAGTAAATATGATTTAGGCAATTATGCTATGAGGCTAACGATATGTGATGAGTAGCAGCAGCACACTCACCTGTTTGTACTTGTCCACGTTGACCCCCTCCAGTTGGCTGAGGCGGACCAGGTTTGTCCCCACCAGGATCCGGAGCTCCTGCCTCTCCTTCTCCCTCTTCTCGCGGTCTCGGCTGTGTCCCTGGTGCTGCATCCTCACCCACAGCTTGTTCATCTCAGCAAAGTTCAGCAGCACAAAGTCTATGGAGTCATTGATCTCGCCAGTCATCTCCTCACCCCCCTGTGGACACATGGCATGGCAACAAAATGACACTCAATCCCTGGGTTCCAATACCCATACTATCTACTACTTAGCATGCCAGAAAAAGACTTAGGATGCCTTTGGCTTCTTCCGTCGCCCTTCGGACAAACTAAGTAGTATGTCTGAATATTTTCAATAGATAAATTGCCCCTGTACTGGAATTGTTGGAGAAGATTAATAAATCTAAATAAATAAATAAAAAAATCTTCCTTATCTGATTTATTTTTCTCTTATGGCCCTAAAACATTGAATGCTCCCGTCTCCTTCAATTTGGACAACACAAAGTATGATGTATGAATATTTGCAAGAGAAAATTGTGTATTGTGTGGAATTGTCCGAAAGAATAATAATAAATAAAAACTCTTCTGTACTTTAGTATGTAGTGTAGTAAAAAGAAAAAGAATGTGATTTGGAACACAGGGTATGTACTGTATATACATACATACATACATGAATAAATACTGTCTGCAAAAATGTTATATGATATAGTGTGATGCAAAAATTAGCGTTAAAAAATGTATTCCACTGTCATGGAAATGAATCGTGTGTGTGTTAAACTCAGAGGTGGAATCAAAAAGTGGTTGGCTTAGCTTAGCATATTTTACGGAGAAGAAGCATCTCTTGGAACTATCCGTATTATAATAATATGAAATCTGTGGGTGCTCTAGTGATTCGAGCGTTTGCATATCGTCTAGCTGGTCAAACCATTCAATCATCTGAATGTTCAGCTCTTTAAGCACATGATGTGGTTGGAATCAACTTTTTTCTTTTTTTCTACCTTTATACTTGTGAAATATTCAGCGCTGAAAGAAAAAAAAAGAAAGAGAAACGGAACAAATCTTTTCTAATCCTCTTCAGCCTCCTCCACTTTGAAGTTCTACTACTTCCACATATTATCCGCCACACACTTCTTTCAACCTTCAAACAGGTCACAAGTCTCCAACTGTTACAATTGTGTTAAACATTTTTAAAAGCTTTCAGTCTTTTGTTTCCTTTAGTCCTTTCCTGACTTTACAATGGCTGCTGTGTATTAAGCCATCTCATTTGTCAATACTTCAAATATATCGACTTTAAACATATTGTTATCAATATTATATACAGTAAGGGGGCCTTCAGTGTTTCCCCTTGGTTTACTGCTTTATAACAATATACTACAAGGATCTGTCTTTGATTTTTTTGTTTAACAAAGTCAATGCTGACAATGCTGTCTTCAGTTTTGCCTTCTAGAATTTATTTAATGTGTATATTACTTATCTTATGGTATTTGATCCTTTGGTACTTATTAGGCCAGAGACAAATGTGTTTTTTAGGTTCCTCCGTATGTCTGGCACATAATGCAGAAATTGAACACAGCTGACTTGACTTGAGTGTTATGGTAAAGTGTAGTTTGAGGAGGGACAAACAGAGAACAGCTTGACTTGCTTACTCTGGCTCCTCCCCGTCGTCTGGCAGTATGTTGCGTGTGCACTGCAGCAGGTAGTTCCTGAGGAAGAGGCCTCTGAGGGGGTGCTGCACTCCACGACACATCTCCACCAGGTCCTTCAGGATGTCTTTACGAGACTGAGGGAAGGAGCGCACATACACCACACCCACTGTGATCAGCAGGTAGCTGGGGAGAGGGCACAGAGAACACAGCATGTGAGCATCACTCACTAAACCTGTTTTTCCAGAGCTGTATATTGTCTGAAATCCAATTATCAAAACAAGAATTTAATGTTTCAACTAGCTGAACATGCAAAGGGTTAATCCTAATTACGGCCTATCTTTAAATCATAAATTAAATGCTGTTTAATTATTTTTTAAAAGCACACTGAAACATTGTAAGGAAAAAATAAATACATAGTGGCATTTGTTGGTATTGTTTTATAAACAGAAGGCTCAAGTCGAAGCTCCTCCCTGCTACTTCACTGGGCGCGCACCCCTACACAGTCTCCACTCAGTCGTATTACTTTTGTGAGACTTTAAAGAAAATGTAGCATAGTCAACTTTTAAGGATAAGTAGGAGCCCTGGTTGTAAAATGGACTGGGAGAAGACAGGTTCAAATCATTTATTTATTTTTATTCTCCAATTTGAAATAAGGGTTTGAATGTTTTCTGAAGCTACCCCATGGTTGAAGATGCTACTCACAGTCTGGGAATGATGTTGCCTGCATACTGGACCAGCTCATACAGGTCTGCCACCTTGCGTCCTTTGGCAAACTCATCAGTGAGATACACCTCTAGGTAGTGGAGTTCATCAGAGATGGCCATGTCTGAGGAAAGTGTTAGGGACCGGTGCACACACAAGCCATGGATCATCCACTCACTACAAAAGCCGCTAACAGCATGGTGATACCACAGCAGCTTCAGACAAGCACCCAGACTCCACTTTTGAGAGGAAAAAGTCATTTTGTCAACAAACATTCTCCAGAATCGCTGACTCCACCTTTAACTTCCATTGTGTCTAAAATTAGAAAAGGGGAAAATGATTGTATCTTCACTACTGCATCTTTCATGGTGACATTTCCACCATGAATATAAGGGAATGTCCCACTCTGGCCACCTTTGAGAGCCAAGTAAAGGTATGGCTAAGAACTACCCAAAGGTGCACCCACCTCTAAATGTATGCTGTACCTTATAGGTTGTGTATTAATTGTGTATTTGTTTAACCTACTAATCCTACTAATGAATGATCCTGTTATACTTTTCTTTCTTTCTGTTTCTCCGTATCTGTATATAGCAAATGTTTCTATTGTATATCTTTGTCATTTTTAGGGAAATGAGCCCCCGGGCTACAATCTGGCATGTTATCGTGTGCTGCTGTGCATGTTCATTAATGTGCACTGTCCTGAAACAAACAAACAAATAAATGCACAGACTGTGACTGTGAAAGGATACAGAGCTCATAGTAGCTCTTTGGAGAGAGCATGGAGGTCCTGAGCTCCCCCAGCATGTTAGAGGCATGCTTTAGGGCATCCATCAGCTTGTTCTTGTCCTGCACACAACACACTCAACTGTTTAGACATGTGATCCTGTGATGTCCACTGTTTCTATTGTATTGAGCTGTGATGATCTGTGCTCCTATGCTAAGTTTCATTTGTGTACCTTAGTTGCAGAGTTGCAGCTATATATCGAGAGTGCATACAGAAAGTATTCACATCGCTTCACCTATTCCAACATTTAGTCATGTTACAGGCTGGAAAAAGGCTGGATTACATTTATTAGGAGTGGCTTCAGGACAGCTCTGTGAATGTCCTAGAGTGGCCGAGCCAGAGCCCAGACTTGAAGCCCATTCAACATCTCTGGAGGGACCTGAAAATGGCTGCGCACCAACGCTCCCCATCCAACCTGATGGAGCTCCAAGAGCAATTGGCAAAACTGCAAACTGGCCAAAGATAGGTGGGCCAAATGTGTGGCTTCATATTCCAAATGACTTGAGGCTGTTATTGCTGCCAAAGGGGCCACAACAGAGTATTGAGCCTAGGCTGTGAATACTTATGTACATATTATATGTTAGTTCTTTATTTCTAATAATAAAAAAAAAAAATTCATGTTTTCATTATTATTGTGTGCAGAATTTTGAGGAAAAAAATGTATTGAATCCAGACTTATTCCAGGCTGTAACATAACGAAATGTGAAAAAAGTGAAGTGCTGTGAATACTTTCCGTATGCACTCACTCTATCTATCTATCTATCTATCTATCTATCTATCTATCTATCTATCTATCTATCTATCTATCTATCTGTCTCTCTCTCTCTCTATCTATCTATCTCCCTCTCTCTCTCTATCTATCTATCTATCTAGAGTCACAACATGAACATACAAAAAAAACATAAATATTTCATGAAATTAGACAATAAACTGTCATTTTCACCAGTAATACACAGCAAGTTATGCTTAAAGACCTACTTCACCGGTGGGAATATGAATTTGTATTGTAATCTGACATCCTATGTAGTATAAATGTGCAAACATTTTTGAAATCGGTTCATCCTAGCCTGAGAAAAGGCAGAAAGAGTATTTTATGGTCCCACTGACTAACCCTACATTTTACTAGTGTGACAACACACTAGTAAAAATGTAGGGATTGGATAAACAGGACAGCTGGGCCAAGGGAAGACTGAGGAAAGACTGAGGGAAGAAAAACCTCATTCATTATGTTATAATAGCGTTTTTATAATCATAGAACGCCGGTTCTGTATGGGTGAAGTATTCCTTTAAAGTTTTATGTAATACAACACCTTTAAGTTGCAGACTTCATTTTTAAAATTGAAATGTTTGAAAATGTTGATATTTTGACAAAATGTAATAAAACCCATCATGTAATAACTGGTTTGCAATGTAAGAAAATGCTGAGCCGATAACGTAATAACTCTTTGCCCATAATGTAACATTATATTACTGGTTCACTTATTACAATATGGATGGAGTGAGAAAATATTTAGCTCACTCCATAGTCAAGTCAAGTCAACTTTATTGTCAATTTCTACAATGTCACAGACACACTGTGGAAACGAAAAATAATTTTCTCTCCAATCCACAGTGCAATAAGTACAAAAGGATAAAATAGTATTGTAATATAAGTAATACTGTATATACAATAAACCCATTCTAAATACATAGTGCAAAAAGTAAGGCAAAATCTAACGGTTTAGAAAAGTAAGTGAACACACATGTACTTCTAAGTTCTTCCATTATGGGTCGTTGTTACATGATGTGCTCTCACAAGCCTCCAGAAGAGCTAACCTGCTTTTTGACACATATTCCTTGCGTTCCAAATCGCATACTCTTTCTTTTTCCTACACTACATACTAAAGTACAGAAGAGTTTTAGGACCACAGGAGAGAAAAACAATCAGATAAGTAAGTTTTTTTTTTCATCATGTCCAAAAATGTCAAGATAAAGACGAATACACCAAAATGCTATTGGAGTTAGTGTGGCCTTTATGTATTTTCAGCATGCTACAATTGACGTGCATGTGTAAGGACATCCTAAATCTTTTTCTGGCATACTAAATAGTATGGAAGTATGGGTATTGGAATGCAGGGATTGTCTGTGGAACTCTACTAAGTTACCAGACAGACACAATATGACATTTGTAACAATGTGAAATCCTCCTACCAGGCATCTCTTCATCTGGAATGACTGGACCTTGACCGCCTGCACTGCTTCATCTAGAAGCTTCTCCTGTTCGTCCTGGGGAGACTGTGTGCTCGGCTGAAACACAATGCACAATAGAGTCAATACCAGCCGGACCTGATAGTAGCTCTTTTTTTTTTATTTTTTACATTTTACATAATGCTGCAGAATTAACCAATACAGTCATCAAACAGAATCTCAGTGTTATGCCAGATGAACTGGAGTGAATCAGCTTAACAAAACCTTTGGATTGAATTACTTCATTTTCTGAGTGTTTAGACCTGTATACAGTCAAAGGCTATATGGTACTATGGATTTTTTTTTTTTTTACTTTTTCCTCAAACTTTATTCACAGTATCTTCTGAAGGCTGCATCAGTCAGTCTACAATACCAAACGCAAGGGAGGGAGGGGGTTCAAGGGACTAGAACTGTCAACACAGATTTCTATTATTTTCAGTGAATCCAAACAATATTATGATCAGCAATGGATCATGAAAATCTGATCAGTTTTTTGGTAGGCCTATGCGGGCAATACCAACATACATTTCAAACAGGTCAATTTAACCCCCATCTTCGTATTTCTCAGTAAGTGTGCGTATGCGTGTTTGTTTGCATAGCCGTCCTGCTAGTCGTGCTAACCATGGGTGCTAACCAGCTGACACATACTTCCCACCGTGTTTACGATGAGAGAAGCCGCTGCCTGCCATAACACTGAAATATGACACAGCGAAGCGGAAGCGTACGCCAACAACAGCTAGCTAGTTAGTTGTCAAAGCGTCGCCTGTTTGGTCCTGTACATTTCACAGTGAATATGTACTCGCTCATTGGAGCCAACGCTTAGCATGGCATATTAGGGCATGTTTAACGACTTGTGCAAAACGCCAAGGAAGTTAACGTTGACGTAAAACCCCCAGCTACTCAACCGCAGTCAGTGGATAGCTTGTTAGCCCTAGCTAGCCGCTATCTGCCGTTTAGGCCACAGTAGCCCTCACACACTGTAGAGCAGTTTAAGGTACACACTTGGGACGAGTTGTTCTACTGACCTAGATTGAACACGGGCGGATAAATGAAGGGACATAAATGCATCAGATGATATAGTATTAGTAATAGCGCTTACCATGATTGTTAGCTGTGGGTCAGATGAGTAGGAGAGGCAGGTCTGTCATGTGACTCAGTCTGCGCTCACACAGAGGCGGGGCCACGGCTCCACCACTCAGTCACACGGGGACTTGAGACCAAATGTTAAAATAATATAAGTAGGAAATCACATTTTATCATGTTTATCATTATTAACGGGGACATATATTATAGAGTAAAGTGTACTTTTCGGAGTTTGTGTTTGTGATATTTAGGTATTTAGTTTCCCTACCTACAAGCCCACAGCTGCCGATTTTTTTGTATGGATCGGCACGCTGTTCAAAATAGCTGTGCAATGCAATCCAACACTGTGCAGCTTATTAGCATATAATGCCTCCCATAGTAGCCCCGAGGCTCCACAGGTAACTTGCTAAACCAAACAGTGAACACACTCCCACGTGAATCTCCATGGCCAATCAGAACAGACTGGGCTTATGGAAAATGGGGGGGGTTATGGGGTAGATGCTAAAACGGGACGTTTCAAACAGGGGGTGAAAAGGCTAGAAATAAATAGGTGATGAAGATATGGGCAGTGTGTTAAACATTGTCTTTTTTTATACGATAAACCATGGCTAGTATGCCCCAAAAATAACCCTTTTATACCAGAAAATGAGCATAATGTAGCATAGGCTAATACTTTGTCCCCTTTATTTGCAAAGTGTTGTGTGCATGTGTCTTTTCAAGACACAAGGAAAACCAATGGTCATCCATTAGGTCATAGATCAACCGTATGTGATTCTTCAATCTGGATGCATCTGTCATGTCAATACAAACTAGAACTCTTACCACAGTATTCTATTCCATTTATATATATTATCCTTATATTTTAACTTTGTACTAATATGTCTAACATTTTTTTCCCACTGTTGTGTTTTTTTTTTATATAAACCAGTGGTGGAGACAGCCTGAGAACCAAGAACTGCATTGCCAACAACCACCTCAGTAATTGTTGTGCGTATGACAAAATAACTTTGAACCTTGTAGCATTAGCAAACACACTCAAAGCACAGCAATGTGTCTGTGCTACACAAAAAAAGCCATGTCACAACATTATATAGAAATCATATTTATTCTCATATTCAGTGGAAAAATCAAACAGAGCCACATTTGTATCACATCTTGCTGTGCTGTCCATCACAGACCAGGACCTGACGTCTGCTCAATGACTCCAAGTCTTGTGCCACAAGAAAACCATTATCTGTACCTAATATGGCAAAGGTTAATAATGCTTACATTGAAATCTTTCAGAAAATGTGTGGACGTATTGGTTCTTCATCCGGTGATAATCAAACATAAAAATAATTAAAGAAAAGCACATAGCAATGACATTATGGAGTCATTTGAAAGAGCTTGTTTGTTACAACTCTGGGACAATGAATAACTGTTCAAAGGGTGTGTCTCTCCAACATGTTCCAATAGTGAGAGAGGGAGGGCCAACAAAGAGACTAGAATGTTTGAGTGATGGCATCAGTTCAGTCAAGAGGATTCATTAGCAGTCGCTCACTCCTACTGTGTGTTCACATGGTCCAGTCAGCCTCACAAGTTCATTGTTCATAGATGGTGTGTTGGTAGAATAAGGCCAGGTAGGAGACTCTGTAGTATTCAATCACAGCTCTGTTTTAGAATGGCTGGCGGTGTTCCCCTTCAGGTCTGGCTTCTTGCCCTCTGTCTTCTTCTTGGCCTTGCTCTTAGTGTTGGTGTGGTTGGGCTGCTTCTTGTCCCCCTGGCTTGCAGCAGCCTTCCCAGGGAACACCTGTCCCTCCACGGTCACGTCCAGGCAGCGCTCCTGGGTGAGCAGGAAGTCCTTCACCTCCCAGGCAAAGCTCCCGTCTCTCAGCATGAAGATGGCTCTGTTGGAGCCCACCACGAACCTGCAGCAGGACAGTGCTAGAGGGTTAACCACCATTGTAAATGTACCACCGATTCTTTTTTTGAATAAACAAACTTTACACCAACAAACTGTATTTGATGTTCCAGTGACAGGCGATGTCGGAATACGGAAGAGAGGAGAATTAAAGTGAAATCTAGTGAGGTTGACTGCAATACGTCGTTAAGAGAGTATAGAGACAGTGATGCTAGGGGTGTGAACGTTTACCAAAATGCACAGTCTATGCATTAGCAGTAGCTGTTTCAGTGTAGCATCCGTTACGTGCTGCAGTGACAGGCAGTCAGTGCGGTTACATGGCACAACTAGATTGGATTATCACATATATCGAACAAGACACTCGAACGGACCGTGTCACTTGTCTGAGTATACATGGCCTTTCAGAAATCGGATAAATGTCCGATGCATGGCTGTCTCCACTATGCTAGGTGGCGCTGCTTTCAACAAGTGGTTTTAGAGCCACGTCCGGTTCTCTTCCGTCAATAACCCATGGTGTGTAGCCTATCACGCGCAGGCACACAAGCACAGAACGAGAAGTCCGATATGCGATATCCGATCCCTGTATACATGCAGAGAGAAAGCCGACAATGAACAAATTATCTAGGTGTTCTTATCCGACTTCTCTTGTGTATCAACAGCAGATCTGTTTCAGCGTGCACACAGTACAGACAGGTAGCAGATTGTGAGGAGATACATTAACTGATTTTGACACAAAACGTAGTTTGTCAACAAGCATTCTTCAGAATTGCTTAACCCAACTTTAATGCACAAAAGAGTAAACCATTTTTTCCAGCACAAAGAGGAAGAAAAATCCCTAAAGCTGATATGAAAGATAAGATTGTATGACCGTGTGTGAATGAATGGAACCTGGAACCCTGTAAAAGTGCTTTGAGTCACAGAGAAATAAAGCGCTATATAAATCCAATCCATTATTATTATTATCTGCTGCTGGTCCAACTGACAGAAAACACTCTTTCCCTGCATTCCAAATCACATAAGTCTTTCTTTTTATTACACTACATAAAGTACAGAAGAGTTTTAGGGACACAGACAGGAGAGAAAAAAAAAATCAGAGAAGGAAGAGTTTATTTCATTGTGTCGAGAAATGTCAAGAATAAAGATGAATACTCCAAAATGCTATTGGAGTTAATGGGGCATTTATGTATTTTCAGCATACTACTACTTGCATGTATTGGGACATTCTGAATCTTTTTCTGGCATACTAAATAGTAGGGAAGTACGGGGATTGGAATGCAGGGATTCACTGAAGGCTTAAAGGAACAGAAGTCAAAAGCAGCAGCAGAACAAAGTGGTGGATGTTAAATGGCTCTAACCTCTGAATATCAAAGTTGGCGTTGAAGAGGCTTCCTTGCCACAGGCTGGTGATCTCCTCTGTCTCCTTCTCCGTGGGCTCTCCAGACACCGTGGCAAACACCATGAGAGTGCGGCCCTTCTTGGACATCTTGAGCAGCTCCTCGGGCTTGGAGGCGTCCACCTTGGAGAAGTCTATGGGAGGAGGAGCCCTCTTGTGCTCCGGCAGGTCCCCCTCCTCTATGTCATCATCCTCCTGTTGGGACAGAGATCCTGAGAGGTCACTACAGACACAACAACAAGTGTTTTGGTCTGTGGTGTTTATTATGTTGCTTATTTGTGCTGAGGTGTTTTTTTTCCTAATCCCACACCGTGCACCCCATAGAGGAGCCCAGTTTGGGAATTGCCTTTTTTCCCCCCTCATCTTTCCCTTTAGTTTTTCTTTTCCATCTATGATAAGGGGCGCGGCCCAGCTAGACGACCCTACAGTTACGCCCTCCTGTTCCCCATGTTATTGGTCTTTCTATGTTTCTTGGCGGAGTGTAAACTGAAAACTAATTTTAGTTGCTCTGTAACATGTGCAATGACAAATAAAGTTGATTCTGAACTGGAGGTTACCGAGTCACTCTTTGTTTGGTGCTCTGATCCGAATTCATACTTGAGATGGGAACACTAGGGATGAGGGCAGATCCAATATCACTATCTGATATGGCTGCAATCTACGTATCGGATATCGGACTGACAACTCAGATCAATTTAGAAATCTAATATACATTATTTAAACCATGAAAGAAATTTTTATTTGAAGTTGGTTGACCCAGGATAGTCGACTATTCGACGATATGATGGGAGGAGCCTGAATCGACTGCCAATCTCACAGTCAAATGATGGCAAAATGTGTTAATGAAACGGTGTCGGTATGTTTGTCCGATAATTAGGGCTGCAACTAACGATTATTTTGATAATCGATTAATCTGTCGATTATTTTCTCGATTAATCGATTATTAATCGATTAGTGTTTTGGGACATAAAATGTCAGAAAATGGTGAAAAATGTTGATACATTTTCCAAAGCCCATGTTGACGTCCTCAAATGTATTGCTATGTCCAAAACACAAAGATGTTTCAGTTTACTGTCATAATAGGATTAAAGAAACCAGAAAATATTCACATTTGAGAAGCTGAAATCAGAGAATTTGTTTTTTTTTATTAAAAAATCACTCAAAACGATTAATCGATTATCAAAATAGTTGGCGATTATTTTGATAATCGATTAATAATCGATTCGGCGATTAATCGCTGCAGCTCTACCGATAATCGAGATCTGAGCATCCCTACTTGTTGCAACACATTATTTGCCATAATGATGTCATAACTTGCACAGTTGTTTCGCCACAATAGGTTACAGTACCCAGTGAGCCAAATAACACAGACAGAGCAGTAGAAACCAACTCTTCATACTGACTTTTTATTGTCAGGTTACTTAGTGAAAAACATCGAGCCTAATTTAAGAGTTTTGTGTGAAGTCCAGGACACACGTTTGAATGCAGTGCTATAGAACGGAACACCTACTTGTATGATACCTCTCCCCAGGTTAGATAGCCACCAGAAGCAATAACATTACTGTTACCGTACATAAGTGGTGCATGCTGTTGATGCAGAGTGCACTTCCTTGCTAACGGCTAGGCTAATAGCTAGCTAATGTGTGAAGGAATACTGAATCAAAAAACACATGTTTCACGTTACCTCCCATTGTTCCAGGAGCCGTGCCATATCCGCGTCATTGTAGTCTCGGATATCCTTCTTCTTGGGTTTATCTTTGCCGCCGGCCGCTAAAGTACAAAGCAAATATGTGCAGAGCAGGAGCAAAGCACATCTACATCTAATGTCTGACGCCATGTTTACAGATGGTGGGCTCTGATTGGCTCCGAACAGCTTCCGGTCACAGGACGGGGATGGGCGTATCACAGCTGTAAAAAGCCAGGACACGACATCATATGGTGGAATTTCAAAATAAAGCAAGAATTATTTTCAAATGTTCTCTCTTTTTATGTTGCTTTTTATTCTCTTTCCAATTTCCATTTATTTATTTAAAGGATCTTTTTGCAATTGTGGGGCCTCATTCACTATAATTCCATATACATTAAGAGACTTGTGCTTTCTACCAGTAAGATAGTATTATGACGATCACTTTTTATTACAGACTGCATTCTGTAAATCATTGAGGATATACAGGATGTCAAGGAAACTTCAAAAGAAATGGAAACAAGTTGAGTGCCTGTTGAGTGCTGTTTGAAAAGCTGTGTCATTTTGTACACGTGCACCAAAACAAGTGACTCCACTTGTCACCACTTTTATTGCTCCCCCTTTATTAGAGATTGTAAAAAAAAAATCTCCTAAAGTCTGCATAGCGTATTTTAAGATAATTAGTGATTTCCAAACAAGGATATGGCATTCTGTCTCCGTTTCCGGTGCAGTATGTATTATCGGAGTATTTAGCGGAATCTAGTGGTTAGATTGTCGATGTCAACGTTTCCTTGCTTCGGAAGAATTTGCATAATCGACGTGTCCTTTAAGGATAAGAACTAAAGATGGCATCATCCACCACTGCCTCAAGTCTTTCCACAATATCAAGTGATGAGGTGAAGATGTATTTAGTTATTTATTCTATAGTTCTTCTTCTTCATCTTCCAACAGGTGCATTTCCCCAGGACGCCCACTATAAAATGTCCACCGCTCCGAAACACTGATTAAAACATACTCATGAATATCATATTCGTTGTCTACCAAGTCTGTTCTAAAAAATACCAAAATATTATATATAAATAATATACAGATTTTTATTAAATGTTAAACAATTCCATAAACTGACTTCCGTACACTGTGTGGCTCTCAGCACCAAGCCCACTGGTTCCTATACTGAAAACAAAAGTCTTAAAAATAGCTCAAATATTAATCTTCATCTTTATATGTTTTAAAAAAAAATCTTTTAACAGCTGGATACTGCAGTTTTCAACACATTTTAGTCAACCTTGAGGAAATATCGCATTTGTTGAGAACGATGCGATACCAGTGCAAAAAAAACTGTAGTGTGGCTCATTGATGGGACGGAGAGCAGCAGCAGAGAAATGAACGGAACAGGATGATTGACTTCCAAAGGTCATGGGAAAATCTGATTGGTTTAACAAGAGGGAGGGAACGCCTTCAGTCAGCTGAGTCAGAACGAAACAGGAGGACACAGAGATATGGACAAATACACACACACACACACACACACACACACACACACACACACACACACACACACACACACACACACACACACACACACACACACACACACACACACACACACACACACACACACACACAAAATAATAAATACAACAAGCATGATATAGCCAGTCTCTCTCATTGAGCTTACACCAAGCTTCATTGTAGCTTTGCTGATACCATCTTGAACACAATGTTAATGAAGTGTTATTTTCCCCTCAGTGAGCATGTGGCTATATGCTATTGGGACGCTTTTAGAGAGCTGTAGTGTGTGTGTGTGTGTGAAGTTCACGGGGTTGTGGAGATCAGAGATCAGACTATAGCTGACACACAAACTGTAGAGCCGTTTCCTCCCCGGGCCTGTCTCCACCCAATGGCACTGTGCCCTGTGCAGCTGCAAGTCCCACTGACACTATACAACCCATTCACATTCAGTGTGTTCATCTTCTCAACCTCCTACCAAGGACCAAAAGAGGGAGTAGATGCAGGCGCTATGCACCATTCCCCAGATAGCATGCACCGTTCCTGTAATTTTCCCCCAAAGGTTTCATGTTGGGTATGATATCTTTCTTTCTTCATATAGGCGTATGTATATCATCTTCTGATATGGCTATCTCTATAAACGGCAACAATCCAGTTTATTTCTCAACGAGCGATCATTCAAGTTTGATTGAAAAAAAAAATCAGCTCACACCTCTGATATTGAACAACTTGTTCTTAAGCATTTTTATTTTCTGCAACACACCGATAGTCCAAACCCAAAGAGATATACCTACTTTATAATATAAACAGAGAAAATCATCATTGGGAATGTTGGGCATATTTGTATGATAAATGTCTTTAATTAATCGAAATGATCAATTGTTTCAGACAGATGGTGTAGCCTACTAGCCTACTAGTGCTTTCCCAAATTTGCAGCAGGTGTAGGTTATAATTTCATATTCGTAATCTTTTATTTTGACGACTGGAATAGGCTACTTGTTGATAGTTGTGAAATCATAGGCCCAGTAAAAGCAGGACTTTTACTGGTAGCCTACTTGAGTATTTTGACATATAGCAGAATTGCAACTTTTGCTTCAGCCTATAAGCTGCTTAATTCAGGGATGGATAAAGTATTCAAATATTTTACTAAAGATACAGGCCTAATTGTGATAGCAGGTCCATGATAGCAGGTAGCTGTGCTTTTATTTTGATCACCCAGCTTCCGGAGTGACTGTAGCTGGCTAGGCTAGCGGCTAACTTGACGCCGCAGCGCTGTCTCATGGCAGATCAGCAGCAGCCTGTCCCAGGAGGAAAAGCAGTCGTCAAGCTCCTTGGAGCTCTCTTGCTACCGTGTAACTTCATTTTTTTTGCTATGTCGTTAAGGCGGGACGGAAACAAACAGTTCACAGACACGGCGAAAAGTTAATTTGTATCATTGTTGAAGCGAAGGGCTACTTGTTGAGCTGGAACTTCGCTCGGGGTCCAGCTGCCGTTCAGCCCGCGACCACACCCTCCCCGCTTCCTCATAGTAAAGTCAGTGCAGCGGGAGCGCGCAGCCAGGCAGCACCGCTTTGAATCTGTGGGAATAACGGCCCCTTCTCAGAGACGTTCACGGGTTCGTGGACGATGGGGAGCTGCCAAGACCTGTGAGTTGGAAATGTTTTAAAGACGAGCGACTGCTATGGCTACGAGAGGCGAGTCCCCACGGAGGATACGCGGGGCTACACAACCACTGGTCCCGAGTTAGGAGGTCGAGGTGGTGGAGGGCGGACAGACGAACGATGCATATGGAGTTGAAACGACCGGAGCAACTGCTAGCTTCTAACCCAGGGCTGTGTATGAAGAAGAAGAGATTGAAAGTGGACTGAGAAGGGGAGCGGTGTTGTTGGATTTGTTTTGGGCCTGTCGGTGTATTCTTCTCGGCAGGACTAATGACATGATGGTGCCGGAGGGAAACACAATTCTTCCCGCTGTCCACAAGAAGAAGAAGAAGAGCTGCCCGGGTGGTGTCCCGTCTGTAAGCAACATGAGAGCGCCACGCCGGTCACAGTCATCGGGAACGAGTCGGACGAGATCTCGGTGCTCTTTCAGACTACTTGCTCTGGTTCAAGTGGACACAATGAAATCCTCTTGATTACAACAGAAAGAAAAGAGATTAAAAAAAAGACTTAAAAAGGCATCTACTAAAAGTTGAGGGGATGTTCTCTTGGTTAAAAGGTATCTAACGTTACAGACAGCTCAGCAGATCGTAACTATCGGGAATGTGTTTCTAAACGATAAGGTTTTTTTTTTTTGTTTGTTTTAATATTTCTTCATCTGCACTTTGCCTTGTAGAAGGCACCTTGGTGGCACTGACAGCAGTTTGTGTGTGTGACTTGTGTTTTTTTTTTAACTCAACAACCTGTGAATTTTTCTGTTCCGTAAGAAAAAAAACCTGGGACTATACAATGAGAATATTAACTTTTTGGATGATGGCGTTCAGGGCATTTTAAATGAATGAGTCAAGAATATAAAGAGCATATTATATCTTTATCTCACTACACTGATGACTTCAGAAGTGGTGGGGGATTTTGACTGACTGTATTAAGATGGTAACACATGGAACACTTGTTATGGTATACTTTTAGAGACACATTCATTGATGTTATTCAAACACGAGTAAATGCTTTCTATATGTTTACATAGAGAATACATGTCCTGTGTGTGTGTGTGTGTGTGTGTGCGCGTGTGTGTGTGTGTGTGTCAGCATATTATGTACAGTTGATGACCTATATATTTGAAGGAATTTAAGGAAGACTGTTTGGCCAGTTGTAATTTAAAAGAGTAGCAGTGAGGTGAGGCTTCTCCTGGAAACAGTACAATGCCGTGCACAGCGGCAGAACACTAGAAATAACTGAAACCCCCTCCCCAACCCATCCCAATCCCCCCCTCCTTATTATGGCTAGTGGTGGTTCTGGCAAGTCTTCCAGTGAGGGCTCCCCCAGCAGCAGCGCGCCCCTGGGCAGTGTGCAGCAGAGGAAGCGTCTGTGGTCCGTCTGCGACACGTGCAAAGGGAAGATGCAGATGGTGGCCGACCTGCTGCTGCTGTCCAGCGAGACGCGGCCCGTCCTCACCGCGGAGGGCGTGGCTCTGGCCGAGACCTTTGAGCAGTGCCGCGACACGGCCATCGCCCGCACCAAGGAGCTCTCCATCCTCACACACGACATCCAGAGTCAGCTCAACATGGGCCGCTTCACAGAGGTGGGCGAGCGTTTGCTGGAGATGGCCGATCTGGTGGTGTCTCTGACCGAGTGCTCTGCCCACGCTGCCTACCTGGCGGCGGTGGAGACGCCCGGCTCTCAGCCCTGCCTGCCGGGCTTGGTGGACCGCTACAAGGTGACGCGCTGCAGGCATGAGGTGGAGCAGAGCTGTGGTGTGCTACGAGTGACGCCCCTGCCCGACTTAACCCCACAACTCCTCCTGGAACTCTCTCAGAACATCTCCACCAGCCTGAAGAATCTCACAGACATTTCGTCCCTGGCCAGCGAGAGGTCCAGGGACCGCTTTGCCAAGGAGCAGTTCAAGCTGAGCGTCAAGAGCATGAGCACCAGCGGCACGGCCTTCCTGGCCTGCGTCAAGGAGGTGAAGACCCAGCCCAGCGAGCTGACCAGGAGCCGCTGCGTGCTCTTCAGCGCCGCTCTGGTCCAGGCCGTGGGCGCCCTGGTGGGCTTCGCCACAGAGCCGCTGTTCCTGGGCCGAGCGGCCAGCATCTCCAGTGAAGGGAAGGGGGTCCAGACTGCAGTGTTAGGGGGAGCCATGAGTGTGGTGTCGGCCTGTGTCCTCCTCACCCAGGGCCTCAGGGACGTGGCGCAGCATCCAGAGGGCAGCACCAAGATGGCCGACTACCGCGAGCGCCTGCGCAACTCTGCGTGCGCCGTGTCGGACGGCTGCACGCTGCTCACTCAGGCTCTGAGAGAACGCTCCTCTCCACGGACACTGCCGCCAGTCAACTCCCATTCTGTGAATTAGTTCAGGACCATGAGCTTCTGAAGCATACCATTCTGTCCTGTTGTGACCCACCAAAGAGACTCACTGTGGGGCTGGGCTCAGTCAGAGTGGCTGTCTGTTCATGTGGTGGCAGCACCGTGTTAGAATGCAGAGGAGCACTAAAGCCACCACTACAGGGTCTGATGTCGCGCTGGATGTGATTCAGACCCTGGTTAGAAACAGGAACACTTGCTCTGCTCTGACTGAGCCCGCTCACAGCAGCCTGAATAAACCTGAAACGTTTACCTCAAGTTTTCAGCTCCGGTGAAAACACCAGCCTTGATGATGGATGTAGCCTGCAGTGTGAACCTAAAGTAGACCCACCTACTGTGCTTTGTGAGATTGGAGAGAGTGATCCGAGTGTCTCAATGCTTCTCGTTTTGCCCCTTTTTTGTTTGTTTTTTGTAGTTTTTTCCAACGTGTGAATTCTTAATTGGTAAAAGCTGCTGTGAGTGTGTGCCATAGGTTTTACACTATTTACCAGACTTCCCCCATAGTATTTTAAAAGTGTTTTGATCATGCATGTAATGGAGTATTTATTTCAACTATTAAAACTGTTTTTTTTCTGATATGCTTTTGTTGGGCTTGTGTGCTTTTAAAAGCCAAATTGATTTGACTATGATTCAGCCACATAACAAAAAACAAATATGTTTTATAGGTTTGGCAATATCGGTCTCTGAGATTTCTGCTTCCAACCCCAATACTATGGAACTTGGTTGTATTCATTAAAAACACATAAATAGAATTTAAAATGTCACCTTCTAAAAAAAAACACCCCTCATGAATCGATTTTGCAAGGGCGCCATGCAAGCCAAAATTCAAAATTATAATTTTTCTTCAGATTTAATCATAAAATATTATCATTTATCAGGATGCAGGTAGCCGATGAAATCCGTGATCAATGGCGAGCAACCATTATAAGGGAATATAGTAAATGTTGCATTGTTGTAGTGTGGGAGGTTTGAGATGATACTATTTACTTAACATTGGATTGGATTATTTTGAGGTAACTCACTGTGGACTGAATGTGATTAAGAAATGATAGAATGCCGACATGTGTAATGCTGAATAAGTCTTGATGATGATTTTATAATAGTCAGTATTTAATAGTGACTCTCCTCACGACAATAATGATAATATCAGGGAACCCGTCTCCAACTCCATCCCTGCATTCCAAATCACATACTTTTTCTGTATTACACTACATACCAAAGTACAGAAGAGTTTTAGGGCCACGGGAGAGAAAAAAAATCAGATAAGGAAGATTTTTCTTTTCGTTATGTCGAGAACTGTCAAGAATAAAGACAAATACTGGAAAATGCTATTGGAGTTAGTGGGGCATTTATGTATTTTCAGCATACTACAATTGACGTTCATGTATTAGGACATCCTAAAAAAATTTTGGCATACTATATAGTAGGGAAGTATGGGGATTGGAACGCAGAGCAAGTCTTTGTTTCATCTTGCAGTGGTGGAAGAAGTACTCAAATATCAAGTCAAATAGCAAACTAAGTATTATCACTAAAATTGTTATTATTAACAATTGTTATTACTCATGTATATGTAGCAGGTCAAGGTAGAGCTAAATTAGTTTGAGTCATTTCAGATTCCTCATACTGATGGACAGCAGAGTAAAAGGTAGAATGTTCTCATCATAAAATGTTCAAGTAAAGAGCATTGACATGATACTTATGTACAGTACAATTAGAGCTGCAACAATTAATCGACGAATCGATTATTAAAGTAATCGCCAACTATTTTGATAATCGATTAATAGTTTCAAGTCATTATTTAATAAAAAAATTCCAAATTCTCTGATTTCAGCTTCTCAAATGTGAATATTTTCTGGTTTCTTTAATCCTATTATGACAGTAAACTGAAATATCTTTGTGTTTTGGACATAAAAATACATTTGAGGACGTCAACATGGGCTTTGGAAAATTGATCAACATTTTTCACAATTTTCTGACATTTTACGGCCCAAAACACGAATCGATTAAAAGTCGATCAATCAAGAAAATAATCGACGAATCATTAGTTGCAGCCCAAAGTACAATACTAGATTATGGTCACTATTGACACTTGGGCGTCTACACTTCAGTTGATAGAAGTGATTGAATAACTGATCAAAAGACCATGTATTGACAACAATGTTGATGATTAACTAAAAGAAGAGGAGCTTAACATGTGTTGGTATTTGGATTCATGAATGAAGATAATAAAAGATAGTAAAAGCAACAGTTAGTTGTTGCCAAAGTCGACACGTGCCGATGGTGTTTCAGAGAACACCATGGATCTGCCTGTAGAAGGAAATAAATAGATAGATAGTGATATATCGCACTGATTATTTAATTTCTTTTTCTGGAATTTGATTTAACCTGGGATTTTCCAATTGTGACAACATTCTGCATGTCACAAAATGATAGGGAAAAGGGTAATTAATAAATGGACTTACAGATATCATTAAACTTCCCCAGTTAATCACTCACACAAATGTAAAAATAAAATAAAAAGTTCAGATATGTTTGAATTAATATGTAAATTTGGCAATAACTAACTAATTATGCTACATTTGCATATATCTCTGAAAAGTAAAAATCTAGATGTTGGATGAAGCCAGAGTTTAAATCTTTATTTCATTTTTCTGCATCATATTAACTTCCAAGGTTTTTCCAAAACCGATTTTGGATACAGCTTGGTATTTTATTTCATAAATCTAAACATACTATGTACAGGTGCTAAAAAGCATTATGGCGTGTTTTTAAGAACAAAATGTATCATAAATGAGACAATGAACAATATATGAATAGATCCTTAATATTCCTTCAGAATTGTGCTAAGAATGATTATGGGACCTTAGGTTGATGTATTACATCATATGTATTCATTTAAACTGATACACTTTATAATGTTTTGTAAATATACACAAATACACAATTTAAAAATTGCAACACATTTCAAAAAAGTTGGGACAGGGGCATTACAAGATAGGGAAAGCTGTACAATGTTAACAAAAACATTTTCTTACCTGATAAAAATAAAATACCCTTTTGGAACATTACTCACATAAACATGTTAACTGGTAACAGGTGATATTATCATGAATGGATATAAAGGGGCATCCCGTAAAGATTCAGTCTTCACAAGCAATAATGGGGTGAGGCTCACCACTGTGTGAAGAACTGCAGAGGAAAACAGTCCAACAGTTTAAAAACAAGATTCCTGCAAAGAATTGAAGGATTTCACCTTCTATAATCCATAATATCATTAAAATACTTAGAGAAACCGGAGAAATCTCTGCACGTAAGAGGCAAGGTCCAACATTAAAATGTAATGCCCATGACCTCAGGTGGCACTGCATTAAAATATGACGTTATTTTATAAAGGATATTACTACATGGGCCATGGAACACTTCAGAAAACCATTGTCAGTAAACACAGTTTGTTGCTACATCCACAAATACAAGTTAAGACTCTACCATGCAAAGTGAAAGCCATATATCAACAACATCCACACATGCTGCAGACTTCTCTGGGCCTGGGCTCATCTGACATGGACTGACTCAAAGTGGAACAGTGTGCTGTGGTCTGATGAGTCTACATTTAAAATATTCTTTTGTAAATCATGGACGTTGTGTCCTCCGGGCTCCAGAGGAAAAGGACCATCCAGATTGTTACCAATACAAAGTTGACAAGCCAGCGTTTGTGATGGTAGGGGGTGGGTTAGGGCCCATGGCATGGGTAACTTGCACATCTATGAAGGCACCATTAATGCTGAAAAGTACATACCGTTTTTGGAGCAACATGCTGCCATCAAGACATCTATTTCAGGGACGTTCCTTCTTATTTAAGCAAGACAACACAGAGCCACATTCTACACGTCTTACTACAGCTTGGCTTCATAGAAACAGAGTGCAGGTACTAGACTGGCCTGTCTGCAGTCCATACCTGTCTCCCGTTGAAATAATGTGGTTACAATTACGAAGCACAAAATATCACAATGGAGACCCGGAATGTTGAGCATCTGAAGATGTATTTCGAGCAAGGATGGGAAATAATTTTGCTTTCAAAATGTCAACAATGAATGTCCTCAGTTCTCAAACACTGACTCATTGTTAAAAGAAAGGCTGATGTAATACAGTGGTAAACATGCCCCTGTCCCAGCTTTTTTGAAAAGTGTTGCATATGATGTATTTGTACAGTTATTTATTGAAAACATGTCGAAAAGGATTAGGAAATGATCACATTCTGTTTTATTCACATTTTACATAAGGTCCCAACTTTTTTCAGAATTGGGGTTGTATATAATTATATACATACTGTATATTTAATGTATTTCATTCCAACAGTGGTAAACTGTTGTAAAGTTTACAGCTTAGATTAATCCAGTGCTTGAGCCTGTATGTGGCCCAGGCAGTGCTTCGGCAAAAGCCAAAACTGTTGGCCCACAACAGGAAACCTATAGCCTGTGTGCTATCAGGAGTGGCTTCCTCCACAGGACAACATGATGCAGTCATAATTAGGGGCAAAGGGTTTGGCCCACTTCCTGCTGCAGGAGGGAAACACTTGCCTATCCAGACACTCCGGGAGATTCCATCCACTCAAGCTGAGCCGTCTCTGAGGACAAGGGAAGACGACACACACACAAACACATACACACAAACAAACATGCACACACAGGCACACACACACACACACACACCACAAACGTACACACACGCGCACGCACGCACAAACACACACACACACACACACACACAGGCATACGCACGCACACACAAAAACACAGACACACACACACACAGACACACACACACACAACACACACACACACACACACACACACACACACACAACTACTGTAATCTTTACGAGAAAAATACACTGCACAACATTCAGCTTAACATTTATAAAAAAAGATGTTTATCTTTTAATGTGAGTATAATGGGAGTGTAAGTGAGAGATTTATTTCCACCATTAACCGACACATTTCAGCAGTTTGGTTTGGGCCGGGACCTCTGCAGTCAGGATCCAGGGTGGAGCTGGTGGAGCAGGACGGTGGGCCCTTTCACAGCTGGTGGTTACGTCCTAACTTTTTTCGGAAATGGGTTTCTAGTTCCTCATGTAAAACAGCTCAGACTCTGTGCTTCATGTGTTATTATGTTTCTAGCTATATAGTTAAGCTTTATCTACCACACACACACACACACACACACACACACACACACACACACACACACACACACACGCTGACCTGGCTGTACTCAAGTCCTTTGTAATTAGCAGATTTTGACAGGAAAAAGCCACTCTTGGATAGATCAGCTGTTGATTTGAATGTTGCTTTGACATTGTATTTCTTCCTAGTTTTGCACTGTGTCAAGGTGGATGTCCTTTGTGTTGGCATAGGTAGGTGGGTGGGCTAGACGCATATTAGGTTTCCAGGTGTGTTGTAGTAATCTGAGAAGAGAAGGCTGATCCTGGGTGCATTATTGAGCTGGTTGGGCTGATTGAATTACAGTGCTATGCCACTGACACAGGGAACGTTACACATCATCAGAAGAAAGATGTGTGAGGGACAGGCGGATAATGACGCAACATAAAACATTTAAATTAAATAACATTACTACTGTATTCATCCCCTCCCAATGGAGCAACTTATTACATTTTGCATCAGTCATCACATCATGGAGCAAGCAAAGTATTTTTCTTATAATAGCGTAATTATTGTATTACATTAAAGTGTGAGTCAATAATCACGTTGCTTCAACGTAGCGTGAAGTATCAATAAAAGCACTATTTCATTAGTTTCAGTTTTTACTTACTTAAAGGCTCAAAAGGGTTGATTCTGCAAAACACCCCCTCCATCCTAGGCCATGTGCGTGTGTGTGTGTGTGTGTGTGTTTTTGTATGTGTGTGTGAGAGACTCCAGTGAGATTGAGTATGGAGACATATGGTTTGCCATCAGGATGACTTGCACTGATGTTCTGTTAAAGCCCAATTAATGTCCACCGCTCAGAATAGGAACAGCGGGGGGTATTGTGGATTGTGATACCAGCCTTTTCCAGAAAGTCAATTATATAAGGCTATCAGTCAATAATTGGTGCATAACTGGTCCACCAATTTGGTCTTTTCAGACTGTGTTCAGAGGCATTTTGCTTCGGTTTTTACCTGAGAAGAGGCTTCAAGTACAAGAAGTTAGTGCTTGGTTTAGCAAATGCAGCAGACTCATCCCCACAGGGCTATAGGTGTCAGTGTCCCTATGAAAGGTACACAAGCAGAGCAGTGATGTCACATACGCCAGGTAGGTTCTGGCTGGCACATTATGACTTTATTCTTGGGGGATTCCCTCTGGAAGTTGTTTTGTGTGATCTATAAACATCGGACTGTGATACCCTTCAAACATAAAAATCCTCCTCTAATTGATATTCTTCAGTTTATCTCCTGCTAATGCAATTAATGTCATTTCCTTCTGGGGAAATACACCTATTCACCTTCTTTCTGGGAATGTGAAGAGGTTGCCAAGTTTGGTACTATAGTGCATGTATAAAGCAAAACCAAAAAACTGTGCTCAAGTGTCTGTGTCTGGCCACACACCAGCATTGATATGCTACATACTTTGGCTCCCAAACGCCACAGCACAAGTTTGACCTTTGACCTGAGCCATGTTGGGGCCCTCTCCCTCTCTCTCTCTCTCTCTCTCTCTCTCTCTCTCTCTCTCTCTCTCTCTCTCTCTCTCTCTCCTCTCCCTGCCTGCAGAGAGGAGATGGATGGATGGACACTTTCACGACCACACACACTGACCTTTGAGCCAAAATAGTTTCAGGATCTTTATTGGGATTTTTGGAGAACCTTGTCCTAATGAGCAGACACATTGTACACATTGTTTTCACACACACACACACACACACACACAAACACACACACACACACACACACACACACACACACACACACACACACACACACACACACACACACACACACACACACACACACACACACACACACACACACACACACACACACATACACATAAACACGTCACATCCTGCTTGCTATTGTTCTCAGACACAAACACAAACATTTACACTAGGCTGGGCCTCAGTCAGCAGTCACTGTTCTGGCTTCATCTACAATGGCCTTATCCCTCCAATACAGCCAAACAGTGTGTGAAGCTCATGTCTGGATGTGTATGTGAGATCCCTGTGATGTGAACACTGGTCACATATCCTGTTTCTAGCAGGAGTAGAGGCAGAGGCTTATTTGTTCTCCTGACTTCCTCTTGACTCTGGGCCAAGTGGAGGGTGGGTGATGTTACCGTCATCGGGGTGTGGAAACAAGATAGCAGCAGCGCCTGATCAAAGCTCCAAAGCTCCACTGCTTTTCCTGCCGGTGAGCGTTTTGATGAATGCCCAAGAATGTAAAGCTTTGCACTATAGCAGCTATGTGAGGCTAATGTTCAGCACTAATGTTTACCACTCCCACCATCTTTTTACCACTACAAACAATGCAATGCAAAATGAACTTTTTCAGTTTTTTCAACATTAATATGGGTGTGACTAGATACTCCCAAAGTATGATCAAAAGCAATGCACTCTCTTTTTCTCCACCTTCCTGAAACCCTGTGTTCAAAAACAGCGGTCAGATTTCCGTCCCCTGATGACGTCATAGTGGGAGAAGCCACGCCCCTCCCCTCCCCCATTACCAACCTAACAGAGCACTAACTCCACCTGTGATAAGCCACACCCCCAGACCCGCCTGAATCTAACTGGCAGTTAGGCCTTATTTCCACCGAGTAGAGCGGGTCGGGTCGGAGCGACTCAGAACGGGACAGCTTGCTTTTAAGAATCTCGGTGGTGTTTCCAGATGAATAAAAACAAATTATGCTACCATTATTATGCAGACGACACACAAATTTACATAACCATTTCACCAGGAGACTATAGTCCAATTCAAGCACTAAGTAAGTCATTGAACAAATCAATGATTGGATGTGCCAAAATGTTATTCAACTAAACAATGACAAAACTGGAGTAATTGTCTTTGGTGCCAAAGATGAACAATTAAGAGTCAGCGCAGAGCTTAAATCTGTTATGTTAGAAACCACACACCAGGCCAGAAATCTTGGTGTTGTCATTAGACTCAGACTTGAAATTTCAAAAAACATATTAAATCAATTAATAAGTCAGCCTTCTGCCACCTTAAAAACATATCAAGAATTAAAGGGCTTATGTCTAAGATTAGGGCTAAGATTTAGAAAAACTTGTCCATGCATTTATCTTGAGTAGACTTGACTACTGTCACAGTGTCCTTGCAGGCCTTCCAAAAAAATCTATCAGCTTCAGGTAATTCAGAACGCTGCTGCTCGAGTCCTCACTAGGACCAAAAGATTGGATCACCCAAGTTCTGAGGTCTTTACACTGGCTTCCTGTCACTCAAATAATTGATTTCAAAATATTGATGTTGGTTTATAAAGCCTAAATGGTTTAGGGCCAAAATACATTACTGATCTGCTGATACGTTATGAGCCGTCCAGAGCCCTTAGGTCGTCTGGGACAGGTCTTCTTACAGTCCCCAGAGTTAGGACTAAACAAGGAGAAGCAGCTTTTAGTTTTTGTGCACCAAATCTCTGGAACAAACTCCCAGAAAACTTGAGGTCTGCTGCAACTCTCAGCTCTTTTAAATCAAGTCTGAAGACTTTTCTGTTTCCATTTTGACCTGTAATTTTTATTTTATTTAAATGTTCTATTTCTATTCATTCGCTTTTAAATGTTATGATCATTTGCTTTTCTAATGTGTATTTTAATCTTGCCCCTGTAAAGCACTTTGAATGGCCTTGTGTCTGAATTGTGCTATATAAATAAACTTGCCTTGCCTTTACTACCAACCTTAGATTACTCGGATCAATTTAGGTCTCTCCTGATTGGCATTGGTATTTGTTAGGTTTAGGCCGAAATACTGACTGGTTAAAATGATGTGTTAAGATTAAGACACTGTTGTTGTCAAGTTAAAAGTAAAAGGTTACAGAACCATCAAGGTCATGGTTTAAAAAAAAGAAAAAGAAAAAAAGCAGTGAGTCTTCTTTAGGCATTCAAACTAATGACTGATACTGATGTTTGTCATGTGACGAGAAACCTCTTGAATGGAAAGTCCACTGGTTAAATCACCAAATAAACGATGGGAAACTGCATGGAAAAAACGGAATACTAAAAATAAAAGGTAAAAGTCCCACACACCATTTGGCCGGATTGTGTTCTGATCACAGGCAACATTTTGACACGTAAGCAAACTGCTCCATTCTTGCAACTCACAGAAGTCATGAGGAGAATGTTGGGCGTACAGGGTGAACATCCTGAGTCCTGCATACGGCCAGTGTTTTGGCAACACATCCACTTTGGTTAAGTGTCACGTCCTCGTGTTTCCTTCCCCTCCTCCTTTCTCCTCATTGCTCTCAGGTGCCGGTGGTAAGCCTGAATAGCCCTGCTGATATTTAAGGGGAGATCTCTGTGGCCCACACACACACACGCACACACACACACGGCAGCTCCTGGCTGCTTTGTTTGATCCTGAGTTCCTTCACACACACACACCCCCCCCCCCCCCCCCCCCCCCCCCCCCCCCCCCCCACACCCACCCACACCCCCCCCCCCCCCCCCCCCCCCCCCCCCACACACACCCCCCCCCCCCCCCCCCACACGGCAGCTCCTGGCTGCTTTGTTTGATCCTTAGTTCCTTTTGTTTTGTGAATGTTGGCCTGTTCGTTTAGTTTTTTGTGACTTTATTTATTAGTTAGTTGTCTTGGGGTTTATTAGTCTGTTATTACTCTGTTATTAGTCTGGAAGGAGGAAGTTCTGGATCCGACTGTCCAATGTGCGGCTGGTCCAGGCTCCCTCCATCTTTTGTTCTGTTTAATCAGTCCTCCAGTTACTTTGGGTTTGGGTTAATAAATGGGTTATATTATTTAAAACTTTAACTCTGGCGCAGTTCATATGTAGGTCGAGGCCATGTGTCCAAGGGTGGCCGTTAACATTAAGGAAAAAATAGTGCTTTTGGTGAAATGTCAAGAAACTATTCCTGCATTAAACCAAAGGCCATCATCTTTCTCTAACCTAAACAAGGTGCTTCAGGGCTCTAGACTGCGACCAAATGCTCGCATTTTGCGACAATTTTTGGAGACAGTGCGAGTAGTTTTTAAAACTAGGGGCACGCGCGCGAACGGAAAATTCGCCGACATTTGTATCATTATTATTATTAGCTACTTTGAGAGAGAGAGAGAGAGAGAGAGAGAGAGAGAGAGAGAGAGAGAGAGAGAGAGAGAGAGAGAGAGAGAGAGAAGTCCGCGAGTGATCAGTTAAACGTTCAACAGCGCGGATCACGTAACCTACTCTCATCTCAGTGTCCCGCTGTCGTCACGTCTTTAACATGTTGCCAACTGGTGACTTTTTCCGCTATACCTGCCGACTTTCCGCCATAGCGATAAGGCTGTTAGATTTATTTTTTAACCGCGCGCTCAAGAGCAGAGTAGCAACGGAGCTGCTACTCCTCACCGCTGACAGCACTCAGTCACACGGGCAGTCTGATAGAAACCCCCCGCCACCTGCAGCAGCCAGCAGACAGCACCGTGTGTCAGGGGACGTTTGTGAACACGAAAATTGTTTGATATGTCCACATTCAATAGGCCACTGCATATCTATAAAAAGCTAACCTTGTAGTAATATGGCAACAAAAAAAGTGTGTAAAGTGAGTTTGTAAATATGTAAATAGGCCTAGTTAATTTGTAAACTACCTGGTCAGCATTTTCTGTTCATTTTGCCTCTTTCAGAATAGCATAGGCTATAATGCAAATTAGTTGATAATGTCACCTAGCTCCTACTAGTTACTTTTGGGCCAATAACTAGGCTATTTTCCTGGAGTCAGCAGAGATAGAGTAGGACAAATCAGAGGGCTTGGATGTAGAGGTGGTTGTGGTGAAAATGGGCACAAAAAAAATCGTTTTCCTAAAGGAATGTCTGAAGAATTTCACATGGTGATGCAAAATCGAAAACACAATGAACTGTATCATCAGTTGTCAGTGTGGTCCAAAACATGCTGGCAATACAATATCAATAGGTCTAATATAGTTAAAATTGGGAAACATTTTAATAGATGCGTTGCAGGTCTATTGAATGTTTGCTCCTAAATTTTCTGCTTGCGCCCCTAAAAATTCTGAGTTAGGGGTGCCAGTGCTCCTAGTAAAATAGGTTAGTCTGGAGCCCTGTGCTTAGAGCAAGGCAAGGCAAGTTTATTTATATAGCACAATTCAGACACAAGGCCATTCAAAGTGTGGCTAACTATAATCCTAAAACTGTCAAATACAATAATTCACATTTCGTCATTGTGTTGATTAAAAAGGCTACACGATAAACATTTTATGATCTGGTTTGGGTTGTGTTTAGGCATGGGAACTACTGGTTTAGTTTGGGTTAGGGGCTTAGGGTTAGGGTTAGAATGATTATGGCAGTGTTGACTGACAGCAGTCTCCCAGATCAAAATCACACACATTGTCCAACCATCACCCTGCGGTTTAATGTGCGAGATATAAAAATTATGATAACGAAGTGAAACAGCACACACATTTATAGATTTAAATATACAGTAATGATTAAATAATTGCAACACACTATTGGACTCCAGCCCAAAGACGTATAGGTTTTAAATCTTTGTTTTAAAATAGCACTTTTAAATGGTAAATAGTAAATGGACTTGACTTATATTGCGCTTTTTAGCCGATTTTCTCAGCCCCAAATCGCTCTACATTTCTTACCACATTCACCCATTCATACACACACTCATACACCGATGGCAGTAGCTGCCATGCAAGGCGCCCTCTGAACCATCAGGAGCAATGTGGGGTTCAGTGTCTTGCCCAGGGACACTTCAACATGTGGCGGGTAGGCGGGGGATCGAACCTCCGACCCTGCACTCCAGACTCCTTTATCCCACCATGAGCTGCTCCAGGGTCCTGAGAAGACTGATCCATAGGCTCTCACTAGAAGTGAAAAAAATATAAAATAAAAACCTAACATAACAAAATGAATAGACAGCACATGTGTAATTAAACTGGATATAGTTTTAAATGAGCTGAATTAGATTTTACTTTAAACTTTCAATATCCCGCTATCACCAACTCTTCTGCAGTATTTATCCAACATTGGCTGTATAACTCCCACTTAGTTCACAAAACAAAACTGTACTCTTCATGAATCCCTGTTTATTTACTATTCGTACTAACTCTGTCCTAGTAACCACCGGACGCAGTGTCACAGGTGAGCCTATAGAGGGAGGCATAAGAAAACACACGGCAAACTCCTCACACAACAGATTTGATTCATTCATAAGAAGCTATTGGGATGATGAATTCCATTACATATGTGTATGTAGGGAGTGGAACAATACTGTCTGAGGAGCAGCATCAGAGCCTATACTGGTAATGATGTTGGTCTCATCTCCTGTGATAAACATATGGAAATGTAGCACCAATATGTAGCAGTGAATGCTTCATCTCTGTGAAGTTTGAATAACAGTGGCATTCTGAAGCTCTAATTTGATTGATCATTAGAGCAATAAGGCACACTTTCCTGTTATTACAAAACAATTAAGACCTCAAAAACAGCCTGCTATGATAGTTTGAATATAATAACTTGTTGTATGGAAAAACAGATGTCTAAATGAACAAGTCAGTTTTTTCTGTTTTATACAATTAGAGGGTCAATGTTGAAGCGTGCAATACCTTTGATTGTATTCACTTTGCTTAATATAAACAGTCCTGTAATGACATGTATGTCTATGTGGTAGCTTTGACCAGTTATATTGGCCTTTGTTTGAACACTTCTTAATATTATCAAGATTTTTTTTATAATAACAAAAAATCAAGTGGCTAATATGTGAAAAGGCTCCCTCAGGATGAACTCACACCTGACAACCTAGTTACTCTCGGCTCCAAACAGCTTCGTCAAGGCAATTTTTTTACTTTTCATATAGGCCTACACAACAGGAGTGCACACATCACACCTGTCTTAATGGTGGTACAAGCTTTAGAACACAGTGGAGCATTTAGCACAGTTGGTGGAGACCAAAAAGAGTTTAGTGACCTCCAAATGTTTTAACATAAGACACTATTGTGTTGCACCATGGAAAGAATAGAATACAGGTATACAAAGAACTAAAAAATGTGTATATCCTTCTTCAATTTCAACATTTATAATCATTTATCCGTCTCACTCATCAGCGTTTAGTGCTATTATACATCTGGGGTGTCCCTGTCACTGCAACATGTTCAATCAAATATGAGACATCTGTGCTCAAAGGTCACTGTACATCACATTTACACATTTAGAGATAGAGTGATGAGAATGTTTAAGTCCAAGCACTTTTTCCCCCACAGTGTTGTCTTTGTCTATATGCTAGTTTCCTCTGAGTTTGATAATATTGAATGTTCCTCCCTGAAGAGCACATCTTAAACCAACTTGTTGTTAGTTCCACAGTGGTTACTCCTCCATCCATCCATCTGCAGCCTCCACCATCTACCAAGACTTGTATATTTGCTTCCCAGAGCTGCAGTTCAAACAACATGCATCCAGACTGGAAACTAGATTCACACACACACACACACACACACACACACACACACACACACACACACACACCTGGCTGCCCCTGATTGAGTGTGTGTTTTCTGTGTAAACTGGAGTGAGCCACAGAGAATCTATTCATCCTCTGCAGCAAACACACACACACACACACACACACACACACACACACACACACACACACACACACACACACACACACACACACACACACACACACACACACACACACACACACACACACACACACACACACACACACACACACACACACACACACACACACACACACACACACACACACACACACACACACAAACACAAAAAACTCTTCAAAAATGAGAAAGTTTTGATGCAAACTAATACTCTTAAGTTTGGATGGATACTCATCATTTGAGCCAACTAATTATCTTTAGTTGAACTAACTTATTATTGATAAGTAAGGAGAATGTATCCTTTATCTGTATATAGTCATACAGATAGTAAGGAGAATGTATCCTTTATCTGTATATAGTCATACAGATAGTAAGGAGAATGTATCCTTTATCTGTATATAGTCATACAGATAGTAAGGAGAATGTATCCTTTATCTGTATATAGTCATACAGATAGTAAGGAGAATGTATCTTTTATCTGTATATAGTCATACAGATAGTAAGGAGAATGTATCTTTTATCTGTATATAGTCATGCAGATAGTAAGGAGAATGTATCCTTTATCTGTATATAGTCATACAGATAGTAAGGAGAATGTATCCTTTATCTGTATATAGTCATACAGATAACAAACAAAACCAAGTTGGTCAAAATGTTAATTCAGACATTATATACAGTATTGTTAAACCTACTTGGATTTTTTTAACAAGAAATAATATCTTGGCAAAACTTCTGTTTTTGGAAGTCTTAGTATGTAGACCTCAAAACTCAAAGTAACGTTAGATATTATCAACAAAAGATAATTAGTTGGCTCAAAGGGAGCCAACTTAAAGTTTTCGCCTCAAAACTCAAATCTATACTATAGAGAGTTGCTTAGAAATACATTTTCCTAACTTTTACATTTTTACAGCACACAAAAAAACACACACACACTCACACACACATGCACGCACGCGCGCACACACACACACACACACACACACACACACACACACACACACACACACACACACACACACACACACACACACACACACACACACACACACACACACACACACACACACACACACACACAGTAAGAGCAGTGTGTGACGCTGAGTAGGTGTGAGGTCAGACCCCAGCTAAATGTGGTGTGTTTCTGGAGTTGGCTCACAGGAAAGGGGCAGTGATTTTGGGGAGCCATGCCTTACTGAGACACACTGTTGTTGTGTTCTCCAGACAGAGGGGGAGGGAGAGAAGGGAGGAGGCGGCCGGAGGAGGAGAAGAGGTACGCACACATTACCCCAGATGAATCATAGGGAGGAAGCCATGCTCTGAAGGGGATACGTCAGTTCTGTCTGGACTTCTAACTGTAAATCTTTGGATCCCCTGTTTGCACCTTTGGGAGAAGCCGTGGATGCTGCCTCTAACACAATATGATCGACTACGGTGAGTGTAGGGGTTCCACTGCCAACACTGAAGTTGTTTTTTTGTTTTACCAAGGACGTTTATCAGTGTAGGTCTACAACTATGTGAAGCAGGTGTCTCTCCAACGTGTAACCAACTTGACATTTGTGAGTGTGTGTGAACTACTGTTTATGGACTATGAGGAAAGGAAACAAAGGAAATATTGTTTTTGAAGGCAGTCTAAAGGAGTTTTGTGTAAGAAATCAAAATAAGTTGCAGAGCAGGGAAGTTAAATTATGCACTTGTTTTGTGGGGACTGTGTGTGTGTGTGTGTGTGTGTGTGTGTGTGTGTGTGTGTGTGTGTGTGTGTGTGTGTGTGTGTGTGTGTGTGTGTGTGTGTGTGTGTGTGTGTGTGTGTGTGTGTGTGTGTGTGTGTGTGTGTGTGTGTGTGTGTGTGTGTGTGTGTGTGTCTTTATATACTTGTGTGGACCAACCCTTGGTGGAGGACCCGTGCTGTGAGGACAATTTGGCCAGTCCTCACAAAGACAAGGCTTAAATAGCATGCACTTGGTGGTGTGTGTGTGTGTGTGTGTGTGTGTGTGTGTGTGTGTGTGTATTCATGGTCCCACTTGCACACAGAGGCTCTTTATGAGAACATGAATTATATAACATTGTGTACGTCCATTCCAAGGCAACCTTTAGAGCACACATATCCCCAGTGAGGCCAGCATCGGATTGGCACTGCTTCCGCCCTGCCTTCCCCACAGTAGCCGCGCACAAGGCCAAAGGCTTAGATACAACCACATGGCCATTACATACACAGCACTCAGTTGTAATTCCACAATGACGAGGGCATGAGATTATTTGTATAAAAATAGGCTTCAGAATCAGTAGTGTCCCCTTGAAGGACTATAGCTAATAGATAAAGTCTGATTGTATAAATAGAAACAATGGTGGATTGTTTATCCTGGCTTGTTCTCTGTAGGCTACACTCCCTCTCACAGACTGGAAAAAATATCTAGGGGAAAACTCCAAACAACACACGCGTTGTCCAGCTGCACAGCAACCCCACCCTCTGCTCTCCTTCAATCAGCTTCTGTTCCCTGAGTATGCTTTCTGTGAGGATGTGTTCTCTCTCTCTCTCTCTCTCTCTCTCTCTCTCTCTCTCTCTCTCTCTCTCTCTCTCTCACACACACGCAAATATGCTTTTAATTCAGCCTCTATTCTAAACACACCTGTGACCGTCTTGTGCCTGGGGGAAGGAAAATGTTATTGCAGTTTGAACAGTGAATCATGGGTCAACTTGATCTAATGCTCACACTTTCTTTGCACAGTGAGAGTCTTCTGTGGCGAATGGGTTAACTATTACTGCAGACATGAAGCCTTATTGAATAACCATGTCAACATATTGCAAACACTTAGTAGCAGGCGGCCTATTGAGTCTGCTCTTTCTATTCTGAATTTTGTCAGTACCGTTTATGAATGCTGTGCCAAATTCATCAATTGGTTCTCAATCTATAAAAGGAAAAAGAAAGATGGATGTCCAATTTCATCCATTTGGTTTTAAAAGCAGCCTTGGTCCGAGTCACCAGGGCTTTGCGCTGTTGATTACTTCACACAAATCATTTCCCCCTTTTCCAACAAAGCAGTTTTGAGGGTCAGTGAGGACCTGCTGTCCAATCGTGAACCAGTTCCATGGAAAGAGAGCCAGTGTTTGGGTCAGGGAAACTTGTTCCAGTACAACACCAAGTCTTTGCTGGACTAGAACCAAGAAGCGGTTACATCATGGGCTGGGGTCAGGATGTCATTTGCCCTCCATAACGACCATTACAAGTAGCAATGGACGAGTAGTGTTTGGATGCCTGGCTGTGCTCGCAAAGCAAAGCCAGAATCAACACCAAATCTGATGTACACGTAGACCCTTTTTTGTTGTTGTTGAGCTTAAAGTTAACCCTAGTGTTAGCATTGAGAGCAGACATACAGTATACAGTGATGTAATGATGTGACTCTCTAGGATTAAAAAAAGCAAACCGGTCCTTCAACCAGCTCCTCCCCCACAGAGATTGGAGAAATTCCAGACTGATCTGCAGTAAAGAAATTAATGTAAAGCTTGTGAGATCAGACTATGATGGTGTTTGAAGTATAAGAAAGGAGTGAGGTTCCTTCTTTTTGCAATACATTTATTTCCTGTGGAAATATAAACACAGTTGGGTTTAATGACGAGCTCTCTTGCTAGCGTAATATACATTGGCTTGGCTCGTTACGTGCTGACTACCTCGGCGCTACTGGCCTATATCATACACACAAATACATCTCAAAGCACATGCTCTCCATAACAATACACGTTATAATACACATTTATCATATACACTTACAATAGACCTGCTACTCTTATGCCTCGTTTTGAGAGAATTTGACTGCAGGAACGTACTGACAAACTGTGACAGTCCAGCTCCACGGTATGTCAAACTAAAGAACAGATAGGACATTGATGTTATGGTGTTGAATATATGACCTGGCATCAACCTAATGTACATTTGCATTTTTATCACCCACCGCTCATTAATATGATGTTTGAATAGTTGGTCCAGGCACAGCAGCTGGGATGGATTTCTGTCCTACTACTGTGTTCCCTGTCCTGGCATAGAACCAGCTGGAGAGTGTGTATGCCTATGAAAAGAGAAGGAGAGATGGAAGGAGTCTATGGGCTTACAAGCCCCCATCATAGAGATCCATGTCTCGGCTTCCTGTCTATCTGGCCAACAACACAACAATCAGACTAATGTTCCATAATTGCAAACACTCTTCTAGGATCAGAGCCACTGATTTACCAAAGAAGAAAGCCTTTTTCTTCCATTCTCACTTCACTGGAACTTGGCCTTTATAACAACTTGACTTGTTTATTTGGCCAGTATCTTGGGTCCTTTCCTTATTATCTGTTTACTAGGGATGTCACAATCTTTATGTAAGTTGGAAATCGATCAAAATTACATCGTGATTCGACCTTGGAAAGTGGAAGGTGGAATGGTGCATCCGCCCCGCCCCCAGTCATGTTCAGAATGTGTGTTGGTGTTACCCCCCATTTTTGTCTGACTATAATTTTCTTTTCATTAAAATGTTGCACAGTGTGCCTTTAAATAGTTCTATTAAATTGATATAACAGACAAGTGCCCCGCAGAGTTACACCTAAGCTAATGAAATAACAACTACGAGCACAGTTTGCGTACGTGGCAAGGCCTGCAAAAAACAGCATATCCAAAATGAGATGCTTGACAGAAAGCCTGAGGTGCAACACACAGACCCAATACAGGAGGAGCCAGACAGACCCAGGGTCAGCCCACACAGTGCCCACACTCTCCACACTCCATAAGCCCTAGCCAGGCCTACTCAGGCAGTCAGAAATTCGCCAGGTTAATTGGCCTCATGCCAGCAAGGATAAAGAGCTGCTTACACTCAACAAGGATGTGGATCAAGTTCATTAGACTACAACTGGGGCGGTGCTGACCAGAAGCTTCAGACAAAGTCCTCTTCATCCGCCTTGTCACTAAAAGGTTATGATCATCCAGCTATGGCAAGGGGCTTAGACTGCTTAGAGAGCAGTAGTAACAGGCAAAGTAAGGAGGCCAAGACCAGGCTAGCAGAGCTCAGTAACATCATCAAGCTGTTTGGCATAGAAGGAGAGGCAGGGCGAGGGAAACCAGGCCTTTCGCTTTCATTACAAACTCCTCCGATTCTCCAAGAAGACACATGGGCAAAGACAAATTAGCCAACTTGCCTGCATTGCAAAGGACGTTGACAAATACCTTAGCAACAAATAAAGTAACAGGGCAAGGAAGCTCCATGCAGAAGGTCAGGAGGTCAAGGTCTTTCAAGGAGGTTGTCAGAGCTGCCAGAACTAGCTCAGCACGTGGCCCCATCGGAGTGTCAAGTGTTGTCTACAAGAGGTGCCCCAGACTCTTACAGTGGCTGTGGAGAAGCATCAAGGTCCTCTGGAGGAGGAGGAACATGGCTTGGCAGATTCATAGCGGATTCCAAAGGAGGAGAGCTCAACCACTGGGCACTTCTGGATGATGTCACTCCTCTGTCTCAATGGCAAAATATTCTTCAGTATGGTTCCCCAAGACCATGATAGAGTTTTTCCAGAAGGAGTGCAGTACTTTGGTGTGTTGGTGGGAGCAGAGGCATAAGAATGGGCAGGACTTATCAATACATCTCTATGACAAGGCACCTGGCCCTGACAAGGCCCGGAAGTTAGTTCCAGAAGGGCAGTCAGGAGCCTGCAATGGAACTGAAGATCTGGAAGGTTGAGTCACTCTGGATCAAATTTCAGCTGGTGGTTTAGCTAACCCTGTGCCCAAATTGCTATTGAAGGAGTCTGTGTAAACCAATGTATAAGGTTTTAAACTAGCGCTGTCAAACACATTTTTAATCAGATTAATCACAGGATTCTGTGGATTAATCACGATTAATTTTACCATTCGAAATATGCCCGAAAAATTCGAATTTTCTCTGTATATTGTTGTATGAACGAAAAGATAAAGGACAGAAGGTGGATATGTACATTTAAAATTAGTATTTTTATTAATTGAAAATCCAAATGATGGTTTTAATACTGAAAATAAATTCAAATCAAACTAAAATATATACCTACCACACCATAATTCAATTGGTCTGTCTCTTTACTATGTCTTTGGGCAAATATAGGCAATACAATGGCATTTATTTGGTGAATCTATAGGTTGTGCATTCTTGAATACAACTTGATTACAGTCCGCGGTGTGTGTGTGTGTGTGTGTGTGTGTGTGTGTGCGTGTGTGTGTGTGTGTGTGTGTGTGTTTGTACGCGCGAACACGTCCTAGGGACTGTTCATTTGTGCCAGGAAGCCGACGTTATGTTGATGTCTACACACGCACACCTCTGAAAACTGCAGACGTTTGTGTCCTTGCGGGCTCTGAACAGAGTGGACAGTGTTTCTCCTCCTGTTGCTCCCGACATCAACTGTCACCCGCGGCAGTTGATTTTATATACTATCTATGCCCGCGACAAAGACGTGGCCGTTTGCAGTTTAAAACACGGCAAGGGCTAACGTGCTGCTATGTTTGGCTGTGCACAGCTACTGATCCTGGGTCAGCCTTAAAGTTAGAGTGACTGTAGTACAGAGCCGGTGGGATGCATGGGGCGGATCATTCTGCACACGCGTTAATTCCAGAAATTAATCACCCTGCGTTAACGTGTTAATTTTGACAGCCCTATTCTAAACCCATGAGGATCTGTAAACATTCTGCTTACCAGCCCCTCTTAATCTCACAAATCTCGACTTTACATGTCTTTTTTTTAATAAATACACACAGTAGGGGAGAGTGGGGTGAGTTGAGCCACTTTTTACTGAAAGTGACTTTAAAGTTAGGCCTTAACAATAATGTCTCCAACTAAAATATGTGCATATATTTCAGGATGTTGTGCATCCCTTGCAACAAAAACTTTGGATCTGAAATAAACTGTTTAAGAAATATAGCTTTCGGGAAAAAAGTGGTCACGTGGTACAACTTGCCCCCGGTAAATTGTGCCATTGATATATATCTCATAAACTGTAATGTTATAAGAGCAAGACAAATCCAAATGACAAATTTAAGGTTTATTTAATGTACATATTTTACAAAGATTGAAGGATTTTCTTAAACAAGGCCTAGTATGAAAGAATACATGTATGTTATGGAAGCAAAAATCTCTAAATTGACCAGTGCTTGAAAAGACAATATGTTTGCTTGCTGTGTCTCGCCTTAAAGAGCTTCTGCACATTATTTCCCTAAGTGTTCTAACATGACAGGCCATGTACATTACAATGTATAATGCATTTGAAGATCATCCTACAGTCCTCTCTGGAGTGTCAAGTGGTGTAGTGTACACACCTTCTTTCACTCCAGTCCATTCCACCACCATTATCTGTTCTCACTAAGTATAGATTGTATGTACATTAAAACATGAATTGAGCTAGGAGTGAATCTGTACTTTACAGTTTCTAGTATGTTCCGTGTACTTCAGTCATTTCTGATCTTGTCTGTGTGTGTGTGTGTGTGTGTGTGCTTGTCTGTGTGTGTGTGTGTGTGTGTGTGTGTGTGTGTCTGTGTGCGGTATAAATAAGTGTATCTCAACTGAAGTCTGATTAAGCTGCAGTCATGAGGACTGAGAAAAAAACCACACCATTTATTTTCAAAACAGGGAAAGAATAGCAGGCGTTCTTTTTTTCCTTTTTTTTCTCTCGGCTAGCCTCTACAATTGCGTCATTCATTTTCTCAGAACTCTTATAAGCAAACGGATGCAGTCAGACCGTCCTAACTGCATTTTCTAATTGCCCTCCAGAGCGTCCCTCTCCATTAGGCCTGGGGCCGGCTGCTGGGAGGAGTGTGCTGGTTCCTGAGCTTCTGTTGCACACAACGCACACACACACGCTGACGGCCATGCCTCAGAGATACTCCCACCAGAGGAGGACAGCCAGCACGGCGGCTGCTAGGAGGATGGAAAGGAGACGCAGGGACCAGGGCAAAAACCACAGGAACAACAACAACTCAACCAGCAGCAGCAACCACCACCGCTCCAAGAAGCTGGCTATGCTCTCCAGGTACCTAAGTGCAGTGCTAAGAGAGGCTCAAGTTAGGGTGACTTACCATTTCAGAGCTGCAAAAATGGCATGTGTCCTTCTCTAGATCTTACTGAATTGATTTCATGGCGTAGATAGAATATGCTACATATTTTTGATTGAGTTCTGCCTGGTGACACCAAGAGATAATAGCTTGAGTATACTTTTTATTTCACTTCGGATATAAAGCATGCACTTTCACATCACTGCTTTTATGGATGCGTCACTCCAGAATTTTTAAAGTATTGCAAAAGGATTGCTATTTAGGTTTTTTATTGGCCGTAACTGACTCTGTCCAGGTCCCTGATACTGTGTCACCACTCTAAGACCAATGATGACTATCCAGAAGAGAGGCATGATGGGAAAGTGTCAGACGGGGGCAGGACATGGGGTCCGGAATGGAAGACAGACGCGAGCACTGGGGATCCGACAAAACAGAACGGAGATCCAGAGAACAGCCAGTGGAGGACCAGCCATCTATCTGCCCTGGAGACAAGAGCAGGGGGCAGCACTGGGGCAGATTACCAAGGCCATCAGACTGCCACACTCAGGGAGAGTAAAAGGGGCATAAGGAGGGCATTCAGCATCAAGGTACGAATGCAGGGAGTTCTTCTACAATGATCATTTAAATTTAAAAAACAATCTATGTATCTACATTCGTATAGACTTTCTCAACCTTACCATGCAATCTCAATTGCATGAAAATGTGTTTCTTCACTCTTCTACATTACAAGTAGACAAAGCAAGCAAAGTGTAGATTTTAAGTGTAAAACTATTTATTGAATGGAAAGTGTTGTTGTCAATACACCAGTCTTTTTAACCATGTGACCAACTTTCAGTCATACAACTGTCTTGAGTTGTCCTGTAACGTGAACACGCGCAAACTGTAAACGTGGGAATCTCGCCTCATCTCTCTTACCATCCATCACGTTGGTTTGAATGTTTTGGCTTTTTTAAGATGAATCGCAGCCTGGCCTGAAGGTAGATGTTGAATAGTTGAATGAAGTTTAGGGAGGTATCAAAAAGCTCACCTGCAAACAGCTCAGGGTTGACATGGAATGAGTAGCATTAGCGTTTGCTGGAGGAAAGTCCTTGGAAAGTCCTTGGTTAATGAAAATGTGTACTCATTGGATTGTTAACTGTGTCGTGCCATGCATCGCAGCAGGGTAGATCGTTATCTGTAGAGATCTGTGACATGGATGTGTCATGGTTGTGACATTCGCATGAAAGTCAAATGCTACATCCACAGTTTAACATTGTGTTCCATGCTTTACAGAAAAACTCATACGCAGAGCGGCCAAGTCTCACGCTTTGGCCGTGAGACACACGCATATCAACCAGTTCACACGCTCACACGCCACACCTCCAATTTCTCACGCAGAGAAATGAATCCCCGTAATATATTTTTTTTTGGTACTTTTACTTTGAAAGTCTTATTTTGAAAAGCTAAACGGACTGAGTTCCGTGACATCCTCTTTCTGCACGCGCGGTTTCTTTATAGGTCCATGGCCGTGTGCAGCCCGTAGCCGCAGCAGCCACTTGGCAAACCACCACGGCCACGCCCCCCTGCGTTACACTACAAAACTAATAAAAGCCCGCCGCCTCCCAGTCCCGCCCTTTGTTCAAATTATATGGAAAATTAATGACAACAAGGACGCCGGTATTAAATGAACACAGAGGTGAGAATACCTTAATTCAAATCAGTCACTTCACTTGATATATTCAAGCTTGTTTTGCATTATGTTATTGGGCTGGTTGACACACCAACACATTTTTGTTCTAAAATGTTGTCAACATTAATTGAATGAATGTGTTGAGTAACTAAGCTTAGAGGTTACTGTGGGAAAAATATGTTCTGAGAAGACATCAAGTGTCATAGATTTAATATAATAATGGTGAATTGAAATTGGATAATTGCATAACCCATACAATGTTGAATACATATAGAATAATTACCTTTATTACAGTTTAACCAAATGTTTTAACAATAGGCTACAGGAGATATTTGAAAGCACTACACATGCATTGTAGGCTATTCAATTAAATTTGTGTCAGCGAAACCGTGAATGTTCTCTTTTACTTTACATAAAAATGAATGCAGAAAAGGCACACATTGCTTCATAAAAATTCACCAGAATGCAGGAAATTAAGTGTTTAATGAACAAAATTTTCTGGGGGGGACCCCCAGACCCCCACTTACAATATGTCCACACCCAATGTTTAATTAAAACCTGTCCTACGACTTTGCAATTCATGAATTAGTTTATTTTAATAAGATTTTTGATGTTTTATCACATTTTCCAATAATCTTTTATTTCTGATTTATTATGAACAATATGTAAACTTGCAGGACACTAGCAAAAATGATTGGGTGGGAAAGAGGACACGGTTTTGGGTCCCTCGGCCAAAAGATCTCACTCCAAACTTTTGGTGAAACTTGGCAGCCCTGCTCATACGGTATATTAAACAATTGCAATGTTTTGACTGAATACTATATAGAAATAGAGTGTTGCTTCTTCTATCCAGCGCCATAACACGGTATCAACGTGCTAACCTTGTGCTACTGTGGGGAGTGTCTCTTGTTTTGAAATGTAATGATAATCACATGCCCTGTGTTGGTGTGTTGGTGGATTCAGTGCTGTGGCTGGCCTGAATGTCAAGCATTCACACAAAGACAGGGTTTGTTCTGTTTTCTACTGCCGGGGCTTCTCAGCACATTCCGCCAATGTCAAATACCGTCTGACTGTCACTGTCATCATCACAGAGTAGAGATGCTGCACACTAGTTCAAACGATACCTACTGTATGTCTCTTATTGTACCCACAGGTTAGATACTTTATAATAGTTTTATGTATTTGTGGACACGAATACACTTATGCTAATTGTAAGATCTTAGCTATGTTTGCGATATTTTTTGCAACACATGTTTTAAGCTACTTTTTCCAAAATAAAAATCCGATAAGCCTTTTAGCTCATTCAGAAACCAACAAGCACACTGCATCCACCAACACACTAACACAGGGCATGTGATCATCAGTCCATTTCAACCAGAGACACTCCCCCACAGTAGCACTATGTTAGCAGCACGTTGTTGACATGTTACGTCTTGGGATATACAAACAAAAACGCTCATTTCTAAATATTATTCAGTAAAAAATGTCAAATTGACTTAAAGGAATAGCCCACTGATTTAGCATTGCACTCCTATGACTCACAATGAATACTCACTCTTTCTTTAAAAAGTGAAACTGTGGTATGTCATGGCATTTATTCTCTGCTTCCCAACTAAAATGACATTAGTGTTGAGTTTTGTGATAGATTGGTATCTTCTGATGCATACATCACCATTTTAGTTTCATCAGTCACTATGATAATATAAAGGTGGGTTACATGCTAAATGAGTATGGGGACATTGTGGTTATGGACACCCCTAGCGCCCATGCAGTTTTTTGTTTAAGTCTTTTTTTGGTGGAGTAGTAAAGAAACACTGAATCCCAAGTTTACAATGGAAGTGCAAACAGATAGAACCACACTGCTAAAGAGCATTGGCTCCAAGTGTCTGAATAAATGAGAATGTTTTCAAATCTCCTGGCATTTGGGCATGTTGGGATGTCTGTGTACGTCTAGAGATAATGCACTCTAAAGGAATCTTGGAGCAATGCCACAGTTACGTGTTTAATATTGCTGTTTACAGGAACGCATGCTTTAGGGATGTAGGGAGGCAGTGTTCTTATATAAAGGCCAGCTAATGTAGAATGTGGAAATGTAATGCATCGTTATTGCCTTCAGTTTCAGTTCAGTAAAGTAATTGCCAATTTATTGAAAAATTGTCAACTCGTCGACTTAGAGGCATGGGCGTGACCGGGACCAACATTCATTCTGTCATCATCCTTTGAAAGAGCCCTGGAAGAGATATGGAGGGCAAAAGAAAAAAAAATATTATTAAAATAATAATAATAATAATAATAATAATAATAATAATAATAATAATAATAATAATAATAATAATAATAATAATAATAATAATAATACAATTAAGAATCTGAATGTATTATATCATTGAATAATCTGGTCGGATAATGTCCCATTAGGAGCCAGTGAAACATTGATTACTCTTTTCACCTAACTTGTATGTACTGTATGTATGTATGTATGTATGTATGTATGTATGTATGTATGTATGTATGTATGTATGTATGTATGCGTGCGTGTGTGTGTGTGTGTGTGTGTGTGTGTGTGTGTGTGTGCGTGTGTGTGTGTGTGTGTGACGTTGTAGGAGAATAGTATCTGGAGGATGTGTGTAGCCACAAGCCCTGCTGAGGAAATATGTGGAGCACACACGGCTGATAATGGCATCCTGACAGAGGACAAAGACAGTAATGTGGAGTCAGGAAGGAATGTAGGCAAAATACAGAGGTAAGAAAAACACCGTACCAATGCTGCGCTTTATTATGGAATAAAATAGATTTAATCGATTAAAGAATATGCACAGAAAAGAATCACAAATATGTTGAATGTTTAAGGCTATGGTTTGATGTGTGTGTTTTTATAGGCTAGGCTGGTTTGAGTTATTCAGGAACTGTGTTGCCAATGTGGATGCATGTTACAAACACATCCACTTGTTAAAACAGTGCTCAATAGAGGTATAGGCTACTGGTTATAAAAAAACTCTGATAATTCAGCGCTGAAAACTTACCTTTTAGTTTCAAAACTAAATATACTTTACCTTAAAGGCCTACTTCACCGGTTGGAATATGAAGGTGTATTGAACTCGGAGATCCTATGAAGTATAAATGTGCAAAAAAAATTGAAATCGGATCATCCTAGCCTGAGAAAAGGCAGAAAGAGTGTTTTATGGTCTCACTGTCTAACCCTACATTTCTCTTTCTGTGATGTTCAATACACCTTCATATTCCAACCGGTGAAGTAGGCCTTTAAGATAGTTTGGACACAAAGAAAGACTGATTAGACAGGGATATTTGTTTAACTCTAGTACCATTATGACAATTTGAATGAGTCACACAGGTTTTGTGCCTGAAGACTTTCAGACATAGGTTTTCAGCTGTCTGCTGTGTGTGTGTCTGTGTGTCTGTGTGTGTGTGTGTGTGTGTGTGTGTGTGTGTGTGTGTGTGTGTGTGTGTGTGTGTGTGTGTGTGTGTGTGTGTGTGTGTGTGTGTGTGTGTGTGTGTGTGTGTGTGTTTTCAGAGGCTGCAGCTTCCCGAGTGCAGACAAGCTGGCACCCTTAAACCGTCAGTTTCCACAGGGCAGTGCGTGGATGGCGGGGGAGAGAGTGAGGAGCGTTCACATCAAGGCCTGTAGCAGTGAGGTAATAGCAGCTGACACTTGCCCTGCGTTCCAATTCACATACTTCCCTACTATTTAGTATGCCAAAAAAAGGGCGTGCCCCTGGACCCCCCTAGAAGGTCCTGAGTCCCCACCACAGTCTCCCGAATTCCCATGAGAAATACTGTATTACCTTAAAATGATTTGTTTATTAATCAAAACAAATATTGCACATTTTGTGTTGTAAGATGGCCACTCAGGGAGCCTATGCAACCTCTAAGCCCCAGGGCCTAATGGCAGGTTGAGGCGGGCCTGGCAATATGGGTTCATGCAGTTATGCAAGGTACATCAACTTATATTGCACATATAAAGAATGATCAATATATGTTTAAATAAATATATGTTTTCCATTTTTATAGTAGGTAGATCTTTTTGACTTGGTCAATGAGATATTGCCTAATTTGCATATTTTATTAAATGCTTTCGACAAAATGTAATACAAATAGTATTTCTCATAATATGAAGATTCATCTGGTAAAAAAATATGAGGATATCTATAAAGTGTAGTCATTTCTCACATTGGGGCAACATTTATGTAGCGGTCACAAGTGGTTCAGATTAATTTTGCTATTAGAAATTATCTGAAGATTAATAATACCTTAATCATTTATTAAAGTTCAAAGGGGCACCAGCTCTCCACTCATGCAAAATAGCAAAAATGTCTCGTTTTATCAATGGTTTAAAATTAATGTTGATTAAGTCTAGTGATCAGTTAAAATAAATCAATATTAATAAAACCTAGTTTAATTATCACTCTATAAAATCTAATAATAAATCAATTATTATTGAGCTTACAAATCTGATAATATGACCACAATAGGCCTACTGAAGGTTAATGAAATCTTGACGTATTAGAGGTTGACATACCATAAAATATCCACACAAATGACTGACAGACACTTCTAGTTACAATAAAAGGGCGAGTTTATTTTAACAACAATGAACTTAAGTTAACATAATCCAAATATACCAGCAGAGAAACAACTATCACAAGTAATAAAAAGAAGAAACGTCTAGAAAAATTTACCTCTCTACACAAACATCTGTAGGGGTCAGTGGGTGTGTGTGTGTGTGTGTGTGTGTGTGTGTGTGTGTGTGTGTGTGTGTGTGCGTGCAACAAAGGGAAGTTGTGGGAAGTTTTAGAGAACTACCAAAATGGCGGACAATCTTGTGAAACAATAAATCATAAAACCAAAATGCGGAAAGCTTGAATTCCACGCGATCTTTAACTTTACAATCAAGTCAACACTTGTGTATACGTTAACACTACAGGAGTGGAATCGAACGTAACGTGAGAGTGTGTGAGAGAGAGAAAGAGATAGTGAGCGCATTAGCACACAGAGAGAGGGAGAGAGGAGCGGAGGGGTGTTAACAAAGGTACCAACAGTAACCTATTCCCCAGCAGGAGAATAATGAAACCCAAAAGCACTTTTCCGTTGAGGAAAAGAAAGCATGAAAAGCATAGTATCAAACATTAAAAATCAAACAGTTTAGTGATCACCTTACAAGTACATCTATCTAAACCTATCTGCCAAGATAATTTAAGCCATTCTCTTACTCGAAGCTAGCCTGGCTCCGCCCGCCCGCCTACTTCCGGCCAAATTTTATTTTCCCTTCAGTAGTCAGTCTGGGTGTACAGCCCATTTCCCACTTTTGCCGGAGATTCGACAGCCGGTCCAATCAGCGAACAGAGCGAGTGGCTGAGAACGATGACGTCGAAGTCGCGCTCCAGTTTCAGTTGCCAGAAGCCGGCTCATGACACACGTGACGACCAAACGTTATGCGATTGGTTGGCTAATCCAGAGTGGCACTGGGCAGATCCAATAGTTTTAAACTTTAACAGACACCCGCCTCCATGAGTGAACGTTTGCCAATTACAGCACTGCCAGACCTTCTGTACAAATGAAATGAAGTACGATGGTCTGGTAGCACCAGGCTAACTCGAAGCCGCTCCAGCGACTCAAATCTCGTCCTTTTATGATTCCCGGTGGGCGATTCCACGATCAGGAACAAAGAAAAAGATGAATTAAAGTCCAGTTGGTCTCGGTGCTTGCCAGCTTAAGAGACAATTCTGAATCCGCGATCTCGGTGGGATCGGGGTGAATCAGAATAGTAGACGACGTTTTGAGGAAAAGAAAGCGTGGGTCGCCTGCTCTCCTTGTGATCACAGTTTAAAAGAAAAGGTACCGGTGTTTCTCGCGTTGCTTCACTGTCAGTCAGTCAATCAGATTTTGACCGCGGCCAGCTGATAAATAAGAAAAACATCATTTTGTTAACAAATGAGGGAGAGTCCTTTGTTGCTCCAAAAACAGAGCATCCTCGATGTGTTGCAAACTAATTCACGATCAAAGAGACAGAATAACGCTGTAAATGACTTATTTATACGTCTCAGAAAAGGTTAAGCCTCCTGTGGGCAGGTGACCGACCACAGGGTAGGAGGCGGGGTCCAGCGACCTCTCTAGCCAGTCAGGTGACACCTGGGGTTTTTATCACCAGATTCAAAACGGCAAGGGAGGGGTGACTTACATCCAGTTTAGGCCTGAGCTGGGCCCCCCTGCTGTTCACCATGAGGTGAAAGCATGTTGAGCTAATGTGTAGCCCTTTTAGCTAAAAGCAGCTGGGTCCTGCTGCAAAAGAAAAAAAAGTCCCATTCACCACGTAGTGTGATACTAGTGTAACCTGTTGTGGTCATTTTCAGGACTTTCGTCCCGGATAGAGATTTTGTCACAGAGCATACAAATCGTATCCAGGACTTCTACTAGAGGGTTTATATGTAGGCTACGCATATTTAATTAGATATTGCCTCATTTGCATATTTTATAAAACATTTTAGACAAAGTGTAATAAAAACAGTATTTCTCTTAATATGAAGATTAATCTGGTAAAAAAGTATGAGGATATCTATAAAGGCAAAAAAAAAGTCCCATTCACCACGTAGTGTTATACTAGTGTAACCTGTTATGGTCATTTTCAGGACTTTCACCCCGGATAGAGATTTTGTCACACATCCCATGTTGTTCACTGGGGTCATATTAGTCTATAACAGTTGAGATATTCTCCGCTAAATGAAGCGCATACAAAACTCTCCCAGGACCTAGACTATATCTTATTTTATCCTTTTGTTCTTATTGCACCGTGGATCGGAGAGAAAGGAAATTTCGATTCCTCTGCATTTCTGGCACGTATTGTAAAGATTGAAAATAAAGCGACTTTGACTTTAGACTGATCAATACCTTTGTATGAATGCACTCTGCTTTACCTAGCCATTAAAAAAACACCATGCTTAAAATAGCTCTAACCCTAACCCTAGGAAAAACATATTTTATCCCCTAAAGGAAGAAGTTACATAGCCCAAAAATGAACTGCACTTATGTAGATGGAACGAATAAATAAGGTTTGGCTGAATTGAAGGTTACTGTAAAGGTCAATTCAACCATTGATGTGCCTCCACAATTGAAATGTGTCTCTCTGTTGGTGTGCTGTGTATTTTAGGACACTACCACATGCGAGAACACTCTGCATTTCCATAGTCTGACTACAAGCCCCCAGCATCTGGCTCTCATTTCCCCATCTGACCCTCTATCTTTGCCTGGATACACAGATGAAGAACTTATGGCCAACAACAACAACCTCAAGGTAAACCAATCTTTCTCTCAAAGTGTAGTCTGATCCACTATTATATTTAGAAGTATGTCAGTCTAAATTCATTCTAAGATCTCACACTGAAATTGGTAGGGGGGGAAAAACCCACGCAGGTATCTTTCTGAGTCTCTTTGACGTACATCTGTGTGTGTGTGTGTGTGTGTGTGTGTGTGTGTGTGTGTGTGTGTGTGTGTGTGTGTGTGTGTGTGTGTGTGTGTGTGTGTGTGTGTGTAGTTACCCATCCCAGAGGTGAATGAGGAGAGCTGCTGGGAAACGGAGAACACTGATCTGAGACCAGAAGGACAGATGTCCAGCAATATGACACGCTCCAATTCAACAAGTGTGTATCATTCAGCCTCCAAATTAGAAGTTCACCTATTATGCAAAATGCACTTTTTTAATGGTTTTTCAAGATTAATATGGTTCTTCAGTATGACAACACACTAGCAGAATATAAGAAAAACAAGCCTCTCTCTTTTTTATCTCCACCTCGACCTTTCACAAAACCTGTGTAAAAAAAATCCAGTCAGATCTGCACTTATGATGTCATAAGAGGAGAGATAAGTCACGCCCCCCCCCTCATTACCAACACAACTAAGCACCAACCCCACCTGATTTAACCACACCCCCAGATACCCCTAAATCTAAATGGCAGTTAGATTCCCACTGCTAGTTAGATTCAGGGCCAATCAGAGCAGATTGGACTTTTTGGGAAGGCGGGGCTTAAAGAGATAGGAGCTAAAATGGGGTGTTTCAGACAGAGGATGAAAAGAGGAGGTTTAATGGCACTGTGAGAAATATAAAAGTTTGTTTATGGACACTTTGCCATGAAAACCGTTTCTAGAAGAAACCAAAATTACAATTTTGGAACCTGAAAATGTGCATAATATGTGACCTTAAATAGCAACATTACCAGTGATCTATCATCCAGTGAGAAGCGTTCATACTACTGCATTTCACCTGGCATGTGGGTAGAAAGCTGCACATACAGGAGGACGCTGCTATTGTGTTCAGAAGAAAACTAAGGCAAAGGAGAGAGGGGGTGATAGGATAATATGTTTATCATCTTCAGAGGATGTGTAGGGTCATGAAGCAACATGCTTTTAGCACCGGCAATCTGCACCACTTATGGGAAATGGGCTCCTAATTGTGGGAAGTGCTGCGCTTACAGTTTCACCGCTGTGAGATTGAACTGTACAGATGGGAGCATTGGAAATATACCCTGCGTTCCAAATCACATACTTTTTCTTTTTACTACACTACATACTAAAGTACAGAAGAGTTTTAGGCCACAGGAGAGAAAAAATCAAATAAGGAAGATTTTCTTATATTATGTTGAGAAATTTCAAGAATGAAGATGAATACTCCAAAATGCTATTGGAGTGAATGGGGCAACTATGTATTTTCAGCATACTACAATTGACGTGCATGTATTGGGACATCCTAAATCTTTTTTTGGCATACTAAATAGTATGGAAGTATGGGGATTGGAACGCAGGGACATAGTACAATGTCAGCTACAACAGCTAGTTTACAAGCAGGCATTATATCTCAAACCATAAATGATAGGCACAATGTAGCCTGTAACAACACATCATGCAATGACAACATGTTGCGTAATAAAACTAAAATAAAACATTAATACATTTTCAGACCCTCATATGTATGAATCTGCCACATTATAGTAATAAATAGTACGTGATCTTTAATAGTAGTAACACTAAGTATGATAGTGCTTTAGAACTTTGGTTCAGTTAATGAAACAACTTATCTTAAGATAATAACCATTAAAGATGATTTTATACAATTATGTTAAATAAATATACCCTACCAACATTCTACCTTACATAATTTATTTATAAAAGTAAATACCTTACCACCTTAAAGCTGGGGTATGTGATTTCTGATTGGTCAAAATTAACATGAGCTGTACACTTTGACCAATCAGAGCGAGGCTCTGATTCTCTGTTCTTATTGGCTGTTGGGACTGTCCATTCACTTTTGCAAGACTTTGTTGGTGTAGACTAGAGCGTGTCAGGGAGGGACCATAGGGCAGGGACCAAAGAGAACAAGTGGAGCGGTTGAGGTATTTGGATTCGAATCTCTATCCCAACTGCCATTTTCTCCCCAAATCCTCCACCCCAGCTTTAATCATACCAGTATGAAAGAAGGCATGTTATGAAAGAAGACATGTTATGAAAGCGACGATGCCACAAATCTCAAAATGTAGCAGTGCTTGAAATAAGTAATGTTTTTGCCTGCTGTGTCTAGCCTTAAGTGAGGTAGTAAATAAATCACAGGTGTGGTGATGCATTATATTAGGTAGTCTAGCTTTGTCTGTGTTGCTGGTCCCTCTGTGTGTAACTAAACAGGACCAGAGAAGGGCCATGTTCTAAATGCTGCTTTTGGATCTTTTTTCTACAGTACCTTAGAATTTAGAAGAACCTTAGAATAAAAGTCAAAGTCAAAGTCGAAATTATTTCTATAGCACATTTAAAAATCAGTTGACCAAAGTGCTGTGCAAGATGCATTACAAAACAACATATAAGATACAGTATATGGAAAAAAGTTAGGAGTGTCAAAGTCTCAACTTGTGTTAAAGGCCAATGCAACAAAAGTGAGTCTTCAGCAACGTATTAAACTGTTCAACAGTAGAAGAATTTTAGTACAAGAATTTTAAAGGGAAAGTCATTTGAACCTAATGTTGATTTTGGGATGACATGGTGTGTGTATATACTGTATGTAGGTGTTCACCCTTACTGGATTGGGGATCTGGACAGCATCATCTTGAAGAGCCCAGAGCTGTATAGCAGTCATCACCATGGCAACGGCTTCTATAGAAACAGGAAGTCTCTGTCGCAGCAGCTGGAGTGTCCTCACACCACCACACAGGTGATTGATCAACACACTGCTTTAAACAACACATTCATCTATTTGTATTTTCTATTGGTGATAATATACAAGACAGAACAAGTGTGTTCACAAAACTAACAACATTAAACAAGGACAAGGGAAACACAAATGTAGAGTGTGTCATACAGGCAATAACAGCAACAAGAACCAAAAAAAATTGAAATAAGACAAGGGCCGCGTTTCCCAGATTCGATCGTTCTTTGGGACCAAAGAAGGCTCGAAAGAAGGGTTCGCCTAAGAAGGAGCGCTAAGATACGGGTGTAAGAGTGGGTCAGCTCCATCTTACAGTTCCATTTTAGTGAAAGAGCTACTTTCGCTAAGAACAAATCTGGGAAACGCATTCTTCTTTCACAGCGTTCTTAAGAGCGCTCCAAAGAGGCTCTTATCTCCAAATAATCTGGGAAACGCGGCCAAGGTGTGCAACAGGCCTGATGTGGACAGACTTGAGTTCAGTGAAGTTGTTACCTAACTTGACGACCAGCTTGGCAACGTTTTTTTTTTAGGGCTCAGAAAAGGAACAGCTCCGCGTTGTATTATGTGTCTAGGGGGCTATTTAAAAAAAATAATGCAAATGATTTCATGATATGGTTCTTGCTGCTCTTTTATCAATACCAGTATTTTTATATGAAATAACAGATGTTTGTTTATCAATTCAACATTTTTCTTTTCTGGAAATCGATTGTTAAAACAGATAAAACAAATTATTTGCCAACTATTGTATGTGCAAAAGTTTGTGAACCCTGAGCTGCATTGCTTAAATCGAGCAGGTAAACACAATCAGGTGGGCCAAATTGAGTGATGAAATGGACCAATGTAATGAGAGACCTTTAGGGAAGAAATTGGGCAGCACTAGATAAAACAGAGATAAAACTAGGTCAGTTTAGGCCCACCAAAGTGAACCCATACAGGTCAACATGCCAAAAGGGAAAGAACATCTCATAGGATCTCATGAATACATTTGTGATGTTGCACATTTGTCTGGGGACAGCTATAAATTAATTTAAAAAAAAGTTTGAGCTCCATCGGTCCACCGTGAGGAAAATCATCTACAAATAGAGAGCCTTAAGAGTGACTGAACATCTGCCTAGAAGTGGACTTCCTTCAAAAATATCCACAAGCACCACAAGAAAAGTGATTTTTCTGGTAAAGGCCAACCCACACATTACATCTGGAGATTTGCAGACAATTTGACACCTCCATTCTTCACTTGGGAGAAGGTTCTGTTGGTGGTAGACAGAATTGCTTTTTTGCCCAAACATGTCGGTTTTGGTTATGACCAACATTTTTTATTATGGACTAATCTGTCCACAAAATAGACTTACAGATGACTTCAGGTATCTCCAGGTGCTCTCTGGCAAAGTTGTGACAAGCAGTTGTGTTCTTTTTTGAGAGCAGAGGCTTCTTCTGCAACCCTCCCATGAAAGCCATGTTGACTGAGTTTTCTTCTTATTGTGGAACCATGCACATCTGTCCCAGATGCTGCAAGAGAGGTCTGCAAATCACTAGATGTAATGTTTGGTTTGGCTTTTAACTGAAAAATCGCTTTTCTTGTGGCACTTGGGGATATTTTTGAAGGAAGTCCACTTCTAGGCAGATGTTCAGTCACTCTTAAAGCTCTCCATTTGTAGATGATTTGCCTCACGGTGGACCGATGGAGCTCAAACTAATTTCAAATTAATGTATAGCTGTCCCCAGACAAATGTGCAGCATCACAACTCTATTCCTGAGATCCTCTGTGATTTTCTTTCCCTTATGGCATGTCTGACCTGTATGGGTTCACTTTGGTGAGCCTAAACTGACCTGGTTTTATCTCTGTTTTATCTAGTGCTGCCCAATTTCTTCCCTAAAGGTCTCTCACTACATTGGTCCATTTCATAATTCAATTTGGCCCACCTGATTGTGTTTACCTGCTCCATTTAAGCAAAGCAGCTCAGGGTTCACAAACTTTTGCACATACAAATGTTGGTAAATAATTAGTTTTATCTGTTTTAACGATTGATTTCCGGAAAATAAAAAATTTGAATTTATAAACAAACATCTGTTGTTTCATATAAAAAATACTGTTATTGAAAAAAAAATTATTAATAATGGTTAATAAGGCTTGGGGGGCCCAAGGCAGAGGGGGGCTGCACCCAAAAAAAATAAAAACGTATTTTTATTTTTTACTGGCTCAATATAGGCCCCTGATCTTTGAAGGCCCAGAACATTTTTATTTAGGAAGAAAAAAAACGGATATCAGGGGCCTTTCATTCGTCAGTACATTTTTGTTATTTTTTAAATAACATTGTTCAGGGCTACGAAGATCGCCGGCCTATATTGGGCCATTAAAAAATACAAACGAAGGGAAAAAAATTCCTGAAGCTGACTGGATTTTTTAAACATGTACATTTCTTCTTTCTGCTTTTTGGTCATTCTGTGTCTATACATTATTCTAGAAAATAGTACTAAATAGCTTACATAGGAAACAGTTGATTTAGCCTTAGTTTTCTCCTCAAAGTGCACCAGATTGATGAATTTTACTTTAACATTTAAAAAAAAATCTTCCGGGGGAGTATTCCCCCGGACCCCCCTACAAGGTCCAGGGTCCACGACACAGTCTCCCAAATTCCTTTGAGAAACACTGTGTGTGTGCATGGTTATTAAGAGTCATTATACCAGGGGTTGTGTTCAAGTATGCGTAATGATTTGGTCATTCTTCAATAGAAACATTATGTTGTTATCTGGCTCAGAGAGGGACCAGTCACTCATACGTTTTGGACTATAGACAAACATAGCTTTTACATGTTTGTATTGTAAGACCGCCTCTCAGAGGGCTCATCAGGACTTCCTGTATAGGGGCCCAGAATGTGGTGCAACGCCCCTGCACAGGGGAAGGAGAAGTTAGAAGTTAATATGGGATCGGTCGAATAGTTTGGATTTGTGATGGACGAGCTGCTAAGTCTGGCTATAACTGGAACAGCAAACAGCCATGAGTCAGTCTGATCTAGTTCATCAGTTTGCTGACTAAAGAAAACAGACAAGCGGCCTGATGTTAATGAGTTAATGTGAGTCTGACACTGTTAGTTCAAATTAGGGCTCTAAAAAAATTAATATAGCAATATACAACTCTAGAAAAAATTAAGAGACCAGTCTGGATTTTTCTTAAATTTACATCTCTACAGAACTTATTGAAAATGCTCTTAATGACAACAATTGCATTTGAATTTGGTAGAAATGTTGTCAGTAGTTTATATTGTAAAACCAAAATGTTCATTCTATTCAAACATATGCTTATAAATAGTAAAACGAGAGACAATGAACATTTGGAGTGGTCTTTAATTTTTTCCAGAGCTGTATTGTGATACGTGTTTTGAACGGGTTGTGAACTGCAACCTCCGCTCCAGTAGATGCACAGTATGTGCTAGTAGCCTGGAATGACTGGATGCTATACCCAGTGTGAAAGTTGGAAGCAGTATTAGCTGACACGGATGACAAGATTAGAGCGGCCCTGTGTAAATACAAAGCCAAACATCCCAGTATATCACAGTATGCATCGTATCGCAATGTATCACATTGTCACCCATGTATTGTGATGTGTGTCGTGAAGTCCTTGCCAACAACCAGCCCTATTTCAAATAGTATTCGAAAATATTTTAAGATGCCCAGGCCTTGTTTTAACAGCTGAAAAGAAGGGTGTTTTTTTTGTTTCTTTTGAATTACATATGTTTAAGAAATAATTATTTATTAAATATTGAATTACTGAATGATCTGTTTGAGCATGTCATCAATAAAATGTTAATACATAGGGGAGAACGGGGTAAGTAGGCACACTTTTTACTCTATTGAGAATTGCTTATCACCTAAACATCTTTCAATAGTCATTCCTACATTAAATTGAAGCTTAAGGTGTTGGCTTGAAATATGTACCCCTCACTTTTTCTATCTTATTGTAATAAAGAAGAAATTAATCATCAAAGACACCCTTACACATTGTGACAACCAACCCCATCAAGGGGTCGGTTGTCAAACACTATGGGGTTGTTTGTCACAATGTTATCTTAATGGCAATAATCTTAAAAATAAGGCAAGAAATTAGAACTAAATTTGAAAGTTTAATTGCATTGTCAAGTTGACAAATAGGCCTACATAACTTACTGTAGCCTTGGCAGCTGGTCTAGTTTGGGATGCACTGGGTTGTTTTGATTATGTTGCCCTTTTTTCTTTTGCATGCTAGCTGCCTTTTCCTGCTCTATTCTTTCCTTCTCTGGGGTGTCAGTGAGGATACAGCTTGACAATTTCTTTCATTATTGGGTTCCTTTTCTGGCTGCAGCCTTGAGATAACATGTGACAACCAACCCCCCCAAAAATGTGATGACCAACCCCAACTTGAATTTCTTGCTAGCATCAAGGCCAACAACCATCTGACAACTAATTAGCTTGCTAACCACAATCTAAAATATAGTTTACCCGTCACACTTTGTATGGGTAACAAGTGTTTTGATATAAACCCATTGTGTAAAAGCCTAGAAGAAAAATACTGAGGAGCTAAATATTTTCAATTTGACATGAAAAACACAAACAGTCGTCTCACCTCAAATTCAGCAGTCTAACTCCAAGGAAGACTATGTAGGTGACCTCTGATCCCAATTCTGGATATTTACATACCAAAATTTCATAGACAGCGCCTTCTGGTTCCGAGATATAACGATTGTGACAACCAACCCGTGTGACAAATTACCCCGTTCTCCCCTACTGTTACATAGTGGAAACATTTAATTTAATTGTGAAATAATTCCCAGTGTGTGTGTGTGTGTGTGTATGTGTGTGTCCCTCTCCAGCCTGTGCCTCGTCCCTCCCGCTCTCTCAGCTCTGCCCAGCTCGTTCACTCCTGCAGCAACGTGCAAGCCTTCATCATCTGTAACATTGTGCTGATGAAGGGTCATGGAAAGGTAGGAACGATACACACCACTCTAAGTAGACCATACTAATGCCTCGTTTCTACTGAGTAGAGCGGGTCGGGTCGGAGCGGCTCAGAGCAGGACAGCTCGCTTTTAATAATCTCGGTGGTGTTTCCACCGCCGACCCTACCCTTACCTTTAGGCTGGACTGAGATAGCCGGTGCCAGAATATGGGTCAAACTATCGGGCTGTGGAACAACTGTGGTCAAGCCAGCGGCCTCTCGTTTTTGCATGGCCAAACCGGCCGCTTCTTTATTTATTCCCCTCATGTTGTTGTGAGCGTATTACGCCGGTAAATGCACAGAGACGGCTCGGTGCAAACCGACAGTGACAGTGAGCGAACATCGCTGGCTGCGGCAGCTACGTGACATTGTAACAGTGGTAGGCCACACAGTGTAGGCTATCCCACTGATTAATTTAATGACGAGGAAAAACCCCACACAATAAACTGTGCTCACATTTTTCGCCAAAACACAAGACTCTCTTCACTCTTGCCGAGGTGACTACACACGGCGGAAATGATTTGTTCGACCAATAAACGCACAACACAAACGCCTTTTCTGCACCCTTTCGGGCGGCTGGTACCCCAACGGAGGAGTACCGACAATAGGAGCGGCTTATGCCTCGTTTCCACCGAGTAGAGCGGGTCGGATCGGAGCGGTTCGGTCCGGGTAGTTTGGCTTTTCATTTGCCAAAAGTTGGGTAGGGTACGGTTTAAGCGCACCTAACCGCTCTGAGCCGCTCCAAATCAAAGTACTCCTCCGTAGGTTCACTAGCCGCCTGAAAGGGTGGCGAAAATGCGGAGCAACACACTGCCGTCATTTGATTGGCCGAAAGAATCATTTCCACCATGTGTAGTCACCTCGGCAAGAGTCTTGTGTTTTGGCGAAAATATGAGCACAGCAATGTTTATTGTGTGGTGTTTTTCTTCGTCAATAAATTAATCAGTTGGCTACACTGTGTCCCACTGCGTAGCTGCCGCAGCCAGCACTGTTCGCTCACTGTCTCTATGAGTTGCACCGAGCCGTCTCTGTGTGTTTACGCCATAGCCTAGATAGTAGTAAATACACGCTCACAACAACACTGGGGGAATAAATAAAAAAGCGACTGGTTTGACCGAGCAAAAACGAGAGACCGCTGGCTTGACCACAGTTGGTCGAAAGAATCATTTCCGCCTTGTGTAGTCACCTCGGCTAGAGTTGAGAGAGTCAGTGTGTTATGGCGAAAATGTGAGCGCGGCACTGTTTATTGTGTGGTGTTTTTCCTCGTCATTAAATGAATCAGTTGGCTACACTGTGTCCCACTGCTACGGTGTCACGAAGCTGCCGCAGCCAGCGCTGTTCGCTCACTGTCTCTATCAGTTGCACCGAGTCGTCTCTGTGCTCTCAACAACACGGGGGGAATAAATAAAGAAGCGGCTGGTTTGACCAAGCAAAAACAAGAGACCGATGGCTTGACCACAGTTGTTCCACAGCCCGATAGTTTGACCCACATTCTGGCGGCGGCTATCGCAGTCCAGTCTAAACCCCGCCCCACCAGTAAGGGTAGGGTCATAAACCCCGCCCTACCAGTAAGGGTAGGGTCGGCAGTGGAAACAACACCGAGATTCTTAAAAGTGAGCTGTCCCGCTCTGAGCCGCTCCGACCCGACCCGCTCTACTCGGTGGAAACGAGGCATTAGAGCGTTTAGGCACGCTTATACCTGTGCCATACCCAACTTTTTGCCAATGGAAAGCCAAAATAACCGGATCGAACCGCTCCGACCTGACCCGCTCTACTCGGTGGAAACGAGGCATAACTTCTGGGTATTACACATACAGTGTTGTGCGAACGTTTGTGAACCCCTTGAGCCTTTTGGAATTTTATTTATTTTAACCATTATTAATTCATTTTTTTCAATACCAGTATTTTTTATATGAAATAACAGATGTTTGTTTATCAATTCAAAAATTTTCTTTTCCAGAAATCAATTGTTAAAATAGATAAAACAAATTATTTGACAAATGTTGTATGTGCAAAAGTTTGTGAACCCTGAGCTGCATTGCTTAAATCGAGCAAGGTAAACACAATCAGGTGGGCCAAACTGATTGATGAAATAGACCAATGTAGTGAGAGATCTTTAGGGAAGAAATTGGGCGCCACTAGATAAAACAAAGATAAAACCAGGTCAGTTTAGGCCCACCAAACTGAACCCATACAGGTCAGACATGCTAAAAGGGAAAAAAATCTCAGAAGATCTCAGGAATAGAGTTGTGATGTTGCACATTTGTCTGGGGACAGCTATAAATTAATTCAAAAAACGTTTGAGCTCCATCGGTCCACCGTGAGGCAAATCATCTACAAATGGAGAGCTTTACAAGTGACTAAACATCTGCCTAGAAGTGGACTTCCTTCAAAAATATCTTTAAGCGCCACAAGAAAAGTATTGTTTTAGTTAAAAGCCAACCTACACATTACATCTAGTGATTTGCAGAACTCTCTTGCAGCATCTGGGACAGATGTGCATGGTTCCACAATAAGAAGAAAATTCAGTCAACATGGCTTTCAAGGGAGGGTTGCTGAAGAAGCCTCTGCTCTCAAAAAAGAACAAAACTGCTTGTCACAGCTTTGCCAGAGAGCACCTGGAGATACCTGAAGTCTTATTCTGTGGACAGATTAGTCCAAAATTGATCTGTTTGGTCATAACCAAAACCGCCATGTTTGGGCAAAAACGCAACTCTGCCTACCACCAACAGAACCTTCTCCCAAGAGAAGAATGGGGATGGCAAATGGTCTGCAAATCTCCAGATGTAATGTTTGGGTTGGCTTTTACCTGAAAAATCCCTTTTCTTGTGGTGCTTGAAGATATTTTTGAAGGAAGTCCACTTCTAGGCAGATGTTAAGTCACTCTTAAAGCTCTCCATTTGTAGATGATTTGCCTCACGGTGGGCCGATGGAGCTCAAACGTTTTTATACGAATGTATAGCTGTCCCCAGACAAATGTGCAACAACAAAACTCTATTCCTGAGATCCTCTGAGATTGTTTCCCCTTTTAGCATGTCTGACCTGTATGGGTTCAGTTTGGTGGGCCTAAACTGACCTGGTTTTATCTTTGTTTTATCTAGTGGCGCCCAATTTCTTCCCTAAAGATCTCTCACTACATTGGTCTATTTCATCAATCAGTTTGGCCCACCTGATTGTGTTTACCTTGCTCGATTTAAGCAATGCAGCTTAGGGTTCACAAACTTTTGCACATACAACATTTGTCAAATAATTTGTTTTATCTATTTTAACAATTGATTTCTGGGAAAGAAAAATGTTGAATTGATAAACAAACATCTGTTATTTCATATAAAAAATACTGGTATTGAAATTTTTTTATTAATAATGGTTAAAATAAATAAAATTCCAAAAGGCTCAAGGGGTTCACAAACTTTCGCACGACACTGTAGATAGTATATAAAAGGTATTACGTCGACTACACTACTTACTGTAACTGTTAAGCTTTTGCTTCACTGTCTCACTTTTGACAGAGAATGTTGACTCCACATCCACTTGCTAGCTTCTTCCACATTTGAACTGCATCCATAGGTTTTCTACCATCATTAAAGACCTACTTCACCGGTGGAAGCATGAAGGTGTATTGAACTCTGAGATCCTATGTAGTATAAATGTGCAAACATTTTAGAAATCGGTTCATCCTAGCCTGAGAAAAGGCAGAAAGAGTGTTTATGGTGTCACTGTCTAACCCTACATTTTCCCATGTGTGACATCACGCATGGGGAAATGTAGGGTTAGGATTAACAGGACAGCTGGGCCAAGGAAAGACTGAGGGAAGAAAAACCTCATTCATTATATTATAATAGTGATTTTATAATGATAGAACGCTGGTTCTGTCTGGGTGAAGTATTCCTTTAACTGTGACATTGGCCTCACTTATGTTATAGTCACTTGCCACACTGCCAACTTGTTCAACTGTTCTTTTACTTCCATTGTTGTTTGAAGCTGTTATCCAGTGCTAAGCTGTCTGAATCCTAGTTCAGTCACGAATACTTTTGTCAAAATAGAAGTTAATTTCAATTAGCAGAATACTTTGCAGTAATTATGTTTGGCAGTATGGTTCTGATCTGGGATCTCCACATGCACACGTTGAAGGATTAAGGCAGAGAGAGCCATCCCTCTGTCCTCCATGAGCTACATGGAATTCCAAAAGGTGAAGAGATCTGCAGCAAGGACCCCCTAGGGTTCAGAACATAGCAAGTGTCAATTAAAACAGAAATGACATTGATAGACAAATACAGTAAACAAGGAGGTAGTGGGGTGGAGGTGGGTAGCAAGAGCTTGCAGAGGAAGCAGCACCAGTAGGCAGGCTAGAGCAGCTTAAATAAGGCGCCACTTTGAGTGGATGGCCAATGGGATGCTAGAAGCGGAAACTGGCTGTCAGCTGACGTGCAGAGTTTGACAGCCGGCTTGACTCCGTACCCTACCTGAACTAATGCTACGCTCCATTTCTGCTGCTGTTCCCAGGGTCTAGGCTTCAGTATAGTGGGAGGGAGGGACAGCATGTTTGGACCCATGGGAATCTATGTTAAGAGCATTTTCCCTGGAGGAGCAGCCGCTGCTGACGGAAGGCTGCAGGAGGGTAAGGCTTTCATAACTGCATCCAATGTGCACCCAGACTGAACACAATGACTAAATAAAGTAGTTTTGAAGTCATGCATAAGAAATTCATTGAATCATTTTTAAATGTACATCATCATATTCCTTACAATTTATGGAAACACTTTACAATAAGAGTAACCATTAACAAACTGTGTTAATACTTAGTTATTAATGGTTAGTTGTTGATTGGTGCTTGGATAATCAATGCTTGGTTAAGCATTAACTAAACATAGAGTTAGTTAATGGCTGTGGAGCATGAACTAAAAGTTATCTAATGTACCCTTATTGTAAAGTAAAACCCAGTTTTTGAATGATTTTGCAAAAAGTTAAAATGATTAAATGGCGCTCACCAGAGCAATGTCAAATCCTTTTGAATTACTCCAGATAGAAGACATCACACTGTCACCAGTTTAGTTCATACAGTTCATTCCAGTCATTTAGATGTGAGTTAGTGTGAACCTCAAACATTCTGCCATATGAGTTCTTCAGTTTGGACCGTATTGTGTCTAATAACTATTTTTTATTTTAGAAATGATGATTTCATGATGTGTAAATGTGTACATTGTGTCACCTGTGTCTGGCCAGGTGATGAGATCCTTGAGCTGAATGCAGAGTCTCTACACGGGTTAACTCACGATCAAGCCCTGCACAAGTTCAAAGTATGTCAACTCAACGAGGGTCCTCACAGCAGTATTCTTCTCAGCTAAGGGGTTATCAGGATCAAAACAAAGCAACTCAACCGGATTTTATTGATCTAATACTGCAGGGAGGAACAATTTGGCTACGCTAACTTACTAACTGAAAGAGTCTGCAACGTTCACCTCAAATATACGATGATAGAATATACAAGTTAAGTGGAAAAGGCCAAGATTTTTATTTAAAGATATACAGTCATGGACAAAAAACTGTCTCACCCAGAAAATGATTGCAATAGCAAGTGCTTTGGCATTAATATTTTTATCCCATCATGCAACAGTTGAAAAAACTTTGCGGGCATGTCAGACCTACACAAAATCGCTTATCAGTGGTTTCTCTCCTGAAAATCAATATCGGTCAGGCCCTACTCCATTCTTTAGTATGCTGGTTTCCATACTTCAAAATGTAATTGGATGTATAAGGGCATCCGGGTAGTTTTGGCATACTGCACTTGACATGCATGTTTTGGGGCATCCTCAATCTTTTTCTTGCAAACTAAATATTATGGAAGTGTGGATATTGGAGCGCAGGGTTCATTTATTTTAAATGTCATTCATTCATGCAGCAAATGAAGAAGGGTGTGCTGACGCTGGCGGTGCGGACCAGCCTGCGTGTGGGGGCTCTGTGTGGTCAGACCCAGCTGGCTCAGCTGTGCCGCTCCCGCTCCCTCAGCTCCTCCAGCGGCATGGCCCGGGTCAGCGTGGACATGGGAGAATACAACTTCCTGAACAACACACTGACCCAGGGTCAGCTCACTAAGGCCAGAGACCGCGTCATAATGGAGATCATACTACAAAAAGGTCAGCCTCACACGCTGACACTGGAGTTATTTAAAACTCACCTTTTATGCAAATAGACTTTTTTATGGTTTATCAACATTAATATGGGTCCCCGGTGTGAATAGAGACTCCCACACTATGAGAGAAAACAACCCTCTCTCTTTATCTTCACCTTTCTGAAAACCTGTGTTCAAAAACACCAGTCAAATGTATCTCCCCTTGTGAAGTCATAAGGGGAGAAACCAAGCCCTCCGTATTACCAACCTAACTAAGCACTACCTCAGCCTGTGATAAGCCACACCCTCAGATCCCCCTGAATCTAACTGACAGGTTAATTCTAACCTGCAGTCAGAATCAGGGCCAATCACAGCAGACTGGGCTTTTTGGAAGGCGGGGCTTAAAGGGACACTCTACAACAAGAATGTCAGACAGAGGCTGCAAAGAGAAGATTCAGCAATGGCACTGTGAGAAATATAAAGGCTTTTTTGGACACCACACCATGACAGTTTCTAGTGGGAACCTAAATGACCATTTTGAAACTGAAAATAAGTAATATGTGAACTGTAAACGTACAAATATCTTTGTTATTTTATCATTTCAAATAGGAAAAGTTTTCTTGCTTTTCAGGGTTACATCTGATTAGAAATATCTTTTTAAAGCTATAGAGCGTAACTTCTGGGGCCCCTATTATATGAGGCTTTTTTCCTTTCTGTTATACTGTTTTTTTAGTTTAACAAAGGTCACCATTTTGGGTCGTACTCCCCTCAACAAGAAAACTAATACATCGGTCGAGTTCTCCTTTTAAAACATCACTTCAGGCTCTGGTACTTGATCATTTGATCATTTGTCATTATTTTCTTTATGATTTCAAGAAAAGGCGTTTTGAGTCACTCTGAAAGAGAGTCGGCACCATACTTGTATGGCTCTACTGCCATTCAATGGCGTGAAAATGCTAACTCATTTTTGGAAAATGAAACAGCCACCGTTAGTGATATCTCAATATAGTTCATAATATCATAATACAAGTGAGTCTGCCTGTGTTGTTTCCCAGAGGCTGGAGTGGGTCTGGGTATTGGACTGTGCTGTGTTCCATCTGGGGACAGATACCCTGGGATCTACATCCACACCCTGTCTCCTGGATCAGTAGCACACATGGACGCTAGACTGCGGTGAGGAGCTGCACAAGAGTATACACGGATGGAAACATGGGTTGGACCTCTTAGATCTTGTATCAATACAGGCAGTAACCTTCTTTAATAGTTAGTATATATCAGGTACTAAGAACTCGGGGCACTCATGGTGTAGTGGTTGTAGTAGTTATCTGAATGTCATTCCCCTCACTGCCCCATTTCATCTCTGTCTCTCCACTCTATCATTAAAAACATATAAGATGCCAAATAATAATCTTTAAACAAAAGAAAGTAATAACTCCTGTATATGGTATACTCAGCTGACCCAGTGAACGGAACAATGGTCCTTAGCTAAACACTGTTGGAACTCTTTCACACACTTTTTCCCCTTTCTTTCTAAGACATTTTCCTGAACTTCCCCCCTCTGCCTTCAGGTGTGGGGATGAGATCATGGAGATCAACAACACTGTGGTTAACAACATGGCTCTGAATGACGTTTACACAGTCCTGAGCCAGTGCACGCCAGGGCCAGTCCACATCATCATCAGTCGACACCCTGACCCCAAAGTATGCAAAGCCTCCACTTCCTTTCCTTTAACCAGTGTGTGTGTGTGTGTGTGTGTGTGTGTGTGTGCGCGCGCACACACGTGCGTGCATGTGTGTGTTAGGTTGTAAGTGCTAACATTTTAGACAAGGCTAACATCAGCATGTTAAATTGTTCTCATTTCATAGCAATCTATCCAATAGCTGTTGGAATATTTGGACCAGAGTGGTCAGCATTAATACCTGTCTGTCTGTCTGTCTGTCTGTCTGTCTGTCTGTCTGTCTGTCTGTCTGTCTGTGTGCCAGGTGTCAGAGCAGCAGCTGAATGATGCTATCGCTCAGGCAGTGGAGAACAGCAAACTGAGAAAGGACAAGAGCCAGTGGAGTATTGATGGTAACATATTGACTTGTTCATTGTTAATTTTTACACGTCCACAAATTCATTTCCAGGGTCCACGGTATGCCGTTACAATACTATTCTCATTTCTCCCCCAAAAAATAATACTTGTACTTTTCACGTGTCACTAGATGCCATACTGTATTTTATCTTCTGCATTGTCATTTGCATACATTTGCTCATAGATATCATCAACAACCACCAGTTGATTACTTACATTAAAACAACCTTTTTTCAATGTTATTACTTTTAAGGAAATGTTGGTTATTGTGTGTGGCTATTTCTACCTAATTACAGTATGTGTACATTTGCATCTCTTTAATAAAGACACATCTAGGTGTTGGATAAAGCCAGAGTTAGAATCTTAATTGAGTTCCTAGTGGGATTAATGCTGCAAAAAACTGGATCCCATGAAGCAACTCTAATTCCTCAGACCCTGCCTTGTAAATGCCCAAATCCTTGTGGCTAGCACTACTCTCCAGTTACATGATCTTCATATATAAAATCAGTGCCCCCGTCTCCAATATAAGCAATACAAGTTAAGTTAAGTTACTTTATTAGTCTATGCTCACATTGCAATTTGTCTTTTCGCATAACCCCTCTCAAGTTACCACACTTTGGAGGGGGTCAGAGCGCAGGGTCAGCCATAATACAGCGCCCCTGGAGCAATTTGGGGTTAAGTGTCTTGCTCAAGAACACAATGGTAGAGATGGTGGGCACCGTATACGTCATACCAGCCTTTGCTAGTTTTACTGCTAACACCCTGCTGTCCGGTGTTGGGGATCCAACCAGCGACCTCATGGTTACTGGTCGGCCACCTTTCCTCTTGGCCATCCTACCAGCCACACACACCCATACATTAAGATCATTGAGTTTAAAGGGATCTATAAATCCTGCAGCATCAATCAGAGCAATCACAGATTCTTAAGGGAATGTGTCTCTTGTTTTAAACATTATAATAACTTTATTTATTAGATTTTTTTTGTTGCATTTTTTGCTTAATTAGACAGTGTGGAGAGACATAGATGAAATGGGGTAGAGATGGGGGAATCACATGGAGAGAAGGACCCGGGTTGGATTGTCTCTTTCCTTATGTCACCAGCAGGGCTGCGTAGGCTGGAGTCTTGCCCTCACAGCAGGCAGAGGAGTGAGCGCTGTGTGGAGAGCTGCAGTCAGCTGAGGCTCCATCCAAACCACAAGACTGTGACCCCATCCTGCAGTGACAACACCCCCAGCCACCAGCACCACTGCCTCCCCACACTCACTATGCACAACACACACCACCACCACCCATCGGCACGCGTCCACAGCCTAGACACACCCAGGGTAAGCAAGAAGCAATAAGCATACCATACCATACCATACCATACCATACCAAACCACCCAGCATGTTGTACAGACAGGAGGTAGCCCCTCTATACACGGTACTGGTTGACTGATAAGGGGTTTTCAATGGCCAATGCTGAGATTTTGAGAGCAGGAAGGCCAATGGTTGATTTAGTAACAGGCAGAAATATATAAGCATTGTGCTTCTGCCTGTTCCTTCTCTAACTTATCCTTTTCGGTTCTTTGATATCATTTGATGCTTTATCTAGGTTTGTTTGTTATCTTTGTGTCATTTTTCTTTTTTTCTTTAAAATATTGTTCATTGTTCGAGATAAATAAAAATCCAATCAAATCATGCCGATATCACGATGTCATCTGATGAACATTACCTCAAATGCCATAAATCGGCCAACTGATCAATCGGTGCAAAACACAGTTTCTTAGATTAGTATTCCTGAAAAAGAGACTGCTACTTTAAAGACACTACGAGTAACTTTTTCAGTTGGCGGCCCCTTTGGACAAAAGCGGTAGTATTTTTACGACGCCAGCTGTCGTAAAGCTGTTTTCTAGCGCGTGCCGGGCGTGCAAGTGTCAAATGATTAGGACGCAGTATAGTGCATGTCCGTGTGGTGAAAGTGTGAGGGCACTGACTCTTTTCGGCTCCGTGAGAGTGGTTAGTGACTCTGCATCAACTAATGCCAGTCAGTCCCACACACACCTGATTGCAATGAGTTGATGCAGTGTCACCTAACTACTCTCACAGAGCTGAAAGATTCCGTGTCCTCACAGAAAGCGAATGAACGAGAGACGGCAGTTAGTATGGATCACAATGAGGTAATGTGTTTAGGTTGTTGTAAATAATGACTATTTCAGATGAATAATGGTCCTCTGATGATGGTGAGGCAAAGTAAACTTTGTTTTAGTACCGCTCATTCATTTAGGAGTAAAGATTGCAGACTAGTTCACTCCTGTGAAATTGTTTACACGTTGCTTGGCAACACCCTCCTCCCTCCCATCTATTACTCTCCCTTTTAGCTTTTCTTCATTGCATTTTCTTTTTTTCCTTTGATGGTTCACCCCCGTTATCAGTCATTATGACGACAAATAACTGTCTCAAACAAGGCTCCCGCTCCCGTTCCCTCACCTGGAGGGATAGGCTCCTCAAATTGCGTTGCTGTGGTACACTGAAATCTGCGACCAATACGGATATGTGACCATAGAGCATGCCTGTGCAAAAAACGAGAATCGGACTGGGTGTGCGACCAGACCAAACGCAGTAATAAACACTATATAAAAACGTCTTTCTTTGCACTGATGGTCTCGTTTGCTGTTAAAGGTAATTTATGATTATGAGAGGAAACATGAGGCTGTTTAAAAGATATTTAAATGTTACTCGTAGTGGCTTTAAGTACAACACACATGTATTCTCACACATCTTCGGACTTTTTAAGAATTCTATGATTTGAATATGTCATACTGTTGACATGTCACTTCAATCCTTAATTAAAAAATGATGAGTGTATCCAAGCAATCCTCTTTCAATGTGCAGCAGAATCTCTCCACTCATCTTGTCATATTCCATGTTGTGTAGTCTCCAACAGAGACATGGTCAGACAACAGGCTGTCAGTGCCTGTGTATCCTGATGAAGACTATAACGTTCCATATAACTATGCTGCTGCTGCTGCTGCTGCTGCTGCCAACCTGTCCAGTCAGCAGACCCTGGATCTGGCCTTCAGGGCCAACAAGGTACCACACACACACACAATTCTCTCCAAATCCACATCCGTCCTCCCCATTGGCTCTCCTCTGCTCTCCTCAAATGATGCATCATACTGTAGATAAATGACATGGCAGGTGTTTGCATTATCAATTCAATACATTCAGTGATTGTATTCAGGTAAATGGGGGGTCTGGTGTAAAGGTTCAAAGAGATAGCAAGTGGGTACTACACACAGAAAAAGACATTGAGAGAAAAGGTTCCAGTTTACTTGAGTCAAAAACAAAGCCGGGGCAAAAACCAGATAATCAGTCAGAGCGAGACATAATAATTGAAGCAGGGAAACAGGCAGTTAGGCAAAAGACAAGGGGTTAACTAGGAGCGGAAACCAACAACCTGGCAGAGAAGGACTAGGCCACACCGCGTTCAGAGTAACAACCAGCATTTTATATCTTCCATTATTTAGTCAAACAGCCAATAAAGTTTTAGATACTGTCCTTCAAGCTTCACATTGTTAACAGATTTAACACAGCTCCTTGTGTGTGTGTGTGTGTGTGTGTGTGTGTGTGCGTGTGTCGTCCTTAAGCGTGAAGGTGGTACAGTCACAAACGATCCGCCTAATTGCCACTTATTGATGACAAAATGTCAGTAGCGTTGATATAATAGTAGTGGCCTTATCTCTGTGTGTGTGTGTGTGTGTGTGTGTGTGTGTGTGTGTGTGTGTGTGTGTGTGTGTGTGTGTCTGTGGATCTGCCTGCCTGCGTGTGTGTGTCTGTCTGTATGTCTGTGTGTGTGTCACTATGTATACAAATTATGCATTAATCTACATTTAAATAAGGCATTTAGATCCAGCACTCCACTGATGACAGTTATTTTCTGCATGACAACGGTAATTGGATAGTGGTTGATGCACTAGACATGACATAGCCTGGCGCTACCAGACCATCGTACTTCATTTCATTTGTACAGAAGGTCTGGAAGTGCTGTAATTGGCAAACGTTCACTCACTTGGAGGCGGGTGTCTGTTGAAGTTTAAAACTATTGAATCTGCGCAGTGCCACTCTGGATTATCCAACCAATCGCATATCGTTTGGTCGTGAGCCGGCTGTTGACGGTGCGTTCAGGGAACTCGGAAATTTCCGACTTCACTACATATTGTAGTCTATGGATCTACCGGTACCTGGCAACGGTAACTTGTTAGAGCCTAACGTTTAGTTATTTTGATGTGAAAGGTTGTCGGCGTCCATACTTTCCCGAGCAGATGCACTGGAACACAGACAGGTCGGAACTCGGAACTAACAAGTCGGAAGTTTCCGAGTTCCGAGCGTAAGGGAACGCAGCATTCAACTGAAACTGGAGCGCGACTTCGACCCTCATCGTTCTCAGCCACTTCTTCTGTTCGCTGATTGGATACTCAGAAATCTGTTCGGAAAAATCTCACTAATACGCCCCACCACCAGACTGTCTACTAAAGGGAAAATGAAATTTGGGCGGAAGTAGGTAGGCGGGCAGAGCCAGGCTAGACATGACAGGCATAATACAAATATAATTATTTAAAGCTCTCGTCTATTTTGCGATTTTTTTGTCTATTTTGCTTCCATAACATGTCTTCTTCATACTGGTATGAATAAAAGGTCCAACATGTACATTCAGGTGTTTATTTGACTAAACCTTGTCTGTTTGCATCTGTATATTTCTCCTATACAACCATCTTTGACGGCCATTATCTTAAAAAAAAAAATTCTCTGAACCAAAAATCTCATCTTCTAAAGCACTTACATCAACTAAACTTTCCCTAATCATTCTTAGCACTATTCTGAAGGTTATTACAGAAGGATTTGTTCAAATTATGTTAATTGTCTGATTTATAAGACATTTTGTTCATAAAAACAACCCGAAAACGTACACACTTTCTACTTCCCTTCCCTGATGTCCTCTGCTTGGCCTGTTCAATATTTTTGTCATTATATTTTCTTGTTTCTTTGCTCAAGGGTGTCTAGTCTAGAAGTCTTATTAAACCAGTGAAACACAGTGAATGTGTAACAGAGATATCCAAAGGCAATTTATTCATCTATTAACTCTTTACCTAGTTGCATGTGTCTGTGTCAAATGCAAACGGGTGAATTTGCACGTCGTCATGTAGGGCTGCATGTGAGGTTTTTTTTTCAAATTAGTTTTGAGCAGTTCATTTTGCATTGAAATAAGTCAGGTTTTCTCTTACAACACGGACAGACACACGTAAACATGCACACACACACACACACATACACACACTCATTCGCTAACACACACACACACACACACACACACACACACACGTACATGTATGCATGTGAATTTGTTATTAGTTTTGAGCAATTAGCTTTTCATTGAGGAAAGTCGGGTCTAGAACTAGGGCGAAAGGAAATACTCTTATTGCACACCTGAGAGAGAGAGAGAGAGAGAGAGAGAGAGAGAGTGAGTGTGTCTGTGTGTTTACGTGTGTGTGTCTGTGTGTGTCTGTGTGCATCTGTGTGTGTGTGTGTGTGTGTGTGGTCTGTGTGTGTTTGTGTGTGTTTACTAGTGTGTGTGTGTGCCTGTCTACGTGTGTTTACGTGTGTACCTACCAGTGTCTGTGTGTGTGTGTGTGCGAACAAACAATGTAATTGAAATCCGGGGAGGCGTGACCAACAACATTGTCGAACTAAACCATTAGCTGTGCAGCAGTGCACGGTGCCAGACTGCAGTTTTACACACACACACACACACACACACACACACACACACACACACACACACACACACACACACACACACACACACACTGCCAAAAAGAAAATCCCTTAATTTTAATAAACTGCTCCAACACATCCTACTGTCCATAGTTTTCCCATTTCAATTGTACTCCACAATCTTCATGCTTGTTGAACTCACACTGACCCTGTGTTTCCAATCCCAATACTTCCCTTGCTATTTAGTATGGTAGAAAAATATTTAAGATGTCCCAATACATGTGTTTAAATTGGGGCGACTGTGGCTCAGGTGGTAGAGTGGGTCGGCCACCTGTGTCATGTTGTGTCCTTGGGCAAGACACTTCACTCACCTTGCCTCGTGTGAATGTCGATAGTTAGCCTGCTATCGGTGTGTGAATGTGTGTGTGAATGGTAACGTGGGAATGAAAACAGGTCTCCCTTGAAAAAGAGTCTCCGGTCTCAATCGGATTTACCTGTATAAATAAAGGTTAAACTAAAAAATGCAGCATGTTGAAAAAATGCCCAGATGCCCAACTATCCAATGGTAGCTTTTAGTGAAATCAACTGCTTTTTTGGTGATTCTGACCCACAATCCACTGCACAGCGGAAGTTACGCCACATGGACTGAGCCTCCAATGAAAATAGTGGTCAATATTAGTAGTTCTTATAAAGATTTCTGTTTATAATTTATTTCCTGTCACTCTGCTTGTTAGTGCCTCTTAATTTTCTGTGTTAGTTGTAAGTGTAGTGTGTGTAATGTCTGTGTGTGTGTGTGTGTGTGTGTGTGTGTGTGTGTGTGTGTGTGTGTGTGTGTGTGTGTGTGTGTGTGTGTGTGTATGTAGTCCAGGCTGCGTCAGTCGTGCTGGCCTGTGGATGTGACTAGTGAGGAGGGTTATTACGCCGGCTCCAGCAGAGGATCACCTGTTACAGATGAAGGCCCGGAGCCCTCACCACACACCAGCTGTCAGGTACGCCACTCTACATACCGGTGGTAGGATGGCCTAGAGGAAAGGTGGCCGACCAATAACCATGAGGACGCTGGTTCAATCCCCGGCACCGGACAGGAGGGTGTGAGTTGTAAAACTAGCAGAGGCTGGTATTACATCTACAGTGCCCACCATTGTGTACCATCTCTACCATTGTGTCCTTGAGGAAGACACTTATCCCAAAACTTTAAGTTAGCAGTCCCCTCCCTCATCCCTACGTCACCATATTAATGCACTGCGGTCTTCAAGCAGCGAGTTATCTAGCATCATCTCAGATCCATAAGTGTGATAAAACATGATAAAAAACCATCAAAACAGACATTGGGAAGGATTTTTACCTGCTCCGCCATTGTAGGCGCATACAAATTCACCTATCTGTCATTAAAAGGTAAAACATAAATGAAAGAACCAACCCTGCACAAGGTGGCACACGTCCTAACTTAACACCTGTCCATATAAGGCGTGTTGCTGGTTAGGTTGTGGGCCTGTTGTAGACTGAAGAGTGAAACTGTTAGAAAGCAGTAGCAGTGATGTGGATGTATATCGGAGCGGAAGCAGCCAGTACATCATTGCACCTCTCTGTGGTTTGCTGCTCGAGAAGCTCATAGAGTTACCCAACACTTCCTGTTTGTGTAGCAGGAGGGAGAACGACTAAGAGGACAGTCACAGAGGAGCAAAGACCATTCCAGTGCTCCAGACACTGCAGCCTGCATCCACGACACACCACACACAGGTAGGAGAGCAGTTGTAATACTTTACATTCATACACCTGAATGCAACTCCAGAACTAGCCCATCTATTCTGCAAGCTGAGCCCGCTGCTCTGTGTAACAGTATTGTAATGGAAAGTTACTGAGGTCTCACTTCCTGTTTGAGATCAGTCAATACAGTTCAGTCAGTATGCATTGATGTTTGTTTAACTGGGGCTGGAGCAAAGCTGATCATTTCACGCTTCAATCACAACCAGACTGTATAACTTTTGAATTTTTCTTGTTCGATATGAATCTATGCTGATGACTAACGGTTTGTCTTAAGTTTTTTTTTCTTTTAAGATATTTTTTTTGGCATTTTTATGCTTTATTGATAGTGTAGAGACAGAGTTGAAATGGGGCAGAGAGGGGAGTGACATGTAGAGAATGACCGCGGGCTGGAATTGAACCCGGGTCTGCTGCTGGCCGAGGCCCATGGGGCAGACGCCCTACCAACTGAGCTAAAGGCGCCCCCAGTTGGTCTTAAGTTAAGGCGAGACACTGTAAGCCGAATCATTAAGTTTTTTTTTGTCTATTTTTGCTTCCAAAACATGTTTTCTTTCATAGTAGTATAAATCAAAGGCTAAACAGTTATATTTAGGTGTTTATTTGACTAAACCTTGTCTGTTTGCATCTATCTATAACCATCTTGATCAATACTCTGAACCAAAAATATGAACTTTATAATGTATTTTGTACATAAAACATGCTGGAAAATGCATTTTTTTAGACTTGTATATAGTGTTTTTTTAATTATAAAATGACAAAAAAGGCTGTATCCAAAAGCTTTGGACACTAGTGTGTTGCAAAAACTCTGGCTTTATCCAACATCAGGATTGTCTGTTTTTAAAGAGATTTAGTCATGTATTTGTTAGATTTGCCAAATTTGCATATTTATTCAAACATTTCTGTTTAAATAGTAATTCAAACAATAATTGTTTTAATGTAAGCAATCAACTGGCAAAGTTTCATGACGATATCTATATGTTACAAATGTTACCCTTTTCACCTGCAATGTCTCAACTTAAAAGTTCTGCCAAGTTAAATACACGGTACTGTCTAATTTGATGAGTTTTTGTCCTAAAAATGTTTTAAACACATGACTTCCTGTTTTGTGGATAGCTGTGCTTTGCTCAAAGCCAAAGAAAGGAGCTCTGAGGAGACAGCCTCGTATCCACCAACACACCCAGGAGCACCCTCAGGATCCCTGGGTTCGCCTTTCAGAAAGCTCCCCTGAAGAGATTCACCACGCTGCAGAGCGGACACAGCCTATCCACGTACACAGAAAGCCTGCTCACATGAGTGACCAAGAGAACACCTCCGATATCAATGGCACAGCCATGGAGGTGAATTCTCCGTCTTACGTGACCTCTGAAAACACAGGTGAAACTCCTCTGGGACCAAAGAAGGCCCCCCCGGTGGCCCCTAAGCCTACATGGTTTCGCCAGAGTCTGAGGAAAATACACGATGAACAGAAGAATCAAGCTAAACCTGCAGAGCAGAGGCCTGCTGTTCGCTTCAACAGAAGCTATGGAGGCAGATCTGCCACAACTGTAACCAAATTGTCCATCAAAGAAAAGATCCACTCATTTGAGACTTTTTCCAGCCCGGAGGGTCCAGAGAATGGGGGCAACAGGAGGCCTGTGGCCCCTTCCACCTCACTGCCTCTGATGGATAAGGAGTCTGCCAGTCCCCCTGCCCCACATGGAGGTTATGAGCAGGGTAAAGAGGAACTCTTCAAAGAGATCCAGGAAAATCCATCTGCATCTGTTAGGGAGACAGACAACACCACTGTCTCTGGTACGCCCTCCATCATCACATCTGAAGATTGTAGTCAAACAGCTAAGTCCTTAGAAGATGAACCGCTCTCCATCCAGTCCTGCACAGACCTCCCACTGTCTGACACCATCAGCACTGATCTGGACCCAGGAATACATGATCATCACCCAGCTCCAGTCCATGATGACAGTAGTGTCCTACCAGCCAAACAGGACTATGAGCTAGAAAAAGTGGACCCAATCAGGTCCACAGAGTCCCAGGTACTCCCTACGACATCCAGGCAAACTGAAGGGGAGAGACTTCCAGAGGGGACCGAGGGGGACAGAGCACAGAGCCAAGGAAAACTTCTGAGCCTGACTCCATCAACAGACAGTCCCCATCTGAGAGGCCTAGAGGGAGAGAGTTTAGGGAAAATCCTCGCCTTCAGTAACCAGGTAATCAGACAGAGTCATGTGAGGAGGTATGGAGCTATTTACTTTATTCATTGGACAATTCTAATTTATTACAAAAATGGTCTTATTTTAGAGTTCTGAATATCATGGATATCAGTTATAGATATTGTACTGACCAAATAAATAAATGAGATATTACAGTAGTAAGGTTACATGGCTAGACTGCTGACACAAACCCCAACAAGTCAAGAAACACAAGCAGCCAATCACAAACATTTAACAACAATTCAACCAGATTATTTATACCACTTTATTTGGAGGAGAGGATACCTGAATTTTCTTAATATATTTGAATGATCAGCTCTATTGCTGGAAACAATGGCACACCACTCCGGTAGCTATACATTTGGATTTTTGAGCCATCCCAGACTAACATTGTGACTGATAAGACAGTAAATCTTTGGTTGTCTGTCCAAAATGTCCCACGTGTATCGAGGAAAAAAAACAACCCTCTCTCTTTTACTCTTCCTTTCTGAAAACCTGTGTTAAAAAAACCCAGTCAGATGTCTGTCTCCTTATGACATCATAAGAGGGGAAGCCAAACCCCCCCTCCCCATTATCAATCTAACTTAGTACTTCCTCCACCTGTGATAAACTCACCCCCAGATTACTGTCAGTTAGATTCAAACTGTTAGTTAGATTCAGGGCCAATCAGAGCAGACTGGGCTTTCTGGAAGGAGGGGCTTAAAGAGACCTTGGGGACCTCACATACTTTCTACTATATAGTATGTAGAAAAAAGATTTAGGATGTCCCGATTCTTATGGCCAGATTTAGGATGGTTAGAAGTACCCGGATGTCCTACTTCATGCGGCCAAGATTGTTAGTGTTGAAAATTGCATCCTATTTGGGCGATTCTGACAGTGCGCTCGTGAAGTGACGTCACATCGACGAAGCCTCCATATGAAAACAAACGGGGATGCGGCGGATATAAAAGCAAGAGGCAAGATCAAGGCGCAATGTTATGATGAACTAAGAGAGTAAAGTATGTCCCAATAGTATGCCTACTGCATCCTAACTAGATTGTTTTTATCGTCGGATGTAATATGTAGAATAGAAAAAAGAAAGAGTATGCGATTCGGAACGCAACCAGAGGCTGAAAAGAAGAGATTCAGCCATGACACTGTGAGAAATATAAAAGTTTTTTTTGGACACCACACCATGAAAACAGTTTCTAGTAGAAACCCAAATTATTTTAAAATGATTCCGACCTGTCTGAATATCTGAGCATTCTTGACCAGTTATCAGTAATTGATCTGAGGTTATCAAGATGACAATGTTAATAATAGCTACTGATAGAAATGAGAAGCAAAACTACGAAAAAACATCAGACTCAAAGTCAAAGGAAGACAGGTGAACACTATCAAAAGTCAAAGTCAAAGTCTTTTATTATCAGTTCTGATATATGCAAGACATACATCAGAATCGAAATGGCGTTTATCTCTGGCCCACAGTGCAGTTGAAACAATAAAATAAAAAAATATAGTTAAATAAGATAAACATATAGGGGAGAGTGGCTTAAGTTGTGCATTTTGGAAGTTGTTACTCCCCTTGTTTCTAGAAAACCGTGGAAGAAATTGGAAATGTGACCACATATTTAAGAAGAGCCATCCATTTGACTCATCCTGTAAAGAAGGGAGACACAAGGAATAAGATATAAGCACATTTAAGCTCAAAAAACTGTGTTTTGCCTTTCAAAGTAAAATTTACATGATCAAGGTTTATTGATTATTGTGTCTGAACAATTATAGACAAGTTTGAAAACATTTGACACATGTTTTAGTGCTTTGGTATGCTACATTTTGAGTCTATACAGTTAGCACGATGTCAGCCCTAAACTGCTGCATCATGATTATTATCTAAAATTCTGGGGATGGGGTGATTTGTGCCAAAGGGCCTGGGTGAGTTATAAGTAAGTAAGTAAGTAAAATGTATTTATAAAAGCACATTTATGACAGTTTGCACTGTCCAAAGTGCTGTACATAGTGCATTCAGTAGGTAAACAATGAAGGTAAAATAACAATAACCAAAATAAAAGACGTAAAGCCCATACATCCACATAAACACAGATAGTAGTGCAGAGGTAAGATAGTTAATGGGGAGGAAACACCAGGGTGTACATATGGGTTTTGAGCCTTGATTTAAAGGCAGAAATGTAGGGGAATCACATTTGTCAGGTGGCAGTTGGTTCCACAAGCACGGAGCAACTAGTGCAAAGTACATTTCTGAGAGTTGTGCCAGTGGCATGGCTGTATACGATGGTCACCAAAAGAAAGTGACTGTCTACAGTAGCTCAGAAAAGAGTGACATCTCAATTCCACTTAACGACACCACTGATGAGAGTTCAGATGGCCAGAAAGATGATGATGGTGACTTTGTCATTGTGAGCTTTGCAGGTAAAACCATTAGATCTGCTAGGCCTTGTTTAAGAAAATTGTCCTTCAATCTTTGTCAACTATTTACTTTATTTACTTTAAATAAACCTTAAATAAGTAATTGTCTAATGGATTTGTCTTGCATTACAGTTTATGAGATATAAAGCAATGGCACAATTCACCCCATGGTATTTTCTCCAACCGCACAACTTACACCACACCGGGGGCAAGTTGTGCATCAAGACAACTTTTTTTCCGAAAGCTATATTTCTTCAACAGTTTATTCCAGATTCAAAGTTTTTATTGCCAGGGATGCACAACACCCTGAAATATTTGAGTTGGAGACTTTACTGTCAAGGCCTCACTTTAAAGTCACTTTGAGTGAAAAGTTGCACAACTTAGGCCACTCTCCCCTACAATATTTACATAAGATACAAAGTGCAAATTAATTTTCTGTGCAATATAAAACAGTATATATAAAATAGAATAGAAAGTAAAAATAGATACGTTAAATTGAAATGTGCAATGTGATGAAAAATATTTACAATGTGCAATATGCAATCAACTGGATGTACATTTTTACACTATGATTTAAATCAAGTCATTTGTCATCTGTGTGTTAATCTATGTTGTTTTTCTCCCAGGTGTCCCAGGCCTTGATGCGTTCTCTGCCCATGGAGCCTCACCATGGTAACCCTCACCCATCACACCTGCAGGACTCCAGTGCAGAGGAATCTTCAGAGGCCACCACAGACAGCACAGACAGAGGATTTTCTGTCAGGTAAAAATAGACACACAGAAGGTTGGATAAACATGATTTCTTACGTTTTATCGTGGACTTATTTTACTCATCTCTTCATATGGAAGTGGGTTCAGGTTGAAAGAGGTACTTCCTGTTTTGTCAGAGAAGCAGTGGAGGGTTTTCATCAAGCCCCAACCTCAGCGATTTTTACCAGCATCCAATAAGGAAGTGACCACAACTGTAGTAACCCGGAAGTGCCTCTGGGGGCTGTATGCAGAAGAGAGCCCGTTTCCATTGACTCCAATCTTAAACACGCCGTTTTCACAGCATTATTAAACCTATTTCAGGCCTGGATCAAAAAAACATTCTAGTCTGTATGTTTAGTTCATATCTTCATGACAACTCTGACGGGGGTGAATTTTTTTGGACCACGCTAGTTTGTATTCTTTTGGAGGTTAAAATGTATTGGCGCGATCTCTTGAGTGACAGCTCTCCGCCCGTTGTCCCTCACTTTGCCTCGGAGGTATACGTCAGCTATCTCCCTCCCCCCGACGTGAGGCAGAGTAAAAATCTCACAAAATGGCGATGCGCACAAACCAGGATTATTGGATGCCATGTGAATAACTGAGGTCAGCCCGGATGCTACATCCATATTATTTACTATCTATGGTTTTCATTGATGTATAATAACATCACATTCTTCACTTGCTGCCAGGCACAATGCTCTGAGATGTCTAGAGACATTACACAACACAACTCAGTTCAGTTACTTTCCTCAGGCAGATGCTTCAAACAACAACAAAAAGAACTTACAAGAACTCTTTCATTCCCACTACAATACGCACTATAAACTAGGCAAAATAGACAAGCTCTTTTTAATGCAGCTTTGCTTTACACCTGTCTGTTTTATTGAACTGTTTGTGTGATTAAATGTTAGACTTCTGTTGCTGAGCTTCAAACTAAAAGCTACTTCCTGCCACTATGTTAGAGACAATACACTTTTTTGAATTGAATTGAATTGAAATACTCATCTCTAATGTGTTTCTGTGTGTAAAACCCAGCCTGGCCACACTGAGGGAGTGTACCATCGAGCGTGGGGAAGGGGGATCTCACAACAACTCAGCAGCAGCTTCTGCTGGCGCTCACTCAGTCATCTCAGCCATCCCTTCACAGGAAATACATCAGATGATCCAGGAAGTCAAAGCTTTGGATGAGGACACACTGAAGGTAGGCCTAATGCCTACCACACACTGGAGGACTCTTAAAAGACTTTAAAAAGACTAAAGACTGACAACAGCTCACATCTAAAGACAATCAACTCACACGTGAAGACCTTGGTCATTAGTTTTTAGTCAAAGACTTGATTTAGCAAAGACAGGGGAAATCATATTGCAAGACCAGATTCCTTTTGAGATTATGATTATTTTTAATCCTGCTTCGGGGGAAAAAAGTGATTCCAGTCAAATACAAATGTATTTTTAGCTAGTAGGTGGACTCTTATCTTATGGCGCTTTTCCATACACATGTAGCTCCCTCGCTCTTCTATGGATGTATAGGATATGAAGAATCACAACTAGAATATGCCCACCCATATGGTACATATATCTGGTCTAGCCCGTGGACTAACAACTCAATTAAGACTCTTGTGATTTCAGTCCAACATTGTAAATTTGTGTGCGATTGTCAAACCACTTGAGAAGTTGTTTGGTGTGAGGTCGGCATAATTTAGCAATTCAATTTTAGGGGAACTATTTACTATAATTTATAATACTGCAAACAGACCCTTACATAGATAGAAGATATTTTAGAAATACTGAGGTCATCAGTCCATTCCCAATTTAAATTAAATTTAGTAAAATGTTTGAATTATCAGATTTATTCATATACTGTATTCTATTTTGTTGTCAGGTGCAACATTTTGTAGGGTACATTTTTTTTCCTGTTAATTTATTTTTTGTGTTGACCTACAAGTAGTAGGAGAATATATTTAGCCTTTTACTGAAATGTGCCTTTAAAACATTCAGTGTGAGTCTTTTCTTCATTTATGCTTATCATTATTTGCCTGTATCCTTTTTATTTTCCAACTGCTTGTTGCATTAAAGTCCCTTCGTAGTAAAGTAGTCTCAGTTCTCATATTTAACAATATAAAAAATGAATAAACGGCAGAATAATAATTCTGCCCCCTTTTTCCCCTACAGCAACTGTTGGACATCCATGTTGTGATTCTCCATAAAGAGGAGGGAGCTGGGCTGGGCTTCAGCATCGCCGGGGGGTCGGACTCAGAGAACAAAGCTACTACAGTAAGAAACTCTCACTATACACATTCACACTGATCACATGACTGACATAGGGGAGACCGGGGCTAGTAGGCATACTTTTTACTCTAGTGAGAATCACCTAAACATCTTTCAATAGTCATTCCTACATTAAATTGAAGCTTAAGGTGTTGGCTTGAAATGCGTACCCCTCACTTTTTCTAACTTATTGTAATAAAGAAGAAATTAATCATCAAAGACACCTTTACACATTGTGACAACCAACCCCATCAAGGGGTCGGTTGACACACACTATAATGGGATATACACATAACTTAATGAGAATAATCTTAAAAAGAAGGCAAGAAAGCAGAACTAAATTTGAAAGTTTAATTGCATTGTCAAGTTGACAAATAAGGCCTACATAACTTACTGTTTCTTCTTCTCCAACTGGGGTGGAGTGCACTGGGGTGCAGTAGCCTTGGCAGCTAGTCTAGTTTGGGATGCCCTGGGTTGTTTTGATTTTGTTGCCCTTTTTTCTTTTGCATGCTAGCTGCCTTTTACTGCTCTATTCTTTCCTTCTCTGGGGTGTCAGTGAGTATACAGCTGCAGCCTTTGGATAACATGTGACAACCAACTCCCCCAAAAATGTGACGACCAACCCCAACTTGAATTTCTTGCTAGCATTAAGGCCAACAACCATCTGACAATTTATTAGCTTGCTAACAACAATCTAAACTATAGCTTACCCTTCACACTTGTATAGGGTTACAAGTGTTTTTTTTTTATAAACCCATTGTGTAAAAGCCTAGAAGAAAAATACTGAGGAGCTAAATATTTTCAATTTGACATGAAAAACACAAACAGTCCTCTCTCAAATTCAGCAGTGTAACTCCAAGGAAGACTATGTAGGTGACCTCTGATCCCAATTCTGGATATTTACATAGCAAAATTTAACATACAGCACCTTCTGGTTCCGAGATATAATGATTGTGAAAACCAACCCGTGTGACATATAACCCTGTTCTCCCCTACAGTATGTCCATGAGGTGGAGGGCTTCTCTATGTAGACTGTGCATTCTGGAGTCCAGTGAATCCCATGGACCGAATTGACCCTATACTAAGCCCCGCCCCCTTTAGTTAATGTCGCTAACTGCGACAAGCTGTCAGAGCCAGCATGGCGCTCCCGTGGCTTATTAGCGTAGCTGGTTTTTGCTAACAACAGCATTACTTTAATTAATGGTTAATAAAAGTATTTATTTACCTTGGGACAGACAAAGATGTGCCTGTAGATTTATGTGGCTGTATCTGAAGCTATTAACTCTGATGGCCAGTGGATGGCAGTATGCCCTGTCTCCTGAAAGAGTGAGTTCATCAGAATGTCACTTAGGTATCTACCTGTGCAGATCGTTTTGGTTTCATTTGTTTTGAGATAGGCCTACGATATCAAAGATTTCTGCCTCCAGCCAAAAAGGTTTGATGGATGGATGGATGGATGGATGGATGGATGGATGGATGGATGGATAGATAGATAGATAGATAGATAGATAGATAGATAGATAGATAGATAGATAGATAGATAGATAGATAGATAGATAGACATAACAACTTTTTAGAGGAAAGCCTTTTAAGACCTGAGATCTAAAAAAAAAGAAAAACTGACTGATAGTAAAAAATAATTTCAGCTTTAATCTCATGTGTTCAGTAAAAGTCCAACAAACCTGTGTGTTGTAATTTGATGTGTAATACTTTCATTTAGATGGCATTGTGCTGTAGAACTCTACAAAACTGTTATTGACTTTGAGGAGAATGTACCTGCTTCTCAGAGTCAGCTTGTGCTAGAAAGCCTCTTACTTTGGATATGTTTTTGAAAAGACAAAAACTGTCCTGACATGAATTTCAAAGTTAAGACCAGTGTGCAGAGATGTTCCTGACTTACTCACTGTGCTCCACAGACAGTACCACAGGTGTGAAAACATGTCCTGTCTGTCTTCTTTAAAATACGTGTAAGGTTTAAACATGTTAGTATGAATGAAAATGTACTAAATTCCAATTCACACTGTAGCAGAGGCATATTCTGCTGTCAGCTCAAAAGGGCTACTCCACCTACTGTCTAATATCAACAGAGACATCCTGATTAATTCAAACAAGTTTCCTGTATACAACCTAGACAACTGGGACTCACTCAAATGAGTTCCTGTCCAATCACCGGAGTCAACAGACCTCCTTTGTCTATCAATCAAAGTTTGGTGAGTGGGCACTGTTTTAAAATTGACTATCCGGGTTTTCCATGAAACCCCCCCTTTGCCCGTGTGACGTCAGTGACGTAACCGGCCCGGAGGAGTCGCTCATCTCTATTTCCTCCCAAGTTCATTGGATACCTGGCCACCAGAGGCTCCACCTCTGACCAGTATTTAAGCCCGAACGCGGCTCATCCAAATTGTCTTCATGCCAGTTTAACCCGCTTGCTGTTGGAGATGCTGGAGGATGTTTTTCCTTCAACAAAGAACCATCTTCACCTCAAAACAAAGGACACGTTTTTCTCAACTTTTTCCAGCTGGCTGCGGCGAAACTTTGATCAACGGACTTTGTGTGACGCTCTACCAGAGCGCAAGGGTAGGCTATACCTTTGTTTCCCATTCACTGAAAAGTGAATTCACCTCAAGGAGCGAGCCAGGCGACCAGATTCCCTGTTTCATCTCCTCACGTCGACATCCTAACGGACGACCAGTTGACGACCCGTTCTCAGCTTATCTGCCTCCGACAAAGTAGCCTGCAGCTGCTTCATTCTTTTTCTGAACCAAGCCACACAGTTCCGCTGATGTCTAAACAAGCAGAAAACACCGTCTCCTTTTAACTGGCGAGTTAACGAGACAAAACACCGGACCCCCGGCACCTCCTCTGTGTTCGCATCGCGGCACCGGCCACCCGAGCCCCGCTCTCCGTTCACGAGGAAAGACATTTGAGATCGCTTTCCAAGTAAGGTCTTTGGCTTATATTCTGGGCAGATAGTTTAGATAGGTAGGGGAGACCAGGTACAGTTGTAACACTTTTTGCAATTTTGCGGTAAATCCAAAACTATTTAAACTAGAGTAACCAATTTGTTATATTATAAACTTCAATCTGCTAGCTACTGAAACAATGTAGGCCTATTTAAGTGGTTTTATGAAATGTGTAAAGGTTGCAAATTTAATTATAATACAGACTCTCTACTGTTACAACTGTCCCAGTATACAGGGACAGATGTAACACATGTCAGGGACAGTTGAAACATGTCTAAAATATTCAGAATTAATCAATCATATACTCAAAATGAAAGATATTATTGATCAGTCATATTATTGTGATTATTAATTTCTTGTTTTTAAGTAATCATTACCTTTTTTCATATGCATGACAAAAAAGAAGCCATCAAACATGGTCAAATATTCAAATCTATGTCTTGTCTCTAAAATCATTCACGGTTTATCATCCCCTCCGCTCCATCAGTTTGTCAATATCCGAACTGCTGATCACAGCAGAACTAGAGTTTCAGCGAGGGGAGATTGTATTATCCCTTTTAGGGCGAGTGTATTTGGCCAAACTTCTTTCTCTGTTCGTGCAGCTACTGAGTGGAACCTCACCCCCAGAGCCATCAGAAATCTGAACACATATAGGTCATTTAAATTCCAGTTAAAGAAATGGCTCATTGATAATCACAGCTATCTACATTATCATTAACCTGTTCATGTCATTGTCTGCTGTTGTCTGATTGTTGCTCTGCTGTGTTTTTATTGTATATTTTAGCTTAATAGTACTTTTTACTTTACTTACTTTTTAATAGTACGTTTTACTATAGGTTTGTTGTGTTATGTAAATGTGTAACTTTGTTTTCTTTTAGGGTGACTTTTACCATCGGTCTAGGGACTGCAGATGAAAAATAGCCTTCTGGCTAATTCTGGCATATTGACAGAAATGTTTGATAATATGCACTGTCCCTGTATTAATTAAATTAAATTAAATTAAATTAAAAAATTACAATGCAAGAAATGTATTTAATGAGTATAGATCATAGGCCTACATCCTCAAACATGAGATAAATTTAATGATTATAACACACAACGTCAAACATGAGATTAAGGCCAAGACTCACTACCTCAAACAGGTATATGATGAAGTTATTTAATTTTGTGTGTTAATTGTAACCGGGTGTTACAACTGTCCCAGTATCACCAACCATGTTTTCATCTCATGTGAGCTAGCTTGAATATTAGTTTGACACTTGTTAGCCATTTTTACTTTTAGCTTACAAAACAGTGATTCTAATAATACTTGTTTGGATTCATAGACATTTGATATAAGGACAGAATCCAGAAAAGTACGTCTGATTACGATTTTTTTTTACCTCAAAAGCAGACTTTTGTTAACTTCTTCTTGAAGTATCTGATGTGGCTCTCCTTTTGAATGAAAGGAGGAGCACAGTGAGTGTCATCACTCTAGCTTGTTTCTGATTGGAGGAATTCAAGGTGTTACAACCGTCCCGTGTTACAACTGTACCGGGTCTCCCCTACTGCTTTTAAAGTGATCACTAAACTCTGTTTTACTTTGCCTTGGAATGTTTGATTTGCTGTGCTGTTCATGATTTATTTTCTCTACAGAGAGAAGTGTGTTTGTTTTATTTTTCCACTGCTGGAAATTACAGTTTGCTTTTGTTTACAGTAACCCGCTCATCCGAGCCCCGCTGGTTACATGTAATACTGTGTAGAGATGGGTTATATCTTGTTGACGTGATCCAGCCATATCTGTGTGAACTCTATATTCGTACTCTCTTTCTTGTGTGCTCATGTGCTCGCTTTCTCTTTCTCTCTTTCTCTCACACACACTGCCACACACGTTACACTCCCGTAGCCTTAACATAGGCTACATGAATGTTGGCTGTAATTGTAAAGTTAAAGATCGTGTGGAATTCAAGTCTCCCGCATTTCTGTTTATGATTTCTTCCTTGCGTCTCATTTGAGACGAGAAAATAAGAGTTTTGCACGTGACACTTCCCCACTGGTTAAGACCATCTCAAAGTCACGCTAGACTTCCAATCCCATGAGATTGTCCGCCATTTTGGTAGTTTTCCCAAACTCCTGACTTGTTTTTGTAGTCCATCATTCTGGTTCCCCTTTTTGCTGGCCCACACACTTCATCACACACTCACACATTGCATGTGCACACACACACACACACACACACACACTGACATTTGTGTACAGGTATTTAACCTTTTTCTAGACTTTTCTTTTATTGAGTTTTGACTGTTGTTAGGTAGAATTTCTCTGTGCTTGTATATTTGGATGATGTAACCCTAAGTTCACTATTGTTAAAATAAACTTGCCTTTATATTGTAACTAGAAGTTTCAGTCATTCATTTGTGTGAATATTTTAGGGTAAGTCAGCCGCTGACACGTCAAGAATTCATTAACCTTCGGTAATTGTGGTCATATTATCAGATTTATAAGCTCAATAATAATTGATTTATTGTTAGATGTTATGGAATGATAATTTGACTAGGTTTGATTAATATTGATGTATTTAACTGATCACTAGATGAATCGGCATTTAAGACAAACCATTGAGACAAACTTGCTATTATTTTTCCATTCTTATGTGAATGGTGGCGTCCCTGCACAACTAAATGATTAATGTATTGTTATATTCAGATTAATTAATAGCAAAATTAGTCTGAATGAGCCGTAACCACTACAACACTTACACAACCAAATAATGCGACTCGAGTCACATTACTTCTGCATATATGCTCAATCGGACCCTGACTGGCATAGGCGCTGTGCACATACTCACTGCAGCTGTGTGTGTGTGTGTCTGTGTGTGTGTTTGCCTGGTTGTCTTTCCGTGCAGGTCCACAAAGTGTTTCCCAGTGGCCTAGCGGCTCAGGAGGGCACCATCCAGAGAACAGACGAGGTGTTGTCTATAAACGGACAGACCCTGCGCGGTGTCACACACGCTGATGCCACGGCCGCTCTGCGTCAGGCCCGCAGCCTCAAGCTAGCTGTGGTGGTCATCTGTAAGAGAGGAGGGGAGGAGAGAGGACAAGAGGGAGGAGAAGAGTCCAGCACTGTTGCAGGTCAGTAATATGCCTTAACATGTACATCCAGTTGATTGCATATTGCACATTTTAAATATTTTTCATCACATTGCACATCTAATTTTAACTTATTATTTTTTACTGTCTATTCTATTTTATATATACTGTTTTATATTGCACAGAAAATCCCTTTGCACTATTGTTTATGTTTATCTTATTTAACTCTATATTTTTACTGCACTGTGGGCCAGAGATAAACGCCATTTTGATGTATGTCTTGCATATATCAGAACTGACAATAACTGACTTTGATATACAAGCACTCAAAAGGGTGTTAAGTCCCAACTGTTTAAAGGTCCCATATTATGCTAATGTTCAGGTTCACAATTGTTATTTGGGTTTCTACTATAAACTGGTTTGATGGCCGAAAAACCCTTTATATTTCTCAGTGTCTTGAACACACTGAATCTCCTCTTTCCAGCCTTCTGTCGGAAAAAGCTCCACTTTAGAACATTTCATGGCATACTAGGTGATTCTGGAGAGCACTTTTTGTCAAAATCAGTGAGTATCTCCTCTGTAAACTGGGATGTAAACAAAGGGGTCCGGGCCCTTTGTTTACATCCCAGTTTAGAGACTCTGTAATAACACCAGATATCTTTTCAGTGCACACACAGTATGGACAGGTAGCAGATTAGTACGCTTGGTAATGAGGGGTGCCTGATGTCTATTATGACATCATAAGGGGAGAGAAATTGGACTTTGAACAAAGGTGAACAAAGGTGGAGGTGGATAAAAAGAGAGGGGGTTGCTTTTTCCTTATACTTTGGACATCTTTAGGCAGACCGGTGGACCCATATTAATGTTCAACCATAAACCATAAAAAGGGCCATTTTTCATATTAGGTGACCTTTAATTAATGCAGGGTTTTCAATTACTGCTGCCCTGTGGTTCACAGAGGCCTAAAAGCTACAATAAGGGTGTGCAGGCTACACTTCCTTGTTTGATTGCGTGTGCTATTTTTTTATTTCCATGTACAGTATTTAACTTTATTTTGCGTTATACTTTATATACTTTTGGTGCACCGTATCTCTACACTTGATATCTGTGTCCTTGCACTACTGTTGTGTTTATGTGTGTCTCATGTGTTGCTCTCTTCACTTCTGATTGTCTTATTCTATATTGCATTGTGTGAGAGGAGCCTGGGACTTAAGAATTGAATTGCCAATGACTGCTGCTGTAATTGTTGTTCATAAGAAAATAAACTCTTAAATGGTGGGGGCAGTGGCGAAATGGGTAGGGAGAGGTTCGATCCCCCGCCTACCCGCCACATGTCCAAGTGTCCCTGGGCAAGACACTGAACCCCAAATTGCTCCCGATGGTACAGAGGGCGCCTTGCACGGCAGCTACTGCCATCGGTGTATGAGTGTGTGTATGAATTGGTGAATGTGGTGAGAAATGTAAAGCGCTTTGGGGCTGAGAAAATCCGCTAAAAAGCGCTATATAAGTCAAGTCCATTTACCATTTCGTTTCAGTGGAGGAGCAGGGAGCCGTGCTGAGTGTGGACCTGGATAAAGGAGCTGGGGGAGTGGGCTTCACACTGGAGGGAGGGAAAGGCTCCATCCACGGAGACAGACCTTTAGTCATCAACAGGATCTTTACAGGTACACTTTAGCTACTGCCATTATATACATTATATTAACAGGGAACTCATTGCCAATCGATTTTAAAAATGTGTGATTGTATTAACAATCACTAATCAACGATCAGGCTGTTTATTCATTGTTAACTGGAGACACTGTGTAGGTGAATAGGGTCAAATGTTTTAACCTATAGATATCAGCATGAAACTTTGCCAGTTGATTACTTACTTTCAAACTATTATATCTTGAAATTTCAGAAATGTTTGCAAAATTGGCAATATATTATGTCTGTCTGTCTGTCTGTGTGTGTGTGTGTGTGTGTGTGTGTGTGTCTCAGGTGGAGCAGCAGAGCAGAGTGGTCTGCAGCATGGAGATGAGTTGCTGCAGGTGCAGGGCTCAGGTGTGCAGGACATGACTCGCTTTGAGGCGTGGACCATGATCAAGGCTTTACCAGAGGGAGCCGTCACCGTGGTGATCAGCAGGAGGCCGGCCGCTGTGGAGTGTCCACCTTAAAGACGCTGGTTCATAGATGAAATCCTGAATACATTTCCACAGGTGTTTGGAAAGCCATACTAACTTCCTCCCTCCTACATACTCAACATCTTTATACTGCATACTGTCTACTTAAAGATTCCGGCCGTTTAGACGCTGTTTAGCATATTACCGCCCTCCACAGGTGAGATGTAGAACTACATTTTTTACATACAGTCCTGTGTTGTGCAGGAAATGCAGAATTAGAGAGTACATAAAGATTTTTTTTTTTTAAACTTCCTTGTCATTTGAAAAGACGCAATGCATTGTGGGGCGGTTAAGTAGGAAAAGTATTCAATCGATCCATACCCAAAATCTTCCCGGGAGTTAGTACTCATCCGGGCATTTCTCGCCTACCCAAACTCGCATACACAACCGTCACATACTCAAATGTACGTCAATATGTGTAGGATGTTAGTATGGCTTTCCGAACACAGCCTATCAGTATTTCGGACCAAAGTTACTAAGGGTCAGCACCCCCCCCCCCCCAAGGTTTTTCACTTCCTCTCACTGGTACATAACACATGACTGTATATAAGCTGTCTCAGTGAGGTCTGGGGATTGTCCTGCATACTGCTGCTTTGTTTACAGTTAAATGGAATGCCTGAATGTCAAAATAAAATAAAAATGTTTTGCACACAGAATAAATGACTTCTTAAATGTATATATTGTCCACACAAATGGATGTCAACCAACACAATGGTGTTCAACAGTTCATCTTTATATCTCCAGCAAAACCAACACAGAACTAAGAAGAAATCCAAACAGCTCATGACAACGTTTCTCTCCTCTTCCTAGTTTGCATGCTATCCTGTCTTTCACTCTCTCTCTCTCTCTGTATATATGTCCCTCTCCCTCTGTGTCTGTCTGTCCTGCTATGGTTGTGTCTCCCTGGTTCGAGGCCATGTGGCTCAGGTCCTAGCTATAACACTTGTTTCAACATTGTCCTTCATCACCATTATTTTACAAAGGCCTAATGCTTTATGTTTTCTGGTTGTCCTTCCGTCCGGGCCATTCTTATGAATGCAATATCACCTGCACTCGTCAAGTGATTTTCTTCAAAGTTTGCACACATGTCGACTCTGACTCAAGGATGAACTGATTAGATTGTTGCGGAGGTTAAAGGTCAAGGTCACTGTGACCTCATGACTCCTGAAAGTTATAAATCAAGAAAGCTTGAGGGATATTTGTCAAATTTGGCCCAAACTCACACCCTGCGTTCCAAATCGCATACTCTTTCTTTTTTCTATTCTACATATGACGATAAAAAGAATCTAGTTAGGATGCAGTAGGCATACTATTTGGACATACTTTTGCTTATTTATTTCATCATAACATTTCGCCTTGATCTTGCCTCTTGCTTTTATATCCGTCTCATCCCTGTTTGTTTTCATATGGAGGCATCGTTGATGTGACGCCACTTCAGGTTCGCACTGGATTATGGGTCATAATCGCCCAAATGGGATGCTGTTTTCAGCACTAAAAATCTTGGCTGGATGTAGTAAGCATCCGGGTCTTTTCTAACCATCCTAAATCTGGCCACATGAATCGGGACATCCCTAAATCTTTTTTCTACCATACTAAATAGTAGAAAGTAGGCGATTCGTAAAGCAGGGTCACACTTTGATTAGAAGATGAATTGATGACATTTTTGGAGGTGAAAGGTCAATGTCACTGTGACTTCAAATCTTGTGAGCACAATATTTTAAGAATGCACTGAGGGAATGTTGCCAAATTTAACAAACTACCACTTGGACTTAAAGGTGAACTCATATGATTTTTTGAGGTCAAAGCATTACGACAACCTTACATATTGTCAGGTTGCAGGGACCTTGTACCATATTGTAGCCCCTGAGGAGCTTTACCTTCATTAAAGCATTGTCTACCAACACCAGACCTTTACCGTTCAGCAATTGAATGCCTAGCGTACAATTGAACAGATATTTAGGTTTTAGGTTAGCATTAATATATATGGAGAAAAAACATATTTTTTCTGGCCCCCTCTGGAACAGAACAAGGCTGGCTTCTGCTCCAGCTAAATCTCCCCTAAACTCCTTATAGTGACCGCACTGATAGGCAGAGTTAGTGTTACCTTATGAAGAAGCCTCTTAAAACCATACAAATACTGAACTATTCCTTTTAAAAGGAGTTTTGTGGAGTTTTCCCTCAACTGAGTCAAATGTCTAAGTACAGAAGGTGTTGTATGCTTCAGACTGTAAAAGCCCCCGAGGCAAATTGTTACTTTTTATACTGGACAGTCCCTGCATTTCAAATCACATACTTTTTCTTTTTCCTACACTACATACTAAAGAACAGAAGAGTTTTAGGACCACAGGAGAGAAAGAAATCAGATAACGAAGTTTTTTTTTTCATTATGTCGAGAAATGTCAAGATAAAGACGAATACACCAACATGCTATTGGAGTTAGTGGGGCAATTATGTATTTTCAGCATAATGCAATTGATGTGCATGTATTGGGGCATCCTAAATCTTTTTCTGGCATACTAAATAGTAGGGAAGTATGGGGATTGGAACGCAGGGAGCGTGACTGTATCTTCAGTTCCCACCGCTACAGTAACTTGTTGCTATTGGCAGATTAGATTGACAGGCCAGACATATCCGCTTGGATTTATTGCAGTTTTGATTTGACTGAGACAAAGATAAATTGATACACTTCTTACTGTTATTGACACCCCTACAATATGCTCAAATGTTACAAATGTTTCCTGCTAGGTTGTGTGCAATTTGTGCAAAGAAATAAAGTTATTAAGAAGCATAATAGTAATTTGTGTATTTGGATCAATTGCTCAACTGTGCAAACTAATTTTACAATGATTAAAACAGCACAACACATATCAGGCCATGTGAGCCACTTAACATTTCATAAAAGACTAATTTGATTATTGCGGGTCAAGCAGTCTCACATTTTTTACTACAGGCTGCCTTTCAAATCAGTCTTGAAGTCTAAAAATGTCTGTCTGTTTCAATTCAGACATTTGCCGGAAGAGAAGGGAAGAGAAAATAGGCACAATAGAAGTGACCCCTGTGCATAACAATGCAACCCAATACAACAGCACACAGCAACACGTGTGGTGCACTTGTGCTGCATCGACTCAAACGGTTGTGTTTGAAGAACAATTCTTCATTAGGTGTGGAAAAAAATGCAATATGCATTATATACAGTACATTTAACAAAATATCATACTTAAGACTGAGTGTCGGGGCAGGTGGTGTAGTGGCTAAACCACCCCTACTACACTACGAATCCGGCCCGGGTCATTCTCTGCATGTCATTCCCCTCTCTGCCCCATTTCATTTATGTCTCTCCATTTATCAATAAAGCATGAAAAATGCAAAAAAAAAAAAAAAAACATCTATTAATTTTTTAAAAAAAAGACCACATATCATGTTGCATTTTGGTTGACCCTGTAGCCGTCTCTACATGCTTACTTTTTTTTTTGCACAGAACAATGGGTTTTGCAAGAACACAAACAACATTTAGTAGATACATTATTTCTCAATCAGCGTATTTTCATATTTAGTACCCATAAAATTGCAGTTACGCTGCAAGTGTCCAAGGGTTTGAATGCACACAGAGCATATTTCCTTGCTCAAATGGATATATTTTATACTATCTTTTGTGTGTACAAGCTTTATTTCTGTCTCATGGGCACCCTCAGGATTAAGACTCAAACATAATGCCATGGAGTGTCTTTGTATGCGACTAGAAAAAAAAAATTCTATCACAGTAATTAATGTCGTTAGCCTCATAGCATAATTGCTTAAATCATAGCATAAATCATAGCATAATTGCTTAAATCATATTTACTCTACTCTACTTTTACTCTTCATCTACTCTATTCTACATCAACTTTACCGTACTCTATAACCCTTAAAATATGACTTAGGCAATTATGCTATTAGGCTAACGAAAAGTAGATGTAGAGTAGAGTAGAGTAGATGTAGAGTAGATATGACTTGGGCAATTAGCTATGAGGCTAATTTACAAAACTGATATTGATACAGTCACATGTGGTGTACAAATTCAAAATTACTTTTTTTTTTAAAGTTTCATTCTGTAAGTGTACAGATGTGATGCGCAGATGTTTTTCCTGTTACTGCTAAAGAAAAAGACAACAACAGCTTCCTATTATTAATTTTAATGCTGGTGAAATACAAAACTAACTGGGTGTAGAACAGTACAGGATAACACTTTTCATTTGTTCTGACTAGACAATGTACGACTCAATGGAAAGAGTAGCAGCAGTTGCTCTCAGTAAGATGAGTTCATTCAAAAACACATTTATGACATGTATTATTTGACATGTTCTTCTGTTGTGCTTGTGATGGCATGTACCTCGGGCCAACCTGCCAACTAGTGTGGCACAGAGACAAGAAATGTCTCAAATAATGGATAAAAGGAAAACATTTGGATTCAATCACAAAACAGAATAATTGGTATTTGGGTATTTGGTCTCATTGGTTATCAAGTCAACCACAGTCACAAATCTAATAGTTAAAGGGGTTCATAGCTCGTCATTCTGAATACAACACTCCCGTGCTGGTGCATTAGTTCAGAATCTACCTCACGTTTTTTTTTTACTAAATGAATATATAAAATTAGACTGGTTTAGATTAAGCCGACGTTCAAACAAAAATACCCTGTGTTCCAAATCACATACTTTTTCTTTTTACTACGCTACATACTAAAGAACAGAAGAGTTTTAGGGCCACTGGAGAGAGAAAAAAAAATCAGATGAGGAAGATTTATTTTCATTTTGTTGAGAAATGTCAAGAATAAAGCCGAATACTCCAAAATGTTATTGGAGTTAGTGGGGCATTTAGGTATTTTCAGCATACTACAATTGACTTGAATGTATTGGGACATCCTAAATCTTTTTCTGGCATACTAAATATTTGGGAAGTATGGGGATTGGAACGCAGGGTCAGTTCCCAATTATTCTCCACACTCAAAGACAACTTGTGCTTCCTGTTGTGAAAGGTTAACAGTAGACACAGGGCCCTCTAGTGGTGAGGAGGACTCCAAATATATTGAAATTATGGTGAAAGAGCTGCTCTTACTTTCTAAGAATAAGACATCTTTTTGGGTGGCAGTTTTTAAAATCAACCAAAACAGTAAAGTTAAATAATTAAAAGCACACAGTCATGGAACAAATATGCATTAGAGCAGTGCTTCTCAAATGGTGGGGCGCCGTGAGTTGTCGGGGGGGGGGGGCTGCCTTGATTTCCAACTGACCAAAAAGTGCTAGCAAGCATGATGTGTGCTTGTGTATGGTCATATCCGCGCGAAAGGCCACAGTAAATAAAATTTGCAGTAAATAAATGTCCAAATGTGTATCCAAGTGTATCTGTAGGCTATTTAAAAAAATAAATCAAGCAAGTAGACTAATAATAACATTAATAAATTATTGATTATCGCATCACAGAAGGCCTATTGGCCTATAACAATAAAAAAACACCACCTTAACTATGTTTACAGTTTAAAAATGTTTTGAATTAAATGCAAACCTCAGTGAATCATTTGCTCTTGTTTCTCTGTCCTGAGATTCACACAGACTGAGCAGTCTTGTTTAAATGTTACAAATTGAGCTGATAGACTGAACTTTGAATTTTTTTGCTGCAGAGGTTATCTCAGCTAATTTTTGTTATCTAATTTGATAATAAGGTGATTGTATGCAGAATATTAGCAGGTTTTCAATAGTATTTCAATTTAGGGGGGGGGGACATTTCTGTCCCCTAGGGGGGGCATGACAGAAAATAATTGAGAACCACTGCATTAGAGAAACCTGAGACATACTGTAGGATTCACCCTATTGGAACATTTCAATTGGACTACAATACGCGCGGCAGAGCTGGACATGAGAACAACTTCATAGCGGGTGTTAATATAGAGATAGAGTATCTCACAAAAGTGAGTACACCCCTTACATTTCTTCAAATATTTCATTATATCTTTTCATGGGACAACACTGAAGAAAATATACACTTTGATACAATGTAAAGTAGTCAGTGTACAGCTTAGCCTGGCACCGCCCACCTACCTACTTGTGCCAGTTTTAGTTGAAACTATTGGATCTGCCCCATAAAGTTTGTACTGCGATTAAAATGTTGAAACAGAAGAAAAAGATTTAAAAGTGCCATTAAATAAAACTGTTACAGGAATAATGGAATAATAACTTCAACAGACACCCACCTTCAAGTGATTAACGTTTGTCAATTTACATTAGGGATTTTTTTCTATGAGAGACAATTTAAGTTAAGGACTTGAAAAAAAAAAATTCAAAAAACCTGCTTGCTTCATCTTAACACCACACACATGAAAGTAACTTCAGATCCACTTAAAAGGCGAGAACATCTCATCTCTTCATGACAGGGAAGTGGTGGACTTCAACTAAGGGGTCTTTCATTAACAGTATTGGCTAATGTTAAAAGTAAGGTAAAAGTATGTAACAGGTCGCGCGCTGTTTTAAAAACAATCTTTACAAAGATAGGGAATACACGGATCAAGTCTTTAACTTTCTTTCTTTTTAGATTTCTTAATACAATTTTAAATAAGGTTTGAGCTATACATTTAATCCAGTTAATGCAGAAAGTGAGTTCATATGTTATTACTGAGGAACAATAATATGTTATAGACACTTTTTTATTGTTAAGTTAAATCCAGACATGATTATAGAGTTTTTCTTTCAAGTGCTACAGGCTTTGATTTCAGTTATATATACTGTTGTGAGTATTTTGATTTATAACAAAGGGTCATATTTTATTAACTTCGTGTTTTCTTTGCAGAAATCTTGCGTTGGAACTAGAGGCGTCAGATAAATGTAAATTAAGTAAAAGTACAATATTATATATTATATTATAGTATAGTAGTATTTGAGTAAATACTTGCAGAGACCGGAACGTTGCTGCTTTTCTCGGAATAAATAAGACAGCAGAAAGCGAGACAGTGTGCGGGAGATCCTTCTTACAGTATCAGCTACTGAAATTAACCACGTCAAATATCAACATAAAATGCATTTATATCATTTTACATCCTATCACTGCTAGTCACTCCTCCTTACTTATAGAATTTTATCTTATTGGATCTTAAACTATGGGATTGGCATATTGTCCATGTTACATGTTATTCTACAAACTGGAATGGAATATCCATCCAGCATCGGCTATTGATGGACTTTGAGAGGCAGTTGGTTCAAAAGGCCAATTTTAAAGTTTGGGTTTTAATCTTGAAACTGCATGAAGATAACTAAAGGGAATGTACTTCAGAAAGCAATGCCGCAAGAAAAGGGGAAGACACTTCTTTGCTCAATAGAGCAGCACTTCGTAATGCAGAAAAACAGAAGATGCCTCTGTTTGAATGGCCACCTATGCCATCCCACCTGTGCTTGAGTAGAGCTGATTTATGAGGCAGACCTTCATGGTTTGCAGGTAAAGCAGAGATGAGTTAAACAAATGGCATTTCAAGTACATCACAAAAACTAAATATGAGGTATGAGTCAGTACTCCAAACCAATAATCTTAACAGCAGCTTAACGGTAAGGTCCATGCAACATGCATGTTAACAGTACACTGAAATATGCAAATATAAGAAGAAGAGGAATTATCCGGTGTCTCACTATTTTGGTCAATAGTAAAGACATTCTGTACTTTTAGCACATGTACAAATATAGATGTCACACCTATTACCAGTGTCTGCAGATTAGAGGAAATACAAGTATCACACAGTGTGTGTGTATGTGTGTGTGGGTGGGGGGGGGGGGTACAGAGACTGGAGTTGAAGATGCAGGTTTTAGTCAAACGCAAACCCTTGTTCCCATTTAAGACTTGAGTCTTGAAAAGTAAAACTGCTTTCTAAACAAGGGCATTGACCTTTGAGGATATTCTGTGTTCCTCCACAGGAATATATATAGAAATGCCTAGGAAACATAAATATGTATAAGAGCTATTTTAAAATATGTATTCAGTTGATGTTCTCCGTGTATGGATTACTGTTTTCAAATGGAATTTACCCATATGGCCTGACCCAGCCCGGTAGGCCTCAGGTACAGCCCTTTAGTCTGGGTGTCAAAGGTCTTTGAGGGACTTGACGGCCTTGGCCAGGTTGCTGTAGAACTCGGTCATGCTGGAAGGGAAGAAGGAGTCCACCACAGAGCGAGGGAGCAGGCCACCCAGGTCGGTCTGGAAGAAACTGAACACCTGCGTTTTGTTGGGCTCTCTGGAAACGGAGCAGAAGAAACATACCATTACAATCAGAACTAGAAATGCAATTCCTGAAAAAATTGCGGTGTGAATGCTGCGCTGCTGAGCTGAAGCTGATGCTGAATAAGCTTCACTGCTGAATGTTGATAAAGAACGAAGATTAAGATGAATATATCCAAATGAAGAGGATTTGTGCAAAATTTGAAGAAAAACCGTGGAAGCGTTCATGAGATAATGCAGTCACAAAAGGCAACGTCACAGTGACCTTGAAATTTGACCTTTGACCTTTAAACTCTTATGATGTCATCTCTGAGTCATAATCAACATCTGTGCAAATTTTTAAGAAAATCCGGTGAAGTCTAAAATGTTGTGTTGGAATGGGGGCTCGAACCCCCGATCCTGTGTTCAGCTCTATCAGGATACCACCATGTAATGTCCTGAAGGAGCTGAACATGTAGAATGTTGAATAAAGTTTATCGGATGAAAAATGACTGAGTTAACGCATTTTGAATTTTTCCCTTCTGCTTTGAATGGGGCTGCGGAGTCATTTTTGGAAAATAAAATTTAAAATCCACATAGGGGAGAACGGGGGAATCTGAGGCATCGGGTAATGTGAGCCACCCCCTGTATCTAGGCAACGGAAAACATTTTTGGTCAAGTGAGATATCTGTTTTCAAGCCCCTCTCATTTTCCCATGGCCCTGAAAGAGAGGACCTCATGGTGCTGTGGTAAGCATGTTTTTTTCTTCTTCACAAAAATAGGTATTTTGCATGTAAAAGTAAATGTTCTTGCTGTCAACTTAATCAACTGTTGTGCCAAAGCAAATGTATTCACGTAGAAAAACTTATATCATACATGTTGATGAACTACCAACATATAAAAACCATGTGATGATATTAGCTAAAGATTAGCCTGAAATGCCAAGAGAGGTAGTTTTTTCTCAAATTGTGGTGGTGGGGGAAAGTGAGACACTGTCTCACTTTCCCCCACCATGAGGCACAAGTTAAGTTTAGTCTTAAACTTATGTTTTATTTTAATGTCATACACATTGTAGAAAAGCCATCATGCCAAGAAAATACACCAGGAAGACGACCTGGGGCAACCACACGGAAAGAGCACCTTCTCATCTTTCCCTGTAACCGTCAGGGCTGGAATGTAGAGTAGGCTTAGTTGTTGAGTATGACAGGCTGATGTTATAATCCAGTTGGGTCTTCTCCTGTGTTCTGAGTCCCAGGCTGTTCTCGCTGGTTCTGATTTTCCAATGCTTTGACCCCCAGACACAAGCTGGCTCTAAGGGTCCTGTGTTCTGACCCCCAGACTGTGTTCTAATCTAACTGGTTCTATCTTTCATTTGAATCTTATTAAAACCTTTTGAATTATAATATGTTGTATTTGATTTTGTTCAGAGTTACTTTCAAGTGTTTAGAAAATTTACTTTGCTTAATTGACCAAACCCCATCATTATTTTACTAGTCTGCCATTAGTTCTGGAATGTGCGGCTAGCTTTCAGGATTCTAACTGTTACAATATGTGTTGTTATGGTAGTTTCAGAATGGAAAAAGGAAGTGGATCAGTTTACCCCCTTGATTTTTCTGGTCTGTCTCAGTTTACCCCACAGCTGGGGTAAAGTGAGCCACATGACAACTTTTTTTTAAAACAATCATATTTTCACTGCCCTTTGTCTTGAAAAAATTCTGCTAATGCCCATTTCTAGGAAACATCCTAATTTAATGGGAAATGTGTAAATTTGAGTGATAAATAATTTTAGCTCGCTTAGAGGGGAGCAAATGTAAAAAGTGGCTCAGATTACCCCGTTCTCCCCTACATATTTTCATAAATTTTCATATTTTCGGGAACCTATAGCACTTTCCAGAGGAGGTCATTTCAAACTCTTGAAAAAGTTGAAAATTTTGAAAGTTATTTGAGGAAAAGCATTCTCAAACTCTCGACTTTTTCACTTGTATTCTGGATGTATCATAAGAGATTGGACTCTTCTCCCATTCTGTGACCGACATTATCCTATGATGTCACAGACAGGTGCAGAGGTCTCCATAGTGACTGACAGCTAATCAGTGTCAATTGAAAACAGCTGTTGTACATGCACTAACAGATCTCTCCACCTAAGGGATCACACACACAGGCGATTTCAACTGAACGCATAAGCCCAAACTGCTGCTTCTATCTCGCAAACCGTGTGTCTGAAAGATGAAATGAAGATATATTGAGAACCAGAAGATTCCGATTCAGTGTCAAATTTGTGTTTGTAATTTGAAAAATTTGGAATTCAGAGCAAGAAGCAAATGGTGTACATTTTGAATCTCCTTGTTGAAAGCAAAGTCTATTTTAATATTGGAGTCAGTGAGGCAGGAGGCGTCGTTCGGTTAGACTTTTTTCCGCTTAGAAGCTCACAGCTCCCAATATGTATGTCCATTTGGCTCCAAAGAAACATTTCTGCGACCGTAACAATAATATCTACAGTTAAAGACCAAAATTATCCACGAGGAGTTAGATTTTTGTGAGTTGACGCAATCTTAAACATTTCTGGTGTTTTTTTTTATTCCATCTCCTCCACTCTGGAAGTTGATGGACACACTCTAAATATCACTCAAATTGATGTTACATGTGTCAAACATGGCTGATTAATTTGAAAACTATGCTTTTTTTTAAAAAGGTTGAATTTTAAAGAAGACCTATGATGCTTTTTGACTTTTATGACCTATAAACGTTGTTATGATGATTCATAGTCATGCTTAACCATACTAAATTATCAAATAATGACTTACATGCATTTCGACATATTCCCTGCTGACCGTCTGGGGTGTCTGTGCAGAGCACTAAACACTATTCTAGCCAGTCGAGAAGTCACGTCTTCAAAGCGGTCTACCCTTTCATAATTTGTGACGTCGCATAAAACTTTGTGACGTCTCCACGCGGATGTTTCCATGTATGGTAATGCTGTCACTTCCCTGTTCGCGTCTGCCTCGCGCCCTTATAGGTCCATGCTCGCGCTTCCCGCCACTGAAAGTGTTCCGGAAGGAAGGTAACCAATCACAACGGAGTGGGGTTTGCAGGAGGGGAGGGAGGGGAGCGGAGATGGCCGAAGCACAGGCGGAGGGAGCCGAAGCACACACACTCAAGTGTTGACAGGATGTGCTGGATCGCCAAAATAAGAGAAAGAGCTTCCCGAAAATCTACATAGTTTTTTGTGATGTGATTCGTGTCAGGTTGCTCTATAGCAGTGTAAAACAAGAAATTAAGACCAGAAAAGTAGCATAATAGGTCCTCTTTAACAATGAAAGACGAAAGATAGCTGAATATTTGGTCGAAGAAATGAACTTTGTAGGATGAATTATCAGTGAGCTGGAAGTGTTTGTAATCATTGCAAAACGCTTTGCGTTTTGCCGATTTCCTCATTCATTTCGGGCGATGATTTTTTGTGTAATAAACCTTTAATTATCTCTGAAGTTATGAATTTTATGAAAAAATAGTGAATTATGGAAATGTGCTCCTGTCTAAGACGAACATCAAAAACTTTGAATAGAGTTTCTATGATGAAGTATGAACGAGTAGGACGAATCATAATTTTGTATGAAATATTAATTTCATAAATGGTTAACTTTCTTTGAAGTTATGAAAATTATTTTATAAGAATATTAATGTCTGAACTATGCTGAACATTTAGATACTTAAATCAAGTTTGTCGCATTAACTTTGAGTGCGTGCGTGCGTGCGTGCGTGTGTGTGTGTGTGCGTGTGCTCACCCTGAGATGGGGACACAGATGCACCCACATGGATGGTTGAAACCCCTCACGTAGCCCGACTGTGGAGGACAGCCCGGGTGAATCACGTTGGTGGCTGTTTGTCATGACACAAAAAACACACAAGGGGCTTAAGCTAACTGTCTCACGTCCGGTCCTACTTCATGGCACAATACAACAAAGAAAGCTCTGAAGAATACACCAGGTAGAGAAGAGAATGAGTCCTTAGTACGCACCATTAGATGAAATGGTGCCATCTTCATATTGCTTTACATAAATAACATCTACAAAGTCTCGTGGAGCGATGATACCCATGGCCGCCGAGGGCGTGACGGTTCGGCAGATAGACACGTCCTAAGCAAGAGGGGGAGACAAAAGAGAGTACTTAAAGGTTAAGTAAGCAAAATTGTTCTTTTAGCTAACTTCCTGTCACTGACTGCAGTTATCAGCAGTGTTGGGAATAACGCCGTTTAAAATAACAGCGTTAAGTAACGCCGTTCTTTTTTCAGTAACGGGGTAATCTAACTAATTACTTTTTCCATCGTTACAACGCCGTTATCGTTACTGAACGTTACATGCGGTGCGTTACTATGAATTGATTGAATAAACTGTGTAATCCGAATGAGTGAAGTTTCTTTTTCTTTCTCTCTGTTGTGTGAGTAACCACCGCAGAAACCACCTATCAATCCACAGTTGAAACGTGCTTTCCCTGAGTTTGTTCGATTCGCCGGTTGCAACAGCTGTTTAGCGTGTCATCACAAGCCGAATATTGCTATTGTTCTTTTCCTGGGATCTGTATGCCGCTGTGCATGTTAAAGAAGGAAATAAACATAGGATAAATCCTTACTCCTCCTCTCATTGTCTTATGCTTCATAGTCTGACGTGTTTGGCCTTAAGTGGTGTTTTAGCCGACACCCCTGAAGTGAATCCAGTGATATAGCAGTTCAGCACGGTACATTCAGCAGTTTCCTCTACTACTTTTGTTGAGAACAAAATACTTGAAGTGCAGGATAAACCTCTTGCTGTCTGTTGATGTGCAATAAATATTGAAGGTTATGTAGCCTACAAGTAGGCTTACCTGCCTGTTCTACTCACTTAAAAAAAATCCAAATTTTCGACAACTTTTTTTTTACAGTAGGCTAACGCAAATAGTTACTTTCCCTGGCAACTAGTTACTTCTATTATAAAGTAATTCAGTTACTAACTCAGTTACTTTTTGGAACAAGTAGTGAGTAACTATAACTAATTACTTTTTCAAAGTAACGTTCCCAACACTGGTTATCAGTCCCCTCCCTCGTTCCCACGTCACCACATTAAAGCACTGTGGTCTTCAAGCAGCGAGTTATCTAGCATCATCTCAGATCCATAAGTGTGATAAAATATGTTATACAGCAGTTGGTTCTGAGCGAGTGATTTGATTGGACGAGAGACCTTCTGAGCGTTCTGAAGGAGTGCTGATATTAGCGAACAACATCACTCGGGACTGTTCACCAAACTGTAGACCAACTGTCAAAATCACTCCGCGGCTCACTGATGAGCCGGAGCTTCACTTGTGTGTTATATGTGTGTGTGTGACTCAGGTTGACTGTGGCGAGTCTCTCCCCTGTGAGAGGGCATCGCTGCCACACACAGACAGAGACAGTGTGCGGTAGTCGCTCACACTCACGTTACTGAAGACAGCAATAGTGTGTGGAGATAAACTCAGGCTGCTGAATAATACGAGCGCAGCATAGCTTTAGCCTAGCCTAGCTTTCCCACCTCATTGTATAACGTTACTTCCCCCAGGCCGAAATAAAAACTCTGGGAAATGAAGCGTGGGGGTTTGGATTGGGCAGCGGACCTTATTACCAACTAGATTAAGATCCGCCGTTCCGTTTCTTTGGTGATTTTTACGGGACATCGGGCCGCCGTGGTTAATGTTACCAGAGTAAGCAAAGCAAGACGAGCTCACTCGCGTAAAGTTGTTGCTTAGCAACGCGCTCCGCTCTGACTGCTGTTGTCGAACTATTTGTGTTGGCGGAAGCAAATACATTCTTAAATGACTAAAGATCACATTTTAAAGTTAACTTGTGAATTTCAGTTGTGAAACTGCTGTATAAAAGCAATAGCACACTTGAGGTCGCATGTTGTCGCTCTATATCAGCACTGCTGTGTTTCTCTTCGGCACTCGGCCTGCGGCCTCGTGCCTACGACCGAATCACAGCAGTGCTGATATAGAGCGACAACATGCTCCCTCTCGTGTGCTATTGCTTAAATAAAAACAGACATTGGGAAGGATTTTTACCTGCTCCGCCATTGTAGGCACATACACATTCACTTATCTGTCGCTCTGCACGTGCACCGGCAGTGAGACGGGTGCCGGTTTGTAGCGTTCTCTCTTCTGACTGGTTATCAGTAGTGGGCTCCTCGAAAAGTTTATTTGCCGATTACATGAAACGTGCACACTATATAAGTGATCACTGTATGAATAAAGAGCGATTTAACACTTATATTAACATAAATAAATCACTTACTTCACCTTTAAAGACTGGAGTGAGCAAAAGAAAAGCAAACATTTAGAATCACCCGAACGCATTTGAAGCTACACTGGAAAATATAATTATTACCATTATTTATTTATTATTTTTCATTTATGGACATTTGTCCTCAGAAGAATGAGCAGGTTGGGAACAGTGAGGATCAAAGAACACAAGGGGATCAGTTTAAGTTAGATAAAAATATTCACAACTATATCCACATATGTTTTGTCTTCCATAAGTGTGCTTTAGAATAAAGCCTCAATGATCAGCTAAGAGATATGAAAGCACAAAGGCATACATGCAGTTGACTGACACCACCTTGGGAAATCTCTGGTATTACAGTTCAACATCAGAGTGTCCAAACTGTTTCGCTTGCCATTTTTAAACCACCACTATGTTAGGACACTAATAAATAATTCAGACAATCTTTGAACACCTACTTCACCGGTGGAAATATGCTGTTGTATTGAACTCTGAGATCCTATGTAGTATAACTGTGCAAACAGTTTAGCGATCGGTTCATTTTATGGTCTCACTGTCTAACCCTACATTTTCCCATGTGCGACATCACACATGGTTAAAATGTAGGGTTAGGATTAACAGGACAGCTGGGCCAAGGGAAGACTACGGAAAGACTGAGTAAAGAAAAACCTAATTTATTATATTATAATAGTGATTTTATAATGATAGAATGCCGGTTCCGTATGGGTGAAGTATTCCTTTAAAGGAAGTCAGAAGAAATAGAAATGTCCTTGTGGGGAAATAAATAGTCATCTGGGTGAACTGATATACAACACTGATCATGACTAACACATGTTCTGATGAGAAGAGAGAGAGAAAGGAGTAACACACCTTTGTGATTTGTTCCAGCAGCTCAAACCTTTTGACATTGTTGTCCCACTTGACACGCATTCCGCCGGGCACTGGCTTCAGACACTCCCACACTTTCTCCAGGCTGCCACTGACAATCCCCTCCCCCTTGTAACTGAGGAGGAATTCAGATGAGAGTAGATAATTAAGACTTGACCTCGTGACCTCTGTACATTTTAGCCATACATTTTTTATGAGGCTAATGATTTAACCTTTGCACCAAGGTAAACACAGTACATTTCTTTTATATTTTCATCCTGTCTGTTTCAAGCCTTGAATTTAACCAATGGGTTGATTTTTTTAGACCACACCCCTCTCTTAAACATGATATACAATTCATTTGTGAAAGAGGCAGATAATAAGTTTAAATCTAAATCCTTGTACTTGAATACAGGTTCACGGTTTTTTGGTCTGATCTGTCTTGATTCATGAAGCTCAAAAGAGACTGTGCATCCATCTACATATCACACACCAAGATTCAGTACCTTCTATCTACATATCACACACCAAGATTCAGTACCTTCTGGTAACAGTAGGGCGACACAATTCATCTCAATTTAAATCAAATCGCAATTTAACCTACTGCATTTTTTTGAATTTCAAGAAGGCGCAATTTCCTGCCTGGACAACATATTCTCCAGAATAAAAAGAAAAAAAAATGTTTGGGTCAGATTCTGACAAAAATCCAACCATAATAACTTTAATGTGTCTCAATGAAAATGAGAATAAGAATGTAAAAGCGTTCATAAACGCAATTCATATTTGCAATATCAGTCACAAATATCGCATTAGATATTTTTTTTGTTTTTTGTGCAGCCTTAGGTAACAGCTGAGAATCTTTTGTGTATTAAATAGAACGGCATCAGTGATATTCTACTTGGCAAAAAACAGCAGTTTTAAGGTAAGCATTCTAAACAGATGCCTGGGGCATAGCTGTAGGCAAAAAGCTCTGATTGTTATCCTTAAACTAGTGTTTACCCTGGCAAAACAGCAAAGTCTTCTTCTGTTTACCATCTACAGATATATATTATTTGTGTACAAGTGTTGACAAATGAAATTCAAGAAAAAGAGAAAAAGCTGAAGTTTTCTCACACATTCCCGGGATACTCGGTGGAGGGACGCCAGGACACCACCACGTCGTTCTGCAGAAGGAAACAACAGAGACAGTCACTGTCAGTGCGTTTACATGCAGACTCATAATCGTGTAAATAAACGAATAAGACTTCAACAGGGCTTGTGAAATGCATGTACACACCTTTATCCGATCTAATTCGCACACAAATCGGCACATTAACGGACAAGCGAAGTCGGATAAGAACACCTATAGGCCTTTCACACCGCTGCAAAATCGGAGCTAGTTCCGGGCTAGTTCGGAGCTATAGCCAGTGTTTTGGTTTCACAATGCCAGAGAGCCGGCTCCGGGCTATAAAAACCGGTTCAACTCAAACCCCAGGATTGAGCAGGGTTTGAGGTAAGAACTGCTTGCGCCAGCGGCCGGGGGGGGGATTATCCTGACCAACCAGACCAACTCAAACCTCATGCCCGCCATATTTAAAAACACCGCTACTACGAGACGTAAACATAACATAATTACCAAACGTAGCGAACAAATTGACCGGCGAAAATACGCGGTATGGGTCCTGTTTTAGCAAAATAAACTTGTGTCACCACCGGTAATGCCAGAGACACGGCTTTCTATATTGAAAAACACTATCTTTAGATCAGCGCGCAGCAGTTAAGTTACAAATAGAGCATTAAGGCTGCGGCTTCACATTAAAAGCATTTCACTGACTTCACATTAGCATTTCACTGGACAAACGTGAGTTGGCTTTTATTTTGAAGTAACATGAATGTGAGAGCCAACACGTGTAAAAATAAGACATATTCGCCGCTGTTGTCGTGCTTAAAGCTAGCGCTAGCTTTAGCTTTAGCCACAAGAGCAGCGACGTCGGGCGAAGTACACACACGTTTACAGTGACGTCATGACGTTGCTCTCTTGCCGGCTCCGTGGCTGGCTCTGGTCGCTGTGAAACCAACCGGTTCATAACTGGGATAAGGCTGTAACCAGTTTTGAACTGGCCCCAGCACCAGCCCGGAACTGACTCATGGTTCTTTTTGGTGTGAAAGGCCTACTAGATAACTCGTTCATTGTCGGCATTCTACCTGCATGTATACAGGGATCGTATCTCATATCGGAGTTTGCGTTATGACCTTGCTCGAGAATCCCTGCGGAGGATTTCACAAGGAAGTGGAAGGAGATAACGTAATAAATACGGACGTGGCTCTAAAACCACTTGTTGAAAGGGCCACAGCACCACCTAGCGTAGCGGAGACAGCTATGCTCCGGCCATTATCGAATATTTGAAAGGCCAGGCATGTATACTCAGACAAGTGACGCAGTCCGTTCGAGTGGCAAGTTCGGTATATATGTCTTAATCCAATTTAGTTGTCCCATGGAAACGCACTGAGTGAGGGAGGAAACAGTACAGAGACAGTCACAGGGCGGCTGTGGCGAAGCGGGTAGGGCAGTCGGCCACTGGAGTGCAGGGTCAGTGGTTCGATCCCTCGCCTCCCCGCCACATGTCGAAGTGTCCTTGGGCAAGACATTGAACCCCGTATTGCTCCCGATAGTTAGCTTGCACCCTGCGTGGTAGCTGTTGATGTCGGTGTATGAATGTGTGTGTGAATGGGTGAATGTGTACAAGGGAAAAGCGCTATAAGTGGAATCCATTTACTATAAGTGGAATCCATTTACAGTGAGGGGAGGAAACAGTACACAGAGTCACAGTGAGGGGAGGTTGGCCTTTGGGTCACTTACCAACGGCTAGGGCTGGGTATGAAACTTCAATACTTATTTGGCACCGACCGAAATGTCTCAATTGCCATACACTATCGAAAAATGTGGAGTATCGACATATCAAATATGGAAAAAAGGCAAGATCTAAGAGTGTTGCTGATTGGCTGCATGGAGCTGCAGTGTCTCAGGGGATAGGGCATGTGTGGTCATCTGAAGGCTGTTGCTATTTAATGATTTTTTGTAAATAAAAAAAAGATTCCATAATCTGTAATGTCATCTTGTTAAAATGGATTTCATAAAATTGGTATCGAAAAAAGTATCGTTCAGGAACCCGGGATCTATATGAATTGGTAGTGATAGATTGCATGTGAATTGATAAGTTGAGTGGTACAAGTGGATGTGAAGTGGACTGAAAACGATCGAGTTAAACTGATTAAAACAGTTTGGAAGTCAAGAATTTAAGGCCATGTTTTTATCATCTCCAGTCAAAATGTATCATTCACAACACAAATATGTAATTTATCATTTGAGGACAGTAAATACATAGTCCTTGCACTACTTTTAGTTTATTTGATGTCTCAGGTGTTGCTCTCTCTTCTGTTTTTACTTCTTCTATATTGCAATGTAGAGGAGCCTGGGACTTAAAGGAATACTTCACCCATACGGAACCAGCATTATAAAATCGCTATTATAATATAACGAATTAGGTTTTTCTTCCCTCAGTCTTCCTTTGGCCCAGCTGGCCTGTTAATCCTAACCCTACATTTCCCTTTGAGTGTGTCACATGTGGGAAAATGTAGGGTTAGACAGTGAGACCATAAAACACTCTTTCTGCCTTTCTCTCTCAGGCTAGAATGAACAGATTTCTAAAATATTTGCACATTTATACTACATAGGATCTCAGAGTTCAATACAGCTTCATATTTCCACCGGTGAAGTAGGTCTTTAAGAATGTCATCATCAATGACTGCTGCTGTAAATGTCGTACATGACAAATAAACCAATCTTGAACCCTAGTGTTTGTTGCAATGTGTCCAGCAATCTTTGGCCCTTGAGAGCTCAGCCAATTAAGCATATTAATTCTGTATCAGTGTTAACGAGGTGCTACCTGGGAGTTTTGACAAATACATTTACTGAGGCAGGATATTGAATTTTGATATTGAAAATAAAGAAATACATGTTCTGTCATTAGTAGATGCACATTTGCAAACAAATGAGCCAATGTTTGTGGCGTGCGACTATTGTATTAATCTATATCAGCTCCACAATGTAAACCTATGATGTCAGATGTGCATTTCAGCAAACAATGTATGTACCCGAATTGCAATGATGAATTTGTCAGTACAGTACAGTACAGTCATTCTTTCCACTTGCTTGAATCGTGAGGGGCTTGGAAGAGAGCCTCATGTTTCGTCAAAGTTCCTGTTTCAGGTCAGCTGATCTACCCATGTCAGTGAGCAAGGCCACGTACGGTATATATGGTTTATACACTATCTATGACGGTGACACATGTAGGCTACGAGTGAAGCACCCGCTTGGCTCTTTAGAACCAGATAACTGTATGTATCAGTGCAAGCGGAGACTGATTGTACAATTTCATGGAAGTCAAACAAACAAATACAAATCACATTTACCGATTTCTTGCAGACTTTCCAGCCGGTGTCGTCCCTCCTGTAGCTCATCAAGCAGTCGCCCACTGCTGTCGCTTTCTGGTCATAATCCATTGTAGTGTGTAAAAGTGAACGTCGTCTTGCTAACCTAATTCACTTTGAAGACTAGCTGCGGTTACAGTGGTTGACCTGTCTCCCAATTCAGCCAAAATAATCAATCCCACTGTACTATACAAAGCAAGCGTAACAGCGACAAGTTACCCAACGTAAGCTAATAAACCAAAAAAAGAAAGCTTCTCAGGTGAGCGTAAACCGCCACTATAAAGCTAACGTTAGCCCAAATGAATGGAAAGTGCTATGCAATGCCCGCATCGTTAAACTAACAAGCAGCTAGCTCGCGGTTACGAGCTATACGAATAGTAACATCTACGACACCTTCACTGACGGTAAACTGTGAAGCCCTAATGTCGCGCGACAGCCCAAATCTGGGTCGGTAAAAATGTAAAATCCAAAAATAGTTAAAATGAATTAATTTAAATGCCAGGGAAATGGTTAGCAGATGTGTCATATCCTTCAGAAAAAAATAAGCTTCCGGTTTCAGCTTTAGCCAAAATAAAAAATAAATAAATGACATGAGCTTTTATAAAAATCTGACATGTGCTATTATAATTCTTTTTTTTTGTGATGTAAAAAATAATTGAGCGACAAATTCCAGGGATCTTATTTTGAAGGCAGAAGCGCCAGACTATTTCTTGTAATCTGGTTGGCTTCCGCTTCACGTGCCTGCATCTTCAACTGGAGCCCCCGCCCTGCTAGTTGCAGCAAAGCAATTTGGGAATTGTAGTTTTCACTTTTTTCCAAATGAAAAAGCCTACTGTTTGGTTACGTCAGTGTACAGGCCATGTCAGACCTGTGGACCATGATAAACTGTTTTATTGAGATTGCATGTGAAGCAAGTGCAATTCTGGAATCTAGGCCTATGTTTCTAATAGGCAAGTTGATTAAACACAAATAGCATCAGTAGGCTATAGTTTTTTTTTATTGTTATACACAATGCTACAGTATGCCATTTAATTAGCTGACATGGGTACTTTAAAATTATACAAGACCACACTTAGGAAATCATTTCTAATAATATACTCTGTGCTTTTGAATGCAGTGTAGCTTCTTCTTACATATCTATATATTAGGGAAACATTTGAACAGAATACAAGGTTTTAGCAAAGATAAAATCATACATTGGAGCAGACCAAGTCATTTGACTCGCTGCTGGCATTTAGATCGACGCCGGCTTTAGACCTCTTCCTGGTCGCTTTGCCTTGCCTGGCGTCAGACTTGAGATAGCGCTCCTTGTTGTGGATGACCTGGATGTACTGGTCCGTGCTGCTGTTCTGCTGGTCGCTGCTGGAGGCCAGGGAGGCGGAGTCCGACTCGGTCAGAGGCGTCTCCGCCTTGGGCCTGGTCTTGGGCTTGACGTGAGACTCCATGACGTTGTGCCTGCTCCTGGCCGCTGGGGAGGGCTGGTGGTGGTGGGCTCTTCCCGGGGAGTGGATGTGACGCCTGGTTCTCACCAGGAAAGGGTCTTCTGCCCCTCTCAAACTGACCTGGGAGTGTGACTCTGGTGCATCTCCCCAGTCCATTTCTCCTTCACCATCACCATCACCATCCTCCTCTTCCTCATCCTCTAATCCCTGCGCTCCATATTTCCCCCGAGTGGCAGAGTGGCTGTCTTTAGCCACGGATGCGTGGCCGCCCACACGCTCCCCTATGTAGAACTGTGCTGGCTGGTGGAGGTCAGAGAGGGAGTGGGGCCTGCTGTGAGCCTTCCCTGACACAACCCTTCTCCTGCTCTTTCCGTCTCCTTCCTCCTCCTCCTCTTCCTCCTCACTCAGGTGCTTGTGTGACTGGTGGTGTGAGCGGTGCGGCTGTGGCTGGTGATGTGAGTGAGCAGAGCGGGGGCCGTAGCGTTTGACGTTGCGGGGGTACAGCTCCAGGACCTCCCTGGCGGACTCCTCCATGAGGTAGTGGCGTGGGATGCGCGTGGCCGAGCGCAGCAGCTTCTTCCTGGGTGGCTCGTGTTCGTTGACGATGACGTAGCGCGTGGTGGTGTGGCCGCGCCGGCCCCTGTAGCTCTGTGCGCTGATGATGCCCGCCGCCTCCACCGGATGGATGGAGCGTACTGTCTTCCTGTACAGGGGGTCAGAGTGGATGTGGATGTCAGAAAGGCGATGTGGGGGGGGGATGTTTGCCATGTGGTGGTAGGACTTGGACCTGCAGGTGCCACTAGGGCCACCCAGAAACGGTGGTGGAGGAGGCCTGTCATGATGAGAAAGACAACACACATTATTCTGGCTATAATAAAAATCATTATGTAATATTATGAATGCTATGTTTTTTAATTGCTCGTACCTGGGGGACTAGGGATGATTATATTCCGGCTATGTGTCTGTCTAATTTTACATGAAATTGTGTGATGTACATAATATATATATATATATATACATCACGATACATCTCCTTTTGTGGTATAAATATTATGCTATTAAACTATTGACGTAAAAACTTGAAAATGACTCATGAGATTTTGATCAATCTCCTAGAGTGTGTGACTAAAGATCTGTCTGCACTTCCTCTTAGGGAAATGTCAAGTCAAACTGGATACATCAATGAATAATGCAGTTGTAAATAATTGAAGTGTATTTTTTAAATAAAAATAAAGCGTTTACTCTCCCTTGAACCTCCATTCAGAATCAGGGAAAATAGGTGATAGGTGAAACGTTGGGAATGAGGTGGTTAAACAAGAAGAGTACAATCTCATTTTGTTTTAATTGAATGCGTTATATGCTAATTAACTTTTTTACTGGCATTCAACGATATGTGTCCACGATGCATCTACAGAGCATGTAGAGGAAGTGAGAGCCGGCGAAATAACTAACCCTGCGTTCCAATCCCTATACTTCCCTACTATTTAGTATGCTAGAAAAAGATTTAGGATACTAAAATGCACGTCAATTTTAGTATGCTGAAAATACACAAATTCCCCACTAACTCCAATAGCATTTTGGAGTATTCGTCTTTATACTTGACATTTCTCGACATCTGAATTTTTTTTCTCTCCTGTGGCTCTAAAACTCTTCTGTACTTTAGTATATTGTAGTGTAGTAAAAAGAAAGAGTATACGATTTGGAATGCAGGGAAAGTCGGACTGTGAAGCCACACGTTGGCAGGTGATTGGCTGGGTGGTGAACGTGATTATCACCGAGCAAACAAATGTACAACTGTTAACATCCATTCACATAGTTGTTATGCTATTGGAATTGTGAGACCTTCATTACCAGCAGACACAACTTCAGTTTTACCTCCACGATCTGGTCAGTTTAAATTAAAGTTATGGCTTTTCCTCTGTGTGCATTGCATTCACAATTTATATTTCCATTTAACTCGCAATGAATGAAGTGCTCACCTGAATGTCATTATCTGATCTCCTAAACATTACATGTACTGGATTTAAGGTGAGACTCTGCAGGCACATGTTTTTTTTTTAAATTTCAGGCACTTGTTCATTTTGATATTTTTGTCTATTTTGTAATAGAATAATATATATTATAATATAACATAATAGAAATATTAACCCTGGCTTTATTCAACCATGTATTTTGTTTTTTTTAAGAGATGCAAATGTACAGTATGCATAATTAGTTAGATATTGCCATATTTGTATATGTATTTAAACATTTCTGAATACATTGTTTAGACCATGGATACTTACATCTATGGGTCTTTAATAATATTTCAATTCTATAGGCAATATAGTCAAGAAAAATACAATTGCGTATCTGCCTCAAAATGTTCATCTTAAGCAGTAATTCAAATTCACAATGAAACATGTACTCTGGCTATCTGCTTACATTTTATTTTCTAGATATTCTCATTATCTATAACTTTATTATTTATCAATGCTACAACTTGACTAAACCAACATGTCAAAGTGTGTGTGTGTGTGTGTGTGTGTGTGTGTGTGTGTGTGTGTGTGTGTGTGTGTGTGTGTGTGTGTGTGTGTGTGTGTGTGTGTGTGTGTGTGTGCGTGCGCGTGCACGTGTGTGCGTGTGAGACCTGTTGGGTATGTGCTCCGGCCTGTGTTTGGGCAGTATGGTGACTGTTGGACTCCGGATGGAGCCAGCCACAGTGCCTCTGTTCAGGTCCAGCCTAGACGCTGACTGGGTGATGGTGCGGATGCTGTTGCCACGGCGAACGGGAGACTGGAAGCTGGTGACGCTGCCGTTTCTCCGTGGAGACGGGGTGGTGTGGATGGAGGGCTCCTGGCTGGTTGGGCCACTCTCCTGCTGATCAGGCTTCTTGTCCACTGCAGCCTCTGGAGTCTGCAGTCTGGCTATACAGTTGGGTGTAAATGTTACAGTGTGAAAATCCAGACACTTTAAAAGGTGCTGTGTGTAGTTTAAGGAGTACTTTAAGGAGTACTTTAGTGGTGAAAGTTCTAGCTGTCAAACTCCCTTGGTAACCCCTCCATTTTGAATCAGCTATGGTGGTCTTCAAGAACAAGAAGCTAGTTACTAAAGATGGCATCATCCACAACTGCCTCAAGTCTTTTGGGGCGGCAGTGGCGAAGTGGTTAGGAAGTTCGCCTCTGGTGTGCAGGGTCGGAGGTTCGATCCCCCGTCTCCCCGCCACATGTCGAAGTGTCCCTGGGCAAGACACTGAACCCCGAATTGCTCCCGATAGTAAGCTTAGTTAGCTTAGCACCCTAGTGCTAAGCCTACCCTGTGTGGTAGCTGCTGCTATCGGTGTATGAATGTGTGTGTGACTGGGTGAATGTGTACAAAAAAAAAACAATGTAAAGCGCTTTGAGTCTGTGATAAACGGAGATATAGCGCTATACAAGTCCATTTACCATTTACCAAGTCTTTCCACAATATCAAGTGATGAGGTGAAGATGGAACACACAGAGGAGAAAAACAGCAGAAATACCTGCAGCCATCTGGAAGACTTTCTTCTTGTCCTCAGTTCGCTCCTAAAGATAAAAGGGAAGCACTATTACAATACACATCACTGTCTGCAATCTCACTTACGGACTGCATTCAAAACAGTGTTGCCATTAGATAGTTGGTCAGAGAGCACTGGTTTACTTACCAACTGTAAAATGTCCACTCAATAAAACATATTGGGCACTTTTTCTTATTAACATTTAAGCTTGTTTTTATGTAAAAATTAATTTGCTTTTTTGTACCAACACAGATCTTTAAGATGTTTAGTTGAACATTTTGAAGTTTTATTACAGCCTTCACAACTGATCCAAGTACCTTTAAACTTCTAGCGGTCGGTCATACTTACTTCTGTACTGTATTCTTCGTTTCACCAAAGCTGCTCAATGCAAACATGCTATGATTGAGAAGCATATAAGTCTGCATATTTTGGTACAGTTTTCTCTAAACTATACTGTTGGACATAGATATATTGATTGATCCATTTTGAAGATTCACCAGTAACTTACAGTCTGGAGCTGCATCCTCAGCTGATTGTTGGTGAATTTGAGAGACCTGGCAATGGCCTGGAGATAGTATATGAGCATGCTGAAAAACACAGGGACAAAAGTCAAGATTACATGTTGTTATGGTGTGTGTGTGTGTGTGTGTGTGTGTGTGTGTGTGTGTGTGTGTGTGTGTGTGTGTGTGTGTGTCTTTGCAGTCTTACAACAGCAGTAGCAGTCCCGGCAGCACAACGACAGGGCTGGTGATGTAACTCATCACTTTACTGAACCACAGTGGGAAGTCATTGGCCACTGTCTCAGAGATTATGTCATAAATCTTCTCTTGGCCACTGAAATACACATGACTTTCATTTAAGCGCTTGTTATTCCAATAATTACATGAACATAGCAATATGTAGCAAGTACTTGATGTTTTTCCCTGAGTTTGCTAAAAAGAATCTGGTGTTAATACACAGCTAAGGCTCTGTAACCGCCCCCTTTGTTTACATTCCCTTTGTTTACATACAAGTTTACAGAGCTTGTTGACAAAAATAGATTTTGTCAAGAAACATTCTCCAGAATCACCTACTCCACCTTTAAGACAAATACACTCAACAAAAATATAAACGCAACACTTTTGTTTTTGCTCCCATTTTTTATGAGATGGACTTAAAGATCTAAAATTCATTCCAGATACACAATTGTACCATTTCTCTCAAACATTGTTCACAAATCTGTCTAAATGTGTGATAGTGAGCACTTCTGCTTTGCTGAGATAATCCATCCCACCTCACAGGTGTGCCACATCAAGATGCTGATCTGACATCATGATTAGTGCACAGGTGTGCCTTAGACTGTCCACAATAAAAGGCCACTCTGAAATGTGCATTTTTTTGCTTTATTGGGGGTCTGGGGACTCAGAACCAGTCAGTATCTGGTGTGACCACCATTTGCCTCATGCAGTGCAACACATCTTCTTCGCATAGAGTTTATCAGATTGTCAATTGTGGCCTGTGGAATGTTGGTCCACTCCTCTTCAATGGCTGTGCGAAGTTGCTGGAGACGGCTTATGGTGGAGAAATGAACATTCAATGCACGAGCAACAGATCTGGTTGACATTCCTGCTGTCAGCATGCCAATTGCACGCTCCCTCAATGCTTGTGGCATCTGTGGCATTTTGCTGTGAGACAAAACTGCACATTTCAGGGTGGCCTTTTATTGTGGACAGTCTAACGCACACCTGTGCACTAATCATGATGTCAGATCAGCATCTTGATGTGGCACACCTGTGAGGTGGGATGGATTATCTCAGCAAAGCAGAAGTGCTCACTATCACACATTTAGACAGATTTGTGAACAATGTTTGAGAGAAATGGTACAATTGTGTATCTGAAATTAATTTTAGATCTTTAAGTCCATCTCATGAAAAATGGGAGCAAAAACAAAAGTGTTGCGTTTATATTTTTGTTGAGTGTACATTCATATGTGAGCTAAGAGCATCAGCGTAAGGGCAGGTACAACCAATGAGTCTTCACACATTCCCACGGATGACAAGGTCCTTGAATAGCAAGTCAACAAATCTGCTAAACCTGTATACAGCAGTGTTGGCAATGCTACTTGGAAAGTGTCACCCATCTGATTTTGTGTATAATTTGATAAAAAGTTTAAATGTATTTATAAGTTTCTTTGTTAATGGGAACATAATTGCAGTTTTGTCTGGTGCCGTCTTTGTGCTAAGCTAAATGGAAATAAATGTGTCTGGAGGTGATTTATTAAGGGTGCCGTTAGAAGAGTGTGTGATCATATTTCACCAATGGCAGCTCCCTTTGATTGTACTCACATTGATTTCTTGTCGTCCATTGATTTTATATAATGTAGTGCATGTCCTGAGTTATTTAGAATAAAGAAAATCATGGAATGTGTGTATTTTCTAAGCATTGCTCATTGCAGGCATATCCAGCACTGCAGCTGCATATAAAAGCGAAGACACACAAGGCTGAAAATTGGGCGTCGGACATGGTCGGAGAGTCTGGAGGGGGCGGGGACATGAATCTCTTTGGTGTGTTCAGTAACGTCGGCCTTATTTTCTCCTGATTTAACATGTTCAATCGACTTTGTCCATTCTTTCAGTCTGATCAATCGGATTGGTAGAGGGTTAGCCCCTTGACTAGCGAATCAGTGAAGCCCCGGAAGCAGGCCCGGTTCTAGACAGTTAGATTAGGGTGGGCCTGTAGAAATTTTAGGTGGGCACACTGGGCAGAGAGACCGAAGATGCTGGCGTGCGCAGAGCACGCCAGCAGAAATGTTTTGCCCTTGTAAGATCTCTGCATCTGCTTTTTGGCACATTTACTGTGAATTGTGTAGAACACAATATGCAAATAAACTTTGAGTGTTGCTGTGTGGGAGATTTGATTCTTGCATTTTTTTTTTCCAAAATGTTTATGAATAACATATAATATACATTAGGCTATATACTACATAATGTATCTTTTTTTAATCGCAGTATTAACTGTAGGCAGCCTGAGCTGATTGAAGAGAAAGCTTTGGGACTGGGCAACCTATGGTGGTAGTCCAGAGCTATATACTATACACACTATATAGATGCACCCTAGTCTTTCCGGTTTCCCCCCTGTCTCGGTGGGGGGAAAAAAGAGGCCGCCGGGGGCAGGACCCTGCTACGGGGGGGGGGGGGGCTGGGCCCCTGCCCCTTTTTTTTATTTTAAATAAATTAATGGAATGAATTAATTTCGTTGAATAGGGTGGGGAGAATTGGGGGGGAGAAAAATGAATTTTACATAAAAAAATTTAAATAAAATAAAAATAATAGGAAGGATGTTTTGGGGGGGGTGGTGGGGGGCTTTTGTGGTGTTTTTTTTTTTTTTTAAAATTTTTTTTTTATATATAGAAAAAGGTGAATAGGGATTTTTTTTAACTTATAGATATCATCATGAAACCTTGCCAGTTGATAACTGACACTAACACAATTATTTTTTGTATTACATGTTTTTCTTTTTCTTTTATTAAATATGCAAATATGGCAATATTTAACCAATTATGCGTAAATTTGGGTAATTTTTCGAGAAAAATTTTGAGATGTTGGATAAAGCCAGAGTTAAAATCTCTATTTTATTTTAACCACATATTAGTTTCTAAAGTTTTTACACAACAGATTTTGGATACAGCCTTTTTTCATTTAATAAATCAAAAAATACTATGTACATGTCTTAGAAATGCATTTTCGGCATGTTTTTAGGAGGAAAATGTATCATAAATCAGACAATTAACAATATATTAACAAATCCTTGTGTAAAAACCTTTAAAATAGTGCTATGAATGATCATAGAAAGTTTGGTTGATGTCAGTGGTCTAGAAGTTGAGATATCTTTCGCAGAGTATTGGAAAAAGCTCATTTTGAGAAAACGGCCGTTAAAGATAAAAACGTGAATTCTGCTGATAATCACTGATTATAGCTAGAGTAATTTATTGAATTAGGCCCTACACCCCTCAATGCCATATAGGCCTACCACTGCTTAACATATATAAACCATAGCATAGTAACATTTACATCCACATGCTAATTTAAACGTGGTTAATTCATTATTAGCCACTGTCTGTCAACCTGCTCCTGTCGGCACAGACGCTCTCTCTCCCCACCATCTCCCCTCTGATCGTCTGACAGTCTGTGTCTCCCCGACGTGATCGGCGTGATTTACATGTCTTTAACACTTCTCCCCTTAAAATGGCGATCATGTAATGTCCGTAGCCAATTGATTAAGTATTTTTTGGCATATTTTCGACGTTTTTCCCATTTTATTTTGTGATTTTCGAGCTACCCGGGGCTAGCATCACGTGATGCCTTTAAGCGAATCACATTGTCAGAAATGTGCATTAGCCAATGAGGTCGCTTTCCTAGCATTGAATCCCTCCTCACACTTTCACGATTGGTTACTGATACAAAGAAAATGACCATATTTGGATCAGATAACGTTGTTCTTGAGATTCAGAGCTTTCCAACAGTACCATGGTTATTATGATTCATACAGCGGTCGCGGTCCTGTATGTTACGTTAGAATGCTCACTTTTGATGAATTTAGGAGCAAAATACAGACGCAAGCAGTCAAAGTTTAGTAAAATAAACACCTAAAACGTATATTTTGGACCTTTTATCCATACTAGTATGAAAGAAGACATGTTATGGAAGCTAAATAGACACAAATCTCAAAATTGACCAGTGCTTAAAAAAACGATGTTTTTGCCTGCCGTGTCTTGCCTTAATGAATTAATTTTTTCGTGACCCTAAGCAACCGCTCATTTTGCTTATGCCTCGGGCCGGCTCTGCTGACCAGTGACCACTATAAGCGGGTGGGTAACTTGGAGGCAGGCTGTCCTGCCCACCCAAAAATACAATTAAAAGCAATGCATGGTAATGGTATATTCTTTAGTATTAATTAAAGCGGCAGTTGAGAGTTTTTTTACTGTAATATTTGGCAAAACTTTCATAATAGCCATTCAGCTTTATGTAGGTGAAGTGGTCTGAAAATATTTTTTTATCACTTTGCTCCCCCCTGCCTCTGTGTGCTGCCCCCCAAAATTGCCACCGCTCATGTTAATTTTGACCAATCAGAGCGAGGTCAGATTCTCCGTTCTTATTGGCTGTGGGACCTTGGCAACGATGTTGATGCGTCACTTAGTACGTGCGTTCATTCGACCCTAGCAGTCTGACACTAGCCTACTGTTTGGTACAAGGCTACTACGGCGGACAGCGAGTAGCAATGTCTTCACAAACGAACCCTCAATTTACCACTCCCAGGATACTAACAACTAACACCGCTAAGACAGCAAAAAAACGAGGAAAGACGAATAGTGAAAAGTTAACTGCTGAAAGGGAGACGGAGAGAGCTTGAAAAAAAGTACACCGGCCATGTCTTCTTGCCCTATCACATCAAGACCTCTCCGACGGGGACCTCGCGATTTTTTTTTCAAAACAGCGACAAAGCTGACAAATCTAGCTTTTTTCCCTGGTGTTATTGGTGACTTTTTTCGCCAGAGCAAGTATCATCTCTTCTCAACGAGCAGCGGGGGCACTCACACGCAGCCCGCTCCTCGCGCAGCAGCCCCGAGCTGAGAGGTGTAGCCTATCTCCTGCTCTGACCGCAGCTGGCAGGGGCTGCTGCGCGAGGACCGGGCCGTCTGTCAGTGCTCTGTGACGGGGGGGCCGGGAGGCTCCCGCTGCTCGTTGAGCGTTACAAGTGATATTAGCTTCGCGAAAAGTCACCAATTACACCAGAAAAAAAGCTAGATGTGTCGCTTGTCGCTGTTTTGAAAAATGAAAAAAAAGTCGCCAGGGGGGCTGAAAAGTAGCTAAATATAGCGACACAATCGCTAAGTTGGCAACACTGCCCGAGCAGCCCCTCCCAGCTGCGGTCAGAGCAGCAGCATACACACACACCTCTCCACTCTGTTACAATTAGTTTGCTATCTTGCCTGGCAGTTACAGCTACTTTTGTTAGGCCTACCAGCACACTTAAAATGATTTTAAGCTAACATACATGGTATGTCTGTGATTAAAATGTATGCTCAATATGTACGTATGTAGTTATCATTATACTAATGTTTAATCACCTCGGAATCGGACATGGTGTTTGTCCCCTGTCAATGTAACTGAATTCAGATGAACGCGCTAGCTTCAGGCTTCCGAGGGGGAGGAGCTACAGCAGGTAGAGCGTTGGGAAAACAGCCGTTGGGATCCCAACGGCTGAAAACGGCTGAAACGATCAACTGCAGCTTTAATTGTCTGAATTTTATTTAACATTTTCTTGGACAGCGAATGAACAGGTCCGTCCGATAGTGGGTCTGGACTTCCACAAAAAAAAAAAAAAAAAAAAAAATTTGATTGGGTGGGCACAGCCCACATTTGGGTGGGCACGGCCCACCCTGGCCCCTGTCTACCGCCGGCCCTGCCCAGAAGTGAGGATGGTAAACAAACCAGATAAACAGTGAAAGTGCAGACGATGTTGACACACTTTCTCAATGCATTGTTTGGCATCGCTTTGGAATTGGTATTGAATTCTTGAATCCTGTGGACCAAAGAAATCTAGCAACAACTTTTCAGCATGGTGGAGGATAGGCCGTAGCTGTTCGCGGTTGCTGACAAAAACTACTCAAACTAGAGAGATTTCCTGTCATTTCCGGTTTTATTTTTTTCGGGCCACAATACAGATTAGCGCCGCCTACTTCTATGGAGACATTACATCTCGCGCAAGCGCAGAGCGTACGGCAAGTCAGTAGTCGGCCCGGTCTGTTCTTCGCACTTTTTTGACCGAGTCGGGGAGACTGGGGCTGACTGAATCGTCCGACTCCATTTTCTGGCGACGATCGGTAGTCGTCTTGGTGTGTTTTGGGCTTAAGGGGTCATAAACAAGCTCACCTACAAGTACCTTCAATTGTCATCATAGTAAATGCATGTTTATTAGACAAAGAGAGTTGGAATTCAAACTGTTCTTAGTCAAAGTATTCCTTGACACACAAAACATATTTTGATAATATCTGTAATCTGTATTTACCTGAATGGTCCACAGTGCTGTGATGGTCTGTATCTCACTATGGAAAAGATGGTGGGCAGCATACACAGAAACAGCATGAAAAGGAGCATGGCCAGGTAGAAATTGTTTGATCTAAAAAGAACAAGTTAAAGAAAAAGTGTCAAAGTTCATTTTTCTATTAGAAATGTACTATTGTGGTTTTACAGTGCAATCTGCAGAACGGTTTATCAGAATGAAGTATACATTCAAGCCCATGAGGAAACATGTCATTACAGAGGGATATCTGTAAACTTTTTTGATTTCGCCTCATTTCATCTACTTTATATACAATGTAGTATTTACAAGAACACAAAGCATTTTCCTTATACCACTGTTGATTTTTACCTAAATTCTTCACTGACATCCATTGGCCAGTGAATTCTAAAGAAATACTGAATAGACCAAGTGTAAAAACCCTTGTGATTTTATTTATAGAAACTGTTCCTCAATGTATCCTAAACAGCTGGGACATTTGCACTGAGCTGAAATCATACATCACTCGCCTCACTTGTAAAAGAGGTAGAGTAAGTACAGACAAAATGCAATTGCACGACTTATGATTGCATACAGTTGCTGGTTTTTGGGTGGCAATACTTCCACGATCCACTGCAAGCCAGGACCCCAAAAGAATCCTGCTTAGGGCTCCCACATGTACAGGGCCGGCCCCTGGCTCTGGTGCAGAATACTTTGCACTGTACAAAGTACAATATCCAATCTATGACTCATACCCTGCGTTCCAAATCACATACTTTTTCTTTTTACTTCACTACATACTAAAGTACGGAATAGTATGAGGGCCGCAGGAGAGAAAAAAAAAATCAGATAAGGAAGTTTTTTTTTCGTTATGTTAAGAAATGTCAAGAATAAAGCCGAATACTCCAAAATGCTATTGGAGTTAATGGGGCATTTATGTATTTTCAGCATACTACAATTGACCTGCATGTATTGACATCCTAAATCTTTTTCTGGCATACTTAATAGTATGGAAGTATGGGGATTGGAACACAGGGATAGTGTTTTAACAGAAGGGTTGTAGCCGATCCAGTCAGCGACCACATACAAGTGGTCATGACCACTAGGGACCAGTGGTCATTGCCACTAGGGGCGCTAAAGCTAGTGACACGGACCAGACAGTGACTGTTCACTGGTCTCACTTTCTCTTCAACATGACTGTAATAGCAATGCTTTTAAACATAGAGATCCATTGACTCTGCATTTATTTCATTTTTGTAGCACTCTCTGATTTGTTTATAGCATAACTGAGGAAGAAGTTTAAACAAATAAAAAAATTTAAAAAATAAAGTCAGACTTCCGGGTTACAGAGCATGGAGTAGGTGCGATCGCTTTCTAGCTCCCACTAACTATTTCAGACCTAACTTAAACCCTATTTTCATCGATTTTTTTTGTGCTTGTATTGCCGGTAACACTAACACTGGTTTGGAAAAATGCCTAGAGGAAAGAAAAACGCAAAAAGAGATTCGGCAGAGTCAGATATGTCCTCTGACAGCGTGGTTAGCATTGATGTTAATGCAAGCTCAATGGCTTCCATTCCGGACCTGCTTGAGCAGCATAGAGCAGCCATAGCCACTGAGTTCAAGTCATCGTTCGCCAGCATGGACACTAAGCTAGACAACATCCAGGCCATGGTCTCAAGCCAGGGGAAACGTATAACTGATCTCGAGGAGAATGCAGAAACTGTTTGCGGACGCCTGGAGCAACTTGAGGCTACGTACTCCTCACTGCAGGAAGATAACAAGTTGCTGAAATCTAAACTATCGGATTTGGAAGGGAGAAGCAGGAGACAGAATGTACGTATTGTGGGCTTACCAGAGTCACTTGAGGGCGCTCGCCCCACCGCCTTTTTCTCCGAGCTTCTCGTCGAGGTTTTTGGTAATCAAACTCTCCCTTCATCCCCGGAGCTGGACAGAGCTCACCGCACTCTGGCACCAAACCGTGCCCGATGAGAGTTTTCTTTCACACATCTCTACACATATTAAAACTTTTTTGAGTATAAATAAAACAACAGATGTGTCCAATGCAACAATTTGGGAAGCCCTGAAAGCCTATTTGAGAGGTGAAATTATATCATTTGCAGCATACAAAAATAAGTGTACAAAACAGAAACAAACTGAAATTGCTGATCAGATTCTGAACATAGACAGACAATATGCTAATTCACCTTCATCTGAACTTTACAAAGAACGTTTAAAACTTCAGACAGAATTCAACCTTCTTTCTTCTTGTCAAGTTGCTGACCAGTTGCTTAGGAGCAGAAGTACTTTTTACGAGCATGGTGACAAGATTGGTAAACTCCTGGCCAATCAACTGCGCGGATTTAGAGCGAAGCACCTCATCCCTGGAATACGGACAGACAGTGGGTGTACAACATCAGATCAGAAATTGATAAACGAAAAGTTCAAAACATTCTATTCAAATTTGTATAGTTCTGATTGTACAGTAGACGTAACGGTGATGGAAACCTTTTTCAGTAACCTAAACATGCCTTCCCTTTCTCAAGACCTGAGACATAGCCTTGAGGCACCTATTACTCAGAAGGAAATTATTGCAGCAATAACATATATGCAATCAGGCAAATCTCCTGGACCAGACGGACTTCCATCTGACTTTTTTAAGAAATGTTCAGCCGAATTGTCGCTTTTTTATGTTCAGTATTCTCAGACTCATTTGACTCAGGTAAACTCCCGCCTTCGTTCTATCAGGCCTGTATTTCCCTGTTGTTAAAAAAGGATGAAGATCCTCTAGATTGTTCATCATACCGACCAATTTCACTATTAAATACGGATGTGAAGATACTTGCTAAAATTCTCGCCCACAGATTGGAGGATGTTCTCCCCTCTATCATATCCCCCAACCAAACTGTGTTTATAAAGGGACGCCAATCATTTTATAATATCCGCCGGTTAATGAACATTTTATATTCCCCCAGAAATATTGAATCAGAATGCCTCGCTTCTATGGATGCTGAAAAAGCATTTGATAGAGTAGAATGGAAATATTTGTTTTTCACCCTTGAAAAATTCGGTTTGGGTCCTGTTTTCACTTCTTGGGTTAAATTATTATATGCATGCCCTTCTGCCTCTGTATTAACAAACAGCCGTTACTCAAGTAGTTTTGATCTGCACCGTGGGACCCGGCTGGGTTGTCCTTTGAGCCCGCTCCTTTTTGCTATTGCAATCGAACCACTTGCGATTGCCATCAGAGGTAACAAACAGATTCAGGGGATATGGAGAGGAGGAATTGAACATAAGGTATCATTATACGCCGATGACTTACTTCTGTTTGTCGCCACCTCTTTACCTGAGGCACTTTCTGTGTTGAAGGTCTTTAGTCAGTTTTCTGGCTATAAACTTAACTTGAGTAAGAGCAAACTCTTTCCGATTAATAAAGAAGCTCTTAAACTTGATTATACAGCTCTCCCACTCAAAGTGGTGACAGATCATCTGAGTTACCTTGGGGTATGTTTTACCAGAAATTTTAAAAACCTATTTAAATCGAACTTCCTCAAATTATTGGATCAGGCGAAGCAAATATTATCGAAGTGGTCTCCTCTGGCTTTCTCTCTTATAGGTAGAATAAATTCAATTAAAATGACATTACTCCCAAAGTTCCTATATCTATTCCAATGTCTCCCCATCTTTCTCCCCAAATCCTTTTTTCAGGCCCTTGACTCTTTAATGATAAATTATATTTGGAATGGTAAACACCCTCGGTTACGGAAAGCTTTTCTTCAAAGACCCAAACAAACAGGTGGAATGGCCCTCCCTAATTTCCAATACTATTACTGGGCTGCTAATATCCGTTCTTTAGTGTATTGGGTGCATTTTCACCTTGCCGACTCAGCCCCAGTCTGGGTAACAATGGAGATTCAGATTCAGATTCAGATTTTATTTGTCACATACACAATACATTGCAGTGAAATGTTCACAGTCGGCTCCATGCTAAATACGCATAAGTCCAGCGCTATTAGCCCATTGTCTCTATCTGCCCTCTTAAGCGCCGCACTTCCACTCTCTTCGGCTATTCCCAACAGTAGTCCCGTGATTAAGCACTCCCTTCGAATCTGGACCCAATTTAGGAAGAATTTTGGAATGCAGAATTTTTCACTTTTCAGCCCAATTGCAGCTAATCATTTGTTTACTCCCTCGACGGTTGATGGTGCATTTAAGATCTCGCATAAAAAAGGCTTAAAATGCATCAGTGATTTATTTATTAATGATCTATTTGCTTGTTTTTCTCAATTGACAAAACATTTTGGTATCGAAAAGACAATTTTTTTCCGATTTCTGCAAATCAGGCATTTTACGCAGAAGTTAATTCCCCAATTCCCTTATAAACCGCCAGCCAATCATGTCGATTTGTTTCTTTCTGTAAACCCCACATTAAAAGGCTCAATTTTTGTGTTTTTCAACCTTATTTCGAAGTTGCATAGCCCCTCATTAGCAGCTATAAGAACCCTGTGGGAGCAGGACCTAGGTTCTGCCTTCACAGATCACATGTGGGATTCAGTTCTGGATCGGATACACTCTACCTCCATGTGCGCCCGACATGCTCTTGTGCAATTTAAAGTAGTACATCGTATCCACATATCTAAAACTAAATTAGCTCATATGTTCCCCGATGTAGACCCGACCTGTGATCACTCTTTCACATGTACTGGTTGTGTCCCACCTTGACTGAGTTCTGGACATCAGTTTTTCAAACAATTTCTGAAGTACTTCAGCATCAAATTGAGCCGAACCCTTTTACTGCAATTTTTGGCATTGCTCCAAATCCGGGCTTGCCTAAAGTGAAGCTGAAGGTACCGGCCTTTACCTCATTACTTGCTCGTAGGGTTATCTTACTCAAGGGGAAAGATCCTGCTCCTCCTTCCCACTCACATTGGATTAGAGACATTATGTCGTGCATGAATCTAGAGAAAATACGTTAAGCTACCCAGGGATCGGAGAATAAATTTGACAAAATATGGCGCCCCTTCTTAAACTATTTTAAGAAGCCAACTACAATAATAGAAGAGTAGCTACCCCCTCCCCTCTTTTATTTAATTAAATTTTATTTCTTTATTGTTTTTGTTTCATGTTGGTTGTTTGTTTTTGTTTCTTGAAGTGTGTGTTTCGTTTCTGCTATTTTTAACATTATGTATTATATTTTGTACTAATTTCTTAATGCAGGATTGTTTGTGATTGGGTGTGAGGGTGGGATATGGGTGGGGTATGTTCGGGGGGGGAAAAAAGGGGAAAAAATGTATAATCCATTGTACTGCAGTTGCTTTGCTACTCTGTGATTTAATAAAAAAAAAACTTTGAAAGAAAGAAAAAATAAAGTCAGATTTTTTTGTAATTAGCTTATGCTGTACTCTGACGTTTGGGCACACACACACACACACACACACACACACACACACACCACTCACTCACTCACTCATTAACTGACGGCACTCACGCACACACACACACACAAACAAACACACACACACACACACACACACACACACACACACACACACTCATTAACTGACGGCACTCACACATGCTACTCTGGCACGGACCAGTCAGAGACCACATACCACTGGTCATTACCACTAGGGGCGCTCAAGCAGGTAGCACGGACCACTCAGCTAGTGGCACGGACCAGTCAGCGACCACATACAACTGGTCTTGACCATTAGGGACCAGTGGTCCTTGCCACCAGGGGCGCTAAAGCTAGTGGCACGGACCAGTCAGCGACCACATACAACTAGTCATGACCACTAGGGACCAGTGGTCCTTGCCACCAGGGGCGCTAAAGCTAGTGGCACGGACCAGACAGTGACTGCTCACTGGTCTCACTTTCTCTTCATCTCTGTACATGGCTGTAATAGCAATGCTTTTAAACATAGAGATCCATTGACGCTGCATTTATTTCATTATTATAGCTAAATAAAAACTCAGATATTTATAAATAAATAAATAAAAAGTCAGATATTTTATTTATATACACCAGTGTTTTTTAGTCGAGGAACACGTTGTTACACCTTTCCGGCATCAAGACCGATGTTCTTTCGGGCGTAACACCCAGTTACTTTTACCGGTAGTTGGACGGAATGATGAGCCCATTTATTCTTGAGAAGCTGGTTACTTTATTTTCGGTTATCACTCACTTTACAGTACATTAGCTTATGCTGCACCCTGTCGCTTGGGCGCACACACACACACTCACGGCACTCACGCACGCTACTCTCGTATCTCAAATCTTGATCAATGTAGTATGCCCACCATGGATGACCCAATATAAATATAATTTGACATTTGATTCAGCAATAAGGGAATGCTGCTGATGTTATCCAAGTATAATCAGATTGCAGCGACTGGGGAGAGCAGTTGCTTTTGAAAATACGCTGATGTGAGAGCAAAGGATTGTGGGAGTTTTAATGTTGAAGCGGATTATTGTTAAATTGATGGCATATGCGCATGTTTAGGTTATTTGTGTTATATGGAGTATTTCCAGTGTTTGTACCGTCTGTGTGGTTAGGACTGCATAACTTCATTATGTAGCTATGTTGCCACCATGACCCAAGTTGTCCTGTCAAATAATAATGAGCAGGTAACCGCCAATTTCTGAACATAAACCAAAGGACTGTAGATGAAAAACTAGCTTGCATGGCTCAACCTGGCATATGTAACACCATTCAACAAAAAAACATTATTAATGTGACACGTCAAAAACTGCAGTGACAATCCGCGAGTCGCGGCCGTTAATCAGTGTGCGCATAATTCAATACAATCGGTCATATAAAATAACGGTTGGCAAACTCTGTGTAGGCTATTTATTTTTTCAACCACTTTGAAAAGCTTTTTTCATCCCTCCACAATCATTCTACTTATATGCGCCGCATACCCACTTTTTGCGCCTGTGTGTGTGTGTGTGTGTGTGTGTCCAAGCGACAGAGTAGCCTACCTAGGCCTACAGCATAAGCTAATACAATAAAATATCTGCCTTTTTTCCTTCTTTATTTAAACTTCTTCCTCAGTTATGCTATAAACAAATCAGAGAGTGCTACAATAATGAAATAAATGCAGAGGCAATAACCACTGGTCCTTAGTGGTCATGACCAGTTGTAAGTGGTCGCTGACTGGTCCGTGCCACTAGCCGAGTGGTCCGTGCTACCTGCTTGAGCGCCCCTAGTAACAGTGGTATGTGGTCTCTGACTGGTCCGTGCCAGAGTAGCGTGTGTGAGTGCCGTCAGTTAATGAGTGAGTGAGTGAGTGAGTGAGTGAGTGAGTGAGTGAGTGAGTGAGTGAGTGAGTGAGTGTGTGTGTGTGTGTGTGTGTGTGTGTGTGTGTGCCCAAGCGTCAGAGTAGCCTACAGCAGTGGTTCTCAATTATTTTCTGTCATGCCCCCCCCTAGGGGACAGAAATTTTTTCGCGCCCCCCCCCTAAATTGAAATACTATTGAGAACCTGCTAATATTTATTTATTTATCTGTACAAAACCACTGTATGAGTTTCTGGCATGAGCATTCTGCATACAATCACCTTATTATCAAATTAGATAACAAAAATTAGCTGAGATAACTTCTGCAGCAAAAAAATTCAAAGTTCAGTTTATTAGCTCAATTTGTAACATTTAAACAAGCCTGCTCAGTCTGTGTGAATCTCAGGACAGAGAAACAAGAGCAAAAGATTCACTGAGGTTTGCTTTTCATTCAAAACAATTTTAAACTGTAAACATAGTGAAGGTGGTGTTTTTTTATTATTATAGGCCAATATGCCTTCTGTGATGCGATAACCAATAATTAATTAATGTTATTATTAGTCTACTTGTTTGATTTCTTTTTAAATAGCCTACAGAGACACTTGGAGACACGTGGACATTTATTTACTGCAAATCGCGGCCTTTCGCACGGATATGACCATACATAAGCACATGTCGTGCTTGCTAGCACTTTTTTTGGTCAGTTGGAAATCAAGGCAGCCCGCGCCCCCCCCCCCACCCCCCTGACAACTCACGGTGCCCCCCCCCCAGGGGGTGCGCCCAGCCATTTGAGAAGCACTGGGCTACAGCATAAGCTAATTGCAATAATATATCTGACTTTTTTATTTATTTAAAAAAAAATTGAACTTCTTCCTCAGTTATGCTATAAACAAATCAGAGAGTGCTACAATAATGACATAAATGCAGAGTCAATGGATCTCTATGTTTAAAAGCATTTACAGTCATGTACAGAGATGAAGAGAAAGTGAGACCAGTGAGCAGTCACTGTCTGGTCCGTGCCACTAGTTTAGCGCCCCTAGTGGCAATGACCACTGGTATGTGGCGCTGACTGGTCCGTGCCACTAGCTGAGTGGTCCGTACCAGTACCTCCAGCACCCCCTGGTGGTGGCACACAGTGGTCTGTGGCAGAGACCATGGTCAGTGTACAGACCACTGAATCGGCTACAACCCCCTCTCTGTTTTAAACAGCCAACGAGTGTGATCACAACATATCCTGACAGCACTGTCATGATGAGTGCTGAGTTTGAGGCCAAGACCACTAGCCTACTTCACTCATGCTTCACAAAATCCATGTTACTGTATCGCCAACAGAAATAAAACACAGTCTTACACCCATTCAAGTGTCTACCTAGGAACTCCTTATAAGACTTGAGTACAAGAAAGCCTTCTTTACTATCAGCAACATTGTCGGTATCAATCTGTCTGGCCCTTTTCAGAACAACCACATTTAATGGCTCACATGAAATGTTCTTTCAGCTCTATAGGGGGTTGGCCTGTGTGTGTGTGTGTGTGTGTGTGTGTGTGTGTGTGTGTGTGTGTGTGTGTGTGTGTGTGTGTGTGTGTGTGTGTGTGTGTGTGTGTGTGGGTGGCTGCTTGGCTTTTTCTACCACATCTGGGAGTAACTGATAAGAACTGAAAGAGGCAGTGACAGCCATGTTACATAAATCAGAGTGGGCGTACTTCCTTAGGCCTGTGTATATGCGTTTATGTAGATGAAGAAATATATACTGTTTCATCTCTATGAGAGAGGATCACATGCACTCTCTGTATGTGTGACATGAGAGGAAATATTGACATTAAATCATCTTTTGTACTGATTATACCTGAGTATATACCTGACTTTGATTTTTCTTCTGAAAGCTACGGGAATTATATCACTTACTAAAGAGTATCAGAGCCACTACTTGGAAAAAAAAATATTTTGAAAATGAAGTATGAATATCGTATGTTAATTGTATCATTGTATTAATAGATGAAGGAAATGCAGAGATCTGAGAAAATAAGTTGTTTATTAGTAAAACTCATAACTTTAGGTCATTCGCTCCCTTTATTTGATACGAAAACTGACGGTCTTCTCTCTGCTGTTTACTGTAGACAGACAAATAATTAAAATAAACCCTTAATAAATAAATACTGGTCATAAATTGACAGGGAAAAAAATATTATTTCTTGATATAAATCTTTATAGAATAAATATAAACTGTGTGTGTGTGTGTGTGTGTGTGTGTGTGTGTGTGTGTGTGTGTGTGTGTGTGTGTGTGTGTGTGTGTGTGTGTGTGTGTGTGTGTGTGTGTGTGTGTGTGTCAGACCTAGAGGCCCGGAACACCTGCTGATGGGGAACGTTACAGGTGAGTACGGCCCAGCTCCTCAGATACATCAGACCAATCAGCTTCAGCACGTTGAAGGCAGGGAGACACGGGGAGAAGAACGCTCCCATCCTGGAGGAAAGAAAGAGAACAAAACAATCAAACACACACACACACACACACACACACACATTTTTTTGTACTGCTGTACTTGTGAGGACATTCATTGACATTATGCATAGCCCCTTACACCATAAGAACTAAATGCCTGACCCCAATCCTTACACTAACCCTGACCTACACCTAATTCAAACTTTAACCTTGAAACCTTGTGTTAATCCTCAAACAGTCCTTTAAAGGTTCTCTCAAAAATAGTTGTACCAAGTACACACACACACGCGACACACACACACACACACACACACACACACACACACACACACACACACGCATAGAGACAAAAACACACACGCATAGACACACACACAAACACACACACACACACAAACAAAGGCACACACGCATGGACACAAAAACACACAAACACACAGACACACATGCACGCATAGACACAGAACACACACACACACACCAAAGCCACGGAGGTCACAGCCCATATAAAAGACATTACATCCAAAGAGCTCATGGTTTCACTTCATTATGTTCAATTGCTGCTAGGCGTGACATTTCTGAAATGAGTTGAGGCAATAGAGTCAGTCCAGCCACAGAGGTGTAATGGAGAGATAATAGAGGGGCCACAGTCCTTTAAACAGGGTCATGGTGAACTGGTCAGCACTGGCACACAGAGTTACATCTTCTATTACACACACACATAGTGGCAAGGCCAAGGTGACACAATGGAATTAGAAAGACATCCTTAATATTTCATTTTACTCTGAATTATTAAAAGACACATTTGGGGGACTTACCAGATCATTCCTTGGTTGTAAATCAGATGCAAAACATTCTCTGCTATTTTGAATTCTCCGTATTCAGGCTGAGGAAAGACATCAAATAAACACCACATTAATGCTTCATCTTAAATAGCATGTTACATGGAGGTGATTTTCGTACTCAATACTTTATTTATTGTTACTGGAATTGGATGTTTAATCTTCCCTTTGCAAAATGATATACAGTAGGTCTATGTACAGTTACATATCAAAGAGCTGTTTTCAGATTCATCTGCCCTGCACTCTCCTTTAGTCTTAGGTTAATACCCAATGTGCAACCAGGATTTAGTTTTTATGACAAAGCTTATCATGGTCGAAAATGCACCGCAAGTGTAGTATGGAAACTTGAAGCAGTTCATATACACTGAGAATACATATATGCAAAGATAGATAGATAGATAGATAGATAGATAGATAGATAGATAGATAGATAGACAGATAGACAGACAGACAGACAGACAGACAGACAGACAGACAGACAGACAGACAGACAGACAGACAGACAGATAGATAGATAGATAGATAGATAACACATGTTACTGTTCATCTGATGTTATGGACCATTTCTTGGCCATGGAACAGTAACTGCTCAAAACAACATCAGCTTTTTTTTTTTTACAATTTTCAAAGCAAAACTCTTGCTGTGTACAACTTACAAACTTGCTCTCTAGATCCCAGCAGCAGCAGTCACTGAGATAGCGCACCACCAGACCTCTGATGAAGTCAATGAGAAGGATGCTGGCCACCGTGAAGATCATGTCAATGATGGACAGCTTCAGCATCTCCTGCAGACACACACATTAACACTCAGTAATGTCTCTGGCTGTGTGCTCACCACTCTGCTGCCTCTGTATCAGGGGATTGCATGGGCTCAGTGTATTGCATCGGACTGATTAAAGTGGCTACGAGGAACTTTTAAATATCTTTAAAACAGTCTCATTTTTCCTCTGATAATCATGAATTACCTTTAACAGCAAACGAGACCATCAGTGCAAAGAAAGACGTTTTTATATAGTTTTTATTAATGCCTTTGGTCTGGTCGCACACCCAGTCCGATTTTCGGCTTGCGCATTGCAGGCTCTATGGTCACATATTCCTATTGGTCGCAGATTTCAGTGTGCATGTTAGAAAATTCTGTTGGCAATCTTTTAGTTATTGTATTAATAGAATGGTGCAGAGATGAATGCTTTAGTATGGTTTGTACATCCAACAGAAGACAGAGGACAGCCCCTTATATATATTTGAACCTGGTTAGTCGGTTGGTCAATCAGTCAATTTGGTCCGGACCTAATTCTCTCAATAACTATCGGATGGATTACCATGGAAGACATTAATGTCCCCGTCCAAATGAATTGTATTAAGGCTAAGTGAAAGGCTATCATACATTGACCATTGATGCATTCTCACTCTTTATGGCCAACTTTCGTTTGGAGCATGGATCTCCATCACGCCCATATAAATTATTTGGAGCTACTAGCAGTGTTTCTAACACTGAGACATTTTCTCCCGTTACTCCAAGGGCATCATGTGCTAGCGAGGACGGACAATACGTCCACTGTAGCCCATATCAACCGTCAGGGAGGTTTGCGCTCTCTGCAGTTGCACACTCTGGCACGCAAACTGATCCTGTGGAGCGATGCTCATCTTCTCTCTTTGAGAGCGACACACGTCCCTGGGATTCAGAATTTCGGTGCCGACCTCCTGTCACGGGGCAACCCTCTTTACGCGGACTGGAAGCTCCATTCAGCTGTAGTCGACCAAATTTGGACACGGTTCGGCCGCGCATCAGTGGACCTGTTTGCGTCAGGGGAGAACTCATAGTCCCCCGGTGGCTCTGATGCCCCGACGTTGTGTCGGGTGTGGGAGAATCGGCTGTCTCTGATATTGATCGCTCCTTATTGGCCGTTGATGTCTTGGCTGGCGGAGGTGAAACAACTCCTCCGCGGCTCCCTGTGGCGGGGGGATCTCTTATCTCAGGCCCATGGCCAGATATTTCACCCACACCCGGAGCGGCTCGTCCTTTGGGCTTGGCCCGTGAGTGGTTTAACTTGAGACATACAGGGCTGTCTCAGAGTGTCATTGATACTATTCAGAGTGCTAGAGCATCGTCCTCTAGATCGCTGTATGATGCTAAGTGGAAGGTGTTTGAGGAATGGTGTGTTAGGACACATGAAATTCCCTTTCAGTGCTCAATTGGTGCAATTATGTCCTTCTTACAGGACTTAATTGACAAAAAGAAAGCATTTTCTACAGTCAAGGTCTCTTTGGCTGCTATTTCTGCCTGCCATGTTAGTTTTGAGGGTAAGATGGCAGGTCAACACCCTCTGGTTTGTAGGTTTATGAAAGGTGCCCGGAGACTGTTACCCAGCTCCAGACCTATCACACCCTCTTGGGACCTGGCTGTGGTCCCGGGGCCATTACCAGGCACCCTTTTGAGCCTATAGAACATATAGACATGAAGGTCTTGTCTTTTAAGGTGGCTCTGTTGTTGGCTTTAGCCACAGCTAAGCGGGTGAGTGATATGCATGCTCTTTCTGTTCACCCTGCATGCATGCGGTTCACTCCTGGTAACCATGGGGTGACCTTGTTGCCTAACCCGGCCTTCGTCCCTAAGGTGATCAATACATGTTCACCGGTGGACTTAACAGCATTCCAGCCACCGCCTCATGGCTCGGAGGACCTGGAACGGCTACATGCACTTTAGCCAGTTCGTGCTCTGCATGTTTATATGGAGAGAACTAGGGCTTTTAGGAAAGCAGATCAGTTATTTGTGTCTTGGGCTAAACCTCACTTGGGTAAATCCATCACAAAACCGAGACTTTCTCATTGGATAGTGGATGCTATTTCACTGACATACTCTAGTGCTGGCCTTCAGGTCCCGGCTGGGCTGCGGGCCCATTCTACCACGGGTCTAGCGACCTCTTGGGCTCTGTTTAGGGGGGTCTTTATCCAGGAGTTCTGCAGCTAGCTGGTCATCGCCCCTCACTTTTGCAAGGTTTTATAAGTTGGATGTGACGTCTCCGAGCCTGGCCCATGCTGTCTTGAGCGTGGCCACCTCGGGGGATTTGCCTGGTCCACAAACCTCTGGGTGAGGGGGGTTGGTAGTCAGTCGTCGAGATAAGCTTGTCTGGCAATACGAGAGTCTCCATATCCCATTGATTGATTGATTGATTGATTGATTGATTGATTGATTGATTGATTCAATTTTATTTCAGACATATCAAAAAAGAAAAATTAAAAGCATGAAAATACAATAAAAAAATATGTTCAAATGATTTCACAAATAAAAATAAACAAAAAATAAACAAAATAAACAAAAAATAAACAAATAACATATTGAATTGATATGCCTGAAAAGGAGAAGGAAGAAGTATAAACTTATTTGATCCTACCCCTTTTCCACAGCTCAATAACTTTATAATAATTTTTTATATATATATATATTTTTTTATATTTATACAATCCATATATCCATATATACTCGACGCCATTGCAAATGAGGGCCACCCCTCAATTGGTCTCCCGAGGATAAACAAAAATCAAACGAAAAATGAAATGAAATATCCACCACATACATCCATACAAAAATACATCCACCATATGCATCAACACAATTTATACGTCCATATCTCCATATTTGTACAACTCACATATCCATATCCACACATACATATACTTTCCGTCTTAAATCTCTCCCTCATCCCTGTACCTGTTAAAAATCATTGCTTTGAATTTTTTTTTTAACTGAATCATGTTTGGACATTGCTTTAGCTCATAGGCCCTCATTTATCAAACTTGCGTGGAAACTGGTGCAGATTCTGGCGCAAATACCTCCCTACGCCAGGTATCGCGTGGGATTTATCAAACAGTCGCATCTCGCTAATCTCAGCGTACGCCAGGCCATTATTGGTAAATGCGGCGGATGAAAACGAGCGTATCACGCCCCTATATTTTCTCAGTTTAGAGGCCTCGTCCAGAGGTTTTACGACATGGATATGCGCAATACGGCACTTCCCTGAAGTAGAAATTGACAGAATAACAGCGAAAGTAGAAAAAAAAAAGAGTTTCATTTCGGAGCATTAGCCTACAAGCAGCATCAAAGAACGACAGAAGGCAGCAGTTAGGAAGGAAATAACTGCTGCGGTCAACAGCGTTGGTGTCGCCACTAAAAAAAGCGTGTTGCTGTTCTGAAATGCAACCAACTGGGGGTGCGGGACTGCGGGCATAATATAAGTGGAGAAAAAGACGCACCAACTGTCGGATAATGGTCCCCATAAAATAAATACACGTCTGCAGAGATTTTAATGATTAGAATGTATTGACCCTTTTAGATAGCACTAGGCTACTCAAAATGGTTTTAAAAACTAAAAATAACACATTTTGCGTTTTACTGTATGACAGCATGCGCTTGGCAAGAGTGGTCAGCCCGGCCGTCAGCTGCACAAGCCGACCCGGCAGCGATCAGCTGTGAGAGCGCCCACCGTCCTGCTCCACCAGCAGATCGGAACAACGTGCCGGTAAACGGTGGAAATAAGTCGCTCGCTTTAGCATCAATGACATATTAAAAGAGGAACTAACATCTACAAAGTACGTCAAATAAATAAAATGTTAAGCTGAATGTTGTGCCGTGTATTTTTTTGTATCATAAAGAGCAGTGTAGGCCTACTACATATTTAATACTTAGGCTAACATTTTGAATGAATGCAGCCCCCGTGCCTCAGTGTCCCTGCTCCAAGACAACTGCCCTTACGCAGTCCCATGCAGCGCTCCTAAGTGGCTGGTGTGCGCACTATTGAATCAGCTCTCCTACTCAGTTTCACACCATAAGCTGCACATTTTTAAGTGATTCATATCTTTATTTCGGTCTTATTTGCACTGCATTTGTATTATCTTCTAATAATTGTCCAACAAAGTCATCGGCTACCCGGCACAGCCTGCACTGCGAGTCCAAGCTGTTTTCAAATTTGCGTACACGAGCTGAGAGCTGGCGTGGGATTTGAGCGTACTCTACGCTCACGTCCATATTGATAAATGCCGAGATTTGCGTGGAAATGTACGTACACCCATTTTTCTGGTCTACGCAAGATTGATAAATGAGGGCCATAGTGAGACACCGAAACAAATGTTAAGAAAGAGAACTATAGGTTACTTTCGTAACCCCTGTTCTCTGAGTAACATTTTTTTTTTTTTAACCTATATTTATACAGGTAAATCCCATTGAGACCGGAGACTCTTTTTCAAGGGAGACCTGTTCCCATTCCCACGTTACCATTCACACACCGATAGCAGGCTAACTATCGACATTCACACGAGGCAAGGTGGGTGAAGTGTCTTGCCCAAGGACACAACAACCATGACACAAGTGGCAGGGCGGGAATCGAACCTCCAACCCTTTGATCATCAGCCGACCCGCTTTACCAACTGAGCCATAGTTGCCCCAAACATGAGTGAGATGTCTCACCGGATCGCCCTTCTGGCTATTTGGGGGAAGCGAGAAGAGGTGTGCTTGTTTTTTGAATGACGAGTGACGCTGCGTTAGGAGTTTATAAGGCGCGAGGTCCTGACTCAGAAGTCATGACTGCCAGCCAATTAGGGCTGGCGTAATGTTATTGGTGCTTCTACGAATAAGCGAGGGGGCGTATCCCATAGTGAGACATCTCACTCATGTTACTCAGAGAACAGGGGTTACGAAAGCAACCCATAGTTCATTTGGGTTGGTTTGAACACAGTCCCAGACTGGTACTAAACAACCGGACTCTGCTCTGCTCGAAGAGGTGGTCTGGGTCCGCTTGGGAGTGAACTCTGGAGCGGATCATCTCTGGTGTGAACACCATCCACACTAATCACAGGAAGCGTATAGCGTACGTCATTTCGCCATCTCTTGATTAATGTTTCATTCTAATCTTTCATAAAATGTGTTATTAAGTTATTTAGCGCTCGTTGTCAGAGCGTACACCCACATGCTCCGCCCGCTACAGTCTGCTGCTATTGTAACGTGGGCTGACAGAGGAAAGTAGCTCTACATTCAATAGATTCTGGCTGTTACAATATGCACTCCACATTAAGCATGAAAATGACCAGCTGATGCCCTGTGATGTAGACGATGGTAGAAATTGCCATTTGCATTTTTACGCGCCAAACTGTCTGACAGCATTTCCGTGCAAGTGACTTTTGCTTACAATACAGTCCGTTTTAATTTTGCCCCCTTGAACGCAAACCGAAACATCTAAAAATCAAAACAATGTATCTCAACTGGTGCACATCTCAACTGGTGTGCATCAGAGAAGTGGACTATTGGTACCTGTCCAACATAAGTCTCCCAGCATGGGTCCTGTTGAGAGCGGGTGTTCTTTTCAAACAGGGCTGTTTGGTTGGAAAACGAGCTGCTCCGCCCGCTGTTGGTGACGTCTATCACCATGGCGATGGTGGCTATGGTGCTGTTGCGATGCTCAGAGACAGAGAGCTCTGACACCAAGGTGGACAGGCTCTCTACTTCCGGCTGAGAGATGGTGGCCAGGAAAGAGCTGGAGTCAGACCAGTTAGCTGGAATCACTTGGACCTACAACACAAACACAGTATGGGCTACCACCAGACACGTGATATGTTACTATTATATGGGGAACTTATTATGTATTAGCCTATCTGCTTTGTCATGTGAAGAGATGGGTTAAACATGGGCTCGGATAGCCTAGCTTAGTATAAAGACTGGAAGCAGGGAGAAACAGCGAGCCTGTCTCACCCCAATCTAGTTTGCTTAAACCATGGGTTTTATCTATTAGGAAACAACCTCTTGCCACAGACACTGCACAAAGTACTGGCAAGATGGATACACTGCTACTTGAAGTTCACTATGGACTGTCTAATTAAGACATTGGAGTCCTGTTTCTAATCACCACCAACACTGTAAAGTGTCAGTTTACAGTTTTTTTCGATTGCTAAACCACAGTGGGCACAACTGGAGCGACATGTGCAAAACTCTAACCAACAGTATGCAGAGCAGCGGTTCATTCGGACCAAACTGTAGCTTGTTTTTCATTGCTTAAACACAAATTTCAAAACTCTACACACCTATCTCATGGCTTAACCACAGCCTGCACAACACTGTGGATCTCCAGCACTTTTTTCAAATGCTAACACACTGCTGCCACAACTGTAAACCACACATTCAAAACAGAATTAATGCCTAGTGCATTTCAAACACTGCAGATTGCAGTGTCAACTAAAACACTAAGATGTCTTGTTTTAGACTTGTTAGTGAACATATATACAGTATAAAGGGAAAGCTCAAAAATATATATTTTTTTGGAAATGGACCAATGAAGACAGGTTGTTGGAGGGAGAAGAGTGGCAGTGAGAGTGTGGATGTGTGGAGGAAGACATAGAGCTGTAATGTCTGATGAAATACAGTAAGGGCTACACTGATAGACCCTGTTGTGAATCATGGTCTCTCATTGAGAGAGGCAGGGTTGAGAGTTCAACCCAATCTGCAAAAATCTAAAATTGCATCTGTAATACGAAATTTCCAGCAAACAAACAGCTTAGAGTTGCATCCTTACAGTAAATGACAACATTACAGGAATTGATTTCTGTATTACAATAATAGAATATTTACACATATAAATAATACATTTGGAAATTTTTCAATAATATATACAAAATGTGTATCTATTGAAGCAAACTTCTGATTTTTGTTTTCCTATAAAAACTGGTACGTTATAAAATAAACAATTTCATGTGAAAGAATTTCACCCTTTCATCAAAGAAAATATTATGTAATGTGTGTGAAATAACTCAAATTATTCAAACTGTAAAGATTAAAAGTTTGTAATTTGTGTATGGGGTTTGATGCTAGTGTTTGTACTCTGAGCATGTTCTGAGTGACAGTGTGTGTTATCTCAATGAGGCTGGTTCATAGTGTTTGCTGCACTGAACCTGTTTTGCAGGTGAAGTGAACTGTTCAGCTCCAGTGACTGTTGGTAGTGCAGACTGTAGTTAGAGTTTTGCACATTGAGCTACAGTTGTGCCCACTGTGGGTTAGCGATCGAAAAAAACTGTAATCGATACAATACTATTGGGTTAGTACATTTATTGTGTACGTTTCAAACCTCTCAAACCTAAGTACAAAAAAATAAAATGACTATTTGGATTGAATGGGTTGGAGATCTAGAATCTGGCACACCTGTGCAAGTTTTCAGTAGGGCCCGACCAATATGGATTTTTGGGTGCCGATGCCGATTATTTTAAGAGAAAAATTACGATAACGATTAAATCGGCCGATAATTTTTTTTAAATCCCCAAAATATGTATTGAAAAAATGTAGTTTTTTGAACCCTTAAATATATATAAATACTTGTTACTGTCAATAGGGGTACAGGAACTTTTTATTTATTGAAATATGCATTATCTAAAAAAATAAAGTGTTACAAATATGTCTAAAGTGACATGATGCATTTTTAAACTCAGACATTATTAAGCATTTTATGTAACTGCACCCAACCCTCAGGAACTCCCTCCCTCCAAACATCAGCATCTTAGACTAATTAAACTCATTCAAAAGTCAACTCAACTCACCTCTTTAAGAAAGCATAATTACACCAGACTCCACTCCAAACCTTATCTTTAATTTGTCTGTATTTTGTTTTCTTTTTCTATAAGTATGATTTTCTATATGTATGATGCAAAGTGTCTTTGAATGACCTCCAATAAAGCACTATATAAATTCTATATAATAACTATAGTAATATCAACTACTATTAACAGTAAAGAGATGACCAATGACTCTGCTATTGGTGTCAGGGGGAACTGTCAAGTGTGAATTAATCCAATGTATTACAACACATCTGCTGCTGCTGTTAATAGACTATAACTTTAATGCTATGCATGTAGGCTACCTCCGGGGCAGCAATGCATCTCACTCAACATGATTGCTTGAATAAGAAAAAAAAAAAATAAATCTGCCATTTTGCAGATTGCCGATTTTTAGGAGATGTGCTATAATCGGCAGATTAAAATCGGCTGGCCGATATATCGGTCGGGCCCTAGTTTTCAGTGATAGCCATTGCACACTCGTCAAATCAAATTATTGTGTTAGTCCGACTGAAACCGGACAAAACGTGCTTAACATTAGCCGCCTGCTAGCAAGTTGGGTCAACCGGTAAAGGGTCCAATACAAACAATCTGAAAGCTGCTGAAAGGGGGGACAGTTAGTCCAACCGAATAACCGTAGCTTGACTAAACTGTGCATGTTAATGTACGGACTGAGGGAGGGCATCTAGCCTGAAATATCTGTGTGGCAACTAGATAAAGTAGAAAACTTGGAGTTATGTCCTCATCTTTAATTCTTTATTTCATTGGCCAAACACCAAGGTAAGAGAAACATCTGGGTTTTGTGTTTGTAATTTGGAAGAAGTAACTTTTTAATCTGGGAATTGAAGAACCCGTGATAGCTCATGTAGTTGCCCTCTATCTTATGTTGCATAATTGAATGATGGCTAGAACTATGAAAATAAAACCTAGAAAAAAAGGAGCCTTTTATTTTCCTATCGTTTTAACACTCACAGCAGAACTCATACTGTTGACCTTATCCAGAAGGGCAATGATCAGGCTGTAGAGATTCCCCAGGTATAAAACAAGCACTCTGAAAAAACAAAACATTGGACAAATGTTAGTTTGCAGTAAACCTATTCATACTAGCCTCTATAGTGTGTTATTAGTGTGGCTTTTCGTTAGCCTAATAGCATAATTGCCTAAATCATATTTACTCTACTCTACTTTTACTCTATTCTATTCTATTCTACATCTACTCTACTCTACATCTACTTTTCGTTAGCCTAATAGCATAATTGCCCAAGTCATATTTTAAGGGTTATAGAGTAGGGTAAAGTAGATGTAGAGTAGAGTTGATGTAGAGTAAAAGTAGAGTAGAGTATATATGATTTAGGCAATTATGCTATGAGGCTAACGATTTGGCAGCAGTTTTTGCAGTGATGGAAGTACCTAGCCAGCTGGAATCGCAGTGAGGTTCGCGGGTGGTACATTTCCAGTTGAGCCACCAGTTCAAAGGCAGACGGGGCAATCATGGTGATGAGAGAAACCACCACACTTACCTGGAGAGAGGAAGAACAGAAAAGTCACTGACCAATTCTGATTGGTTTAGGTGTTTTAAATTCAGTGGATAAAGCAACAATTATTTTGGTAACAAAAATGTCAGGATGATTTTAAATAATCTTAATAAAACAAAAATAATAAATAGAATATTAAGATTTTGGGGGCGCTCGTAGTGTAGAGGTAAGACATAAGAATTGTATTTAAACAGCATCCAGCTGATCCATCCTGATTACTTTTCCTATTCCAGTTTGTACAACCTTTGTGATTTATTAAATCGATTACTTCTAATAAAACCATGTGGTTTCATGTTGCCTTCTTTAACCACAGCAGGCTGGGTCGTAACACACACACAAAAACATGGCGTTATCAGTTTGATCATTCCACTTTGGTTGGATATCAGATATCAGACTTCCTCTTCGTCTTTATTTCGAACAAAAAATTAAATAAAAAATAAGAAAGCAAGTCTGACATATCATGCAAATGCATATAACACAAAAAACAATAATTATAAAGTGACATAAACAATATTTATAAAATAAACGTGGTGTCTTTGTTCGAAAAGGAGTGAGAGGAAGCCAAAGCTTATGTATTCGCACCCCTTATTCAACTGCTCTTAATTATCATAATGTACTTCATTTGATTAAATTGAATCTAGCACAGACAAAAGGTAAGATACCTTGATCAAATGCTAAAAAAAAAGAAAATCTTACTGTATCAAAAGCTCATGTCAACATCAAGTGTTTGGGAGGACACTGATATGCCACAGTAATTTTTGTCCAAATGAGAGTTGATTGTTAAATGCATGTCAAGAAATGATGTTTACATTGGGAGCTGCATTTTAAAAAGAGGGAACAAAGAGCTCCACGTGCACTGTGCAGACAGGATTTTAATGTAAGTCAACAGCGTCAGACATTTCATTATGTAAAATGTAATAAAATCAGGCGAAATAAGGGGCAGCTGTCACTTTGAAGGACCTCTTCAAATTCTACCTCTGCAGAGTACATTAGAGTCAGGCTCTGATAAGTGTTGTAGTTTTAAAATATTTTACATTCCGAATCTTGAAAGTCCTGTGTCACAATCATGATATGTCAACACCAACTTACAATTTCTGAAGAAGTTATTTGAAATTTTTTGATAATTTTATTTTCCTGATGTAGTTCATACTAGCACCCAGGGCTGCCAAGTTTCACCAAAAGTTTGGAGTGAGATTTTTTGGCCGAGGGACCCAAAACCGTATCCTCTTTCCCACCCAATCATTTTTGCTAGTGTCCTGCAAGTTTACATATTGTTCATAATAAATCAGAAATAAAGGACTATTGGAAAATGTGATAAAACATAAAAAAATCTTATTTAAATAAACGAATTCATGAATTGCAAAGTCGTAGGACAGGTTTTAATTAAACATTGGGTGTGGACATATTGTAAGTGGGGGTCTGGGGTTCCCCCCCCAGAACATTTTGTGCATTAAACACTTCATTTCCTGCATTCTGGTGAATTTTTATGAAGCAATGTGTGCCTTTTCTGCATTCATTTTTATGTAAAGTAAAAGAGAACATTCACGGTTTCGCTGACACAAATTTAATTGAATAGCCTACAATGCATGTGTAGTGCTTTCAAATATCTCCTGTAGCCTATTGTTAAAACATTTGGTTAAACTGTAATAAAGGTAATTATTCTATATGTATTCAACATTGTATGGGTTATCCAATTATCCAATTTCAATTCACCATTATTATATTAAATCTATGACACTTGATGTCTTCTCAGAACATATTTTTCCCACAGTAACCTCTAAGCTTAGTTACTCAATACATTCATTCAATTAATGTTGACAACATTTTAGAACAAAAATGTGTTGGTGTGTCAACCAGCCCAATAACATAATGCAAAACAAGCTTGAATATATCAAGTGAAGTGACTGATTTGAATTAAGGTGTTCTTACTGTCATGGTCTGTCTTTGTTGTGTCTTGTTTTGGTGATCCCCTGTGTTTCCTGTTTTATTTTGGTATGTCTGTCTTGTTCCTCCCCATGTCCTGTCAAGTTTCCCTCCTGTTTGATTGCTGTTCCCGCCCCTAATGTGTTTCACCTGTCTCTCGTTGTCTACCCTGTCTTGTGTGTGTGTATATAACCCCCAGTGTTTCTTTGTTCCCTGTGCGAGCATTGTTTCCTGTTGGTGAGTCTGTCCCGTGCTTGTTCTATGTTTTCCTGGATGTTCGCCTGTTGGCCTTTTTTGTTAAGTTTTTGGTCAATAAATATCTTTTAGTTTTACGTCTTGCATTTGGGTCCTGTTTTCCTGCCTGCCTGCCTGCCTGCCTCATCGTAACAGAATGCTCGCACCCAGATTGGACCCAGCAGACGCTTTTTTTTGCCGTGAGTTGGAAGACATGTTATTTTTTATTATCAGTGCCATGGACGGCTGGGAGAACATTCCCAGCAGGAAGGAGCAGGTGCATGTGTTGGGGCGTATTTACAAGGCTGACGCTGCTAAGCCCGAGTTGGAGGGCGCCTTACCCGAGTGGGCAGTCGAGCTTCTCAACCCCACAGTTTTTTGGCCTGAGAGCTACACGCCACTGCCACCAGATTTTTGCAACCGTCCTAAACCTCCACGCTCCAGCCTCCAGCCACTGCCTCCGGTGTTCAGCTTCAAGCCTCAGCCCCCGAGTCCCAGCTACCAGCCGTCTCCGGCTTTAAGGACTATCAGAGTGGGGGTGGTAAGTTGCCATCCATTCTGCGGATGCTCTCCAGCTCCCGAGTTGCCCTCGGCCTCCAGCAACAAGCTCCAGGCCCCGGCCTCCAGCAGCAAGCCCCAGGCCCCGGCCTCCAGCAGCAAGCCCCAGGCCCCGGCCTCCAGCAGCAAGCCCCAGGCCCCGGCCTCCAGCAGCAAGCCCCAGGCCCCGGCCTCCAGCAGCAAGCCCCAGGCCCCGGCCTCCAGCAGCAAGCCCCAGGCCCCGGCTTCCAGCAACAGGCCCCAGGCCCCGGCTTCCAGTAACAAGGCCCAGGCTCTGGCTTCCAGTAACAAGCTTCAGGCCCCGGGTCCCTGCAACCAGCATGCTAGCAGTCAGGCCTGCTTTTACGCCTTCCAGAGGGGGACCGCCTTCTACGCCTTCCAGATGGGGACCGCCTTCTACGCCTTCCAGAGGGGGACCGCCTTCTACGCCTTCCAGCGGGGGACCGCCTTCTACGCCTTCCAGAGGGGGACCGCCTTCTACGCCTTCCAGAGGGGGACCGCCTTCTACGCCTTCCAGAGGGGGACCGCCTTCCAGAGGGGGACCGCCTTCTACGCCTTCCAGAGGGGGACCGCCTTCTAGCTGCCTTCCCGAGGAGGGGGACCGTCCTCCTGTCCGAGGGGCCCCTCCTCCGTCCTGTCCGAGGGACCCCCTCCTCCGTTCCTGTCCGAGGGGCCTCCTCCTCCGTTCCTGTCCGAGGGGCCTCCTCCTCCGTTCCTGTCCGAGGGGCCTCCTCCTCCGTTCCTGTCCGAGGGGCCTCCTCCTCCGTTCCTGTCCGAGGGGCCTCCTCCTCCGTTCCTGTCCGAGGGGCCCAGCCCCCTGTTGCCGCCCGAGGGGCCCAGCCCCCTGTTGCCGCCCGAGGGGCCCAGCTCCCTGTTGCCGCCCGAGGGGCCCAGCTCCCTGTTGACGCCCGAGGGGCCCAGCTCCCTGTTGACGCCCGAGGGGCCCAGCTCCCTGTTAACGCCCGAGGGGCCCTGCTCCCTGTTAACGCCCGAGGGGCCCTGCTCCCTGTTAACGCCCGAGGGGCCCTGCTCCCTGTTAACGCCCGAGGGGCCCTGCTCCCTGTTAACGCCCGAGGGGCCCAGCTCCCTGTTAACGCCCGAGGGGTCCAGCTCCCTGTTAACGCCCGAGGGGTCCAGCTCCCTGTTAACGCCCGAGGGGTCCAGCTCCCTGTTACGCCCGAGGGTCCAGCTCCCTGTTAACGCCCGAGGGTCCAGTCCCGGGTCCAGCTCCCTGTTAACGCCCGAGGGGTCCAGCTCCCTGTTAACGCCCGAGGGGTCCAGCTCCCTGTTAACGCCCGAGGGGTCCAGCTCCCTGTTAACGCCCGAGGGGTCCAGCTCCCTGTTAACGCCCGAGGGGTCCAGCTCCCTGTTAACGCCCGAGGGGTCCAGCTCCCTGTTAACGCCCGAGGGGTCCAGCTCCCTGTTAACGCCCGAGGGGCCCTGCCCCCTATCCCTGCCTGAGGGGCCCTGCCCCCTATCCCTGCCTGAGGGGCCCTGCCCCCTATCCCTGCCTGAGGGGCCCTGCCCCCTATCCCTGCCTGAGGGGCCCTGCCCCCTATCCCTGCCTGAGGGGCCCTGCCCCCTATCCCTGCCTGAGGGGTCCTGCCCCCTGCCTCGCCGCCGGCCTCCAGAAGGGGGATGTCGCCCTCGCCGCCGGCCTCCAGAAGGGGGATGTCGCCCTCGCCGCCGGCCTCCAGAAGGGGGATGTCGCCCTCGCCGCCGGCCTCCAGAAGGGGGATGTCGCCCTCGCCGCCGGCCTCCAGAAGGGGGATGTCGCCCTCGCCGCCGGCCTCCTGAAGGGTTCCCTCGCCTTCATCTTCGTCGCCACCGGCCTCCTGAAGGGTTCCCTCGCCTTCATCTTCGTCGCCACCGGCCTCCTGAGTGGTTCCGCCCTTGCTGTCCTCCAGAAGGGGTTCCTCGTCTTCGTCGCTGCAGGCCTCCAGAGGGACTGAGCCCTCACCGTCCAGGCCGTCCGCCTGAAGCTCCCTACCGTGTCCCTGCTTACCCCCCAGGTCGGCCGCCTGAAACCCCTCCATTCTGCCCCACTCCAGTTCCCTGTCCAGCCAGTCACCCCTGTGCTCTGCCCCAGGCCATGTTTTTTTTTTTTTTTTTTTGTTCCCTCCTCCTGGCTCCCCTCCACCCACCCTGTTTGGGTTTGACTTTTTCTTTTTTGGTCGCCTGGAAGTCGACCTTTTAGGGGGGGGTACTGTCATGGTCTGTCTTTGTTGTGTCTTGTTTTGGTGATCCCCTGTGTTTCCTGTTTTATTTTGGTATGTCTGTCTTGTTCCTCCCCATGTCCTGTCAAGTTTCCCTCCTGTTTGATTGCTGTTCCCGCCCCTAATGTGTTTCACCTGTCTCTCGTTGTCACCTGTCTCTCGTTGTCTACCCTGTCTTGCGGCGGTCTTTTATTAGTTTTGTTGTAGTGTAACGCAGGGGGCGTGGCCGTGGTGGTTTGCCAAGTGGCTGCTGCTGTGTGTGTATATAACCCCCAGTGTTTCTTTGTTCCCTGTGCGAGCATTGTTTCCTGTTGGTGAGTCTGTCCCGTGCTTGTTCTATGTTTTCCTGTTTTTCCTGGATGTTCGCCTGTTGGCCTTTTTTGTTAAGTTTTTGGTCAATAAATATCTTTTAGTTTTACGTCTTGCATTTGGGTCCTGTTTTCCTGCCTGCCTGCCTGCCTCATCGTAACACTTACCTCTTTGTTCATTTAATACCGGCGTCCTTGTTGTCATTAATTTTCCATATAATTTGAACAAAGGGCGGGACTGGGAGGCGGCGGTCTTTTATTAGTTTTTTTGTAGTGTAACGCAGGGGGCGTGGCCGTGGTGGTTTGCCAAGTGGCTGCTGCGGCTACGGGCTGCACACGGCCATGGACCTATAAAGAAACCGCGCGTGCAGAAAGCATGGCAGAAAGAGGATGTCACGGAACTCAGTCCGTTTAGCTTTTCAAAATAAGACTTTCAAAGTAAAAGTACCAAAAAAATATATATATATATTACGGGGATTCATTTCTCTGCGTGAGAAATTGGAGGTGTGGCGTGTGAGTGTGTGAACTGGTTGATATGCGTGTGTCTCACGGCCAAAGCGTGAGACTTGGCCGCTCTGCTAGCACCTAACATCAACAGAAAAACCAAATGGCTACTAGATAAATTCCATTTGTTATGTTTAAGAAACGTTAAATATGTCAACATTGTCAGACAGGAAATCTGACAGAGTTGACATCTGACGGTTTGATAGGCCAATGAGGGTAAAAAAAAACTAAAGCTGGGAGGTTGTGTCAAAGCTTAGCTCAGTAGCTTAGCATATGTTGGATACATACATGTAACTTATTTTGTCGAAAAATAGGGTTTGTATTTTTTCAACATTGCACCCTGTTTTGTCCCACTTCTCAAGAATCACTGATATTTGGTTTTGTAAAGTTTGTTCATTGTTGCGCATTTCAAATACTACTGCATGCAATTGGATAGTATTACGACCAATCAGAGCAATGAACAAGGTGACGTATTAAGCCCCGTTCGCTAAGTGAAAAGTGGGGTTAACTGGTAAATTAAACTTTTGCCATGGTCGGTCGGCAACACAGAACATTCCTCTTTCTTGCTAATGAAAGATTTGACTGCCGTCTTCCAAATCGTAAAGTGTCGAAGCGAAAGCGGTCTCAAACTAAAAGAACGTATCCGCATCCATATTTGTTGTTTACTAGCACGGCTTCGAAAGCGCATGCCCAGTACTGTCTTCATCCAGTAACGTCCGCCCCAGAGCCCCATACATAGGGCTCTGGCCCGCCCATATCAGATAGAACGATTTGTTTGGCATCCCCCAATAATCAGACATAGTTAATGAGCTCCAATGGATCGTGTCCAGACCAACAGGCTGAGACAGCAGCATGTCTGGATTTCCATGCTAACTCCTAGTTTGAAAACTGTTAGAACAGAAGCCCCATTGAATTGAAATTGAATGGAAGGATCATCTTGGACTGGATCAGTTTCTGCTCTGCACTCTCATTGATTCCTTGGAAGTGTATCATATGTTGGCTAATCTTATCAGAGTGGTGATTGGCTGTGCTACCTCATTCTTCTCCCACAGTGTCAGCTCGGGCTTCTCCTGCTCTAGCTTCTGAGATCGGTCCACCACAAAGTAGATGATGTAGATGCTTCCGGCCAAAGACAGCAGCACCAGGATGTTGGCCAAGATCCGCAGACTGATCAGAACTGCCCTTAAGAAAGACACAGATATACACAGGTAGACTGAGCAGTTAGAGGAAAACAAAACACATCTCTTTCAACTGGCATACTGGCTATGTGTTGCTTATCACCCAATTCATCCCACTAATTCCTCTTTTCTTAAGGATTTCAGACACTGTAAATTTGTCTTGTTAATCGTGTTATTGTTGTTGTTGTTCTATTCTTTTTCAACTCTGCCCTGTACGGTGACCTTGGGTGCTTTGAAAGGCGCCTATGAATAACAATGTATTATTATTATTTAATCTTCAAAAAATCTGGATGTGGGGCACCCGTAGCTCAGTGGGAAGGGCGCCCCACAAAATGACACAAGGGAGTGGACTGGAGTGTGAAGCTCACATGGCAGGATGAGTGTGCATCAAGAGTGTCACAACTTCAGCCAAGATTTAGTTTTTTCATATGTCTGGTTCTAAAGGCCAGGACACACCAGCCCGATAATCGCCGTCGTCAAAAAAAATGGAGTCGGCCGTTTCAGGAAGCTCCAGCTTCCCGTCGCTGCTAAAGAACACACCGAGACGACTGTTTATTTTCCGTACGCTCGCGGGACGTAATGTCTCCACAACAGCAGGCGGCGCTAATCTGTATTGTGGCCCGAAAAATACGAAAGCCGGAAATGATTGGACATCTCTCTAGAGCATAAACATAGATAGAAATACGTATTTATATTTATGGACCATAAGAGCACAATTTTTAGCAGAGAGTGTCGAGCATGGTGTCGAGCAGTCAACAAGGGTTGATGCATGTGAGTACTCTCAAAACGAAACGAACAAACACATTAAAACGATGGCTAGCTGTTGTTAGCTGTTTGTGCTACCCGCCTCACTTCCGGGCTTCACTGATTCGCTAGCCCTCCACCAATCAAATTGCTCCAAATGAAAGACGGTCGGCCGCCGATTGAACATGTTCAATCGGCGGCCACAGGCTCAAAACAAGCCCGACGACCTCTACGTCGGCCGACGTCACGGCACACACCAAACAGATTCGTCTTTTTTTTTGACGACGGCGATTATCGGGCTGGTGTGTCCTGGCCTTAACACGAAAGCGGTGGTGAAGAAGGCCCAACAACGACTCCACTTTCTGAGGGTACTCAAGAGGAACAGACTGGAGGAGAAGCTGCTGGTGACTTTCTACCGCTCAACCATTGAGAGTGTGCTGGCCTTCTCCATCACTGTGTGGTATGCTGGCTGCACAGTGGCTGACAGAAAAAGGCTGCAGAGGGAGATAAGGTCAGCTGAAAAGACTATTGGCTCTCCTTTGCCCTCCTTAGATAACATCACCAGCTCTCGATGCCTCTCAAGAGCAAAGAAGATCATCCGTGACCACCTCCATCCCAGCCACCACCTGCTCAGCCTACTGCCCTCTGGTAGGAGGTACAGGAGCCTGAAGAGACTGTCTGTCTGTCTGTCTGTCTCTGGTAGGAGGTACAGGAGCCTGAAGAGCAGAACCAACAGACTGGCTAACAGCTTCTTTCCTTGGGCAATCAGGACCCTTAAATCTCATAAAACATAAAACATTAAACAGACATACACATAGGCTACCTCACTTTCCACAAGTGCAATATGCTTTCTGCCTTTTAGATTTATTTATTATGACATTGCCTGTCCTTGTCTTGTTTCTTTTGTTGTTTCTGTGTCTTGTTTTTATACTGTTTTTAACTTAAAATGCTTGTCTGTTTTTTCTGTGTGTGTAATGCACTTTCAGTTGGCAATCCCAATTTCGTTGTATAGGTGCCTGTACAATGACAATAAAGACTATCTTATCTTATCTTGTCTTATCTTAAAACTCATGTCATTCCAGACCCTGCCACTCCCTCCTGCTCTGCTCTAGCTGTTAATTACATTCATCTGGCATGCCCCACACTCACCTGCTCCTCATCAGTTAATCAGCCCCAGTATATATCTCAGTTCTGTTCAGATTGTTTTAGTGTCTTCCCTCAGCTTTCTGTATTTTTTCCTGCATCCTGATCAAGCCAGCCTGTTAGTGTTTTGACCCACATTTTGGACTTTCCCTTGCTTACTCCCACTGGTATTGTTAGCTACACCATTTGGCTACCTGGCTATACATCCACTTCATTAAATCTGTTTTTGAATCTGAACTGTCTCCTGTGTCTTGCAATTGGGTTCTTGTCTGTCATTATCCTGAAACCTGATAAAGAGTATCCACATGCTGCATGCTGGGAATTATCAGCTGGATTTAAATCTGATTCAAACGGGAAACAAACCCAGGGGCCTTATAGAATCACTCCTGGGTTGTAAACACTCTTGGACATCAAGAACATGTACAGGAAACACACACACACACAAAATAATTATCAGAAAAGACACCTACAGACTGGTATCCTTCTTCTTTTCCTGCTCCTCAACAATGGCTTCCTGTGCAGAAAATAAAATAGTAACAATTTGGTATTTTGGGGCTAAAATGGAGGAAGTCAACATTTGTATAATTTAAAATAAACATTAGTAATATGAGATACCTTAAGGCGAGACGCTGCAGGTGAATAGGGTAAAAATGTTTTACCTACAGATATCATCATGGATCTTCACCAGATGATTACTGACATTAAGACAAGATTTTCGTGTTACAATTACAAATGTTTGAATAAATATGCAGACTTGGCAGTATCTTATTAATTATGAGTACATTTGCGTCTCTTTAGAAAACAAACAATCTAGATGTTGGATCGTGCCGGGGTTCAAATCTGTATTTCATTTTTCCAACATATTTGTATCCAAAGTTTTACAGAACAGATTTTGGATACAGTCTTTTTTCTCATTTTATAAATCAAAAAATACTATGTACTGGTTTTAAATTTTTTTGCATGTTTAATAACAAAACGTATCATATATCAGTTACAACAACATATGAACAAATCCCCCTACACCTATATAATAACTTTTAGCATAATGCTTAGCATGATTTTGGAATTTTAGTTGTTTAGTTGATGTAAGATGTAAGTGGAGATTTTTGGTTCAGACTATTGAAAGAAAAAATTATGTTGAGATAATGACTGCTGTTAAAGATGATTGTTTGGATAAATATACAGACGCAAACAATTTCATTTCATTCATTTTACCTTTGATTTATATGAAACAAGACATGTTATGGAAGCACAAAGAACAAAACCCTCAAAATTGAGACCAGTGCTTGGAAATACAATGTTTTTGCCTACAGTAGCTGAATCTCAATCCAGGGGTTGCAGCCTAGGAAGGCCGCATTTGAGGACCGATTGCGTCATAGCGGCGCGCAAAGCCTTGATCCGTTAGCAAGGCTCCTTCATATGCGGCCGAGAAATGCAGCCTTCGTTTCACGGTTTTGAAGGCTGCAACAGATGGATCCTTCGCGGCCCAACATATCCCAAGATTCAATGCGGTTTTTTTCAGAGATGGCATAAAATAAAATAAAAAATAACAAAACAGCAACGTGTTGCTCCATCTTCTTAACTTTTATCTTCCTTTCTTTTTTTCTTGTACTTTTTTTTAACTGGACATGAATAGTCTACTAGACTACAGTGTGTGTGTGTGTTTCCTGTGTGTTTCTGACCCTGATGTTGTTGACTATGGCAGCTCCCTTGCTCTCTGCAGCCTCAGGGTTTCCTATCAGGTAATCCCAGGCACAGAAGACCCTCCAGCAGAAGGTGAAGTTCTCATCGGAGGCACTGGCCAGGCTCAGACGGGAGTTCTTGGCCATTCTGACGGGGGGGGGAGATTATCATTCAGAACGTTTAATCAAATCCAACCTCTCAAGCGTTCTCCTGGCATCACCATCACAATATACAGCTCTGAAAAAAATTAAGAGACCTCTCCAAATTTTCAGTGTCTCTTGTTTTACCCTTTAGAGGAAAATGTTTGAGTACAATGAACATTTTGATTTCATAATATAAACAACATTTATACCAAATTCACAATAAAAACATTGCCAGAGCATTTTCAATGTAAAAGTAATGTAGAGATATAGATTTAAGGAACATCCTGACTGGTCTCCATAATTTTTTTCCGGGGCTGTATATTTCTACTGATTGCCTACACAAAAATGATCAATATCTATTTCTTATGGATGGATTGCTGTACAATTCACAAGGCATATTCATCTGAATAAGTCATTGACTTTAAATGATCTTTTCTAGGGTGAGTCCGTCGTCAACTCACTACTTTATAGGCTCTAAGAATTGTCAAATTAACTTTTTTTTATATTACTACATTTGTAATGTGGGGTAAAGGAACATTGTTATCTCTAGGAGACACTAAAGGTTAACCTAAACAATTCACAAAGTTTGTTTAAGACACATGTTTGCACCATAAATCCTGTCCCATGTCTACGTCCCCTGACACACTGCAACTTAAATAAAAACACGTGCAAATAGGCATAGCACAAGCAAAATATTAAATATACATTATTATCATTAAATATATATATTAAACACATGCGCTGCAAATAGTAAAAAATCACCACAAAATAAACCAGCGTGCTCCAAGTAGCACACAGAAGACAAAAAAAACAGCTTCCGCACATTAAAACGTAATGAACGGAGGCAGTGGACACACTTGCTATCATGGTTTGTGTGAGAAGTTGGGTTCATGTATCGTATGATTTCAACAATTACTTAAAGATCTCCTATTATCAGGGCCACCGCTCCCTATACGCAGGGTACGCAGAGTGCGTAGGGCACCAAGTTCCTGTGGGGGGGGGGCCCAACATTTTTTATAATTTTTTTATTTTTTATTTTATGAAAAAGGAAAAATATATGATCCGGGGGCCCCCCAACGTTGAGGTTTTTTAAAAAACTTCATGATGATCATTGCATTACAAAAAAATATATAAATTAGTTATGAACAGGCCCATTGCTGTTTTGTCTTAATTGTGCAACCTATCCAGGGGTGGATTACTGCACAGGCATACCAGACACAGGCCCAAGGGCTCAGGGGGGCCCTTAGCCAGAGATACTGATTGTAACTTTTCATGTTGCATATTCAAAGAGCTCTGTCACTGATGTCAATAACAGGGTCAATAACAGGGTCCAAAAAGGAATAGCCTAAATATAAGTATACTCATCAGAATGTAACAAGATAGAAATCATCACGGGCCCCTCAACTAGTAAGGGAGAAATACAAAGGCAAGTTAAAAACAACAGCATTACCAGCTCTGTCTAAGGGGCTTCATGAGGGGCCTTGAAGGCCCCCTCACACATATACAAATAAGCTTTCTATTTGTGAATTCTAAATTGTTCATAAAAAGTAGCTATCCACCCTTTATCTGTTGAAATGGGCCCAGAGTGGTTGCAGAGTAAGGAGTGCTGCCTGTTTAAGAAAAATCTGAAAAATAATGTTCCTTCTGCATCTCAGGAGTTGATATAGCCTCTAAAATTTCCTCTCAAAGTGCACCAGATTGATGCATTTTACTTTAAAAAGGTAAAAAAAAATCCGGGGGGGGGGCATGCTCCCGAATCCCCAACAGGGTCCCTCCAACAATATCCCAAAATCCTATGGGAAACACTGACTTCCTTAATACGTTTTTGCCATTAATTGTATGTATCTGTATGGAAATATCAGTGTACCTGACTGGATATTTACGAGTGGGGGGCCCTTTAAGAGTGTGTGCCCAGGGGCGCATTATCTCATAATCCGTCTATGAATTTATCACTCAATTCCTTTGCAAAGGCAGTTAGTAGGATACGAGGCAACTTTTTTCACAAGTTAAGCTGTTCTTTCTATTAGTAAATGCTGTCTGCAAAAACTCATCACTACAGCAAATGTGCCAAAAAGTAGTCGCAGAGATCTTGCAAGGGCAAAAAATTTCCGCCTGCGCCCTAGGGGTGCGAGCATCTTGGTGTTTTTTTTGTTGGGGGGGGGGGGGGCACACCACTGACAATTTAAGCTTAGGGCACCCAAAAGCTTAGCAGCGGCCCTGCCTATTATACTACTTTTCTGGTCTTAATTTCTCATAGAGCAACCTGAAACGTATCACAGCACAAAAAACTGTGTAGATTTTCGGGAAACTCTGCCTCTCATCTGAGCGCTCTCAGCATTCTCTATCAACACTCGTCTTCGTCCTTCTCCGCCCCCTCCCCCCCTCCTGCCAACCCCACTCCGTTGTGATTGGTTACCTTCCGGAAAACACTTTCAACAGCGCGCGGGCAGATTTGAGCAGGCAGGTGGGGGCATGGCAGGAGCGTACCTGAGCACGTTGCAGCATTACCAGAAGAGAAGGACTTTCGGTCGGCACCAAAGTGTTTCTGGAAGACCGTCCGGCACCTCAGGAGGGGGAAGCGGGGAACCATCCAAGCTGTGTACAGTAAGGATGGGACGCTGTTGACCTCAACTGAGGAGGTAGTCGGTCGGTGGAAGGAGCACTTTGAGGAACTCAAATCCGACTAACGCCCTCAATGTTGGAGGCAGAGCTGGGGATCATCGTCAATTTCCCTGGTGGAAGTCACTGAGGTAGTCAAACAACTCCACAGTGGCAAAGCCCCGGGGGTTGATGAGATCCGTCCAGAAATGCTGAAAGCAATGGATGTGGAGGGGCTGTCTTGGATGACACGCCTCTTCAACATTGCGTGGAAGTCGGGTACAGTGCCGAAGGAGTGGCAGACCGGGGTGGTGGTTCCTATTTTCAAAAAGGGGGACCAGAGAGTGTGTGCCAACTACCAGGGTATCACACTTCTCAGCCTCCCCGGCAAAGTCTACTCCAAGGTGCTGGAAAGGAGGGTTCGGCCGATAGTCAAACCTCAGATTGAAGAGGAACAATGCGGATTCTGTCCTGGCCGTGGAACAACGGACCAGCTCTTCACTCTCGCAAGGATCCTAGAGGGAGCTTGGGAGTTTGCTCATCCAGTCTACATGTGTTTTGTAGATCTGGAGAAGGCTTATGACCGGGTTCCCCGGGAGATTCTGTGGGGGGTGCTGCGGGAGTATGGGGTGAGGGGGTCCCTTCTCAGGGCCATCCAATCTCTGTACACTCAAAGCAAGAGCTGTGTCCGGGTTCTCGGTAGTAAGTCAGACCCGTTTCCGGTGGGGGTTGGCCTCCGCCAGGGTTGCGCTTTATCACCAATCCTGTTTGTAATATTCATGGACAGGATATCAAGGCGTAGTCGTGGTGGGGGGTGGTTGCAGTTTGGTGGGCTGAGGATCTCATCTCTGCTGTTTGCGGATGATGTGTTTCTGATGGCATCATCGGCCTGTGACCTTCAGCTCTCATTGGATCAGTTCGCAGCCGTGTGTGAAGCGGTTGGGATGAGGATCAGCACCTCTAAATCTGAGGCCATGGTGCTCAGCAGGAAACCGATGGATTGTCTACTGCAGGTAGGGAATGAGTACCTCGTCTGAGAGTGAGGGAACAATGGAGCATGAGATTGGCTGGAGAATCGTAGCAGCAGGGGCGGTTTTGCACTCGCTTTACCGCACTGTTAAAAGAGAGCTGAGTCGTAAGGCAAAGCTTTTGATCTACCGGTCGATCTTTGTTCCTACCCTCACCTATGGTCATGAAGGCTGGGTAATGACCGAAAGAACAAGATCGCGGGTACAAGCGGCTGAAATGGGCTTTCTCAGGAGGGTGGCTGGCGTCTCCCTTAGAGATAGGGTGAGAAGCTCAGTCATTCGTGGGGAACTCGGGGCAGAGCCGCTACTCCTTTGCATTGAAAGGAGCCAGTTGAGGTGGTTCGGGCATCTGGTAAGAATGCCCCTGGGAACGCCTCGGGATCCTCCAGTCAGAGCTGGTTGATGTGGCCCAGGAAAGAGAAGTTTGGGGCTCCCTGCTCAAGCTGCTGCCCCCGCGACCCGATTTCGGATAAGCGGTTGAAGATGATGATGATGAACTTTTTAAAGGTCACTATACATTACTGTCTGCAAACTACCCCCTTTAGTGAAGCAGGTTCAATGAAACATTAGCCATGCAACATAGGTGTGTGCCATAAGACACAATGTGGTCAGGTCATTACTGTATAGACTGTAAACCAGATCTGATTCCAAAAACCTGATCAAGTCATCCTCATGTATTACATCACATTATCATACCTTCTCATCATTATGACATCAGAAAGAGTTGCAAAGTACGTTATGATTACTTTCTTAACAAAATGATGAAACTGTAGGCAAAGACAGCCATCCCAACCAGGAAGTAGGCCAGGGGAAGCCGGTACCCTGCACTGCCAATCTTCCTCACACTGCCATAGTAACCGTAGAATAACACAGAGTACTGCAGGTAACCCTGTGGAGATCACGCACACACACACACACACACACACACACACACACACACACACACACACACACCGTGTTAATACACAGCCTAGGCTCTGTAAATGAGTATGTTTCTAGCTATGGTGGGCCCCTTTGTTTATACACACTTTGTTTAGATGCCCATTAACAGAGCCTAGACACTGGATTTTATTTTCAGTGCACACACAGTGCTGACTGATTTCAAAAAAGCTGACTGAGCTGCCCAATGAGCAGGAAACATCATTAAATCATAATTTAATGAATAAATTATTACCGCTTTTGGTAACACTTAATGGTACATTAATCATCATGAATTCATAAGGTGTTCACCTGGTCCGTGTTATTCAAACAGTGTAAGATAATTGAATTAAATACTTACAGACTTTGATATACACACTTTATTTGAAGGGCCACAAACATGATAAAGTCATCAAAAATAAATGCTTATTTTATCCTGATTTCAACACTATCAAATAAAATAAATGTGTATTTGTGTGACTGGTCAGTTTTTGCCAAATACCTCAAAGATCATGATAATTGACATACCTTAGCTGATGTATTAAAGGGACTCTTACTGATCCTGCAATTGAGAATTACAGCACCATCCCGCCTCCCTCCAATGCCCCCACACCCTCATTCCATGCTTGTATCACTGGTTTCACTTCAGAGTTGTCGGCCAGAATACCACTTATGGCCAAAGGTGTCAGACTATAAGCATGAGACTAGGAGAGGAGGAGTAGGGTTTTATCCGCTCTTTATTTTCCTACTTTCACAGGCACAGTCGCATATAGATCGCGGGAAAAGAACAAACGTTTAAACTCCGCTCGTGAGGAGACGTTACAACAGCTATTGCGACCCGCGAATCGCATGCAAACTATATTATAACAGCGATCGGGACTGCATGTACACACTCACACACGGGCGATTCACATTTAAACTCAGATAAACACGTTTCCATGTGGAATGATCGCTTACTGCGGCAACGCTCACACATCTGACCGAGGGAGAAGAGAACGGAAACTAAACAGGCTCTCTGTCCGACTGACGTCACGGCCCTAACTGACTGCTATCCACACTGAACAAAACACATTTTAACACACTGTAAGAAATAACAACACTGTAACTTATGAACGTTGGGGCCTTTTCTATAATGGTCGCTACTCGCTACTGTCTGCCGTGGAATCAAAGCAAACCCTCTAGTTGAGAATGCGCAATACAGAAGCAGACCGCAAACAGACAGGTCTGTCAGCCAATGAAATCGTTCGGTCCGAACGATTTGATTGGTTGAATTTTATATATATTTTTCATAATATTATGAGATTGAAATCATTGTTTGTTTTTACTCCTGGCGGGTCTGTCTTATATTTTAGAGTGTAATTACCTTATTAATACCATTTTAACCTAATCCAAAAAAAGTGTAAAAATGCAACAAAGGTAAGAGTCCCTTTAATGAATGTATTATTCATGTGTTAAATCATGCATAAGAAACCCTTAATCCAATTGAATTACTGAAAGTTCATGAAGTACTACATGGATGAATAAATTATGATTCATGCACCATTAATATAAAGTGTTACCCTGCCTTTGAAATTAAATATATATGTAGATGTTTAATAATTATAATTGGTCTTTACCTGCCATGTAGAGTATCATAACTAAGTGAACAGTAATATGAAAAGAAATGCTTGCCCCAAGCGACCAGATGGTGTCCAGATCCTGGGCTGAAGACAGATGCTCTTTGGGGATGGTTTTGCTCCTCGTGGTTCCAAACGGAGCTCCAGCCAGAAGCTAGTACACATAAACACAAACTTATTCAATGCATTATAATAGTAAAAAACATCCGTATATTAAAAGGAACACCGAGGAACTTTCAGTTTCTGTTCATTCTTGCACCCCCTATGGACAAAAGCGGTAGTGTTTTTACATAGCCAACTGTTGTTCCTTAGTGAGCGTACCCATGAAAAAGGCATTAAGAAAAACTATATAAAAGTAGCATTCTTTGCACTGATGGTCTCATGCTGTCACATGTCATTTATGATCATCAGAGTAAAATGAGACTGTTTTAGAAACATGTAAAAAAAATCCTTGTAGTACCTTGAACACAGGATTTTTTCATATTTATTCAGACACTTCTGAAGAATAGTAATAGAAAAAAAATATTGTTTTAATGTCAGTACTCAACTGCCAAAGTTTCATGATGATATCCATAAGTTACCAAATGTACCTTATTCACCTGCAGTGTCTCGCCTTAAAGGTTCAGGAATCGGAATGGTCAGTTTAGCTAATTTCCTGTCAGTTACTGCAGTTAGCAGTCCCCTCCCTCGTCCCCACATCACCACATTAATGCACTGCATACACATTCACCCATTTGTCACTTTGCACGTGCAGCCGCAGTGAGACGAGTGTCGTTTTTTTAGCGTTCTCTCTTCTGATTGGTTATCAGTAGTGGGATCCCCGAAAAGTTTATTTGACGATTACATGCAGAGCGGGTGACTGAGAGATCGCCTTTATGAAACGCGCCCACTATATAAGTGATCACTGTATGAATAAAGAGCAATGTAACACTTATAACATAATACTAATAACATAAGTACATCGCTTACTTCACCTTCAACAAACAAGAAATTAAGAGTAACTAGGGCGAGCGTCCCATTCCTTCCTTTTAGTCGCATCATTTACAAGTAGACATTCAATCTGACATTGTCTCCGGGATGTTTGATGTTGGATAATATTACTCACAAAGCATAAAGGTGAGATAAACAACAGCAGGTTGGATGTGTGAGAGGAGACAGTGGTCTAGCTTTGTCCCAACACAGAGAGATAAATGGAGGAATGAGATTAGGCGTTGGGAAAGATAGGATAAATAAATCTCTGGCAGAAATTGCTTGTTCCTGTATGACAAAACATAAATCCAGCAGCATTTTTATTTGTCTGTCCTTCGCTGTTGTTTACAGTTTGTGTGTTAACTGGCCCAGTGGAAGCTGTTGCAGAATCACCAGGCTACACACTCTATCATTCTGATTGTGTACTTAGGAGCATATGACAAAACATATTATCAAAGGTGAAGAGGAGGATTAAATATACAACCAGTAATCACACCTTCCAATGCTCTAAACTCTAGAGAAGGATTTCCACTGTATACATTGTCTGCCCTTTTTCATTGAAACATTTCGTTAGCCTCATAGCTTAATTGCCTAAATCATATTTACTCTTCTTCTTCTCTATTCTACATCTACTCTACTCTAAATCTACTTTTCATTAGCCTAATAGCATAATTACCTAAGTCATTTTTTAAGGGTTATAGAGTAGGGTAAAGTAGATGTAGAGTAGAGTAGATGTAGAATAGAGTAGATGTAGAGTAAATATGATTTAGGCAATTATGCTATGAGATTAACGATTTGTGTTATTAGGATGCAGACATTTTCACCAGAAATGTAGTGTGTTTACAGATGACGTCCTGTTCTACCTAACATTGCCCTACATTAGCCTGGTGGGAGCAGCCTGATCTCTCAAGCTTCACATATTTTTTCTTTTACGCATATCAGTCTGGACTTACAACAGTCTCAGTGGGGAGGAGCCCAGGCAAAATGACCTGCGTTCTGACTGCTGTTCATCCATTAGTGATAGATGGCAGCCCCTGATTGGTTCATGTAGTCGTTGACGTCAACATGGATTGACAAATGTGAAGCTTGTGAGGTATGTCTGGCCTCACGAGGCTATATTGACGACTACATCAGAAAATTCAGGCACTGCCTTATATTAACGGATGAACAGTAGCCTGAACGTGGGTCCTGACTGGCCGAACGACCACGCCAAAAGTTTAATTTACCAGTAAGATGTTCGCTAAACGAACTGGGCTTAAAACGCCACCTTGTTCATTCCTCTGATTGGTTGTAGTGCTATCCAATTGCGTGCAGTGGTATTTGAAATGCACGTGTAGATACCGCCCCTTGAGTTGGGAATGTCTATTGATCGTGGGCCTCTATCTTTCTAAATATGGGTCATGATTTCCAGGCTACCAATCTCCTCCTACTACCAGTAATATCAGTGCAGCCGCCCACCCCAAATAGATATAACTGCTCTCAATCCCTCCCAGGGCCCCTATAATACAATAACTGAAATGTCAAAGCATCTTTCCATGCTTATGCCTTGGAGATGGCCCTCCCAAACACACATATTGACTTGCATGCTTACATAAACGCTTCTCATTTAAAATGCAAACTGGATATCTATGTGAGACAGTAAAGGCAAAAACATTGTTTTTTCAAGGACTTGGACCGTAAAGATATTTTTGTCTAATTTGCTTCAATAACATATCTTCTTTTGAACCAGTATACATAAAAGGTCCAAAATGTACATTTAGGTGTTTATTTGAGTAAACCTTGTCTATTTTTGCCTGTATATTTCTCCTATGCGACCATTTTTCATGTCCATTATCTCAACACAAGTTTTATTCAAGAGTCTGGACCAAACATCTCAACGTCTGAATCACTTACATTAACTAAACTTCTCACAATAGCACACAGTGTAAGAGTCTTGCTGACCTCTGGTATGACAATGAAGGCTCCTGTCATGATGGTTAGGACAATGTTGATCCCAAACAACCAGCGGAGGAAGATAAAGTAAGATGCAACACCCGAGCCGAAGTGACCTCAACAAGACATAAAGGGAACATCTGACTCAGACATGTTACATACACTTAAAGCCCCTGTAAACCAAAATCCACTAAATCCTTCTAACTGAATTCAGGGAGTTTGTTGCATGATAGTAAAGCATCTGAAAATAGTTAGGCTTATTTATCAATCCAAATGAAAGATATTGTAATTTAAGTTTGATTAACTTGGTTAAAAAGATGTGGGCTTTGCTCTGGTTCCTATTACAAAATATATATATACATTGTGGACCAATCACGACAGTTCTCTGCCCGAACGTTCTTTAAAAACAATGACTTGCCATGGAGCACTGTTTGATACGGTTACACCCACACAGTCCTGTTAAGTTTTAGGATATTTATGAACATCTATTGTCAATCAGATTTTTGTAAAAGCTTATTGAGACACGCACCTTTGATATCATATATAGATTTGAATTACAGTATTTTACACTAGGTTTACAGAGGCTTTAACACACACAGTAATGTAGTCATGGACAACCAGTTTCAACAAATATCAGTTATATGTTGTTATTATTAAAACAGCTTTTATTTATCTTGCTGTGCCCTGAAAAGGTCTATCCTCATGTCTTACAGCATATAGCATGTTCATATGAATGGATAAGTGTCCTGAACAAAAGAGATATACCCTGCCTTCCGAATCGCATACTCTTTCTTTTTTCTATTACATCTGACGATAAAAATAATCTAGTTAGGATGCAGTATGCAATTGAGACATTATTTTACTTATTTATTTCATCATAACATTGCGCCTTGATCTTGCCTCTTGCTTTTATATTTGTTGCATCCCTGTTTGTTTTAATACGGAGGCTGTGTCGATGTGATTATGGATTATGGGTCAGAATCGCCCAAATAGGATACTGTTTTCAACACTAAAAATGTTGGCTGGATGTAGTAGACATCCGGGTACTTCTAACCAACCAAAATCTGGCCACAAGAATCGGGACATCCTAAATCTTTTTTCTACCATACTAAATAGTAGAAATTATGCGATTCGGAACGCAGGGTTAGTTCCAGGTATAAGCCAAGTATTAAAATGCTCTGTCAACTGAGAAAAGGGGGGTTGGCCTTCACTACATCCATGGATATGATGAGAAGAAATAAATGATAGCGTTTGGACATTATCCAGCGTTATAATTATTTTTGATTTATTCCGGATAGCAAAACACACACAACTCACTTTCGATCTTCTTGATCCTCACTTCCCAGGGAATAAACAGGACCACAATGTTGTAAAGGCCACGGGAAATTTTCTTCAGCAGCTGCGAGAGGAAAAGCTGGGTTTTAAAGGCAGACTATGCAATATTGTAATGAAACAAATGTGTTATTAGAGTCACAAAAGAAGCCCTCTCAATGATCACTTATGCCCCACCAGAATGAATGCTTTAGTAATGTGTTTATCTGCACAGTCCCTTCCCTTCACGGTTTTACAGGTGCATGATATTCGTTTTTTAACCCAGGATGAACTTTTGTCTACATATCCAGTTCACATGAGAGCTATATCCATGTGACTGTTAATCAAAGCAGAGCTGTGAGATTGTGAACATTTATCTAGATAAGGTCAACTGGATTCTGATTTTCAATTAACTGGGAGCCAAACTGTAAAATTAAAAACTCATCATCAGACTGCTCACTAAAAGTCAATTTATTCTAATGGGGCCCGAGCAGCCCCGAACATTTTAATTAAGCCGAGCTATAACAACAGGCTATAAATCCACCCATGCTGCTGTGCTAAGGCCGCATCGCTCTCACTCTCTCTCCGTCTGTCTACCTCTCTCTGTACTGTGGCTACGTTACATGTGTGCATGCAATTTAGAGAGAGACAGATCAAGTTATTTACAGTATGTGTGTATGTTCAGCGGCAGAATTCAGAAAGCCTGCACGCGGGAATCTAACATGTTTGATTATTCTAGCTCTAAACATGGGGCTACTGCAGTGCAGTGAAATCACACAAAAGAGGCTTGTCTCAGCATACATTTTCTAGACAGAATGAATGGAGTTGTGGATACAGCACAATATTTAACTGAAAGTGCCCACAGTGACACTGGTGGGGAAAAAAAGATGTCAAGTCAGCTAGATCAGAGCCAAGTTTCTTTTGTTTTTAATTTCACTATTTTGTAGCGCCATTGGTGTTTCAAATGTTTGTATAAGATCTGTTTTACTCTGACATCCTTCTACAACACAATTCTCCTCTTTGACTGTTTGAGAATTGGGAAAATATATATTCATTTGATTGTATACCTCTGTCAGGGAAATATGGATATCTGAAAAGAATCCATAAGAATATAGGAAATATTCTAAAACGGCAACACTTTGACTGGAGAAAGCCTTTTGTTACATCTTCTGATTTGCTATCCGTGCTGGTTAATATCAACTTGGTCCTACATACCAAAAGACCAATTGAAAGTTAAAATATGCAATGTTATACAACAAAAATTCTTATAGTGGACGACAAAAGTCACTTTCTACAAAGTTGCGTATAAAGCTGGGGGGCAGCGTAACTGCATGTTGAAGAAAGCTACTATAAATAACAGTAAAAGGTTGGTGTTTGTACGTACGTCAGCTCCTGCAGTCTGGTAGCCTCTGGTTCTGGTCAGTCTGCCCTCATACTTCAGAACAATCTCTCTGGCCTGTCTGGGAAGCAGAAGAACACAGGTGGAAGCTTTTGTGTTCATCTGTTGGTCAAATTAACAATACTCCACTATATTTGCGTGAAGACCCAGAAAGTGAAGTGAGTTAGTGCATCACATTCTTTCTTTTTTATAGATTACATTACTTGTAAGACTTGGACTGCACTGATTACCTCGATAAATGATTCAGGCTGAGACACGATTTGCATTTGCAAACACGTATCCTGAAACAAGCACTAAACAGTCAACTTTATCATGCCCGTGTTTACGTGCATAGGGATGTACGTGACACATCCCTACAGCTGACTGAGTGGCAGAGTTACACATCATGACACCAATCCTCCCTTTTAATGGCCCGTTGCAATATTCTTCTACTTCTTTTAGCAAAAAGATACAATTGGAAAATGTCTTAAACATTTTCTATCCTTATTTTTGACTGTTGGTTCAGTTAATAGTACAACAAATGCTCATAATTTCTGCTTTGCTACTTGGCTCCGGAGTCGGCTTCCTGCACCTTTGTATGACGACCCTGCTCATGCTCAGGAGGGAGGGGAGAACGGGGTAAGTAGGCACACTTTTTACTCTAGTGAGAATTGCTCATCACCAAAACATCTGTCAATAGCCATTCCTACATTAAATTGAAGCTTAAGGTGTTGGCTAGAAATGTGTGTCTCTCTTTTTTTCCAACTTATTGTAATGAAGAAGTAATTTACCATCAAAGACACTCTGACACATTGTGACAACCAACCCCATCAAGGGGTCGGTTGTCACACACTATGGGGTTGTTTGTCACAATGTTATCTTAATGGGAAAAATCTTAAAAAGAAGGCAAGGAGGCAGAACCAAATTTGAATGTTTAATTGCATTGTCAAGTTGACAAATAGGCCTACATAACGTTCTGTAGCCTTGGCAGCTGGTCTAGTTTGGGATGCACTGGGTTGTTTTGATTTTGTTGCCCTTTTTTCTTTTGCTTGCTAGCTGCCTTTTCCTGCTCTATTCTTTCCTTCTCTGGGGTGTCAGTGAGGATACAGCTTGACAATTTCTTTCGTTATTGGGTTCCTTTTCTGGCTGCAGCCTTGAGATAACATGTGACAACCAACCCCCCAAAAAATTTGACGACCAACCCCAACTTGAATTTCTTGCTAGCATCAAGGCCAACAACCATCTGACAACTACTTAGCTTGCTAACCACAATCTAAACTATAGTTTACCCTTCACACTTTCTGAGGGTAACAAGTGTTTTGTTATAAACCCATTGTGTAAAAGCCTAGAAGAAAAATACTGAGAAGCAAAATATTTTGAATTTGACATGAAAAACACAAAACATCCTCTCACCTGAAATGCAGCAGTCTAACTCCAAGGAAGTCTATGTATGTGACCTCTGATCCCAATTCTGGACCTTTTTTATATCAACATTTCAGAGCTAGCGCGCTCTGGTGGCGAGATATAACGAATGTGACAAATTACCCCGTTCTCCCCTACTATACGACTGCTACCAAACCAAGTTGAGTTAAGTCGAGAAGAGCTTCATGTGCGGTGGAAAAGCGCCATTATTGTGTGTAGTTTCCCTTTAATACTATCGTCACTATCGTTGCTCAATTTTTATTTATTTATGGTACGTTTCATACTTGTGCTATTTTATATAATGGATGTAACATCTGTGGTTACTGTAGCTTGTATAATGTTATTTCAAAAACTCAGTTGTATTTGAGAATATAGAGAACTGAATTAATGCACTATCATTTATTCATAATAATGCAAACCAGTACTATACTAGAACCAGGATTCTTCCAAAAGCAGCCACAGCAGACTGCTCACATTAAAATTAACTGTCAGAAATTATTCTGTAGCTTTATTGTCCATGAGAGTGAAAACCAGCTCAGCCTGTCACACCACTTGGGACAATTCAAAGGGATATGAGCCATGTATTAGTAAATGAAGAAACTCAAAAAAATGGAGAATAACTGCTTTCTTTCCCAATTGTTTGACGCACGTGGTTGTATTCTGTGCTATCATGCCATTGGTTAAGGTGAGGGATGAGTATAGAGTCAAATTGTGATAGAATAACAAACAAAAAAAATCTTGGTTAAAAAAAGAAAAATCACTGAATCGTGACGTGACAAACGAGGTGTTATGGCATTGGGAGTAATCACAGACATTCAGCCTGAGATGATGATAGGGTGTAAAAAAACGCAGACTTGCATCCCAGCCCTGATAATGGTAATAAAACCTCAGCGGTAATAACAAACTGCCCATATAAAAGCTGTTATCCATGGCACATACTCAGCACATCTTAGGAGCTCCATCTATTCTGCTTTCTCTCCGGCTCTGGCCTGTTATCTATCTACTACACTAATTACATTTACTCAAAATGTTAGAACACGGACCTTCACACGTTTGTATCTGACCAACAACACTAATGGATGGAATTCTCTTCCACAAGGCTAGTGTGGAATGTAAGCAGCTCCAAGTTTACTGTACGTTGAACAATTTCTCAGCGAGCTGTTCGTAGTCAATTGTAACAGGGTAAATCGTAGTTAATGGTCATGTTGTACAAGTATATCTAAAAAAATAAAACGTTCAAATTCTGCTGTGTGCATGGCACGAAACAGGATAATGTTAAGATACTAAATATTGTAATAGAGCAGGGCCTCATTGCCTAATTAAAGCTGGGGTATATGATTTGGGAGAAAATAGCAGTTGGGACACTGACATGCTCTACCTGCTGTAGCTCCTCCCTCCGGATGACAGTTATGCGCATTCATGTCTTTTCAATAGTGTATTTCCCGGTCTTTCCTCGTATCCTTGCTGTCTTGAACGGAGAGTTGGAGCCTCGCTCTGATTGGTCAAAGTGTACATGAGCGGTGGCAATTTTCGGAGTGGCACACAGAGGCAGGGGAGAGCAAAGTGATGAATGGATATTCTCAGACCACTTCACCTACATATAGCTGAATGGCTAATATGACATTTTTGCAAAATATTACAGTGAAAAAGTTACCCACCCCAGCTTTAAGTGTTTGAGATTGATCAGATTGTTGTGTTTTGTCACACATTATGGGATATGGTAGCTTACTGCATCTGGTATGCTATCTGGTTCTGTGTATGCTAAGTATCCTTATGGGTAAATATTTTTATTCATTATATTTTGGTTATTAATGTATGTTACTGTATATACGGTTTTGTTTGTTTTAAGTAAAAAATAAATTTTATTTAAAAAAAAAATCTGCTGTGTGCCACTTATACATGCCATCTCATACAAATGAAAAAAACTTTTGGTGACTGATGTCTTCTGCCTCATCTATGATCAATCCCTGTGTGACTGATTGGTTCATGTAGTTGTTGACGTCAACATGGCTCGCCGAATAATCTCATGAGATATGGCTGGTCTCACAAGGCTAGATTGTTGACTACATGAACCTATCAGAAGCTGCCTTCAACTATACTAGACGACCCTAAGGTCAGAACGCGGGTCATGATTGGCCTGGGGATTTTTTTAACCAGGAGCCTCCCCACATAGATTGGAGAAAGGCCAGACTGATCTGTGGGTAAGGCTAGTGTGAATACAGTTCAGAAAAAGCAGTTTAATAGAAGACACAAATATTTCAATAAAAACTCAGTTGGTCTCTTAGTTTCACTCTGCCCTGTCTCATCTAACATCACATTCATAAGCAACGGCAAAAATAAGTTATGAGAGAAGTACAATGTTATTTAATTAAAGTGAAACCTAACCACGTGCAGAACTCAGTGACATATTTATGTGGAATGTTAACTGGCAGAAATGATTATGTAACCCCCTTTCATTAAGGAAAGTAGTCTTGTTTTGACTGTGTGTGTGTGTGTGTGTGTGTGTGTGTGTGTGTGTGTGTGTGTGTGTGTGTGTGTGTGTGTGTGTGTGCGTGTGTGTGTGTGTGTGCGTGTTAAAAGTACCACTCCACAGACATACAGGAAACAAAGGAACAAACAGTGGGCTACTTTAGGACTTTGAACTTGCGTCTCATGGGCCAGGGTCTGGTGCGGATATTGGCGATGATCTCTTTCTGGTACTGAATGTTCTGGAACATCTCCTCTGGGTCGTTACTGTCCACGCGCTCATCCTCTTTGTCTTCATCATCTGAGGAGCTGCTCCACAAGACACACACACACACACACACACACACACACACACACACAGGGCACAATGAGAAACGGCTTTGTCTGATACAACGCAAAGACGGAAGATAATTTGGGTTTGGGGGGTGGGGGGACTGAATCTTGTGATCCACTTAACAAAATGGAAAAGTAAATCAACCTAAATAAAACATTCTATCCACCATTGAATAAATACAACAATTAATAAATCCCCCCATTCCAAAGAGTAAAACTATGTCCCAATGAGATCATAGGTTATTGTAGACCGGTGTGTACGTGTTCTTCTTTCATTCGACCCAGATAAAGGAATAAATAGTTGTCAACAGGTAATGCAGCTGAACTGAATAATATGTTAGGCTAACTTCATATGACTTAAATGTGACTGTATTTCATCCTAGTAGTTGTTTCCTGATCAAGAAAAATGCTTTTTTTTTTTACAAGAAAGATGCTTTTAAAGAAAAACCAAAAGCATGAGTCCCCCTTCAGAATAAAACAGCTTGTATATTTTAGCCCAATCACAGTATTTTTTTTAAATATGCCTGATGAGTATAAAGAACTGCCAATGAGACAAAACTATTGTATGGCACCTCTTACTTTTTTTTTATTTAAAAAAATAAATCTCACAAGAAATGCTGAAAGAAATGCTAACCTATGCCTGATCCTCTCCCCAATAGTATTCATGCGATATCTTCCCATTCATCAACACATACATTATGATCTAAACCTGTCATATCAACCTGTTATATGCAAGAAAAGAAAAAACCTCCGAGATTAATAGAAAGCATAGTGATGTATGTGAAATGTTAAACAATATTCCTCTTACATGAGCCTTCCACTCAACAGCAGTACACTCATCAGTCCAATCAAACTGAATGGGGACAGCACCAAACAGACCTGATAACCTCAGTTTTTCAATTTTGAAAGTAATGTTACATGCATTTATGCATCTATTTAATGACAATTTATCAAATGAAACTGACAGTGTATTGGTCTGGATTACAGGGAGATGGTTGTTCAAATATGATTTTACGAGAAAAAAAACTAAATCGATACTATTACAACGTAAAAATAAATTGATTAAGGGAAACAAAAAAAGACATGCTGATATATTTTTGCTTAAACTAACTATTGACATTAAGATGAAAACTCAGGCTTACATAAATGTAGTCATTATAAAACACAAGTACATGCATCATGACCTGATGTTAGGAATGTGATGGGTGACATTTTAGAGTAGATGAATTCCTTTTCGATTGAAAAGAGGAAGCCATAGAAGAGCTGTGGCACTGTCCACTTTAAAGACACAGCGCCAGAGTATTAAGCGCTCCATTAATGATGCATGCTTTACAGACAGAGATGAGAATATAGTGCAAATAAGCAATATTCCAATTACAATAAGGGAGAAGATTCTGTTTACTGAGGCAATGCAGAAGTCCGAATCTGTTATTTCCACTTTTGGACATTTCAATTTTGCATGCTGTCCCTTCCACTGTACATTTATTATGACATGACATTTAATTAAATTGTTAATCACAACAACATCCCTTACTATGTTTTGAATTCATATGAATAGATGAGAGAAGATGCAAACACAGGGAATGCTCCAATTGCTGGCAAAATGTGTAGTTAGTTCTCTGAAGAAAAGTAATGCATGTCCTAACTGCAATCAGTGCTAATCAATACTGTATATATGTCATCTGGGCAATTCCAACTGTCTTGTCAAGCAGTGACTAATGCACAAATATGAGGATTTAGAGATTTTAAATGGTGCGTGCAGGGGCATGACAGATGAATAGCAGAAATTCAAAATGAAATCAAAAGGCAATTTTTCCAACATGAACCTAACATTTTATTTCTCACAAGGGCAACACAAATAGCATTTCACCACCTTTCATCGCATGAATCTTCTCTGAGGTTTAATATATCAACATGCTGCATATTCTCAATAAATTGCTGACTTACTGTAAGTCATGAATTACATCATGTTTACGCCCTTGAATATGGAAATACTGTAGGCTTAGTGTTCAACTTTATATTTTCCTTATTTGTTATATATGCAGTGTACATTTAAGAAACAGTCTGTATGTCAGAATAAGAATAACATTGAGTTTGATGATTTATTTGATATATGTAAGTAATCCACTGAATCTTCAAAGAAATTATTTTTTACACATGGAGTCAAGCTCTTTAAAAACCACTTAATAAGCTCAGACTTCATTCACAAAGAAGACCAACAGGTCAGAATGTCCATTGTTGGCAGTTAATACTAACACAGCAGCACACAGGAAACTCTTAGTAGTTTTTTGCTGTTGATTAGGTTTAATGCATGACTAATTGTATAACCTACAGGATGTCATTTAAGGTTCAGAAGAATTACAGAGACAGACAAGCAGAAGTGCTTTCAAGAAGCCATGATAAAAGTAAGACTGTTCAAATTAAATAGAGAGAGCACACTCACGCCAGCTGCTGGTCTTGGTACGCTGAATAAATCCTTCTGGAGTTCTTCCTGATACTTTTGTGTCTCTTGGCTGCAGCAAGGGACCTGCTGCTACCAACCACAGGCTCAGACACTGTACTCATGCTGTCTTTGGCTCAGTGCGTGTGTGTGTGTGTGTGTGTGTGTGTGTGTGTGTGTGTGGGTCAGAAAGTGTGAGCGAGCCCTGCATCCTCCTCAGCCCGAGTGGCCTGGGGTGTCTGTACCGGAGCTACCTGCTGCTCTGGGATCATCCCACACAATGGCAGTACGAATCACGGCCACACTGAATGCTTAAAGGGACAGCGCATAACACCACAGACCTTATTTTTTATTTTGTCATGTTAGATTTCTCATGTGTTTTATGCATAATGTAAAAAATGTAAGCCTCGCCCAGAACACTACTAAATGTTGAGAATACAGGGGATAAGACCGGACATGTGGGCATCAATACATATTAAATACATTATAAAATCCATCAGATGAAGTGTGTGTGTGTGTGTGTGTGTGTGTGTGTGTGTGTGTGTGTGTGTGTGTGTGTGTGTGTGTGTGTGTGTGTGTGTGTGTGTGAAGTGTGTGTGTGTGTGTGTGTGCCTAAAAGATGGGACTGATTGTGACTTACAAGCTGTTAGCATGTTTAGGACGACTTGCTTTATGTCACATTTAGTATATAAAAATCAGTTAATGACAAACATCAAGCCTCCACACAGGTCAAAACATCACAGAATGATACACAGTGGCCACTTAGCGTAGGACACAGACACTCCACAGAGTCATGTACAGTTACCTATGTGATGGATCACAGTGGTATGTGAGGATATGCATATCTTCTGTCACTTGTACACATCACAGACGGGGTGGATAACAGCAGTAAACTGCCTTGTTTTCTTGAACCATGTCTGCCTGTACAACAGACTGTAGTAGTGATGAATCACCCTCATGCATGTGTCATACATCAATTATGGCCTTGATCAAAGATATAGATCAAATAAATAGAAAAAGCACGACAAAGTAGCACATTGTCAACGAATGTCAAAAAGAGACAGACATGTTAGACTACAGCATACAACATACAGTCACATATCAGACTGGACATTAAGTGCAGAGACAGTACATAAAGTAAACATTTAAACACGTCAGAGTCAAAGTGCAAGTATAAACACCCACAGATGACCTCTCCAGAATTTACAAATACTATTTCCAGGGGAAAGGCAAAAACAGTACTAACATTTTTAATTAATATTCTCAAACAATTTGTTTCATAATAAAACTTTTCATCACCAAAGGAATGGGTTCATTTATGTGCCGTTATTCAACAATTATAAGTGTGCATGAAGTTTTTCCTCCAGACAGTTATATTGTGTGTAACTTATGTTCAGTTGGTTCCTGACTGTTCGATTCTCATTGAAGCTAAGGGGCAGAGGTATAGAGCTGAATAGACCATGAAAGCCTGACAGATGTCTCCCATTTAATTGGTGGCTGTTTGAATTTACTCAGAAGAGTAATTAAGTTGTGCCCAATGTGTCCATGGGGACAAGTCACAAGCTATAACTTCAAATGTAAAATCTTTAGCACAGAGTTTTGGCAGAATGCTTGCTGGAGCACAACTCTTGTATTTAAACACCAACATGAGAATAGATGTGCGGTCCTGCCTTTTAGTTTCACTGTTGTATTTCATTATTCTGAGAATATCTTTCTCTGACTATTTAACTAGAAAGAAAAAAGTGTTTTTGAAGCCTCCCACTCATCCATCTCGGGGTCATCCCAATGCTCCCAGGGCTCAATGTTCCCAGGTTGATATTGCACCAATAGGACTTTAAGACCAACTTCACCGGTGGTAATATGAAGGTGTATTGAACTCTGAGATCCTATGTACATATGCAAAAAAAAATTCAAATAGGTTCATCCTAGCCGGAGAAAAGGCAGAAAGAGTGTTTTATGGTCTATAGAACATGTAGGGTTGGGATTAAGAGGACAGCTGGGCCAAGGGAAGACTGAGGGAAGAAAAACTTAATTAATTATATTATAATAGTGATTTTATAATGATAGAACGCTGGTTCCGTATGGGTGAAGTATTCCTTTAATGAATCCCACAGCCCTATGTTCTTGAAATTGGCGATTGGGTTCAGGCATCACAGCTTCGGGGTTAGGGTAAAGCCCATTTCATACTCACTCCATAACCGCTACCGCAGAGGGTTAGGGTTAGGGTGTAAAAATCGTCATCTGACCCTAACTGTTGACCCCTGAGTGGACGACCGCATACACCCCAGCATTTGTGACCGCGGACATTAGCGCACCGATGTAGAGACAGACTGCGCATGAATGTGTATGTGCGCGTGCGCTCCTGTTGACCTCCGCTCTCTGTCCATGGTGCTGAAACACCTTGTCAAAAATGAGCGTTATTTTCACGTTTCTCTACAATATGCATGCAACGTGAGATGAAGGCCAATAGGTTGTATTTTGGTGCTTAGTGTGAGAGAGGAGCGAAAGAGAAAGAGTGAGAGAGGAGAGTTAGAAACTCTAGGGATTGTGTAGGCTATAAAGTCAGAACATAGGACCGTCGGTCTAATGCTCCTCCTTTTTGAATAATTGGACAAACTGCACTTCGGACCAATGCGTTCCGTTTTCTTAACATTGAACCTTCAGCATATTGGCATTGTCACTAGGCGATGTGAGGCCCGCTTGCGCAGAACGGCCGCCATCTTTGATACCCCGCTACGGCTACACCAGTTGTTCATATGTGTAGGCCTATACAGTAATACTTTTATTTACCACAGAGCTTTCTAGTTAAGACAGTCGCTTAGGCAACGCACGTCAGCGTCCTCATCTCTCCCCTCCTCTCTTCATACTCAACCATCTCTAGGGTTTACAGAGAATGGTCCGAAAAAGAAAAAATGTCCAGTGAGTGGCATTTGTGTGGATGAAAATGCCTTGTTGATGTCAGAGGTCAGAGGAGAATGGGCAGAGTGGTTTTAGATGATAGAAAGGCAACAGTAACTCAATTAACCACTTGTTACAACCAAGGTATGCAGAATACCATTTCTGAATGCACAACACAAAATAATTAAGGCAGTTATGAAGGGCCAAGGTGGTCTAACCTGGTACTAGCAAAATGAAATCCATTCGTTTCAGCCTGAATAATTTACTGATGTCATCAGTGCAGTCCGAGGCTTGTAATGTAAACGGTCACTGTCATAGCTGTCAGAGAGCTAGCTTACTAGGCTATATAGCTGCTAGCTGCCCAACGTGTCTCCCGTCGTGTAAACTTTAAAGGATGTTTACAGTAATATTGACGGTCATTTATTTTTCCTTCTAAATATATGTGGCAGACCATGCATTAGCATCGTCGCAGTTTACATTTTTACTTTGAAATTACTTACCTTTGTCTTTGTGACATTACGTAAGCACCTCCTTTTCAACAACAAACACAACCTGGTCAGTTTAGTGAATGTATGGACATTTCATTACGTTGTTTTCTGATTTGTGATGCAAAATCAAATGAAAGACAAACGGATTTTACTTTAAATAACATTTTGTGACAAATGAATCAATGAGAAGTTACAAACAATACGAAATCTACTCTGATAATATCAGTTGACTCGGCCGGTTGCGCGCTCAACCAGTACTGTTTGTACACAAGAAACCAGTATACAGCAAAGACATTTTTGCAAGCACCGACAATGGTGTTTGCCCCCCCACCCCAACCAAGTGCAAATCAAGACATGACAGTAAATCAAGATGAGAAAATAAATACTTAGATAAAAAAAAATTTAATAATCCTAAAGTAGCACTGTTTACACATTCTAAATGTGTTTTCACTATTTATGTATTAATGTCTGTTTTTCTTGTCTCAGATTCTGTCAACACTTTTGTGTTCTTCATACTATTTATTGTTTTAATTTGTTTTTTCAATGACATGAAAAGAAAAGAACCTGAGACTCAAGAATGTATTTGCCAACAACTGTCCTGTAATCATTGCGTCCCTTCAGCTGATTCAGCTAACTTATTCCTCACTGCCCTCATAACCCAACATCATTCATAGAGGCCCATTTTCCTGGACAGATTGTCAATGTTGTCTTTGTCTCAATGTTGTCATTAGGCTGTAGCTATCCTGCCAGTAACCTGTTCAAGCCACGTGCACTTAACAAATTACACTGGGGTTATTTAGTGTAGGTACTTTATATGAATACTTTGAGTGCATTTTTAGAATAATAACTGATATGAGAACAATATATATTCTATGAAGCTTACTGCTATCTAATAAAAGTGTTTTATATAAGCTAGATGCTGCTGCTGCATTTCTTACAGCTTGATAATTCACTTTAGCTTAGATTTATAGTTATGGACCACATACACTGAGCATCTATGACCCTCAGCTCTAAGAACCAGCCACAATAGACTAACATCTCTGACCTTGGTGAGAAGTAGAGGTTGTTCAACCAATCACATTCACGAGTCTGCTCAGCTGTAAATCCTATTACCTTTATAGTAGAAGTGCCATTCTCTGCACCTCTTTGGTTTATGTCACAGTGATGTGACCGGGTCCTGATTATTTTTTCTGCAGACATTTGTGAACCCATCTTTGAAGAGATGACCAGTCATTGTAGTTTGAATAGATTATTAACCACTTTGACTGTAAACCATAGGGTCATATGTCAACAAAGTTGTACAATCCCCCGCACTCATTCCAAACTGCATATTTGGCATATATTTGGGGATGTGATACTATGAGAGCTTTGCTTGCACTGCTTTTTGTGGCTGTTAGTCAGCAGTTTAGAATATAGAACAGCAGAATCATAGACCAGTGGAAATGTGATTGTGTGGTTGCTACTCCCTGTAAGCCACCTGTTGTGTAAGAAATACGACAATTATACTTGGACTTTGGATTCAAAAATAAGGAAATACACTGTATGCAAAATGTTTAGGCAAGTTGTATTTTTGCATTTTTGTTGGACCCAGTTTCTAGAAGATACTTTCTTCAAGCAGTGGTACAGGAAAAAGTCTGCATCTTTCAAGAAGACCATGATTTTTATGCAGGACAATGCTCCATTACATGCATCGAAGTACTCAATTGCATGGCTAGCCAGTAAAGGCCTTACGGATGAAAAAATAATGACCCCCTTCCTCACCTGACCTAAACCCTATTGAGAACCTGTGGGCCCTGCTTAAACAGGATATTTACAGTGAGGGAAATCAGTACACCTCTCGGAACAGTGTCTGGGAGGCTGTGGTTGCTGCTGCACAAAAAGTTGATCGTCAACAGATCAAGAAACTGACAGACTCCATGAATGGAAGGCTTGTGACAGTTATTGAAAAGAAGGGTGGCTATATTAGTCACTGTTTTTTTTTTAACATGTCGGAAATTTTTATTTGTATAAATTTGTTTGTTTTTATTTTAAATTTTGAGTTGTTTTATTATTCCCACTTTAAAGCGGCTACGAGTAACATTTAAATATCTTTTAAACAGCCTCATGTTTCCTCTCATAATCATAAATTACCTTTAACAGCAAACCAGACCATCAGTGCAAAGAAAGACGTTTTTAAATAGTTTTTATTACTGCATTTGATCTGGTCGTACACCTAGTCCGATTTTCGGTTCACGCGTGCATGCTCTATGGTCACATATCCGTATTGGTCACAGATTTCAGCGTGGCGCAGGAACGTGAATTGAGAAGCCTATCCCTCCAGGTGAGGGAAGGGGAGCGGGAGCCTTGTTTGAGACAGTTGTTTGTCGTCATAATGACTGATAACGGGGCTGAACCATCAAAGAAAAAAAAAGAAAATGCAATGAAGAAAAGCTAAAAGGGAGAGTGGTAGACGAGCGGGAGGGCGTTGCCAAGCAACGTAGCCTATACACAATTTCACGCAGCGAAACTAGACTGCAGTGTTTACTCCTAAATGAATGAGCAGTAGCCTACTAAAACAAAGTTTACTTTGCCTCACCAGCATCATCAGATGACCATTATTCATCGGAAATAGTCATTATTTACAACATAAACACATTACCTCATCGTGATCCATACTAACTAACTGCCATCTCTCGTTCATTCGCTTTGTGTGAGGACACGGGGACTCGTTCAGCTCCGTGAGAGGTGACAATGCATCAACTCATTGCAATCAGGTGTGTTTAGCACTTACTGGCATTAGTTGATGCTGTGTCACCCATAGACTCACGGAGCCGAAAAGAGTCCGGTGCCCTCACACTTTCAACACACGGACACGCCACGCACCATATTGCTTCCTGATTATTTGAATCTTGCACTCCCTGCACGAGCTACAAAACAGCTTCACGACAGCTGGCGTCGTAATAATACTACCGCTTTTGTTCGAAGGTGTCGCCAACGTGCCGAGTTACTCGTAGTGGCTTTAACAGATGAAAATAAACAAGTGAGATGGGAACATTTTAGTTTTTCATTTAGTTGCAGAATAATTCTGCATACTAATAGTTGCCTAATAATAGCAAAACATATATATATATTCTCGTAAGAAAGACAAAACCTCACTTTTACTTTCGCAAACATTCAGGTTTAGGTTCTTTAACATTTTGGATTGACCGAGAGCACTGCAGTTGTTCAATAATAAAATTAATCCTCAAAAATACAACTTGCCTAAAATTTTTGCACACAGTGTATGTCTGATTGTTGCCCAGAATCCTCCAATACTAGCGACCTGACGGAGCAGACAGACAGACTTGAAAGAGTCAAGTTAAACTGGGTCTATTCAAAAGTGAATACCACACCAATTAAACTATTTGGATGAAGTGATAACTTTGTGGGTCAGGAACTTCCAGTAATCCAATGTCAAGGAGAGGGAATGGACAGAAGACAGGAGAGGAGAGGGAACGAACCAATCAGAGAGAAGTAGAGGGGAGGTTGTGTAATTGATCTATAATGCAAAGATTCTGCATTAAGCGTAGGGATCTCAATCTAAATGAAGCCCAGTTGGGATATGTGGGCACATTAAAGTTGGACAAAGGGATCTGTGAAACCACATTAGGTGATAAAAGCAAATCAATAAAATGTAGCTACTAGAAAGCATTCCTATGTGTGCATATTATTTTGCAAGGCCTATTAATCAGTTGGGCATTAGAGCATTTTAGTGTTGCCTCCTGTTTCTGATAACAGACATTTCATCTGCCCTATGTGTGCTGTTAATAGCCTGAACTAAAATGCATCTAACACATTGAACATGACCAGCTTTTGGTCTCTAGACCAAGATACTTTTTGTAAAAATTAATTGAAGTTTTGGTTTATTAAAGATGAACATTATTTTTAAGCTTTAGTACGAGAAACTGCTCCTCTGCCCCCAAGGAGACTAGACTTAAAAGAGTCATAAAGATAATAAGTATATACAGTATCTCACAAAAGTGAGTACACCCCTCACATTTCTTCACATTTTTCTTTATATATTTCCATGGGACAACACTGAATAAATGACACTTTGATACAATGTAAAGTAGTCAGTATACAGCTTGTATAACAGTGTAAATTTACTGTCCCCTCAAAATAACTCGACACACAGCCATTAATGTCTAAACTGCTGGCAACAAAAGTGAGTACACCCCTTAGAAAAAATTTACAAATTGGGCCCAAAGTGTAAATATTTTGTGTGGCCACCATTATTTTCCATCACTGCCTTAACCCTCTTGGGCATGTAGTTCACCAGAGCTTCACAGGTTGCAACTGGAACCCTCTTCCACCCATTCATGACGACATCTCGGAGCTGGTGGATATTAAAGACCTTGCGCTCCTCCACCTTCCGTTTGAGGATGCCCCAACGATGCTCAATAGGGTTAAGGTCTGGAGACATGCTTGGCCAGGCCATAACCTTTACCCTCAGCTTTTTTAGCAAGCCACTTGTCGTCTTGGAGGTGTGTTTGGGGTCGTTATCATGTTGCAATACCACCCTGCGGCCCAGTTTACGAAGGTTGAGTGCACATGGTCAGCGTCGTACACAGAGGTTGACTTTGGAAAATAGACGTGTGAGTGCTGCCAGCATTGCTGAAGGGCTTGAAGGGGTGGGGGTCAACCTGTCAGTGCTCAGACCATACGCCGCACTCTGCATCATACTGGTCTGCATGGCTGTCGTCCCAGAAGGAAGCCTATTCTAAAGATGATGCACAAGAAACCCCACAAAAAGTTTGCTGAAGACAAACAGACTACGGACATGGATTACTGCAACCATGTCCTGTGGTCTGATGAGACCAAAATACATTTATTTGGTTCAGATGGTGTTAAGAGTGTGGAGCGGCAACCAGGTGAGGAGTACAAAGACAAGTGTGTCTGCCTAGAGTCAAGCATGGTGGTTGGAGTGTCATGGTCTGGGGCTGCATGAGTGCTGCCAGCACTGGGGATCTACAGTTCATTGAATTCTAACATGTACTGTGACATACTGAAGCAGAGCATGATCCCATCCCTTCATAAACTGGGCTGCAGGGCAGTACTGCAACATGATAACGACCCCAAACACCCCTCCGAACGACCACTGGCTTGCTAAAGAAGCTGAGGGTAAAGGTTATGGACTGGCCAAGCATGTCTCCAGTCTTAAACCCTATTGAGCATCTTTGGGGCATCCTAAAACGGGAGATGAAGGAGCGCAAGGACTCTAATATCCACCAGCTCCTTGATGTCGTCATGAATGGGTAGAAGAGGGTTCCAGTTGCAACCTGTGAAGCTCTAGTGAACTACATGCCCAAGAGGGTTAAGGCAGTGCTAGAAAATAATGATGGTAAAACAAAATATTGACACTTTGGGCCCAATTTGGACATTTTTTCTTAGGGGTGTACTCACTTTTGTTGCCAGCAGTTTAGACATTAATGGCTGAGTGTCGAGTTATTTTGAGGGGACAGTAAATTTACACTGTTATACAAGCTGTACACTGACTACTTGACATTGTATAAAAGTGTCATTTATTCAGTGTTGTCGCATGGAAAGATATAATGAAATATTTGAAGAAATGTTAGGGGTGTACTCACTTTTGTGAGATACTGTACATTACATATAGTGGTTACAAAATAACTTTATTATCATTAATTAAATCCCAAAAATTGCAAGAGTATCTTGCACAGATAGACCAAGATGTTATTGTCGACATTCTTCTAGGACACGGACACTTCACAAGATCTGTCTGGTCTCACTCCAAGTTTACCAATCGAATAAGGTCCACTAAGTAAATGGTTACAGTAGTATCAAAACTAGTAGCTACTATAACTCAAAAAGGTTCATTTAGTCTAACTTGGTAGAATAACTTAATTAACCGCAAAAAAAGAACATCGTGGCTTGGTGATACTGCTTTACATAAGGGGCATCACAGAAAAGGTCCAACAGGCGATGAAGAAACATCTCATCAGCACGCCAGTCAAACTCCACATCAAGCGCCGGCAGGTGTTGGTGCACCCCAAGGACAGCATACAATCGGAGAAGAAAAGTGACGTGCTCTATGAAATCCCATGCATGTCATGCAACAAAACATATGAGAAACTGGTATGGCATTCGGCATTATACATCCTGATACCTCCTGTTGCCTTGAAATTCATACTTTGGCTTTTGCTTAAACAAAGCCACATGGTTAGCGCGTCAGAATACAGTAAATATTAAGGGTAAAAAAATACTCAAGGGAGTGTCCAACCTTCTTTTACTAATTTGGATGGAAAAAAGTATCACGCTTGATAGTATGACCCAGTAAATAAGGGCAGACACTTTGGTTGACAGCAAGAATTTGATGACCGTGTTGCTCGTTCATTAGTGTGTCTATGTAAGGAAACACATAAGAAGACCAAACTGGTTAGTCGACAAATTTTTTTTTTGTTATACTCTGATCGGAGTTTAGGGAGTGTGAGTTTCGTTTAGTAGGAAAAGAGATTAGTGTGTTGGTCTCCTTGTATAAACAGTGTGTCATAAAATGCTGTTGCTACCTCTCAGCAGACATGTTTTGATAAGAGAGATCAAAAGTCAAAGTCTCCCTTGGGTAATTTGACCAAGTCGCTCATTGTGACTCCGATCATTTCTCCGTGTTCAAGATTTGGTAAGTGACAGATTTCAGTTTATAATGACTCTCAGCTGCTCCTTTTCATGTCTCTAAAGAAACTGTAAAACCAGCAAACAGTTCTAGGTGTTGTTTGAGAGTTTGAGATAAGCTCAGCTACAGTTAGCCAATATTTCCAGGTTCAGATGAACTAATTTTTAACTGTTTAATATAAAGCTTGAATGATTCCTTTCATTGTGGATGAATCTACTGATTATTTCTCTGTTGTTTTATCTGTTTCTGTTTGAAGCCAGAATAAGGCTAGAAACACCTGTACAATTTCCCAAAATGGCATCTCAATTTAACTTGTTTCATCCTGTTTATTCTCCAACCCCAACATGATCATGTATACTGTCATTTAAAACAAGGAGTAGCTGCTAATCATCACCTTTAAGAACTTGGAACCATGACGTTAGACAAACAACTAAAACCTCTTTACCTCCCTTATCAACGTATCTGTTCAATATAGATGAATTAACCATAAAATATATATATATATGTTAGTGTTTAATAGCTAGAGCTCCTCTATTTGACAAATGTATACAACTGCTTCTAATAAGCACAAACATGTAAAAAGAATAACCAGAAGTGTAAAAAACTGTTTTATGACGGCCAAGCTCAAAGTGCTGCAGTGCATTCTCCCTGAATAGATTAGAAAAAACTTTATTGTAAGAGCCCATAATGTAACAACGGCCCATAATATAATTAAACAAATGTAATAAAACTCATAATTTAATAACTGGTTGATAATGTAACAAAATGCTGATGGATAAGGTTAGAATCCATAATGTTACTACTTTTGCATCAGTTATTACTGTATATTATGAACCGAGCACAATATTTCTCTACTAATAATTTTATAACATTATAGAGTGAGTTAAAATGTATGGATTGAAGTGGTAATTGCTTCAATGTAGAGTCTATGCAAAAAGAAAAGCACCATTTATTTTAAACAGAAGTTAAGGCTCAAAGGGCTTCAGCTGGTGTCTCCCAACGTAGTTTGTGGTGACGCCTACAAATGCCAATTCCTTAATATGTCACGCAGGATTGCTGTTTCCAAATGTAGAGGGGGGCGATTGACTGTATTCATTGCCTATGCTTTTATATGAGCTATTTTGTCTTTTGGTCTTCTTCTAATGTCTAGCCATACTCTCTTAATCACATCGGTTCCTGGCGTTTTACCCACAGCATTACTGTTTCACAGATACTCTCCCATATTGCATTTCTTTGTGTCATAATAAGATTTAGCCTATTTGCTGTAACCCAACAATTTGTGTTTCCAATAACACCTCTAATTCCACAGCATTAGATTCAATCTGGTTTCCGTCCAAACGCGGACCAGTAACACAAGCAAATGGAATGCTCACAAACTGTATCACCCTTTATTTTGGATCTTAGTAGCTCAAACGCAAAGTTATTGTCTCACTCTATAATGAAATACAATTATTACACTATCAGGAGAAAAATATTTTGTTTCATATCCATAATGTATTAAGTGAACCAAAATATAAAAGGATGTCACATTATGGGCAAAAAGTTATTACATTATGGGCTAAGCATTTTGTTACAATATCGACCAGTTAGTACATTAAGAGGTTTACCACATTCTTTTTTCATTCCATGATGTGCCGTTGTTAAATCATGGGTCGTTGTTTCATTTTGAGCTCTAGAAGCCCCTAATGGAAGATTCAGATATGGCAGAAGCACAAGTACAGAAGCCAATACCAACACATAGAAAGCTGCAGTAGAAGGTTGATCTGATGTTGGTAGACTTTGAATGGAAGTGATGATGAAGTGACAGCAGCATCTTATCTCTGTCTGTTTCCTCTCCAGATGATGCTACAAATGCTCCGCTATGGATCAGAGTGAGGACACAGAGGAGGGACTCCCTCCCACTAAAACAACTCTGTGTGGGGAACATGATAGCCAGACCAAAGCTCACAGGTGACATGAGGATCTCTAACTGTCCATGACTCAAATCATTGCACCATCATTATTCACACTCACTGGGACATCTGATTCCGAACAACAGAATAACAGCATAGAAAACTCATAATTAACTACTAAGTTGGTATCAAACAAGACTTATAATTAGTATTATTAATATATTATTAAACAGAGGAATTGTCAATATATTAAATTCTGGTCAAATTCAGCTTTCAAACAGTTTTTATTTGTTTTGAGTCAGGTTGCAGCAGCAGCAGAGACCAGAATCCCCCAGACCAAGCTGTGTGTCCATGAAGAGTGACTGGTCTATGTATCGCCCTATTGCCTTTAATGCTGGACAATCTCCTGATGGAAGGTAAGAATTCAAACCAGAAGTGTGTTGTTATCTGATTCTACTGAGAAGAAGAATCCCGTCTTCGTCCAGAACTAACAGGCGTTTTTCCATATACATGTGCTGGCTCTGCTTGGTTTGGCCAAGCGCTGAAGGGGTTTTAATTTTCTTAACAGCCGGGCTACTCGTCTATGGGTTAGCGTTGAACTGATGATGCACAGTCCTCTGGTGCTTGTGAGTGTGAATGTATCTCACCACTGCTCAACTGTCTCTTAGCCATCTTGATGTATTTTAATCTTGATGTTTTTCATGCCCTTGTAAAGCACTTTGAATGGCCTTGTTTCTGAATTGTGCTTAAAACCGCCAGTGAAATGCAATTTTATGTTACCCGTCAATGGAGTTTCCATTCATAAGTTAGCATTGAGCTAGCAGACTTTTTCCCCTTTTTTGCCTCTTAATTGGACACATATGGTTATAGTTGTTATGCTAGCTATGCAGCAAATTATTTGGGTTTCTATGACACACTGTATTATGCGTTGAATAGGCTTTATACATTGAAATAGGCTATGGGTTTCTTATCTGAGATGTCTATTAGGCTATTCTCATGTTGCTAGAGGGTCAGTGGTCTCTGAACAATGGCACTGATTCGCCGGCATGGCTTGGCTCATTGTGGCCAAAAGTGCCAATGGAAAAACGCCAAAAGTTATCACTTCACACAACAATAGAGAAAAGAATGGTTACATGTTATGAACATAATAATAATAATAATAATAATAATAATAATAATAATAATAATAATAATAATAATAATAATAATAATAACTTTATTTACATAACACCTTTAAAAACAGAGTTATTAAGTGCTTTATAAATAGTAGTCAAACAAATAGTAAAAACACAATTAAAATTAAACTAAAAACACATGAATAATTTCCAATACAATGATAAAAACATGGTAAAATAGTACAGCTAAGCCAATGGTAAATAAAAAGTAATATGATAGAAGTGAGTTTTAAGAAGAGACCTAAAAGAGGATACTGACTCAGTTCCACAGCTGTGAGGCCCGAACTAAAATCAATTCTAAAACTCACAAGTGTACTCCATTACACGTTTTAGAAGGGCAATTTTAGGTTAAAAAAGTGGTAACACTTTACAATAAGGGTACATTAATTAATGGTTAGTTAATGCTTAATAAGGGTTAACTAACCATTAGTTAACTGTTAACTAATGTGTCTAGTAAGCATTTACTAATGGTGTTCATGTTAACTAAGGTATTAATTACTACTTTATTTAATGTTTATAAATATCCTTTATTAACCTTAGTTAATGCATTAATTAAGCATGAACCAAAAGTTGATTCATATAATAATAAGTAACTGTTTATTTTTGTAGTAACATTACTTAAGCATAATTAACCATTTATTAATGCTCTTTGTGACCCTTATTGTAAAGTGGGAACAATTTATCCATTAAGTGACACTTAATAAATGCACCCCAGTGCTGAATAGGCATTACTGAAGTATAATTAACCATAATAGGCATTACTTAAGTGTGATTAACCATTCATTAATGGACTTTGTGACCCTTATTGTAAAGTGGGAACCATATATCATGAATTAACACTTTATAAAGGCATACTGGTGCTGATTAAGCATCACTTAAGCATACTTAACCATTTATTAATATTATTTGTGACCCTTATTGTAAAGTGGGAACCATTTATCACTTGTTACACTTAGTAAATGCAAAATAGTGCTTAATAAGGATTACCTAAGTACAATCCATCAATCAACAATGCTCTTTGTGACCCGTGTAAATTCTCTATAACATACTGAAAATACTAAAATATGTCCAACTGGAATCAATTCATGACAACAATCTGTTAGACACAATTCAGTCACAATTTTAAAAAGAAAGAAAATTTGATTTTATTTAGAATCTTTAGTTTTATTTGGAAACACGGCTCTCACATTTGACATGAATACCGTCAAAGAACTCAAAATTGTTTCTTCAATAAATTATATCCAGTTTAATAATTTTCTCTAAAAGGAACACACAGGAGGAAATGGATTACTAACAGCAATGGTGAAACAAGACACACTGACTCGGCAGTTAGGTTTAACAGGTTAATGTAAAATATATGTATTTTCTACTCTCTTCCTTGAAGTGTATATCATTGTTGCAACATAAATAAAAATAAAATATACTAAGAACATAACAGTTCCATTTTAATTATGGACTGAAGATAAAACTAAATAATGACCACTCTATTGTGACTCAACACTAGTTTAACCTGGCCCTATCATTGTTATTTGAATGGCCACATATGTATTTCAGTTAACCTTTATTTATAGTCTCTAGCTCTCATTAGATCCTGTTCTTGGGTTTGCTGGCCATTCCAGGCCTGCTGTGCTCCTCTCCAAATGAAGCAGCTGGAATCCAAGAATCTCGTCTAGTCACCCAGTTGATGTAGGCTACATAGAAAAAAAGAAAATAATCACTGAACAGTTCAAATGCATTTTTGTTTCCTTTATCTAACTCATTATAGCATAGCATTACAGTTCCACATTATGTATTATTATTATGATTGTAACATCATGCCTATCATTGCTTAACTGAACTATCTTTTATTTTAATCAGATAAAATTCTCACTGAACTTTTAACAAGTTGACACTATTTTTTCATTCAAAAAACATGTAATCTCTATGACCATTCTACACAACACATGCTCCGCTTTAGCTCATTTTAGCATGAAATAGCAACATGCATTTTGAATATGGAATAATGCTAACATTTATTCACATACGGGTTGGAGTCCATGAACACACACTTTATTTAGCCACCGCTACATTTACTGCTAAAAGTTACCTGTGAAGCTAACCAGTGCATGCTAACGCTGCTATAGTAGTGTGCTAGCTGCGACGCTAATGCTAACCTTGCTATGCTAGCGGGATGCCGGCTCGCGTTGCTAATATATTTCACAGTATTCTTACATACACACAACTATATCACCTCACTAACACCTTAGTTAACTCACCAATAATTTTGTTTGGCTAATGGCAGCATAATTGTAACCACCACAGGTCTTTTGTGTGAGAATAATGGGTCGATCAAGCTAGCTGGTTGAGCACATAGCTGCTGCTTTTACTGACCAGGGACACATCCGTCTTTTTATCCTCCCAGTGGCCAGGATCCAGTAAAAAAGGAGATCTATAGGTGATAATATGATCAATAAAGGGCTATTGATAATCAACAATGGCTGTAGAGGGAATGCATGTATGCAATGTATTTTCAACGTTGGGAAGGTGAAAATATGTTTGGAGACTTTACTTTAGAAAAATATTTCTTTACAAACCTTATTGACATTATGATTACCCACGTTTTTCAAGCACTTGAACTCGCCCAGCGATCAGACAGCAAGAAAGATGGACATACATGTGTCTGGACAGTAAAGCAGCAGCTATGTGCTAAGAGTACTTGTCAGCTTGACCGACCCATTATTCTCAGAAAAGACCCGTGGAGGTTTCAATTATGCTGCCATTAGCCCAACGAAATTATTGGTGAGTTAACTAAGGGTGTATTCACACATGCCGTGTTTAGTTTGGTTGAAACAAACTCAGGTGCACTTCCGCCTTCGGTGTGCATCTTTCAGGCAGGTGTGAATACAGCAATCGCACTCGGGGGCGGACCAAACAAGCGCTCCGAGACCCAGCTGAAGAGGTAGTCTCGGTGCGTTTCCAAACGCACTCTGCTGCAGTTTGTTTGTGGTGTGAATTTGTCCGGACTCGATCCGACCCAAATGCAAGAATCACTGTGCCTTTTCTTTTTTAATAAATTGCCGTCAGCTTCACATTATAGGTAAGTGTTGTTGTCACCATTGTTAGGACGATAAGTTGTGGTTTGACCGGGAGCCCAGAACAATATATTACATTTGATCGAGAGGACGCGTAAAAATGCTGAATGTGTTCAGCGATCAGATGAAGGAGAGGGGAGCATCTCCCGCACAGTGCCAACAGGTTCACGCTGCGCAAGAAGTGTGTGTTTTTATTTTGCTTCCCATGTACGGGACCGTCAATACTATCCCCGTGTCAGTTTGGAGCTGAACTGCGCCGAACTGACACCCAGCAGATAAATCAAATCAAATCAAATTAGTTTTATTTGTATAGCCCAAAATCACAAATACATTTGTCTCAGTGGGCTTTACATTTCATAAAATATGATATATGATACAATATGACACCCTGCCCTTACACCCTTAGCTCGGCTGAGAAAAAACTCCTAGTAAAAACCCTTTACCGGGAATAAAAAAAAAATTGAAGAAATCTCAGGGAGAGTCGACAGAGTAAGGGATCCCTCTCCCAGGACGGACATACTGCAATAGATGTCATAAGTAGAGAAAATCACGAAGGAATTTGATCATTGACCAGGTGATTAGATGGTAATACTAAGTAAAGTGTGAATAGTGTGGATGCAGGAAGACTTCAGATGCTGCCAGAGGATCCACACTGTCTCCACCAGGGAAAACTAAGGTTTCCAGCGCCGGGATTACATCCCACGTCTCCAGGTGCCGTCCTTAACCAATGCAACATCTTTCGCGTTGATGGTCCATTCTCAGATGTTACCGGAGGGGGGACCAGATCCACACCGTCTCGTCACGACCAGGATAAACTGGAAGGCAACCAGTGAGCAAAGCAAAAATTAATTTAAAGATTGAACAAGCAAGCGAGTAGAAAGAGTACTATCCTGATGGACGGTGAATCAGTGCTGATGTGAGGCAATAGCAGGCGGGGAGCATCCGTTCCTAGGACAGATGATTCCGCACAGAACTCGGAGTCAGTCGAGTAGCATGGAGAGTGCTTGGTAGACAGAGAGAGAGAACCCCCGGGGCAACGCTCAGCCAATCATGGAAGATAGACAGAGGAGAACAAATGTCAGAGAAAGGGTATCAGTTATGCAATTAGCGTCGGCAGGACAATTTTTCAGTGGGAGGACAACCGGTACTCAGGCCCAGACAAACCGAGACCGAGGCAGCTCCTCAGGCTGTTAATAATAACGCTATAACAATGTTAAACAATATGAACACAATTAACATTAAATTACATTGATTTACACTTTACCGTTCCCCACCAACACACAATCGGTGCCAGCCCCCCAAACCCAGAGCCTGCCCCCCAGCACCCCGCCCCCAGAGAGCACGCCCCAGTGGGGCACTAGTAGAGAATAGACAGTATAGAATAGGGAAATAGCCAAATGCACCGCTGCCACGAGGAGCAACCACAGCCGAAACCCCTTGAGGGGCGGCCCGTACAGCCCACTCGGGCCCGCCGGACCGGCCATGCCCCGCCCACGCATCCGCCGCCACCATTGGCACACCCAGAGCTAGGACCGGCCGGAGGAGCACCGACGCCGAGCAGCGAAACACAGACACCGACAGCGACGCCACAGAGAGGACCGCCAGGCAGGGATAAATGATTAAAACAGTTTAAAAACAGTTAAAACGCAAATTGCATAGATTGCTTCTATCCGCCCCATGACAATCTATTATCTCCCGAGGCGGTCAAAAGCAACCCGCGTCAAACGACATCGCAGTGCCCACCTACCAGTGCAACAATTACACAATCTGCACCCGATGCCCCATTTCCACCCCACCCAACGGTCCAGTCAGGCAATAGCACGGCGCCACTGCAGACGCCTGAGCACGCACCCCGACACCACCACCCCCCCGGCCACCCCCAGCCTAGAGCACACCAATGACAGCGGCAGGCAGCGCCGCCGCCCCAGTGCCCCACCCCCTGCCCAACCCCGTCAGCCGACATGACCACCCAGCCAAGCCCCGGAGGCCGCCGCGACCGCATGTCCGGAGGCAAGGCATGGTCCCACCCCACAGCATCGGTGCCCACGGTCAGACGCCAATTTGCCCCAGCCCGAGCGGCCAGGGCAGCCCACCGGAGCAGCCCAAGACCGGCACCTACCCCAGAGCAAACTCCCCCCCAGCAGAGGCCAGAGAACCGACCCCAGACAGGGTGACCCGCCACCGACCCCGCGCCAGCAGAGAGGTGGACGAGCGCTAACCAAAGGTTAATTCAAAGAGATAAGTCTTAAGTTTAGACTTGAACACCTCGATAGACTCAGATTGTCAGATCTCTATCGGGAGTGTGTTCCATAACGAAGGAGCTCGATACGAGAAAGCCCTGCTGCCGGCAGCTTTCTTAACTCTGGGGACAGACAGGAGCTCTGCAGTTGTAGACCGTAGTGCCCGTGATGGGTCATATCGCGCAACTAGGTCAGACAAATATGAAGGTGCAAGCCCATTTAATGCCTTATAGGTCAATAGCAGCACCTTAAAGTCGGATCTGACATGAACCGGAAGCCAGTGGAGCGACTCAACAACGGAGGTGATGTGGTCGTATTTTCTAGTTCTGGTCAAAAGCCTTGCCGCAGCATTTTGTACCTTTTGTAAGCTTCGAGTACTTGCCCTGGGCAACCCAGACAGTAGTACGTTACAATAGTCAAGCCGAGAAGATTCGAAGGCGTGTATTAATATTTCCACATCAGCCATGGACAGACTGGATCGTATTTTTGATATATTCCGTAAGTGAAAAAACACAGTTTTGGTAATCTCTTTGACGTGTTGATCAAAGGACAGATACACAGCTCAATCAGCTGTGTTAAGGCATGAGCCTATTCTTCTCGCGAGTCGCACGTCCAGCAGCAAAAATACAGTAAAAATGATGTTTCACATCGTAGACTACAAGCCACGTGGCATTGTCATAGGGCTTCATTATAACCATATGAAACAACAATAATTTGATCTTTTTCTTCTTTATTTATAGGCTAGATGTGGCCTTTTTATTATTTTTAACCCCATATTGAATCAATGATATATTTCGCAGTTTTTATTTCGTTCTTCCTGCTTTTCTCCACCCTAGAAAGTCTGTCCAATGAATGAGAGACCTCAGATCATGTGTGGTTTTGCCTCGTAATGCTGGTTCACTTACAAAAGGGGCAATATGAAAGTGGACCACACCAAACAAAAAAAATCTAAACTCTATTTGGTCTGGACCAAAGCAAGTGAACTAGCGGACTTTCCCTGTGTGAATACACCCTAAGGTATTCGTGAGATGACATAGTGGTGTGTATGTAAGAAATTTATAATGTGAAATATATTAGCTACACAGCCTCCCGCTAGCATAACAACGTTAGCATTAGCATCGCAGCTAGCTTGCATATGAGCACCGTTAGCATGAGGTTTGCGCTGGCTAGCTTCACAGGTAACTTTTAGCAGTAATTGTAGCGGTGGCTAAATAAAGTGTGTGTTTATAGACACCAAACCATATGTGAATACATGTTAGAATTTTCCATATTCAAAGTGCATGTTGCTATTTCAGGCTAAAATGGGCTTAAGGGGAGCATGTGTTGTGTAGAATAGTCATAGAGATTAGAGCTACATGTTTTTTTTTTAATGAAAAACTAGTGTCAAAGTTCAGTGAGAATTGTATTTGATTAATGTACCAAATATATTTCAGTTGAACAATGCAAGGCATTATGTTATAATAATACATAATTTGGAACTGTAATGCTTCAGAATGATTCAGATAAAAGGAAACAAAAATGCATTTGAACTGTTTACTGATTATTTTCTTTTTTTCCATGCACATCAACTGGGTGATTTGACAAGATTCTTGGATTCCAGCCAAGCCCCAACCTCAGCGATTTTTACCGGCATCCAATAAGGAAGTGACCTACAACTGTAGAAACCAGAAAGTGCCACTGGGGGTGGCGCCAAGACGAGCAGTTTTTCTTTGACTCACTTGTTAGAAAGGCCGTTTTTATTAAACCTATTTACAGCCTGGGCCAGAAAACCATTTTAGTCTGTATGTTTAGGTCATATCGCCATGACAACACTGAGGGGGGTGAATTTTTTTGGCCCACGCTAGTTTTTATTCTTTTGGAGGTAAAAATGTATTGCCGCGATCTCTTGAGTGACAGCTCTCCTCACTTTTCCTCGGAGGTATACTGTACGTCAGCTATCTCCCTCCCCCTAGTCTGGCTTGACCACTCCCGCCAGCGTCTATTAAGCGCTGGCATCGGCAAACAACGCTACGCCTCCATTGGCTGCTTCCCGGGGTTAGCCCCGCCGTAGATGATTATGATTGGTTTAAATAAATAAAAACAGGCCAGCCCAGTTTCCCCCCGAATAGACGGCTCTAAACGGAGTGCTTCCAGACCATACTACTTGCTGTAATTTGGTCTGGCTTTGCGAGACTACCCTCCCCCCGACGTGACATCGATTCCCCTTTTCGGCAAGAGGAGTGAGGCGGAGTAAAAATCTCACAAGATGGCGACGCGCACAAACCAGGATTATTGGATGCCGTGTGAATAACTGAGGTCAGCCCGGATGCTACATCCATATTATTTACTATCTATGATTCCAGCTGCTTCATTTGGAGAGCAGCACAGCAGGCCTGGAGTGGCCAGCAAACCCAAGAACTGGATTCTAAAGAGAGCGAGAGATTATAAATTAACTGATCTTTCAAGTATAAATAAAGGTTAAATGATATCATGTGCTCATTCAAATAACAATGATAAGGTTAAACAAGTGTTTAGTCACAATGGAGTGATCATTATTTTGTTTTATCATCAGTCCATAATTAAAAATGGAACTGTTATGTTCTTAGTGTATTTTATTTTTGTTTATGTTGCAACAATGATATACACTTCAAGGAAGAGAGTAGAAAATACATATATTTTACATTTACCTGTTAAACCTAACTGCTGAGTCAGTGTGTCTTGTTTCACCACCATTGATGTTAGTAATCCATTTCCTCCTGTTTGTTCCTTTCAGAGAAAATCATTGAACTGGATATAATTTGTTGAAGAAACTATTTTGGAGTTCTTTGACTGTATTCATGTCAAATGTGAGAGCCGTGTTTCCAAATAAAACTAAAGATTCTAAATAAAATAGCATTTTCTTTCTATATTTTAGTATTTTCAGTATGTTATAGAGACTTTACACAGGTCACAAAGAGCATTGTTGATTGATGGATTGTATTTAGGTAATCCTTATTAAGCACTATTTTGCATTTATTAAGTGTAACAAGTGATAAATGGTTCCCACTTTACAATAAGGGTCACAAATAATATAATAAATGGTTAATTATTCTTAAGTGATGCTTAATCAGCACCAGTATGCTTTTATAAAGTGTTAATTCATGAGAAATGGTTCCCACTTTACAATAAGGGTCACAAAGTCCATTAATGAATGGTTAATTACACTTAAGTAATGCCTATTATGGTTCATTATACTTCAGTAATGCCTATTCAGCACTGGTGTGCATTTATTAAGTGTCACTTAATAGATAAATTGTTCCCACTTTACAATAAGGGTCACAAAGAGCATTAATAAATGGTTAATTATGCTTAACTGATGTTACAAAAATTACATTGATTAACAGTTAATTAATGCTTATTATTATATGAATCAACTTTTGGTTCATGCTTAATTAATGCATTAACTAAGGTTAATAAAGGATATTTATAAACATTGAATAATGTAGTAATTAATACCTTAGTTAACATGAACACCATTAGTAAATGCTTACTAGACACATTAGTCAACAGTTAACTAATGGTTAGTTAACCCTTATTAAGCATTAACTAACCATTAATTAATGTACCCTTATTGTAAAGTGTTGCCAAAAAGTATTTTCACTTGTTTGTATCAGGATGCCCCAGCAGAGACCAGACTCTCCTGAACCCAGCTGTGTGTCTTTGAAGAGTGACCGGTCTATGAAACCTCCTCTTGAGTTTAAAGGTGGAAAATCTGCTTCTCAAAGGTGAGAATCTGATATCCAGTATCAGACAAGGATTTACCTTGGAGTTCAAGTTGACATCATGACAGAACGCCTTTAATACGTTGTGTACAGATTTGTGTCTATAAATGTTGTTAATGTTTATGTTTACTTCACAGAGTTCAGCAGCAGAGCTCAGAGGTTCCTAGTGGTCAGTCTGGCCAGCATTATCAAACACACCTGGACTCTACGTTTATGGTATGTCCATGTAGCAACACTGTTTTTCTATGATTCACATGTGTACAATCAGTCTTAATTAAATGTTCAGTAAGTTTATCATTTTGTTTCAGCTACTGGAGGAGAACATCGTCACTTATGTGAAGCATGAACTAAAGAGAGTCCAGGGGTTTCTGTTTCAAGATTACCCAGAATGTTTAGAGAGTCAGAGTGAGGATGAAGAGGTGGTGGGTGGTGAGGATGAGGAGCAAAGGAGGAACAACAGAGAGGCTTTTCTGAAAATCACACTGAACTTCCTGAGGAGTATGAAGCAGGAGGAGCTGGCCAACCATCTGCAGAGCAGTAAGAGGAGTTTACATTTCATGAGAAATTAGACTTTTAATTTCCAGACATGGCTTTAAATATGCTGTTCGTTCTGATGGATAAGGAAGAACTACGCCGCAATAAAGTATTCATATCCTATTTTCGTTTTTGTATTCAGATGATTTCACTGATTTCATTTGTCTCTTATTTATTTAGGAACTAAAGCTTCAGTGTGCCAACGTAAACTTAAGTCTAACCTGAAAGAGAGGTTCCAGTGTGTGTTTGAGGGGATTGCTGAAGCAGGAAACCCAACTCTTCTGAATCTGATCTACACAGAGCTCTACATCACAGCCGGAGGGACTGGAGAGGTCAATAATGAACATGAGGTAAGACAGATCGAAACAGTACACAGGAAACCACACAGACCAGAAACAAAAATCAGACTAGAAGACATCTTTAAAGCTGCACCTGGAGGAGATGAACCAATCAGAACAGTGATGACAAAGGGAGTGGCTGGCATTGGGAAAACGGTCTTAACACAGAAGTTCACTCTGGACTGGGCTGAAAACAAATCCAACCAAGACATAGAATTCACATTTCCATTCACTTTTAGAGAGCTGAATGTTCTTAAAGAAAAAAAGTACAGCTTGGTTGGACTTATCCATGATTTCTTTACTGAAACCAAAGCAGCAGGAATCTGCATGTTTGAAGAGTTCCAGGTTGTGTTCATCTTTGATGGTTTGGACGAGTGTCGATTTCCACTGGACTTCCACAACAATGAGATCCTGACTGACGTTACACAGTCCACCTCAGTGGATGTGCTGCTTACAAACCTCATCAGGGGGAAACTGCTTCCCTCAGCTCGCCTCTGGATAACCACACGACCTGCAGCATGCAATCAGATCCCTCCTGACTGTGTTGGCATGGTGACAGAGGTTAGAGGGTTCACTGACCAACAGAAGGAGGAGTACTTCAGGAAGAGATTCAGAAAGAAGAAGCAGGCTAGCAGAATAATATCTCACATCAAGACATCACAAAGCGTCCACATCATGTGCCACATCCCAATCTTCTGCTGGATCACTGCTACAGTTCTGGAGGATGTGCTGAAGACTGGAGAGAAGGTAGAGCTCCCCGATACACTGACTGAGATGTACATCCACTACCTGGTGGTTCAGTCCCAACTGAAGAATGTCAAGTATGATGGACAAGCTCCGACAGATCCACACTGGAACAAAACAAGCAGAAAGATGATCAAGTCTCTGGCAAAACTGGCTTTTGAGCAGCTGCTGAAAAGAAACTTGGTGTTCAATGAATCAGACCTAAAAGAGTGTGGCATAGACATCAGAGCAGCCTCACTATATTCAGGAGTGTTCACACAGATCTTCAAAGAAGAGCGAGGTCTGTACCAGGACAAGGTGTTCTGCTTCGTCCATCTGAGCGTTCAGGAATTTCTGGCTGCTCTTCATGTCCATCACACATTCATAAACTCTGGAGTTAATCTGCTGTCAGAAAAACAAACAACACCCAGGTGGGTTAAACGTTTGAAAGAAAATCCTGAAATAATACATCTCCACCAGTCTGCTGTGGACATGGCCTTACAGAGCCCAAATGGACACTTTGACTTGTTCCTCCGCTTCCTCCTTGGTCTTTCTCTGGACACCAATCAGAAACATCTACGAGGTCTGCTGAAAGAGGCAAAAAGCAGCTCTCAGGCCAGGCTAACTGTTGATTACATCAAGGATAAGATCTTCCAGAATCCGCCTCCAGAGAAAATCTTCAATCTGTTTCACTGTCTGGATGAACTGAAAGATCATTCTCTAGTGGAGTATATCCAACAGTCCCTGAGATCAGGACATCTCTCCACAGACACAATGAGTCAGTCTGAGTGGTCAGCTCTGGGCTTCATCTTACTGTCATCAGAAAAGGATCTGGACCTGTTTGACCTGAAGAAATTCTCTGCTTCAGAGAAGGCTCTTCTGGGGCTGTTTCCAGTGGTCAAAGCCTCCAACAAAGCTCTGTACGTGCAAACATAACTGACCAGGTCTTATGTAGTGTTTCATCATATTTTATAGGTAATTCTTCTCTTTCTCGTTGACTGATGAAATATGTTTTCAGGCTGAATGGCTGTAAACTCTCAAAGAGAAGCTGTGCAGCTCTGTCCTCAGTTCTCAGCTCCCAGTCCTCTAGCCTGAGAGAGCTGGACCTGAGTAACAACAACCTGCAGGATTCAGGAGTAAGTCTGCTGTCGGAAGGACTGAAGGGCTCACAATGTAGACTGGAAAATCTCAGGTTAGTGTTCAGATGGTTTGATATGATAACCGTTTGAGCTCTTATTCATTTGAAACATTCATTATTAAATTTACTGACTGACTATTCTCTTCAGGCTAAATCACTGTAAACTCTCAACAAGAAGCTGTGACGCTCTATCCTCAGCTCTCAGCTCCAAGTCCTCTAGGCTGAGAGAGCTGGACCTGAGTAACAACAACCTGAAGTATTCAGGAGTAAAGTTGCTTTCTGCCGGACTCAAGAGACAACAAAGTACACTGGAAACTCTCAGGTTTGTGTTTACTTGTTTTTCTTATAAAACCAAATCTACTTCAAATAGTACTTATTGAATTGACTGTTTGTTATTTATTTTTTGTCTGAAATTCCTCCCCAGACTGAGTGGCTGTAGACTCTTAGAGAGAAGCTGTGGAGTTCTGTCAACAGTTCTAAGCTCTCAGTCCTCTAGTTTGAGAGAGCTGGACCTGAGTAACAACAATCTGCAGGATTCAGGAGTGAAGCTACTCTGTGCTGGACTTAAGGATCAAAACTGTAGACTGACGATTCTCAGGTTTGTGTTTGGTCTTTACGATGAAGGACCCTCTATTACTCTTATTTGGTTTTGATGTGTTATACAGTGCTGTGTGAAAGTTTGTGAACCCCTTGAACCTTTTGGAATTTTATTTATTTTTACCATTATTAATTCATTTTTATCAATACCAGTATTTTTATATGAAATAACAGATGTTTCTTTATCAATTAAAAAATTTTCTTTTCCAGAAATCAATTGTTAAAACAGATAAAACAAATTATTTGACAATTGTTGTATGTGCAAAACTGTGTGAACCCTGAGCTGCATTGCTTAAATCGAGCAGGTAAACACAATCAGGTGGGCCAAATTGAGTCATGAAATGGACCAATGTAGTGAGAGATCTTGGGGCGACCGTGGCTCAGGTGGTTAAGCGGGTTGGCCAATGATCCAAGGGTTGGCGGTTCGATCCCCGCTCTGCCACCTGTGTCATGGTTGTTGTGTCCTTGGGCAAGACACTTCACCCACCTTGCCTCGTGTATGACTGCTGTATGTTTGAGGTGGTGGTCGGAGGGGCCGTAGGCGCTGAATGGCAGCCACGCTTCCGTCAGTCTGCCCCAGGGCAGCTGTGGCTACTATTTACCACCACCGGTATGAATGTGTGAATGAATGGAACCTGGAATCCTGTGAAGTGTCTTTGAGTGCCTTGAAAAACGCTATATAAATCCAATCCATTATTATTATTAAGGAAGAAATTGGGCGGCACTAGATAAAACAGAGATAAAACCAGGTCAGTTTAGGCTCACCAAAGTGAACCCATACAGGTCAGACTTGCTAAAAGGGAAACAAATCTCTGAGGATCTCAGGAATAGAGTTTTGATGCTGCACATTTGTCTGGGGACAGCTATAAATTATTTAAAAAAAAGTTTGAGCTCCATCGGTCCACCATGAGGCAAATCATCTAAATGGAGAGATTTAAAATTGACTGAACATCTGCCTAGAAGTGGACTTCCTTCAACAATATCCATAAGCGCCACAAGAAAAGTGATTTTTCAGTTAAAAGCCAACCCACATTACATCTAGTGATCATCTCTTGCAGCATCTGGGACAGATGTGCATGGTTCCATAATAAGAAGAAAACTCAGTCAAAATGGCTTTCATGGTAGGGTTGCTAAAGAAGCCTCTGCTCTCAAAAAAGAACAAAACTGCTTGTCACAACTTTGCCAGAGAGCACCTGGAGATATCTGAAGTCTTATTCTGTGGACAGATTAGTCCAAAATTGAACTGTTTGGTCATAACCAAAACCGCCATGTTTGGGCAAAAACGCAACTCTGCCTACCACCAAGAGAACCTTCTCCCAAGTGAAGAATGGTGGTGTCAAATTGTCTGCAAATCTCCAGATGTAATGTTTGGGTTGGCTTTTACCTGAAAAATCACTTTTCTTGTGATGCTTGGGGATATTTTTGAAGGAAGTCCACTTCTAGGCAGATGTTATGTCACTCTTAAAGCTCTCCATTTGTAGATGATTTGCCTCACGGTGGACCGATGGAGCTCAAATTTTTTTATATGAATTTATAGCTGTCCCCAGACAAATGTGCAACATCAAAACTCTATTTCTGAGATCCTCTGAGATTTTTTTCCCTTTTAGCATTTCTGACCTGTATGGGTTCACTTTGGTGAGCCTAAACTGGCATCTCTGTTTTATCTAGTGCCGCCCAATTTCTTCCCTAAAGATCTCTCATTACATTGGTTTATTTCATCAATCAATTTGGCCCAACTGATTGTGTTAACCTGCTCGGTTTAAGCAATGCAGCTCAGGGTTCACAAACTTTTGCACATACAACAGTTGGCAAATCATTTGTTTTATGTCTTTTAACAATTGATTTCTGGAAAAGAAAAATGTTGAATTGATAAACAAACATGTTATTTCACATAAAAATACTAGTATTGATAAAAATGAATTAATAATGGTAAAAATAAATAAAATTCCAAAAGGTTCAAGGGGTTCACAAACTTTCACACTACACTGTATAATTGGCTGACTGGAAATCCCTTTCAGGTTGAGTGGCTGTATATTGTCACTGGGAGGTTCTGAAAGTCTGTCCTCAGTTTTCAGCTCCCAGTCCTCTAGTCTGAGAGAGCTGGACCTGAGTAACAATGACCTACAGGATTCAGGAGTGAGTCTACTCTCTGCTGGACTGAAGAGTCCACACTGTAAACTGGAATCTGTCAGGTCGGGGTGTGACTATTTTTGGATATTCACCCTTTAACAATTATATTCCGTTTATATAAATGACGTTTGATTGACTGATTGAAATACTTCTCCAGGCTGAGTGGCTGTAACCTCTCGAAGAGAAGCTGTGAATCTCTGTCCTCAGTTCTCAGCTCCCAGTCCTCTTGTCTGAGAGAGCTGGACCTAAGTAACAACAACCTGCAGGATTTGGGAGTGAAGATTTTGTTTGCTGGACTGCAGAGCCCACAAGGCACATTGGAAAATCTCAGGTTAGTGTTCTGGGGCCGTATTCACAAAACATTTTAAGGCTAAGAGTAGGTCCTAACGTGCTGATTTAGGAGTAACTCTCAAAAATAAGGGGCGTTTCACTCCTAATTTTAGGACTCCTAACTTTTCAAGATAAGTGTAATTCACAAAGCATTTTAGCGCTAAAACTAGCTCCTAAATCTATAAAAAGCGAGGACTCCTAAGTCACTAAGAGTAAATCACAGACAACCATTTGATGGTGTTTTGGAGAGATTTAATGCTAGTGAGCTTTATAAAAGGTACCTTTAATAGCTGTAAGGGTTTAATGATCTTAGTAAAGCTATATTTAGAAAGTATAGACACATTTATATTTATTATATTGTTATAAAAAAATATTTATTAAGTTCATTTTCCTCCAGTTGCTTTGGGTTTATGATGCACTGAAAGTTACTGTTGGTGTCACGTTTGGGTTTAATTTCCTACTAGAGTAGGCCTATATGTGGCGCTTCGCAGCATCTCCTCCGTTCCACAGATCCGCTACTGTATAGTTGCGCGTCTCGCCTTTTTCCTTCCGCATGTACTTTACGATTTCGCCGGCTGTTGTTTCTAAATTGTGAATTTCCTGGTTTGTCGCTGTCTGACTATTACTGCATAGTCCGCCATTGAGAGAAATACAGTGAGAGTGCATGGCGTGCAGCTGTTCAATGAGGATATTTTTCCGATTCAAATCATTGTCAAATTTAAAATGAATAGACCTATGTGGCGCTATTGTAGGTTAATTGTGAACGAATGTGTGGGAAACCCTGCAGTATCTTGGTTTCATGTTAAACCAGTGTCACTTGTCATTAATTGTATATAAAAACTCTTTACTTTAATACAGCGACACGATATGGATATCTCCCACAGTGTTTCCATCATAAATTCACTCTTAGCTCTCATTCCCTCTCAGCCAATCACTGTGGGCATAGAAGGTATGAACATGACATCATCCATAGCAACAGGGTCAACACCGCCCTCTAGTCTTAGCTTAGGAGTCCCTCCCATTCCTTAGTAAAAGTTGTTCTTATCAGCTTTGTGAATAGGTTTTAAGAAATTACTCCTTACTAAGAACTTTTAGTGCTCCTTAGGAGAACTCTTAGCGCTAAGATAAAATGTTTTGTGAATACGGCCCCAGATGGTTTAAAATTATTATATATTTTTTTAAATGTATTTATTAATTATGGAATTGACTTTCTGGAATTTCTCTTTAGGCTGAATTGCTGTGAACTCTCAGAGATAAGCTGTAAAGCTATCGCCTCAGTTCTCAGCTCCCAGTCTTCTAGTCTGAAAGAGCTGGATCTGAGTAACAACAACCTGCAGGATTCAGGAGTGAGGCTACTCTCTGCTGAACTGGAGTGTGCACACTGCAGACTTGAAGGTCTCAGGTCAGGCTTTAATTTTTAAACAATCCTCTTATTTAAGTAGTTTAGTGTCCCTTAGAACCTGAATACTGTGTTGGTGGGTACCAATGTGTAGTTTGAAAAGACTCTGCCAAGTCCCAGCAGGATTTCATCTCTATATAATCGTCTAAGCTCACACTTAGACCATTGTTACAGATAAGTGAATATGTGAAAGAATATTGTGTAGTCGTAGGAAAACAGAATCTGAACATTGACAACGTTTATGCTGAGAGAGCTCCTCCCCCCTTAATAAACACACATGCACATTGTGTGGTAGTTAAATCAACAATATGAATTATTTAAGAAGGAGGTTGGGTTGGAGAAGGGACCTGCAACAGGAAACTGCGTTTGTATAAACACAATCCCATTTGTTTGTGTGTTTAGTCTGTCAGGCTGTCTGATCACAGAGGCAGGTTGTGCATCACTGGCCTCAGCTTTGAGCACCAACCCCTCCCATCTGAGACAGCTTGACCTGAGCTACAATCATCCAGGAGACTCAGGACTGAATCTGCTGGTTGTTCAAATGAAGGATCCACACTGGAAACTGGACTCTCTTAGGTATGGGCAGTGGTACAAAACACCTCACTGTTTCTCTGTCACCTGAGGAACTCGGGTTCACTTTTAATGGTGGATATATAAGAGAAGGTGTATGAAGTAGATTTTGACTTTGTTTCCTTCTCCAGGATGGACCATGATGGACTGGAAAGACTCAAACTTGGCCTGAGGAAGTGTGAGTTGGATATAAGTTTTATTAATGACAATACAGCTGCACGATTCACTAGATTACAAATGTTCTTAACTAAATGAAGAGTTTCTCCAGAGTTTCAATCAGGATTTAAATCTTTGGGTCCTCATGACAAAAAAAAAACATTAATATTTCAAAGCAGAATATTTGTGACATCTTGCCTCTCATGTTCAGCTACTGTTAATGGTGTTAGAACTGGATTGTTGAGTTTTAATTTTGTCAAACATCAACACAGTTGAATATGTTTGAATGATTTACTGTCAGTATTTGTCAGTTAAGTTGTAAATAAATCAACAACAACAATCTTACAATTTGGTCACAGGGCTATCCGACCACAATATGATTCTGATCGTAAGAAAACTCTCAAAAAATAGATCAAATTTAGTAACCTACCCAAAGTTAGATCAGTTTAAAATCCCGAAAAATCAGTTACCTAGTCTGGAAAATGCAATGATGATAATTGTACTTCTTTCATGGTGAAACTTGAAAACAACTATACAGAGTTTTATGAGGAAAATGAAATGTAAACCAGGCAAAAGAAACCATCTACCTTGGATAAATGACACTATACGGTCACTTATGAAACAGAGGGATCATGCCCTTAAGGTGGCTCTCAAAAATAAACTGGCTCATGAAAGGCGGTCTTATACCACACTAAGAAACAAGGTTTTAAAAGAACTCAGGCAGGCAAAGGCAACATTTTTCCTTAATGCTATTCGTGAAGCTAGGGGGAATACCAAAGAAATCTGGAAGAATTTAAAAAAATTAACAGGGAAATCAAATGCCATCAGTAAACCAATAGAACTAAACATAGGGGGAAATGTAACAAAGGATTCAAGTCAAGTGGCAGCAACATTTAATTCTTATTTTATAAACTCAACAACAACTCTGTCTCAGAATTTTTCTGGATCAAATTACTCTGTCACCCCTCTAGATGCAGATGCTCCCATTCTGAGTTTTAGAGGAGTTACCAACTCCAAAGTGAATATGATTATATCCTCTCTTAATGGCCAAGGGCAAAGGATGTATATGGGATGGACACAGTATTTATTAAAGCTCATAAGGAGGCACTCATCCCTTACATCTCAAATATTGTAAATTGTTCTATACATGAAGGAGTATTTCCCAGCTCCTGGAAGACTGCTATAATTACACCAGTATTCAAATCTGTCATTAGCAACTACAGACCCATAAGCATTCTTCCAGCTGTATCAAAAAAAAATCAAATTGTTGTAGATTTGAATAGCCTCTATTTCAGGTTTGCTGAGCAGATAGTCTTAAAGGTTCACGAGGAAGAAGTAGAACCTCCCTAGATGGACGTGTGTTTGACTTGGTATGAAACGATCTGTCTATTTGTAGATATGATACACTTGATACCCCCCACACATGAGAATATAAGACACTGTTCTGTAACTAATGAGTAGTGCCATTGCGGCCTCCAGCCCGCTGCTTCGATGCTCCATGAAATCCTCTGTAAATGTCCTGGTGAATCTCCTGAAATAAACCTCTTTGAAACACATTGATGCTGTCCAGGCCTCACCCTTTGTCTTGGTCGCCATGGGGGATTCGGCTACCACAAAATTCATATCACAATTGTCAAATCTTCATAAAATATGATTTGTTAAACTGGGAAAACATGATTAAGTTTGCAGACTTTCATGGTATGGCTCCCCCTCCGCTAAAGGAATTTGTTAAACAAAATATAAACTCTTCCACCAGAGCATCCAGAGGGGATTGTAAAATACCATATAGAAAAAGTTATTTTGGGCAGTCAGCCTTTTCCTATCGAGCAGCACATACTTGGAATACCATACCCACAGAACTAAGGAACATTACATCACTCAAATCCTTCTCAAAATCTATAAAAAACTGGTTACTGACAAATCAAATATGCGTCCATAATAATCTGGGATAGTGTGTTTGTCTTTGTGTTTACTAATTGTGTTTGTGTCTGAGTTTATGCTCCTTGTTTGTATACCCTTGTTTGTGCTTATGTGTTTTTGTCTGCATTCATGCCACTTGTATGCTCCTTGTCTGTGCTTTTTGTCTTTCTTTAAATGCTTATTTGTTTTAATCGTGCCATATGTTCATGCACTTTTATCTGTCTGTATGCTACTTGCTTCATGTTTTTCACACGTCACCAACCTGTTATGTGGAAAAATGATTGTATCATTTTACTTGTCTGTGCTTGTGTCATTTTCTTAATGTTACTTTTAAGCTATCTACCTACAGGGACTACAGGTGAAAATTAGCCTGCATGGCTAAATCTGGCACAGTTACATGTTGAACTTTGGTGCTCATGTTTATCAATGTGTGCTGTCCCTTCTAAATAAAGAAATCTGAAATCTGAACAGATGACAACATGCAGCTGTTCTGTGTCTTTGTCTCCACCAGATGCCTGTGAACTGGAACTGGACAAAAACACAGTAAACGGAAACCTCAAACTGTCTGACAACAACAGGAAGGTGACACATGTGGAGGAGAAGAAGTTATATCCTCCTCATCAAGACAGATTTAACTACTGGCCTCAACTGCTGTGTAAAAATGGTCTGACTGGTCGCGGTTACTGGGAGGTCAAGTGGAGAGGAAGAGTTGACATATCAGTGACGTACAGAGGAATCAGGAGAGGAAAGAGTCCACTCTGTGTGTTTGGATGGAATGATATGTCGTGGAGTCTGTTCTGTTCTGATGATGGTGTCCATGTCTGGCACAATAAGAGAGGAACATCCATCTCCTCCTCTTCCTCATCTTCCTCTGTTTCTCACAGAGTAGCAGTGTATGTTGACTGTCCTGCTGGCTCTCTGTCCTTCTACAAGGTCTCCTCTGACTCACTGATCCACCTCCACACCTTCGAAACCACATTCACTGAACCTCTTTATCCAGCGTTTAGGCTTCGGTCACCTGGTTCCTCAGTGTCTCTGTATGGAACCATAAACCGCAGTGCCCATAGTGAGGCATAACATTCAATGAAAACTAGACAGGTATAGAGAGCAAGCCCATTCAGCTTTATAGGTCATAAGCAGCACCTTAAAGTCTGATCTTAGATGGATAGGAAAGCCCAATAACGGCAACTTAAGGTGAAGTTAGCGGAATGGTCAGTTTAGCTAACTTCCTGTCACTGACTGCAGTTAGCAGTCCCCTCCCTCGTCCCTACGTCACCACATTAATGCACTGGGTCTTCAAGCAGCGAGTTATCTAGCATCATCTCAGATCAGTAAGTGTGATAAAACATGATAAAAACCATCAAAACAGACATTGGGAAGGATTTTTACCTGCTCTGCCATTGTAGGTGCATAAACATTCACCCATCTGTTGCTCTGCATGTGCACCGGCAGTGAGACGTGCCGGTTTGTAGCGTTCTCTGGTCTGATAGGATGTCAGTTGTGTGGGATCCCCGAAAAGTTTATTTTGCCGATTACATGCAGAGCAGGTGACGAGAGATCGGAGTTATGGAACGCGCACACTATGTAAGTGATCACTGTATGAATATATAGCAATTTAACACGTATATTAACATTAATATATCGCTAACTTCACCTTTAACCAGCTTTTGTAAACGTCTACTACTTGCACCAGGCAGCCTGGACAACAAGCCGTAGCTAAAATCTAGCCTAAAGGAAACAAAGGCATGTATTAAGATTTCAGCATCAGTCAAGGATAAACAAAAAACTTATCTTAGCTATAATTCCTAGGTGACCTTCTGAAAACCTGTCCGCGGCGCGAGCGACGTGTTGGAGACGCCTGGTCTAAATGAAGCCAAGCTGGGATATGTGGGCACATTAAAGTTGAGCAAAGGCATCTGTGAAGCCAGATTAGGTGATACGAGCAAATCAATAAAATGTACTATAAAGCATTCCCATGTGTGCATATTTTTTTGCAAGGCCTATTAATCAGTTAGGCATTAGAGCATTTTAGTGTCGCCTCCTGTTCCTGTTAACACAAATTTCATCTGCCCCTGTGTGTGTGTTAATAGCCTGAACTACGATGCATCTAACATTGAAGATTTAACATGACAACAATGCAGCTTCATGCTCTCTAGTGCCACACTGCTAACGTTATTATTATCAACTCGATACAACAATGTTAAAGTGTCTCTCACACACTTAAGACCAAGGTTTTGTTGTCGACATTCTTCTGGGAAAGGACACTTCAGAAAAACCTGTGTCTGGTCTCACTCCAACAATTGAACAAGTAGTTATACTTAATTGCAAGGGAGTGAACATGGGGTCGTAAGTTTTGGTCATCCTTTTCAATGAAGCCTTTTGTTACATTGACAACACTTAAGTAGGGAAACAGGCTTTTTATGTTCACAGGAGTTGGTGTTGCTTTCTGTCCCCAATGTACGGACAGAGCAGGGTAAAAAGGCTTTTGTATACTCTGCCCCCACTGTGTGGAATACGCTGCAGAAAAACCTAGGACTTGTTGAATTAATTTCGTTGAATGCTTTTAAGTTGAAAATGAAGGAAATTGAGCTAGACTCTCTAAGATGTTAGTGTTTTGAATAGGTTTTTTTTCCTGGTTACAGAAATGGGTCTATTAAGATTGTTGCAGAGTGAATTGATTTGCTTTATTTTTAGTGCTATTTTAATTTGGTCCCTGTGTGTTTGTCTGTAACTGTGGTTCATTGTGCTGCTGCCTGTCTTGGCCGGGTCACCTTTGAAAGAGAGATTTTTAATCTCAATAGGTTTTTCTCCTGGTTAAATAAAGGTTAAATTTAAAAAAAAAATAACATAAAATGTCCAGGGTACTAGTTAAACATATGTAAAAGTATAATTTCCCTCAAAGTCAGTCAAATATTTCCCTCTTGTTCCAAAATTGAGTTGAAATGGTTTCTGATTGGCATTTTTATACATTTGAAAGAGTATGAAAGGATGTTACTCTCAGTGCTTTCACCAAGACTGCTTCAACTCCTCCTTATATCAGAATCAGAAATACTTTATTGATCCCCGGGGGAAATTCCATTAGTTAGAGTTGCTCCATTTTAGAATAGAAACACGTGAAAGAAACAAGTTTAAAGAATATGTGCCTGAGGCCACAAGGTTTAAACAACAAAAATAGTAGTAAGTAAGTAAATAAGTAAGTGAGTATGGACATTAGTATACAATATGTACACAATGTAAGTACTGGAAATAACTAGTATATTAGAAATGTAATATGTACAATACTGATATAAGAAAAGTGTTACAGTGTAAATACTCAAAATAACTATATGTCTATGAGAAATGTTACACAGTAAGTACAAAAATTGATATCAGAAAAATGTTATGAATAAATATAGCATCATATAAATAATGCTGAAACAGCACTGTAATAATTAGTGAAATATTGAAAGAAGAAGAAGATACTAGATTGTATTGAATATGTCAATATATGGAAACATGTGATTTTCAGTATTTATCCATAAAGTGTGATCTGAAAGAAAGAGCCAAACAAAAGTCACACAATCTGATCTCCATGGGTCAATATAACGCTGATACTATTTTAGAAATTCAAAGGTGACTAATGGCCTCAAGCAGCACTGTGAGCAAAGCTCTCATCATATCAATTTACAAGGAATATGCAGTTTGTAATGATTGCTGTCCTCTCAGGGGGTAGAGAACAACCATGACATACAACGGTATGATTTACAATAATCTAATTTACATTGACCTCTACACATTGTGTATTTTTCCACCAAGAGGTCATCATTTTTGCTGAAAACATCCAATTGTAGAATCACAGGTCTATATAACCTTTTCTAAAAGTTGAGTGTAGAATGTGGTGCTTAAAATTAAGGTTAAATGATCATTGTTGCACCAAATAATGCAAAGTTCCACCTAAACTACCAGGAACTTAGAGTTCCAGGAACTCCTCGACCACCAATCTATGGGCCGCGGGGCTGTGTGTGTTTCAACTGGGGTCTGAAGTCCCGTATGTGCACTTCAAGTCAATTTTTAGCAGGCTACATTTAATAAATGTTTGAGTTTCGACAGAATCAACAGATTATTTCTCTATCTATTTTAGCAGAGACACGCGATCGTCTGGTGAAAAAAAGAAAAAAGGGGAAACTGGTGAGATGATTAGTGGCGCTGGCGAGGTGCGCTGTGTGGCTGCTTCAACTATAAAGTTAACCATCCCATACTGGATCAACAGATCTTTCCGATGACATAAAGTCTCTAGTTGTTGTGACCAGCCTAAAATGGCTGTTTCTGGGTTGTTCAGTAAACATCTTTGACTGGATTGCATCTCCTGTCACTGGCGTCAGATTTGAGTTACAGCGCCTCATTAATGGCATACATTTTTGGAGCATTGTTTTGACGAAATTTACAATTCTTGTTTTTAAAATAATATGTACAATTCCGATGTGTGTCCTCTTTTATTTTATTTGAGCTTTTAACTTATTATTCCTTTGGATATGGTTATCTGTTCATTTGACCGTATGCTTCTCAAAGTCCCTGCATATTATAGGGGTTCCTAACCTTTTTTGGGCTGTGACCCCATTCTGACCCCAGAGACATTTTCTTCTTCTAGAATTAGTTTTTGAACATGTTTGCATGCAGCATCACTGGCCACAGTGAACATTTAAATGAAATTACCTTTTTACAAAGCTTTTTTTTGCTTCTGAAAAACGATTCTATACCAATAAAGCTATTCAACCGCAAACAAACAACAGCTAGGAAATCCTGAACATTATTCCTTTAAGAAATACTGATTTATTTTTATTTTTGCCAACCAGCTTAATGATTAATTGCCCATTTTAGGTTTCCATCAAGCTGCATTTGTATTTAAAACGTGCTGGAAATGTTTGCTGAGAAAAGGATATGAAAAGATATACTGAGGATTCTGTTCAAAACTGCACTGTAAGCTTTAAAAAGGCCTACTGAGCAAGCAATCTCTCATAGAGAATTATGAAAAAAAAAAAAAAAAAACGACTGCAGCATCACTGGCCACAGTGAACATTTAAGTCACCTCACCACATTTAATGGGATGGCTGAGCCTGCGCACCTCGCTGCAGCCTTTCAAAGTCAGGTGCTGTAGCAGACAGAGCGCATCTCATCTCTGACGTAACATCAAGTTGGAACGGTACTTCGACTTCATATGCACAAGTATGTGCTTCCAAAAGGCACCAACAGTTTTAGAGCACACAGTGAGATCTCTGGGTACTCATCTCTTGCTCCAAACCAGAATTCCTCCACTGTCACTCGCGAATGTAATCCCTGATGAGTTCTGTCATAGGAAAGTTCAATCAGCTGTTCAACAGCGGTAGCAGGCAGGTCCACTGCACCTGCGTCACAGTGAAATGGGTCTTTTACCCAGTCAAATTTTGACACATCCACGTCTGAGGAAATAGGTAGCGAAGTGCTCTTCTAGGCGTGGCTGCATATCTCCTTTGTGGAGCACTCCTCGATGCAGTTCTCTTTTAAAAACTGACTCAGCTGGGGGAAAGGGACGACGTTTGCCTTTGAAACGCTTTTTCTCCAGTATGCAAGTTTCCCCCTGAATCCATCAATACGGTCACTCATGTGCATGAGATCTGTGTTTTTCCCCTGCATGCTTTTGTTAAGTTTGTTAAGTTTTACAAAGATGTCCGTTACATATGTAAGGAGGCACATTTTCTGCTGGTCACACAGAAAGTCGCAAAGATAATTTTTTTTAACATCCATGGAAAACGCCAGCAGCTCGTTTCTCTGCTTGAAAAACCGCTCCAACCCTTTACCTCTCGACAACCACCGTGCCTCTGTGTGAAATAGAAGATTTTCATATTCAGAACCCATGTCGGCGCACAGTGTTGCACACAGACGTGCGCGCAGAGGATGTGGCTTGATGTAATTCACCATGGTTACGACCTGTTGCAGTATGTCTGCGATGGGCTCACTCAGTTCTTTAGATGCCAGTTGTTCACGGTGAATCATGCAATGATTCCATATTGCTGATGGGGCCAACTGGGTGATAAGTGTCCGCAAACCATTTTGCCATCCTGCCATAGACGGAGCTCTGTCTGTGCAAAATCCCACCATACGCTCCCAGGGAATTCTGTTTTTCTCCATTTAATTATGAAGGACATCGTACATTGCTTGGGCAGTCTCATGTCCAGGGAGAGGGAGGCAATACAAAATATCTTTGTGGATTGCATTCTATGTAACGAACAAATTTTTCCTTCTGTGCTCACATTCATTTGAAGAGCGCAAGCCGGCGAATTGCGGAGTTTTTCTGTCAGCGTGCTCTCTTGGTCCTCATCGATCAGTGTTATCACCTTTAGTTTTTGAGCTTCTTCACCATTTCGATGGCAGCTGGCAGTAGTAAAGATTCAGCAATGCTATGCGGCTTCATATTCCTAGCAATGAGATAGCTCATTCATTTACCATCTGAATGTCGCAACTGAAATCGAGACTCATCAGATATAAATATATATATATATATATATATATATATGATGTTGTTTTCAAAGTTTTGAGTTTTTTTCTGGAATTTCCTCTCTGCCAGGTAAGCGAGGTTAATTTGGCGATATAATGCAGCCGTATTCGCATAATGACAGACACAACCAGCGACAGAAGGAGGGACAGGTGATTGTCGATGCCAAACTGCCTTTCTTGGACATGGCTCCGCAGTGCAAAGACGCCCTTTGTCCCGATTTCCTCTCTGACAAAGTGGCTACAACAACCTCATCAGGGGCTTTCCCTGGTGGGTGTTGACGTATTGCCCTCTCCGCAGCTCTCACCACCTTCAAAAAAAGAATTAGAAAATGTTAAAGCTAACAAATGCTAATTATGCTATGCTATGCTAATTGCCCAACATATGCAAGTTAGCATCCGGCAGTTTCTACCTACTGGGGAGCCATACTTTACATTTCTAACATAAAACTTTGGTGTACTCAACATATATGCAGGGTTCTCAACTTTTGGAAATTGTTGGGGGGGTTTGGGTTGGACGGGTGTTGGGGATCAATATTAAATGTTAAGACACAGTTCTATTTATAAAACTCTTTTATTTCAGTAAAACTCTTAGTTCAGTTTAGCAAATATGGATACTGGATATTACTGATGCTCGCTGTTGTAGCTTCGAGTGGCAGATTTTGAGGCCTTCAGGATAGGGGTTTCTGGCTCCCACTTGAAGCACTGTGGCTTCACACCAGCCATTTTTTCAATCATAATGGACGACAATGTTCCTTCTAGGGCTAGCCTGTTTCTTGTGCTGGTCTTGTTGAGACCAACCATGGAGAAGACTCTTTTGGCGTCCGCATTTGAATGTGGGAGCACTAAAACCAACTTTGCTATTTTAGCCAGTCTCCCAAACTGGTTCAAGCCAGTCACCTTTGAGAAGGAACAAGGAGCCGCTGTTACTTTTACGTAGGGGAGAACGGGGGAATCTGAGGCATCGGGTAATGTCAGCCACCCCCTGTATCTAGGCAACGGAAAACATTTGTGGTCATGTGAGATATATGTTTTCAAGCCCCTCTCATTTCCCCAATGGCCCTGAAAGAGAGGACCTAATGGTGCTGTGGTAAGCATGTTTTTTTCACCAAAATAGGTATTTTGCATGTAAAAGTAAATTTTCTTCCTGTCAACTTAATCAACTTTTGTGCCAAAGCAAATGTATTCACGTAGAAAAACTTATATCATACGTGTTCATTAGGGTGCATCAAATTTCAATGTTAAATTTTAATTCCAAAATATCAATTTGGTTGGCATTGCATGTTGTTCCAATTAACATAAAAATTACCTTTGCAAAGTTTTGAGTAATTCCTTTGAGCTTTAGGGGTGCCACCTCACACATGAACTTTGATGAAATTTCGAAAAATTTGCCAAAAGGTTGACCTGGAAATGTTGAGTACAGTGAACCTTTATACAGTAACATGTTCTATAGGGTTATCAAAGTAAAAGTTGTTTGTTTGCCCTTTGGGCAACTTGGGCATTTCTCAGAAATCAACATTCAAGATTCTCCATTAATTTGTCCTGTAGACAACATGAATGGAGGTCAATGGGACATGTTCACGTGGCCTTACCCTGAATTTTGTGCAGCAGTGATGGATTTCGGACACACATGTACTGTTTATTTGACTTTATTGTTAGACACAAGGGGCGATACTTATACATTTAAAATAACAAACCTTCGCTAGTGGCTATCTCACAGGCAACTAACAGGGCCTAATGGTAAATCAAATCAAATCAGTTTTATTTGTATAGCCCAATATCACAAATAGACATTTGCCTCAGTGGGCTTTATATTCCATACAGTACGACACCATGCCCTTAGACCCTTAGCTCGGCTGAGAAAAAACTCCCAGTAAAAATCCCTTTAACGGGATTAAAAAATTGAGAAACCTCAGGGAGAGTTGGCAGAGTAAGGGATCCCTCTCCCAGGACGGACATGCTGCAATAGATGTCGTAAGTAGAGAAAATCATAAAGGAATCAATCATTGACCAGATGTTTACATGGTAGTACTAAATTAAAATATACATAGTGAATAGTCAGATGCTGCCAGAGGGGGGACCTGATCCACACCGTCTCGTCTCCACCAGGGAACCATCCAACCACCACTGTAAGACGCTCCTCCAACATTGCTGAGCATCTTGGGGGGGGGGTGCCTTTAGCTCAGTTGGTAAGGCGTCCCCCTCCCGGGCCGGGCCCAGCAGCTGACCCGGGTTCGATTCCCACCCGCGGTCGTTCTCTGCATGTCACTCCCCTCTCTGCCCCATTTCACCTCTGTCTCTCTGCACTATCAAATAAAGCATAAAAATGCCCCAAAAATATCTTTAAAAAAAAACATTGCTGAGCATCGGTGCTAACTTGCTGTACCAGTGTAGGGTGCACAATGGAGGTGGTGTCCACTGCTTGTGCTGTTCCTCACTGATAGTCTCCAGCACTTGGCGTCTTTCTCGGCCAGCTGTTGCGTAAGATGCAGAGAGATGTGTACATTCACCGCCCGACTCTGCAACAAGGCCACGCGTGAAGGCAGCCTGTTGCATCTTCAACCTTGTAGCCATTGACACAACACTTGGTCGGCTAAGGATGTCATGTGGAATGAAGACGTTTGTTCCAGTCTTCTTATGCTTGCGGGATGATTCGCCCTCAGATGGTGGATAGACTGTGTTAGTATCCTCTGACTCCTCATCACTCTCCGACTCCAAGCTGGACATTGCAGTCGTCTCCTCCAGCTCCTTTTCACAGTGGGACTGCCTGGCTGCTGCGGACGCTTGACGCTCCTCTCGCCGCTTCACCTTGAACTGCAGCTTTTTGTCCAATACACTAAATGTAGCCACTCTGTCGGTCTTCATACTGGCCAATAAAGCTAGGTCTTCTGGGTTATCAATCAGCTTTTCAACATTTGGAGGCCACAAATGGAAATGTGGCATCAAGTCTGCACTCTATTTTCTCCAATTGCTTCGCTGTAGTCTCACTGGAGTCCTTGGCCTGGGAGATCTTCCGCAGCTTGTTGTTAGCGTTGACTAAGTCTACCATCTTGTGGCACGCACGCTTTTCGATCACCATTGCGATGTTGGCTTTCTTGTAAAATGGCCACACCTGCTCCAGGACAACCTTGGCTGCCTCAAACTGCGATAATGCTCCATTTGCACCAAGCATGCAGCGTAAGATCTGACGACCAGTTGTAAGTTTGGCGCCGGTGATGATGCCATCCTCACTGGTGATGCTGGGGCCCAGACCAAAGACCTGGCTGTGACTGCTAGTCGTGCAGGGACCAGTTGGTGAGGGCAGCATCTTAGGAGAGCTGGATCCTGGGGTGGTTTGTGTTGTGCAGTGCCTGAGAATGAAAAGGATACAAGCTCAAGGACAGTGTTTAAAATATTTTTTTAACCAGGAGAAGTCTCATTGTGATTAAAAATCTCTTTTACCAGAGAGTCCTGGCCAAGACAGGCAGCAGCACAGTTCCACAGTTACAGACAATCATATAAAAACAATAGAGAACATATAAATAGAGTCACGCTCATATAAATAGAGTCAAGTGTTATAAGATACAGTATCATATCTTACCATACTTAATATCACTCAATTTTGATAAACCATTCTTGCATAAGCCTCAAATTTTAGCTGTACATAGTCTAACTTCATCATAACTTTTCGATACATCACTACCAGGTTTGCTAGCTGTGCTTGTAAATATAATTGTATTTCAAATGTTAATTTACTGTACCAACTACAATGCTACTTTCAATAAACATGAGACATCTGTACTCTGAATATGACATTGTCCACTCTAGAATACTGTTGATATTAAGCTTAATAGCTTAGCAAACATAGATAGCTAACTGTGGTTAGCAAACTGTTGCTAGATGTGACAAGCACCAAATACCTATAAATATGACTTTAATGACTTATGATAAATAAGTATACAAAGACACAACTACAGATATGATATCAATGTGTAATAATACATACCCAACACAGAAAGATCACCTTAAACAGAAGGATCTCCTCAGATCTCCATGGCGACCATTGAGCACTGTTAACCACTTTATCCAACAAAAACAGATGTGCGGTGGCACCCCTAAATCATCATGTACTGGAAAAATATTTTGCATGTGTTGTTTCTACATATATTGGAACACTTTTAGCACCCAGCCATATCAAGAATTGTGTTTTTTGATGCACCCTAGTGTTCATGAACTACCAAATATAAAAACCATGTGATGATATTAGCTACAGATTAGCCTGAAATGCTAAGAGAGGTAGTTTTTTCTCAAATTGTGGTGGTGGGGGAAAGTGAGCCACTGTCTCACTTTCCCCCAACATGAGGCACAAGTTAAGTTTAGTCTTAAACATATTTAAATGTAATATTACATAACATATGTTTTATTTTAATGTCATACACATTGTAGAAAAGCCATCATGCCAAGGAAATACACCAGGAAGACGACCTGGGGCAACCACACGGAAAGAGCACCTTCTCATCTTTCCCTGTAACCTTTAGGGCTGGAATGTAGAGTAGGCCTAGTTGTAGAGTATGACAGGCTGATGTTATAATCCAGTTGGGTCTTCTCCTGTGTTCTGAGTCCCAGGCTGTTCTCGCTGGTTCTGATTTTCCAATGCTTTGACCCCCAGAGACAAGCTGGCTCTAAGGGTCCTGTGTTCTGACCTGGTTCTAACTGGTTCTATCTTTCATTTGAATCTTATTAAAACCTTTTGAATTATAATATGTTGTATTTTATTTTATTCAGAGTTACTTTCAATTTGCTTTGCTTAATTGACCAAACCCCATCATTCTTTTACTAGTCAAACATTAATTCTGGAATGTGTGGCTAGCTTTCAGGATTCTTACTGTTACAATATGTGTTGTTATGGTAGTTTCAGAGTGGAAAAAGTAAGTGGATCAGTTTACCCCACAGCTGGGGTAAAGTGAGCCACATGACAACTTTTCTTAAAACAATCATATTTTCACTGCCCTTTGTCTTGAAAAAAATCTGCTAATGCCCTTTTCTAGGAAATATCCTGAATTATTGTGGAAATATGTAAATTTGAGTGATAGATCATTTTAGCTCGCTTAGAGGGGAGCTAATGTATGTGTGTGTGTGTGTGTATATACAGTATCTCACAAAAGTGAGTACACCCCTCACATTTCTTCACATTTTTCTTTATATCTTTCCATGCGACAACACTGAATAAATGACACTTTGATACAATGTAAAGTAGTCAGTGTACAGCTTGTATAACAGTGTAAATTTACTGTCCCCTCAAAATAACTCGACACACAGCCATTAATGTCTAAACTGCTGGCAACAAAAGTGAGTACACCCCTTAGAAAAGATGTCCAAATTGGGCCCAAAGTGTCAATATTTTGTTTTGCCATCATTATTTTCTAGCACTGCCTTAACCCTCTTGGGCATGTAGTTCACTAGAGCTTCACAGGTTGCCACTGGAACCCTCTTCTACCCATTCATGACGACATCAAGGAGCTGGTGGATATTAGAGTCCTTGCGCTCCTCCATCTCCCGTTTGAGGATGCCCCAAAGATGCTCAATAGGGTTTAAGACTGGAGACATGCTTGGCCAGTCCATAACCTTTACCCTCAGCTTCTTTAGCAAGCCAGTGGTCGTTCGGAGGTGTGTTTGGGGTCGTTATCATGTTGCAGTACTGCCCTGCGGCCCAGTTTATGAAGGGAGGGGATCATGCTCTGCTTCAGTATGTCACAGTACATGTTAGAATTCAATGAACTGTAGATCCCCAGTGCTGGCAGCACTCATGCAGCCCCAGACCATGACACTCCAACCACCATGCTTGACTATAGGCAAGACACACTTGTCTTTGTACTCCTCACCTGGTTGCCGCTCCACACTCTTAACACCATCTGAACCAAATAAATGTATCTTGGTCTCATCAGACCACAGGACATGGTTGCAGTAATCCATGTCCGTAGTCTGTTTGTCTTCAGCAAACCTTTTGTGGGGTTTCTTGTGCATCATCTTTAGAATAGGCTTCCTTCTGGGATGACAGCCATGTAGACCAGTATGATGCAGAGTGCGGCGTATGGTCTGAGCACTGACAGGTTGACCCCCCACCCCTTCAAGCCCTTCAGCAATGCTGGCAGCACTCATACGTCTATTTTCCAAAGCCAACCTCTGTGTACGACGCTGACCACGTGCACTCAACCTTCGTAAACTGGGCCGCAGGGTGGTATTGCAACATGATAACAACCCCAAACACACCTCCAAGACGACCAGTGGCTTGCTAAAAAAGCTGAGGGTAAAGGTTATGGCCTGGCCAAACATGTCTCCAGACCTAAACCCTATTGAGCATCTTTGGGGCATCCTCAAACAGAAGGTGGAGGAGCGCAAGGTCTTTAATATCCACCAGCTCTGTGATGCTGTCATAAATGGGTGGAAGAGGGTTCCAGTTGCAACCTGTGAAGCTCTAGTGAACTACATGCCCAAGAGGGTTAAGGCAGTGCTAGAAAATAATGATGGCAAAACAAAATATTGACACTTTGGGCCCAATTTGGACATCTTTTCTAAGGGGTGTACTCACTTTTGTTGCCAGCAGTTTAGACATTAATGGCTGTGTGTCGAGTTATTTTGAGGGGACAGTAAATTTACACTGTTATACAAGCTGTACACTGACTACTTTACATTGTATCAAAGTGTCATTTCTTCAGTGTTGTCCCATGGAAAGATATAAAGAAAAATGTGAAGAAATGTGAGGGGTGTACTCACTTTTGTGAGATACTGTATATAAATATATATAAATATATATATATATATATAAATATATATATATTGTTTGGCAGAGTTATAATTTGCGTGAGAAATGCAAGGTGTGGCGTGGAGCGTGTGAATTGCCTGAAATGCGTGTGTCTCACTCTCATTGCGTGAGAGTTGAGTGCCTCGCTAAAGACACTGACCCCCGGATTTCCTTCCATTGGACACTAGAAGCACCATCCGTAAAATAACGGATGCACGGAGACGAGTTACATAGGCTACTTATATGGAAACGAGGCGTAGGCTATTACTCTGCTTATCATATAAAAAATCGTATGCCTTGCCCCTGTAACGTTCCCATAACCAGGGTTTGAAACTAACATTTCCATAAACTTGGCAACAGTTTTCAAAATGTCAACAGCCATATCATTCAGTTACATTCAAAACCTGATTAAGAGGCTATTGTGATGGACATGTGAGATTTGCCTCAGTTTTTTTCTTGCTTTTTTTAAATTTATTTTTATGTATTTGTAGCTTGTTTTCTTGGTCATTTTGTCTTGTTTATTTATTTAATTTTTGTTTGTGTTTCTTGTCTGCTTGTGTGGGGGAGGGGTGGGGTTGTGTGAGTATTGTTTGTGTCTACTTGCTCTGTTTTTTTGTGTCTTTTTGTCCGTGTGTGAAAAAATTTTGTAAAATCCACTAAAATAAAAGTTAAAAAAAACCTGATTAAGCTTAGGTCGGATACACTCACGTGTCTAGTAAGTCAGATGTTTACCTATCATAGCCAGAGCTAAGAGCAAATACTTTCAAGCCCTGGTCATAACATTGTGGAGCAGCCAGTATGTTTATTATATTTCTTATACATTTCAGGCTAGGGTCATGCTGCAGCCATGCAGCTGCAATATTATTCAAAGTCGAGCTCTATGTTAGGATGGGAAGGACAGAGAAAGCAGCGGTTACTTCTGGAGCGTGCATGTGGAAAGACATCAGCAGGAAAGACGTCAGAGCAGCTCTGTTGAGGGAAATCAGCTTCCACAAAGCAAAGAGTCTAGGCTTCCAGCAGCTTCAACATCTGCTAGAAAGAATAGTGTCACACCCAGAGGCATGTAATAGTTTACAGAGCCTGAATAAGTTTCCTTTTGCCAGTGCATTTAAGTAATTCTCATGATTACTCCTGTGTTTTGACACCATAATGTAGCCTGAGAAAGGTATTTCTTGGTGATGCAGAGATGAAAAGGCCTACAGACAGTTTGAATAACGACAGTATTTAAAAAAAATATATTTAACCTTTATGTTTCCACATAAAACATTAAGAACAGTGTCTTATTTACAATATTGATCTGGTCCAAGAGGCCCCACCAGGAATAAAGGAAAAAATAACAAATACACAAGCTTAACTCACTTAGAGAAACCTAAAACTGATATACAAATGCACAGCCTTTGTACAGAAAGAAAATATAAAACACAAATGCACTAAAACTAGTCAGGGGACGGGCGTAAAGTATCATTTGTTATGTTAGTTTTGATATGTCTTTGCATTTCGATTCAGATGACTGATTCTAGAAATTAGAGTGTTTGTTATCTATTGTACACCTGCGTGTTTAAAGCTCTGCTTAACTGGTTTAAGAATTCTTAAAATGTGAACATTATGCAGCGCAATAATTGTGAATTTGTTTGCTCTATTTTATCAGTTTTGACAGATGATGACATCTGGGAACTGCTGGTTGTGGACCCAGGTGCTGCAGTGCTGACAAGCCTGGAAAACAGTGACACGGACACTGCATCATCTGACTCTAATTCAGAGGAGCATTCAGACTTACCTGAACCCTTGACTGCTTTATTTGATGCAACACTTGGGGAACTCTCACCACAGGAAATGCAGGTGAAATGTCAGGATGTATTCCAGACTAAAAACTACACTACAACCTCATCAATGTGTGAAACTGCCTGGAATTTGTGACACGGCAACAGTCAAAGTCAAAGGAGTGGCACACCATATAGTCTACTTGCCAAAATGTGAACCCAGCTACAGGGTTCTCACTTGTGTCATAATAAAAATGACTGTATTTCATATCAAACTGACACACATGATGACTGTTATTCATATCAAACTGATAAGAACGATCCGATTGTATAGTATATCACGTATATATAAAGTATTTAATATTTTAGCAGAATAATTACTCTGATTCACAAAGTGTTCAAACTATACGAACAAGTACTTTTTAATCATCTAACTGACACTAACTGAATGGGTGGACATCGCATGTAAGCTAACCTAGCCAACTCTCCGTGATCCACGGCAAAAGTGAATGTACGTGTACAGTCATATGAAGTTTGGGACCCCCTTCTAATTTTGGGCATTTTTGTTCATCATTAGCTGGGATTTCAAAGAAGCAAATTCCTTTTCATATATGACATACCTTAGGGAAACAGAAGCAATTCAGCAGTGTCATTTTGTTTATTGGAATAATAGAAAATATGCAATAGGCATCATAACAAAATTTGACTGGTGCATACATTTGGGCACCCCAAAACTAAAATGACATCAGTACTTAGTTAAGCCTGCTTTTGCAAAGATAACAGCCTCTAGACGCCTCTGGTAGCCTGTGATGAGTGTCTGGATCCAGGTTGTAGGTATTTTTAACATTCTTCGATACAAAAGCGATCCAGTTCAGTTAAATGTGATGGCTGCCGAGCATGGAAAGCCTGCTTCAAATCATCCCATAGATTGTCAATGATATTCAAGTCATTGGACTGCAACAACGGCCATATCAGAACATTGTACTTTTCCCTCTGCAGAAATTTGAACTGTGTTAAGGGACGTTGTCTTGTTGGAATATCCAACCCCTGCGCAACTTCAACTTTGTGACTGATCCTTGAACCTTATCCTGAATAATCTGTTGAAACTGGGTTGAAGTTATCGACTTTAACCAGGGCCCCAGTCTCTGAAGTGGCCACAGCATGATGGAACCTCCACCAAATTTGACAGTAGGTAGCAGGTGTTTTTCTTGGAATGTAGTTTTCTTCTTTCGCCATGCAAAACGCTTTTTATAATGACCAAATAACTTTTTTTTGTCTCATCAGTCCAATGCTCTTTCTTCCTATATGAATCTGGCTTGTCTAAATGAGCTTTTGCAAACTCCATGGGACTGTACCTGTGGCGTGGGCACAGAAAGGGCTTCCTTCTCATCACCCGGCCATACAGATGTTTTGGTTTAAATTGCGCTGAATTGTTGAACGATGTACAGATAAACAATCTGCAGCCAGATGTTCTTGCAGGTCTTTGGAGGTGATCTGTGGGTTGTGTGCAACCATTCTCACAATACTCCGCCAATGCCGCTCCTGTATTTTTCTTGGTCTGCCATGCCTGGGTTTAACTGCAACTGTGCCTGTGTCCTTCCATTTCCTGACAACGTTCCCTACAGTCGAAATTTACCATTGAAACCTTTGGGAAAGCTTCTTGTAGCCTTCCCCTAAACCATGACAATGAACTATCTTTGTTTTCAGATCTTTTGGGAGCTGTTTTGATTATCCCATTCTGTCTCACTTCAGCAGAGAGTCAAATAGAAGAGCAACTTGCATTTAGGCACCTAAAATACCTTTTCTCATTATTAAAAAGACATTTCTATGAGGTTCAGGGCTTAACAACATAATCCAACCAACTTTGTGTTTAAAGTCATCAGTTTTACATGCTGTTATATGCATTAAAATCAACAAAACCACAAGGGTTCCCATATTTTTGCACAGCCAGTTTTTCACATTTTATTTAATTTCATACAACCAAATACTGCTTTTCAAAAAATCTCTGTTTGGAAAACATCCCAGTGCTTAGCTGTCCCTGGTAAATGAAAGACATACCACTTTTATCTTTTTTTTGTGAAAGCAGAGTCAATTATAATGCTGGCTGAGAGGGGTTCCCAAACTTTTTCATATGACTGTATGTGGAAACGAGGCAAGTTAAAACTGAAAGGACAGTAACACAGAAGCATAGTTCATCTTTGCATAACTACTACGTATACCATAGAGCTCAGAACTATGTTAGCTACAAGCCCACAACACCAATTAATAAGCAACTTACCCCGCCATACAGGTGCAATTCGCTGTGAGGACGTTATTTTCTCATTGGTTGATTATAACCCAAGCCTCGTACATCGTTGTCTTGTGTCCTTGTCTTTGGCTAGGGAGGATTTCCGTCTTCAACACACAAAACTCTGGGTCTATTTCATGGTATTTTACATTCTGTACATGACCACAGACAACGTATTCATACACATCCAGTGATTTGTAGACTCTTAGTTTCTCTCTGGTGTAAACGCTCGGTTTCTCTATTAAATACGTGTATACACTCACCGGCCACTTTAATAGGTACAGCGGTTCATTTTCTTGTTAACACATACAACTAATCAGCCAATCGCATGTCTGCAACTCAATGCATTTAGGCATGTAGACCTGGACAGGACAACTTATTGAGGTTGAAACCGAGCAACAGAATGGGTAAGAAAGGGGTTTTAAGTGACTTTGAACATGGCAATGTTGAGGGTGTCAGGAGGGCTGGTATGAGTATTTCAGAAACTGCTGATATACTGGGATTTTCACTCTAAACCATCTCCAGTGTTTACAGAGAATGGTCCAAAAAAGAAAAAATATCCAGTGAGCGGCATTTGTGTGGACGTAAAATGCCTGGTTGAGGTCAGAGGTCAGTGGAGGATGGGCATACTGGTTCGAGATGATAGAAAGGCACCAGTAACTCAAATAACCACTCGTTACAACCAGGGTATGCAGAATACCATCTCTGAACACAAAACACAACCAACCTTGAAGCAGATGGGCTACAGCAACAGAAGACCTCACTGGGTGCCACTCCTGTCAGCTAAAAACAGGAAAATGAGGCTACAATTCTCACAGGATCACCAATATTGGACAATAGAAGATTAAAAAATCATGCCTGATCTGATTAGTCTTGATTTCAGTTGCGACATTCAGATGGCAGGTTCAGAATTTGGCGTAAACAACATGAAAGTATGGATACATCCTGCCGTGCACCATCAACCATGCAATGTTCAAAGTCACCTAAACAACCTTTCTTCCCCATTCTGATGCTCGGTTTGACTTCAGTACATTGTCTTGACCACGTCTAAATGCCTAAATGCATTAAATTGCTGCCATGTGATTGGCTGATTAGCTTTTTGTTTTTATAAGCCATTGAACAGGTGTATTAAAGTGGCCGGTGAGTGTATATCTGGCCACTATATATTCGGCCACTTATTAACGTCCTCAACCCACTCATTAATCGAACACGGATCTCGAAGTCGATCACTATTTGTCAAAGTCAACTTTTCAAGGTAAAATTTGCGATCTTGCTGTTGATAAACCGTTTACGTAGGTTGACAAGCTGTTGATCTAAGCCATATTTCGTTCCCAGTCTGCATGTGCATACGTTCTACGTCATCATTGTTTACAAACAGTAAAATGGTCTATATAATCTATTACATCCATCATTGCTTTTTATTATAATGATCTGATCAAATATCAAAAAATTGTTCCATCAGCTGTTCAATATATTGTGCACTTCAGTGTTGGACCACTAGGGGTTGCTGCGATACCAGCTGAGGGTCTGTTATGAAACCTTTGTTCCTCCTTGACTGACTGCAGCACTGCTGCAATGTAAATAGATCTGGGTGGGGACCCTGTTTCACTCTCACTGTGTGTGTGTGTGTGTTTTGTCTCAGTGCAGCAGTGCAATGCTATAAAAAAATTAAGGGGCGGGTCTCTTTTTTTCCTCTATTTTCTCACTCATTTCACTTTATTTATTTATTGCCTGAAGCAATGATATGAAATAAACAAACGTGAATGAAACACAAACAGACACATTTTAGAATTAAGGATATGAAATATGTAGATGTGTGAACTGTTCAAAAGATAATTTGAGTCTTACTCTGCGGTGTTATTAATGATGTCATGTCATGATTGCTCTCTGGTTAAGAAGACATTTGATGCATCATGAATGAAACACACACACACACACACACACACACAAACAGTCTATTTTCAAACCATATTGATAGTGCACTCAGCTGTCCTCACATTGACCTCAGTACAACCCTTCTGCTCCCTGGCAGCAGATACACCTTCTATATCGTATAGGCTTCGCCTTTTAAGGCTATCGCTATTGGGTTTACCCTCGGCGCTAGCCGTAGCAACTGAAAAATTAATAATTCCCGCCCACCAACGGCGTGGGCCTCTATCACATCCGCAGTCCGCGCATATAAGCGGGTGCCGGCGGACGTTCTGCTCCCATTTTCTTCAGGACTAACCTGTAGTATTAACTGAATATGGAATCGAAGACAATCCGCATCTGTGGCACCTGTGACACGGGTTACATCATGCCACATGACGGCCATGAGGAGTGTGAGGGGTGCCTGGGGCATGAACATGCCGCCTTAGCACTCTCTCCGCTCTGCCTATGCCGGCATTGCAAGTCGCTGCCTGTGGACGAGCGGCAGCGCCGTGCCGAGCTAGCCGCCGTCATCGAGGGAGGTGCCGATGACTTCACTGTCCCGCTTGACGACGCCGTCTCTCTCCTGGTGTACTCGGGGTCGGACGACTCCGACCACGAGGAGGAGGCGGCGTCTCCCCCGGCTTCCCCCCTCCGGACGGAGGGGCCGGAGCCTGGTCCACAAGCACTGCCCGTTTCCGCCACCACCTCACTGCCAGTGGTGGGAGCTTTGGTGGCCGAGCTACCGGGCATCATTTCAAGAGTAGCCGCCAACCTTGACCTGGCCGTTCCCATGCCTCAGGCCCCCCAACGCCCGGACCATCTCCACGGGATCTGGGGGAAGAAAGCCGCGACCCGCCCCGCCCGTCTTGACCCGATCTGGCCAATGTTTCCCGACATCAGGCCGTACTTCAGCGGTGCAGAAGTGGAGCCCGGGAGGCTTGGGGCCCCGGTCAAAACCTTCATTCAGGTCACCAAAACGGAGGGTCTGACGGACAAGGGTTACAGGGCGGTACCGCCGCTGGATCCTGCTCTGTGCGGCGTGTTCGGAGTGAAGCCGGCGCTCGGCGGCCGCCGCCCCACTCCAAAGGACCAGCTGACGACCAAGCTGACGGACAGGGCACACCAGTGCATGATGCAGGAGAAGGCTGTGATGAACAACATAGCTTTGCTGGCTCACGATATATCGACCATGGCATGTTAACAATCAAAAGAGTGTTACAGTGTGTGAAACCGGGCGACTGGTTCACTTCAATAGATTTGAAGGACGCCTACTTCCACGTCACAGTGATTCCCAAACACAGGAAAAACCTACGTTTCTAATTTCAGGGGTCACACTATCAGTACAACCGTCTCCCCTTCGGCTATTCACTAGCCCCGCGAACGTTTTCCAAGTGCGTGGAGACGGCTCTCCAGCCGCTGCACGCAACGGGAATGAGAGTACTGTTTTACTTGGACGATCTGCTGCTGCTAGCTCGCTCCAAGGAAGAAGCAGCTATTCAGACAAAAAAGCTGGTAATTCACCTGTCAAATTAAGGTTTCGCAATAAATTGGAAGAAAAGCTCCCCCCTCCCCTCACAGAACGTGACATATTTGGGAGTAGAGCTGAATTCAGCTGTAATGAGAGCACGGCTCTCACAGCAGAGGATAGAGACGCTTTGGTATCTCCTCCGCCGCTGCGCCCCGGGCAGCACGGTGACAGGCCTCTCTGTCATGAGACTGCTGGGCATGATGTCAGCCGCTCACACAGTGGTGCCGCTAGGGCTGCTCCACATGAGGAGACTGCAGAGGTGGTTCTCTCGCCTGCGCATCGACCCAGTGCGCCAACGGTGGTGCAAAGTGACCATTCCCCCATCGGTGGGTCCCGATTTGACCCACTGGGGCGATCCCCTAACCCTCACGAGAGGGGTGCCGCTGGGCAGAGCAACGTCACACATCTCAGTGTTCACGGATGAATCTCTGTCGGGCTGGGGAGGAACATGCGAGTCTCACGTAGTGGGCGGCGTTTGGCCGGCCCCCGTGACCATGCATATAAACGCATTGGAGATTCTCACTGTGTGGAAAGTAATCCAACAATTTGCCCCAATGTTAACAAATCAACATGTAATGATTCGCACGGACAACAAGGCGACAGCAGCATACATCAATCGCCAAGGGGGCGTGCGCTCAGCGCAGCTGCTGAGCATAGCGAGACAGCTGTTATGCTGGACGCACACACACTTACTCTCCATCAGAGCAGTGTATCAGTCAGATATGGAGCGAGTTTGGGAAGGCGGAAGTCGACCTATTCTCCACACGGGAGAACACACAGTGCGCGCTGTGGTTCTCTCTCAGCGCGAAGGACAATCCTCCTCTCGGGGTGGATGCGTTCGCTCACAGACCGTGGCCGAACACACTCCTGTACCCGTTCCCACCCGTCCCTCTGATTCCCCAGGTCTTGGACCGAGTCCAAGAGGAGCGGCTGTCTATAATTCTCATAGCACCGCAACGCACGAGTGCGCCGTGGTTCCCCTGTCTCCAGCAACTGCTCTCGGGGCCGCCGAGGGAGCTCCCTTGGCGGCGAGACGCTCTCTCACAGGCAGGGGGAGCAATCATAGATTACCCAGAGATTGGCCAGCGCTTGTGGGCCTGGCCGCTGAACGCGAGCGCCTAGAGGGTCTCGGTCTCTCCCAGGAGGTTGTGCGGACCATCCAGGGTGCCAGAGCTGACTCCACTCGAGCGTGTTACTCGGCTAAATGGGCGGCTTTCCAGAAATGGTGCACGGAGAGGGATTATGATCCCATCTCCTGCCCTTTGCCGCATGTGCTCTCTTTCCTCCAGACGCTGATGGAAAGAGGGCTGGCTTTTAGCACGGTTAAAACATACGCGGCCGCTGTCTCATCATGCCACGTAGGCTTCGGGTATAAAACTGCTTTTAGTCACCCCTTAATGAAGCGCTTCCTAAAAGGTGTAAGGAGAGAGAAACCAGTGATGCTCTCTCTCGCTCCGCAATGGGATTTAACATTGGTGCTGCGCGCACTGGTTAAAGCCCCATTCGAGCCTATTGAACGAGTTCCCCTCAAGTTTGTGTCGGTCAAGACAGCTTTGCTGCTGGCTGTGACGTCAGCTAAGAGAGTGAGCGATCTGTTTGCGCTCTCTGTAGCCCCTTCATGTATGAGAATACAAGGAGACGGCAGTTCGGCCATATTACGCCCGAACCCGGCTTTTACACCAAAGAGTATTACTAGCTCGTTCAGATCGAGAGTAATAACACTCAATGGTTTCTCCCTTCCTCCTCATCAATCTGAGGAGGAAGCAACAGCCCATCTCTTGTGCCCCGTGCGCGCGCTTGCATGCTTTGTGAAGCGCACGGAGGCTATGCACAAATCTCATCAGTTATTTGTGCATTACAGGGAACATTCACAAGGCCTCCCCCTGACTAAACAACGCCTGTCACATTGGCTGTTTGAAGCGATCACACAGGCTTATGTGTCAATGGGGGCGGAGCCTCCTGAGAATGTCAGAGCTCATTCGACTAGAGGAATCTCGTCCTCTGTCGCTCTGCAAAAAGGACTGCCTATGGAGGAAATCTGCACAGCAGCCTCCTGGGCTATCCCATGCTCCTTTATTAGGTTTTACCTAAGAGACATGTCGCGCCTCTCTATGACACACTCAGTGCTGAGTGCTTTGTCAGAGTGAGTGTGATTGTGTGACTATTCATTCACATATTAAACAAATGTGATGTGGAGTCAATACTCATGCCGAGAGCTCTTGTGTCTTATCAGACACAGTATAGCTGCTCGTTGATGACGTGCTGTTAGACGCATGACTTATGTTGTGCTACGTCTGACGCATGATGCTGGCATGTACGTAGCTGTGTTTCTGGTACTGAACGGGACCAATGAGGCAGAGACTACATCGTGCTTCGCCCCTTAACCCAATAGCGATAGCCTTAAAAGGCGAAGCCTATACGATATAGAACGTTAGTTATGTATTGTAACTCTAGATTCTATGAGTATAGGCGTAGCCTTTTAAGTGATCGGCCTCATTGACCTTTAAATAGCTGAAGAAAAGCTGTTTATTGGGAGCAGAACGTCCGCCGGCACCCGCTTATATGCCCGGACTGCGGACGTGATAGAGGCCAACGCTGTTGGTGGGCGGGAATTATTAATTTTTCAGTTGCTACGGCTAGCACCGAGGGTAAACCCAATAGCGATAGCCTTAAAAGGCTGCGCCTATACTCATAGAATCTAGAGTTACAATACGTAACTAACGATTTACATACTATGCTACTGGAGGGATTGAAGAAAAGAAAAGAAAGGAAGAAAGATTGGTGTAGGTAAACACTGCATTACCCCAGTGCCTGCTCTGTCAGGCTGGGTTAGAGTGCACTTCTACTAGCTGGCAGCTCCTGAGACAGCTCTGCTAATTGCCGCTTGTTATCTTCCTACGTTTGCTGTAGTAACGGCACTTTAGTGGTGAGTGTACTGGACCCACTGATCCACTTAGAATGGGAGAGATGGACAAAGCACCCATGGGAGCCCTAGTCTGCTTGAGAGGCCGAGGTAAATGTCAGAGTGCCAGCTATCTACACCAGCGTGCTCCTGTCTTGTTAGTGAATTGGACAGGACAAGCCAAAAAAAGCAGTTTTTAAATCTAAAGTGTGCTGATCTTTCATGGATTTATGTTCTTGCGTATATAATCCCAGGTTAAATGTGTGTTTCCTTAGGTCAATATGTTAAAATGACCCACAGCTGAAAGCCTATACTGCTCAGACCTACGCCCAAACATTTAATGGCAAGAACATTTTCTGGATTTAAGACATTGATTTCCCCACAATGGCAAAGAGGGTTAATACAATAAAAACTGCTTTGTCCATCTACCCAAGTTCTTTTGCAATTGTCAATTAAAATTTGGCAAAGTTTTCTCTCTGAAAAATGTTAATTAGTTAATTGAATCAGATTATTATGATGTTTACATAAGGCGCTTTTCCACCACACATTTAGCTCTACTCGGCTCAACTTGGTTTTGGTAGCAGCACGGGTCGGTTCCGAGCAATTGTTTTACTATTAACTGAACTAACCGCCAAAAATGCGGATGGAAAATGTTTGAGAAATACCCCCCTTCAGTGGCGCAAAAAGTGGGTATGCACAATATGCGGCGCCGCACTAGATGGGCGCTAAAACGATCGGGGGAAAATTATTTGGAGTCGGCATTTTTCTGTATTTAACAGCGTTTATGTAAATGATATGATCAATAACAGAGGCACGTAAAAGATAAGGCGCCCCCCGCTCCTTCACCTCCTCCTCCCCACACTATAGGCGCTCTAGTGGGCCCCATTGAGCACGCGCTGGAGCGCGGGAGCTTTCATTTGAATCGTGTTGTCATCTGATGACAGGGACCTACAGATGGATAGGCAGTAAAGAAAGCTCTCGCGGGACATAAAACGGGAAGATAGAAAAGGAGAAAGATTGCATGGATGAAAAAAGCTTTTCAAAGTGGTTGAATGAATAAATACACCGTACACGGAGTTTGCCAAACTTTGTTTTATATGGCCGATTGTATTGCTAAAAAATTAGAGAAGTAGGCTACAAACTTGTTCTGATGCCAAAAGTTTCTCTCGCACACGCACGCTCACTCACATACATACATACAGATACACACACAGTCAGCTTGCAAAGCAACAAATGGTGCTTAATATGATACTTCATCAGACAGTTTCTGTTCATACACAGCTAACAATCAAGCAACTCGTTTTGGCTAATCTTGGCAACCTGTGCGTTTAACAGGTGATCGGCTAACTGGATCTTAACCTTCAGTGCATCCTTAAAAAAACTCACACTCTGCCTCCTTCGGCACTTAAAGTGTCACTTTGAATTGATATGTAGATAAAAATAACATGAATGTTTTTTATGAAAAAACACAAAAAATCAATTAAAAGCAAAATAATTTGTCTAAATTGGATTTTTTTTGAGGGGGATCATAAGAGTGTGATAGATGTCAAAAATGATATTGATTTGAATGTATTTTTATATTTTTTTATATCTAAGATTTTTTTTAAAACTCACACTGCCTCATTCGGCGCTTACGGTGTCACTTTGAATTGATATGTCGATAAAAATAACATTAATGTATTTTTCCATCAATTTTTCTTTATTAACCTTAGTCCTCACCATACAAACCATATTTTCCCTTTTGTTAAAGAAAACAAGCATGAATTTGCAAAATTCAAATTTATTTAGCATAACTCAACATTGAACATTCAACAAAAACAGAACAGTACAACAGTTGCTATGGCGTGCAACTGTCCCCCCTCAGGGGGGGGGAGGGGGGCGACCTCCCCCCGTGGCTCAATGGTTGAAAAAGCACGCTAAAGTGCCCTCAAGAGTGGTGAAAACGAGAGGAAATGCCTTATTGACTGCCCTTTTCAAGTGCAAAACATGATTGGGTGCCCTCTAGGGTACCCCTACATACAATAAATTATGATGACGTGCCCTCTAGAACAAGAAAATTTGATGACGTGCCTTAATGAGTGCCCTTATAGTCCCCTTCTGCCCGTCTGGTGCCCTTCTGGTCCTTCTAGTGCCCTTCTGCCCGTCTGATCCTTCTAGTGCCCTTCTGGTCCCTCTAGTGCCCTGATAGTGCCCTTCTGGTCCCTCTAGTGCCCTTCTGCCCGTCTGGTCCTTCTAGTGCCCTTCTGTCCGTCTGATCCTTCTAAAGGCTACTCTATGCTCCAATTCCGTGCGAATATAGAGACGTACGTTCACAACGTTATATCCGTCACTGGCCTCATACTTCCATGCGTCCTTTATGTTGGAATGGACATTAAGCAAATCAACCATTAGTGGGCAGCAGCGCCGCTCAGAGTAAAAAGTTACTCAAATAGGAAGAAGAAGAGTCAGTGAATTAACTGGAATACATATTTTATAATAGATCCATGGAAGAAACAGCTTTAGCGATATACTACCGTAGCAATGGAAGAGGCTGTATTATAGACAGCGGGGGTCTGAGGACATCAATCACGACATGTCAAACAAACTAGTCTCGCACGGACCTCCGGTACTTCTCTATTGCTGCCGTCAGCCTGCCGTCTAGCTGACAGCCTGCCGTCTAGCTGACATTCCGTGCGATCCCCACTCATGCTGCTCTGTTGTAGTTGTATGTCTCTGTGCCCCGGCCGTGTAACTTCATAGATAGATAAATGTGTATGTAATTTCGTACCAACTCACACAAACCTCTCCTCAAAAGTTAAGACATTTTCTAAAGTATTATGTCTTTCGTTTGTACAGTGTGAAAATGATCTGTTGGCTGTGCGCCCCCCGTGATCTTCGGTAGTAATGCTCCGTTCTGTCCGTTTGGTACGCATCCGCAAGCTTGCAGGATACGTGCAGAAATACGCATGTAATGTACGCAGAGTACGGACAGAAGGCTCCGTCCGTATCCGTATGCGTATCTAACGTAGAGCATAAATGAGCCTTTATGCCCCTCTGCCCGTCTGGTGCCCCCATTGTTGAAAAAGTGATGCTAAAGCGCCCTCTATGGTGGTGAAAATGAGAGAAAGTGCCTTATTGGCTGCCCTTTACACATGAACAAAAATTATTGAGTGCCCTAGGTTGCCCCTCCATACAATAGGCCTAAATGATGATGATGTGCCCTCTGGAGCAAGATTATGGCAAACCGAAAACACAGGTTTTGGTACTCTACTGAGGTGCAGTCGACGAACGGGGAATGCGAAAGAGGCGTTGCTTTCATGTGGCGTTGCTATGACAAACAGCTACATCGAGTGGTATTTAAATCTCCACTGGATCACAAAGCAAAAACCGGATTAAGAGTATGTCCGTACCCATAGTGGAAAAGCGCAATTAGATGCCAAGTTGGAAAAACGTAATATTTTTTGCGTAATCCGTTTAAAATTTATATACACTGTAAACCCGAACAGTACTACTAACTCATAACATTTAGGGTACAGAAATCAAAACCAGCCAATAAGTCAGGTGAAAATAAAACTATGAAGTTCTCTTTACTTCTGAGGTTGTTTTAATTTTGTATTCATCAAAGTTTATGAATGAAGGATTATCTCTAGTTTATAACTTTTGAGTGTACAGGGGGACGCAACGTCTGACGTCACGACGCTCAGGCACGATCTTTTAATTTTCCCGAGAATTCAAGATGGCTACCCGTTCGCGAGAGAGAAAGCACTGCATGTAAAGGAGCAAAACTAGCGATTACTTTGCTCTTTTTACACAGACTGGTTTATTTTGTGACTGCCGTTGTCTTTTATTACACCATGTACCCTTTTTTATTTTTTGGAAAAGCCTATCAATTTGTGGGCGCCTTTAAGCATTTTGGCGCGTTTATGTTAGCTAAGAGCTAACGTCACGTACACGCAGGCCTGCCCACATAAATTGCTGGGCCCCTGAAAACCTCCAGTCAATGCAAAATAATCACATCACACAGAGACATTGCTCTTTAGTATTAATTCACTAAAGCAAACTAAAGGTTTTCACAATGTGCACATTTTCTATGCTACTAGTTTGGAATAAGATACATTTAAACTGATTGACTGCACCAAATATTACACTTTTTTGCATTTCTGCACATGACAATAAATCATTTGAAATCTTCTGGTGGTATTGTTGAAATAAATAACGCTTAAAAATTAACATCAACAACAAATTCTTCACACACAAAAGAAAAAAAGGCTCTACATGAATAACCAAACCAACCTACCCTCAAAACTTTAAAGTTGGCCTATGTTTGGTTGCAACATTTAGGCTTAGTTCATTCTGCTCTCATCACTGCAAAATTACTGAAAACATTACTGAAATCATTACAAAAAAGTTCTTAATCTTTGAAGACAAATCTGTTCCTTCAGTTATTTAAAACTTCTTTGTGCCTTGTATCTTTCTTTGCATTAAGATCTTTTTAGATCTATTTTTATTTTTCATTTTTATAAACAATACAGAAAGCAGGACCTAGGTGGTTACGGCAATAATTAAAACAGGATGATGCTGCTTGTCAGCTTCATTGTGGTATGACCCGGATGGTTGGTCAATTGGCCAGGTTTGTGAAAAACCCTTTAGGATTTGTAGTCCCCAAAGGGAAATTCTTTTTCACAAAAATGTACGTTATGGGGAGAGAGAATTTAAACCTGTTTGTAGACTCAGGACAATGACAGAGTAACTAGCCTGTCCTCTTTATAAGAATGTAGAAGAACTACAAAAGGTACTCAAGCTGTTTTTTCAAATAAAAGGTCCAAATACTTTTCACAACCACACCCAGACACAAGTAGCATGTACATGTGGAACGACGACAAAATATAATCCAGACAACTGTTTAATATCAAAACCCAATCTTGTCACCATTTGGCACACAAAGGGTTTATAGGATGGATTACGTTTGTAACAGTTACACTCCACTGTGCTCAATCTGAAAGATTTTGAACATTTCTGCTTTGCTACTGCTTTTTAAATCGCCGTAAGCGGAGCCGCGGCTCTATGTAAACACCCAACTTTGAATAGATATTGACATAAACTTTATTTTTAGATATTTATCTTATGCTGGGTTTACACTACACGACTTTTCACGCGATTTGACAGTCGCAGACAATCTTCCAATGTCGGACTGAAATCACAGGAGTCGTGCTGGAGGTGTGGCGAACACCCGTAATCTCAGTCGTTTGGTGTATGGTGGTCTTCTGACCAGATTTCAGCCAGTCCTCTTCCCGTCTTGAAGTTCCGACATTATCAAACAGGTTTGATATTATCGTTAGTCTTAAGGGGTTGGCTCAAGCGAAATGACGTAAACACTGTCACACTCTCGCATGCACCAAGCACGACACAGGAGGAGCGGCATTAGTTGCGACTTCTGTCCGCCTGTGAGGCACTTATTTCGGACACTTTTTCCCAGCAGCCTCGGCTGGAGAACCAGGCTGACAGCCGCGCAACCTTAACACTTTACCGTCAAATTTAGGGTTAGGAGTTAAAGTTATTGGGGGATGAGATCAGCAAATAAAGCTGGTCAAATAACTAAAGGAAGTCCCCCGCTCGGAATATTGAATTCACTTTTTTAAAATTAAATAATCACAATCGCGTTTGCGGAAAGAATATTTATTTCAAAAGGAATCTAGTTGTAGTCTTGCAATATGAGACCCTCTGTCTTTTCAAAATCTCACTCTGTGACTGAAAACTAATGACTAGTTGTCTTCAGGTGTGAGTTGATTGTCTTTAGATGTAAGAGGGCTTCTACGGTGACGCTGAGCATTCACCAAATAAAATTTTTTTTAGCCGTTAGCACGCTCAGGATCTCGTAATTATGAGATAAGGATCGCCCAATAACGATGGTTGGCTGGCTGCAGGACGGCAACGACTCTGTCCGACCTTATCGTCTTTTATTCCTAAATTTAAAAGCACACTTTACTCTATTTTTACACACAATCCATGACCAGGATATCAAGTAGGCCTATGAGAATAATAGCCTAATGTTGATTTAGCAATTTAGTGGTTGCGGTTCCGGTGTTGTGCCAAACTTATAGTGTGTGTCTGTGTTTGTGTGCAGACGTGGTGAACCTAGCCATAGGCAAACGTAGGCAATTGCCTTGGTTTCCGGACTACAATGGGCCCCATAATCAATACAATTATTTTAAATATGTTTTGACTGTTCAATCATTAATCAGCGATCGCATCGGGTAGCCTATATTGAGGGACAGACTTTCGGCTTTACGCCCGTGATCAGCTGCTGAGGTCCGACTGGGATTTTCTCCTGAACAGTACCAGTGACTGCATATCTGTCAAAGTTGACATGGCTATATACTCATTGTCATGCCCTCCTTGTAGAACATTCTTATGTGTTTGTATGAGTCAAGGATCACACCGAGTTTAAACGACTGCATTTAATCAAAGCATTCAATAAAACTGCGCTCCGATACAGTAACAAACAGGAGGTGAAAGTGAACTAGCCCACCGGGCATTCTGATTGGATGAGGCAACACAGTACAGTGGCTCCGGTGGCTCATAATGAACAAACTGCATATTAATGCTAATGTAGCCGTTAGCACACTCAGGAGATCCTTATCTCGTAATGACAAGATCTTTTCTCGTCATTACGAGATCCTGAGTGTGCTAACGGCTACATTAGCTGTGAAACTGTGTTCGATTAAAGGACACCACATCGGACATCTTAATCAGCAGCACTGGGGCGCCTCAGGGGACTGTGCTGGCCCCTCTTCTCTTCACCTTATACACCTCCGACTTCAGCCACAACTCTGCATCATGCCATATCCAGAAGTTTGCTGACCACACGGCCATCATGGGGTGTATAAGGGGGGACCAAGAGGAGGAGTACCGTACTCTAGTGAGTGACTTTGTCACCTGGAGCCATGCAAACCACCTGCAGCTCAATACATCCAAAACTAAAGAGCTGGTGATTGACTTTGGGAAGGCAAGGCCACGCCCCCAAGCAGTGGAAATTGATGGGGTAGAGGTGGAAACTGTGGGCAGCTACAAATACCTGGGAGTGTGGCTGGACAGGAAGCTTGACTAGGCAATAAATACAGACCACCTGTACTAGAAAGGCCAAAGCAGATTGTACTTTTTAAGGAGGCTGCGATCCCTCAATATCTGTAGCAAACTCCTGTTTATGTTTTACCAGTCGGTAGTCGCCAGCATCCTCTTCTACGCTGTGGTGTGTTGGGGAGGCAGCACAACCAAGAGGGACTCCTCCAGGCTTGACATTTCTGAATTTCCCTGAAGGAACACTCCCAAGGGATCAATAAAGTGTATCTATCTATCTATCTATCTATCTATCTATCTATCTATCTATCTATCTATCTATCTATCTATCTATCTATCTATCTATCTATCTATCTATCTAAACTTTTTTTATTTGGTGAATGCTCAGTGCCACCGTAGGTTTCAGTCTTCAGTCTTTTCAAAGTCTTTTAAAAGCCCTCTAGTGTAAACCCAGCATTAGTTAGGTTATTGGCTTCCAAAGACCATGGGCCACACTCCCAAGGGATCAATAAAGTGTCTATCTATCTATCTATCTATCTATCTATCTATCTATCTATCTATCTATCTATCTATCTATCTATCTATCTATCTATCTATCTAAACTTTTTTTAATTTGGTGAATGCTCAGTGCCACCGTAGGTTTCAGTCTTCAGTCTTTTCAAAGTCTTTTAAAAGTCCTCTAGTGTAAACCCAGCATTAGTTAGGTTATTGGCTTCCAAAGACCATGGGCCCCAAAGTGGCTGGGCCCTAGAAAGCCTTCCCACTTTCTGCCCCTTATGGGCGGCCCTGCGTACACGCAATGCCAGCAGCCAACGCAGATTCAACTCTCATTTTTCAAAGTGTGGTGCTGGTGCTTCTGACGGTACAGTCTATGCTTCTGATAAGCGCTCTTATTTGGTGAGTAAAAACCTCATACATGTTCTGTAATCTTGTCAGATGCAGTGGCAATATGGCTAGTCTTAATTAGCTGGCTAACGCGGCAACATAACTTTGTGCTGTTTGTTGATGTTGCATTCTCAGAAGACAACCTAGCTCTGCCTTACTAAACACAAGATATTAGTAATACAATGTTAGAATACATAGTATTTTTTGTAATTTAAGTTATGATAATGAATTATTTAAAGAAATACTCATGGCGAAGAAGAATATAGCTTAAGGTAAGACCTTGTGTACTCAACTTGGGTGGCATTTTCAAGTATGGAATTAATTATGATTAAGTCGAAATTCACACTTCAATCATTTGCTTAAAATAATCTTTTTTCTTCACGTTTTTAAAAACGTCCACCTTTAGATGACTGTGGTTTGAACATGGTTTTAATTGAGACACTAATGGCTGTTGTACGCATGCCATGTCAATGTTGTTTTGTATTGTATCTTGTACAGCACTTTGGTCAACTGATGTTGTTTTTAAATGTGCTGTAGAAATAATTTTGACTTTGTGGCTGTCACTACAGGATGTGAGGCGCCTGCACGATGTGAGACACGCATGCGCAGAACGGTCGCCATCTTTGATAGCCCGCTACGGCTACACCAGTTGTTCATGATGTGGGTAGACAGTTGCCTCGGCAACGCACGTCCCGTCCCCCCAAAGTTCCCTTTGAGCAGCGGAAGTAGTCTGTCCTCCACACACACATTATGTGGTTTTGTCCAAGTGACTTGTGTGTTGTGTGTGTGTGTGTGTGTGTGTGTGGCGGGCAGAGGACTTGCACTGCTCACAGGGAACTTTAGGAGGGGGGAGATGTGGTCGCTGACGTGCGTTGCTTCGGCGACAGTCTTAAATAGAAAGCGTTGCGGTAAATAAAAGAAGTAGCCTACTGTATAGGCCTACACATATGAACAACTCGAGTAGCCGTAGCGGGCTATCAAAGATGGCAGCCGTTCTGCACATGCGTGTCTCACATGGTGCAGGCGCCTCACATGGTGTAGTGACAGTGGCTATAACAGGTCCTCGGGTTACACTTTGTAGTAGATAGCCCTTCCGGTGCTGGCACTTAAACAATCCTTCTGCAACGCTGATCACATGGTGCAGCAAAGACAGAGTGCAGCAAATCTAAAGTTTTTTGGAACAGAATTAATAAACAAAGTGATAACACACAAACACAGCTTGGTACTCGCCAATTAAATGTGATTTTCCTTAAAGATATAATAAGCTTGACTTAACCTTTACTTTGTATTTGTGACTATTTGTTTGAATAAAAAGGACTTTGTATATTTCACTTTAATTCACAACTGTTGTAATTGCTCTGTCTTTGAAGGCTGAAGTGGAATGCGAGTGCTGCTGCCCTTCCTTGAGCTTCAAGAAATTGGTAAGTAAGGTACATTGTTGTACAAAGAGGTGTCTGTTATGAATGAAGCACCGTTGGTTTCAGCCCAAATTGTGAACACTGTAGTGTGTATGGTTTGGTGATATAGTAGTACTAGTTTTTCCAAAATATTTTAGAAGGGCAATCACACTAACTTCATTAACTTGTTTTGGTGTGTAAAACAGGGCCTGAATAATCAACACAGAAGATGGCTACTCCCCAGAAATTTGTGCTACGTGTATATGTTGCAACAGGTGTTGCCATGAGACTCACTCTAACAGACCGACCACACTCTGTGCAGAACTTTTTGCCAGCCCTGGAAATGGAGTCATAGGTAAAAACTATTCCTCTTTTTTTTTTTATCATACGTGTTGCCATCCCCCACGCCCTTTATCTATTTACACAGGCAACAAAAGTCATTATCAATATAGCACATTTTTACTTTCTCATTTAGCCAGCAATGCTGCTTAAAACAAGTAATTGATGCATCACATTTGCTTTTAAAACTCTTCATTAATCTTTCCATATTTGTGTGTATTTGTATGTCTGCAGGTGTTTGCGGAGCTCCATCTCACAACAAATGTGAACCTACAAAATCAATTCTACTGGGGGCTGGATCGGTACACACCAACATTGATCGCCTTGTACAGGCAGAAGGCCTCACGGTCTGGCAAGACAGCAGACGCTCTGCGGCGGATCCTAGGGATTTGTGATCTCCAGGTGAGTTAAGATGAACTTGGCCATGGGGACAAAATTAATCACATTTGATTATGTAATTGTGTTGTAATGTCTAGGTTGATACCGCTCTATAATTATAATTGCCATTAGTACATTTTTGTTGGATTCTTTTTCTCACCCAGACAAATTTTCTGATACATTATCACTTTAAGATGCTATTTACAAGCCCAATTTCAAAATGTTCATTAGGCTGCACTGAACAAATAATACAAAACAAAGACCTTCAATATTTTATTCTATAACATTTTCTGTCAGGGCTTTCACTAGTAGCACTGGTGCTACCAACTTTCTCTGTTGCTTGCACAAGCATATGATTTACAGATGTTTCTAATTAGATGTTAAATGAACATTTATGAGTAAACCTATTTTCTGTCACTGTATGTATACATTTGAGTAATCTTGGTTTAATGTGTTGGTAAACTATTTGCATTATTATTTTTTGATTGTCAATCTAGGAACAACATGATGTCCACATGAGATGAACCCATAGATAGTAAATAATATGGATGTAGCATCCGGGCTGACCTCAGTTATTCACACGGCATCCAATAATCCTGGTTAGTGAGTCAATGAGAGATGGCTGTCTTCTGCTTCCACCCCCGTAGTGGCACTTCCGGTTACTACAGTTGTGGTCACTTCCTTATTGGATGCTGGTAAAAATCGCTGAGGTTGGGGCTTGTACGAACCCTGGCCCTTCATACACTCCCAGTGTTCTTGAGAGCGGATGACAGTGAGTTCTTCAAGTCTTGCAATGTAAGTACTCAGTGCACTAACATAAATGTTAGTAACAATCAATACAGGTCTATCATAATGTCTAAGTCTACCTCAATACAATGGCCAAATATGATAAATTGATATGTACAATGAAATTAAAGTTATTGTGACTTCAATCATTCACCCTCTTCATGGTTTTGTGCCAGCAAAAAAAAAACTAATAACTGGGAATTTTCCTTCTGCTGCAGCTCTGAAAGAATACATTATCTGTGAAAATACAAAGAAACACACATGTGCAAAAAAATACCTATATGATTATTCTTAAGTTTGACTGCTGAAGCCTGATAACTTCTGATGAATTTATTTTTTACTCAGAATGAGGAATGGAAGTTGTGTCCCTTTCTTAAAGTGGTGTCACATTAGGAAGGGATTATAGAGCCCTATGAAATAGGCAGTCATTACAACCACCAGTAACTTTCAACAGGTAACAAGACAGACTTAGAAAATATAAACACGTGTGTGTGTGTGTGTGTGTGTGTGTGTGTGTGTGTGTGTGTGTGTGTGTGTGTGTGTGTTTCCTAATGTTGCAACCTTGCTTCTTGAACAGTCCTTTATAATTGGATCATTTGTGTTTTTCAGGGGGAAGATGAGCCAGATATTGCCGACACCCCGCTGGCTCTCCTCACTGTGGGCACTGACAACACACAACAATACTGGCATTTGTGTTGTAGTGGAAGATGAAGTTGTTGTGAGTGATCTTCCAAGGACTGATACATTTGTACTGTTGTTTGGGTTGATCTATGCATTGCATTTAGACTATCCAAAGAAGCTAATTCACACATTAACCTTTATTCAAAAGATACTGATGTGTCTCTCTCGATGACAACAAACCACTGAAACCGTGCCTACTGACTTTGAAAAATTACTTGCTGAAAGATTAAGCCAAGCATTAACATCCACATGTCTCTGTGAAGCATCCAGGTTCATGTTCGAATAGATGGATCCATTTAGCAAATGCTTTGTTTTATTGTTTGTGTTGTTCCATTGACTACCTCAGCTCACAATTTGCACTGTTTGTGATTGCTTATTTAAAACAAACCCAGTGGGGGATCTTAATTTAATTTGGGTTATTTTAGGGGAATTTTAGTCTGTATTTTTATTTGCACATTTGAAAGCACTTTATTTTATTTACAGTGGGGTGCAAATGTATTCAGCCCCCCTAAGTCAATACTTTGTAGAACCACTTATTGCTGCAACTACAGCTGCAAGTCTTTTGGGGTATGTCTCTACCAGCTTTGCACATCTAGAGACTGACATGTTTGCCCATTCGTCTTTGCAAAATAGCTCAAGCTTCAGATTCAGCGTCAGATTGGATGCAGAGCGTCCGACTCTGGAACTACTTGCTTCCAATCTGACGGCATCACATGTAAATGAACCATTCCGCTTACAGCACCTTTAAAGGTGAAGTAAGTGAAGTTTTGTTAATATAAGTGTAAAATCGCTCTTTATTCATACAGCTCATAAGTCGTACATACCTTGGTGGAGTTTCAGGTTTTTTGGTCAATTACTCCGAGAATATGAATGATAATACAAAACAGTTTTCTATCACTCATGGTTAGTGGTTGGATGAAGCCAATGACTGAAAGGCTTTTTGGAGTATTGAGTTGGAAGTATGTTTTTAAGGGAACAATTTACAACCACAATTTATAAATTCAGTTTTTTTTTTTTTTTAAATTTCAGTTATGTGGAACCTTACTGATTTGTCAATTTCCTTTTTCATGAATATTCAGCAATCAAATATACAAATATAAAAAAACACAATATTTAAACATTTGTTTCCGACAGTAAATGTGTAATTTCCTGTGAAAGACAATGATCCCACAATGATTCCCTGTAAGACAATGATCACACAAACTAAGTTTCTGGTCCTCACTTTGTTGGTTGAAAACTTTATTGAAACTTTGTGTTTTTCCAAAATCTGAGGGGGTTTATATGTTAAGGGTGCCACCCACTGTTGAGAAATGCTATTTTCATGTTGGTTGGTAGAGTGGAAGGGCCGGTCTTCACTTTGTGAGTCGTTTTACCCGGTCCTAAAATGTCCCAACATTTCTAATTACATAGATGCACCTTATCTGAAGGTTATAAGTGGTTCAGTGCAGCTCAAACCAACCCATGCCTACTATTTGCAAGTTCAGGGCCAACTGTTGGTCACAGGTATGAGTTGGTGCGATTTTGTTGTCTCTGCCCAGGATGATGCTTTCATCCAGAGAATCCAGAGGGATGAGGGTATGATGCTAACAATGAAGCGTGGGATTGACATGTTCTTCTTCAATCTTCTTGGACAAATACCTGGCAGTGGCATGAATTGTCGATATGATAAATTTTAGCAGATGACTCCTTTAAATCTTATGTGACTAATGATTAAGTTAATTGTACATGTTCATTTGAACGCTTTGTTTATTGAAGGGCAATCCCCTTTCTCTCTTTATTTAATTCCCCCTATCCCTTGATTTGTCAATAAATGATAACGTATTTAAACATTTTATCAGTTGTCTCCATCCTTTTTGTTGCACCTCTTTAACGTGCAGGGGTTCGTAACAGGCAGTGACACGTCATGCTAACGGTTAATGAAATTTTACTCTATATGATGTGTTTTTCCTTTCTGAAGTACAGATAAATGGTCCTTTGCATCTTCACAAAATCAATCACAGCCAATAGGAAGCACACAGAACAAAGCTGTAAACTACATTTATGAAGTAAAACAGTTTTATTTAAAGAGTAACAACAAATCACTTCCAAAACAGTATGGTTAAATAGTATGTTTATTTTGCAAGGAGAGTATGGTGTGGGAGTCCATGGATAAGGATACCTGGCCACTAGAAAATCAGACCATCCATTTCTTGACCAGGGGTCCGTACTGATAATTTGAGAGGAGACATGCAACAGTGAATAGTTGAATTATATTGCCACAAATAGAGAGAGGGATGACCGTATTTATTATGCATATAACTGCATTACTGCTTTCAGAAATATAACAGTAACTAAAAATAAAAACAATAAAAAGCTTTTTTTCTTTAATTTTTTTTAATCCTAAGCTAAACACAATAAACATCTTAAGCTAAACACAATAAACATCTTATACTAAGCTAAACACAATAAACATTTTATCTGTAATCAAAGTGGCTGATAAGTTTGATGGAAATAACTGTAAGGGGTAGGTGTGAGAGGCTTGGGGGGGGGGGCTTGGATGCCTCTGTCTTTGACTGAAGCCTGGTAACAAGTTTCCTCCAGCTGGTGCTCTAAATCAAGCAATATGTTTTGATCGGTTATTCGCCTAATTTTCATTTCTAAGCTCTTGCAGAACATGGAAATCGCGTCCTCTTTACTTTCAGTTCTGCTTTTAAAATAATTTCCTACTGCTGTGAGGACCGCATCTTCCTCTTTTCTCTCCAAATCACGCTTTCTTCTTTTGCTTCCTGCGACATTCTGAACCTGAGGGACGGGGCAAGTGCTGCCTCGCCCCTCACTGTTCTCCACTTCTATGTCCTCCTCCACAGTCAAAGTCTCTTCTTCATCGATCTGTAAAAGAAAAAGAATATCAATACAAATTAAACATTATTTAAATACTATTCTTTGTTTTTCAGTGCCCCAACACCACAGAGGAGTGGAAGAAGGTGGCAAAGGGATTCTAGGACCAGTGGCAATTCCCCAACTGCCTTGGTGCTCTGGATGGCAAACACATCACCATTGTCCCTCCGCCATCCTCAGGGTCCACATTTTTTAATTATAAGCACACCTTTTCGATAGTGCTGATGGCCCTGGTAGACAGCAACTACCGTTTTTTGTATGTTGATGTGGGGTGCAATGGTAGGGTGTCTGATGGAGGAGTGTTCAGGGGCTGCTCACTCCAGCAGTCCCTTGAGCTGAAGACAGCGAACATCCCCGACCCTGCACCACTACCTGGTACAGAGCTGCTGTCTCCATATTCAATTGTGGCTGATGAGGCCTTTCCATTGAAGGAATATATGATGAAGCCATACCCCAGCCGCGGCCTCACCCAGGAACAGCGCATATTCAACTACCGGTAGGTTAAATTAACGGTTTAAATGACAATAGTGAATTTCTCATCCTTCTAAATCATAAAAGCGGACCTATTTTAGTTGCTTTCAGTACTTTTTTGAACATTTCTGCACATTTAAACAAAACAAATTAAAAAGTTGTTAATGTTTATCGTAATAGGAAGAAATAATACCATTATTACATCTCTAATCACAGGCTATCAAGAGCGCGTAGGGTGGTGGAGAATGCCTTTGGCATATTGGCAAACCGCTGGAGAGTATTCACCACAAAAATCCACCTGCAGCCGGAGACTGTGGATAAAATCGTCCTGGCCTGTACCGTGCTGCACAACTTTTTACGTGCCCAGTGTGCTGATGTTAACACCCAGATTCGTGAGCTGGAACAGGGTCAAACCCTTGCCCAGGCTGCACTGCCACGCAGCACGAATACCACTATGCAGGCTAAGCAAAACAGAGACCTCCTGTGCACATACATGTGCACAGATGCTGGTGCTCTGTCATGGCAATGGGATAAGATTTAATCATGTGTTTGTAATCAAGCTGTATTATATATTTTTTAAATATTTTTAATAAATTGTAAATACTTAGCCTATTCTATTATCCATCTCACAGTAGTAGTTGAGCCGATGGTAAACAAAGAAAGATTGAACAGAAATTCAACTAACAGGAAATGCAATGTATCCAACTAGCGGGTAATCTAAACAAACTGTAAGCTCCAGCTAATTACTACAATGCAGAAGTAGTGGAAAATGAAAGAATACAGTAACTCTAGCCTACTATAGCTGTAATTTTAACATAATTAAAATTTTTGTAAATAAATACCTTTTCATCCATGTTGGACTGTGAGATCCTCTTTCTTATGTAAGGCTCAAGAAAAGCGAGCCTCCTCACAATCCACTCCTGCCTGCCGGTTCTCCCAGAGGCCAGTACCTGATTTTTGTACCTATTGTACTGGGTACGGAGGGAGTGGATCTTCTTCCCTACCTCTTTTTCTGTAATAAAAGACAGTAATGTTAGCAAAAAACCCGTAGCACATTTTAAACTAAAAACTATTTTACAAACAGCTTTAAACTAGATTTAGCGGATGGAGGATGAACCGCAGTTTTATTTATTTAATTAGCTTCCAATCCTGAAATAAACTATTTTCAAATCACATGACTGTTATTGTTTTTTACTTACCAGTGCCACCGCAATGTCGGCTATGGCTTTCCTTTTGGTATCCCTGTTGGCATATCCCTTACACGTAGTGTCAAACAGGGCTGGTTGCTCTTCGAGAAGGCGTACCAAACTCTCCTCCCTCTCCTCGGACCAAAAGTCTGCCACCGTCTGTTCTGGATGCTGAAGTGGACAGTACGGGACCGGACCACCGGGTCATTATAGTCATTACATTTTCTTTCACTGTGGTGTGTGGTATTTTGTCATTCTATGAGAGTATTAAAAGTAAAAAATGCTATTTCTGTAAAATGTCAAATACCTGGAGAGTCTGCCCTCATGTCACCACCGACTATAGCTTTTTCCTCTTGACTGAGATAGATAGATAGATAGATAGATAGATAGATAGATAGATAGATAGATAGATAGATAGATAGATAGATAGATAGATAGATAAAACACATCCATCCATCATACAAGCATTAATAATTACAATTACATAGACTAATACATAGACAATACTAAAATACTAAAAAAAAACTAAAATACTAAAAACTACCACCAATGGTACTAAAGTGCACATGCATTATTTTAGAGTCCTGTTGTATAGTCTGATGGCAGAAGGAACGAAAGATCTCTTAAAACGTTCCGTTCTGCAGCGCAGAGAGAGCAGCCTGTTGCTACGGTTGCTGCAGCAGTGTCATGCAGTGGGTGTCTGGGGTTACTCAGGGTGCCCTGCATGAGAGCCCTCATCCTACTCTCCAGCACAGCCCCAACAGAGTCCACACTCCGCCCCAACACAGACACACATTTCTTAATCAGCTTGTCTAGCCTGTTACTGTGTCTTAAGGTCATGCCACCGCACCCAACATACAACCCCAAAGAACACAGCACTAGCCACTACAGACAGATAAAATATACGGCTTTGTCCTTTCTTGTATGCAGCATTGGCGTGTGCTGACCAGTCCAGTTTGTGGTCCAGATGGACTCCCAGATATTTGTAGGACTGCACCACTTCAATCTCCTGACTGTTGATCTTGACTGGCTGATGGGATGGGCTCCTACGAAAGTCAATGGTCATCTCCTTGGTCTTGGCTGCGTTGAGGATCAGACCATTCTTCTCGCTCCATTCGGAGAAAGCCATCACCAGGTCCCTATATTCTGTTTTACCCCCCCCCCTCACACATGCCACAACAGCAGTATCATCTGATTACTTTTGTATGTGGCATGTAGCAGAATTGCTTTAAAAATCTGCAGTGCACATTGCCGCGCGGCGAGTTTACATAGAAAGTTAATGTATTTCGAGCGCCGCCGCGCGAATCAGCAGCCAGCGGATCACGCGGCGCGAATGGGGCGGTGCGGCCGCCGCAGAAGTTGAAAATATTGAACTTTTCGCCAATCAGCGTTGAGCTCTTACCGACGTCACTCACTTCGCGACGACGGAAGTGGCTCAGGGTGAGCGAGGAGGTCGGGCTTCCTGGTAAGTTATGTGAATATTTGTCTGTTGCCTGTGTACAGCTATCAGCTTTGCTTTATAAACCAAGTTAGCACCTATTAGCATTTGGGTAGAGCAGCATCAGCACAGCAGACTTTCCCGCTCAGCACCGGTTAGCACCAGCATAAAGCCCCAGAATAGAGCAGGCATTCCTGCTTATTAGCACCGTATATCAAGAGCATAAAGCCCCAGCGTAGTTCAGGCTTCCATTAGCACCGGTTATCACACGGGACAGTCCGCTGTAGCTTGTCACGCTACCCGATGCAACAGTTTACGTAGTCTACATGTGAAGATCTTGTCAGTGAGCGCATATTCTGTTTCTTGTCAGTCGAGGCATGTCGCAGGAGGTGGAAGAATCTCAGGGACACTTACCTGAAGGAGAAAAGGAAGGAGGGAGAAAAGAGGAGTGGGCAGGCAGCAGGGCAAGGTAGAAGGTGGCAGTTCTCTGCGATCATGTCATTTCTCGACCCCTTTATTGCCCCGAGAGAGTCCAGTGGCAACATGGCTCGGGGGGTCGAGGAAGACATGATTGCAGAGGACAGCCTTGATGCTACAGTAGGGCCAGGAGACGATGAGGATGAGGACCAGGGTCAAGCAGCAGCAGCAGGGCCACCCTCAATTGACCACGGAGGTTTGTTGACAAGTGTAGGCCTATTGTGACATAAACCTGTTTTGAAAAAACTTTAATAGGGCTGCACTTGATATTACCATTAAGAGCAGAGATTTTAATATTTTATATCACAGTTCTCTCCCAAAACACATTTACATGAATATGTTATGATTTTGGCAGATATCACATGTCAGAACTGAACTATAACCTGTAGAAATGTGTGCATTTGTAGAATGCGTTATGTGTTATAATAGACACCCTGAAATGACTTGAATAATTTATATACTCCTATGCAAAAAAACTAAAAATCTTTCTCACTACCATAGATCAGTCCTCAGGCAGTGAAGCCTCAACTCCCTGCTGCTGCTGCTTCTCGTGCTCCTGCCCATGCTGTAGCACCAGGAGCACGTAACGGTATGTACCAAACAGAAGCTGGATTGACTTTATTTTTTACCCTTTGTTCATGCTGTGTTGCATGATTGTTGTTTTCCCCATGATAATTCTGCTGTTTGACTTTCCTTGTCATGTGATTGTGGCTTGATTATAATAAGTTATAACAAAGTTAAAATACATTAATAAAGTCTGATTTAATTTTCACACAGCAACAAGAAGGACCAGGAAGAGGCCGAGGGAGCTCTCCGAGAGGCAGGACACACTGGAGCAGCTGCTGGTGGAAACCCTGCAGAGAAGGCAAGCCCTCCAGCCACCCCCACCATGCCTGGACCAGCAATTTTTAAATGGCCTGCTTCCATCCCTGCAGAGGTTGACACCCGAGGCCAAAGAACGTGAAGTAACGCTCAATTTGGAACCATTGGGGTACCTTATTAGCAGCTCGGGTGACAATCTATGCAGGGAATGAACCAGTGCCTGCTTTTTTTTTTTTTTTTGCAAATCAATATTTATTTTATTTTTATGTTTCAATCTTTATTTTTTGTAATCTATTAATAAATATATATGTCTTTAACTTTCTTTCGTCACATCCTTTCAGTGTAACCTGGCAAAATGAATGCTGATGTATTGAAGATGTACCATGCACAGACACAGATATAAATTGTGGTACCTGTGAAAAAGAAAATACAGCAATATTGCAGGATTTATGCTCATTTGTTATGTGTGGGTGGCTCTTAAAAGAGCCGTTTTGGGAGTGCTTACGCACTATACGTTGTTCTGCCACGACAGCGTTCCTTCTGAGGAGAAGAAAGAGGCGAAGGTCTCCCAAACCCTGATGGCCTCTCTCGCGGCGTTGTTCCCAGCCACTCTCCCCAGCCCTGGCAGCGGCTCCTCCTCACCAGCCGGGAGGCCCCCTCCAGCGGTCGTCTTCTGCAGCATGTTGTGGAGAACGCAGGTGGCCTTCACACACCTTTCTGCCAGCTCGGGATGCAGCTCGATGACACGCCGGTACATCCTCCACTGTGAAGACAGAATACCAAAGGCATTCTCCACCACCAACCTTGCCCGGGACAGACGGTAATTGAATACCCGCCGCTCTCGGGGGAGGACACGTCCAGGGAATGGCCTCATGAGGTCGGTCCGGAGTGGAAAGGCCTCGTCCGCCACGAAGACATGAGGCAGGGGTCCTCTGTGCTCAGCCCCAGGGAGTGGTCTTGCAGCAGGGAGCTGGAGGGTGCCAGCACGGAGGGCCTGTCCAAAGGCCGAGTTGGCCAGAATGCCTCCATCGCTGGTTCTCCCGTAGCCACCGACATCGATCACCCGGAAGCACTTGTCGGCATCGACCACTGCCAGGAGAACAAGAGAGAATGTGCCCTTATAATTAAAAAACTGCAACCCAGAATTCGCAGGGGCTTTAAGGACCACATGTTTCCCATCTATGGCACCACAACACAGAGGGAAGTTCCACCGCTCCTCAAACCTCTCCACTATCACTCTCCAGTCCTCCGCAGTGGGCACAGCCATGTACTCCTCCACCAGGCTGTCCCAGATAGCTGTGACCACATCGGACACAATGGAACCCACAGTGGAGGCCCCGACCCGAAAGCTGTTGGCGATTGTCCTGAAGGAGTCACCAGTAGCCAGGAATCTGAAGCACAGCAGAAGAAAAAATTATTTAATTTAAAGTTTCTGTTTATACCAAATACAAAAAATGTTATACTAAATCTGTAGTTGTAGCCCTACTATCTCACTGCACAGGAAAGGTTTACACAGCGGATTTAAATGAGTTTATTTTCATTTTCAAAATTACTAGGAGGTCATAAGATAGGATTTACTCAGGAATAGTATCCTACAAAAAGCAGACCTGACCAGAATCGTCATCACCAGTGTTTTTTTCACTATGGTTTTATAATGTTGTCTTTCACAAAGGCTAATGTAAGGTACATTATTTTTTATTTTGATCACTTTTATTAAGCAATTATAAACTTAGAAAACTGCGACTCACCGGAGATAGATGGACAGGCGCTCCGCAGGTGAAATGGAGCGCCTGAAGTTGGTATCCAGGCGGGAGATCCTGGCACCAACCCGGGCTAGCAACTCATCAAACTGCACTACATTCAGCCTGAAATAGCGCTGGAACCGGCAATCATCCAGGCGGAGTTCCTGGAGGAGGTGATGAAATTCACCCAGCTGTGCCCGCTTGCGCAGTATGTCATGAACCCAGACACGACGGCGTTTGGGTTTGGGTCGGATATACAAATACCAATAAGCGGCAGCAACGGAGAGCATCTCGGGTATCTCGGCCATGGTTGATGATGAGACAAAGTAAAAAGCGGGAGGAATTGTATTTATACTGGATGTAAATAGCGGGAAGAAACTGGGCGCACATTCAATGAGTCATCGCGCGGCGGTGGACACAAATCAGCCAAAATGATCACGCGGTGCGGAACCTGACGCGTGGTGCAGTGTGTTCGCACCTTAATATTCCTCTGCTACACACACACACACACAGTAAATAGGTCAAAGACTTTGATGTGCTAAAGTTCAAAGCCATTTTATTTCAAATAATACAAACATTTTGCATCCACCAGCACTGAGGCCTGTTTCAGGTAGCTGGTTTTGAGGCAACCCAGAGTTTGTTCGCTCTAAGTTAGTGGAAACTCTGGGTTTTCCGTTTCAGGTAGCAGGTTCAGCGCAACCGAGAGTCAGTTACTGCGGCAACATACGCCATGGATCTAACCTGCTCGGGAGGTGGTTAGACCTACCCTGAGTTTGTTTTCACTTTACGCTGCAGCTCCGACTGAAGAAAGAGTGTCACTGTCACACGCGTCCCTGTACAGTTTAAAGCAAAATCACTCCATAGAAATCTCCATCGGGATGTTTTTATCATTTCCTGATGATTTTACGTTTGACTGATCAGTAGCCATGTTCTCAGCCGTTCATATAGGCGGCCACGTTACACATCGTGACATGCTCTACATTCAGATTAGTAAACCTATTTGTATTGTATGCTTTTTAACGTCTGTGCCACTGAACAGATTTATGTCAGGTGGATTCATGTAATGCTGCGGCTGCACGCGATAGTTACTGTTCACTTGTGCAATCCTAAAGTCACAGACGAGCCTCGTTAAATAGCCTAATATGAATATAAAAATTATATAATAATTTAAACTGTGATCACTTGAGGGAAATGGATCTGGTAATAAATCAATCAGGCTCTTCAATGGAAACTGTCATCTAATGTGTCTGTTTACTGTACAGTATTAGGCCATAGCTTGCCAACATATTATCCAGCGAATATAAAACACTGTCAGTAATGCTGTGCCGCGCCAGCTTCATACTTTACTGCTGATATGCGTAACTTTTTAAAATAGACTATGGCTTCTCATAAGGAAGCGAAATTATTCTCTTGACAAAAAATGTTTGCTCTGTTTTTTTCTGAATTGCCAAGGAGATTAGATCAGAGTTATGAGACAATATACCCGTTAATTCTTCTCCATACCATAAACTCATTTGTTAATATTTCTAACTAGTGGGAGGAGCGGAGATTTCTTTTTTGAGAAGTGGAGAAGTGGGAGGATAAAGCATTTGTTTCTTCTGTTTCCATGGTGAATCATGTTATCAGCGATCCATTGACGATGGCTTTTACGATTTACCCAACGCTGATCCACTGTTCTGAAACCCAAAACCCAGAGTTGCTCGTCAACCCTGCGCTCTGAGTTGACCAACTCAGAGCGCAGGGTTAAACTCAGAGTATGTAAAACCAGCTACCTGAAACAGGCCTCTGATAGGTTGCATTTGTGTGGAAAAAGAAAACAAGGTCTGGGAATGTTTACACAGGTGCATTAACTGCCAAAGGGGCTTTAGTGCATAAGCATGCAGTCATTTCATTTCTGCCAGACATCATGAGGAAATATAACACAATAGCAGCTCGTGACTTTGTCATGCGACAATTACTCGCCCTTCTCCTCCGAGGATAAGGACACCGATTCAGAGGAGGATCCAAGCTTTTTACAGGGGCTGTCATCCCCTTCCTCTTCCAGCTCACTGACCCCTACGGAAGATGAGGCAGAGACTGAAGATCCAGGCTGGAAAGCCAAAAGCGGTTTCTCCTGGTCAGCAACAAACAAAGACACTCTTTGCTACAATGCCCCCACTGGGCAACCCAGAGCGGGACCTACCCGCTATGCAATCTCCCGAAATAATTTACCTGGAGGATAGCTTTGACCTTTTCATAACTGAAGAGATTGTCCAGTTAATTGTCGGCTTCACCAATTTAAAGGGACGACGTTCGGTGGAGAGCTGGAAGGACACAGACACCACAGAGATCCGAGCCTTCATAGGGCTCATGATTCTGTCCGGCGATTACCGGTAAGTAGCACTGTAAAGGCCTTTGCACACCGGGCGCGACGCGAATAAACGGCACGTGAAAAGCGAATTATTCGCTTCTGAGTATGCACATCAAGCGCGACACGTTTTTGTGGTTTCATTATTCGTCTTCGTCAACCGACGATGACCTGCTTATTCTGCTACATAACTTAGACAAGAGAGCAAGGGAAGAAAGGAGGAGAAAATACTGGGTTCACCCAGTAAATAAGAAGAAATAAGAAGAGAGGGGCCTTATGTCTGAGGTAAGATATTGGATTTTTGAATAAGATGAACCTATTAACAAATGAATTCAAACTATCAAGCTGTGCGCAACACACTCTCTCAGAGGATGTCACATCAATCAGATGCTTTCAGACCGTGTAGGCTGTACATATTTGTTGTAAATTGTCCTCAGGAGCCTACAGGTTGGATATTTTTTTATTCTATAGGCCTAGACTATTCCCGTATTATTATTTTAAACACTCCCCAAACCAGGGCTGCCAAAACCGTGTCCTCTTTCCCACCCAATCATTTTTGCTAGTGTCCTGCAAATTTACATATTGTTCATAATAAATCAGAAATAAAAGACAATTGGAAAATGTGATAAAACATCAAAAATCTTATATAAAACAAATTCATGAATTGCAAAGTCGTAGGACAGGTTTTAATTAAACATTGGGTGTGGACATATTATAAGTGGGGGTCTGGGGCTCCCCTCCAGAAAATTTTGAGCATTAAACACTTCATTTCCTGCATTCTGGTGAATTTTTATGAAGCAATGTGTGCCTTTTCTGCATTCATTTTTATGTAAAGTAAAAAAGAACATTCACGGTTTCGCTGACACAAATTTAATTGAATAGCCTACAATGCATGTGTAGTGCTTTCAAATATCTCCTGTAGCCTATTGTTAAAATATTTGGTTAAACTGTAATACAGGTAATTATTTTATATGTATTCAACATTGTATGGGTTATCCAATTATCCAATTTCAATTAACCATTATTATATTAAATCTATGACACTGATGTCTTCGCAGAACATATTTTTCCCACAGTAACCTCTAAGCTTAGTTACTCAATACATTCATTCAATTAATGTTGACAACATTTTAGAACAAAAATGTGTTAGTATGTCAACCAGCCCAATAACATAATGCAAAACAAGCTTGAATATATCAAGTGAAGTGACTGATTTGAATTAAGGTGTTCTTACCTCTTTGTTCTCTGACCAATTCCAGACAGTAGTCCTTGCTCTTGTAATTAGTCGCTTGGACTACTGTAATTCACTTTATTTTGGTTTGAGCCAGTCCTCAATTCAGCGCCTCCAGATGGTTTAGAGTGCAGCTGCACGCTTGCTCTCAGGAGCATCACGATATGATCACATCACTCCTGTAGAATAGATTTTAAAATCCTTTTGTTTGTTTTTAAATGTCTAAATGGTCTAGCGCCACCTTATCTGTCAGAGATGATCTCTCTGCACAGTCCTGTCAGAGCACTGAGGTCCTCTGACCAATGTATTCTAGACTGTCCCAGGTCTAAGCTGAAGAGCAGGGGAGACAGAGCCTTCGCTGTAGCTGGACCCAAGTTGTGGAATTCTCTTCCTTTAGACATCAGATCTGCCACTTCTTTGGAAAATTTTAAATGTCTGCTGAAGACACATTTTTTTGCACTGGCCTTCGGAACCAGCTGAGCTGAGTATTTTCCTATGTGTTTTTCTTTTGGTTTCTTATTTGTAATAAATGTGGATTATTTTATTATAATTTAACCTGTACAGCACTTTGGGGCAGTACCCGCTGTTTGTAAATGTGCTTTATAAATAAATTTGACTTGACTTGACTTGTTCATTTAATACCGGCGTCCTTGTTGTCATTAATTTTCCATATAATTTGAACAAAGGGCGGGACTGGGAGGCGGCGGGCTTTTATTAGTTTTGTAGTGTAACGCAGGGGGGCGTGGCCGTGGTGGTTTGCCAAGTGGCTGCTGCGGCTACGGGCTGCACACGGCCATGGACCTATAAAGAAACCGCGCGTGCAGAAAGAGGATGTCACGGAACTCAGTCCGTTTAGCTTTTCAAAATAAGACTTTCAAAGTAAAAGTACCAAAAAATATATATATATCACGGGGATTCATTTCTCTGGGTGAGAAATTGGAGGTGTGGCGTGTGAACTGGTTGATATGCGTGTGTCTCACGGCCAAAGCGTGAGACTTGGCCGCTCTGCTCCAAACCCCTTCTCTGAGTAGCCGCAATGTGCGCTCTCCAGCAGCAAACAGGACGCTGTAGGGGGCATTACGCGCGAGGAGTTAAAGTCATTACACTTAGTGCATTAACATGCAGACTCATAATCGGTTAACTAAACGAATAAGACTCCAACTTTAAACTTCATGTAAACACCTTTATCCAATCTACTTTGCACACAAATCGGCACAATAACGGACAAGAGAAGTCGGATAAGAACACCTAGATAACTCGTTCATTGTCGGCATTCTCTCTGCATGTATACAGGGATCGGACATCGCATATCGGAGATTGCTTCAGCGCCTGCTCGAGAATCCCTGTGGAGGATTTCACAAGGAAGTGGAAGGAGACAACGTAAAAAAAAAGTAGGGTTATTGCATAGAAAGTATATAAAAATATAAATATTAGTGCTGTCAAAATTAACGCGTTAACGCATGGTGATTCATTTCTGGAATTATCGGCGTTAATTTTAACACATGCGCAGAATGATCCGCCCCGTACATCCCACCGGCTCTGTACTACAGTCACTCTTAACGTTGTGGCTGACCCAGGATTAGTAGCTGCGCGCAGCCAAACATAGCAGCACGTTAGCCCGTGCCGTGTTTTAAAGTTTTAAACTGCTAACGGTCACGTCTGTGTCGGGGGCATATAGTATATAAAATCAACTGCCGCGAGTAACAGTTGATGTCGAAGCAACAGGAGGAGAAACATTGTCCGCTCTGTTCAGAGCCCGCGAGGACACAAACGTCTGCAGTTTTCAGCAGACCCGGCGCCAAGGGCGGGCCAGACCGGGCCGGGCCCGCCCATTTGGTGTCTTTGCCCGCCCATTTGATGTCTTTGCCCTTGTAAAAATAAAATATATTTTACTTTTTTATTTTATTTTTTAAGCTAAGATATATATGATGTCAGATACTATTTCAAATCTCAAAAAATAATTGTTAAACTAAATAAAAAATGTGTAGAAAATAGAGACTGTGATTGACATATGTGTAAACCTATCACTATTCAGAATGCGTCACACGGAACGACAGCGTTAAGCGGCAAATTCAAATTAGTAGCCTAGCCTGCTCAGGTGTTTTGAAAATGGATATCAGACGCTGGTTAAAAACTAATGGGACTACTTATCCGGAAAAAAACCCTGCAGTTACAATAAGTAAAGTTAGCTTAAACCCTGACCGGGCTGAGCCTCTTGCTGGAGCTGGATTTGAGTTCCCACCGCTAGCTGTAACAACGCAGCCGCCACTAGCCCTCTCCTCCGAGACCTTGCCTTTTACCTCTGACTCCGACCTGCCAGAAGTAACAACACCCTCCGCCTGCTCCTCGCCTCCACCAGCATCCAGCTCTTCATTACCTGTACCATCGCCGCTGTCACCACACCTGCTACTACGAGCAGCCTCCACCTCAACCTCCGCCCCCGCAATCTCCGCCTCAATCTCTGCCTCAATCTCCGCCTCCATCACGGGGATCCGACTCAACAGCCGGTACTGCTGCTGCAATAGGGCCAGCTACACACGCTCTAAGAGCATCAGCCCCGGACGATCTTGGCACGAGTAAACCCAACCAGGCGAAACTGGATACGTTTCCAGCCAGATTGTTTTCTGGGAAGAAGCGCAATTTTTCCAGTGCGTGGTATCACAACAAACCATGGCTAGAGTATTCAGTGAAAGCGGATGCAGCCTTTTGTTTCCCATGCAGAAAATTTAGTACGTCATGTGATGCAGCTTTCACCGTTAAAGGTTTTTGTGACTGGAAACATGCTTTAGAGACTGATAAAGGACTGCTCAGACATGCCGCATCAAAAGAACACATCTCATGCGAGACTTTGTGGAGGGAGAAACAGATGCGAGAAGCAAGAGGTCAGGATATAAATACGCTGGTGCACACAGATCAGCTTGCTCGGAACCGATACTACGTGTCTAATATTGTCGACATGATAGCATTTTTAGCTGTCAACCAACTCCCTTTCAGAGGGGACCACGATTCAGTCGAAAGCATGTCAGAGTCAGGCAGTGGGCTGTTCCTGTCACTGTTTCTGTATACCTTGCAGAAAGACGCAGAGTTGGCCAAAATAATGGAAACTATTCCCCGCACGGCCACCTACACCTCTCATGACATACAGAACGAAATAATAGAATTGATGAGCACCTTAGTGACGGAGCATATTGTTGAAGAGGTGGGGGAAGAGTTTTATTCGATCAAAGCTGATGGAACAAGGGATCCTACCGGCCGGGAAAATATCTCAATTGTTCTTCGGTTTATTGACGCACACACAAATGAAATAAGAGAGCGGCTTTTGACAATAGCCACGGCAGAGGAGGGCTATGCTAAGACTCTGACACAGACAGTTATTTCCGAACTCACTAAAGGCTGTTACATACTCCACGAGAAGAAAGAACAAAGTTCTCGGTGACAGAGCTGCGAGAAGAAAATTACGTCATTTTCTTCTCCCAGCTCTTGTTTAGCTGTTCTCGCAGCTTGTTCTCGACACATCACCCGGGCCGAACTTTCTTCTCCCAGCTTTTCCGAGAACTATTGTGTGATTCGTCAGTCTGAATTTAATGAGGAAAGCGAAGTGAAATCAGCTGGCGCTACTGAGTCAATTATCATGGTAACAATGCGCCGCAGTGAGGAGTTCGGCAGTTGAGTTCTCGTGAAGTATGTAATGTTAGACCAGAAAGAACTTCTCGCAGCTCTGTCTCCGAGAACTTTGTTCTTTCTTCTTGCGGAGTATGTAACAGCCTTTAGGCTGGATTGAGCACCGACAAAATACTTAGCCAAGTGTACGACGGGGCCTCTGTGATGTCGGGAAAACATGGTGGAGTACAGAAACTCCTTCAAGAGGAACTGAAGAGAGAAATCCCCTATGTCCACTGCTTCAATCATCAGCTCCATTTGGTGGTGGTGCAGGCAATGTCCGCAGAGCAGCCTGTCATAGATTTCTTCAGTGTGTGTAACCTGTTGTACAAGTTCATAAGAAGACCCACAGTCGCTGTTCATTTTAAAGGGGAGACGCTAAAACGTCTGCTTGACCAACGCTGGACGGGTCATTTGGCCACAGTACAGGTGATAATCAAAGCACATGAAAACATTTCCCAGCTGCTAACAGAACTCGACACACACTTGTTCCAAGCCGATGTGAGAGTGGAAGCAGTGGGACTGCTGCGCGCAATTTCCAAACCCAGTTTCAGATTTATTGCGCTTCTGATGAGCAAGATTCTGACCCTGTTTGAAGCACCAAATAGACTGCTCCAGTCAAAAGATATGGATCTTCACACAGCTGTCCAACTGGTGAACGCCGCTACTAAGTGTATCGAGGGCCTCCGCACCGAAACCGAGTTCAGTACATTATGGGATCAGTGTGCAGAGCCAGAGGATAACCCACAAAGCAAGAGGAGACGCACAGAAACCAACACATGTCTACAAGATTTCGTTGTTGAGCAGTCTGTGGGTGCACAAATTGACCAGGAAAACACAGCAAAACAACAGAGACTCAGACTGTATTATGGATGTATAGACGCAGTGTGCGGAGAGATGCATCAGCCTACTAGGCTACTTGTTCCGTGTGTGTTTGCAGGAGCCGCGATAACTCCTCATCCAAACAGTGGATGGTGGAAAGTATTCTCCGTTTCATAAGACTACTCATATTAAAATGTAACAATTTTAAAAAGAGAACAGTATGTCTAAACAGTTAACCAGTGTTTAACATAGGCAGTGGACAAGATGACGATCAGCTTTTTTTCTCCCCTGCTCACAGCATTCTCTCGCAAAATAAAATCTAATAAAATCAAAAAAAAATCTCCCAGCTCATAAAAAATAATTTTTGCCTCGTCTTCTTATTTTTTTTTATTTGTTTCCTTTACAGGACCACTTTCAGAACTGAACGGGGTTTCCCGTGCCTCCTTTTTCCTCTCCACACAAAGCGTTCTCTCTCCCATTGCACACACGCATGCCCAGGCCGCTCCCGAGAACACAGACAGTGAACCGATAAAAAAATAAAATAAACACAACTTGTTATGGTAATTGTTTCGGTTTTTGTCGCTCATTTCCTACAAATTCTGGTGAAAAGAGACAAAGTCTGTTCACATGCGACAAAGTTTTTGCCGAGCACATGATTCAATGTTGCGAATGCTTTGTATGTTTGTTTATTTGTGCACACAATTCAAATGTGATTTGTATTTTTGCTGTTTGTGTGTGTTAATGTGTATTATTTGCCAGCTGCGTGCGTCAATGCTGTTGGCCATGCATGCTGCTGTGGACTGTCGCAATTGAGTTTTTTGTAGGCTACACCTGTCAGTCATAATATTGATGCGGGCCCTCCCACAAAATCGACGTGCCCCTTGTATAGATTTGCTCTGGCGCTGGGTCTGGTTTTCAGAGGTGTGTTTGAGTAGACATCATCATAACGTCAGCTTCCTTGCACACATGAACAGTTCCCTAGGACATGGTCGCGCATACAAACGCATCCACACACGCATGCGCACACACACACACACCGCGGACTGTAATCAAGTATTCAAGAATGCACAACCTATAGTTTCACCAAATAAATGCCATTCTATAGACCCCTTATCAGTCTACGTCACACAGCGTCACTCCCCGCTCTACTGCGCATGTCAGCCGCAGAAAGAGACAAGAGCGACACGAGCCACAATCATGTCTTGTTGTGCTGTTGGATGCACAAACCGTTTATTTTTTGTTTGAATGGTGATAAAGCTAGTAAATGCCCAAATGCACAGCTGTATAATTACATAAATGAGTTGTGAAATGTTTACAATAAGGACAGTGACCGGAGACGTGGCTATAGCAATGGAAAGCAATGGAGGCTTATTTACAATGACCCAGACGTTATACATCTCCGTCCTCTTCCCTTGTGTTTGACTAGGCAGTAGGGGTTTGCACGTGTACACGTGTAGCCGGTAAGTAGGCTAAATCATAGGAAAAATCAATAAACGAAAACCAAGTGGGGTCAACATGTGCTAGCCTACTGTAGGCTACTAAAGCAGATAACACAACACATTATTGTGTTTGGTTATAATATTTATTCATTTAACTATTTAACTGCTCCACCATAAGTTTCACTTTCCTTTTCATCTCCGTCTCAAACAGCTGGTCGGATAAACTGGTCGGCTCGTGAGCCCAACGCCCCGAAAGCAGGAGTCAGTCTAAAAACAGATGATCACTATAGGCTAGTTATGATCACTTTTAAATCAAAAAGCAAAATTATGAAATAAAGGCATCTCTGTCTCTCTCTGTCTATCTGTCTGCCGGTCTTTACTGTCACTCTCCAACAGCAGTCCGGCCACTGAAGTCGTTGGGGCCATGTCTTTCATCATTTATCCACTCACCTGCCCGCAACGCGTATGGGTCATTAAGACGTTTCCTGTTCAATTGTGTTAATATTTCCGCATAACCAATGTTATCACTCGCTGATAAACTGTTTTAGTAAGCTGACAACATCGCTATTTAACACCATGGACCTATAAAGAAACACCTCAACTGCAATACAACCAAACGGGTAACCATGGCAACCAGCCAAACAATTTTTCTTTCTGCAGCCATGCAGCGCGCGCATCCGCCGTGTTGATAAACAAATAAGCCCCCTATAGCCGATCCTATATTTGCCCAAAGACATAGTAAAGAGACAGACCAATTGAATTATGGTGTGGTAGGTATATATTTTAGTTTGATTAAAATTTATTTTCAGTATTAAAACCATCATTTGGATTTTCAATTAATAGACATACTAATTTTAAATGAACATATCCACCTTCTGTCCTTTATCTTTTCGTTCATATAACATTATACAGAGAACATTTTAATTTTTAGGGCATATTTCGAATGGTAAAATTAATCGTGATTAATCCACAGAATCCTGTGATTAATCTGATTAAAAATGTTATTTGTTTGACAGGCCTAATAAATATAAATAATTTATATATATATAAATATATATCTATAAAAAATATTGTCGGAAGGGAACCGGACGTGGCTCATAACCACTTGTTGAAAGGGCCACAGCGCCACCTAGCATATTGGAGACGGCCATGCATTGGACATTTATCCGATTTCTTAAAGGCCATGTATACTCAGACAAGTGACACGGTCTGTTTGAGTGTCTAGTTCGATATGTCTTAATCCAATCTAGTTGTGCCATGGAAACGCACTGACTGACTGACTCTTCCACGCATACACACATCCACATCATTGCTTGGACAGGTTAGAGCCCGCCCAGTTCATTTTACCTGCCAAAATACCGCTTTATTTGACTGAAATCAATATTTAGCCCAGGAGCAGGATGGACATAGCCTGGTGCTACCAGACCATCGTACTTCATTTCATTTGTACAGAAGGTCTGGCAGTGCTTTAATTGGCAAACGTTCACTCATGAAGGCGGGTGTCTGTTAAAGTTTAAAACTATTGGATCTGCCCCGTGCCACTCTGGATTAGCCAACCAATCGCATAACGTTTGGTCGTCACGTGTGTCATGAGCCGGCTTCTGGCAACTGAAACTGGAGCGCGACTTCGACGTCATCGTTCTCAGTCACTCGCTCTGTTCGCTGATTGGACCGGCTGTCGAATCTCCAGCAAAACTGGGAAATGGGCTGTACACCCAGACTGACTACTGAAGGGAAAATAAAATTAGGCGGGCGGGCGGAGCCAGGCTAGGATGGACATATTCATATCTCAAAAGAAAAATAATACCCCGTCTTTGCAAAATCATATAGTGACTATAGAGATTTTTTAAAAATGGTCTTTAGATATGATAGGGTTTCAGTAGAGAGTGGGTAGAAAAGACAAGTCTTCTAGGCTTTAGTTGACTAGGGTAGCTATTTTGAACCTTAGTTTTAATAAGGGGGTCAATATTAAGTAATATTATAAAATATAGATAATGTTATAAATGTGTGTGTGATTATAGTAACAGAGGACTTATCAATTACATTCAAATAAAACCTTCCTTTATCATGTCTTTCCAGATTTCTAAGCACTTGTGACAGCTAGACGACAATTGCGACCAGTTTCCGTTTGGGAATATCCACTGTGGCCAAAATTGTTACGGAGACCTGCAAGGCGATCTGGAAGGATCTGAAGGAGACCCACATGCCGTGTGCTACCCAGGCCCTTTGGAGGAAAACAGCGGAGAGGGTCCACGAAGGATGGAACTTCCCAAATTGCATCGCATTATGAAACTCTCATTACATACACATTGTTTTTCAGTGTGATGTAAAATAACAGTGAACCCAGGGATAGTTGTTCTTTTAATAAAATAGTATTTCTTAAAATACATGCTAGAGTACATTAAACTAAAATACTCATTCAATGTTTAAAGAGTATTATTAAATAAATGTTTAATTTAGCACTCAAACAGGGTTAAAACCAGGGTTTTAAACCTTGCTAAACTATAAATTAAGTATAAAATAAAATGTAATTTAACCTTAATAATGAGAGATGACTACTATAAGCCAAACGTAACAACTAATTTTAAACCTTGCAGAACAATAAATAAATCGATCTATCTATGAGCCTACTGGCTAAGAAGCTATCAGCTAAGCGCGATCTTTTACATGTTGTTTGAGTTTCGCACCATCAGCTATCGCGATCTTTTCAAATGTTGTGTATGTCCACAATGCTTTGCATTTTGGCGTAGCATTCTATCTATGGTGACAACGTCAAGTGTCGTCTGTCTTTGCCGTTTAACGTAAGCAGTATCTATGAGTGACAGCATCAAGTGTTGATGCATCATCAGTAGGCACCAGGACCCAGTCAATCTTGCGGCCAGTCGATCTGGTACCTACAACGGCTCGGTGCAACTGATAGAGACATTAGGCTCGTTCGACCTCCGTTGTGGCTCGTCTGGAAAGTAGAGGAGAGCAGCCGAGTGCCGTCGGAAGTAGCGTCCTTGTTGCGGATGCAGTTCGTTTTCTAGTTTTATTTTGAAGGCCCATTAGAAACATATTCGTAGAAGAGTCACACATGCTACAACCGATTAGAAGCAGAACACAACACAAAAGACGAGTAAAAACACTTTAAAAGCTTGAGGGCATTTTCAAAACAGAAACGAGATATAAGCTAATATCCCCATTCCCCACATGTCTTTATCTTTCTTGTTACTTTACTAGAACACCTACTTTTAAGTGATAAAGAATAATTTACAAGAATAATTTACAAATCCAAATAAAGGAGGTTTAGTATTTCTCCCTTCACATAACGAATATGATCGGCCTAAATAAGAAGGTCTAAGAAAAGATCCCTTATTATTATTGTAGAGATGGATATGATGAACCGTATTATGATGTGTAACAAACAAACTACTTGTTGTAGTTTTGGTCTGGCTTTGCGACACTACATGTAAAATACAATCCCAGACCATTAGATCACTTGAAATAAGCCTATGATTTAATCTTATAGTGACAAAAATCACTTCACCAAGATCTTATATGACAAGTTTGTGTTCACTTTTAAATATATCTATACAGGAGAGTTACACTGTCCAAATTATTTCTATGTCAAGGTTCAGAGTTTAACTCTGATTAATTACATTCTTAATCACATGTTGTGGCGGCCTAATGATTAAACATAAATTAAAATCAAAAGAATGGATCGTAATTTAATTTTGAGCGGTGATGTCAGACTTTTGCCTAACCAATTGGGGAAAGCATCAAAGGCACGAGGTTTAAACTCCCAATTAGCTCCAGCTCCGCCTGTCAGCAAGGCGTTTCCCATCAGACATTTCGCTCCACTGGCCGTGGGGGAGCAACTGCAGCGACTTGCTCAGTGTGCTGTCCTAGATCTTGATGCCGCGGGACTTCAAAGTCTCAAGCAACGAGGCGCAGCCAGCCACCGGTGCAAGTGGGACAAAAAGTCTAACCATAATGCAGTGCGCTCCAGCAAGGCAGGCGTCATAATTGCGCAGGTCTTAGCAAGACGGCGACAGGTCGAAACTGAGCCTAATGAGCCAACAGTGTACACAGTGTAGCCAACCAGATTCATTTAATGACGAGGAAAAACACCACACAATAAACAGTGCCGCTCCTTTTAGCCAAAACACACACTGACTCTCTTCACTCTAGCCGAGGTGACTACACAAGGCGGAAATGATTCTTTCGAACAACTGTGGTCAAGCCAGCGGTCTCTCGTTTTCGCTCGGTCAAACCAGCCGCTTTTTTTTATCTATTCCCCCGTGTTGTTGTGAGCGTGTATTTACTACTATCTAGGCTATGGCGTAAACAAACAGAGACGGCTCAGTGCAACTCATAGAGACAGTGAGCGAACAGTGCTGGCTGCGGCAGCTACGCAGTGGGACACAGTGTAATTTATTGACGAGGAAAAACACCACACAATAAACAGTGCTGTGCTCACATTTTCGCCAAAACACAAGACTCTTGCCGAGGTGACTACACATGGCGGAAATGATTCTTTCGGCCAATCAAATGACGGCAGTGTGTGGCTCCGCATTTTCGGCACCCTTTCAGACGGCTAGTACCCCTACGGAGGAGTACTGAGATTAGGAGCGGTTTAGAGCGGTTAGGTGCGCTTATAACCGTACCCTACCCAACTTTTGGCAACTGGAAAGCCAAAATAACCGGACAGAACCGCTCCGAACCGACCCGCTCTACTCGGTGGAAACAAGGCACATAAATCATACCATTTGGAAAAATCAATAGCAAGAAAACCAGTGGGGTCGACATGTGCTAGCCTAGGCTACTGTAGGCTAAAGCAGATAACACAACACATTATTGTGTTTGGTTATAATATTTATTCATTTAACTATTTAACTGCTCCACCATAGAAGTTTCACTTTCCTTTTCATCTCTGCGTCTCAAACAGCTTGTCTGATAAACTGAGTCGCTCGTGAGCCCAGCTTGGCCCCAGCTTGGAGTCAGTCTAAAAACAGATGATCACTATAGGCTAGTTATGATCACGTTTAAATCAAAAAGCAAAATTATGAAATAAAGGCATCTCTGCCTCTCTCCGTCTGTCGGTCTTTACAGTTGTAACAGATCGGGTTCTGCGTTGTGTCTATTGTCATTGAGTGAGGCACACACTGGAGTCGAGTTAGGAGTGGGTTTATTCCTTTTAGAGGAGACAGAAAAACACGGGCGTCACACACAGTCCACAAAATCTCTCTCCACTCAGCTCCGAGCATCAGTGCTCACTCAAGCTTCATAAATTATTTTAGTATTATGAATACATGTGGAAGATAAATAAAAATAAAAACACTGTAATAAAAATATAATAAAAAAGGTTTTTTACACTGCATCAATTGTCTTTTCCCTCTCACACTCATTAGGCCTAACTCATTTTCCGTTTTAGGCCTACACTATAAGAAATGTCAAAAACACATGTCACACACCTTTTAGAGGAGACAGAAAAACACGGGCGTCACACACAGTCCACAAAATCTCTCTCCACTCTACAAAATAAAGGAAACAAATGCTTAACTACACATATAAATCACACAGCTGCATTCAAAAAGTCAACACAGACAAGCAGTAATCTTTTTTCCCCTGATAAAACTCACGCGGCCGGGAAACCCCGTAGTAACCGCCGCTAGATTAAAACTAATTCATAAAACATTAAACACAGATAAAAGTCAGCTTTTACAACAGCTTAACCAGCCCAAAGTTATCTGTACAGCGTGAATTTCTCCCGTGTGCCGAAAAGCACGTCATAAAGCAGTGTGAATTACATTATAATCATTTAGGAGCGACAAATAAAAAGTTTATAAAAAAATCACAGGGAGCGCAGGCCCGGTTCTAGAAAGTCAGACTTGGGTGGGTCTGTAGAAATTTTAGGTGGGCACACTTTTTAGGGAGAACGTAGATGCGAGCGCTCGCAGAGCGCGCGAGGCGAGCCTGCCCTTGTAAGATCTCTCGTCTGCTATTTGGCACATTTACTGTGAATTGTGTAGAACACAATATGCAAATAAACGTTGAGTGTTGCTGTGTGGGAGATTTGATTCTTGCACGTTTTTTTCCCAAAATGTTTATGAATAACATATAATATACATTATATATTGAAGAGAAAGCTTTGGGACTGGGCAACCTGGATGGTGGTAGTCCAGAGCTATATACTATACACACTACTTTCCACTATTGCCTCTGATGTCCAGCAGGGTGAAAATAGAAGCCAGCCGAGGCCACGAGATTTTTTTTTACCTTTTTAAAGTGAAATGCATGAATCTGGTGCCCTTTGAGAGGAAGATTAGAGGCTAAATCTGAGGAATTTTGTGTGGTCACAAATAATTTAAGGAGACACTGGGTCGGATGAATTAGAAGAAGCTATTGAAGAAGACACATGGATTTTCCATAGAAATATACATTTGAAATAAAATAGTATGCAGGGTCCTCTGTGATGGGCTTGGTGCTCTTTTTCTTTTACGGGACATATTTTTCTGTAATATAATGAATTAATTTAAATGCAGTGAGAGGAACGAAGCAGAATAACTCTGTTGTCCAGTTATCTTTTTTTCCACAGACGAGGCTGAAATAGGCTATAGACTACAGTATACACAGTGCATGGGCAACTGAGGGCAGCCCCATTTTCAAATATTTTTAAATAAACTCAATACACACTGTGCATGCCATGGACTTGAACGTGATGTGATCAGTTAACCTCGGATTACCTCCCAGATGAACTGATTCAATTATTAAGATAATAACTATCTACCAAAACATTGTATTCCTTTTATTGTATGATAATTTAAATTTACATAATATGATGTTGATATCAAACACACAAACTAAAAAAATAAATAAATTAAAAAAAAAAATTGGGGGGCCCCCTGGCAGTCGGGACCCTAAACAACCGCTCATTCCGCTTATGCCTCGGGCTTGCTCTGCTGACCAGTGACCACTATAAACGGGTGGGTAACTTGGAGGCAGGCTGTCCTGCCCACCCAATAATACAATTAGAAACAATGCATGGTAATGGTATATTCTTTAGTATTAATTAATTGTCTGAATTTTATTTGACATTTTCTTGGACAGCGAATGAACAGGTCCGTCCGATAGTGGATCTGGACTTCCACCAAAAAAAAAATATATATATATATATATATATATATATATATATATATATATATATATATATATATTTTGGTTGGGTGGGCACAGTCACATTTGGGTGGGCACGGCCCACCCTGGCTACCGCCGGCCCTGTGTGCTTGTATGATTTTCTGAATGCATTTTGCAAAGACTATAGTAATTGTTGAGCAGATGACAAAAAAAAAGAACTTTGAACTCGGTTGTGACAAAACATCCACAAAACAGCCGTCCTTATTCGTTGAGCACTTATTATCAGATGTAAGCACAACGGTAACACTTTAAAATAAGGATACCTTAATTATTATTATTATTATTATTATTATTATTATTATTATTATTATTATTATTATTATTATTATTATTATTCATGCTTAGTTAATAATTAAATAAGCCTTAGTTAACTAAAGCGTAGTTTGTGCTTAACCAAGCATTAATTAACCATTAATAATTAAGCATGAACAGATAGTTAATGCGTAGCCAGCATTAACTTAATAAGCATTAACTACACATAAACTTACTATTAGTGGTACCCTTGTGTAAGTGTTACCCTCGTTAAAAGTTTTTGGACAACAACCATGGAAAGAATGGAAAAGAGTTTGGTTAACACTGTTGTTGTGGTGATCACAACTGGCTGCTGTGTGTGTTCCTCCTCCTCCTACTGCCACGCCCCTAGTAATCTCATTCCACACCTGGTCTGCATCTGCAATCAACACACCTACATCTACTCCTGTTTCCCCTGCAACGGTGCCAGATCGTACTACTCTCTACAGTGGTAATTGCTCATTGCCTGGCTCTGGTGTTCTGCCTCGCTACTGCTGCTCTCTAGCCTCCTGTTGTTTGTGCTCATTCTAACTTATGTTTCCTCTTCCTCACAGGGTGCGAGGACCTCACTCTCCAGCATACCCACCTGCTTCTCTCCACCCCGGCTTCCCACTCACCACCTGCTCCCCCAACTCCTTAAATAAACCTTTTTATTATATCCAACAACTGCCTCTGTCTGCTCTTGGGTCCAGTACCAAACCATAACAGAGCGATCTGGCCAAGATGGACCCAGGACCCTAGGCAAGATTGATGGAGCTCTCGCCGCTCAAGGCTTCCCAGGTGGCGGAGCACAGCCAAGCCCTCGGGGCGCTGTGACTTTTCGAAAATCTCGCACCGTGTCACTCAGATGGGTCAGCAATTGGATCTTCTGGTTCCCCTCACCCACAGCGCCTCCCTGCATGCGAAACTCCGCCTGCCGCCCCCTTCCCCGTCACACCTGCCACGAGCTCGTGACCATTCATTCCTGTGCCTGAGCGCTATGCTGGGGATATGGGTATGTGCAGGGCCTTTTTGATCCAGTGTTCCTTAGTTTTTAGTCAGCAGCCCCTCACTTATCCTACTGATAAAGCTAAGATCGCTTACGTTATGGGGTCATAAAGGGGTGACGCATTAGCGTGAGCTTCAGCAGTATGGGACAGTGATTCCCCAGTCAATAACAGTTTTGACCTTTTTGTAGTTGAAATGAGAAGGTTTTCGATCACCCAGTAGAGGGAGGGGACGCCGCCAAGCGGCTTATTTCTTTACGTCAGGGCTCCCGCAGTGTAGCTGAGTTCTCCGTCGAGTTCAGGACCTATGCAGCCAGGTCAGACTGGAACGACAAGGCACTACGTGGGCTTTTCCTTTCCGGTCTCAGTGAGTCGATCAAGGATGAGCTGGCTACTAGGGAGGAAGCTGACACTCTCGATGAAATGATTTCCCTCTCTATCCGGCTGGATGACTCGCCCTACGCGGCGGGCGTAGGAGAAGGTGGGCAGCTCCGTGCCTCCGGCTTTCGCTGCTTCCTGTTCCCACTCTTCCTAAAGACCCTCTGCCCCCGTGACGCATGGTGTCACTGAAGAGGAGCCCAACCATGGGCCGCACATCTCACCAGGCAGAGCGGCTTCATCGGATTAAGACCGGAGTAATGTCACCTGTACTGTGCGCTGCCGGGCATCCTCATCTCCACCTGTCCGTCACTGCCAAAAGACAGGGCTCGACAGTGGGCTGGGGCCCTGGCTGATCCGCCCCCCGTCCCGATTCTCTCTGTTCTAGCTACTGCTGGATGCCACTCCTGTTCTCGGGCATTCCGTTCCTGTTTCAGCCCTGGTGGATTCTGGACGGATGAGAACTTCATTGATGCTGGCTTCGCGTCTCAGAGTTGGCATTAAATTGGAACAATTACCCTCTCCCTTAAATGCTAACGCCTTAGACGGCTGTCACCTGGCCCTTATTACTCACCGTACTAAGCCCCTTGAGTTAATTGTTTCTGGTAATCACCACGAGATACTGCAGTTTCATGTCATCCTGTCTCCCCTCACTCCCCTGGTGCTGGGGCACCCCTGTCCAAGCTTCACAATCCCCAATTTGACTGGTCTTTACTGGCAAGGTGGTGAGTTGGAGCACTTTTTGTCATTCCACCTGCTTCCAATCTGCCCTGTTTCCAGCAGAGGAGGTGTTCCCTTTAGGAACCCCCGACCTCTCTACAGTTCCCCCAGTTTATCATGACCTGGGAGAGGTGTTTAGTAAGTGTCGTGCTCTCACCTGCCTCCTCATCGCCCCTGTGACTGTGCCATTGATCTCCTCCCCGGCGCCCCTTGCCCAGTAGTCGCCTTTATAACTTGTCCCGTCCTGAGAGGGAGGCCATGGAGAAGTATATTAAGGATTCTCTTTCGGCTGGCCTCATGAGACCCTCCTCTTCTCCTGTTGGTGCAGGTTTCTTTTTTGTGGCCAAAAAGGACAAGTCACTTCGCCCATGTATTGATTTCAGGGGACTGAATAACGATACAGTAAGAGAACAAGTATACTTTGCCCCTCATCAGTTCCGCATTCCAGGCCACTGCAGGCCGCCACAGTCTTCTCCAAATTGGACCTACGTAATGCCTACCATCTGGTTCGCATCCGTGAAGCGATGAGTGGAAGACGGCTGCCCCCTCGGCCATTTTGAGTATCTCGACATGCCTTTCGGCCGAAACTGATGCCCCTGCTGTGTTCAGGGCCTGGTTATGACGTCCTCCGGGGACTTTCTCAACCGCTCAGTTTTGTCTATTTTGACGACATCTGATTTTTTCTCGCAACCAGGAGGAACACCAGCATGTCCGACAAGTTCTTCAACGGCTGTTGGAGAACAAACTGTATGTGAAGGCCGAGAAGTGTGAGTTCAGTGTCACCTCTGTATCCTTCCTGGGGTTCATCATTGAGAGCGGGCAAGTGAGGACCTGTCCCGAGAAGGTCATTGCGGTGACTGACTGGCCCATCCCCGATTCCCGCAAGAAACTGCAGCAGTTTCTGGGGTTTGACAATTTTTACCGGAGATTCATCCGGGATTACAGCAGGGTTGCAGCCCCTCACCCCATCTCACCTCTCACTGCCCGCCCAGTTGCCTGGACGCCCTGGGAGCGGGCCGCTGCCTTCTCTGGGCTTAAAGGCTTTCGTCTGCCCCATTCTCATCAACCGGATGCCCCAGGCAGTTCATTGTGGAGGTTGATGCATCGGACACTGGGGTGGGGGCTGTCCTTTCAGCGCTCTGCCTCTGATGAGAAGATTCACCCCTACGCTTTTCTCTGTGGCTGGTTCCTGCTAGGCGGAACTATGATGTGGGTAACAGAGAGCCTGCTGGCTGTGAAACTGGCGTTGGAGGAATGGCGGCACTGGCTTGAGGGTCAGAACACCCGTTGTGGTTTGAACTGACCACAAGAATTTGTCTTACATTCAGGCGGACAGCGCCTAGAATTCCCGTCAGGCCCGGTGGGCCTTGTTTTTTAGACTGTTTTCAATTTCACCCTCACTTTCCGTCCGGGTCCCGTAATGTCAAGCCTGGCCTTGCTCTCTCCTCGTCAGTTTAACACTGTGAACACTCCGGCCCCCCCTGACACGATCCTCTCTCCTTCCTGCCTCAAGGTGGCTGCTGTCACCTGGGAGATAGAGTCCCTCGTACGGGAGGCCCAAGCCATCGAACCGGACCCGGGAAACGGCCCTCCCAACCGCCTTTTTGTCCCCAGTTCGGTTCGCTCACAAGTGCTGGTGTGGGGCCACACATCGCGCTTTGCCTGTCACCCTGGCGTGGGTCGCACCCTGTCGCTCCTTAAGAGGCATTTTTGGTGGCCAGCGATGGACGCTGACACCCGGGCATTTGTGCTGGCCTGCACGGTTTGTGCTCGGGCCAAGTCCTCCCACCAACCCCCTGCTGGTCTGCTACGTCCCCTTCCGGTTCCTGGCCGGCCCTGGTCCCACATTGGCCTGGATTTTGTCACTGGTCTTCCTCCCTCAAAAGGCCACACAGTCATTCTCACCGTTGTGGACAGATTTTCAAAGGCTGTTCACTTCATTGCCCTTCCTAAACTCCCCTCTGCCACCGAGACTGCCCAGCTGCTTGTGCAGCATGTCTTCCGCCTCCACGGGATACCCACTGATCTCGTCTCTGACCGTGGGCCCCAATTCATTTCCCAAGTTTGGAAAGCATTCTGCCGGGCGCTAGGGGCCTCGGGGGTCATTATCATCCGGATACCACAAGACCAGCTGGGCAGGCGGAAAGGGCAAACCAGGACCTTGGGACCGCTCTGGCATTTGCGTGGCTGCACGCAACCCCTCTGCCTGGGAGCAGATACCCTGGATTGAGTATGCCCATAACTCAATGTCCTGTGCTGCGACTAATATGTCCCTGTTCGAATGTTCCCTGGGGTACCAGGACGACATCTCCGTCCCCTTCGTTCAGCACCATCTCAGCCGCTGTCGCAGGGTGTGGAAGGGCGCTCGCTCCGCTCTGCTGCGCAAAACAGGTGCATTGCGGATCGCCACAGTGCTCCCGCTCCTGCTTGCCAGGTTGGGCAACTGGTATGGCTGTGTCTAAAGATCTCCCTGCAAGACTGGCTCTAGAGAACTTGCTCCTCGTTTTGTTGGCCCCTTCCCCATCATTGCTGTGTCAATCCTCTGCTGTCAAACTCAAGCTCCACCTCCATCCCTACGTGTCTAACCTACTTCATGTCTCCAAGCTGAAGCCTGTCTCCACCAGCCCTCCTTCCCCCCCGGCTGCGTCCCTCCCCCTCTCCCCATCTGGTTGACAATCACCCTGCATACCGTCCGGCGGGATGCTCAGTGCTGTCGTGGGGCGGGGCAGGGGAGTATCAATACCTCGCCGACTGGGGAGGGCTATGGTCCTGAAGAAAGGACCTGGATTTTGCGGGGGCCTTATCCTGAAACCCTCTCTCATCCGGGACTTTCACCTGGCTCACCCGGACAAGCCTAGGCCGCCAAGAGGCGTCCATTGAGGGGGGGATTCTGTGGTGATCACAGCTGGCTGCTGTGTGTGTTCCTCCTCCTCCTACTGCCACGCCCCCTGTCTGTCTCCGTTTCCACACCTGGTCTGCATCTGCAATCAACACACCTACATCTACTCCTGTTTCCCCTGCAACGATTGCCAGATCGTACTACTCTCTACAGTGAAGCGGTAATTATGGGGAGGCCTGGCTCCTGGTGTTACTGTTCACCTTGCTCTCTAGCCTCCTGTTGTTTTGTGCTCCATTCTAACATGTTTCCCTCTGCCTGCGCGTTACCGGACCTCACTCTCCAGCATGCCTGCTTCTCCACCCCGGCTTCCCCACTCACCACCTGCTCCCCCAACTCGTTAAATAAACCTTTTTATTATATCCAACAACTGCCTCTGTCTGCTCTTGGGTCCAGTACCAAACCATAACAGTTGTTACTTTTTAATTGGATCCATGAATTTTTAGTTCATGTCTTACAATGGGATCTGTCAAAAATAATAAAATATATACGAAGAATACTACCAGACTTTGTCTTAAAGAATAAACCTTAATAAGGGTAAACTCTTTGCTTAGAAGTTCTTGTACTGAAGTGAACCACCACACAAGCACTTGGTTTACAAAGATAACTCTTCTTGCCTCATGAGATTCCTTCAACTAAGCATCCTCATTATACTCTCATTCAGAACATCAGCCAAAGGAACCCCAACACCTGGCATGAATATCGCTCCTGGTCTTAAGGCAGCAGTTCCGTGGCTTTTATGGTCAAACATTTGGATATAATAACACACTTTAGAACTAGAAGTGTTTTGCTGTTTGATTATGTGGGTGAAATCTGACTGATTACATTGCATACTGATTGCAGGTTCGACGTTCTAGCAACACATTTTTTTTAAAATATAATTTTACATAATTTTAATTAAGATTTGTCCCTGTATTAGAGGCGGTTTACGTCCTTTGAGTTACTGTTGGAGTTCCATGCAGCTTCTGTACAACTGAATGTTGTTTTGCAAAAGACTGCTGTTTTAATAAACAAAAAGAAAGAGATGTCAATTCAATTCTATTCATATACCCAATCATTGCAAAATACAATTTGCCTCTGCGGGCTATACAATATACAGAATAGACCAAGTAATCACAGTGCCAACGCATTTTAATGACAAATTAATTACATATAGATTGTTAAAATGTTTGGAAGATAGAGTATATGTTGCCATTACTGTTCCGCACAAGTCTCTTTTCCGCTTCTCAGATGTGGTCATTCATATGAACAAAGTAAGAACAAGAATACACCAATATTTACAGCAGAAAACCACCACACGGATGTTCATAAATCTCTAGAGCTCTAGATGTAAAGGAAGAGAGGGCTTTGTCGACAACAGTGGCGCTCATATTCCAGAGGTTCAGGCCTCAGAAAATATTCTAATACTTATTCCTCAAGCAGCACAGTTATTGTTCCATACAGTTTTACAGCTATGACTGTTATAATGAGATGGGTCTAGTAAATACTGCGTTAGACAACTATGACCATCTAATACCTGTTACATCAACAGCCTGTTACATTGATACATGACGGAAAAAATTATGATAGAGCTGCTGCCAGCTGTCCAATTTATCATAAATCTCACTCACATATTCTGAATGAAGACTGGCTTGTTTATGCCTGAGAGATGTGTTAATTCAACTTCACCATGTCCTGTTTTAGATGTGTTGATCTGCACATAAGAGGAACATTTTTAAACATGGGAAACACAATATCGCATTTGAAAAAGATTTTATCCAAAATGTTGGATTTTTCCTTTAAAGTAAGGGAACAGTAGCAGCCTTTGGTTGCTATTGAAACAAATGAAGGATTAACTCAAAACACAGGACCAATTCAATCAAGGACATTTAACTAATCTAATCAGTCTAAACTGAACTCAGAATGTAATCATCAGTCTCCTCTATAAAATGTTTACACATTGTACATAAACTATTAACTTGGACCACCTGTGGTAGAAGAATGTAGCACTTTGTTTCCCAAAAAAATATGAATGGAAAATTAAAAGTGGATTTATTAATTTTTGGAAGACAGGCTTGAATGGCACCATCTCTAGACGTACTGATCCAGAGATATGAAAATCCTTATCAATTTTTCTTATTCTCTTTTCCCTTTTCTCTCACATTGTCTCAATGTTGAATACATGATTGAGACACATCACAACCTTTTTTTTGTCAACAGTCATCCTCCTGTTTGAATATGCTGCATAGTCCACAAAGGCTGTTCTCCAGTTACAAATATTCTAGTACTGACTCCAAAACACCACAGACCTGAATCTCCTTAAAGCAATGAAAACATTATTTCTCATTTCATAAGTGCAAATTAAAAAGGGACACATTTCAAAGTGACATTACTAATTACCATTTTTACTGCTTCAAAGATGAACAGCACTCTCAACAAATCAATGCCTCAGTCGCTCAACATGCACTATATGTGGCACCTGAAACATGGTGACAATAATTAACCAGGGTACACAAGCTTTCAATATTTATTGTTACATATAGCAGAAGTAGTGTTCTAGATTGTGTGTGAGAAAGTGCTGTTAAGTGCTCCTTTCCCATAAAACAGCAAGTTTGATGGGTGAGATGCAGGTAATATATTTTGTCAATTTTATATTTGTTTGACTTTGTTAGAGCCTAGCTGTTCTGAAGATTAGAATCAAAGAAGAATACACGTTCTTGGTCTTTTTTTCATTGAAGAGAATGGCACTTGGCTATTTCTTTAGTGTAGAGAAAATAAAAAGTTGTATCCTTAACAGTTGTACAGTAATTTCTACTCCCTTCATGTTCCTCCGGCAAGCACATGAATCATTCCAGCCTCAATATATTAAATAAAAGAGCCTGAAGTGTTATTTATTATTAAACTGTGTGTTCCCATACAGTTATGCTGAAGAATGAGAATTGTGAAAGCCATCCCTACATTCTAAAACATTCAGAAGAGGTCTAAAGCAACTAACGCTGAAAAAACACACACAACTTTTATAGCATGCAAAGACTGATGCAGTTAAGTGAGGATTAACTGCAATCGATTCACACAAATGGACTATTGTACATAAAAGGGTGATTTTCAAAATGACTGTTTCTATGAAAACTTATTTTTATTTAACAACCCCTATCTGAAGCATATTTTATAAAGATCAGCAAAGATGGTACATTTGCAAAGCTTGTCATTGACAAAAAAAAAATATATTCACTACAGATTTATCTTCAATCCAATAATCCAATGAAACATTTATTTTACATTTACATTTTTTCCTGTATCGAAAGAATCAATTGAATCTTAGTTATACCCAGCCCAATATCATAAATTCAATCACTACATAAATATATAGCAAGTACTCAGTAGGAATGTTGTAGTACTCACAATCGGTCTTGAGAGTGGTCTAGAAATGACTTTTTAAAAGGTCTTTGTCTCGTCGGCCCTGTCTCAGACAAAGAGGATTTGGATTTTATTTCCAGTAACAGTGAGGAACAACTGCTGGGGTTATCACTACATTTCCTATGCATTATTTGATTTATTTGCTACCATCATTACTGTGGCAGTAGAACATTGGATGGTGAACTTGCACTGGTCTGCTCCGTGTCTTGACTCAAGTTCTCCATGCCCGGGTCTGAGTCTTGGTCTTTTTCTCAGTTTCGATACATGTTGGTATTGGTCATTACTTGGTCTGGATTAAAGTGGCATTGACTAGGACTCTTTTCAGTTGTAATCATATTGATGACATCCATCAGGAAATCTGCTAACTAATTCAATGGAACACATCAGAGACTCTCAAAATTGGTCTCAAATAGCATAAGCATCAGTACAGAAAAAAAGCATTTTTTTTTTAAACCTTTGAATACGCCGGCAATGGACTCTGCTAAACTGTCTATGCTAAACTATGAACTGGGGTCGGTCAGTTCAAAGCTTCAATGAAGAAGTGGGGCCTGGCAGACAGCGCTGCATGCGAGTGTGGTGCCCCTGAACAGACTGTCGAGCATATTATGACCACCTGCCCCCTATACAGACCACCTTCGGAAGCCAACCTCTTTGACGTGGGACCAGAGACGAGGGCATGGCTACAAGACACTGAGTTGGACCTCTGATGTTACACGGAAGAAAAAGAGAAGAATAAATATGTCATGATAGTTGTGAACTTGTTCATATTGCTAATCAAATCTGATCAATCTACACCCACACCGTATGGGTGAAAAAGATCAGCCGATGTTTTGAATGTCAAACTCTGAATAAATGATAAAAAAATAAAATCTTATCTTGAACTTTTTCTTATGTAATCAAAAATGTAATACACACGTTCTCAAAGCCAAACAGACACATTCAATCACAATGACCTGAGAAGACTTTTGGTCCAAAGCGATTTACACGCGTGTTTAAACTCCATACAACAGGAACAAAAGCTAGATGGCATGACATTTTTTAATTGCATCCATCACATCAATCTCGATGGTTACTGAATTCCACCGAAATACCTCAACTAAACATTCCACCAAATTGAATCATTGCGTGGGGGTCCAAACAAAGCTCCAAATCTAGGGCTACTAAATCTGGTACAAGCACAAACATCTATATTCTGGTTTACAGAGTAGAAAATCCAAATACCTGAGCTATGATTTGGTGGTCTGGTTTTGCATGTAGATATGTATTGCCAGGATTTATTTACACTGTTTGCAACACAAACAGTACATACAGGCATGTATACATTTGTCCTGAGCAAAATGTCACATTTCATCCAAGGTGATTGTTTACACTGGTCATATAATGTAATAGATCCATTATGTAGTTGGAAAGCCTTGTATGGTATACATCAGGTCTGGTGATTATATGCATGGTTGTATAACACCTAATGCATATATAGCAGCTGTTATACCCAACGGTGCCAACTGTGTGTCTTCATGATAGCACCATATTCCAGGCCAATAATGTCTCCATACTGGTATAAATTCAAGAGGTGGTTCAGTTTCTGGCTTCACAGTCAGGACCGGTATGACAGAGATCAAAGAGTCTTCTAAAAGCAATGGTTCAAAACACAATGCGTGATACTAGCCAATAAGTAAAAAATATACTTTTGGTCATTCCATTATGTTGTTCATCTGTGACCCATTTCATTGGACACTGCAGAATTACAGCATAAAAGTCATGACGTGCATGTTGCAAAAGCAACACAACCAAAACTATCAAATTGTCAATTAATCCCCCTTTAAAGGCCAAACTATTAATCAAATTGATCCTTCCAACAAGCATGCTTAGCCAGCCATGAGTCTTATAGTTTAAGCTTATAAAGTGTCATCTGTAGCTGAAAATAGTCCCCAACATATGCAACACTGACTGCACTGATGGAGCGATATAGAGAAAATATAGGGAGATAGCGGGGGGGTATGGCATGCTATGAAAAAAGGTCCTGGCCACAGTCAAACCAGAGATGAGCCAGTACATGGTATGCATCTTAACCACTCGGCTACCAGACGCCCTTTGCCCTGTTTTCCTAAAATTTTAATATCTATATATTTTAAGATTCATGTCCTCAACAAGAACAAATCTTATTGGGCTCGAAAGTTACAGACTGGGTAGGAAAGTCGAAAAGCACTGAGACAAACTAAGGTTTTGCTCATTGAAATCATTGTATAGGATTTTATGAAAATAAAAAACATAGAATAACCAAAGCGATATCCTTTCCCTTTAAAAAAACATTTACATAAATAGTTAGCATTCTTTCTGCATACCATAAACCTATAGCAAATGTGTAATGGTGCATCTGAAATGTACACACAAGGTTCTTGTTGAGTTTTAAAGTTTTTCCTTGACTCTGGAAACAGTTGATTGATCAAATCCAGCAGGAATGGATAGATTGTTTTTAACAATGTAGGAAAATGACAATGTAAAAACATGACACAGTCAGTGCGTTTCCATGACACAACTAGATTGGATTAAGACATATACCGAACTAGACACTCGAACGGACCGTGTTACTTGTCTGAGTATACGTGGCCCTTCAGTAATCAGATAAATGTCCGATGCATGGCTGTCTCCACTATGCTAGGTGGCGTTGTAGTCCTTTCAACAAGTGGTTAAGAGCCACGTCCGGTTCCTTTCCGGCAATACTTTTTATATATATATATATATATATATATATATATATATATATATATATATATATAGGAGGTGGGGTGATTTGTGCAACTTTTTTGCTCAAGTGATTTTAAAGTGAGGCCTTGACAGTTGTAATGTTAACTCAAATATGTACATATATTTCAGGATGTTGTGCATCCCTGGCAATAAAAACTTTAGGATCTGGAATAAACTGTTTAAGAAATATAGCTTTCGGAAAAAAGTTGTCTTATGCGCACAAATCACCCCACTACGTGGGGTGATTTGTGCGTCATTATGTCACAATGACAAAGTCACCATCATCATCTTTCTGGCCATCTGAACTCTCATCAGTGGTGTCGTTAAGTGGAGTTGAGAGATGTCACTCTCTTCTGAGCTACTGTAGACAATCCTTTCTTTTGGTGACCATGCGTATACAGCCATGCCACTGGCACAACTCTCAGAAATGTACTGCACTAGTTGCTCCGTGCTTGTGGAACCAACTGCCACCTGACAAATGTGATTCCCCTACATTTCTGCCCACTAAATCAAGGCTCAAAACCCATATGTACACCCTGGCTTTTCCTCCCCATTAACTATCTTACCTCTGCACTACTATCTGTGTTTATGTGGATGTATGGGCTTTATGTCTTTTATTTTGGTTATTGTTATTTTACCTTCATTGTTTACCTACTGAATGCACTATGTACAGCTTTTTGGACAGTGCAAACTGTCATAAATGTGCTTTTCTAAATACATTTTACTTACTTACTTACTTATAACTCACCCAGGCCCATGCGCTGGAAATCACCCATCCCCAGAATTTTGGATAATAGGCATGATGCAGCAATTTAGGGTTGACATTGTACTAACTATATAGACTCAAAGTGTAGCATACCAAAGCACTAAAACATGTGTCAAATGTTTTCAAACGTGTCTATAATTGTACAATTTTAGTAATCAAAAAAATAATATTGATCATGGAAATTTTACTTTGAAAGGCAAACACAGTTTTTTGACTTAAATGTGCTTATATCTTATTCCTTGTGTCTCCCTTCTTTACAGGATGAGTCAAATGGATGGCTCTTCTTAAATATGTGGTCACATTTTCATTTCTTCACGGTTTCTAGAAACAAGGGGTTTTGCAACTTCCAAAACACACAAATCACCCCACCTTCCCCTATATATATATATATATATATATATATATATATTTATATATATATATATATATATATATATATATATTTATATATATATAAATTAATTATTATATATACATATTTATTTATATTTATATTTTTATATACTATCTATGCAATAACCCTACTATTTTTTTTACGTTGTCTCCTTCCACTTCCTTGTGAAATCCTCTGCAGGGATTCTCGAGCAGGCGCAGAAGCAAATTCCGATATGCGATGTCAGATCCCTGTATACATGCAGAGAGAATGCCGACAATGAACGAGTTATCTAGGTGTTCTTATCCGACTTCTCTTGTCCGTTATTGTGCCGATTTGTGTGTGAAGTAGATCGGATAAAGGTGTTTACATGCAGTTTAAAAGTCCTGTTGAAGTCTTATTCGTTTAGTTACCCGATTATGAGTCTGCATGTAAACGCACTGAGTGAAACAGGTTGCTAGTAGTCATGAACCTGCAGATAGTTTTCACCTGAATTTGCAGCTCCTCTCAGATTTACGACCAGCTATTGTGAGGGTTGGGCCCAATGTTTAGCTTTCCAAAAAAGTCAATATTATACTGTTTTTGCCAAGTGGCCCTACACAACCGATGCTAAAGACCTATGACCTGAGACAAGGGTGCATTTACTTGTTTTCCTGTGGCAGATGTTAATTCTTAGATCTCATGATGCGGACTGATCCATCTCCAACAACCGATAACTTACCAAACCAGCTGTGAGACCTGTTGAGGACTGACATGCCCTAATGCAGCTATTCTGTTTTCTTTGTTATTTATTTCCTCATGTGTAACCCTGTATGATTGGCAGATAGGACCATCTGCTAAGCTATTTGTGTGTTTTAAATCACATTGTAGAAACTATTAAAAAAAAAACGGTATCCAGCTAGATTTGGGCTATACGGTCACACACTGCATGTGGCTGGTACAACAGTTATGTGCCCTGAGGCAAACCACCAACTGTGTGATCATTCAAAACACATACGGGGCTAGTGTTGAAATAAGACATTGTATTGGGAAAATCATTCTATACATCAGATGAGCTTGGGTTTACAGGGTATCCATTGAGTGAAAGGAAGAAGTGGCAGATCTCAAAGGGAGTGAAAAATGGAAAAAGCACAACATTGAGGGTAATTTCTCTCCATCTACTCTCAACCTCATCTCCCGGTCCATCAGTGTGAATGTAAACAAGCCTATATGCAACCGACTTTCAATGGAGCCAGTGAGACAAGTGACAGCAACTACTGGGCAATTTTCTTTCTAAAAGAGTAATCCTGTTCAACGCTCATGGAAGATGGCTCGACATTCCTCAGCTTTGACTTGCAGTTGTGAAAGCAATAATCTGTCAAGGAGGTGCAGAGTTTGACCTTGAGTCTGGGGGGACTCTGCAATTGTAAGAGAATGTCAATGAAGTGATTATAATTCTGCATTTCCCCTCATCATATATTTTCATATGTAGCAGCCAGTAGAGAAGGGTCAGGTTATCATTTATTATTAGCATTCATCAACTTTCAACGAAATCACATTTTGTGATAAACTGTTATTGTAACCATTGACATCATTGTCCTTTAAGTTCATATTGCAAACTTGTTATCAAACAGTTACTAATCTAAGCATCCAACCTATGCAGAACAACGTTATCATTCACTTTGGAGTCCTGCAATGTCAATCTCTTTGGCTGCTAAATGCTCCACCAGCTTCAGGTGTCTACTAACTTTGGGTAGTGTAGTTTACACAGTGTTTAATTTTTTATTTATATCAAATTTCATTATGAAAATATATAGATTGGACTGGCTTAATAAGGGCACTCCTTAATAAAGATAATAGATTGTGATACTTCAGTGTCCTCCTCGTTTTGTGTCCATACATGATTGTTAAGGTGCTCTCTCCTCTAACCCAGAGGCAAGGTTTATTACAGTAGTCATCTCTCATTATGTAAGGTTAAATTATTTTTTTCTTTTCTACACTTAGTTTGTATTAATAGTTTAACAAGATTTAACCACCGTGTTAACTGTGTTTGATTGCAAAATTAAATATTTATTTAATATTACTATAAACATTTAACAATACAAAAGGAGTATTTTAGTTAAATGTACTCAGCAACTTTGACTCTTTTTGGACCAGACACGAGCTCTTTAAATCTGACGGCCTCCATCCCAACACCAAAGGTGTAAGAGAACTAACAAATAACTTCATTCAGCACATTGCATTGCTCTGGGCATCACACCTGACTGTCCTCCCTCACCTCCAACGGCCCATCCACCTGCTGCTTCTAACGTTGGCTCCCTCTACAGGCACAAACCTGTTTTGTATGACCCTGAAAAACAAGCAATGCTTCCTAGCTGTAAGCTAAATTCACCACAAATTCTTAAATCAAGAAAGGGCTTGGGTTTTCTACATTTAAATATTAGAAGTTTATTGCAGCATGATAAATTAGACCACGTAAAGATTTTAGTGTCCCAGGCAGATCCAGATGTTTTGATTCTGACTGAATCCTGGTTAAAGAAGAGTACAGATGACTCTATTGTGGCAATAAATGATTATAACTTATTCAGAATAGACAGAAACACAAGGGGTGGGGGAGTGGCTGTATATGTTAAATCCTGTTATTCTGTAACACTTTTACATGCTGTCTCTGTTCCAAATGGCTTTGAATTTCTTGCGCTAGAATTATCTTTATCGTCAAATGATTGTTTTGTTGTAATTGGTGTGTATAGGCCCCCTTCAGCTGTAACTAGCTCCGTAAATGATCTAGCACATATGCTCTCCAGTTATGTAAATAGAGAGGTAATTGTGATGGGTGATTTTAACGTTGACTGGCTTTCTGATGCCTCTGAATCTTTCAAAGAAATCTGTAGCAACGTTAATCTTACACAATTAATAACTGAGCCCACAAGACCCAATCTAAAAAATCCAGCAAAATCAACTTTAATCGATTTAATCTTATCAAATAAAATAAATAAAATAGCCTCAGCTGGTGTCTTTGAGCTTGGGATTAGTGATCACTGCCCAGTGGCCTGTATCAGAAGTATTCATTTAAAAAGATCTCAACCTAAAATCATAATTAAGCGTAATTTTAAAGGTTTTAATGAGCAAGCCTTTTTAAGTGATCTCCATCATAGTGACATTCAACTGACTACGCAAATTTCGGATGTTGAGTTAGCCTTTGACCATTTCATCAATACTTTCACCTCAATTATAAACAAGCATGCGCCCCTAAAAAAACATAGAGTAAAACATAAATCAAACCCCTGGTTTACAAGTGAACTGTCTGATTTATTTCCGAGAGAAATAAAGCATGGTCTGTAGCTAGACGCTCTGGAGATAATACCAATTGGACAATTTTTAGACACCTTAGGAATAAATGCACAGCCATGGTCAGGAAAGCCAAATCTGAATACTACCTTGAATTAATCTCAAACTGCTACTCTAACCCTGCACTATTTTGGAAAGCTGTGAACTATAATAAAAACAATTCTAGCACAGTTCCCACTCAGATCAAATTAAATGGTCACACTCTCAATGATCAAAAAGAGATTGGCTTAGCTTTTAATAAACATTTTGTAGCTGCTGGTCAACTCTTTCAGAATGGAGGATATAGGCCTTCTACCACCAGTAGTAACATACCGCCTGTCTCTCAAACTCCTCTTTTCAGCCTTGATCTTCTTCCCACAAGTGTTGTTGTAGATGCGCTCCTCGCCATCAACCCCAAGAAGTACATGGGAGAGGACAATTTGGACCCGTTTTCAATCAAGCTCTCTACACATATAATATCAAAACAAATAACCCATATTTTTAATCTTTCCATCTCCTCTGGAATAGTTCCTAAAATTTGGAAAAAAGCTCATGTAATTCCTTTACATAAAGGTGGTGACAAAAATAATCTTAATAACTACAGGCCAATTTCCAAACTCCCATGCCTCGCAAAAATTCTAGAATCACTTATTAATAATCAGTTAAAAACATTTCTAACTAGTGCTTCCATTTTGAGCCCATTCCAATCTGGTTTTAGGGCAGGTCACAGTACTGTCTCTGCTGTGACTTTGGTTGTAGACAACATTGTTACAGCATTAGACAAGAAAAAGCACTGTGCAGCACTTTTTATTGATCTTTCAAAGGCCTTTGATACTGTTGACCACCATTTGCTTTTACAGAGGCTGCATGACATTGGCTTTGATCAGTCTGCATGTAGCTGGTTTAGGGATTATCTCTCTGATAGACAGCAGTCAGTTAAACTGGGAAGATACCAGTCTGAGTTTTTAACTGTTACAAATGGTGTCCCACAGGGCTCAATTTTAGGTCCAGTTCTTTTCACAATTTATATAAATAACATTGTTTCATCGCTAAAAAACTGTCACGCCCATCTATACGCTGACGACACAGTACTGTATTGCATTTCCGATTCGGTGCACCAATCTATTGAGAACCTACAAAGCTCTTTTAACACCCTGCAGGACTGTCTAGTGGACCTCAGGCTTGTTCTTAATACAGACAAAACCAAATATATGTGTTTCTCCAGAGCAAAAACTACACATTTTAATGATCTTATTATTCACACAAATAATGGATCTCATATTGAAAGAGTCACTGAATATAAATATCTCGGCATCTGGATAGATGAAAAACTCTCTTTTACATTTCACATAAAAAATCTTGTCTGTCGTCTGCGACAAAAGATTGGATATTTTTATAGGAACAAAGCCACCTTCCCGTTGTTCAGTAGGAAAAGGATTATTGAGGCAGTTTTTATGTCTGTCCTTGGTTACGGTGATGTGGTCTACCGGCATGCATCACATTCATGTCTTCAACTCCTAGACTCAGTTTTTCACTCTGCTTTAAGGTTCATCACAGGAGATGCTTATGACACACACCATTGTCTCTTATATGAAAAGGTTGGGTGGTCCTCCCTTAAAGAGAGACATGACGCACATTGGCATATTTTTATTTACAAAGCCTTGACCGGGAAGCTTCCTCGTTATTTAACAGAAATGTTGCTTGTTTCAGATGGGCTTTATCAGACCCGCTCCACTGACATGCTTATGCTTTATGTCCCACAAGCCCGGTCTGAGCTGGGAAAGACAGCTTTTAGCTTCAGTGCACCTGACTCCTGGAACAACTTTAAGCTAAAAATTAAACTAAATACATTCATATCCTTTGGCCAATTTAAACAGACTATCTTGGATCTGCCAAACTCTACCTGTAACTGTTTTAATTAGGCTATATTGTACTTTATGCCTTTTGGTTGCTGCCACTCTTCCCCACTCTGTAAATGTTTCAATCGTTTTGTTTTCTCTTCTCTTCACTTGTTGTGTATTTGATGTATTTGCATTGAATGTTTTGTTTGTATTGTTGTTTTGAATGTTTTGTTTGTATTGTTGTTTTGAATTTGTTTTGACTCGACGTCATTGGAAATGAGGGTCACCCCTCAATTGGTCTCTCGAGGATAAATAAAAGTTAAATGAAAATGAATGAAATATATTTTAAGAAATATAAAGACTATTTCATGTGTTATTTTATTAAAAGAACATCTATACCTTGGGTTAACTGTTATTTTACATCACACTGAACAAAATGCATTTAATGGGAGTTTCATCATGATATTTATCAGTTAAAACCATATATAGTATATAACACATTTAAAAGCGTAGCTCTGATGTACAATTTCCAGCACCTGTAGCCTTGCAGTAGGTTGACTGAGCAGATAAATTTGCCTTGCATTAATGAAGGGTCAAATGTATTGGCTTCCTATGTTAATATCGTATACAAGTTGCAATTGCAAAAATGTACATCAGTAGTTGATGTATGCTGTCACAAAAACAGATAACAATAATAAAAATATAACAAGCATTACAAATAACAATCAACAAATACAAATACACAAGTAGAAAAAGAGAAAATACAGTAAATAAACGTCAGTTTAGAAGTGCTCACATTTGGTCTGCCTTGAGCATTTTTTTTATTAGATGGATCTTAAAAGTTGAATTTGTAGGGCACTCAAGTGGCATTTACTTCCCTTTACTGAGAGAACAGTTTTGCCAAAAACAATAGATGAAATATACACAGTAGGACAATACCATGAACGCTCACCTGCAAAGCTGTGTTGATGCCATATTCCACAGGCAGGTGGAGATCCCGATCGTCATGGTTATCGTTAAACTAGGGAATACGTCTAAATGCATGTTAAGACATTATTTGATACTTTAGTATGGTTAAATAACTATGACTATAAATCATTATAACAACGTTTATAGGTCATAAAAGTTAAATATGACTAGTTACAGTAGTGACAGAAAATATTCAGAATGGCCTGTCTTAGTTGAAAGCCCAATCACCATGACAAGGTGCAAGCCACGAGTGGGAACATTTAAGACAGGACAAACATTGAAAAATTAAAAGCATAAGACATAATTAAAACTAATGAAAACAAAAAAAGGGACACAGGACATAATGACAGAAGACAATACGACATACACAGCATCTCCTCCAATCCAGCATGGCCTCCTCCTCGTCCTCCAACGCAGCATGTCCTCTGAAAAGCACAAGACAATGACAGAAGACAACATACACAGCATCTCCTGCAATCCAGCATGGCCTCCTTCTCGTCCTCCATGGCAGCACCTTTTCAGATTTTTCTTACCTGATCTACTTACCTCTTCAACTATACCTATACTACCACATGGCTCTTTGAAAGATGGATTTAAGACTTTTTAATGTTAATTAAGGCCTTATTTTTAGATTTATGAATTTAAGGCAAGGCAAGTTTATTTCTAAAGCACATTTCGAACACAAGGCCATTCAAGGTGCTTTACAGATGCAAAAACAAAATACATCAAGTATAGAGCACACATAAAAAAAACAAAAGCGAATGAGAAACATGAATATAAATAAAACATAAAATAATTAAAACATTTTAAAAGAATAAAAACAAATATATTTTTTTTAATTACAGGTAAAAACGGAAACAGTAAATCTTCAAATTTAAGACTTTTTAAGGATCCGCGGGAACCCTGATCACAGCCGAAACCATTTTCCACAGCGACTCCTTCCTCTTCAACAGCGCATCATTCCTCTTCCATAAACACCAACCCTGATCACAGCCAAAACCGTGTTGCCACAGGCCCATGCTCCGTTTATGCGAGCTCTGGGTAGTGACAATAGCATCTCTATTTTCCACAGCGACTCCTTCCTCTTCAACAGCGCATCATTCCTCTTCCATAAACACCAACCCTGATCACAGCCAAAACCGTGTTGCCACAGGCCCATGCTCCGTTTATGCGAGCTCTGGGTAGTGACAACAGCATCTCCATTTTCCACAGCGACTCCTTCCTCTTCAACAGCGCATCATTCCTGTTCCATAAACACCTCAACTATCACCATGGTTCCTACAGCTTAATGCAAGATAAGTGGCCGGGGCTTATGTCTGAATTGTCCCTTCAGAGCATCAAATTGATTTAATATTGGCATATAATTAGTTATGAGATACATTTCTACTATATAATGCTGCTGCCCGGTGCATCCTGGTCCCTTCTTCCGTTGGATGTCGCAAAATGTGTATGTAACATGTTATTTTACATTCCCTGTTTACAGTCATGCCACTGCCATATTTTATAGGCTAGTATTTAACTGTATTTTTCTATTGTAGTATTTACTTTATTAATTTCTTTTATAATTCAGTCTCCTAGAGATAAATTGAAGTGCAACTGTTGAGCACTGAAGGATAATAGTCTGTTAAATGTAAGTGCAACTGTTGAGCACTGTAAGAGATAGTGTTAACGAAAATATCACTCTGTCTCAAGAATTTAAATAATGTGTTCTACAATAACTGAATGCTACAAAAACCCTGAAAGTCATTGTGTCCTGTGTGGCATCTAATTCCACGGGCTACAAATGAATAATTACTTTGGACCAGGAAACAGCATTTAGTGCTCTACAAGTGATCAACGCACAAAAAATTATACTTTTTTTTAGCATATCTCTTGGTTATAAATAGATTGTATGAACTAAACAGGCAAAGCGTCACATATCGAATATTTAAAGATCGATTTTGTCTATTTAATGGCATTATAAAGCCCGCTGCCCGCTACTAGAGAGACGTGGTCCACGTTCAGAGGTTTGAAATAAAAGAAAGGCAGGAGGGACTGACTTCTGCTACCTGAACGACGTGCATCTGCTCTGAGTCACGGCCGCAAACAAATGTTTTGTTGGTTCCGCTCTTGTGATTGCGCAACATTAAGCTATTTGGAAATTTATTAAAACCCCCCTTTTTTTTTTTAGATTTGAGACCAATTTATTTATTTATTTATTATTATTATTCTTTTCAATTACTACCATAAAATCTTACTTACCATGTGTAAACATTTTAAAGACCTTGGAAAGATTGATTTAAGACTTATTAATTAGTGTGAATGCTGAAAGCATTCACAGCATTGATATTCTACGTATTTGGTGTGAATGCTGAAAGCATTCACAGCTTTGATATTCACCGTATTTATTATTCTTATTCTTATTATTCCGCCCGCTTTTCAGGCCCGGCCATATCTTCAACATGCTTCATTCCACAAACTTCCTTCAACTATCCTCATATTCAGCCCATTTTTCACATTCCGGCTTTCATTAAAAAAATTCAAAAAAATACATAATTTCAAAGTCGATTCAAAGTGTCCCATGTTCGTCTTGCACGGGAGCACATTTCCATAATTCACTATTTTTTCATAAAATTCATAACTTCAGAGATATTTAAAAGGTTTATTACACCCAAAATCCGTATTGGGAATGCATTAGGAAATCGGCAAAACGCTAAGCGTTTTGCACTGATTTCAAACACTTCAAGCTCACTGATAATTCATCCTACAAAGTTAATTACTTCTACAAACAGTTCAGCTATCTTTCGTCTTTCATTGTTAAAATTCAACCTTTTAAAAAAAATGCATAGTTTTAAAAATTTTCAGCCATGTTTGACGCATGTAACATCAATTTTAGTGATATTTAGAGTGTGGCAGAGTGGAGAAGAGATTCTACTTTCCACGACAGAAAATCTAAACGTAAATTGCTCTCAACTTGAAAGTTTTTACATTAAAGAAACACATTTGACACTGAATATTATTTGGAATCTTCAGATTCTCACGGTATCTTCATTTTGTCTGTTAGACAAACGGTTTGCGTGTGAGAGGCAGAAGTTCGAGGGATGCGTTTCTCTGAGCTCTAAAGGTGGAGAGGTACCACAGCTGTTACCAATTGGCCCTGATTAGCTGTCACCACCGCACCATAGGAATATAAATGTGACCAGCTCCTTACACTTTATTACAGGTTTGGTGGCTTAGTGGTCTTGTAGTCTAGGGGTCACAGGTTCGAATCCAGCTGAGGGAATGCAATTTTCACCTCAAATCTTTGTGTGAAGGTGAACATGTCTCGTGGTAAGTGCATATGGCGCGTTAGGCATATCTATATATTTTTTTTCTTTAACCCTGAGCTTAAAGTTGGCGGTTCAAGTCCCAGTTACCGCAAAATTTAGACTTACACAGATTTTCTTCTAACTTTGCACAAATGTTTATTATGACTCAATTATAACCCCAGAGGCGTTTAGAGGTCAAAGGTCAAGTTTCAAGGTCATAATTCATTAATTTTTCATAAATTGTATTATTCAATCATTCTATTCATTCAGATATATTCATCCTTCGTTCTTCATCAACATTCAGCAGTGAAGTTTATTCAGTTTATCAGCTTCAGTTCAGCATTTCTAGTTAGGGGGCCAAGCCCGAGTAGGGCTGGGACCGCGTTTTGCAGAGCAACGCGGTTCCCAAGCCCTGCGGGGCAGGGAACCCTATTGTTCTTGTAGGGATTATTCTTTATTATTCTTCCACCTGTAGAACTGGTGCTGCAGCCCAAACCGTAAAGGGTTGGGACATGCCACTTGCAGGGCTTATCCAGGTCAATGCCTGGTACGCAGACGAAGAAATTCAGACATCCCGGCCACTAGGTGGCGCTACAACAAAGGAAAACGCGTTTTGGGCAATAACTTCCACACCAAAAGTCCGACAGTCAAAAACTTTATATCCACAGATGCCCACAAGTCAGCTGCATCTTTTGAGATAGGCCACGCCCATTTGCGTATATATACACTCTTCGCTACATCGCAAAAACTGTGTCAGTCACCAAAACATACTCCTCCTAGAGTTTTCGCCCGATTTGGACGAAACCAAAAGCATTACGCTCTACCGACTCCCACGAGCAAAAGTTGGTCAAATAATTTTTCTACGACCATCGGAAGACCAAACGCTAGCGCTTTAAAGATTTGCGAAAATCCGTAAAAAAAAAAAAAAAAAAGAGGGATTTTCTTGAAACTCAAGGGAGACTATCATGGGGCATACCTGAGTCTATGGCAAAAATATGGGCAAGAAAAGAGTTTTTAATTTTTTTTGCCTGTTTTCGCCATTTCCTAAGTGTTTAGGCGGGAAAATTCAAAAAAGTGTCTTTACAATGGAGAGGTTGACAATTTGATTTTGCTATAACTCCCCAACCGAACATCGCACATTCAAAAACTTGACATGCACTTGTTTGGTACATTAAGCTGCATCTTTCTATCTAACGTTGTTTTGTGAATGTCATCCATAGGGGGCGCCAAAACCACAAAAAGCAAAGAAAACGCGTTTGGGCTATAACTTCCACACCGAACATCCCACAGTCAAACACTTTATATCCACAGATGCCCACAAGTCAGCTGCATCTTTTAGGATAGGCCACGCCCATTTGCCTATGGGATTTTTTTTCGCTACATCGTAAAAACTGTGTCAGTCACCAAAACACACTCCTCCTACAGTTTTTGCCCGATTTGGACGAAACCAAAAGCATTATGCTCTACCGACTCCCACGAGCAAAAGTAGTTTAAAGAATTTTTCTACGACCATCAGAAGACCAAACGGTAGCGCTTTAAAGATTTGCACATTAGCTACCTTGTACCAAACTGCTCCTAAATCCATAACGATTCATCCTATTAACACCAAACTTCACACAAGTGTTTGTCCTATGGTTCTCAGGTTGGTTCTACTTTTTGCTTAAATTGCTCCAAAAGGGGGCGCCAATAACACACTTGAGCATCTTTCTCTGCGATCTTTTTGCCTTTTGGTCTATAACTCCCAAACCAAACATCCCACATTCAGAAACTTTACATCCCCGGATTCCGTGAAGCGAGGGGCCGGCGCCGCGGACGACGACGCACGATCCCGAGTCGCGTGGGAGGCTTGGCCCCCGTTCACAACTGCTCGCAGTTCTAGTTCTTCTTATTATTATTATTCCGCCCGCTTTTCAGGCCCGGCCATATCTTCAACATGCTTCATTCCACAAACTTCCTTCAACTATCCTCATATTCAGCCCATTTTTCACATTATTGATCTCATTCAAAATGTTCCCAAAAATTCATAACTTCATAATTAATAAGCAATTAAACCAAAATTATGAAAAGTTTCAAATCTCTTCTCCTCCCTGAGAATTCATCCTAGAAACTCCATTCTTACGTCTAAATGTTCAGCTCATTCCAGACGACAATAATTCATGAACAGTTTTTTCATAAAATCCATAACTTTAAAGAAAATACACTTTTTATGAAATTAATATTTCATGCAAAATTATGATTCCTCCTACTCGTTCATACTTCATCGTAGAAACTCGATTCAAAGTGTCCCATGTTCGTCTTGCACAGGAGCACATTTCCATAATTCACAATTTCTTCATAGAATTCATAACTTCAGAGATATTTAAAGGTTTATTACACCCAAAATCCCTATTGGGAATGCATTAGGAAATCGGCAAAACGCTAAGCGTTTTGCACTGATTACCAACACTTCTAGCTCACTGATAATTCATCCTACAAAGTTAATTTCTTCTGCAATCGGTTCAGCTATCTTTCGTCTTTCATTGTTAAAATTCAACCTTTTTAAAAAAATGCATAGTTTTCAAATTAATAAGCCATGTTTGACGCATGTAACATCAATTTTAGTGATATTTAGAGTGTGGCAGAGTGGAGGAGAGGGAATAAAAAAGAACACCAGAAATCGAAACGTTAATTGCTCTCAACTCGAAAGTTTTTACATTAAAGAAACACATCCTGAATATTGACTGGACTGAACTGATTATCATTGGAATACATGTCAGACAACGGTTTCGAGATATGACCAGCTGTTTGGGCTTATCATTTAAAACCTCTGTCTGTGTGCCTTTGGGGAGGACAGTGTAGATTACCAGCTGTTTACAATTGACACTGATTAGCTGTCTGTCACCATGGTGACCCTTGCACGTGCACCTGCCTTTGACTCAACGATGACATCATATGATAATGTAGGTCAAACTCCAAGCCCTTATGCTCCATAGAGAGGGAGAGGAAGAGAGGGACACACACACACACACACACACACACACACACACACCACCACAGCCACACACACACACCACACAGACACAAACACACACACACACCAGCCACACATATACACACACAAAATCAAATTGCGTTAACTCAGTCAGTTTTCATCCAATGAACTTCATTCTTACCTGCATCCTCATCATGGCCCAGCATCTTCAGTGACTACAGCCCCTGCCGTGCAAAAGTCAAATGTCCACCGAATTGGCTAATGCACGTATTGTATACCTGATTCGGATATGCACACTTTCTATGTTTAAAGACAAGCTGCGAGTTAGCATTGAAGCTGCTTTGGTGTCCCATAGTGTAGGCTACTGGGGTGTGACACATGGACCTTTTATAGGATGGCTGCAACTAGGGCTGGGCTATTAGGCCTATATATCGAATATGTGCGATGTAACGCGAGATGTTCTCCACGGGATGTATAAAATGACCCTATCCAGTAGGGATGAGCCCGAATCCGAATATGTATTCGGATAAGCACGGATAATGAGTTAGATACGGATACAGATAATTTCCGAATAGTCCCGTTATTATTCAGGGATTTTTTTATTTTTTTATTATGCGCTTAATTGACGCAGCGCGTTCCGCCTCAATGACACAACAGGTAGAATGACACTAACAGCTGTTCTGCGGTGGACATGAGAGGACCGGGCGCGTCCCGTGACCCGCGGTCTCTCTCTTTTTATCCACTGATAAACGCAGCGCGTTCGCCCTTTCCCTCGAATAGAAGGTTCTACCGGTCGCATTCGCTGCCGTTTTTATTTGAGTGTCCTCGTAACCCGCTGCTATGGCAGAGAAGAGACGAACCGATGGAATATGCTGAACCCCGAGTCACCGTCAGCCCTTCCCCGATGTGGGCTATTTACATTCTCTAGGCCTACTGCTTAAACTCTTTTAAACATCACAACGTTTCCATCAAACTGATGCTTAGGACCTGTACTTTTTCAGCTGTCAATCAGTGCGTAGACGCCTAGGCCTACTTCAGGACCTATACAATAAAAATCGGAAACTGCAAACTTGACACATTGAAATCACATATGGCTTTGTGGAAAGGCTAAAATATTATTTAGGGTTTATGAGATTGGCACGTTGATACATATTGTTCCTAAACCTTAGTTTAGTAAAACAAATGTAAAAAAAGAGCGATAGGGAGAGATAGAGATAAAAAAATCATGAAATACAGCTGTATTTTCCCCAGTTAAAGGGAGACCTTAATTAAGTTAAAAGTAAAACACTGGCCCTCATTTACTAACAGTGAGAAGCCTATGCACAGATTTGGGCTGTTATTTATCAATATTTTCGTTCCCTGAATTTCTTCGTATTATGAGAACAAAGAAGAGAGAGATGAAAAGGTAGAAATATATCTGACTTTTTGACTTATATTTCAACATTACATCAATTTGATGCTTTGAAGGGACAACAATTGCATTGACAATGAATATTAGTTTAGAAAATCAATGTAGGTGTGACTTCCTTTAATGTAGGCTAATGTAAAAGAAACTTCCGGTATACGCCACGCCCACTTCTTCTTGTGTATCCGGATACAGATACAGATACAGATAATTTTGTTGGTTGAACAGATACAGATACAGATAATGACGTCTCCGCACACCCCTACTATCCAGACATGGACATATAAAGAAATCAAATCCAGACCATCGAATACAAATTGGCACGTAATGGTTTTCTTCTGGCCGCCACCACCACCGGTGTGAGTACCAGATCTGCACGGGCTGCCAGATCTGCACGGGGTCCTAGATGCGTGATGATGCCGCACTTCCTGTAAACGGTGTCTTTTAAATGCGCATGCGCTATTTTAAATGCGCATGCGCTATGGTTATCCGGATATCCCGCTATCTCTCCCGCTCGGATATATCCCGTCTTACTTTTTTTCTTCTACCATTAATCATCTGTTAGTCTTTATTAACGTTGCATGTCCTTAGTCCAGAACCTTAAACTTTGAAAAAATAAATGTTACTATTTGCTGAATGTTATAGCAGCACTAACAGGACAGTATATTTACATATTTTACTTTAACATGGTGTATATTCATAATGGGGACAAACTCAATGTTTTTCTAACGGCCTATATGTTAGGGAAGTATGGGGATTGGAACGTGAACATCTCTTTAACACTTTGTTTCCTGTCTGTTATCAGGACCCCATCGTGCAGCCCATCCTGGACCCCATCAATCATGAAAATAAATAATAAAAGAATTAATGAGAATTAAGATTCAACACTGGCTTTATTCAACATCTAGATGTTTCAAACAAAAGTTGTTATACAAAAATGTATTGTTTTAATGTGATCAACTAGCAGAGCTTCATGATATCTATTATTCCAAAAGTGTACCCTATTCACCTGCTGTGTCACACATTAAGTGAACTATTCCCATTGAGAAATGTTCTGCAGAGACTCACTGTAAATAGTAGGCTAGTTTGCTGTTTGGACAGTCGATGGACACTACAAAAGGTGGTATATGTGGTTGAATAAGAAAAATACAAATCAGATTAAACAAAATCTGATGTACTTTTTTATTTTATTTAATGAAGGTTGAATGAATGAATCTATTTATCAGTGATGCAAGACACTACAAATGCTCCAGGGGCTGGAAATTGTACATCAGAGCCACACCTTTACATTTTTTAACTGATAAATATCATTATGAAACTCTCATTATACACATTGTTTTTCAGTGTGATGTTAAATAACAGTGAACCCAGGGGATAGTTGTTCTTTTAATAAAATATTATTTCTTAAAATACATGCTAGAGTACATTAAACTAAAATACTCATTTAATGTTTAAAGTATTATTAAATAAATGTTTAATTTAGCACTCAAACAGGGTTCAAACCGGGGTTAAACCTTGCTAAACTATAAATTCGTATAAAATAAAATGTAATTTAACCTTAATAATGAGAGATGACTACTATAAGCCAAACGTAACAACTCATTTTAAACCTTGCAGAACAATAAATAAATCTATCACTCTATGGAGCCTACTGGCTAAGCTATCAGCTAGCGCGATCTTTTACATGTTGTTTGAGTTTCACACAGATAGTATATACAATAAATAAATCGATCTATCTATGGAGCCTACTGGCTAAGCTATCAGCTAGGCGACTTTTACATGTTGTTTGAGTTTCACACAGATAGTATATAAACTATCTATAGTTAGCTTACTCGCTAAGCTATCGCACCATCAGCTATCGCGATCTTTTCAAATGTTGTGTATGTCCACATTGCTTTGCGTAGCGTAGGGTATCTATGGTGACAACGTCAGTGTCGATACGTCATCAGTAGGCGCAGGACCCCTGCGACTGGCAGCTGCGATCTGGTACTCACACCGGCAAACTAGCTGGTGTTTGCTTCTCTCGCTCTTTCCTGTGGCTCTCTCACTCACTCCCCCCTCCCAACCAGAGTCCTGGGCGCGTACCTGTGACGTAGTCGTGTGTTTACTTTTACCGTTATGTGAAAACAAGGAGTGGGGAAGAAAAAAGACGAGACGGCCTCTTATGACAGCCGAACGAGCGGGTGGAGGGGGCGCTCATGACTGCATTAGTGGCCGCTGATGTACACAGCCCAGGCCCCCAGGATGCTGCCTTCTCCGAGCAGCCAGCATGGACATGTGGCCAACCCATTGGTATTGCATGGTAAGGGGTGGAGCTTATTTTCATGCGGCCCGTAGGCAGATGTCCCTGTCCACACAGTACAAGCGGCGAACAAGATTGTGTCTCTGCACATTTTTTCTGGATATCAATCATAGGCTCATACTTATCTTTAGACCATATACTATTAAAATGTATGTTTTCTCATTTCAAAACGCCACCTCAAGCGTTTTATTAGCCCAACGGCTTTTAACGGCTTTCAGTTTGTTTTCGCCAGGCTAGATGCTACAGAACGAGACACCCGCCTCCAGTCCGCTACGCTTGCCGCCCTCTTTCTTGATAGGTCCGTAATGCCGCTACGTCTATGCTACGTCATGCTTTGGGCCTTATGGAATTTCCGGATTATACTTCCTTGTTGCTTCTCTGCGCCTATGAGCAGCTTTCATAGGAATGAATGGGCGCCATGTTTCAATACGGTGTCCATTTCTTTATATGTCCATGACACAGCCTGGTCCTTATGAGCGCCGGGGGGCAGATTACTCCGACTTCACGGAGAGTTGTTGGTCCAACGTCACACAACCACGACAGCACACTTAATATGGGCAGCCTCTTATAATAGCCTCGTTTGAGTAGGAGCCGTCTTGCTCAGACCCTCGCAATTATGACGCTCGTGTTGCTGAGCGCACAGCATATAGACAAGCGTCATAATTGCGTAGGTCTGAGCAAGACGGCTCCTTCCCAAACGAGGCTATTAGGTCCATGGCAGCATGTAATTGCCACCAAATGAAATAATGCAGGATCCATTGCATGGGAGTGGTGAAGGATTTGGAATAATCAATACAATGAGCAAACTCTTTGCCATGTGCAAGTTTCAGATGGTTCCAATAGAAAGCACTAAAGAATATAAACAATATATTGTTTCATGTAGCCTAATGCATCGTTAGTGCTGACACATTTTGCAGGGATTATTTAAATCATATTAATGTGGTGATTTCACGCAAAACAAAAAAAAACGATAGAAAAAACAAAGCAAAACTTTGATTCTACCCACCAAACTTGTATGAGTTTATTATCTTGTTAACCTGTATATTTGGCTTATTTAGTTTTTCTTAATTTAATTTCAATTGAAAAACAATTGCTTGCCTCTGTAATCACTCATTCTTATGGTCTTTTTGTCTTGTATCTTTTTTTGAATTTCAGAATGGCATTTGAGAGCCCAAAGGCATTCAAGGTGATCCAGTTGAGCCAATCAACCAAGGTGGAGAAGTGGGGGGTCAGCCATGACCGAGCATCGCCGCTCAGTCAATACCTGAATACCACTGCAGCTGTATCTGATGGGAAGAAAGTCTGCACAATAACCATCTTTGAAAAATTGGCCAAGGGTCTAAAAGAAGGGGACTCCTACATTTTTAAAAATTTTGTGAAGAGCACGGAGGGCAGTAGGTCGGCGCTACTATGCCATGTTAAGAGCAACATATTTAAGTGCGCGGCAGTGCAGGTCCCTTCCGCCCTGGAGGGGGAAGCCAGGGCACTATTGGACCCTCCTACCAAGGAGGTATCCCTCCAGGACCTCAAGATGGAGGACCTGGGGGGGTACCTCACCATCAAAGGAGTTGTGCTGGAGGTAAGTTGTTGCAGATTGTTGGTGTTACCTACTTCTTTTTAATGCATTCAAATTCACAACGTAGAGAGAGAGAAAGAGAGAGGGATGGTAAACAGCAGGTTTCATACCAAATTAATAAAGTAGTTTGTACTTCTCCTTTCCCATTCAGCTTCTGCCGTTCAGGACACGAGGGGGAGCCAGTGCGTCAGATGTCCCCGTCAGGGACGTTAGAATCAAAGAGGTAGGGTTTCTTTTCATTATGTTACTAGTGACTTTGTTAGCAACTCATTGCAATACCAGATCCATATTTTTTAGTAAATAAATGAATGTAATTTATATAATAAAAATACAAAACTTTCCAGTCATCGTCTGTCTGAATCACATTTTATTACTAAATAAGTACTAATGCTGCCTGTTGTGTTATTGAAGGGAGAGAAGGAGATAAAAATCACTCTCTGGAGGGAGGCCAGCTTGGCCGAGTTGGAGGTTGGGTGGCCCATCCGTGTCACCCACCTCAGGGGCGCCTCCCTCCAGGCTCTTTGGACCACGAATTGGTCAAAGGTGGAGGTGAGTAAATTACTTCATGTTTTGTATTGTCCATTACAATTGCTGTCACACTGAGCTTTTACCAGGCAACTATTTATAATCTTATTTCCTATAGGTGGTACCATCCAAAATAGTTTTCAACATTGAGGGCTACAGCACCGGCAACCACACGCGGGTCGAAGTGATAGACACAGAAGGAGATGAGCTCCACATACCAGTGGATGTGTGGCTTGATGCCTTCCCTGAGCATTGAAGTGGTGTGATGATGCCTTCAGGGGATGTGTTGAGCCACACAACCTTCCCCGTCCCACCACCGCCACACACACACACACACACACACACACACACACACATTTTGATTTTATTATTTTTTTTGAAAATAAATATATATTTGTTGAAATGTTGAATATGTGTTATTGATTTGTTGAGAAGTAGACTTGGTTTGAATTTTATGGAAGGAGTGTAAGGAGTATGAATACTTATAAGTAGAAAATGGCTTGCAGGGCTGTACGCTTATTTTTTTAGGTGGTAGCACTGGTGCTAGCAAGCAAAAAATGCAGTAGCACAAAAATAAATTTGGTAGCACACAAAGTAGGCTATGATTGAAAACTTGCATAACCTTAAAGCGGCAACGAGTAACATTTAAATATCTTTTAAACAGCCTCATGTTTCCTCTCATAATCATAAATTACCATTAAAAGCAAACAAGACCTAGCCTGGTGCTACCAGACCATCGTACTTCATTTCATTTGTACAGAAGGTCTGGCAGTGCTGTAATTGGCAAACGTTCACTCATGGAGGCGGGTGTCTGTTAAAGTTTAAAACTATTGGATCTGCCCAGTGCCACTCTGGATTAGCCAACCAATCGCATAACGTTTGGTCGTCACGTGTGTCATGAGCCGGCTTCTGGCAACTGAAACTGGAGCGCGACTTTGACGTCATCGTTCTCAGCCACTCGCTCTGTTCGCTGATTGGACCAGCTGTCGAATCTCCGGCAAAACTGGGAAATGGGCTGTACACCCAGACTGACTACTGAAGGGAAAATAAAATTTGGCCGGAAGTAGGCGGGCGGGCGGAGCCAGGCTAGACAAGACCATCAGTGCAAAGAAAGACGTTTTTATATAGTTTTTATTACTGCATTTGATCTGGTCGTAATAGTCATTATTTACAACAACATAAACACATTACCTCATTGTGATCCATAACTAACTGCCGTCTCTCGTTCGTTTGCTTTGTGTGGGGACACATACTCGTTCAGCTCCGTGAAAGGTGACAATGGATCAACTCATTGCAATCAGGTGTAGTTGATGCTGTGTCACTAACTACTCTCACCGAGCCAAAAGAGTCCGGTGCCCTCACACTTTCAACACACGGACACGCACTATATTGCTTCCTGATTATTTGAATCTCACACGCCCTGCAGAAGCTAGAAAACAGCTTCACGACAGCTGGCGTCGTAAAAATACTACCGCTTTTGTTCAAAGGTGTCGCCAATGTGCCGACTTACTCGTTGTAGCTTTAACCCTTGTATTTTGCTCTAATTACCTTTGAGCATGTCATCCTGGTCTCATTTGAGATTCACAATTAATATGATATCCTAGTGTGTGCAGTATTAATTGTAGAAAAATTAATAGGGGGGTGCACTGATTGCAATTTAGAAAAAAGAATCTAACCTGCCAATTGCAATTTTTTGCTGATTCAGAATTATTATTATAATGTCCTTCTGTTAATTAATAAAATAAGTATACATATTGGTACAATTTAGGATAAATTAAATAGGTTGTTGTGAAAGGGGGTTTTTGTTATTTAAAATTTTTTAAATAGCTAGGTCTTTACTCCTCACTGAGAGTCCTTCCTACCCTTCCTTCTTCCCTCTTCATTGTTGTCCCACTTCCCTTCCGTGGAGTTTTACCCCCCCCACCCACACCCCCCAATCACTCATCTTTAGCCGGTAAAGACACCACCCTCTTAGTACAGAAGGGCGGGCGGAGCCAGGCTAAATGTAGAGCACTCTTAGCAGTGTTGTGCATCTCTCCTCTGTGTTTCAAAGACAGCCTCTCCTCATTATCAACCTGTCGCATGAGTGCGAATGGATTCGTATTCATCATCGCACGTGATCATTCAGTAGCAAATGCGATCAAAACTGTCGCACTGTACAGCCCTGGCTTGATTGTTATGAATAGACTTGAAAATACGATAGCTACCTTGAATAGAAATCAGACTTGCTCTATTGTAATATGTTACTTTAATACATTGTAATAGCCTACATTTTTTTTTACAAAACAGCAACACATGAAGGTATAAAAACAATGCTTAAAATGTGGATTGTTGTTGCAAGAGGATTGTGGACTAAGAAAAAATAAGCCTGTATTGTATACTTCACTGAAAAGCTCCAAGTGCTACTCTTGTAACACGAGAAATATAATTACACCGGTCCCAATCATACAAGCCTGGTGGCAGGTGCCCTAGAGAGCGCTATTCTTATTGCTTTACTTATGTTTGGGTTGGCTTTTAACTGAAAAATCACTTTTCTTATGGCGCTTGAGGATATTTTTGAAGGAAGTCCACTTCTAGGCAGATGTTAAGTCACTCTTAAAGCTCTCCATTTGTAGATGATTTGCCTCACGGCGGACCGATGGCGCTCAAACTTTTTTATATGAATTTATAGCTGTCCCCAGACAAATGTGCAGCATCACAACTCTATTCCTGAGATCCTCAGAGATTTGTTTCCCTTTTAGCATGTCTGACCTGGCGGATTCTTTTACAACGCTATTTTGCCTTTAGGCTATATTTATACGAGTCATTTCTCATGGCCTATGGTCGTGGCACGGTTTTTTGAACAGCTGCACTGGTGTAAGAACATTGAATGCACGTTTAAAAGTCTATCGCGCTTTGCAAGCAGCAACACGGTGACGTGAAGAACACAGCTTAATTGGGAGATAGCCTATGTCCGTGTGAGCGTGATTGATTGCTACGGAAAATAAGTCACGGTAAGAACTAGTTTAAGTGTAGGTTTCGATCAGCTGTGACGACGTCAAAGGGTGTCAATAGACCTCTGGTTTATTGTTAAAGTGTGTTAAATAAATCGTGTTTGTGCTTATGATGGTTGTGCTTTTATTAATGACGCCTACTGTACAGCAGAAGCAGTTGGTGAATTCGTAATCGATGAGGCTGCGTTCACTTGCAGTAGGATATCCAAGGGCTCAATTAATTGACACTTTAATCATGAATTCATTTTAGTACAATTTATGAGAAGCATGTCTATGAAAGTGTTTGACAAAGCAGCAGGTGTGTGTACGTATACACATCTGCTGTTTGTGTGTGTCTAAGCTATCTATATTTTACTGGAATTCTCCGAGTGTCCGTGAACGCACGTCATCGTACTGTACAGTTGTTATCCTCTGGTCTTTGCAGTGAGTAGACGTGTCTCTTAACTGACAACTATAACTGTATAAAAAGACAGCTGAGTGGTTTAAAATGAATATTAATTATTTATTAACGTGATGATGTGTTACACATTAGAGGTACTAAAGCCTTTCAGCCTGTCTGGTCCGACATTGTTATGGTAAAGTTAGTCTCGCAAAGCCAGACCAAACTACAGCAAGTAGTATGGTCTGGAAGCACTCTGTTTAGAGCCGTCTATTCGGGTGGGGAAACCGGGGGAAACTGGGCTAGCCTGTTTGTATTTGTTTGAACCAATCACAATCATCTAGGGCGGGGCTAACCCCGGGAAGCAGCAGTGGTGTCCTGTAAAATAGTGCCGGGGGGGGGGGACTTATTTTGATGGAACGTCTTCACGTCCAGAGACTGTCAGAGAAATGGCTAAACCCGCAAACGCCACACAAAAACTATTAAAGACAAAAGGAATATACATAGTGTGTTGCTTTCTAACCAGCATGTCAAGACACCATACATTTTAGCCCCCGAGGAGCTCACGGGATAATTTAACCGGAGTAAACTAGCCACATAGTGTTATCTCTGGTAACATTATCATCGTTGGTTGAGAGGCAAGGCTACGGCGGTCGAGTAGAATTTTTAGCATTCGAGAACTTATGTCTCCACCTCCTATCGCTGTAGTCAGAGCCGTAGTCCGTCTGTTTACAGGCAGAACAGGGTTTTGACGTTGTGAGCGCTACACCAACTGCAGCAAGTAGCCGTAAGAGTTGCTAGGTGATAGTGGAAGCCGTTGGAATCTTTCCCCGTCGCTAAAACACCGCTGCTTAGTCCCTAATTCACCAAAGAAAGGGAACGGCGGGTCTTAATCTAGCTGGTTATAAGGTCCGGTGCTCAATTCAAACCCCCACGCTTCATTTTCCAGAGTTTATGAGGGTATTTCTGGCCGGGGGTAGTTGTACAATGAAGTTGGACAGCTAGGCTCGGCTGCGTCCCGGACCGCCGCCGCCAATATTATTAAGTATCGCCACACTTTATTTCTGTCTACAGTAATGTGACTTCTCACACCCTGTGTGTGTGTGTGTGTGTGAGAGAGAGGCGCTGCACATAAGCACACGGGTTGACTGAGCGAATTGTTTCCGAATTTGAGGGGGATCACAATAGGGGAAAGCCAGCAACCGGAAAAGGAGGGGGCTGCGTCAGGGCTGCGTAGCTTGCCGCCGCAAGCGAATAGACGCTGGCGGAAGTGGTCATGCCAGACTATGGTAAAGTAGGTTAGGAAGCTAACGGCCATACAGCCTTTAGCGTTGTTGCTAAAGCTAGATATTAAAAATCCCCCACTGAAAAAGAATAAATAATTCCCACTGTGTAAGAAATGCTTTTATGTTCTCTGTCGGACCGCTACAGCAGGTCAGCGGTGAAACTGCTTTGCGCCGGCTGTTAAATTGTTATGGGGGAGGTCGCAGTTAACTAGCTAAGTAGAGACACTGCTAGCCTTGAAGTTGCCGATGACTCATGAGATACTAGCTAGCTGTAGGCTACGTGATGTTGCTTGGAAATTAACTGAAAAGGGACAACAAGCACAGTAGTGAGAGCTGGAAATGTATAATTTGCATTTCCCTTAAATCTTAAATGCAACATTAGAACCATAACACGGCCTCGGAAGGAACAATAATGCTTGGCTAAATCGTTAGCTTTTGCTTTTGAGTACTTTAGTTATGGGGCTGGCTACTATCGTCTAGCAACATGACAGGCTCGCTGTGCCTCTTCGCAGGCCAAGTTCCAAAATGTCCATTCTAGTTGTGATTTTTAATAATCCCATACATCCCTAAAAGCTGTTTTATTATAAAATACTGTTCTATATTGGTAGACTTCCAAGAAGTAGAACTACATTACCAAGAATCCTAGCGTGTCTGTCTCTAATTGGTGGAGCCCTCTGTTACCAGGGAAAGTTTGCCGCCCCAGACATATATATCTTGGGAGAAATGCCGGAGTGTTTTAACCCCAGGAGGGAGTAGATAGATAATTATGCCTAATGCCTATACATATTTTGTTGTGATAGACCTTTTTATATTGGTAGCTCTTAGTGTTATCCCTTAGCTAGTTATCCTCTAGCATAGGCTACTGTAATGGGGGCGAGACACTGCAGCTGAACATTTCTTACAGATATCCTCATGAAACTTTGCCTGAATTTTTTTTAATATAAATAATAATTGTTTTAATGCAGGGTTCAAGGTACAAGAGACAAACAATATAAACTTTTTCTGAATTATTGTCATTAATAATTAAGTACAGTATTGAATGTCCCTTTAGATTTGGTTGTTTTGGATATATTACAAATTATATACAGTCAACCACATAGTATTTTAGAAAAACTTTGCCAGTGACTGGCCAATCAACTTGCCCTGCATATCATAACAGAATAAATAGAAACGAGCTATGGCAGCAAATCCTCATATCCCCCTTTAATACATGTTAAAGGCTTAATCGTAACTACTTTGCCGCCGTGCTTGTATGTGGCTCAGATTTTCACTTTAGAGAGGCAGATATAGAGCAAGATGCATAAAGTCTAACATCTTGTTTCCATCTTTTAGACGAAGAGGAGAATCAGCGCCGGATTGGTGAGTAATATAAATCTTAACCCTTTCACGCATAGTGGTCACTACTGTGGACAGCTATTCAAAAGCTGTTTTCTTGAATATGCATGGGTTTGAATGGCTAGATGCACAACAGCCCCTAGAGTGGCTCTAGTGTGTCATCCAATACACTGTCAACCAGTGGCCAGCAATTGTAAGAGCCAAAACAATTAGTCAAAACCAGGGTGGCCGACAGGGAGCAGAAATGTCAAGCAGCTCAGCAATATCCAGTAAATATTTCTAATATTGCAGGGAAAAAAAATATGGCAACATCAAGTAACAACTTTGGAGTAATATGATTGTTAAACTTTCCAAATATTGATGTTATATTTGGAGGAAATAATGTTTAACAACCTGTCCACTAAATTGAACATCATGCATGATGAGTATATTTCAACTACTTTCCATAATATTACTGCAGCGCTGTTGAAAATGCTTTTTTAATTGTTTGTTATTGGAATGCAACTTGCAGTATAAGAAATTAAAAAACATTTTATACAGATTATCTCATTATGTTTGTGTCTTTATGATATATTATGTGGAAAAACAACCAAAACATTATTCTCCATGGTTCTACCATTACTGCTTTCAGATGTAATTCAGCAGTGCTGACTCATCAGTTTTATTGAACGCGCATCACTTCACCAAGGCTATCTTACAGTCAGTGCGGTTACATGGCACAACTAGATTGGATTATCACATATATCGAACAAGACACTTGAACGGACCTTGTCACTTGTCTGAGTATATATGGCCTTTCAGAAATCGGATAAATGTCCGATGCATGGCTGTCTCCACTATGCTAGGTGGCGCTGTAGCCCTTTCAACCATGCTTTCAACAAGTGGTTTTAGAGCCACGTCCGGTTATCTTCCGTCAATAAACCCATGGTGTAGCCTATCACGCGCAGGCACACAAGCACAGAACGAGAAGTCCGATATGCAAGAGTACCTATTTGCAGACCCATGGAGAAATGGAGCTCCACCGGAAGCCACGCCCCGAACTCATTTCATTGGTCAGAATTGTAACCTACTCTGAATTTGTTTTCACTTTACGCTGCAGCTCCGACTGAAGAAAGAGTCACTGCCGCAACGCGACCCTGTACAGTTTAAAGCAAAATCACTCCATAGAAATCTCCATCGGGATGTTTTTATCATTTCCTGATGATTTTACGTTTGACCGATCATTTATCTGATCAGTAGCGTATTTCTCAGCCCTCGTGCCGTTCATATGCGGCCACCTTACACATCGTGAACATGCTCTACATTCAGATTTATAAACCTATTGTATTGTATGTATCTCATTATTTGTTTATTTATTAACAGGAGTTTTTTTAACGTCTGTGCCACTGAACATAGGCTATTTAGGCTATGCATGGTTGAAATGTAATTCTGCGGCTGCACGCGATCGTTAGGCGTCACAGACGAGCATCGATCGTTCAATAGCTTATGAATATAGAAATTATATAATAATTAAAACTCTGATCAATAGAGGACAAGGGATCAGGGGCCTATTTCAGGTAGCTGGTTTTACATACTCTGGGTTGACGAGAAACTCTGGGTTTTCGGTTTCAGAACAGTGGATCAGCGTTGGGTTAATCAACTCTGAGCGTGTTCACTCTGGGTGGAGCGTGTGCATAAAAGCCATCGTCAATGGATCGCTGAAAACATGATTCACCATGGAAACAGAAGAAACAAATGCTTGATCCTCCCACTTCTCAAAAAAGAAAAAAAAATCTCCGCTCCTCCCACTGGAGTAAGAAATATTAACTTATGAGCTTATGGAGAAGAATGAACGGGGATAGTCTCATAACTCTGATCTAATCACTTCGGCAATTCAGAAAAAAACGGTGCAAACGTTTTTTGTCAAGAGCATCATTGCTTCCGTATGAGAAGCAATCTATTTTAAGAATTAAGTTACGCATATCAGCAACAACAAAATTATCAAGCTGCCGCTGCACAGCACTGCTGTCAGTGTTTTATATTCGCTGTAGCCTATTATGTAGGCAAGCTATAAATAGGCCTACTGTGCAGTAAACAGACTGTTGCTTCTTTTAAATGGGGAGTGAAAGATATTAACGTTTGACACATAAGGTGACAGTTTCCATTGTAGATCCTGATTGTTTTATTACCAGATCCGTTGTCCTCTAGTGATAACAGTTTAAATTATTATATTATTTCTATATTCATATTGGGCTATTTAACGAGGCTTGTCTGTGACTTTGGGATGACACAAGTGAACAGTAACGATCGCGTGCAGCCGCAGAATTACATTTCAACCTGACATAAATAGCCTATGTTCACTGGCACAGGTGTTAAAAAACTACTGATAATGATAAAAATAAATAACGAGATACATACAATACAATAGGTTTATTAATCTGAATGTAAAGCATGTTCACGATGTGTAAGGTGGCCGCATATGAACGAACGAGGTCTGAGAACAAACGTAAAATCATCAGGAAATGATAAAAACATCCCGATGGAGATTTCTATGGAGAGATTTTGCTTTAAACTGTACAGGGTTGCGTTGTGACAGTGACTCTTTCTTCAGTCGGTGTCTGTCTTTCACCCCACTTTTAAAATGAGCTGTTTATTTTAATGTGGTGGCACTTTTTGTGTTTTATTTATACGAGTGTATATTTGTATGTGATTGACCTAGGCTACTTGTGATAATTGTCAATTAAAGAGACGGTTTTTGGAAGATGTACACAAAGCTTCGTTGCTACATTCATCTTCTACCTCAACATCTACTTTTTACCACCGTCCTGGCCATTGGGACCCTTAACAAACTGACGTATTTTACTGTCTACTAGCACCATAACCGGTGGAAACTGTGTCTTGTTATTATTCACCGCTAGGTGAACGCCGGCAGTAAAACAAAAAGAAGGAATTTCCTGCTTCCGGTGGAGCTCCACTTTCCCCATGGGTCTGCAAATAGGTGCCTCTCCCGATATGCGATATCCGATCCCTGTATACATGCAGAGAGAAAGCCGACAATGAACGAATTATCTAGGTGTTCTTATCCGACTTCTCTTGTCCGTTATTGTGCCGATTTGTGTCCGAAGTAGATCGGATAAAGGTGTTTTACATGCAGTTTAAAAGTCCTGTTGAGGTCTTATTCGTTTAGTTATCCGATTATGAGTCTGCATGTAAACGCACGTGTTGTACCATGTCAGAGTGGCAAGTCATTGGAATATGTGCTATGCTATGGTGAGAATTCACCGACATGATCAATAAATGGGTTACAGCACTCAAATATACTGAATGTATTGGACATTGGTTTATTTGCAGCCCGGCGTATATGACTGAGTTTTTCCTCTTTGCACCACAGTGGCCTAATGTAGAGCTGTTTAAGGCTTTGCAAATATGTTCACCTTCAAATGATAAACATATGTTAACCCTACATATAGTAAATGTGGTGTATAAAGTTATTTGCACATGATCAGTTCTTTTATCTTCAATAATCACAATTGTCTGATAAATATATTCATCTTTTGAGCAATAATAAATGCCATGTTTTTATGTTACCAATTGTATTTCAATTAACACACACAACTTCTTTTAAGAACAATTATTTAATTTAGAAACATAAAACTGATTATATATTATTATTTAATTACAATGAATCGAATGTAGTGAAATGTTGATTATAAAGAGGCCCGAACTCTGCCTGATGGCACAGCTCCACAAATTTCAACTTGAGCCACGACTGCCTTTCAGGGGCTAGGCGCCTCAATGTGGGAGCATAGCTCATGAGGAAGAGGGTCACTTCGTCCCTTTCCTCCCTCTGTTGTGCCTTCCCTGCATCCCTAGCCTCCTTCCTCTTGAGGTATTCCTCGAGGTGATTTTCTTCTAGCATCCTTTTTGCTGCTTTCCGGGGGGGGAGCAAGAGAGCTGCACTCCCCCTCACTCTGGTCTGACTCTGCCTGCCCTGCCTCCTCCTCCTCCTGCTGCTGCTGCTGCTCTTCCTCACCATCCACATTGCTCTGGGTGCTGTTCAAAAGCAAGTAATTAGTACTTTGCCTTGCAGCATATTTTAGACAGAAACAAGAGCAGTTTTGTCTTTGACTGGGAATTGTTATTTGAAACTATTGTTACACTTATCTAGCCCTATATGCATCCCAGCTGTATTATAGGAATATATATATTGCATCTGCCTACCTCCTGAATGATGTGGAGGCATTCAAGAAGGACAAGGCTTCCATATATTTCCACCTCTTCCTGGTCCCTCCTGCCTGTCCACTCTTAACCTCACTTTCCTCCCTCTTCTTCCTGACGTAGGTGTCCCTCAGATTTTTCCAAACCTTTTTGATCTCCTCCACTATAATAGAATAATAGACACACATGTTTTCATCACTATTGAAAATCACATTGTTGCCTTCCATTATATTGTAACAATAAACATCAGGCCTAACATAGCAGCATCACTTTAAATGTCATATTTCACATATTTAAATTAAAAATAATTCTCTGTCTTTATCACAATTATACCCTGCTTTTCTATCCAGTTTGCTTCAGAAATGAGTCCTAAAACATTGCAAATAGAGTTATCCAAACAGATTAATTTATCGCTGTCTCTAGGCAGAACAAGGATAATAACTTGATCTCTCATTGGTTAGGACTTTTTGAAGTTCAGAGCCTGTTAATTTAATATGTGACGGGTAAATCAGCCAATGAGATTTTGTTATTATTGTGGGCGGGATAAGAAAAAACATCGCTGGCCAAAAAGGCCACACTGGTCAGTGAGCGCGAAGTGTGAAATGAGTATCGGCTGCAGGAGAAAAAACATTGTTGCTAGCTTGGTGATTTCGAAGATAAGCGATCAATAATGCAAAAAGGACGGAAAAGTGGAAACTTGGGAGGCATATAATCATCAACGCTATGTGGAATACTGATGGCAGGAAAACTAACAGGTTGTTTTGTTGGAGTTGGCTGCTTTTTTCATCGGAAAAATAGTGGATTTACTAGCCTATCGTCACATGGATTCTGCTGCACACCTGCAAGCTACGGTGAGTTTGAAAATGTATTGGGATGTCCGATTGGACCTGATGTATTCAGGCCCCCAGGACTGTGCCGTCTCCGAGCAGCCAGCATGGACATGTGGCCAACCCATTGGTATTGCATGGTGACGGGTGGAGCTTTTTTTCATGCGGCCCGTAGGCAGGTTTCCCTGTCCACACAGTACAAGCGGCGAACAAGATTGTGTCTCTGCAAAAAATTTCTGGATATCAATCATAGGCTCATACTTATCTTTAGACCATATACTATTAAAATGGAAGTTTTCTCATTTCAAAACGCCACCTCAAGCGTTTTATTAGCCCAACGGCTTTTAACGGCTTTCAGTTTGTTTTCGCCAGGCTAGATGCTACAGAACGAGAATGATTCTACTCCCGCCTCCAGTCCGCTACGCTTGCCGCCCTCTTTCTTGATAGGTCCATAGTGCAGCTACGTCCATGCTACGTCATGCTTCCGGGCCGCATGGAATTTCCGGATTATACTTCCTTGTTGCGTCTCTGCGCCAATGAGCAGCTTTCATAGGAATGAATGGGCGCTGTGTTTCAATCCGGTGTCCATTTCTTTATATGTCCATGGATGTATTAGCAGTCGCAGGCAGAATTGAGAAATATTAGCTGGCTTGTTCATTGGTATTGTCATAGCACTCACTTGATTTTGTGCGACTCATAGCCTATAGCTCACGCCGTATTTTGCAATCCTGAAAATTAAATGTTATAGTTACTTGAATTATTTGCTCATGAAAGGGTTGGAGTCGGTCAGTTTGTAAAATGGAAATTTTATTATAATCCACTCACTGTCATGAAGCCTGTGGGCGGAGGCCACGCCATGTCCTTTTTAATATTGTTTTCCATGTATGGAGACCTAAAGCATGTTTGATATGCAATTGATCATTTTATTTTTTAGTGCGGTTTGAGGCAATGCGTTGTTTGTGTGTGCGCGTATGTGTTTGTGTGTCTGCTGCATACAAGCACTGTGTCGGTATAGCTTCTCTGGCTTCTGTGTGTGTGCGTGTACCACGGTGTGTACATTTGACTGATTTGAGCTTTGTGTTTGAGCCTTTTATATTCCATCTATGGTTTGAGCTAGCTTGTTGTGCGGTGTGTAGCTGTTCACATGTAAATAAATAAATAAATACAATACCAAAAAACCATTGACTTTGAAGGCCCAGAGCCAGATAGAATCGTCATTTTGGTAAATGATGTTAAGGTCCATTTAAATATTTCAGTAGGTAATATTTTTATCCGCCGTTCAGAAAGATAGGATACTATCATATCATATCAGGGAACCCACCCGTATTTCGCGGGCAAATTTTTCGCCGGTAGCCCATAGCCTATAGTCTGAAGTTTGAATATAAAATTAAAATACATCTCTGAAGCTTGATATACACACACCGTCACTGTTATCCGACTGTTATCCGTCACTGTCATCGCCGTAGCTATTTCCCTCCACACGTTGTCCTTGAGATCGTTATCTCTGTATTGTTTGTTTTGTTTGTCATATAACACCGGGTGCTGTGAAACAAAAACAATGATTTGGTCCGCCATTGTTTGATGTTGTGCCTGTGACGTGTTCGTCAACACGCCTTTTCATTGGTTGAATAAGCTTTCGTCGGAAGCGACGTTTTAGAAAATCGAACTCTGTTCGAAAAAATAAAAGATGCAAATTCGGAAAACGAAATAACGTCGCCGGTGTGGAAGCATGTATTGACTCTGTATACGTTCGGTCATTATTTATAACGTGCGAATTAATCGCACGAATAAAACGCGCCCGGTGTGCAAAGGCCTTTACACCCAAAATCCCTATTGGGAATGCATTAGGAAATCGGCAAAACACTAAGCGTTTTGCACTGATTTGAAACACTTCAAGCTCACTGATAATTCATCCTACAAAGTTAATTTCTTCTACAAACAGTTCAGCTATCTTTCGTCTTTCATTGTTAAAATTCAACCTTTTAAAAAAATGCATAGTTTTCAAATTAATCAGCCATGTTTGACGCATGTAACATCAATTTTAGTGATATTTAGAGTGTGGCAGAGTGGAGGAGAGGGAATAAAAAAGAACACCAGAAATCTAAACATAAATTGCTCTCAACTCGAAAGTTTTTACATTAAAGAAACACATTTGACACTGAAAATTAATTGGAATCTTGTGATTATCACGGTACGATATTTTTTTCTGTCAGACAAACGGTTTGCGAGATATGAGCAGCAGTTTGGTCTTATGCGTTCATTTAAAACCTGTCTGTGTGATCCGGTTAGGGAGACAAGTGTCCGTACGTGTGTAGAGTACCAGCTGTTTACAATTGACACTGATTAGCTGTCTGTCACCATAGAGCTGTTAAGCGGAAGTGGCGGAATTACGGGGCATGGGACCTCTCGGCTGAAAAAAAATTAATGGGAGTCTATGGAAAGTAATCTACTATTTTATGGTCCCAGTCATTAAATGCCTTGGATTACATATATGTTTTGTATGGGTCTAAATGATCATTTTTCATGTGAAGAGTTTGACGGTATGTTGTTTGATTATTCGTCTAACGGCTTTTGAAAAAATGTTAGGAGAACAACTACAAGTCTTGTCGCCTCTGTGACGTCACCTCAACACATTCCCTCCACTTCTCGACTGACAGTGCTAATGCTAATGGCTGGCGTGGACAACGCCAACAATCTCCCCACTCGAGAAATTGAAACTCTCCACATGTGTAGTGGTTTTCGCCACGCTGAAGACTTTTGTCTTGTCATTGAAAGAAATCGGTAAAGTGCATTAAAGACACAGCCATTTTTCTGAGCTAGGCGGGTGCCAGTGGTGGTGACGTGTATCATAAGTGTCAAGAGCAGCGAAGAGCTGTAGTCCACAAAAGCGCTCTGCACAAAACCTGACCGTATCCAGCTTCTACTCGCTAAATTGTTCCATTCTTTGCACGAAAAAATACCATCTAAATCCATACAAAACATATGTGTAATCGAAGGCATTTCATGACTGGGACCAGAAAATAATACATTTCTTTCCATTGACTACCGTTGTAATTTTTCGAGCCGAGAGGTCCCATGTCCCGGAAGTAAGCCACTTCCGCTTAACGCTTCCGCTTCATATATATATATATATATATATATACATATATATATATATACATACATATATATATATACACATACATATATATATATATACATACATATATATATATATATACATACATATATATATATATATATACATACATATATATATATATATATATATATATACATATATATATATATATATACATACATATATATACATACATATATATATATATATATATACATACATATATATACATACATACATATATATATATATATATATACATACATATATATATATATATATACATACATACATACATACATATATATATACATACATACATATATATATATACATACATATATATATATATACATATATATATATATACATATATATATATATACATATATATATATATATACATATATATATATATATATATATATATATATATATATATATATATATATATATATATATATACATACACACACACACACACACACGTGTGGAATAGGGTAGCATGCCTATGGTGACTACTTGAGTAAAGATAGTAACCTAATATGTATAAATGAATTGGACAAAGTAATTTGGAAGATAACCAAATTGAAGGTAATTGATATTGTCAATGTCCTCAAAGTGGAAAATGTTCTTCTGCTTCACCACAAACAATATGAGCAAACAAATAAATATGATTAGAATTATAATGATACACTTTATTTGTAGCCTATATTTTAATCAACAATGGGGACTGCACTGAATAACAACATCAAAATTAACTAATTATTACATTTACAATGATAGTGAAATGCTTTTTGTAGCTTTACAGATAATACAGAGTTTTCAAGTTAATTAAAACATATATTACAGAGCAACAACATCCGAGCTCTTCGGATTTATCTCTGATTGTACGCACATCTCTCTCGTTCTCGGGGATTGGCGTCATGGATCTCCGAGGCAACCATCATTTTGAAGTTTTCAAATTTGGAGGATGAACTGCGACGGATATAAGCAAGAATGTCAAAGTTCATGTCGCATTCCTATGACGTCATAGTATGTCCCAATTGTGTGCTTACTGCAACCTAAATAGATTATTTTTATCATCAGATGTAGTATGTAGAATAGAAAAAAGAAAGAGTATGCAATTCGGAACGCAACCATAGTTTCCGGTTTCACTGTAAAACGGAGGGAAGGAAACGCGCACTCGGCTACGTTTGCTACAGTTTTCACGATAGTTTTTCAACTCGCCTGCTACTTTGTCCACATGCTGCGCGCTATCAACAAAACTAGCCTAGCCTAGCCTTCAAACCGGACTCTGAAGCTAAATATTCTGGGCATGAAGAGGACACTCTGGACGTATGCGGACCAGGACCCTGTCCCATAGACTTTTCTAATACACCACCTCCTGCAGAACGCACTCGCGTACAGGTAAGACTTTCAACCTATTAGACTATATTTCTGTTCACACAGTATGCAATTATAGCTGCTTGGTGGGAGGGGGCCTTCGGCTTGCTAAACTGTTTCAGAAACAGACTAATTTGTAAGGCAAATAAAGAAAATACTTTTCATCAGACTATCATTTTCAGGGCTCAAAGCTAACGTTCCACTTATAGAAGCGTAACTCGTATTTTATGGTGATTTCAGAATCCGATGTCTACAGTCTCCCACTCAACTGCAACCAGTGCCCAAGGAGGCTGCAGTGAGCTTCATAGAGAGGATATCAGACCCTACCTCCGCAGCATCCCATCTAAGGCTCTGCTAATGATATGTCCTCACACCTCTAGACCTATTGTAAATATTTTTTGTTTGTAGCTCATCCTTTATATCTTATCTTATCACTATCTCTGCAATAACCCTACTATTTTTTTACGTTGTCTCCTTCCACTTCCTTGTGAAATCCTCCGCAGGGATTCTCAAGCAGGCGCAGAAGCAAACTCCGATATGCGATGTCCGATCCCTGTATACATGCAGAGAGAATGCCGACTATGAACGAGTTATCTAGGTGTTCTTATCCGTCTTCGCTTGTCCGTTTATGTGCCGATTTGTGTGTGAAGTGGATCGGATAAAGGTGTTTACATGCAGTTTACAAGTCCTGTTGAAGTCTTATTCGTTTATTTACCCGATTATGAGTCTGCATGTAAACGCACTGACTGTCACCTCTACTGGATTAACAGCAGGCAGCACATTTAAGTCTATTCCCTTATTTAAAAGTTGCATTGATGGGAAATGGATTGATTTATTTTAAAGTGCAGTATCACTATGTTGTTAATTTGATTAAAATTCAACTTCATAAGTAAAATAACCCACATTAAAAAAATTTACTTTTTTTCTTCGAGTGACATGATTGTCTATGTAATTATGCAATGTCCCTTCACTTCACACAACAAATTCCATACCAGAAAAGAGCATGACAGAACCAAATCACTTCAACAGGCCCTGGTTATGAAATTGATCCATGCCACTTGTCTAAAGTGCTCTAAAAGGCTTCTAAGATGCAGTGAGTCATTTGAGTAACAAACAACAATCGTATTTATGTACCACAGCCAGTATTGGTGCATTTATACGTTAGCAGGACAGACACTATGGTTGCGTTCCGAATCGCATACTCTTTCTTTTTTCTATTCTACATACTACCTCCGACGATAAAAAGAATCTAGTTCGGATGCAGTAGGCATACTATTGGGACATACTTTTACTCGTTTATTTCATCATAACATTGCGCCTTGTTCTTGCCTCTTGCTTTAATATCCGTCGCATCCCTATTTGTTTTCATATGGAGGCTTCGTCGATGTGACGTCACTTCACGTGCGCACTGGATTGTGGGTCAGAATCGCCCAAATAGGATGCAGTTTTCTACACTAACAATCTTGGCCGGAGGAAGTAGGACATCCAGGTACTTCTAACCATCCTTAATCTGGCCACAAGAATCAGGACATCCTTAATCTTTTTTCTACATACTATATAGTAGAAAGTATGCGATTCGGAACGCAACCTATTTACTGCCTGCCAGCATGCTGGCTGTGTGGGCAGCTCGTTATCAGAGCAGCAGCAGCAGCTTCACTCCATCTAAATTGTGTACATTGGATGGCAAAGTATTGAGTGTAGGTCATCCACATTTTGGCAGTGCTCAGAACCCAACACACTGTATTTAAATGTGTAAAATTGAAGAAAAGGAGATTTAAAGTTTACCACTAACATGCGTATAACTTGACCTGTTACTTAGCATAGACAGCTGTATTGATTTAAAAAATAGCATATCTGTTGAGCATTAGACAGACCTTCAACACTCAACTCCAATGAGATGATAACCATCTACTGAATCTGCTAGTAAATAGATTTAAGTTTTATATCATTTTCTGGTAAACAACATTTGCCTGTAATACATTAATAAAGTCAGGAGTTTATCAGTGTGGTTTCCTATGGAGTCTTTCTGCCCCTTAGTGCTCACATTTGCTTAATACAGCTTAAAGCCACTACAAGTAACTTTGTCCGATGGCGGCCTCTTTGGACAAAAGCGGCAGTATTTTTACGACGCCAGCTGTTGTGAAGCTGTTTTCTAGCTTGTGCCGGACGTGCAAGGTTCAAATGATCAGGAAGCAATATAGTGCATGTCCGTGTGTTGAAAGTGTGAGGACACCGGACTCTTTTCGTCTCCATGAGAGTGGTTAGTGACACAGCATCAACTAATGCCAGTAAGTGCTACACACACTTGATTTCAATGAGTTGATGCAGTGTCACCTATTGCTGGGCTTACACTAGAGGACTTTTAAAAGACTGAAGACTGAAACCCTCTTACATCTTACATCATTTAACATCTTAAATCATTTAACATTTGGAATGATCTCTTGGTTCGGTAACATCAGTCTGAGCAATAAGAAAAGGCTTGGAAAAATTGTTCTGTTATGTCAAAAGTTCATTGGCCTTGACCTGGAACACATTGGTGATATTTACCAAGTCAGAGCCACTAGGAAGGCAAAGGCCATTCTGTCAAACCCCCTACATCCTCTACATTCAGAATTTCGACACCTGCCACTAGGAAGGAGATATACTTACAGGAAGAGGGCCAAGACAAACAGATATCTAAAATCATTTGTTCCCTCAGCTGTTGGCTTCCTAAACAAATTAGGGCAGTAGCTTTGTCTTTCTACAGCAATGTAAATGATTATATTCCATGATGTCTCCCATATGTTTTTATGCTTTAATGTTTTTTTTTTTTTTTATTATGTTCTGTGTTTTGTATTTAGGATGATTATTTGTCTGTTGTGTGACATTGTGTTTATACTACTGAATACAGAACAAATTGCCCCTCGGGGACAATAAAGATTTATCAAATCAAATCAAAATCAAATCAAAATCTAAAGACAATCAACTCACACCTGAAGACAACTAGTCATTAGTTTTCAGTCACAGAGTGAGATTTTGAAAAGACAGGGGTCTCATATTGCAAGACTACAACTAGATTCCTTTTGAGATTAATATTATTTCCGCAAACGCGATAGTGATTATTTAATTAAAAACAAGTCGATTCAATATTCCGAGCGGGGGACTTCCTTTAATTATTTGACCAGCTTTATTTGCTGATCTCATCCCCCAATAACGTTAACTCCTAACCCTGTATTTGACGGTAGAGTGTTCAGGTTGCGTGGCTGTCAGCCTGGTTCTCCACCGAGGCTTCTATGAAAAAGTATCCGAAATAAGTGCATCTCCAGGCGGACACAGGTCGCGACTAATGCCGCTCCTCCATGCGTCGTGCTTGGTGCATGCGAGAGTGTAACAGTGTTTACGTCATTTCGCTTGAGCCAACCCCTTAAGACTAACGATAATATCAAACATGTTTGATAATGTCAGAACGTCAAGACGGGAAGAAGACTGGCTGAAATCGGGTCAGAAGACCACCATACACCAAACGACTGAGATTATGTGCGTGCGCCACAACCCCAGCACGACTTCTGTGATTTCAGTCAGACATTGGAAGATTGTCTGCGACTGTCAAATCGCGTGAAAAGTCGTGTAGTGTAAGCCCAGCATAACTAGCCTACTCTCATGGAGCTGAAAGATTACATGTCCTCACAGAAAGCGAATGAACGAGAGACGGCAGTATTAGTGGTAAGGATCACGATGAGGTAATATGTTTATGGTGTTGTAAATAATGACTATTTCAGATGAATAATGGTCATCTGATGATGCTGGTAAACTTTGTTTTAGTAAGCTACCGCTCATTCATTTAGGAGTAAACACTGCAGTCTAGTTCGCTCACGTGAAATTGTGTATACGTTGCTTGGCAACGCCCTCACACCCGTCTACCACTCTCCCTTGCTCTCCATTTTAGCTTTTCTTCATTGCATTTTCTTTTTTTTCTTTGATGGTTCAGCCCCGTTATCAGTCATTATGACGACAAATAACTGTCTCAAACAAGGCTGCCGCTCCCCTTCCCTCACCTGGAGGGATAGGCTTCTCAAATCGCGTTGCTGCGCTACACTGAAATCTGCGACCAATACAGATATGGGAACATAGAGCCTTTTCACTGTACACTGGGAAGTCAACCGTGGTGTCAGGTAACGGGCTCTCCTATGACGTGGTGACATCACTGGTCAATAAAGCCTTCCTGGGGTCTGAATATATTGTCTATTGTGACAATTATTACACCAGTCCCCTCCTCTTACGTTACCTGGGCCAGCAGGGATTTGGGGCCTGTGGTACGTATCGTCAAGGGAGAGTTGGTGTTCCAGCCACCACTGAAAATGCCCTGAATAAAAGGTCAGAGAGAGGCTCCATTCGCTGGATCAGGGATGGTGACCTTTTTTTTGTGAAGTGGATGGACACCAGGGAGGTCTCAATCTACACAAATGTACACACTGTGTACAACGGGGAGAAGGTGCTCCGCTGGCAGAAGACAGAGTATGGGCAACGTCGGGTCCCTGTCCCCAGACCAGTAGCAATTGGAGAGTACAATAAGTACATGGGAGGGGTGGACACGTCGGACCAAATGCTGGGAACGAATTCCACCCACAGGACAACCAAAAGGTGGCCTATCACGGTTTTCCAGTAATTACTGGACATTGCTGTCACTAACAGCTACATCATACACAGAGAGCTTTGTGCCAGAGAGCAGCAGAGGCCCAAGGAAAGACAGTAGTTCCAGGAGGAGCTTGCTGCATCTCTCTTGACGGCAGGCCACAGAGGATCCCCTCGGAAGACCACTTTTGTGTTCCCACCAGCCACGGACAGGAGAAGGTGAACACAGCCAGCTCTGGGAGGAGACAATGCACTCTGTGCAAGAGGAGCGCCCCATGGCAGTGTGAGGTGTGCAATGTAGGGCTCTGTCTACAGCTGGAGAGGAACTGCTTCAGGGACTACCACAAGAAATAAAAAAAAAACGTCTGGAAATGCATATTAGAAGACAGAATTTTTTATTTTTAAAAGGCCAGGAAACAGTTTTTTTTTTTGTAAATATGTTAAATAGTTCAAAGTTCAAATTGTACATCTTAAATTGTTTGTTGATGTTTATTGTGGATCCTCATTAGTTGACGCAGAAGCGGCAGACTAGTCTTCCTGGGGTCCATTTCAGAGTTCCTATGTTGTTATAAACTTGAAAAATTCAAATCAGTTTTTGATTTTTTTCCCCCTTTAAACTGCTATTGCACAGCCAAAAACACAAATAATATTGAATAACTGCCAGATATGTAAAGCTGAAGTATTCCTAGAAAAAGGGGCAAAAGCACTCACTCAATGTAAATTTTTTGACAATTCTACAGCCATAACTGAAATAATACCACTCGGACTGAATAGAATCATAGTCAAGAAAGGGTTAATGAAGCGTTCTATAAAATCACGGGTTACAAAATAATTTCACTGTGGGCTTCTTTCTTTTCATCAGTAGCGTATGACGTTTACCATATGAGAGGCGCTTTAGTTTCTCTTTATGGGTAGGCCTACAGTAGCCTACATGACATCCAAATACCACTGGAACATTAGGGGAAGATGAGGGCGATGAAATTATGAATAAACTGCTTGGGACGTGACAGGTGACAACTGTCACACAAGGACATCGCTGCACTCTCGCTAGCTTCTCACAATGGATTCATATTTGTCCGAAAAATGCAGACTACAGGTTTGGTAAGAAGCAGCAGAAATAGAAACTAGAAACCTCCAGATGCAAGTCACAGAGTATGCACCAGTCAGACATACATCTTTGATCTGTTGATTTCAAGGCCATATAAGTTACTTTAGCCCTATGCAGCTGGCCTGACTGAATGCCTTTGTTCACAGTAATCCACCATCAACCCCTTACGTATCCTCCTCCTCCACTCCAAAACACACTGCTTGCACTTTTATTTTTCCTGGCAGTGTTCACCTCCTTCAGCTCTGTCAGAGCAAGGCGGGCTCAATGTGGGAGAAGAATGGGGAGATACCTCTCTAGAAAAATCACATCCAGATGCTTCCTTTCCTCTTTAATTTATTATTTTTCCCCCTCTTTTTTTCATTCTTGTCCTTTCCTAGAAAGGAGCATATTTTCCAACAGCAAAAGTCTTTGCAAGAGCCCTTAGTTCTTTCAACATTTTAACAGTTTGAAAGTTCAACATCGTTTCAAACACGCCTCAACGTTTTAAATGTATTAAGGAAAGTGAAAACTATTCTAACTATTTGTTTCCCAACCTTTTTATTAATTCCCCACTCTCCAAGGCCCTTAATATTTGCCCAAGGAAGTAAAGTGAATAGGAATGGTATTTTTTGGCTCAGCATGGCATGTCCCCTCCCCTTTAAAGCCAAATAATTTCCAGATGGGGTATGAATGGAGTCATGGATTAGCCTGGGGTAGCTGCCATGTTAATGGGGTTTTCCTGTTTGTGTAAGTCTGTTAAAACGGTTCTATTTGTGAAGGCTGAGATGAGCTTTTTTATTCAGTTCAAAAGATGACAGCATGTCCCAAAAAACAACGGCAGGTCAGAAAGTCCCCGTAAAGGTACTCTTGGATTGGTGGAAAGGCTCAGAAGTCATATTTTCTCTACGGTACTGATAGAGAACAGCAGGTTCTGTGGCCTCACAACATCAAGCAAATGAGACAATACATGTTTTCATTACAATATTCTGAAATAAATACGGCTCTACGTTTTAGACTGATACTCAGTTACTAATAGCTGGGTGGCTTGCAAAGTAGCATGTATATCACAGAAGTAAGTCTGAAGCCAGTGCCTCATTTTGGACATGTTCTCCTTCTTTGCTGCCATCTCTTGGGGCAGCAGCATCAGGGAATCAAGGAAATTTGGTAACACTTTACAATAAGGGTCACAAAAAGTGAGTAGTTACTGAGGAACATATGGTAAATTAATGAGTAGGTACTGACTCTGAGTAGGTACTTGTAAACATACTGGGAGATACTGCATTAATTAAGAATTAGGTAATGGGGAGTTAATGAGTAGGTGCTGGTAGCCTCTTAGTTTAATGGCCTCTTGTTGCGGGCTATTTGCATTATCTTTCCCTCTACCAGGTCGTTGTGTGTTGTAGCGATCATGATGCTAGCTTGTTGCTGCTCGGTGGCCCGATCTCGAGCTCGGTCCACTTTGATCCCGTGGGGGAAGCTGTCAGCTCCCAGGAGTTTAGGCAACAGGTCCGACACAAGACACAGACAAGCCCTTCTTGATCTTCTCGGGCAGACCCACAATTGTTATATTTTGTCCTAGTGATCGCCCTTCGAGGTCGTAACCTTTGCTCTCAAGAGCTTGCTCTGCACCGATAGCTTGCTGCAAGTTTTATCCAGCTCAGTGAGGCGCGTCTCGTGCTTGTCTTGAGTGTCCTCCAGGCTGGTTATGTGGGAAGAGTTTGCGACCAGACTAGTTTTCACCTCATCGAGGGATGACTCAAGCCTTATGTTCATAGAGTTTTCCATTTGTCTAATGGCCTGTATGATAGCATACTGAGTGTAGTGTCCTCCCATCAGAGGGGCCGACGCCGATTAGTCACCCGCGCTAGCTGATTCTGGTGAACTGCTAGCTAGCTCGCTTGACAAAAAGTTTCCTTCACTCCCTGAAAGATTTCCTTGCGCTCTTCCTCTTGGTCTTTCCCATCCTTAAGAGCTTTATGTCTTATTTGCCAGGTGAAGGAGCTGAGTAAAACCCAACCTACGTCATGGCCTGCTCACTGCAATCCCCATCTGGACAGAGGTGGGCAGAGTAGCCAAAAAATGTACTCAAGTAAAAGTAAGTTACTTTCAGATTATAATTACTCAAGTAGAAGTAAAAGTACTCATAAAAATTATTACTCAAGTAAGAGTAAAAAAGTATGCAGTGAAAAGACTACTCAAGTACTCAAGAGTACAAGTAGGCCTACTGAATTACTCTGGATTTATTTTTGAAATATACAGAGCAACACAAACGGTACAGAATAGACACGAACATAATATAAAACAGCAATGTTCAAATAAAGATATGTTAAATAACATAATTTTAAATAAAACAATAAATAAGGTATTTAAAAATCAAATGAATAACCCTTGAACTCAAACAATAATAAATTAATTATCTGCCAAATTGAATACATCACCCTTCAAATAAAATGATAATAAATTAGGCTTGTCCAAAATTATATTAATTAAAATGTTAGGTTTATCAAACTTGTGTGTAAGACAATAAACCCAGGCGTTAGTTCAACCAGACAAATGAGACACAGACACAATGATACACGGAGACAGTCAGCTCAGTTTCTGCAAACTGGGGAGAGGTCAGCTGCTCAGAATCAACTCCTCCGTTTGGTTCTCCCCGTCTGCTTTTATTCACTTTGAATGTTGGTTACAAGCTTGTGTGTGTGCGTATCTACTAATGATTAATGATACTGGGAACTTGTTTGTTCATTCCAGCTGGGGCATGTCAGCGTGTCCTAACTGTCCTGGGCCCTGACCGCCTTGGTCAGCCAAGTCATGGCGACCCTTTGGAAAGTACATATTTCACAACAACATGTGGTTAATTACGGAGTATAAACAACACGTGGTTAGATAAGGAGCATATGATTACACAATGAAAACATTTTAAACCTCACATTTCCCTCCTTTTTTTCATTTATAAGCATATTACAACATTTAGCAGTTTCAAGGGCATTGGACATAGATAATAATCCGTCCTTATTCATTTCAGTGACTGTTCCATTCTCTAGGGTGCGGGTCTCCATGAGATTGCACAGTCTGACTGTCGGTCAGTGCGTGAATCAGCTGATGTTGATATGTTAGTGCAGACGTAACAATCCCTTTCTGTGGCATTGGAGCTTTGGTTTCTCTCTGGTGATTATGACCTTCTCGTTTTACCCATTGCTGTCATTCCTCTTCACACTAGGTCTCGTATGTGGGCTTTGAATCTCTTCGGCCAGAATTGAGACAAGTATCTCCTAAGCAGGAAAACCTCCCTTTGTAGTCTGGTCTTTGCAACCACCGCACTGGGGAGCATAAAACACGAATGTTTATTCTCCTCAGGGCTACGAGGTGACAGAGACAGGCAGCAAATGTGGCTTGAGTCCGTCACTAATCAGTTAATTCTGAGCTGATAATAGAATTTTTCTTCAAATTGTCTGATGTGTATGTGTCCGCTGTTGTCAGGAATGTTCATGACTCATGTGGAAGCGTCAGCTGTTGTTTAGGAATGTTCACGTCTTCCTGTAGTGGGTGACTTGGATCTTGTAGTTCTTTTTGCCTTCGGCTGCAGTTGGACGATTTGTCAGTCGGACTTGACAGGGCCTTTCCCAGCCTGGAATAGTCCCAGAGTTTCCTTTTTCCTGACCACCAACAGAATCCAGTCACCCAGGAAAAGTGTCAGCTGAACCGCTCCTCTCTGGCATCCTGAAACAGAAATGAGAAGAGCAGTATCATGTTTTCCAACACTTTGCCCTACATCTTGCTAGGGTATTTTCTCTTATCTCCTCGGACATTGTATTTAGCATTAATTTAGACAGAACAGTAACAGCTATCCTCATATCATCCCACCACTCATTTCTTTGCTCTGAGCCATACTGACGCATGGCAATGTAAATTATGGATAGGATTGATTTCATTCTTGAGTTTCACATGGTTGTCTGTGTCAGGTAGCCCAAATAAAATGTTTATCACTGAGGCATTTGCCCCTTCCCCTGTCTCCATGTACATGAAGCACACGCAGGGCTCTCTCTTCCTCTTTGCACAGAGACTGAGTCTCATACACACACATTCCTTCAGACAGGCTCTCTTTCCCTCCAAACATGCATTTCATTCATCACATGTTCTGACGTCATCAATCAAATATACATGCTCTACAAAAGTCCAAAGTTGTATGTATGGAATACATTCGTTATCATATCAATCTTCCCTGCTTTTGAGCAATGGCACGCCTATTGCTCAATATAACCACCATTTTATTTATATAAGATTGCGTGGTAGCAATATATATATATATTATTTTATTTATTTATTTATTGAATCCATGTCCTTCGACTTATTCATAATTTCAGCAAAAAAAACTAAATTGTTTTATCCAAACCTCTATATATATTCAACTGTTCAACCACCTTTCTACTAAAAAAAAACATTCTTCAACCCTTCATACTCAGCTATCCCGTTTAGCATAAGCTGAAAATCTTCAGCAGGAGATGCATAATCTAGTTCACATGTTTTTTGCAGCATTTTGTCAACAATTTTTATCGGTTGGGACACTGCTTCAAATTTCATTTGCCCATTGGCTGTTTAACGAATCTTAATTCGGTCGGGGGCCACATTCTTGGGATCTCTGTGATTATAACTGATGTGTCAGCGCCACTGACACATTAGGAATTTGGTTGTTACTTCATTGACTGAGAGGGTGCAGTATCGTTTCACTGTAGGTCCAATATTTGATCGTCTATCTTATCTTTATCCATTTTACGAGTATTTTAAATTTTTAAAATACAAAATCAAACATTAATTTACCCAGTAATCAATTTAAAATGGTGAATACCACTGATTTCTATGAGTCCATACTCACCTAGGTGTTCTTCAGAACCTAAAATTCACCACTCTGTGTACTTCAACTGGCCAAAGATGTTATGTTTACCGTTAGGTTTTTGGCTGCTTCCACTGGTGACATTCATTTCTCAACACTCATTCTTCTCAACATTCATTCTTCTCAACATTCATTCTGCCGGCATTCATTCATTCCTTCATCACACAGATCTGCATTGCATAGCGCTTATTCAATTTCAGTTTCTTAGGGTGCCTTCACACCACTAGCTCTCTTGGGTGGAGCAAACCCAATTCAAATCCTTAAGGGTGGATTAAAAACCCGCTTTTTCTACCTTACCAGGGCGGAGAGACCCTCCTTCTTCAGGGCAAAGGGATCCCTGTTTTGCTTTTTCTACCTTACCAGGGCGGAGAGACCCTCCTTCTTCAGGGCGAAGGAACCACTGTTTTATTTTTATTTGGCTTTTCTCCTGTTTTTTTTTTTTTTTTTTTTTTTTTTTATTTTTCTCTTTAGGGTGGAAAAAAAACCCGTCTCACCGTATATCTGTGTGTCTGGCTCAGTCTGGATCCCGTCAATCGTCGCCCGAAGAGAATGGGGGTGAGGACTGCTAAAACACCGGCTGGAGATGAATTCACGGCCCCAGTCTTTCCTCAAGAGTCACTGGACTCTGGCTGTCGACAGACTTCGGTGCGTCCTTTCCTTCCTCTCCTCGGTCGGCGATATATTGGGATCCGGCTCGAAGGACCAAGATGTTAGGTTTATCAAACTTGTGTGTAAGACAATAAACCCAGGCGTTAGTTCAACCAGACAAATGAGACACAGACACAATGATACACGGAGACAGTCAGCTCAGTTTCTGCAAACTGGGGAGAGGTCAGCTGCTCAGAATCAACTCCTCCGTTTGGCTCTCCCCGTCGGCTTTTATTCACTTTGAATGTTGGTTACAAGCTTGTGTGTGTGCGTATCTACTAATGATTAATGATACTGGGAACTTGTTTGTTCATTCCAGCTGGGGCATGTCAGCGTGTCCTAACTGTCCTGGGCCCTGACTGCCTTGGTCTGCCAGGTCATGGCGACCCTTTGGAAAGTACATATTTCACAACAACATGTGGTTAATTACGGAGTATAAACAACACGTGGTTAGATAAGGAGCATATGATTACACAATGAAAACATTTTAAACCTCACATAAAACCAATACACTTATAACACTGTTGCAATTGTTTTGCACATACACATTTTAAAACAAATTCCTACAATATGTCACTGGCCCTGAGAAAATTATCTAGGTTGGGTTTAGCCCCAAAAATATAAAACACACAAAATTAAACTTCGTTAAACATCAAAACCTGCTGGCACACTCACTTAACGTATGAAACTACAGAGTGGCTGAACAAAGAGACCACTCTCAGACTCTCACACAGCCAGACTGGGGCATGTGAAGTGAGTAGGCTACAGGGAGAACAGGACACGTGTCAAAGAAGAACAGTTTCTCTGTAATTGCGAGTGTGTGGGAGTCTGTGTCACTGTGATTGTGTGATTGTTTTCATGTGAGTTAGTTCTGATTGAGAGCTTGCGAGTGTGTGAGTTTTGTATTGGAGGCCAGAGGTGTGGCTATTGCTACTCGGAATCAGCGGTTTCTTCCATTTTCTCGACTCACCCAGATAGTCGGTAAAATATGCGTTTAACCTACATGGCACGGCCACGGACACAACATCGGTGCGGAACCGCAGCCTTTTAAAAAAGTCCGTGGACATTGTTGAGCCCATGGTTGAGCCCTATGACAACATGACAACACTTGTCATGTGACTCAAGTGGCTGCATTTGATTGGCAAGCTTTTGTAATGTGGTTTTTATTGGTTGAAATAGTCACGCGATAGAGATGTTGGCTGAAGACGTCCCCGGGGAGAGAAATCATGAGAGAAATGGCTCTCGCATGTAATAAATAAAATATATAAAAAAATAAGGTAATGACCGTCACGTAGCCAAATGGAACGGCGTAAAAGTACCGTTCTTTCTTCAAATATTTACTCAAGTAAAAGTATGTTGCAATAAAACTACTCCTAAAATTACAATTTATTCAATAAGTTACTCAAGTATTTGTAACGGCGTAAATGTAGCGCGTTACGACCCACATCTGCATCTGGATCATCTGTGTATAAGTTTGTAGATCATTTATATAGATGCTTATTGAATACACATCCCTATTGCCTTAAAAAGAAAGCAAATAGCGGTACATATAGAGGTACGTATATTTAAATGTTATCGATTAAATCTCATCGTCCTTCACAACCTGCTTCAGCTCCCTGGAGCTTCTGGATTACTGAAGCATTTTGAGTGACATGAGGAGTTTTTAATTAGTGCTAGGTGATGCAGATTATGGCACATGGTGATTTGATCTGACCTATTTTTTGGGGAGAAAGTAGGGCAGCAAACTGTCCTTTCACAGAGATGCAGCACTGTCTGTCTGACAGAAAGTGTACTGTGGTGAAACACACCAGCAATAATGTCATGGTTTCATCAGGTAAGATTGGTTTGGTTGGAATTTTCACACTTACTCTATCCAAGGATCGGTTCACAATTTTTTGGCATAACCACAATTATTTTATATCCTTAACCATTCATTAGATGTTATTCATATAAATTGTGGAATGTGTACATTTTGGAAATGGGTGTGAAAAAACAACGTTTCTTACAATTTTACAATCACAATCTGCAGGGATGAGGATTGTATTGATTTATCATTAGATTGAGCCAACGATATTTTCAAACTTTACAAATACTCACACCCAAATGCATTAATACCAGTCACTAGATGAGATCGGCAATGTGAGCTTTCAAAACAGGCTACATTGGAAGGGCACTTCTGCACATCTGAGGGGAGACAGGAAGGACATTAACAGAACATTAATTGATCCACATGGTCAGGTTTTAGAGGGTTTGCAGAAACAACATCATAGACAGACACAATATTGAAGCATGCCACATTATTCCAACAAGAAACCAGAAAGATTAACATGGCATTATTGTGTCCCAACAGAAAGCACAACATTGACTTGAGCTTCTCACCAAAACAAATGCAGATATTGCAAGAAAAGCAAGGTTCTTGAAGAAGTAAGGGAAAATTCAGGACCAAATTGACATGCCTATAGCCATGCTTCAAACAGTACGGGAGATGAGCACACAGAGCAATATTTTGCCCGTTACCTTCCCACTCACATGCAGTACTCTAATGGCGCTTTTCCACCGCATGGTATCAGCTCGACTCGACTCAACTCGCATTTTTGGTGTTCCCACCGCAATTTCATGGTACCTGGTAGCGGCTGCTTTTTTGGTATCGCCTCGCTCTAGGTTCCAAGCGAGCTGAGCCGATGCTAAAAGGTGACGTCGGCAGACAGCCGACCACTAATTGGCCAGATACTATTGTCTGGCCAATCAGTGGCCGGCCGTCTGCCGACGCTTCTGATTGGCCAGAGTCTACCGGCTTTATTCTGTTGTTTATTCTCCCCAACTCTCCGGGACTTTTGAGTGTATTTACGCCGCGTGCAGCCTACTCTGGCTTTCTTTCATTTGATTTGCATCACAGATCTGAATTTTTCTCCATACATTCGCTAAGCTCACCCAGTGTTGGTTGTTGGGGAAGTTACTTTTAACATACGAGAGGAGACATGTAGGGCAGCTAGCAGCTAGGCTAAATAGTAGCCAGCTGGGACAGACATGATAGCGAGCGATTACATTACAAGCCTCGGACTGAACTGATTACCTCAATAAAATATTCAGGCTGAGACACAGCTTGGATTTGAAAACACGTATCCTGAAACAAGCACTAAACAGTCAACTTTATCATGCCCGGGTTTACGTGCATAGGGATGTACGTGACGAATCCTACAGCTGACTGTGTGGCAGAGTCACACATCGGGACAACAACCACCCCTTTTAATGGCCCGTAGCAATATTCTTCTACTTCTTTTAGCAAACAGATACAAGGGGGGTATTTCTTAAACATTTTTCATCCGTGTTTTTGGCGGTTGATTCAGTTAATAGTGCAACAACTGCTCGTAATTTCTGCTTTGCTCCGGAGTAGGCTTTCAGCCCCTTACGACAACCCCGCCCACATTCAGGAGGTACTATTTGCGGTGGAAAACAACCCGTGCTGCTACCAAACCGAGTCGAGTCGAGCTACATGTGCGGTGGAAAAGCGCCATGAGCTCAGAAGTGGTTATGAATGGGGTCATCCCAATGGTCTAAGGGCTCAATGTGCCCAAGCCTCAATGTTCTCAGGTTTATATTACACCAAACGGGATGTTCCTGAAATTGGCAGTTTAGATTCAGGCATCACAACTGGGTGGTTAGGGTAAGGGAGAGGTTAGAATAGGAGTGAGACCGACCGAACGACACACACACACACACACACGCACACACACACACACACACACACACACACACTACCCTGACAACATACCCTGTTGAGTCTGGGAACATATGCATGCTCCCTCTAATGAATAGCTGTAAGCAAAATAAGTTATCTCGCTTGACACTGCTCGGACTCAATTTCCGAGCAAGGCTTAGATGAGTTATCTAGGTAGAGGAAAAATGCATGCAGTGCTCAATAGCTGCCATTGGAGAAGCTTTGACATTCATAATGAAGAAGGTTTCAGAGTAGGGATGTCCATGGTTAACTGGTTAACCGTTAACCATTAAGAAGATCTTTAACCGGTTAATACTAAAGGTTAAACGGTTAAAAACAAATATATATCTTAATTTCTCTGAAATCCGGACTCTTATTTTGATATCGCTAAACCGGATGTAAGAATGGCAACTGTCGGTAGAGAATGAAACAAGTAGTAGGCTACTCTCAACTTTATAATAGGTCCATGGTACGCTTATGGTCACAACGCTCCCGTGTCATATGTTTGTATAATTTAATTAACAGCGTGGGCTCCCGCTAGCTTAACATAGCGCTAGCATTAGCCTTCTTGAGGTGGATGCTGTCCTGCATCTATCACCGTCTCATGAGTGTGTGAGGGAGTGACAGACAGACAGTGAGTGCCCCTGCACAGACACAGGTCTGCCATGATTGTGTGCCAGGATCAACAGCGAAAATCCGTCATAAACAAAAGTGTAGCCTACTGATAACATCGGAGCTTATCAATATTATGGTCTTTCAAAATGTTGCCCCGTGCTCAGCACTACTTAGCACCGGGTTTTGGTAGGCTATCCCCTAAGCCTGTGTGTGTGTGTAAATGTCCCGGCCTTTTCAGTCACTTATTTCACTTTCTGCTTCTACATTCGCATACTACACCTCTTTTCACAACAGACAAGGTGCCGTGTGAATGTCAACATGTAGGCATTTAAATTGGCTACTGGTCCCTGAATTGTTTTTAAATTAATATAGAGGTCCTTGGAACAAAAAAGGTCGGGAGCCCTGCTATAATGCTTCATGTATTTCACTATTTTAGGCTACATTAAATCTTAAAGGTTAACCGGTTAATAACCGTTAATTCTGGTGGTTAACCGGTTAAAGAAAAAAATCTAAATGGCCATCCCTATTTCAGAGTGACAGTGTTATTTGTCTCAGTTCTCACAGGTAATGAGCTTGATTGTGTATGGCCTCTATGTAGATAAATGTGTCAGAGGTGGGATACATCCTTTCCGTTTTTCTCTTGTCCCATAAACAGGAAATGTAGCCTTTCTCTAGGCTGCCAACTCCCACGCGATCAGCCACTCAGCCACTGACTCTCACACAGGCACACACCCACACACAAGAGACAGACACATGGACGTTTATAAAAGCATCTGCACATAGTGTAGGCGTAAAACAGATATGCAGGTGCAGATAAAGAGCTTCTGCTGTTCTTAGTTTCTCTGCTGACATGAGAGGCAGTGCGTTTACATGCAGACTCGTAATCGGGTAAATAAACAAATAAGACTTCAACAGGACTTGTAATGGCGCTTTTCCACCGCACATGTAGCTCGACTCGACTCGACTCGGTTTGGTAGCAGCACGGGTCGGTTTCCACCGCAAATAGTACCTGCTGAACGTGGGCGGGGTCGTCGTAAGGGGCTGAAAGCCTACTCCGGAGCAAAGTAGCAAAGCAGAAATTACGAGCAGATGTTGCACTATTAACTGAACCAACCGCCAAAAACACGGATAAAAATTTTAAGAAATACCCCCCTTGTATCTGTTTGCTACAAGAAGTAGAAGAATATTGCTACGGGCCATTAAAAGGGATGGTTGTTGTCCCGATGTGTGACTGCCACACAGTCGAGCTGTAGGGGTGCGTCATGTACATCCCTATGCACGTAAACACGGGCATGATAAAGTTGACTGTTTAGTGCTTGTTTCAGGATACGTGTTTTCAAATGCAAGCCGTGTCTCAGCCTGAATATTTTATTGAGGTAATCAGTTCAGTCTGAGGCTTGTAATGTAATCGCTCGCTATCATGTCTGTCCCAGCTGGCTACTATTTAGCCTCGCTGCTAGCTGCCCTACATGTCTCCTGTCGTATGTAAGTAACTTCCCCAACAACCAACACTGGGTGAGCTTAGCGAATATATGAAAAAAAAAATTTGGATCTGTATGCAAATCAAATGAAAGAGAGTCAGAGAAGGCTGCACGCGGCGTAAATACACTCAAAAGTCCGGAGAGTTGGGGAGAATAAACAACAGAATGAAGCCGGTAGTCTCTGGCCACGGATTGGCCAGACAATAGTCTCTGGCCAATCAGTGGCCGGCCGTCTGCCGACGTCACCTTTTAGCATCGGCTCAGCTCGCTTGGACCCTAGAGCGAGGCGATACCAAAAAAGCAGCCGCTATGTGGTACCAGGTACCATGAAATTGCGGTGGAAAAGCCAAAAATGCGAGTCGAGTCGAGCTGATACCATGCGGTGGAAAAGCGCCATAAAATGCATGTTAACACCTTTATCCGATCTACTTCGCACACAAATCGGCACATTAACGGACAAGCGAAGTCGGATAAGAACACCTAGATAACTCGTTTGTAGTCGGCATTCTCTCTGCATTCGCGCAGAAAAAAAAAGTAATTTTTTATCTATTTATATTTTAAATTTTTTCGGGCAGCTGTTGGCCTGGCGGGGGGGTCCCGTTGGCCTGGTGGGCCGCCAGGCCTGTATAATGGTAGGGGAAACACTGACTGATCTGTGGGAGCCAGCATCCTTTATGGTTGGTAGGGGATCAAATACTTATTTCACTCAATGAAATGCATATCAATTTACATATATTTTTTATGTCATTTTCTTGATTTTTCCTTTTGATATACTCTCTCACTGTTAAAATAAACCTACCATTAAAATTATAGACTATTTATTTCTTTGTAAGTAGGCAAACTTACAAAATCAGTGAGGGATCAAATACTTATTTCCTCCACTGTATCTGATAATCCAATCCAGTTGTCCCATGGAAACGAGTGTGAGAGCACAGAGAACCTGCAAGGCTGCCATACTTCCCTGCTGGATGTTTTAAGTGGACTGTAGACAACAACTGTATGAGCTGGTCATGGATGCCAAAATGTCCTCACACAGATGCACCATGTGTTGATATGAGGCGTATAGCTTCACATGAGCGAATCAATAAGTATCAGACACACTTTCCTTTACTATGTGGCCATAGACTGTATTGTGGCAGCCTGCCACAATGTACATTTAAAGCTTTACTTTGTAGCCTTGCTTTTTGAAATATTGATTTGTGACACTTTTAGCAGACAGTGGTCATGACAACTTTTTTCCAACTGCAATTCCCAGACATCCTTCAAAACTAAACTAGTCTCATCTGTAACCCCTCCAAAATGAATTCATCGTGGCTCGAGATCGTAGAATATCTTTGAAAGCAATAAGAATGTTATTGGAAACGTATTTACTTGAGCAACATATTCATGTTTTCTAACACGCATATCAGGATGCTCCAGGCTTCCACCTCCTTGTCAGAAACGGTGAGACGGACAGATGGTGAGCCTGGACTTCTAAGCGGACGGGATCTCACATCACTTCTATTGCACCTTTGCGTCACCCGTATTTAGCCCAGTTCACAGCAAAGCAACGCAATGGACCAAAAAACAACCGCTTGACACTCGCAACGTAGAATCATAAACATTCGGAATCGCAGTAGTTCACACCCAAGCGATCCAACGCCAAGGTGTTTAATTGTTTTCCTTGGTTTGTAACATTTTGGGTTTTCCATATTCTCAATGTTGTTACACAGATTTTTCACCCTGACAACAAGAGCAAACTGAGAGAAACGCAGGATACTTGTCACCATATATTCTTAAATGTGCAAAGAAAGCAAACTGGGATCGGCAGTGAAGGATCATGTCTCTGGATCCTTTAGTTGCGTACTAAACTCTTTTGTTTCCCCCTTTTCTCTTTCATGATGGGCTTTTCTATTTGCATCTGCAATTCTTTTGTGGTATAAGTGTCCACTCCTGCTACTGACCTCTCTTCAGCTGCCATGGAGTCACTCTATAGGCCAAAATGACCTTTGACGACCCAGGCCCTGTGAGCTTCAGCCCCTGACCAGTGGGAAAGGGGAACCTTTCCACCCAAACCTAAGAATGACCATGTGCACTGATGCAAACACACCCAAACATGCAACAAAACAAGAAAGCACCATTATTGATACTCCCCATAAGAGAAAGGTGCTTCTTCTTTAATAAGAGGTCACGTGATAAGCCCAACGAAGTGAGTGTAGCAAGCTTCACATAAGAGGAATAAACAGAGGTCTGGGGAGGATATCTTTGTTCAGGATAACAATAACTTTGTTTTTTTATATATATATTTTTTTATTAGACAGTTTGGAGAGACAGAAGACATGGGGCAGAGAGGAGAATGACATGCAGAGAACGACCGGAGCCGGCAACAACTTCAGTGGGGAAAAAACTGACCTGGCTGCAGGTGAAAAATAAGTAAACAAATATTGTGAAGCATGGTAAGTTTGCCCATATGTAAGCACTTCAAATAAGCAGCTTGATTCTAGAACTGTTTAATCTCTCCATGGCTATTAATTGCAGCTGCAAAAGAGAAGACTGTTGCTTGCACAGAGGCAGGCTACCACCAAGAACCTTCACTACTGCAGAGGAGCTGGCCTTGGAGATGAATAAGGCCAGGCCAGTCATTGAGGGGATAGCTGCCCAGCTTTTAGAACATCCAGTCAAGCTCGTAGCAAACACACATGTGTTTGAGAGAGTGAATGTTTGTGTGTGTGTGTGTGTGTGTGTGTGTGTGTGTGTGTGTGTGTGTGTGTGTGTGTGTGTGTGTGTGTGTGTGTGTGTGTGTGTGTGTGTGTGTGTGTGTACAGAAGACAAGCAGTTTTGTCTGGACAAGTCCTTCTCATTGAAACATTCACACACATACTTCTATCAAACTCAACTGCACATGTTTGTGTGTGGTGTTAGCTACTGTGACTCTGTGTTGTGCACAAAGGAGCAGTTTGTTGTGCAACGTGTTAGAAATTAAGAGTTTCTGCAGGAGGCTTTGCCAAAAGCACATGACTTCTTTGTCTCCAGTGTGTTGCCTGAACTACTGACGAGAAGACATGACCCTGCCTTGGTGAAACAGAGAGCCTGTGAGTACTGTGAAAGGCCAGATTTTGGAAAAATTATTATCTGTGTCAAATGCAAAAACCAAATTCACTACAGCTGTGCACAAATAAAAAAGAAGCCAGCAAAATGGGCATGTAGGAAATGTGTTAAGAGTTGAGGCTTGAATGCCTTCATTTAGGACTGGGCAATATAATGTATTGTATTGTGATAAGAGACCAGAGTGGTATACTACGGAGCGAGATTAAGGGCTGAGCGAGGTCTGTTGAGTCTAAAGCGGTCTAAAGCCAGAGTTTTCAGTATCACGAAAGGTGGCTCTCTTTTTACCTGGCTAGATCACCGTGGTAACAGAGGCTGCACGGCTAACCTGCCCAGACCAGTTTTTGTTTCAGAGTTTGAGCTTAAATTCGGCTCTTATAGCGCTGCCCTTTAAGGAAACTACACATTTTGAAATCCCGCGGACCTGACTATATTGTCTGAGCGATATATTCTCACTGAGGAAACTCGTTAAATAACGAAACTTATTGATCAGTAAGTTAATGAACGAAACGAAGCCGTGACATAAGGCTTACAGCAGAGTGAACTGTAACATCGCGCTGGGGCTTTTTGCCTCATGCATACAGTTATTGATGCAGAAAATGTTAAATAGCATAGACCTACTGTATGCAGCGCCACTCTATGCTCTCACCTCAAATGGTTTTACCTGGCGATCTACACACACTGGCTCTTAATAAAGTGTTCTATAAAATCACAGTTTGCAACATTATTTCACAATAGGCTTCTTTCTTTTCATCAGTAGCGATTACAGTTGGGACGTGACAGCTGTCACAGTTTGGACATCGCTGCAGACTTGCAGGTTAAGCTTCTCACAGTAGATCCATATTTGTCCGAAAAACACAGACTACAGGTTTTTTAATGTAAGCCTATTGGTATTTGTAAGATTCAAATAAAAGGCTAATAGTCTAAATCAAAATTGTATTCATTATGATGTGGCCCAAAACTAAAGTGATTTTCCATAGGCTATTCATTTGGGGACAGTGTCAGACTTAAATGACATTCTTAAGTGTGGGACTATAGGCGTAGTGCTGTAAATATAGCAAAGTAGCCTATGTATATATATTAGGCTAAATGGTATAGTGTTCAAATCAGATTTCAACGTTTAATTGTTTTATAATGTCACGTTACGCACTGCGAGAACGATCGCCAAGATAAATAATTAATTTCCATGCTGGCAGCATTCCACTCTCCTTATTTGCAGTAAGAGTTTGTTTCGGCTCTCTGTTTTCTGCTGTAATAATTCAGACTGACAAACTCTTCCTCTTGAATGAAGTTGGCGACACACTTTTGTTTTATTCAGCTGCTCACAATCAGTCCGTTTGTGTAAAGTTAGCGGCACAAGATCAGTCCATTTTGTGCGGATGCAGAGTCAAATGACGGGTCGAACGCCCCCTTTCATGGGGACACGCACAGAGCCTGAAGCCGAAACACTCGTTCAACATAAGAGGTTGATAACTTCCTTCGTGATACCGGTTAGCTCTGAGCAAGGGTATGTGTTATGTTGAACCAGATCAAAAAAAGAGAGCCGGGCTCTGTTGAGTTTGTTTCGTAGTATACCCCCCAGATGTGGTCTTAGATGTTGGATATGGATCGTCTTACCTCTCATTGTGTAAATGTTTTGTGATAGCACCAATAGTCATCTATATTGAAGTATTTGGTCAAAAATATCAATCTGAATCTGGTCCATTTATTAAAGTTTGAATTGCTGAATTCATCAACAGCCTTTTCATTAAAATTAATTAATGTTGTTATTGACTGCTGTGTGTAGATGCACTTCAGTGCAACAATACATTGTTTTATTCTGTAATGCTATGTATGTGTGTAATTTGCGACCTCAAATTATTATTTACTGTTTACAAAACCTGTTTGATTATAGATTGTATAGTACATATTCATATTTTACATGTTTTTAATGTTTAATTGCACTTTAATGGTACCTATGTTGTTTGTATAATCTTGTTTGTATAATCTATCAATAAAATCATTACAAATAAATGTGATACTACTCTCCGAATTGTTGAGAGAATCTGGGGGGAAAAGGAACATTAGATACACTGTAATATACAGAAAATGGTAAGAAGAAATGAAGACACGGCTGCTCAGTTGCGTCTCTATTCAAATTCACAAATACAATACAAAACATTTCTCCTAAGTTTCTCTTGTTCAGTCTTAAATTGTATAAGTGCATCACATATGAATCACATTGTACATACTATTCTAATTCACATTCATGTTATATCTCATTTACATTTAATATTCTCCATTAGTCCACTTTACTCTCTACTTAAGCAACATACTCATTTACATTCACCTGTTTAAGTGAGTTAAGGCATCAATAATAATAATATTATGCAAGAAACAGCAATAATTCACTGTACTTTAATGCAACATGTAGTTTGCAATTCTTTTAGATTCACACACACTTAAATATACCAGAAGTTTTACTTAGAGAAAGCTAAATGTTTTCAACAAACAAAGTTGTTACTGGATGTCAAAGTTAAATTTTATGATAAACATACTGTACAGTAAACTACATACTGTACATATTTAACAAATGCAAATCACCTTGACTCATACATTATGAGTAGTAGTAGAGTTGTGTAACTCATTTGGGAACAACACTTTTGGAGAGGTTTGTGAGGGCACCACATACAGTCACAACATCATCTAGTAAATCAACCTGCGACACTGGGATAACTGTTCGACCAATAACTCGTTCTACATGGATCCTGACACGAGAAAGTTGTCTCGATGTGTCCACTTCCTGTGCAGAAAGCTGCTTTTTCCCTTAGGTGAAATGAGGGATACGAAGGGATGAGAAATCCTCTGTCTGCTAATACCTCATCTTTAGGCTCCAAAAGTTTGAAGAAACCTGACTCTAGTGATCTGCTCGTCTGAAACCCGTCCACCCCACCCAGGAGACATAAATGAAATTGCACCAGCTGGAGTGATGCTGATCAAATATTTAATGGTGTTGTTGTGTGTATAATTTGACCATGTCTGGGCCCTGGAAGTCAGATTACTGGGTCTAGCAATGAAAATTTCTGTGCAATGTAACGGCTGGATCAGGAGGACACAGGCGCGGAGACAGTAACAGTTTTTAAGAAGATTTATTTGGGAAGTAACCAGCAGGGGGTTAGGACCGTGATCTGGGGGGGGGGGGGGAAGCTGGCTGTCATGGGGCTCCAGGGAGAGAGCAACGGGGCAAGTCCAGGGAGCTGAGTGCGAGCAGGCAGGCAGAGGGGTCCGGGAGGAAGTGCTGGCGGGCGAGGGCTGGAGCTGGTGGCTGGAGTCAGGCCGGGAGAGCTGTGGCAGAAAAGACAGGAGTTAGCCAGGAAAAAATGCAAAAAGCGGAGCTGCAAACAGGTTAGCTTAGAGAGAGGACTGACTGTGTGGAAACAGAATCTACAATCTGGCAGTGTCTGGCAGGTAGGGCCGGGTATATGAAGAGCAGTTGATTGATGATTGATGGCAGCTGTGAATGCTGGTGATTGACTCCAGCACACCTGACTCCAACCCTGCAATAGACCAGAACATAGACAAGGGTAAAAGGGAAAAACAACACAAGGGCTAGAGGCCCAAGCAGGATCATAACATGCAATCTATTATGCACCGGCATCTTTTAAAGTTGCGCTTGAATATTTTTGGCATTTTTAAGTATTGCCCCCTTGCTTGGCCATTTAATGAGGGGCTTGAGCAACAAGGCCATAGCAGGGACCCAGCTCCGCAAAATATTTGATGCGGTGGTTTTTGATATCTTAAATCTATATGCCAAGTCAGTATTCGATAGGCCCAACCTTAATTTCATCAATACTAGGTGGTCCTCTACTCCAGGATTTTTGCACATGATTTCTACGCTGACCGTTATTTTTGTAAGCAGCCACTCAAAGACCACGCAGGTCAGCCCTGTGAGAAACATCAAGTATACACAGTTGGACTTAACAGAGGTGTAGGAAAATGCAGATTTTTGCAGCTCCTCTTTCAGCTTTACATTTTCAGCTTGTAGTGTGTCGAACTCCTGTCGCAGGTTGACATATTCCTCCTGAAGTTGGCTGTGTCTCAGGTTCAGATCGTCGTACTCCCTCTTTGGAACTGGGATATCATCGTCAGCTTTAATATAGAAAAGTGAAAAATTATCATGTGCTGCATATGCAATTGGAGGCCTGGCAGGAGCACACACACACTAGGAGCACACTGACTCTTTCAGTCCAGGAGGTTTCCATTATACTTTACCCCATTCCCATAACTTTATTTAAGTAGTTTAAAATAGGTAGGCCTATATTGTAGTATGACAATCAATCAGTTAATTGTAAGATGAAATATATTCATACCAGAACAATGATCCATGTTTCAGGAGGAACAGGTTGTTTTGCTGCAGTGTCATTAGGTCTGTCATCTCTCCTCCTTTACCTATGGTACCTACAGTAAGAAAAAAGCAGAAATCAGTAACGGGGTAATCTAACTAATTACTTTTTCCGTCGTTAAAACAACGTTATTGTTACTGAACGTTAAATGCGGTGTGCTATGAATTGATTGAATAAACTGTGTAATCCGAACGCACCCCTGGCTCCATACTACACAAACTGCTAGTAAGGACTAGCCTGGTCCAACCAGACCATCGTACTTCATTTCATTTGTAGAGAAGGTCTGGAAGTGCTGTAATTGGCAAACGTTCACTCACTTGGAGGCGCGTGTCTGTTGAAGTTTAAAACTATTGGATCTGCCCAGTGCCACTCTGGATTAGCCAACCAATCGCATACCGTTTTGTCGTCACGTGTGTCATGAGCCGGCTTCTGGCGGTGCGTTCCAGTTGGACAGGGAACTCGGAAATTTCCGACTTCACTACATCTTGTGGTCTATGGATCTACTGGTACCTGGCAACGGTAACTTGTTAGAGCCTAACGTTTAGTTATTTGGACGAGAAAGGTTGTCGGCGTCCATACTTTCGCGAGCAGATGCACTGGAACACAGACAGGTCGGAACTACCAAGTCGGAAATCTCCTTCTTCCGAGTATAAAGGAACGCAGCATTCAACTGAAACTGGAGCGCGACTTCGACGTCATCGTTCTCAGCCACTCGCTCTGTTCGCTGATTGGACACACAGAAATCTGTTCAAGCAAGATCCCAATAATACGCCCCATCACCAGACTGACTACTGAAGGGAAAAGGAAATTTGGCCGGATGTAGGTAGGCGGGCGGAGCCAGGCTAAGTAAGGACACCGGGTGGGTTATTTCTTGTAGAGTTTTAAGTTGTGTTTTATTCAGTGTGGATGACATTATAACTGTCAGTTAGCGCCGTCACGTCAGTTAGCCGGAGCGCCTGTTTAGTGAAGTGTATTTTTCTTTCTCTCTCTGTTATGTGAGCGTGCACGTTGCCGCAGTAACCACCTATCAATCCACGGTTGAAACGTGCTTTCCCTGAGTTTGTTTGCATCGCCCTTGTGAGTAAGTGCATGGAGTTTCCCAATCTCTATAAATTATAATTTATGCACGTTATTAAACGGCCGCGATTCGCCGGTTGCAACAGCTGTTTAGCGTGTCATCACAAGCCGAATATTGCTGTTGTTATTTTCCTGGGATCTGAATGCTGCTGTGCACACCCCAGGATGCTGCCTTCTCCGAGCAGCCAGCATGGACTAGTGGCCAACCCATTGGTACTGCATGCTGTGAATGGGAGCTTATTTTCCATGGAGCCCTGAGGCAGATTACCCGTCCACACAATACAAGCGGCGAACAAGATTGTGTCTCCGCAAATTTTTTCTGGATATCAATCATAGGCTCATACTTATCTTTAGACCATGTACTAATAAAACTGAAGTTTTCTCATTTAAAAACGCCACCTCAAGCGTTTTATTAGCCCAACGGCTTTCAACGTCTTTCAATTTGTTTTCGCGGGAGAAGGAGGGGTGGGCAGCCGTGGGCAGCTGAATAGAGTCGTAGTGAAACAAATGTTTCGGTTTTCTGCTCCGGCCTCCGAGAGGGCTCAGTGTTTCTTTATAGGTCCATGACTCTTTCAGTGCGAGGCTCCATTAACTTCTCGTGTCTGAGGTTTTTCCTTTTACTTAACATGAAGGACGTTGATGATTTTTAGGCATGTGACTTTTTAACATTACAGTCGCCGAGGGATTTGTAGACTGGTTCAGCATTTAGTCGCGTGAGCTCAACTCTCACGTTCCTCTGCTTGCGATCATTGCGATTCACCATATATGATCATTGCGATTCACCATTTATTGAAAAGATCCATAGGTAAAGGATTGGTGCATTACGGGATCATGTACAAAAACTAGTTGCTCATCCAGCGGCAGCCTCACCATCACCTCCAGCTGTGCTGATGAGCTCTAATAATCTCTAATGGGTACTATGCCATTTGCGCTACCCATGGTGTGGAAAACACCAAAACACACATCATTGAAATGCCTGTAACAGGCACGGATGTATTGATTACTTGAATGATTATGGGAGACCTACGATTTTTATAATATTGTTAGTGTAATATAACCATTTCAGTTACGTTGGTTTTTAATTTTGCAGTTGCTTGTTAAGTTATGTATGACAGTTAACAATGTTGGTGTATTATAATTAATTATGCTGTTATAGGCTACTCCAACTTCGTTGCTGTTCAATATGTAACCATTTATTTTTAAATCATATCTGTCTGATTTATTGCACACACACGTTCAAAAGAATCAACAAACCAGTGGCTGCGTTTAACAACTCTACAGTGGCTGCACTAACATTTTGCCACTTTTATTTTGGAACTGCTCGTCCCAGAGTTTTAAATCACATTGAAGATTAACTAATTCTGCAATTGCTTTAATCCATGATTATTATTTTATAATCAGGTTATTTAATTTAAAACGTGTTGCTTGCTGGTTTCCATGGCTTTTTATAGTTCCATGTGGGTCATTTCAGACTCTTTCGCTTCTTAACAACTTGAATGAATCAGTGAGTTCCCTGAATGAAAATGTAAATAGCCTACAAGGTGTTTTTCTTTATCTGGTGTTATGGAAATATATTTATATATAATCTATATACATGTTAAGCCTATTGTGGACTTGCAAATGTTTGTGTTTCATGCAACAGGTACAGTTTACTATATATTTTTGAAAAATTGCTGACATTCTTGATTCTTGCTTGAAAGCAATAAACATTTTAATTACTTAACTTCAATGTTGTTTCAACTGGTATTTCGTTGCCAACTCTCATTTGAACCAGACAGCCTGATTATCAGTTCCAGAACACTAGGTCAAAAAGGGACAAACTAATATTCTTTAAACAAGGATTGTTTAACTGTAACTGTTTAACTTTACATTGAATTTTTAAGCTTGTGTAATTTGTAATATAACTGATACCCACAGCTGGAAAATAAAACTAATTCTAACCCATTCTGATTAGGCAATTGCTTTGACAACCACACATTCGGTCTTATAATTAAACTTTAAAAAGCTCACTTTGGCATTTGAACATTTGTATGCTTTATTTCAATAGAGCACTAAGAACTTTGCTCACTACCTAACAGCACACGCTACGAAAACAGCGCTAACCCACTAGCTGGTTTAGCTTACATTAGCTAATAGTGCTGCCCTGATGGCAGGAGTAGTCTTCGTTTAGAACTTGTGAATCACTATATTACTTAACAACAACGGGGTGTCATTTTAAGATTACATACAGAGAATCATCGGGGATATGTAATTTATACTTCCATGGTAGATAAACAATACAACTGTGCTCGTCTCCGCTTAGCTTCAGCTTAGTTTACAGCATGGACATATTAGACTGTTACACTGCTTTCTTCATCCAAGAACGTCAGTGAAACGTACACTGCGCGTCACGCTTAAGGGGCGTGTTGGCACCGTGTACGCGGAAGCGAATACTTCCTGTATGGTCGCCCTGCGCCAATGAGCAGCTTTCATAGGAATGAATGGCTTCAACGTTCCAACGGTTTTCAGTCCGCTGTCCATTTCTTTATAGGTCCATGGCTGTGCATGTTGAAGAAGGAAATAAACATAGGATAAATCCTTACTCCTCCTCTCATCGTCTCATGCTACATAGTCTGACGTTTTTGGCCTTAAGTGGTGTTTTAGCCGACACCCCTGAAGTGAATTCAGTGATATAGCAGATCAGCACGGTACATTCAGCTGTTTCCTCTACTAGCCTACTTTTGTTGAGAACAAAATACTTGAAGTGAAGGATAAACCTCTTGCTGTCTGTTGATGTGCAATAAATATTGAAGGTTATGTAGCCTACAAGTAGGCCTACCTGTCTGTTCTACTCATTTCAACTCACTTGTGAAAACTGCTCAGAAAAATCAAACATTTTTGACATAGGCAGAGTAGCCAAAAAATGTACTCAAGTAAAAGTTACTTTAAGATTATAATTACTGAAGTAGAAGTAAAAAAGTATGCAGTGAAAAGACTACTCAAGAGTACAAGTAGGCCTACTGAATTACTCCGGATTTATTTTTGAAATATACAGAGCAACACAAACGGTACAAAATAGACACGAACAAAATATAAAACAGCAATGTTCAAATAAAGATATTTTAAATAACATCCTTTAAAATGAAACAATAAATAAGGTTTTTAAAAATAAAATGAATAACCCTTGAACAAAAACAATAATACATTAATTATTTGGCAAATTAAATAGCCTACATCACCCTTCAAATACAATTATAATAAATTAGGTTTATCCAAAATTATATTAATTAAAACCAATATACTTATAAAATTGTTTTGCACATACACATTTTTAAACTAATTCCTACAATATGTCACAGGCCCTGAGAAAATTATCTAGGTTGTGTTGTGTCAAAAATATAAAACAGACTAAATTACACTACGTTACACATCAAAATCTGCTGGCACACTCACTTAACGTATGAAACTACAGAGAGGCTGAAAAAAAGAGACCACTCTCACTGTCACACAGCCAGACTGGGGGCCAGTGAGTAAACTACAGGGAGAACAGGACATGTGTCAAAGAAGAACAGTGTCTCTGTAGGCCTAATTGCGAGTGTGTGGGAGTCTGTGTCTATGTGATTGTGAGTGTGTGATTGTTATTTTGTGAGTTTGTGTAATTGAGAGCTTGTGAGTTTGTATGTGAGGCCAGGGTGTGGTTATTGCTCCTTGGAATCAGCGGTTTCTTCCATTTTCTCGACTCACCCAGATAGTCTGTAAAATCTGCATGGAGCCTACATGGCACGGTCATGGACACAACATCGGTGCGGAACCGGTGTGAGGACCCCGAGCCGATCTGGCAGCCGAGCACATCTGGTACTCACACCGGAGCTGTTAAAAAAGTCCGCAGACATTGTTGAGCCCTATGACAACATGACAACACTTGTCATGTGACTCAAGTGGCTGCATTTGATTGGCAAGCTTTTGTAATGTGGTTTTTATTGGTTAAAATAGTCACGTGATAGAGATGTTGGCTGAGGACGTCCCCGCAAGTACCCCTGACTGCGGCCCGCAGACCATGGACATATAAAGAAATGGACACCGTATTGAAACATGGCGCCCATTCATTCCTATGAAAGCGTATGAAAGCTGCTCATTGGCGCAAAGAAGCAACAAGGAAGCGGCCATACTGCTCTCATGCGAGCCAGGCACGCCTTTTCGTATGACGTAGCGGCACCATGGACCTATCATGGAAGAGGGGGCGGCAACCGGGCGGCAAGCATAGCGGACTGGTAGCGGATGTAGCGGATGTAGAATCATTCTCGTTCTGTAGCATTGTAAGCTAAAGGATTTAGCCTTTAGCGAGCACAGTTTCTATAAGTCACTAACCTCCCCCCGATGATTCGCTATATGTGAATATTTATATTACGCTCCGTTTTTGGAAAGTAATATAGTGGTTAACAATTTCTTAACGAAGATTCCTCTGTCATCTGGTCAACAATTGTTAGCTAATGAAAGCTAAACCTAGCGCTGTTTTGATAGCGTGTGTTACATCTTTATAGGTCCATGGTGCTTAAGTTAACTATTGAAATCAACAAATATTCAAATGCTTAAGTTAGCTTTTTAAAGTTTACTTATAAGAATGAGTCAGAATTATATTATATTTATTTTCCTACCGTAAGCATTTTTGGTATATTAAAAATCACACAAGCTTATATTTCAATATAAAATTAAACAGTCATTAAACAACAGTTATCTTGAGATTAGTTTGTCCGTTTTTTGACCTGATAAAAACACCTTTTATTAAAAAATTGCCACTCGTTTTTTAATATATTTTTCTCTTTCTGAAACAAGAATCAAATGACCAAATACACACACCCATCAGCTGGTGGACCCAGGGAACTCACAGATTCAGTCAAGATGATAGGAAACAAAGGAGTAGTCTGAAATGACCCACATGGAACCAGCAAGCATCACATTGTAAATCAAATAACGTGATTTAAAAAATCTAGATCATGGATTAAAGCAAGTGCAGAAGAAGTTTATCTTCAGTGAGATTTAAAACTCCTGGATGAGCAGCCACTGGTTTGTTGACCTCATTCTTCTGATTGTGATGTATGGGTGCAATAAATCAGACAGGTATGATGGTGCATGTCACGTCAGTTTCCAAATAACTTATACTGAAACTGAATCTCAAACTGAATCCTGAAATGTATTTAGCATGAAATATTGCAGGGAGAGGACTGTGGCGGCAATTCGATGGAGGCAGTGAGTGTGCAGGAAGATAACTAGTATGATGGACAGGGATCTGAATGACAGAAATACAATTGTGAGATTTTTTTTATATATCAACATTAGAGAAATCGGACTGCTGTATGTAAATAAGGTTAAAAAAGATGTCTAGGTAGTATAACTGATAACTGTAAATGGCAGGTGTAATGGATGGAGACAAGTATAATAATAAAAATAAATAAGTAATAATAATAATAAAATGCATTTTATTTATGGGCACCTTTCAGGCCACTTAACGACACCTTACATGTGTAATTAATAAAAGATTAAAAAAACAGTTGTACAACATCAAAACATAGCAAAGATAAATATCAAAGCAATAAAAACAACAACAGACTAAAATGCTAAAAATTACACAGAATATGCCAGTTTAAAGAGGTAGGTTTTATGATGGGATTTGAATGTGGGGAGATAGAGTGGAGGTGTCTGAGTTCAGAGATGGGGGCTTTAAGGCTGGGGACCCCATGGATAACAGCCGTGCAGGAGATGTGGTGAGGATCATGGAGGAGGAAGAGTGGAGAGGGGGGGCTGTTGTTCTGGAGGAGGTCAGAGATGTAAGGGGAGCTTGTTATTGAGAGTTTAAAAAGCAAGGAGGATAATTTCATACAGTACAGTAAGTGACATGTAAATATATATATATATATATACAGTGGCTTGCAAAAGTATTCATACCTCATCACATAAAATCCCAATAAAATAAATGTATGTGTGTGGTTGTTACATGACAAAATGTGGAAAATGTCAAGGGGTATGAATACTTTTACCCAAACCTGTATGTATATAAATAGGATTTTGTGTTTAGCATTAGCAAAGGAAATGCTTATAGTTAATGACCAGGGGAGGTACAGGTGTGTTTTACCTTTGTTTGTCACTTTTGTGAAAGAGCTGGAGTAACAGAATACGATGCAGCTGGGCAGGGCGTTGAGAGGTGATGCATGAGGCATGATGGTGTCCCAGCAGACAGTGAGGAGAATGATGAACTGGGATCTGATAAAGAAACAAACCAGATTATCTATTTAAGATAGAATACTCTGAAGTTTCCAGTGTCTGGACAAAGAAGAGAAGGGAGATTTCATAAAGGCTGTGTATCAATAATAAGATAGGCTGTGACAAACATTCAATAAAAAACAGAAAAGATAGAAAAAAGCCTGGCTTAGTTTACAGGCCTGCCTCACCACGATCAAGAGTGCAGGCAAAGAGTGGGGGGGTCACGAGACAAAGACTCACATCACAAACTCAGGCAGTCACAACAAGTAAAAAACATATAAATACATGAAACATGTATATAAATACGAGACCATAGACTCACATCACAAACTCAGAAAGTCACAACAAATAAAAAAAACATAAATACGAGACCATAGACTCACATCACAAACTCAGAAAGTCACAACAAGTAAAAAAACATATAAATACGAGACCATAGACTCACATCACAAACTCAGACAGTCACAACATGTAAAAAACATATAAATACGAGACCATAGACTCACATCACAAACTCAGACAGTCACAACATGTAAAAAACATATCCATCTGAGACCATAGACTCATCACAAACTCAGACAGTCACAACATGTAAAAAACATATAAATACGAGACCATGGACTCACATCACAAACTCAGACAGTCACAACATGTAAAAAACATATAAATACGAGACCATAGACTCACATCACAAACTCAGACAGTCACAACATGTAAAAAACATATAAATACGAGACCATAGACTCACATCACAAACTCAGAAAGTCACAACAAGTAAAAAAACATATAAATACGAGACCATAGACTCACATCACAAACTCAGACAGTCACAACATGTAAAAAACATATAAATACAGGAAACATGTATATAAATCGTCCATAATATAAATACGAGCACATAGATACACTCTGTCGAACATTCAATAAAAAACAAAAAAATGGAAAAAGTCTTAGTTTAAAGCCCACTCACCACGTCAAGGTGCTGTCCAAGAGTGGGGTCACAAGACAAAGACTCACATCACAAACTCAGACAGTCACAACATGTAAAAAACATATAAATACGAGAAAATAGACTCACATCACAAACTCAGACAGTCACAACATGTAAAAAACATATAGATACAGGAAACATGTCTCTGTAAATGAGAACATAAGTTATTTTTTTATATATTTTAAAACTATTTTTTTCTTTTTATATATTAAAATCAAAATACATAACATGAAAAGGAGAAAGGGATGACAATAAAAAATAATAATAGACAAAGCTAAACTCAACTTGCAAGTTAGTGATGGGCATACATTTACAAAAATTACAGAGGTCACTGATCGGATGTGCTGTTTAAGAAATTTATTATTCAACTATGACTTGTGCTCCGTTATGCAAGCTCCAAGTCTACAATTGAACAATGTCTTTAAACACTGAGTGCTTTGTGCCCAACTTGTGCTCCGTCATGCAAGCTCAAGTATTACACTGAACACTAAACTGTACAAATACAGATGTTATTGGCTGGAAGGTGGTTTGAGATATGCTGTACATGTTCCACTGATGAAGAGGCAACAATCATACTTTATATTTTTCTAAATATTATTTAAATTTAATTTAGGAGGGCAGAATTTAAATGTTATCTTCTGTTGTTGCTGTCTCAGTATTGCATGGTTAATTGACATGACCAGGGGTGAGATTTTGTTATTTACATATGGCATATGTTTGCACCTACACAATCAATAAAGTATCTATCTATCTATCTATCTATCTATCTTTCTATCTATTCTAATAATTTGGTTTCTATCTATCCCAATCATTTTGTTTACTGGTGATGAAAATGGATGAGTTTTGTAAATTTGTGTCTAACAGAGTCCTTGTGCAGGCTCTCTGTTGCACGTCTTGCCAGATGGTTCATCCTTATTTTGCAATATAAAGAGGATGCCATTTTCACCAGAAGATGAACATGATTGTCCTCAACAGTGGTTTCAAACATGTGGTTGTGCAGCTCCGGGAACAATGTCTTACCAGCACTGTATTCCAGCACTTGTGTGACAATGGCTGATGTTATACCATGTCCCTGGGGGAGTTTGCCGGAAGTTGTTCTCAAAATTCTCTGAAAGCAACGCTCCGACTCCCTGCACACAGCAACTATCCCGGCAGATGGTTTTACCAAACCTCCACGACTCTTCAACAGAATGAAGGGATGCACGGTGGTTGAGGTAAGAGCTTCAGCGCAAGGCATGCAGGTATGCCTTTCCTTGAGCTTTTTAACCACAAAGCCAGCAATGTAGTTGATTGCAGCATCCTTGTAATCGGACACAGCATCAACATTTGGGCAGTGCTGGTATTCATGGTCAGCATGCTCCTCAGGCTCCACAGGCTTCAGATCAAACCTGCGCGCGGTGTTCGCTGCAGCAGGTGTGACATCCATGATGGTGGTATTATCACGTAGGATAGGTGCTTTTAATGTACCTGTTCTTACCTGGGACTTCAAAAGAAGACGCTTGTAGGCCGCGCTGTAAACTGCCTTGACGTGGGATTGTTGTTGAATCCACCACGTGCTCTCAGAGAGAGAAGAACAGCTCGAGGTGATCTTGGCTCAGCTTGTAGGTGAGGAGGTAACGGCATGGTGCGTTTGGCTGGATGACCACTTCAAGGAAAATGTTCCATGCACTTACACAACTGGCAATAAAGCCAACTACACAAGTTTTCCTTGGGCCTAAATACACCAGCTTACCTTTGTTGTCTTTCAGTTCCAAGAGCAACCTTTGAGCCTTCGCAGGATTTCCTGCACCCGATTCCTTGTTGATGCCCTCATTGGGGACTTGGCGCCCCTTCCCCAATGGGTTCCTGCTTTCATTAAGGACATCGAAGGCGGCATCAATGGTTCTCAGGAACTTCACTGTCTCCTCGCACCCGCTGGGCTATTTGGAGATGCAGATCTGTGTTACGAGTATGAACGTCCATACACTGCTGAACACCTGAGCTGCAAGCTTCACCTTCATCTTTTGTTTCCACCGTACATGTGCCATTTTTAACTTGTTTCCAAGTCGTAATCCCTCATCTCTTGAAGTTTGTTCCAGCTCCTCTATATATTTCCACGGATTTCTCCATTGGAGTTCGGAGTAAACCTCCGTCAGCCAATGTATTTCTGAGCAGCTAACATATGGCAAACATCAAGCAGCACATGGACCAATTGTGTTGGATCAGCAGGATGTGCAAACGAGGATCTCATATTATTTACATCCAATGTTGCTCCCAGGGCTCTCAGCATAGCAAAGTGGCATGATGGGCCATCGCATGTCAACGACACTGTACGCACTCCGGTGGCATGGAGCCGATGGAGGCATTCACTGATGATGTTGGCACGCTCTACACCAGTCATTCCATCAATGAGGAAATATGCAACAGGGATCTTCCAGGAGTCGTTGATGGCAACAACCATGAGGACCAAGGCATCTTTGGCTGGTGGTAGACTGTCATCAACAGTGCCACAGCCAAGGTCCACATATCCATGGAATCTCCCAGCTGCATATTCCACGTGCTTTCGAATGGCCACTTCATCTAACATGAGAGCACACAAGGGTCTCCCTTTCCTTCCCTTTTCCTGTTCTCCCACACGTGACATGCAGAGCAGAAAATGTAAGGGCTATCAATAAAACCCCGGGATCTGCATGATTGGCTGTACCATGTCCGGATGGTGTCAGGGTGGGGCAGTACAAGGTCAAAAAACTTTACGCACAAAACTATAAGCTTTGGCCGAATAGAAGTGCAGAGTCATCGCGAATGAAACGCAGCTCCTCTGACACTTCGATCTTTTGCCTTGCACCCTTCTGGAGAGCAAGGTCTTATGGACTCCACTAAAGGAGTTCTCCAGCATCTCTGCACAGCCACTAGAAATGAGCAGTTTCTCCTTAAGGGAAGTGATGACCTGAGTTAAGCAGGAAACTTTTATCTTTAATTTCCTACTCTTCTGCTGCTCTAATCTAAGTTTTTTTCTAATTGATCCCAGTTTTTGTTCAGCCTGCCTTTTGAAAGATCTAGGAGATGCATTCACTGCATACATATGGTCAGCACTGGTTGATGCAGTGGCTTCAAAACATTTACCTGTACCTCAACAGCTTCATCAACAATACCTGCAGCCTCTTATTGGCTTCTGGAACAGTAACATTTACCTCATCGGCTACGTCAACAACATCTGCAACATCTAAAAGAGAGTTTGCAGTAATTGTGTTAAGTACGTTCACATTCCTTACCTCTGCCCTCAAACAATGCCTCTGCCCTGACCTCTGATGGTGCTGAGGTTGCTGAAGAGAGTGGGGACCGCATCTGGCTTAGTATGCCATTGATGGTGAAGCAGTCTGCTGTGAAATGGCAGGCACATAATCTACTATACACAGTTGGGACCCACGTCTTTGGGTTGATGTTCTTCAACCACTGGCGGAGCCTTTTCTTCTGGCAGCGGGAGGCTGTGGGGAAATTATGTTTATTACCTTCAAGGATATTTAAAAGTCATTTTAAAAAACATTTACTGTACTGTAGTAAAATATTATTATTGCTATTTCAAGTTAACGTGCCCAATAATCATCTTTTTATTTTAAATCTGCCTCCTCTAAAAAGACACCTGTCTCTTGTTGTGAAAGCACTTTGGGCTGCATTGTAATGTAATGAAAGTGCTGCTTAAATAAAGTTACGATATAAGGACAATTCTGCTGCATATGTACATTTTGCATGAGGTATATTTTCAAAATAGAAATAATTGTAAAATGAAATAGTCAGTGGAACAGAATTAAACAAATTCCATTCATATCTGAGTAGTAATACAACACTAAAATAAAGTTAAAAAAAAATGATTTGCCCTTTCCAACAAGTGATTGCATTCTGGTAATCCCCTAATAATGTGAAATGTTGTGCAGCATTTACTATTGAAATCTATAAAAAATAAAATGTTCTTTAATTATAATTAAGGGTTTAAAAAGTTAAATGTAATGTCTTTGTCAGATATATACACAACTATGAACCGTTTCAGAACAATAAGAGTAGTTTCCATACATAGTAGAGTAGTTTCCATAAATGCCTCGTTAAATCGGCTTGTATTTCTTCCAAAATGTTAGAAATAAACCATTTAAATTAATATGTACGCTCATACGATAATATGAATATAGGTTAGTGTTTATCAAAAATGTGTACATCACTTCAATCTAAAGTTTAAAACTGCATCGTTATCATATAATGGTAACTTACTATCATTAGCTAATGTTAGCTTACTGCGTGGTCGAATAAAGTTTTTATTTGACGATAAAGTATACTTTTTTATTTTTCTATTCATAATTAGTTTGACAAATTGCTCTTTCACATACCAGTGAAGGGAAATCTTGTAGTTCCGTTCGATTCGCGCAGTTGACAGCAACACAATTAGTCATTTTCGTATAGATTGATGACTATCTTATCAAAAAAGTGGTTGGCGGAAAGGAGCTTGTTAGCATGATCATCTATTTATAGAGAACAGATAGCCCCCCCCACCGCGGTCCCTTTAATCTTTCCTCGCACGTGTGCTGCTGTAGCTAGCTGTCAATCAAACTCAAAAACTTTCACCCTCACCTCCTGCTCACCCTACGTGGAGACTCCTAAGAAAACTCGTCAGAAAAGGTACATTTTAAAGTTTTGCATACAATATATTTATTCAAATATATATCTATAATGTTAAATACTGTGAAACATTACAGCTCTCCAGGAATATTAAGTATGCTACAATTGAATATCATGGACATGTACAGTTGATGATTGCTAGCTAGCTTAATCTTTTTTTCTTTATATTTTAGCCTGAAATTTAAAAAAAAAAGATGGAAAAAGCTGAGATGGGAACAACTTCAAAATTAATGAGTAAGTATTAGATAAGATAAGAATAACTTTATTGTTCTTTATTATTCTTGGTGGAAATTTGTCTTTGTCTTCCCACATACACACATAACATGTTGAACACGTAACAGTGGCACATACAAATACACATAAAGACAAGACAGAACAGTGCAAATGACATTTAGCAGCAAATAAGTTAAATAAATACTATAAATAGCAGATCTGCCGAACAGTGATAGGATCAGACTGTGTTCATGCCTGAATGTCAGGGAATGAAGAGTTATGGTTGGATTAGGAAAACAACATTTTGTATTGTCTGTGTGTGTCCCCTAACATGACAAATTATTAGACTTACATGTTTACTGAATTCCTACAAATACATATCAAATAAGGTTATGACTGTATGAGTAGGATATATTAGCGTTATTGGTCTATGTTAACAGTCTATTGGAAAACAACAACCAATAAGACCAAAAGTGTATGCTAGATATCTGTATTTATGTATAGTAATCTGTTTTTTTGTAATCTTTAGGACAACACATCTGGATAATCGGGGACAGCTACGTCCGCCGTGGAGAGGAGAGAGCCAGGAAGACCTGTGGCCCCAACCTTGGCCTGGAGGCCAGGGTCAGTTGGTTTGGCTGGGGCGGACTGAGATGGAAGACCCTCATCCCCTTCTTCTTGCGGTCCCTGAGAGGAAGAACATCCCCGGATGTCCTGCTCATCCACTGTGGCGGTAACGACCTCGGACGCCTGGAGGGAGTGGAGGTTGTTGCCGCCATGAAGCAGGACCTGCAGTACCTCCACCGGCAGTTCCCAGAGATGAGGATCGTCTTCTCCGACATCAATGAGAGACGCCGGTGGAGGACTGACAAACCGGGGAGGCTTAATCATGCCAGGAAATGGGTGAACAGTGTGATGAACACATTTGTTGGTGTGAAGCTTGGAGGCACCAGCGTAGGCATCATGGGATAAAGTTGCTGCTGGCATGGTTTATACCTAAAAGACGAGGTTCATTTCACCAATAGGGGAAATGACATTTTCTTAAAAACCATTTCTGCAGTCTCTTGAAAAGATAATCCAGAGTGGGTGAAACTGACACTTTCTGGGCCAATACGTTCAGCCTTCACCCACTCTGAATTGTAATTTCAACTGAGTTTACATCTGTAAGTAGAATATAAACCAGGTCATTAATCTTTATTCGATCATGCTCTTTTTTTGCATATTTTAAAATCAGTAATTAAAAGTAATTCGAACGTTGGTAGTCATTTGTGTTGTCACTGTTCATTAATTTCCCTGTTCTTCCTCTCATTCCTTTCCCTACTTCTTCTTTCCCCCTTCCACTCTTCCGCCCCAGCCAAACTGACTTGCTCTCTCCTCTCCACGTCCTTCTTAGCTGTCCCCCAAGAGTTAAAAAAACATATTTTTTTTGGATTTAAAAAAGAAAATGTGTGTGCAAAGCAAATAAAAGCTTTTTTATTGTAACACTTTTTGTTCAAATCCTTTTTCTTACACATGCAGCCACTTGGACACCATTTCATGATAACCAATGTACACACTGTTATACCTTATTTACTTTATTTAATCAAGGGACATACATGCAGTTCAATTAAAAAGAGATAGAACTTTATTGATCTGGGAACTTCATTAATATGCTCGGTTGCTCCAAATAACAAATAACAGCAACAACATAGTAGTCCTACATAGAAAAAAATGCAGTTCAATATTATTGCTTAAGAAACAGATTCCTTCCATTTAACTATTTACGAAAAATGCAATCAATAATTTATATAAAAATAAATGGTTACATATTGAACAGCAACGAAGTTGGAGTAGCCTACCAATATAATGAATACACCAACATTGTTAACTGTTAGACATAACTTAACAAGCAACTGCAAATTAAAAATGCTTGCCAACTAGAAATGGTTATATTACACTAACAATATTATAACAGGCAGCGTAGGACTCCCATAATCATTCAAGTAATCAATACGTCCGTGTATGTTACAGGCATTTCAATGATATGTGTGTTTGGGTGTTTTCCCCACCATGGCTAGCGCAAATGTCATAGTACATTAGAGATTATTAGAGCACATCAGCACAGCTGGAGGTGATTGTGAGGCTGGATGAGCAACTACTTTTTGTACATGATCCCGTAATGCACCCATCCTTTGCCTATGGATCTTTTGAATAAATGGATCAATATGGTGAATCGCAATGATCGCAAGCAGAGGAACGTGAGAGTTGAGCTCACGCGACTAACAGTTGAACCAGTCTACAAATCCCTCGGCGACTGTAAGTGTTAAAAGTCCACCAAAAAATGCTAAAAATCATCAACACGTCCTTCATGTTAAGTATGAGGAAAACCTCAGACACGAGGAGATTAATGGAGCCGTGCACTGAGCTTGAATTCATGGACCAATAGAAAGAAACACTGAGCCCTTTCGGAGACCGGGCCGAAAACCGAAACATTTGTTTCACTACGACTCTGTTCAGCTGCCCACGGCTGCCCACTCCCTCCTCCTCCCTCGAAAACCAACTGAAAGCCGTTAAAAGCCGTTGGGCTAATAAAACGCTTGAGGTGGCGTTTTGAAATGAAAAAACTTCAGTTTTATTAGTAAATGGTCTAAAGATAGGTATAAGCCTATGATTGATATCCAGAAAAAATTTGCGGAGACACAATCTTGTTCGCCGCTTGTATTGTGTGGACGGGGGAAATCTGCCTATAGGCTCATGGGAAAATAAGCTCCCATTCACAGCATGCAGTACCAATGGGTTGGCCACTAGTCCATGCTGGCTGCTCGGAGAAGGCACAATCCTGGGGGCCTGCCGCAGCGGACGTTGAGGGGGAGGAGACGTTGAGGGGAGGAGACATTGAGGGGCCACGGCCACATTGAGGGAGCTTGAGCAGACGCTCGCTGTCTGCTTGTCCGTCTCTTTCTCTCCACACATTCCTCCGCGAGTCCGCTGCAGCCGTTAGCTAGCGGTAGCCCACGCTCTTTATTAAATGTTACAGAGAGATGGCACGGGAGTATTATGACTTGCTATCTTTCTTGCTGCGTACCATCGACCTATTATAAGTTAGCATAGCTAGAACTGACTTGTTTAATTATTTGCATGAAGAACGCATTCTTACATCCGGTTTAGTGATATCAAAATAAGAGTCCTGCATGCAGCAGTAGCATAGGCCCTGGAATAATAACCGGATATAAGAAACATTTAGATAATTTTATGTTTAACCTATAGTATTAACCCGTTAAATATCTTCTTAAAGGTCAACAGGTTAACAATGGACATCCCTTCCTACTATGTTGATTGCTTTTGCTATCTTGTAACAGTTCATAAAGGACATAGATGATCCTGTGAGTGTTAAATTAGTGTTGTGTCTCCCAAGGGTCAGCAATGAGATCTATACTTACAAAAGCAAGTATATATGTATGTACAATGATTAATTATGCACTGTAAACAATGTGACATGTGCTAAAGAGAACTCCTGTACCTGTCTGTCTGTGTCAATGGTTGCAGGCCCAACTACCTATGAATTAAGTAAGAGTCAAAATAAGATATGGGGGAACTATGAAGGGGTCACTGTGACCCCAAGGTATGACCTTAACAGATGCAATGTGACCACATTCCAAGGCTTAAAAATATACCTCAATTAGACATAACTAAATGCTACAGGTGTGGCACACATTAAGTTACACCAATCACGACCTAACAACAGTCTTATTATTCAACAGAACAATGTAAAAATAACAACTACAAAAAATACATAGTAAACTATTAACAGAAAAGATAACTAATCAATAAAGTGTAGAACAATCAAAGAACACATATTGTCATATTTTACCTTATACTCTCTCTTATGTAGTCACCATACTTCACTATGGATGAGTCTATTTTAACAGCAACAAAGGACAAATGCACAATCTATTAAAACCATTAATATTGTTTATTTCACAAGCTGTAGTGTTTCAGAGCTGACCTAAAATGTGACTCAATAACAAAAGTATCTTAAAATAAAGATGTTTGAATTGTTAAATGATTAATTGCATTTTTTACAATATTTCAGACACACACTGCTGTAAGTAGACTATAGATGACACTTGTGAACCCTTACTGAAAAGATTTCCTTCCTGAACAAGGACGGGATTTTCCAGGCATATAACACTTTGGGGCTTTAACTGATCATGGATGCATGTATGCACAGCAAGCAGGCGATGCCTCCTGGGCATTAACTGTGGTGTTTAATATACGGTGTTAAGGTGCTGGAAAACAAACATTTAAATTAAAGAGGTCAAACTTATGTTTCCACAGTGTCTGCACTTGATTGTGACATTGCCAGACTGACACCGGCTGCCATTCTCCAGGCGAATTTGCATTTAAAACACGCCTTGCTGCATCGAATAATTCAATTAATATTACTAATAATTAATACACACATATTCAAGGTAAAGAACAGGATGGCTGTAACATGTATATTCTGTGGATACAATCCATAATAGCTATGGGTCGTCACTCTTCACAAGAAAGGGGTATTTAACCTTGTAGGTCAGCTTGATAAAATGTTCATTTCATAAATTTATTTGAGTCATTCCACCAATCCGGTACTGTGATCGTGAAGTTATCTATTCATTAAAATGAATTATTAGAATTGTTTTACCTAATGCATGTTGAAAACAATTTGAGTCTAAAATAAACTCTAATTTGTATATGTCCCCTTCAACCCAGTGCATTTTCAACCCTGTTACCCTAGTTTCTGTCACACCTTTATGGTATGTATTCCTTTAAGCTTATAAAAAATATATACTGTTTGTTTAACTATGTCTTAAATATTTATGGCAATCATAGAATATTGATTTTAGTTAAAAATATGAAGTAAACCACATCTTTGATCAAAAATGGTGTGACCAAGCTGGCACAAAAGAGGCCCATTCCCTGTATGCTACTGCTCCATGCAGGACTCTTATTTTGATATTGCTAAACTGGATGTAACAAGGACTCTTATTTTGGTATTACTACGGATGTAACAATGCCAACTGCCAAAGTCAGACTACAGCAGTAATTATAGGCTACGTTTAACATTATAATAGGTACCCTGCAAGAAGAATAAACCAGTCACAACACTCCCGTGCCATGTGTTTGTATTTAATTAACAGCGTGGGCTCCACTAGCTTAACATAGCGCTAGCATTAGCCTGCTTGAGGAGTGAATGTGAGAGACTGAGCGCCGTCCCCCTCAATGTGGTCTTAGGCTCCCCCCCCTCAATGTGCCGGCCCCCTCAATGTCTCCTCCCCCTCAACGTTGGCTGCGGGCCGCAGTCAGGGGCTTCTCCGTCCCCGGGGAGAGAAATCTGAGAGAAATGGCTCTCGCATGTAATAAAAAAATATATAAAACAATAAAGTAACGACCGTCACGTAGCCAAATGGAACGGCGTAAAAGTACCGTTCTTTCTTCAAATATTTACTCAAGTAAAAGTAAAAGTATGTTGCAATAAAACTACTCCTAAAATTACAATTTATTCAAAAAGTTACTCAAGTATTTGTAACGGAGTAAATGTAGCGCGTTACTACCCACCTCTGGACTTAGGCTATAGCAACTTTTTTTTTTTTACAGTAGGCTAACGCAAATAGTTACTTTCCCTGGTAACTAGTTACTTCTATTATAAAATAATTCAGTTACTAACTCAGTTACTTTTTGGAACAAGTAGTGAGTAACTATAACCAATTACTTTTTTTAAAGTAACGTTCCCAACACTGCAGATGAAGCAGCTAAGAAGAGAAACAGGATGGGGAAAAAAACATTAATTGACTCACAATAGTCTATGTGGTCGATCCCTGTGGGGAGAACAATAGCTGCCCATCTAGCCAATGACAAAGGCTAGGCCCAAACAAAGCTTTCCTTTTACATGTATGTAGCAGCCTGGAAGATCCTCTGCCATTTACTGACAGGGGGCCTGAAAGGAAGCCCAGGGGGTCCACACAGTAGGCAGCCATGCATTAACTCCTTATTCTCCTTGTGCTGCTTCCAATCAATCAACAGCGTTCAGCAGGTATAGGGTCCAGAGGGGACTTCATTGTGCTGTATGGAAATGCAACGGTAGAAATGTGCGTGGGTGTGCGGCAGTGGGAAGAGCAGGCGCCCATCTGGGGCTCTGGACTTTCGAGGCCACTCGGACCTGTCAACATGTGGATGTGGACACACACACGCACACACCAGTGTCAAATACACTGTATGTGGGAGGAAAGATGCTTTCCTCTAAAGGCCAGGACACACCGGCCCGATAATCGTCGTCGTAGAGTCGGGAGGGCTCAGAGACACAAATCTGTTTGGTGTGTGCCGTGAAATCGGTCGACGTTGATGTCGTCGGACTTCTTTTGAGCAATCGGCGGCGGGCAGTCTTTCAGTTGGAGCAATTTGATTTGTGGAGGGCTAGCGAATCAGTGAAGCCCGGAAGTGAGGCGGGTAGCACAAACAGCTAACAACAGTAAGCCATCGTTTTAATATGTTTGTTTGTTTCGTTCAGCGAGTATTCACATGCTTCAACCCTTGTTGACTGCTCGACACTCTCTGCTAAAAATGGTGCTCTTTATGGTCCATAAATATAAATACGTATTTCTATCTATGTTTATGGTCGAGAGAGCTGTCCCATCATTTCCGGCTTCCGTATTTTTTCGGGTCACAATACAGATTAGCGCCGCCTGCTGTTATGGAGCCATTACGTCCCGCGTAAGCGCAGAGCGTACGGAAAGGCAACAGTCGGTTTGGTGTGTTCATTGCACTTTTTCGGCCGCGACGGGAAGACTGGAGCTCCCTGAATCGGCAGTCACCATTTTCGGGTAGTCGGACTGGTGTGTCCTGGCCTTTAGAGCCTCTGCTAGAAGCAAATCATTAAATGCGTTATGCCTTTTCTATGTATTACTTGTATATTTGACCCCTGTCAAATGCCTGTAGTTCCCAGTACTTCCCTGGCAGCGCTAGTGATTTCCACGTGTCAATCATTTCTAAGAATATCAAGGCCTGATCTCTCGCCATCCAGAGGCATTTCTGTATTTTGGTATTGAATTATAGCTACATAATAATCTCCCTGTATGCAAATATCGGAGATAACTTGTGGGAAACAACATCACATTACCACAATACCACTTTCAAACTGTTAACTAATGTACCCTATTGTAAAGTGTTAACCATTCATCGCCAGTAAACCACAGATTTGACGTGTTTGCACCAAAGTAATGCTGTCAGTGTTCAGTTGTTTAGACCCAACTCTCAAGTCACATTAGAGTGGTTTCTTTTATAAAGGCAGATAGGAAGGATGCAATTTGGTGTCATTCAAACAGGCCATGTACATTTCCAGTATGTTCACTTCCTGAATGTGTCGTGGTTCTTGCTCTAGTCTACACATTGTATCACAGTTCTCTACAACAGCAATTCACACAGACATCACATTGAGTCTATTCTTCAACCTTAATCCAGGAACAGGGATAACAAAACAGAAAGAACATGCAATAAATTATTTAATTAAAAGGAATAAATAGGTCTATATATATATAAAATAAAAAAGAGCTTTATAAGGTCATATGCCTAGCCATGTAGCTAAAGCATCTGTTTAATCAAATCACAATCAAGTCCTGTTGACCAACTTCATTGTTTTTTCAAACATAAATAGTCAGTGTTGTTTTGTCTGGTTTCATAATTAAAGCTGTGCATACCTGATTGATAGTATAGTAGCTAAACTAGTTAAGAGTTGAGAATACCCTCATATTAATTTATGATATTAATTGTGTGGGATTCTGTCCATAGAAAAGTCAAACTTAGAGAACAAGCTGACATTAGATTAGAGTCAGCAGTTAGATGCTGACTCTTATCTGATTCCAAAGTAAATGGAAAGTAAGTAAACAAACGTAGCCAAGAGCTCTGTAAACTGCTATCTAAACACAGAGAATGTAAATGAGGCCCAACGTAGCATCGAAAAACGCGCCGACTTGCTTACTACACCTTTATATCTATTTTGCTGGTTCAGTGGCAGACAGTATATATTTACATTTTAGCCTACATTTTTAATGGCGTTTGTCTCAGTGTCTCTCCAACCTCTACCTATACACTGGTAAACGTCTTGTCTTTTGTGCTACACATTCTCTTGGTCACTGATAAGCTAAAAAAAAAACAATTCAACGATATCATCTCAAGATTATACTGTATTATGATTATATGAGTGTCTGTTGTCTGGCGGGTGTTTGAGGAGACAACTTTATGAAAGAGTAGAATGAGTCATTAGCATGTGGCTGATAATAACAGGGATGACGGGCAGAACAAGATAATGTAATCCTAATGAAAGATAAAGAGGGTCTCCCTGATGCATTTCTCATATGCACTCCTCTTGCCCTGGGACTTTAAAGCAGGGAGTGAAATTGAGTGGGCGTAATAAGTCTTTGGATCAGTTTTTTCTCATTGTCTGTGTGCTCTGAGCTGGTTGGTTTCTGTGCACACTGCATGTGCAGCAGGGTTTCTCAAGTGTATTTCAGTATTGTGTTGTAGAGTCATACAGTCAAGTTGACTGACATGTGGACAAGGGTCACTCAAACCCTTTTAGGTTAAAGGCCTACTTCACAGGTGGAAAAATTAAGGTGTATTGAACTCTGAGATCCTATGTAGTATAAATATGCAACAATTTTAGAAATCGGTTCATCCTAGCCTGAGAAAAGGCAGAAAGAGTGTTTTATTGTCTCACTGTTTCAAGACTGAGGGAAGAAAAACTTAATTCATTATATTATAATAGTGATTTTATAATTATAGAACTGTTTGGGTGAAGTATTCCTTTAATATATAAATTATGTGGACTGATAAAAGCACTTTTATTGTGTGATTGTTTTCAATTCAAAATGATTATTGATTAATGTTATGACGAGTAGGAAAATCTTAAAGGTTTGGGGTGTTGGATGAATGCATGTATTTGCCAGTCAGCCGTTTATTTATTTAATTACTGCCATGTTGTGGTTGCCTTTTGCGAGGGACTTTCGAAAGATGTGTTTTAAGATGACGCTGTGCTTTGATCCTAGTTTGTTGTATCGTGTAATGTAACAAGAAAAATACCGTAACACAATTGACCTTATGTAAGGGGAAGAGTTTGTTCGGAAACATGGTGCATGTTTTGATAATGTTACATACTGTACATTGCAAACAGAAATTATGCTAATCAAAAAGTTAGAGTTGGTAATAAGTGTATAATCATACATATGCTTCCAAATAAACTGATGAGTAATGTCATTGAAATCACAACTATTAATTAATATAGCTATTCTATATTCTTCTTTATACCTCTTTTATTTCTTAATATGCACCAGTTTAGGCTCTGTGATAAATTACATGTTTGTGGATATGCAATAGGTTTCATTTTATGTTTTTGCCTGGCTTTGTTTGATTGGCTTTGCATTTGTGAGTGTGTGTGTGTGCGTGTTGTGACATTGTATGTTTTTGATGTGCATTGAACATCTTATCACCAACTCCTTTGAAAAAGTCTGTGTGTGCGTGTGTGTTGTTTGTCTGGGATGGAAGCTCGGCCTGTAATGATATAAGAAGGGAAGATGCTGCTGACCAGTGGCTATTATCAATGCATCTCAGTTTGTGTATGTGTGTGTGTGCATGTGTGTGTGCACGCATGTCGGTTCGTGCCTTTCTTTGCGGGAACTGACCAGGGGAGGTGAGAGGTGAAAGTGACAGGGAGACAGAGGTCGCAGCTGTGTGTGTGTGTGTGTGTTTGTGTGTGTGTGTGTGTGTGCGTGTAGAGAGACAGAGGGCAGACGTTGGCCTGGTATGTCTCCCCGTTTGGCATAATAAAGACCATGTGGAGTAAGACAAACTGTGACCGCTGTGCTCGGCGGAGGATGAAAATCCATTATACACAAAGAGGCTACACACACACACACACACACACACACACACAGACACAAACACACGCACACACACACTCAATTTCATAGATAATGAAAAAAAGAATAGATAGTGAGAACATGAAGAGGAGTGAGAGAGAGGGGGAGGAAGAGGACGTGTCTGAAAAGCTGGCTCATTTATAATGCATATGCCAAGCTCGGGCTTTGAACAACAAACCCAGTTCCCTCTCTCTCTCTCCCCTCCTCCCCTCAGCAGTGAAGGGGAAAACCCACAGCCTGCTCAGACAAGCAGGGACATGCTGGAGGAGAAGGTTTACCCATTGTGGAGCACACTCACTAGCTAATAACAGCTTCCCAATAGATGGAGTGTGAGATTTTTGCTAATTCATTTTTTATGCTGTGTTTGAGCATGCATACAAGTTACCATTATACTGAATGTGCACCCCACCTTTAACCCCGAGTGGTATTCCTAATACCAAACTCCCGAGATCCAAAGTGATATTGTCACTTTTTATTCAACACTGATGGTTAGCTTACCAGGCTAAAGCAATGCAGCTACACTGCCCATTACTGTGAGAAGTTAATTTACGTGCATGGCCTCAAGGTGGTTGATTGGCACAGTCAGAGACTTTCTAAATTTAATTTGAAAATAGCTAAACAACACTTGATCTTGTCGCTTCTTAGCAATTATTTTATTCAATAAAATGTGTTTGCTGGTAGTAGAAATGATGGCTAGTCAAAAACTTCAAGAAGCAAATACTAGGTAACGAGTTTATTATGGCACCACCATATCCTGGCTCACTTTCACTTTGTTTTTTTAAATTTGGAAAACCTGTTTAAATGGGTGATATACATCAAGTAATGGCTAGTTTAGTGACAAGCAAGGTGCACCACATTAATAAAATATAGATATGCACTCTGCAAGGGCATGGATTCTCCCTCCCCTGTTTGTATAGTAAGGTAGTGTGTGTGTGTGTGTGTGTGTGTGTGTGTGTGTGTGTGTGTGTGTGTGTGTGTGTGTGTGTGTGTGTGTGTGTGTGTGTGTGTGTGTGTGTGTGTCTAGATGGAGGTCCATGACATGTAGGTCAAAGTGTGGAAGATGCCAGACATGTTTTGCTCTTAACACTGACTGTGTGCTGCCAGACAGGTTTGTCTGCAGATGAATGGTCAGCAGCACTGAGCTTTTTAAATGTGCTGTATACCAGGGATGGATGAGAGTTGTCATCTCCTTACTCTGCATGTACCCATACAGAGGTAATACACACTTTTCTCACAGAACAGAATAAACTTGTATATCTATATATATGTGTTTGTCCTCACTGACTGTGGCACTCTGACATACTGTACATCAATGTATCACAAGCACCTATTTTATTCACTCTAAATATGTAAATTTTTCTCAGGTGGGTCTAGTGAATTGTGGTACACCTCGACAGCTATTCAGATCACACAAATTCAGAAACACGAATTGCATCTACAATGATCAGTCGAGTGCTTCGGTTTTGCTGAAGAAAAGTGCAAGCTGTTTCAAAAAGAAGAGAACAATGCAAAACAAACCTCTTCTGGATGTAAAAACCTTTTATGATCAGAATCCATAAAAAAGCAAGAATAAAAAGCTTTCCTGTAAAGGTAAGGATTAACCTGATTAACTTTGGTGTTTGTTCTCTGTATTACAACATGCCAAGGCACAATGCTGACGGCACTATTTTAGAAATACTAATGTCAAAGGCCTAACAGGGCAAAACGAACTTGCAAAGATTGTGAACATTGCTTATAGACTAACCCTGCATTCCAATAATATATTTAGTATGCCAGAAAAAGATTTAGGATGTCCAAATACATGCACGTCAATTGTAGTATGCTGAAAATACATAAATGCCCCACTAACTCCAATAGCATTTTGGAGTATTCTTGACATTTCTCGACGTAATGGAAAAAAACTTCCTTATCTGATTTTTTTCCCCTCCTGTGGCCCTAAAACTCTTCTGTACTTTAGTATGTAATGTAGTAAAAAGAAAAAGTATGTGATTTGGAATGCAGGGTATGATACAACCTAACGGTGCTACTTAATTAATTACCCTGTTCCTGTTGTACTGTTTTCTTTTTAATAATTATTATGCACTTGCCAAAGTAGCCCTGCAATTTCATTGGATACCTGTTATGCAATGACAATAAAGATTCTATTCTATTCTACGAGGAACTTTTAAATATTTCTGAAACAGTCAAACTTTTCCTCTGATGATCATAAATTACATGTAACAGCAAACGAGACCGTCAGTGCAAAGAATGCTATTTGTATAAAAAAAAATAAGATATTTTTTTGGGCATTTTTATGCTTTATTGATAGTGTAGAGACAGAATTGAAATGGGGCAGAGAGGGGAGTGACATGCAGAGAACGACCGCGGGCTGGAATCGAACCCGGTTCCCCTGCTGGCCGAGGCCCATGGGGGGGACGCCCTACCAACTGAGCTAAGGGCGCCCCCTATACAGTTTTTCTTAATGCCTTTGTCATGGGTACGCTCACCCAGGAACAACAGCTGGCGTGGTAAACACACTACCACTGTTGTTCAAAGGTGGCGCAATAATTAACACAAACTGAAAGTAACTCGGACCGAAACTGAGTGTGTTTTAGAGGCAGTGCTACTTAGCTTAAGCTAGCTAATCGTTTTGGGTGAAAAAAATAACACACATGCAATGCACATGGAGCACTTTTACAATTTTGATGCGCTTCCTCATGAATTCTAACCAAATTATCTGTTTTATCAGTATTAATAGGGCACTATGGTAAAACTCCAGACAGTCCGACAGTACATATGACCTGACATCATTGATAATAAGTATCACCCCTCAATTGATCCTCGAGTATAAATAAAGGCTTAATGAACAAAATAAATAAATACACATCTGGGTTTACAGTATATAGAAGGTTCAACACATGCATCCTGTGTCAGCTTTATAGATCTATATAAAAGAGAGAAAAGCTCTATTAGACGATACAGTGTGTGGACCAAATGCTAGGGGGGAAGAGAAGCTTTCTTACCGTGGTGGAATGTTGGCTCTCCATTTTGTGCCGCGTGGTTAATGGCAGCCATTACTTCAAGGTTTTAATGACTCATCAGTGAGGGAGGAAAAAAAGATGATCTTCTATGAAGCCCTTCAAATCAATTTGAGATTAGATTAAAATCTGATGCAGCCTTTTCTCAACATGTCATTTATCTGATGTAACAATACACTCCCAAATCTGTAGTATAGAATATCTTAAAATGTAACATTGTGTCACACTTACTTTTTTAATTACAGGTGGAAAATAGCAGTTTGCTAAAACCTGGTACAATTTTTTATTTTTTTATTAACCTTTATGTATACAGGTAAGACCCAGGGTCTCATTTACAAGAGAGACCTGTTCAGGTAGGCATCAGCAGCAACACAAAGTTACAGACTAACTAAACATACAGGAGACACAACACAGAACACAAACGGTAAAATACAATGCATCTCTCCTTGCTCTAAACAAGGTTAATGTTTCTTTTGTACATTGTCCCTGTTCAAATAAAGTTACATTACACTTTTATCCGAAATTAGTAAAAGAATCAAGCAGCAAAAATGCTACTTTATGACAGCAAAGCGAGTCAGGCCTATACAGTGTATGGCTTTTATATCTTCCTCTGGCTTAGTAGCAGAGGCCTTCTTTTTAGTGAATCCTTTGACCACTGGAAGCAGTATATGCAAACTCCATCTGTTGTGCATTTGGCTAAAAAACACTTGTCAGCTCTTTTCCGTGGTGGTAAGATTGCTTCCTAATAATATGGTTTATAGGGCCAGTTTTTCTGTGGGCCCGTGTTGGATGTTTCCATTTGAAACGTATCATTAGAGCCTGCTCTCTCTCTCTACATTTACTATCTTGCAACAAAAGCATGTGTTTAAACGTCAGTGTTTCCAAATGGACCACATGACATGAGGGAAGGAGATGGGGGGAGGGGAGGACAGGCAGAGTTCTTCTGTTATGACTGACAGGAGAGCATTATAAGTGATGCCAGCTAGTTTAACACACACACAGTCAGCTTTGGATAAATCAGCATATTACAGTTCCAATTTAATCAGGGCGTATAACCCAGTTTTTGACTAATATGATGTTCAAATACATTTAGAGGGCAGGTGTCATAGCTGACATTTGACTATTAGATTCAGTGTATTATTATAGCATCAAGCGATATGGATTTTGAAGGTCCACACAGATCTTTAACAGGATATATAGGTCAATTGAGTTCAATGTATTTACACTGCACTTCTGTGCTTGTTGCTTCTTCAACACGATTAAGGACAAACACATCCCAACTATTATTATTGCAGTTCAGTTGCTGAAAAGTCTGCTTTCTGTTAGTGTCAAAGGCTATGAGTGGGGCATTGTTGCTCTTGTATGCCAGGCCTGATATGGTTTGTCTGCTTACAGAATCAGTGTGTACCTATTCAGGTTTCCACCTTGAAGATTTTATTGTCATTTATGCATTACAGGATTGCACAATTTTTTTTCAGGGCCCAAGGTCCTGGAAATCAGCTGGTAATTCTGCTGTGGAATCTGCCCTGACACAGGTTGGCTGTGTGTCAATTAGTGAAACAATTAGCCCATTAATGGATTACCCCACACACACACTACAATGATCTGCATCTGTTAACATAGTTCAACCAAAAAATATGTTTTCCTACATTTTGAGGAACTCCTGCTATCCTCCATCTCATTTGTGATTATAAACGTGATATGTTAAGGTCTCGAACTGTTGACCAGAACGAAAAGAAACCAATTTGTGACAAATCGTGAAAAAGATTTCCTGAAATTTAATGGAATTACATGTTTTTAATTGTGCTTTAGTGGTGCCTAATACCAAATAAATGTGTTATTAATCAATAACCATAAGGACACTACCTCACAAAATACCTAGGGCCTTTGAGCCTTGCCAAATTATATTTAGTTTAAAGAAGAAAAAAAGACATTTCTACAATGCAGACGAAGGTTGCTTTGAAATACAGTATACCATGCAGTCAATATCTGATCCAACAAAGGCCAGATAGGAATCTGAGCAAATGTGTGCTCTGACAAAAAAAGCATTCATTGCTACTGATAATCTTTTCAAGTGAGCAATTCATTAATTAGTCTGTAGTTTCTTAAAAAAAGGTCTTAATAGCCTAAAGTGTGTCTTTTTTGAGCAGCAAAACACAAAGACAGTCAGTATACAATGACAGAAAACCCATTTGCTTGAACCAGTGAATGTTTGACATGTGTGAAGCAGCCATTGTTACCAACCAACTAACTAAATGCCTGACATCATGGCAATCAAACACCACATCTTTCAAAGAACTTGATGAGTATCTTGATGAAGCCATTCCCTTGTACATCATCACCACCCAGAAGCAGAAGATTACTATCTTTGTAGCAGGCAGGCTGTATAAGAATAGGTTCATACAGCACTTCTAATTAGTGATAAGGCAGGCCAAGTCCCCCTCTGTCTGACCGACACAGCCTACATTCAATAATTAGGCCACTGTGATAATCCTGCCGCATCCGAGCTCTTTAAGAAGCAGAGAGAGAGAGAGAGAGAGGGGTCAAATGTTCACAAAACTATTCCACGTAAACAGAATGTCGGCATCAGCACAACTCAAACACACACGCACACACACAGGGCAGGAAGGAGAAGCACACACCTCCTGAATGTACCTCTTTTATTGGACGTATATAGAAATACTTAAAAAAACATGAAGTAGCACCATTACTTACTTTTTTTAGAATCATGTATAACTTTAAATGTCAGAAAAATAAAACTCTTGATTCATTTTCAAATCTTATCTCAGCAAATATAATATTAGTATTTCGACCATGAGGTTAAAAGGCCTGTTATCATAAAATAAAATATACTTTGTTCCTTAAACTTTTGCTCAATAAAGTACATTTACGCTCAAGTAACTTCACCTACATATAGATAATAAACAAGTGGTAAACAAATGTATTAAAATAGAAATACTAAAACTATAGTGGTGCAACAGAAGCCTGTAATCCCCACCAGAATCTAATTCATACAAATATTTTTAAGAAAGCATAAATGGTTTCTTTGTGTTCAACGTAGTAAGTTTTGTACATTTCAATGTTTCATAATAATATAGAATAAAATATGCTTTATATTACTGAATAAAAATATGCTGGGTGAAGCAGATTTAAAAGACATTTTTGCTGAACTTATAAAAAACTCCATCCCCAACAGAATACTGTCAAATGCAATACATATTTTGTGGACTCTGATTCCTCCCACAGTCACGTGATATTAAAATAATACAGTGATCACTGCCGTAAGGCCATACTAAAAAATAAACAATATTTCAACCCAACTACAAAAAAGTTCACAGAACTTAAATTAAAAATATCTGTAAACATCTTTGCAATAAGAAATATAATCTTTCAAGTCAGCAAAGAATAAAATACTTCAATCTGTATTGTCATTTCAAATGTTCAACTTGTGGAAATTGATTCTATACAAGTATATGTAGGATATGTTGTTGCTCTCCCTCATGTTGTGTCTGGAGCTGCAGTATCTTTGTACATAGTCAATAGTCCTGTTTGGCTGAAGTGTCCATGTTTCCAGCCATGGCCTCTACTCTTTACTACATTCCATCAGTAAAACTAGAAGGCTCAGCCAGCTAACAGTCTAGACTTCTTTAACCTACGTACCTCCGTCACTGTGTCACTTCATAAATATGAGGTACGATTTAATAGAACTATTGGTTACTATGCTGTAATATTTAAAACATGCACTAAGATGTTGAAAATATTTCCCCAAGCTACAGAATATGATAAACAAGCCCAAAGAGGGGCTTGTGTCCCTTCTTGTGGGTACTGCAGCCTCTTGCATACATATGTATCTCTATGTACACTTCAAAAACTGATGATTTGGTGAGCTCCAATTAAAGCTGTATGGAGAGTCTGCTGTCGCTATTGGAGCCATCAAAAGAGTTTCACACTTTTTATGAAAATATACGTATAGCCTGAGTGACGCCAGTGTGGCAGACGGGGCATTTGGGCTCGCTCCTGCCACAGATCCGATTGGCACATTCCATACAGAAGAGGTTGTGTCCACAGGGGACCAGGGCTGCGATGACCTCGCTCTCAAAGCACACAGAGCAGTCACGGCTGCCTTTACGACTGGTGACGGAGGAAGTGGAGGAGGAGGAGGAGGAGGAGGAGGAAGAGCCCGATGAGTCGCATGGAACCCCAGGCAGGTGAGGGCCTGGCAGGGAGAAACCATTGAAACCCAGCGGACCTCCTCCTGGGTCACTGCGCACCCTTTGGGATAACGCATGCTCACTGGGGCCTCCACTATGGCTCTGAAGCGGGGGAGACAGTCTGGTCGGTGGGGAGCAACCGTTAGCCCTGCGCTGGCTCACTGCTATCCCGTTGGCATTAGTGTTGGTGGGGAACATGGCTGTGGTAGAGGTGGGCGAAGCGCTCATGCGACTGTCGTACTGGGACCACAGGAGGCCCGGTGGGGGCGGCTTGGAGTCGAACCCTGGCGAGGATTCAAAGGTTAGTTCAGTGCAGTCGGGTGAGATCACTTCGCTAGCGTAAACGAAGCTGTTGCCATTGGTGTTGATGTTGATGTTGTTGTTATTGTTGTTGTTGTTATTGGTGTAGCTGAGAGCGGGGCTGGGCGGGCTGTAGTCAGCCATGCGAGAGCCGCTGGTCCCGAAGCAGGAATCTGTGGAGGCGCTGCCCAGGGAGGAGGACGAGTCGTTGCGGTAGTTGGAGAAAGGTTTGCGGGCCGAGGCGGGGGTCATCCCCGCACTGGGCTTTGACCACAGGGAGTGTCCGTGCAGGTCAAAGCCCACGTCTGTCCCGTTGGCGTGGAAGTCGTTTTCATCCTGCAGCTCGATGAGGCCGCCTGTCCTGACCGCGATGTGGGCTTCTATCTCTTCACGTGCTCGGTCCACGTTCTCCGGCATCCCCGTCACCTCAAACACCGGCTCTTTGTCTCGGCTGGGCGTCACGATGTAGGTGTGGGTCTGCTGCTGGATGCGCTTGATGGTGGCTCCCTTGGGGCCCACGACCAGCCCGACCACGCGGTAAGGCACCCGCACCTGGATGGTGGTCTGTCCGGGCAGGTTGGGCGGTCCAGGGACCGGGGTGGAGCTGCTGCTGCTGCCACTGCTGCTGCCGTTCACACTGGTGTTCTTGTTCCTGGAGGCTCGGATCATGGAGAAGTGCTCTGCGGCAGAGATGATCTCCCTCCTGGCCATAGCCACGTCCTCCCTACGGCCCGTCACCACAAACACAGGCTCCTCCCCTCGCACTGGGGTCTTGATGTATGTGTTGGTCTTGGCTCGCAGCGCTTTGATCTTGCAACCTGGAGGAGTGGACGCAAAGAGGCAGAAATGAGATCAGGTTCTAAAACAGCTGGCTTCTTATCTTCAATATACACCGTGTGCAAAAATTTTAGGCAAGTTGTATTTTTGAGGATTAATTTTATTATTGAACAACTGCAGTGCTCTCTGTCAATCCAAAATGTTAAAGAACCTAAACCTGAATGTTTACGAAAGTAAAAGTGAGGTTTTGTCTTTCTTACGAGAATATATATATGTTTAGCTATTATTAGGCAACTATTAGTATGCAGAATTATTCTGCAACTAAATAAAAAAACGAAATTTTCCCATCTCACTTGTTTATTTTCATCTGTTAAAGTGAGAATAATAAAACAACTCAATTTACAAATAAAAATGTATGACATGTCAACAAAAAAAATCAGTGACCAATATAGCCACCCTTCTTTTCAATAACTGTCACAAGCCTTCCATTCATGGAGTCTGTCAGTTTCTTGATCTGTCGACGATCAACTTTTTGTGCAGCAGCAACCACAGCCTCCCAGACACTGTTCCGAGAGGTGTACTGATTTCCTTCACTGTAAATATCCCATTTAAGCAGGGCCCACAGGTTCTCAATAGGGTTTAAGTCAGGTGAGGAAGGGGGTCATGTCATTATTTTTTCATCCTTAAGGCCTTTACTGGCTAGCCATGCAATTGAGTACTTCGATGCATGTGATGGAGCATTGTCCTGCATAAAAATCATGGTCTTCCTGAAAGATGCAGACTTTTTCCTGTACCACTGTTTGAAGAAAGTATCTTCTAGAAACTGGCAGTAGGTTTGGGAGTTGATTTTAAGGCCATCTTCAACCTGAAAAGGTCCAACTAGCTTTTTTTTTTTTTTTTTTTTTACGATATTGTTTTGGCATTTTTATGCTTTATTGACAGTGTAGAGACAGAGTTGAAATGGGGCAGAGAGGGGAGTGAAATGCAGAGAACGACCGTGGACTGGAATCGAACCCGGGTCCGCTGCTGGCCGAGGTCCATGGGGGGGACGCCCTACCAACTGAGCTAAGGGCGCCCCCTACTAGCTCATCTTTAAAGGCAACTATTAGTATCTTTAAAGATGAGCAGGGGGGCGCGCCCCACAGTTTGATAACCACTGTCATAAGGGGTAGAATTTTGACTGGGTTTTTTGAACACATGTTTTCAGAACGGTGGAGGTGGAGACAAAGAGAGGGTTGTTTTTCTCAGATCTTTGGAGTCTGTAGACACAACCATATTAATGTTGAAAAACCATGAAAAGGTGCAATTTGCATACAAAGTGACCTTAAAATCACTACTAATAGACTATGCAAAACAGCTGCTGTATGTTTATTATTATCTCGCAAAATGCCATTTGCCTCAGAAATTGGATGACACCACCGATTTGAAGAATAACAAATTCAAACCACAGGCTGCGCACATACAGCGGCACAGCAATAATTCACTGAAGAAAACTACTGACTTGTGAATCTGTTCTTTAACTACAATATAGTAAATGCACATCTGCAGCGGATGTTGTTTGACTTGCGATTCTTATTTTACACTAGACTGGCATCGTAGTGAGAGGGGAAAAGCCACTTAATCACTTCATAGCCTGCCAGCAGTTCCATTCCAACACATACATCACTTTATGATCAAAATAGGGTTGCTTGAGGAAACAAAGAATGACATAAGTAGAAGGGCAGAGCCAGCTGAGAGGAACAGGGTGATGTAACCAGCAATGTAGAAGATGGTTGAGCCACCTTAAGTCCATTTACACAGACAGTAGTCCTTGTTAGCATATGTTAAATGGGGATAAGGTGCATTGTATGATGTTGACTGCCTTTAAATAATCCCAGGAATCCAAAAGAAAATCTAGGTTAATTAACTCCCCCACTAATAACCTGACATAACCAAACAAAGGAAGGCCTCTGATGTAAACACATGTATTTCACGTAGGTCCCACTATTATTTCCATGTTAAGGTGGGAGCTGGTGGTTCCTTAACAGCTCCTTTGTTTTTCTGGTAACAACAACAGGAGCAGCAGCAGCAGTATTGCAGGCAGCGAGAAGCAGGTTCCGCATATGTAACCAAGCACGAGTGCCGCCCTGCAGCCCTCCAGACTGGAAGAGACTGTGTGTGAGCAACGCCTGTGCAGCTATGGGCGTCCTGTCTGTGGCTGTAGGTAACACGGCCCCACCATCCGTCCTTGTTAACAAAGGAGCCACATGTCTGGGGGTTGTTGAGAGCCGGCGGTGTTGCCTCTGAGCTCTGTAATAGTTAGGTGACCTACATGTTCTAATTGACCAGATCATGACCGAATAAACTGTCATGCCAGCGGTCATCTCCCCCAATCCAGTTCACTGAGCTTTCGATAATGGAACTTGCCTAGAAAATAATTACATGGTTTGAGGTTCTCTTCAATTCTGCATTGACAGACATATCCCAACAGGCAATGTTTTCACTTAAATGTCAACTATAAGACTGGGTCACGATAATAAACGAGTATGTGATAGTGTAATGGCATTCTATTCCTCCCACACAGTATAATAAAGAGGGACGTGCTCCTGGCTGAAGTAAAGTAGCATAGGGTACTAAATGCATGGCCACCTGCACAACATGAACACATCAAATCAATCCTCAAGCTGCCAACAAGACACAGTGAAATAGGCTACACACCCTGTCGGCCCACGATCTCGGCCACATGTTCGGAGCTGGGCACGGGGACACACTCGGTCATGTTGACGCTCCTCTTGCGGGGCTCTTGGCTGTCATCGTCTTCGTCGAACAGCGGGCTCTCATCGTTGTCCAAGCCGAGCAGGGAGAAGTGATCCAGGGCGATCTGCAGGGAGAGCTGCTCCTCCAGCGCATCGCCCTGCTGGACGCCGCTGTCTGCGTACAGCGAGCTGGGCATTTTGGTCACTTGGCAGAGGCGGTAGTATAACGATAGCCTAATTTGTTTTGCAAAAAATAAAATAGGGTCAAAATTAGTGATCCTGTTTGAGGCTACTGTGTCAGTGCTAATAGCCTAAATCAGTGCGGCTGAGGAGAGGAGGTGGGGCGGGGAGGGGGAGAGGAAAAACAGTACAAGGAGCGACACAAAAAACATCCACCTCCTTTGTTTGTCCCGATAGAAACTATATCAGACGTCCCGGGTTCAAAGGCGTTTGCCGAGCCGGCCTTTCCTTCTGCCTGCACGGGGGGGAACACGCGTTACGTCCAGCGCCAGCGGTGGAGAGACAGAGAGATAGAAACAGCTGATATATATTCCTCACAGACAGACAAAAGGCTCCGTGACCCGGCTGGCTTCCCCTTAGGTGCTCTCTGTTGCTTCTGTCTGTGCGTCTCTATCGCTCTCATAGCCAGACACATACAGGGAGAGATGTGCGAGGTGACGTCACCGCCATGGCAGGGGGCAGGGGGGACGATGCGGTGCCGCGAGCTCGTTTGCATAGCCGACAGCTGATTGGCTAGTCGGGCGTGGAGTGGGAGGAGACCGCTTCTTTGTTGTCAGTCTTTTTTTTCTTTGTCTCACTCTTTCTGTTTACTCATTCACTTTATAGTTAGAAGATGATTATTAGCATGACATATAGCCTACAGTATTAGGATATGTAGTGCCACAACAATGAATATTAAGAAGAATATTCAACTAAATAACTCAAGAGGCCTAATGTTTATAAAGCACTATCTTTAGGCTACATCTTTTGTTCTCCTTCCAAGGCCTGCCTACAATCTCTTCTGTCTGAAAGTCTTCTTCTCTGTTTTTCTGGAATAGAGAATGTTTCAATATATATATTTTAAGATTCACAATTTTAATGAAAGAGAAAAATAAATAAATGGTTTGTTAGTGTTTTAGTTCCAAAGAAGGTTTACTGCAGGTTTACTGCTTTGAAGAACAATAGCCTACAAGCCTAGCCAACAATAGGCTACAGTTGACAAGAAGCTTAATGTCAGAGAGAATTAATTAACATGATTATTAACATGTTAGAAATATGTAACTCGGCTCAGAAACAGTTGATCTGCTACAACAAATAGCCCAAATCCTAAAACGGTCTATTGGATATCTGTTATAGTAGATATATTGCAGTTTCTTCATGTTAGACCTCTGTGCTCTTATTTGTGTGCACTACAGTGTATAGATGCATATAAGGGATTCCTTATTCCGTTAATTATTAAGCCTTGTGTAACGAATTGGCTAACAAGTTTACATCATATGTTATGTCCTACAGTGACCACATACTTTGGCCTAGGAAAAGTCAGATTATTAAGAGATTTAGATTATACAAGCTCCTCTTAAATAATAGTCAACATTCATTGAGCAAATTTGAAATGAAAAAACTCAATATTCAATTTGTAAGTTAAAATGCAGTGAAATAACAATACAAATGAATATGTTGACTTAATAAATAATGGCTACAGAAAAAAGTATATGGGCTCATGTGATGAGAAGATTCAAACCTATTGCCAGCCTGAATTAGCTTAAGTTATGCTCTTGGACATCAGCTGCGTTCTTTGTTTTGGAACTATGTGAAGCTGCATCGCCCCTTTTTCAAAAATAAAATGGAATTAACCAACCATTTATTTTTCCTCCAGAAAATGTAATGTTTTCACTGTGTGACAATACAGTATTTTCCAGTCTTGTGTGTCAGTGGTTTCTCAACGGTGACTTTTACAATGTGTCACGTGTAGTTGCCATATATCTAAAGTATTCTCAAGTTTAAACTGTGTGTTATTTTTAAAGATAAATTCACAATAGTTATCATATTGATTTGGTAAGTGGTTGCTATTGTATGTGGTGAAAAAGCTTCCAGCCTTTGTGTAATAACGTTTGAAAAGGGCATTTTAATACAGCTCTGATACCACAGTGCAAAATCTGGTGACAATAGCGTCGGGCGGTTTGCATATGATTTTTCTCAGTATATAGTGTGGTATTATGAAGCCTTAACACTACTACCATTGAAGGGTTGTTGGCCCTTTGTGGAAGGCCAGAGGAGGGGAGAGGGGGAGTGAGGAGGTGGGAGGGGGGTTGATAGGGGCACAAAGGGTATTTGAAGCCGATTCAGAACCGTTGACAACAGAAGCACTTTGCTTTGTCACCCCACTCCTCGGGGACAATAGCAATGCTAATGAGGAAAGCACTCAGGACTGGAGGAGGTGATGGGATGGGACCTCTTGTTAATATTTGACACCTCAGCTCCCCTCCCCATTCCTAGCAATCCACAATCTCAGTTAATTCTATACAGACAGAGGAGTGTTTCCCATACACTTTCTTAAGTCCTGAACTACAAATAATGCATTTGATAAGATTTGGAATCATGGAAAGAATATTTGTTTTTCCAAAAATGAGTAACTTCTCTATATCTTGAATGTTCAAGGCTTTATTTGAGTCATTTCCCCAAGAGATGTCTTGAAATTAGTTTTTTTGCTTTAGAAAAGTTGTGTTTTAAGTTCATTCTCGACTTAGAAGCAGGAGTTCAAAAAAAATCACAATTTTCTCACCCATGCTGAAGACCAGAGAAAGAAATAGGCCTGCTCTAGGATAACTTGAGGAAGTAACAAGATGACCCAGAGTTTACAACTACCACGGTCTAATTGCAGACATTCAGACTCACACAGTTTTTTACAAATTATATCATAAAATAATGTCTATTTAAATTATTTTACAATGACCTACAATGGACAGCAAAAGGGCACTTTTTGTAAATCAGCTTTTTGTATTACTTTCTGATTTTGTAACATAATTATCTAGCTATGATATCTAGCAAGGTCCTTGTTCAAAACCAGTCTAAAAAAGCAATACTTGTTGCAGCAAAGTGTATCTACATTAGCCACTCTGTAATGTTTGTTTGTGTCCACAGTTCTGCTCAGACGATCTGATGAAATAAACTGCCACTGAATTGAAGAATAGCATTTGCTCTGTCAAGGCATTTGCTATAGGCCTACAATGTGTCCCATTACTGTTGAGTCCATCCAGACTGATGCTGCCTGCAGCATCATGGTTGATAGTTGTTGTCTGGTATTAGGCCTGAGCTAGCTGCTCACAGGCAATTAGCCGTATGCCTTTTAATGAGGGGAGGTAAAGCTTAGCCTCCTCTAACCCAGAGAGCAACAGAGACACAGACAGGGATTATTGGGTCACTGCTAAACAGCCCGTCACAGGATACAGAGGAGCCTGTTTGCAGACTGCTGCGTCACACTGACCTCATATACACACATGTATGCCTACTTACAGAAATACCCCTTTCCCACTGACCAAAAAAACAGCATCTCTGGCTTTTTTTTGTCCGGTTTGAAGGGTTACACCCTGCATTTAGATCCAGGTCAGTTGACCCTGCAGTACACACACGTGTTTCTCCAACACAGTCTCACTCCTAGAACGTCAAATTCCGACTGTTTGCAAGGGCACTTTGACGTCTGTTCTCCGTAGTCTGCAGACGGAGAGGGGGTTCAGTTCACTACAATGTAATGCCATCCCAGGTGATATTTGACGTTCAGAGCTGTTGCTCCAGCAGCCCATTAACCGCTATTCATTTCTATTGGACAGCGTATATATCATGTGACTTTCAAGTTTCTCCCGGCGAAAATGAAATCCAAGCTGTGACAGCCATTGCCACAGTTTTTATTCTGATGGTTTTTAAGATTTATAAGTTATTAAATGGGTTTATGATAACATTGGTGTCAAGAAACGTGTGTCTTACTTTCACAATCTTCACTCATTGAATGTGTATGATTTAGTTTGATGGTTATCACAAATATTATTCTGGACATTGCCAGATTTGTTAATGGTTGATCAGCTGCTTGTTATAACGCTTATGACGCTGCATATTAACGTGCATTTGTTTATAGTGGAGATACACAATTATCACGCTTCCAGGTTTCATGGTCGGGATTTGTCAATGTTGTGCATGTCCACAACGAAGGCTAGATGCCACTGCTCTGTTCCACTTTGTAAATCGAACAAACAACCCCAACCCTACTTAAGTTTTCATGGATTCCCGACTGAATTGAGTCTAATGAAGAAGTGGATTAAAGCGGTTTGCCAGGATGAAGGACCAAACTTTAAAATAAAACAAGGTAGCGCGTTTGTTTGTAGCCGGCACTTTAGTGAATCAGACTACACTAACGCTACAGGTAGTGCTAGCAGGCTAGTGTTAGCTGACGTAGCTAGCTTTACCAACCAGGGTCACATCAAGCGTCTGAAAATCGGCTCTGTACCCTCCCGTTTCCACTGGAAACGGGAGGGTACAGCCAAGAAGGGAGTCCGCTTATAAAAGAGCATCAACTCGCTTAGGCCATGAAGTTCATCCAGCCCTGCCTCTGGAGCAGCCCCTGTCATGTGACGAAAAGGAGATGGAGGAGGAGGACTGTGCTTAAACCATAGGTAGCACATCCTATTAAGTAGGAAATGTCTATCCGAATGCCCTACTGCTCATTATAATGTGCTTTAGCATAGATAGCACACCCTGTCAGGTAAGAAATGTCTATCATGATTCATGATGTGCTACCTAATATAATGGGTAGTAAGGCATTCTGATAGACAGTTCCTACCTGAAAGGATGTGCTACTTATGGTTTAAGCACAGAATGGGCTCTTATTAGCCTGGTCCAACCAGACCATCGTACTTCATTTCATTTGTACAGAAGGAAATGGAACTGCTCTATTGGCAAACGTTCACTCTGTTGAAGTTTAAAACTATTGGATCTGCCCAGTGCCACTCTGGAACATGAGCCGGCTTCTGACGGTGCGTTCCAGTTTTACTGGGAACTCCGAAATTTCCGACTTCACTACATATTGTAGTCTATGGATCTACTGGTAGCTGGCAACGGAAACTCGCTACAGCATAACATTAAATTATTTGGATGAGAAAGGTTGTAGGCGTCCATACTTTCCCGAGCAGATGCACTGGAACACAGACAGGTCGGAACTCTGAACTACCAAGTCGGAAATTTCCAAGTTCTGAGTATAAAGGAACGCAGCATTCAACTGAAACTGGCATGCGACTTTGACGTCATCGTTCTCAGCCACTCACTCTGTTCACTGATTGGACCGCCAAAAGTCTGGCTGGAGAAGGAACCCTTGAATACACTTCAGCCCCAGACTGACTCCTGAAGTGAAATGAAAATTGAGCAAAAGTAGGTAGGCTAGGCTCTTATAGTATTAGTAGGTTATACCGAGGAGGTAATTCAACTTTTCAGAACTCTGGCACAAAATGTTTAGTCTTATTGATGTTGCAGCATTTGACCAACACCACAATGTGAAAAGCTTCATCACAGGTACAAACGTTGCATTTTATATGTTACTTGATTAAATGTAAAGGTGAATATTGAGCTATAAAAAACTATTTATTTAGAGGTCCAAACTACTTCCAATATGCAAGTCACAGCCAAAATCTGGGTCAGATGTTGTAATGTTTTTTCTCATCTTATACTGGTGCACTGGATGCTGCTGCTGCACGCATACAGCAATTGGAAGAAAAAATCAAGGAGCTGACAACAGAGCTGTCACAGATGAAAGTGGGTCAAGTGCCTTTTCACAGATTTTGTGTCTCAGACAAGGACATCCTTTTTTACACAAGATTCACATCAACAGATGTTTTGTGTGACTTCTAGGAGGCTATTCAACCATCTGCCTCCATGGTGGTTTATTGGTCCAAAGCTCAGAAAAAGGGACAAACATTTGAACCTGTTTCTCCCAGTCCAACGCGTAGACTGCAACTGGTTGATGAGTTTTTTCTCTTCTGCTGTTGGGTTGCTGCAGGCCTGCAAGAGAAGGTGCTGTCTCCCATGTTGTTATAACGTGGGCCAACTACCTTTACCTGCTCCTTAGCTCCCTCCCCATCTGGAAGGGTACAGCAAGTCAAGAACACCATGCCAAGCTGATTTGTGCAGTACAGTCCAGATGTCTGGGTAATCATCATTGCATTTAACCAAAAATCATAGGAAATCTGCAACCGCAGTAGAGTAGTTTACCCCTTACACCATTAACATGTTGTGTTCAACAAACAGGATATTAAAGAATTTAAATGCAAAGTTACATTATCAAGATATTGATATTTGCATACTGTACATTAGGGTGGAGCTTATTTTTGAACTTTTGAAATATAATATTCATACCCTCTAATTTTGTTCCTATATATATACCTGGCAAAATATTAACACAATTGAACAATATTTAGAGGTATAGCTCAATGATTGTGAAGTTTCTGAGACCCCAAAGCTGCAGCCGCCTTTTTATTTTTTTTATTTACTCCACCACAGAGTTGTTTGTCCAATCCTTGGAGTAGATCTATCAGTGAGTATGGTTGTTCCTAACTTGTTGTAAGTGGTTTATTACGTTTGGTGCATTAAAATAGGGTTAAAGACATTTATGAGCAGGAGTGATAAACGGCCTACCTATGCTAAATGCTAATCGGGAAGCTAACTGTTAAACTATGGTTATATAGGCTAAGTTTGCACATTGTGAAGCCTCACTGTTGTTAGTTAATGAATTATTTGGTGGGTTTGTTGCTATTGCTGCATTTAAGTACCTTGTTTACCAACTCGCAGCTGCTCTAGATTGCACAAAAGTGGGTGCCATGCCGTAATTCCGACGCCTCATATTTCCGACATCTCAATGACACAGAAGAGAAACCATCACCTTACCGTAAGGTGATGGTTCCCGGAGAGGGACATCTCAATGGTCCGAAATATTTCCCATTAGATCGACATACCACTATGCCGACGGATCAATGTTCCGAAAACGGAACCCATTGTTCCGAAGTGCCGTTTGTCCGATTATTCAAAAAAGAGGCGCATTAGACCGACGGTCCTATATTCTCAATCCCTGGAGTTTCTAACTCTCTCTCTCCTTTTTCACTCTCTTTTGCCGCTTTTCCACCGCACATGTAGCTCGACTCGACTCGACTCAACTCAACTCGGTTTGGTAGCAACACGGGTGGTTTTCCACTGCAAATAGTACCTCCTGGACGTGGGCGGGGTTGTCTTAAGGGGCTGAAAGCCTACTCCGGAGCAAAGTAGCAAAGCAGAAATTACGAGCAGTTGTTGCACTATTAACTGAACCAACCGCCAAAAACACGGATGAAAAATGTTTAAGAAATACCCCCCTTGTATCTGTTTGCTAAAAGAAGTAGAGGAATATTGCTTCGGGCCATTAAAAGGTTTTGGTTGTTGTCCCGATGTGTGACCTCTGCCACACAGTCAGCTGTAGGGGTGCATCACGTACATCCATGTGCACGGAAACACGGGCATGATAAAGTTGACTTTTAAGTACTTGTTTCAGGATATGTGTTTTCAAATGCAAGCCGTGTCTCAGCCTGAATATTTTATTGAGGTAATCAGTTCAGTCCGAGGCTTGTAATGTAATCGCTCGCTATCATGTCTGTCCCAGCTGGCTACTATCTATTTAGCCTAGCTGCTAGCTGCCCTACATGTCTCCTCTCGTATGTTAAAAGTAACTTCCCCAACAACCAACACTGGGTGAGCTTAGCGAATATATGGAAAAAAAATTCGGATCTGTGATGCAAATCAAATGAAAGAGAGCCAGAGTAGGCTGCACGCTGCGTAAATACACTTAAAAGTCCCGGAGAGTTGGGGAGAATAAACAACAGAATGAAGCCGGTAGTCTCTGGCCAATCAGAAGCGTCGGCAGACGGCCGGCCACTGATTGGCCAGACAATAGTCTCTGGCCAATCAGTGGCCGGCCGTCTGCCGACGTCACCTTTTAGCATCGGCTCAGCTCGCTTGGAACCTAGAGCGAGGCGATACCATAAAAGCAGCCGCTACCAGGTACCAGGCACCATGAAATTGCAGTGGAAACGCCAAAAGTGCAAGTTGAGTCGAGTCGAGTTGAGCTGATGCCATGCGGTGGAAAACGCCATTTCTCTCCTCTCACACTAAGCACCGAAGTATCTGCAACTCACGTTCACAATGCATATTGTAGGAAACGTGAAAATAACGCTCATTTTCAGCACCATGGACAGAGAGTGGAGGTAAACACGCACGCGAACACACACACACACACACACACACACACACACAAAAAGCTATGTAGACGGTATAAGGTATCATTTTGAATATATCAATACCAGCAAAATTATTTAGGCTAGTAAAGCACACTGCAAACACAGTAAAACAACACAGGCCCACACACAGCTACTAAACATTGGATTTGTTTTTAACTCACCATTTGACTGACCTTACTTCTTTACAAGGAAAGTATGAATCCTTGTATAACGTGCTTCATAAATTCACCTCTTGTGACAGTTCAAGCCCACAGCAACTGTATGGCTTGACGATGTGCACTGCTGGAACTTAGCCCTACACCGTCTTGTGTTTTTGGTTTCATAAACACAAATTTGTTTCGTTATCCATTTTGTTAGGTTGGTTTCGGAGTTTTGTGAGTCCAGTTGGGCTACTTTATGACGAAGGCCGGGGCGAGATGTGCGACGGCAAATGCAACATTCAAGTGCTCCTCGCAAGACTTTGTTTAAAAAAAAGCTGCGTCCTGCGGCTCCTTTTTTCCCCATATGCCCCAATTGTGTTGCTAAATGGCAATAGCTGCTGCTGTTAATTCATGATAAATTGCATAGGCTAATGTGGTGGTTCTTTCAAATCCACCATTGATAGCAGCATGTCTCAGGTGTCTGCTGTAAAAGAAGCAGGTGAAATGAAGCGCAGGGGATTAATATTTCCTCGTACATAAGTCCGGTCAAATGGTGAGTTAAAAACAAATACATTTTTTATATTTAGTAGCTGTGTGTGGGCCTATATGTGTTGTTTTACTGTGTTTGCAGTGTGCTTTAATTTACAGGGTGTCCGCGGAAGTCTTAAAAGTCTTAAAAAGTCTTAAATTCATGTATCTAAAATTAAGGCCTTAAAAAGTCTTAAATTCATTAGAAATTTGATATGCTGGTCTTAAATCCATTACTCAAAGGTCTTAAATTTGTCGGGGCAGGACTATTCAATGTTATATATTTTTTTTCTTCCGCGACTTTCCGAGAAGGAGATGCTACTTTCTAACTAACTGCTCATATAAAAGTCCGACACTACGCTAGAGGCAGTACGGCCGTGTGTGGCTGTGATCCGCATATAAACGTAGCATAGAAGAAGAATGTGTCCCCTGCCTCCGAATTTGAAGTCGGTCGCGTGAAAGCAAGAAAGGGGAGAACGACCCAGTGAAATGCATGCCCTGCTATTATACATTCAGTGAGAGGTGGAGGGTGGACGACAAATATCATGGCTGGCTTTATTCACCCCGCGACCACACACTGCCACTACTCCGTAGGTGTGCAACCACCCGCCCGCTGGCGATGTAGGTAGGCTACTGACCCAAACGCAAATCACACAGAAACAAACTGATTTATTGTGTTTAGTAAAAATGTTTATTTATCTATATTTATTAATTAATAGCTGCTCATCAGACGGTCATTCGGGTCGCGTTGCGTGAGCTCACAGAGTGAGACGCGAGTCTCTGCTTCTTGTCTGTTGCTTTCTTTCTCTCCACTCTGCCCTCGCTCTCTGACGGCTAGTTAAGAACTATTGCCGATCGTCCCGTCAATCGCAGACAGTAGCCTACATTTCCATCACCAATCGGTACAACCCTAATACCCGCAGTTTATTAACCTGGCCGCCTGCAACAATATGAAGAAAATAAAACATTTCGCAAATTAACGCTGGTCCCGTGGGCATCCCCCAGTCATGCGAACCTGTATACAGTATAGGCTATGCCTACTTTACAGTAACCTATTTCCCGATTTTGAAAGTGCAAAATCATTCACCTGTGGAACCAATTTTTAAATAGTTTCTGCCACAAGTTCTGAAAAATAAAGTTAATGGACTAAGTTTGTTGTTTATTGAATAAGTAGGCTAATTAAAATTCGAAGGACATTCTTCCCCATAAATAACCAGATTTTTGTATTTCATTCTAATACTGCATGCTGCAGCTAACACATTTTTTTATTGATTAAACTGTTCTTGTGACTGGTTTATCAGAAAATGTAAATCAATTGATACAGCTCTATAATAGGTTGAAAAGGTGGTAATGAAACCCATCATTACCACCTTTTCAACCTATTATAGAGCGTTGCCTTTACAGGGATCTTATATTTATTTGATGGTAAATGCGGGGGGACATTGTCTTCATTCAGACTGCTGAACATTTTTTATTTTCTGTAATTAGACAGCAGTTGTTAGCTAAAGTGCATTGAATATTTGATATTCAAACTTAAAAAAACTCTTTACAGAGCATATACTGTAGTGTAGTTTGTAGATTTGCCAAGGTATTGGTGTTCATTAGAGGTCTTAAAATGTGCAGATACCCTGAGAGAGGCTACTTTCTTCCTAGCTTCTGATGAGTATCACTTTATGTTAAATAAACAGACAAAAAGTAAACTTGAATGAGTATCATTGAGTGACACACAAGCTATACTTCGGTTGTAATACAGCTGGACCCCCCAAATATCGCCTATATGTATTGTGTTTTAGGTCTTAAATTTCATTCAAGGTGGTATTAAAAAGGTCTTAAAAAGTCTTAAATTTGACATGCTGAAACCTGCAGATACCCTGATTTAGCTTGTATTGATTTATTCAAACATATACCTTATACCGTATATAGCCTATTGTGTGTGTGTGTGTGTGTGTGTGCGCGTGCGTCCGCGTCCGTGTTGACCTCCGCTCTCTGTCCATGCTGCTGAAACACCTTGTCAAAATGAGCGTTATTTTCACGTTTCTCTACTAGGGGAGAACGGGGTAATTTGTCACATGGGTTGGATGTCACATTCGTTATATCTCGCCACCAGAGCGCGCTAGCTCTGAAATGTTGATATAAAAAAGGTCCAGAATTGGGATCAGAGGTCACATACATAGACTTCCTTGGAGTTAGACTGCTGCATTTCAGGTGAGAGGATGTTTTGTGTTTTTCATGTCAAATTCAAAATATTTTGCTTCTCAGTATTTTTCTTCTAGGCTTTTACACAATGGGTTTATAACAAAACACTTGTTACCCTCAGAAAGTGTGAAGGGTAAACTATAGTTTAGATTGTGGTTAGCAAGCTAATTAGTTGTCAGATGGTTGTTGGCCTTGATGCTAGCAAGAAATTCAAGTTGGGGTTGGTCGTCAAATTTTTTGGGGGGTTGGTTGTCACATGTTATCTCAAGGCTGCAGCCAGAAAAGGAACCCAATAACGAAAGAAATTGTCAAGCTGTATCCTCACTGACACCCCAGAGAAGGAAAGAATAGAGCAGGAAAAGGCAGCTAGCAAGCAAAAGAAAAAAGGGCAACAAAATCAAAACAACCCAGTGCATCCCAAACTAGACCAGCTGCCAAGGCTACAGAACGTTATGTAAGCCTATTTGTCAACTTGACAATGCAATTAAACATTCAAATTTGGTTCTGCCTCCTTGCCTTCTTTTTAAGATTTTTCCCATTAAGATAACATTGTGACAAACAACCCCATAGTGTGTGACAACCGACCCCTTGATGGGGTTGGTTGTCACAATGTGTCAGAGTGTCTTTGATGGTAAATTACTTCTTCATTCCAATAAGTTGGAGAAAAAGAGAGACACACATTTCTAGCCAACACCTTAAGCTTCAATTTAATGTAGGAATGGCTATTGACAGATGTTTTGGTGATGAGCAATTCTCACTAGAGTAAAAAGTGTGCCTACTTACCCCGTTCTCCCCTACATAAAGTTTGGCAGGGCAAGAACCCCTCCAAATTTACTAATTTCTAGTATGTTCCTACTAATTCTTGGATGTTTTCCTGCCAAGATGAATGAAGTAATAAGCTTATTTAAAGCCACTACGAGTAACATGGCACGTTGGCGTCCCCTTTGGACAAAAGCGGTAGTATTTTTACGACGCCCGCTGTCGCAAAGCTGTTTTCTAGCGCGTGCCAGGCGCGTGAGTGTGACCTGAGAAAGGAGCAATATAGCGCATGTCCGTGTGTTGAAAGTGTGAGGACTCTTTTCGGCTCCGTGAGAGTGGTTTTGACACTGCATGAACTAATGCCAGTCACTGCCACACGCACCTGATTGCAATGAGTTGATGCAGGTTCACCTAACTACTCTCTCTCTCACGGAGCTGAAAGATTACGTGTCCTCACAGAAAGCAAATGAACGAGAGACGGCAGTTAGTATGGATCACGATGAGGTAATGTGTTTATGTTGTTGTAAATAATGGTTATCTGATGATGGTGAAGCAAAGCAAACTTTGTGTTAGTACCAACCGCTCATTCATTTAGGAGTTAACACTGCAGTCTAGTTTCACTCCCGTGAAATTGTATACACGTTGCTTGGCAACGCCCTCGTCCCCCCATAGCCTATATCACTCTGCCTTTTAGCTTTTCTTCATTGCATTTTCTTTTTTTTCTTTGATGGTTCAGCCCCGTTATCAGCCTATCAGTCATTATGACAACAAATAACTGTCTCAAACAAGGCTCCCGCTCCCCTTCCCTCACCTGGAGGGATAGGCTTCTCAAATCGCGTTGCTGCGCCACACTGAAATCTGCGACCAATACGGATATGTGACCATAGAGCATGCACGCGTGAACCGAAAATCGGACTGGGTGTGCGACCAGACCAAACGCAGTAATAAAAACTATATAAAAACGTCTTTCTTTGCACTGATGGTCTCGTTTGCTGTTAAAGGTAATTTATGATTATGAGAGGAAACATGAGGCTGTTAAAAAGATATTTAAATGTTACTCGGAGCTGCTTTAAGAACACTTACATTTGTGGCTGTCAATCTTCCTGTCCATTTCCGTTGACAAATGCGCAAAGGCTTCTGGGAAATTCGCTTTAACCCTTCGTTTGGAGTGTGGGTCCGGAAAATCTCTGTTTGGAGAGGGAATTGGGACAGCCCTACTCCTCCACGTGAACACGCAATTCGGAGGGGTAGGGTGAAGGGGTGAATTGGGATTAAGCCTTGGATTTATATTCTTCTTAAGTAAGGAAGTACTGAGGTTCCCCAGGTCCTATGTTCCCCGCTTTGTATGTGACTGGGGCACATAGGACCCTTGTTTTGAAAAGGGGTCCTATGTTCTCCAGTCTGTTATTTTTTCTACCCTCTAAAACTAACCGTCAAATAGGCCTATGAAGCCTACAGGTCCTAACCCTAACCCTTTAATCTACGGTAGAAAAAAAAGATGAATTAAATCAGCAATGTCATAGGCTTATGTTATGCAATTCGACAATTATGGAAATTATGGTGGAAAAAATAAGCCCTTTCTAAATATTATAAGGACCCTTTTTCAGTCGCAATACATACCGGGAAACGAAGGACCAGGGGAACATAGAACCCGGGCAACATAGGGATGATCCCGCAATGAAGGCCTCAGTAAGCGGAGAACACAGAGAGATCATGAGGTTAAAGTTAGCAGCTTCTACTCTAGTCTTCATCGGGGCAATTATTGTAACATTTTGTATTTGATGAAGTAACATTCAATCCTTTACCACTCAGAGAAACGTGCCGTGTAATAGCAGGCTGTGTTATTGTTTTGTTTTTTTAACTTGAAATGTAACCAACCATTCTCATCTGCAGTGCCGTCTCATTGGAGAGCTGCTGTAGACTCTGATTTCCAAGGTGAGGAATGGCTGCACCTCGTAAATAGGCCAACGCATGGTTGATGCCATTTTAGAGAAAAAGTAGTACAAAAACTAGAGAGGCAAACACTGCGCCCGCTGGTGACTGCAGTGTTTCATTGAAAACAATCAGACAAATAACATGTAGAAAAGCAGCTTTTCTACGTCAACAGACACAATCCTACCACAGGACATTGAGGGTGTTACAACTTTCTGTTACAAAGTGCATCATCTGCACCCTCCATTGTATCAGATGTGTGTGTGTGTGTGTGTGTGTGTGTGTGTGTGTGGGCACGCTTGTAACAGCACAGAGCAGACAGATGACGGATGGAGCTGAAGGGGTGCAGTGTGCTTTTGTTGTATAGCGTTCAGCTGGCACAAAGTGTGTGTGTGTGTGTGTGTGTGTGTGTGTGTGTGTGTGTGTGTGTGTGTTGTGTGAGTGTGTGTGGGTGCGTGTGCGCATGTAAGCCACAGACTGTAATCCGATCCAGTCTAAAGGTTGGACAAAGGAAAATGGGACTTCGGTTTTGTCTGTGGTACATTTTTAAACAAAAAAAAGCATCTTTGCTCACAGATTTTTACAGCACTGGATGCAATCAGTGAAGAGAACAAGGGGATTCATTTGATGTGTAAGTATTAACCAATCACCAGGCTAAAAACAGATAACAAAGAAGGGAAAAAAGGAATTTCCCACGCATTCTATTTTTTAATTTCAATTACGTATAGGTATGCCTGTTTTTTCTTTTCTTTTTTCTATTCCCAAATGACAGTGCTGGAGAAATGAAGAGGTTCAATGGTGCAGGCTAAGTGCTGGGGATCTGTAGGAAAAGATGCAGCGCTGTCCGCCTCCCTTTTCCATCTCTCTCTCTCTCTTCTTTCTCCTCTCCTCCTTCCATCTCTCCCCTCCCCCGCCTGTTTGCTCTGACACAGTGAACTGAAGTGGCACTGCTTCCCTGAGCTGTCATTGGCTGCCTGCCAGACGCTGGCTGAGCAAGCAGCACAGCGGCAGGGCAGCTGGAGCCGCCGGCCCACAATGCACCACAGCAGACCGCCCCACTTAATGGACACAATAAAATCATATTCCAAATGATCAGGGTACAAGATTAATTGGACAAAGTCGGAATCCATGCCTATTACGGGATTACTCAATCCAAATTTAAGGACAAACTTTGGGTTTAAATGGGTACCAAAAGGGATGAAATATTTGGGAATAAAACTAATCCAGGATATTGAAGAAATGCCGGCATTAAACTTTGAACCAGTACTACAAAAAATAATCTAGATAAATGGGGGAAAATTAATCTGACATTATGGGATAAAGTTAATGTTATAAAAATTGTGATTTCACCACAATTCAATTATATACTCATGATGGTACCAGTAACTACATCCCCTCAGATTTTCAAACGATATGATACAATAATTAATTAAAGACTTTTTATGGGATAGGAAAAGATTCATAAACATACATAAACATGTAACATTGCTGATCTATTTGAAGACGATGTGTTTACTTCACCGGTTGGAATATGAAGGTGTATTGAACTTGGAGATCCTATGAAGTATAAATGTGCAAAAAAAAAATTAAATCGGATCATCCTAGCCTGAGAAAAGGCAGAAAGAGTGTTTTATGGTCTCACTGTCTAACCCTACATTTCTCTTTCTGTGACATCACAGAAAGAGAAATGTAGGGGGAAATTCTATAGAAAAACTTGAATTACAACAAAAAAAAGAAATGTTTGGGTTTTGACATAACATTAATGATAAAGTAGGCCTCGATCGTTCTTCTGTGGTTCAGGAATTTTGTTGACCCTTTGGGCATATGAAAGCCCTTTACATTTCCAGGATGAAATAAAAGAACAGTACCTGAGATTCTCTCAATAGTGTAAATGCTTCTAACGGCCTATGTCTACATTAGAATGACAATGCAATTAACTACCGTTGTCTGTCTGAGACCCCGTTTCCATTTGTCTTTAACATGTGGTTTTTGTGATCTGATCAGCTGAATACAGCTCTCATGACACATTGAGATCGGATCACAAAAACCACATTCGGAGGTGGTTTACGTTGCTTGTGTCCAATGTGTCCGCATTCATTTGGTAGTGGAAACAGAATGTGACTTTTGTCCACATTAGGGACCTCCTACTCAACTGCCGCCCCCTGCCTGAGCGGAAATACGTTGAAAATGCATCACTGGCGTTCATGCAGCTTTTATAGAAGCCTCATGAATGTTAGTTGCATCCGCCAGTATTGCAAATGACAAGCTTTATGTCCTCTGTTTTCATTTCACTGCGTAAATCTGAAAACACGGCAATCGCTGCTATTGACTGGAGAGCTGCAAGGCAACGACTTCCTGTTCTCATCTGATTAAAAATAAAAGTAAACTCACGTTTGGCTAGTAACAGGCTTTTAATGTGAGGGCGCACTGGAAATATTCATTTTGCATAATGCAGTATCTTAACTGCATATAGAAAGCCGTGTACTGGTGGTGGTGACAAGAGTGTAGCAGACGTTAGAAAAGCTGACCGGCGAAATCCGTGTACCTTCCGTTCAATCCATATCCGTTTGGAAATCAAAAAAAACGGTTTGATTTAATTTTTAAATTATTTGTTTCATTTAAAAAAAATAAAAAATGTACTGTTTTATTCAAAATATGCCTGTAAAACATGAATTGATTGCCATTTCTTATTTTCCATGTCGCCCTTTACATACGAAAATGGGAAAGGAGACAAACAGAAAATGTAAGAAATGTGCATTTTAATTTTTGAAGTTCCAAATAATAATTTACATTAGTCAGCGGTTTAAACTGTGTCCCGCTGCCACAATGCCACGAGCTATGCGCGGCCAGAGCCTTGATGGCTCTGACCCATAGACTGTTTTCTGACCGTGGCTATATCCGTCTTTTAAGTAGGCCTCTTGTCGGTAGTGGAAACGCATGGCAGATCTAGTAGGGTAACCGTGCCGAACCGAACCGTGCTGCTCAGAGGAAACGAGGCATGATCTAAACAGCGACAGACATACAGCTGTTGATCCAGATCAAAACGGGACAAACCACCAAATGTTTAATCTTTATTGAGAGGGGAAACACATTTTGGCTGGCTGCCATCAAGAGCCTTATTTTACAAAAAGCTCAATTCAGATAGCCTATAGCCTAAACGTGGACAAAATATAGCCTAGACAAGTTTCTTCTTTCCTCGACACACACACACACACGGGCTTAAACTGGGTGATTGCCCACTTTGACTCGGCAAGTGAAGTGAAGACAGGGAAAAAAGAGAGACGACGATCGCCTCAGATGCAATTTTTTTTTTTTTTTTTTTACCTTCTTTCAAAGATTTTTCTATTAAATCGCAAAGTAGCAAAGCAACTGCAGTACAATGGATTACAACTTTTTTCCCCTTTTATTTCCCCCCCAAACATACCCCACCCATATCCCACCCTCACACCCAATCACAAACAATCCTGCATTAAGAAATTAGTACAAAAAATAATACATAATGTTAAACAACATATATATATATATATATATATATATATACTTTAGTATGTTTGGTCTCCTCAGGCGACGAAGAACAAATTGTTGGTCGAAACATTGTGTGTCTTTGCACAATATAAGTGTTTTTGGAGAATTAAGCTGTTGTCTTTGAAAACTTATTTTTGTTCTGCACCAGTCACATACTGTATATGTTCAGTTCAGTTTACTTTTCTTCATTGTTACAGAATAACAACAAAATGTTTTTAAGAGCAAAACACAGACAGGCATATAGTTTTAGTTGTCCACCAATTATACACAATTTAAATCTCCATGAATCAATGAATAAATCACCCAGTACTTTACACATACTGTAATAACTCATACATCTCATAAATACCCCATAGACTCCCCATAACCAGTAAAGTGATTAGTGCAATAAATAAATAGATACATCTGATGGTGGTAGGGTTGTTGAAGTGTTTTGCAGCAATGCAAAGTCCAGGTCACAGTTATGGAGGTGTATGGGATGCAATGATGTCACAGAGGGGTGTCCAATGGGGAGTGGGGGGCACACTGTCCATTTAGCAGCCTGACTGCCTGGGGGTATAGACTGTTGGCCAGCTTGCTAGTTTTGGCCCTGATGGAACTATATCTTCTGCCAGAGGGCATTGGTTGAAACAGGTGGTGTGCTAGGTATAGATTGTCCTGGAGGATGTTTCTCACTCGCTGCATGCAGCGGGAGGTGAACACAGTCGCGATGTCTGGAGGGATGACCCCAAAGATATTCCCTGCGGCTCTCACCACTCTGTGTATGGCCTCCTTCTCTGCACAGTGGTAGAAGTTGACCATGAGTTTCCGGGGCAGTCTGAACCATCTCAGCTTCCTGAGGAAGTAGAGGCGTTGTTGGGCCTTCGCTGTTGCAGAGAGGATGTTTTCCCCACTGTTGCTGGTCAAAGTGGAGGACGTGTGCTTGCCTACCCTTACATATTCTGTGCGGTTTGTTAGAAAGTCCAGTATCCAGTTGCATAATGTGGTGCTGAGTCCAAGTCCATGTAGTTTGTGATGGCGTTTGTTTGGCAATATTGTGTTGAATGCTGAGCTAACATCAACAAAGAGAAGCCTTGCTTGTGTCCCTGTGCTCTAGGTGTTCTAGAAGAGTGTGTAAAACAATAGCTATGGCATCCTCTGTTCTTCCTGTATGCAAACTGGTATTGATCAAATATTTTGCAGCGATGGGGGTGAGTGCCACCGGCCTGTAGTCATTCAGGACTGTGACCTTAGACTGCTTGGGACTGGAACTATTGTGGCTGATTTGAAGCATGCAGGGAGCCATGAAGTCACCAGACAGGTTGAAGATGGTAGTGAAGAACGGTGTGAGCTCTGCTGCACAGTCTTTGAGCACCCGTCCCTGTACTCCATCTGGTCCCGCTGCTTTCCTGGGGTTGATGTGGCACAGGCAGAGTCTGACATCATGGGTGCACAGAACTAGGGAGGGGTCAGTAGGGGAGAGACGGGGCAACACAGAGTCTTTGGCTGTGTTCGGAAAGCCATACTAACGTCCTCCCTCCTACATACTCAACATCTACACTCACCGGCCACTTAATTAGGTACAGCAGTTAATTTTCTTGTTAACACATATAACTAATCAGCCAATCACATGTCAGCAACTCTATGCATTTAGGCATGTAGACCTGGACAGGACAACTTATTGAAGTTAAAACTGAGCAACAGAATGGGGAAGAAAGGGGTTTTAAGTGACTTTGAACATGGCAATGTTGAGGGTGCCAGGAGGGCTGGTATGAGTATTTCCGAAACTGCTGATCTACTGGGATTTTCACTCTAAACCATCTCTAAGGCTTACAGAGAATGGTCCGAAAAAGAAATAAATATGCAGTGAGCGGCATTTGTTTGGAAGTAAAATGCCTTGTTGAAGTCAGAGGTCAGTGGAGGATGGGCATACTGGTTCGAGATGGTAGAAAGGCAAAAGTAACTCAAATAACCACTCGTTACAACCGGGGTATGCAGAATACTATCTCTGAACACAAAACACGACCAACCTTGAAGCAGATGGGCTACAGCAACAGAAGACCCCATCGGGGGCCACTCCTGTCAGCTAAAAACAGGAAAATTAGGCTACAATTCTCACAGGATCACCAATATTGGACAATAGAAGATTGAAAAATCATGCCTGGTCTGATGAGTCTCGATTTAAGTTGCGACATTCAGATGGCAGGTTCAGAGTTTGGCGTAAACAAGATGAAAGAATGGATCCATCCTGCAGTGCACCATCAACCATGCCATGTTCAAAGTCACCTAAACCCCCTTTCTTCCCCATTCTGATGCTCGGTTTGACTTCAGTACATTGTCTAAATGCCTAAATGCATTAAATTGCTGCTATTTGATTGGCTGATTAGCTTTTTGTTTTTATAAGCCTCAGAACAGGTGTACCTAATAAAGTGGCCGGTGAGTGTATATACTACATACTGTCTACTTAAAGATTGATTGTGTATGTGAGGTGAGTCAAAACATTCACACTGAAGAATACTCAAGCAATAAATTATTTATTAGATATAGAAATAGATTTGTACATACAGTCCTGTGTTGTGCAGGAAATGTAGAATTGGAAATAAAGAATTAAAAAAAAACCTTGCTGTTTGAAAAGACGCAATGCATTGTGGAGCGGTTGAGTAGGAAAAGTATCCAATCGATCCATACCCCAAATCTTCCCGGAAGTTAGTAGGGGAGAACGGGGTTATATGTCACACGGGTTGGTTGTCACAATCGTTATATCTCGGAACCAGAAGGCGGTGTCTGTGAAATTTTGGTATGTAAATATCCAGAATTGTCTTCCTTGGAGTTAGACTGCTGAATTTGAGGTGAGAGGACTGTTTGTGTTTTTCATGTCAAATTGAAAATATTTAGCTCCTCAGTATTTTTCTTCAAGGCTTTTACACAATGGTTTTATAACAAAACACTTGTTACCCATAAAAAGTGTGAAGGGTAAACTATAGTTTAGATTGTGGTTAGCAAGCTAATTAGTTGTCAGATGGTTGTTGGCCTTAATGCTAGCAAGAAATTCAAGTTGGGGTTGGTCGTCACATTTTTTGGGGGGTTGGTTGTCACATGTTATCCAAAGGCTGCAGCCAGAAAAGGAACCCAATAACGAAAGAAATTGTCAAGCTGTATCCTCACTGACACCCCAGAGAAGGAACGAATAGAGCAGGAAAAGGCAGCTAGCATGCAAAAGAAAAAAGGGCAACACAAACAAAACAACCCAGTGCATCCCAAACTAGACCAGCTGCCAAGACTACAGAAAGTTATGTAGGCCTATTTGTCAACTTGACAATGCAATTCAACTTTCAAATTTAGTTCTGCTTTCTTGCCTTCTTTATAAGATTATTCCCATTAAGATAACATTGTGACAAACAACCCCATCAAGGGGTCGGTTGTCACAATGTGTAAGGGTGTCTTTGATTTATTACAATAAGATAGAAAAAGTGAGAGGTACACATTTCAAGCCAACACCTTAAGCTTCAATTTAATGTAGGAATGACTATTGAAAGATGTTTAGGTGATGAGCAATTCTCACTAGAGTAAAAAGTGTGCCTACTTACCCCATTCTCCCCTACTCATCCAGGCAATTCTCGCATACTCAAACTAGCACACCCAAACCGTCACATACTCAAATTGAAGTCATAATGAGTATGAGTTGGACGTTAGAATGGCTTTCCGAACACAGCCATAGTTATCTCTGTCAAAGCGGGCATAAAATATGTTTAATTCCTCCGCTAAGGTGGCACAGCTGATGTGCATAACAGCGCCTTTCTGGACCAAAGTCATAGAGTAGCTATAGCTTTACCAGCACTAAAAAATTCAGCTGCTGTCAGCTCAAGTGCAAGAATGTCAATATTGTTCAGAAAAGAAAACACTCCACCTGAAGTGTTATGAGAACAGACACACACTGTACAGTACATATCAGCTATACAGTAAAACTATTGATATTGGTTCTGGCCTTTAAAAGGCCCCCCTTTTCCTCGGCTCAAGAGCTGCAGGCGTTCCTGTATAAACATTAGGTCATGGCTCTAGTTCTCTCTGTGGGCCAGCTGCATGCAGAGATGAAGGAATGGTGGATGGATGGATGATCAGCGCTGTGGGCAGGCACTGATGATACAGAACAGACTTGGAGACAGGGAATGGGCTGTGAGTGAGAGATGTTTCCATGGCAGGAAATCTAATCCTAATGGCCTGGAGAATGGTCCCAGTGAGCCATATCCTGTTGAGCTCAGAAGGCTGCCTGCATTAGTGTGTGAGAGAGATAAAACTTATAGCTAGAATACAGCTGTAATGCCTATTTGGTGGCACCTTTAAACCCTACGGAAGGATACTAAGAATTGGCAGTAAACATATGCAAAACATAGTTTAATAATAATAATAATAATAATAATAATAATATTAATAATAACCATGCATAATATATTCAGATATTTTTTGTGTGCGACATAAATGTTATAGGCAGAAAGGTCAACTTGTGGAGTCACTTTTAGAGAGGTGCAAGATACGCAGCCTATTTTCCTGAGCATTTAGGCTTGAGCTATCCATAATGTGTACGGTACTGGTACTGACAAAGACAAAGACAAATACACAAAATTGCAGAAGAAATTCGAAAACGCAAACAAAAGGTCACCTTTCCCCCAAAACTCCATTACATTGTAGATCAGGGCTCTTTTAGACACAAAATGGTGCTTTCAGCAAAAAAAAGCTGTTGGAGCAATTGATGGGTGCCACATCCGAATTTATTTTAGGGGATGAAGGTTACCCAAGCCTTAATTGTCCCATCACACTCAGGCAGTCCCCTTAGGGATAGAACCTGGGCGACTGTGGCTCAGTTGGTAGAGCGGGTTGGCCGATGATCAAAGGGTTGGAGGTTTGATCCCCGCCCTGCCACCTGTGTCATACTGTAGTTGTTATGTCCCTGGGAAAGACACTTCACCCACCTTGCCTCGTGTGAATGTCGATAGTTAGGCTGCTATCTGTGTATGAATGGTAACGTGGGAAATGAAAACAGTCTCCCTTGCAAAAGAGTCTTCGGTCTCAATGGGATATACCTGTATAAATAAAGGTTAAAAAAAAGAACCCAAGAGCGCTTCAGCAGGCATCATGCTTGCACTCGCTGTGTGAACGAACAGGCCTTTGGGGTCATGAAGGCAAGATGGACGGCAACCCTATTTAAAGCTGTGGAGGTGGGAGCTGGTTGTCCTACCCTGTGTCTTCCTCCATGACATCTGTATATCGGTAGGCGGAACCATGGAGGAGGACAGTGTGCCAGAAGACCCAGGTCCACCAAAACCACAACATGATATGGACTGACCAGGGAAAACCTGTGCTCTGGTCTCAGCACCAGTTCACCTGCGAAACCTGCTGACATACAACAATTATGCAATGTAGTAACTATTTTGATTGATTGAATTTGTTTTCTGCTCCCTTTTATGTAAGGTGAAGATTAATGAAAAAAACAAATATCTGTGGGGAGAGAGTTCCAGAGTGTGGGGGGGAGCAGACCCGTGTCTGAGGACCGCAGCTTCCTGGATGGGGTGGAGGAAGTCAGTTAGGTATTGGGGGTCAAGGGCATGGAGGGACTTGTAGGTGAGCAGGATTTAATGTGGAGCCCGTGGAGATGGATGAGGGTGAGGGTGATGTGCTGCCAGGGCCTAGTGCGGAACTAGAACTCTGGCAGCAGAGTTTTCAACATTATAGAGGCCAGTCCAGGGCTTTGCTTGGAACCCCGTACAGTGGTCCAGACGGGAGGTGATAAAGGCGTGGATGAGTGCTTCTTCCACGGACACAGAAATTGATGGGCGGAGTCTGGAGATGTTCTTGAGGTGGTTGAGGGCTGATACAGTGATGGGTTTGATGTGTGACACCCAGGTTGAGAACTTCAGAGGATGTGGAGATAGAGCAGCCATCGACTACCAGGAGCAAATAAATATATTAATTTGTCTTTTCTCTCTCTCTCCCTGTTCATCAAGCCAAATGCCTTTCCATTTAGACATTTCTATATTCTCAAAGTAAATCTAGTGTTTCCTTACTTTTTTAATGTTCATGTTGTGGAAGCCCTAAGATGTACAGTTTTGTCATTATTGCGTCAAATAATACCATGAGTAGGACTGTGTTTCACATAATACAAATGTGCGTAGGAGAGCCCTGGTGTCATTATTTCCATAGCGACCGGCTTTACTAGTTTACAAGGCAACGCTGGAGTTGGGTATTCAAAAGATTTGACTCTGGAACCTAGTTTCAAAAGTTTTCGTTTTTAAAAACGCTGCTGTCGTGTAAAAGAACGGCCAATCGTGGAAATACTTTTTTTTTGTTTAAAGATTTTTTGGGCAAAGCTATGCTTTATTGATAGTGCAGAGAGACAGAGGTGAAATAGGGCAGAGAGGGGTGGGACACGCAGAGAACGACCGCGGGCGGGAATCGAACCTTGGTCTGCTGCTGGGCCCGGCCCGGGGGGGGGGGGACCTCCTACCAACTGAGCTAAGGGCGCCCCAATCGTGGAAATACTTTTGCGAAATATGGTTAAAATTGTGCCTTTTAAACTGCCCCTTTGTATGTATGTACTGTATGTCAAACGTAAGGAAAGGAGAAGGACACACATTTTAAGGAAAATTATTAACTGCCAAAGACAACTCATTGTCTTGCGTCTACAGTAATAGGATTTGATGTGATGACTGTACAGCTAAAATTAACACCAGATCATGCACACTATTGCTGCTTGCAATATTAATTATGTATTGTTTATTTACGTGTGTGTGTGTGTGTGTGTGTTTGTTTGTGTGTGTGTTGAAATGTGCCAGTATGTGTAGAGCACAGTCAGTGACTCAAGGCTGTTACATACTTCGCCGCGAGAAGAAAGAACAAAGTTCTCGGTGACAGAGCTGCGAGAAGTTCTTTCTGGTCTGACATTACATACTTCACGAAAACTCAACTGCCGAACTCCTCACCGCGGCGCATTGTTACCATGGTAATTGACTCAGTAGCGCCAGCTGATTTCACTTCGCTTTCCACATTGACTTCAGACTGACCAATCACACAATAGTTCTCGGACAACCTGCGAGAAGAAAGTTCGGCCCGGGTGATGTGTCGAGAACAAGCTGCGAGAACAGCTAAACAAGAGCTGAGAGGAGAAGATGACGTAATTTTCTTCTCGCAGCTCTGTCACCGAGAACTTTGTTCTTTCTTCTCGCGGAGTATGTAAGACACTGAACACCTGCTGTGTGTCAGCATGCTGCTGTCAGGGGGAGAGGAGAAACACACACTGTGTCTCACATTGGCCATTTCACATTAATGTGGACACACTCAGAAATGCTCTTGAGTCAGACAGGCTTCATCCAGGCTTCTAGTGTTCTCAGATGCTTTCAGACAGGCAACCCTTCACAACTATTTCATGCAAATGTAGAATGTCAGTCACAATAGCCATCCATACAGTAGGTTGGAGGACCTACTAAAATGCATGTGTCATTTCAGCTCAGCACAAGTCTGAATTAAATGCCGTCAGATTAACGAATAGGTGAACACAGTATATATGTAAACCATGTGCTCTAATAGAGACATAGAACGCCAGTTAATGTACTTCATGATTTAAATCAGCAAGTAAATGCACCACTGTTAAAAACATTTCATTACAATAGGGAAGTGCCTGACCATTAACTAGCCCTGACATTCAGTGCTGATTCTGGTTCTGCGGTAACCTCCCGTCCTTTGCAAGTCAAAGATAGCTTAAAGCTGGGGTATATGATTTCTGATGAAAAATATTACCAGTTCTAGTAAGATCTGCTGCACAGATCCGTGTTAATGGGGAAATTGTTCATGACCCTTTTATTATTTCAAATCTTTTTATTAATCATTTCTCCTCTGTTAGTAATTCTTACTCTTTTGATTTGCCTGATTTAAATTATCATGTTAGCAATCCGCCTAGTGGTTCCTTTTGTTTTAGACCTATCCTATCAATTGAAGTTATGGAAGTTATTTTGGGCCTCAAGACTAGCTGTTCTGCTGGTGCTGATGGCTTAGAGGCCAAGTTTATAAAATTAGCTGCTCATGTGCTTATTTTCCCCCTTACTGATTTATTTAATTTGTCCCTTTCTACTTGCGAATTCCCTTCTGTATGGAAATGTGGAAAAATGACGCCGCTGTATAAAGGAGGAGATCCGTTGGAGCCTAACAACTATAGACCAATCTCTATTATTTGTACTACAGCTAACATTTTTGAGAAGCTTATTTATTTATTTATTTTTCAATTGTCACAAGTCATCAATAGGTTTAATATTTTATCACCTTTTCAGTCTGGATTTCGTTCAAATTTTTCCACTACAACTGCTCTTGCCAAATTTTCAAATGATGTATTTTCTACTTTAGATATAGGTAATTTGATGGGTGCAATATTTATTGACTTAACTAAGGCTTTTGATTTGGTTAACCATTATTTTTTGCTTGATAATCTGTATGGTATTGGTTTTAGCCAACAGGCATTATTCTGGTTCAACGTATATCTTCATAATCGTCGTCAGTGTGTTTATTTTCATAACAATGTATCAGATTATTTGGTTGTTGAAAAGGGTTCCACAAGGATCCATTTTAGGATCGTTGCTGTTTCCATTTTTTATTAATGATCTTTCAAATGTTTGCTCTTCATGTTCTCTTCAGTTATATGCAGATGATACTGTGATTTACACTTCAGACTCTGATAGAACTAAAATACAAGAAGCTTGCTAGTCGAATTTAATTTGGTTCAGAAATGGTTATCTAATAACAATCTGGTTTTAAACAAGCAGAAATCTTGTTGTATGTTGTTTTGCTCTAGCTATAACCGCTCACCCAACGAGTTGGTCCTTACCTTTATTGATGGATCTCCTCTTGTAAAAGTTGACAAATTTAAATACTTGGGACTTAATATAGATTCAGAATTTTCTTTTAGGCCTCATATTGATTTTATTAGAAATCAAGTAAATTTCAAGCTTAGAACATTATATAGGTCAATAAATTGTTTCACACTTAAAGTCAGAAAATATATTGTTCAACAGTTATTATTTCCCATTATTGATTACGGTGATGTTATTTATCAGAATACCGCAGATACACATCTACAGCCTTTAAATGTAGCTTTTAATTATATTTGTAGATTTGTTCTGAGGTGTCCTTATCAAACACATCGTTGTTTTATGTATGATCGACTCAAGTGGCTTCCCCCTGACTTGAGGAGACATTTTCATTGGTTGCTTTTTGTCTTTAAATGCATTAATTTTGATTATCCTGTTTATCTCAAGCAGCATCTAGTTCCATTTACTTCATCATATTCACTCAGACACATTCAACAACCTTTTTTTGTTGTCCCTAGAATTTTTAAAGAAGTTGGGAGATGAGCATTTAAGTTTAAAGCACCTTCGAACTGGAAGAATTTGCCTTTTTCACTTAGATCAATCACTTCTTTACAACGCTTCAAGATTTCTTTGCTTATTTATCTTAAATCACCTTGCTCTTGTTTTTGAATGCGCATATTTATTTTGTTTTTGTTATTGTTTATTTTTTTTATTGTTGCTATTTTTGGAGAATTGTGAGAGCCTGTGTGTGTACTGTGTGTGTTTGTTTTGTGTATTGCATTTGTATTGTATGTTTTTTTCTTTTTTTTGAGGACCTCCTCGAAAACGAGATGATACATCTCAAGGGGCTTATCCTTAAATAAATTTTTTTTTGATTGGTCAAAGTTAACATGGGCTGTACACTTTGACCAATCAGAGCGAGGCTCCGATTCTCTGTTCTTATTGGCTGTTGGGACTGTCCATTCACTTTGGTACGACTGTGTTGGTGTCGAGCGTGTCAGGGAGGGACCATAGGGGAGGGACCAAAGAGAACAAGTGGAGCGGTTGAGGTATTTGGATTCGAATCTCTATCCCAACTGCCATTTTCTCCCCAAATCCTCCACCCCAGCTTTAAGTTCAAGAAAGCCTACCATTTTTGTATATTAGCACTTGTGCTATAGCTGCTAATAGCTCAGCAGTGTATTATCTACACTTAATTAGCATGACATGGTTGTATATATTGCTTTTGTGGTCTTTTTAATAAGGCTTTTAATGAGGGAGTAATGTACCATGGAGCTGACGATATTCTCCCTGAGCAGTTTCAGGGCTGGTTCCTAGACGGTGCCCATTCCTGAACCAGTTCAAAGAATGGTGTCTCGGCCAGGGGAGCTGCAGTCACTCTTTGCTGGTCTAGAGCAACAATTGTTATAGTACCATGTATCAGCCACTGTTTTTGTTGTTGAGCATGACGTAAGCGCTAGCATGAGCTATAAAGTAGAGGCATATACAGTGATATCATTCAGTGTCTCTCTAGCCTTTGGAAAAACAAACCGTTTTTTTAAATAGGTTTGCAAGTTGAACCAACATGCGAACTGGCACTAGCCCCAATCCAGAACTAGAACCTGGTTGGTTTTGGTGGATAGAGAGGTAAGAAGTGCTCTGTCAGGGGAGTGCAAAGCTATCGATTTGGCCAACGATAATATCTGTGAAGAAGATCAGCAATCCAGTGTTTTTAAAAGCTAAGTTCTCAGAAGTGGAACATTCTGGGAAACAGGTTTGAGAGGGCCAAAAGCAAAATAAAAGGATGTGTTTTAAGAGTTATTCTTAGCATGGCGCTGGAATCAGCTCCTCAGCAATACATCCAATATCTATGCTGTGGAGTGGGTGAGGGAGTGGAGCTCTTTTTCTCTTTTCTTTCTATTTCTCTTGCTTCCTGTTATTCTTTTTTTTTTTTTTTAGAAATTCTTGGCATGTGGAGCAGTATTCCAACTTCCCATTTCTGAACACTGCAGGCATAACCGTAGGCTACATTTGTACGTGGGAAAGCAAGGCTAAAAGGCACTGCTACCCCCAACCTCCCACCTACTCTCTATGCACTTACCAAACACACACACACACACACACACACACACACACACACACACACACACACACACACACACACACACACACACACACACACACACACACACACCAGTCTTCTCTTACTAGGAGCATTATAGCCTCCCCTGAAACTGTGGAACTGGAGGCAATTACTGCTCATGTACACCATTAACTGTATGTCATGGCATTAGGTTTACATCTGGATCAGTATAAGGTCCATCTGCAAAGTGGAATGGGAGATAAGATGAAAAACAGAGCACATCCTTGCAAAAAGAACAACAGCACAAAGTCAAATTAGCCAGTGCCAACATGTGTTTATTTTCCACTGACAAAAGTCTCTTGCTGGTCTAGTCATGTTGATGGTGTTTAAATAGGAAACAGTAAACAACAAAACATTTCCATAACCTTAACCTCTTGGTTTATTTTTTAACAATGATGGTGAAGCCCTAAATGGTTTAGGGCCAAAATACATTACTGATCTGCTGATACGTTATGAACCGTCCAGAGCGCTTAGGTCGTCTGGGACAGGTCTACTTAGGGCGCACTCACACTAGGCAAGTTTACCTGTTCCGTGCTGCAGGAAGATTCAGCACGATTCCATATATTCCACTTCCACATAAGTCTCATATTTGTGCAGCACGCTGTTTATTATTAATATAACGGCCCGTCATCAGACCATACGTACCGGATGGTTTTATACACATTGATCGCTCCATCAAGTAATCCAAGTCAGAACTTTTTGTGAGAGATCGTTTTTTTAAGTGTCTTTATAAAGTTTCTTGTTAAACTGTAGTGTAGGCTACTGTTTCCTTATCACCGGGCCGCGGAGTCCCGCTGTGTCTTTTGGGTTCGTCTCCACCGCCATGCGTAAAGGCAGTATTATGACAGCTGACGGGAGGAAAAAGAAAAAAATCATCTGATGAACATGAGTAAACACGAAAACCTTTTTGCTTTGCTTTCTGCGCTCACCTATTTAGCTCTCTCCCTCTTTTATTAGCCCACACCTAGGCCTACACACGTTAATTCTCACACATTTTATGTAGCTACAAGTCCAAGTGGTGGGCAATTCTGGTGCCGACTAGTAAGGCAGCAGACATTAACGGACTATGCATCCTTAATAAACTCACGTCAGGAACGCCGCCTGTGCGCTTGCTTGTGTGCGTGTCATCTCATTAGCATCTGTACTTTGGCCACGGCAGACCTCTCCAAGTGTGCCGTGGCCAAAGGGCTGTTCCGTGCTGGAATACGGATGGCGTGGTCACACTAGCCAAACGTTCTAAACTTTAGTATGCAAATGAGCTCGGGCACGGGGCCGCGGCCCCAGTGTGAGTGGCCCATTACAGTCCCCAGAGTTAGGACTAAACAAGGAGAAGCAGCTTTTAGTTTTTATGCACCAAATCTCTGGAACAAAACCCTAGAAAACTTGAGGTCTGCTGCAACTCTCAGCTCTTTAAGATCAAGTCTGAAGACTTGTTTCCATTTTAACTGGTAATTTTTATTTTTATTAAATGTTCTATTTCTACTCATTCACTTTTAAATGTTTTATTTCTATTCATTCGCTTTTCTAATGTGTATGTATATGTTGCCCCTGTAAATAAATGCCCATGTGTCTCAATTGTGCTGTATAAATAAACTTGCCTTGAAACTCCTCTAACTAACCTTTAGTAGTCGTAGTAGTTTCACGTATATATCTTCACTTAGTCCTTATAACCCCATGATATTTACCTCACCTTAGCCATCTGCTCTGAACCTCAACCTCTGAACCACTCTCTTCAAAGACATGTTGTTTCTTATTTGTTAAATACACACACAAACAAATAAAAAATAAAATCAATTAGCGACGTTAAAGCGATCACATCCTGGCTTTCTGTATTTACTACACAGACCACGAGAGCTGCGAGATTTCATCTAAATCTTCCTTAAAGAAAATAATCCACCTTCCTGCTATCTCAATATACTGTGTGTCGATAAGAATGAAGAAAAATGAAGTTTAGCCCATAATGCAACACTCTGGGAGACTCAAGGGACAGCTTGCAACCTTCTCCAGCACCAGCCAATGGCTATGAGGTCATTTTGGTGTTCTAACTGTTGGTCATGTGATGCCCAAGTAAGACTTGCCCTGCGTTCCGAATCAATACTTTCTACTATTTAGTATGGTAGAAAAAAGATTTAGGATGTCCCGATTCTTGTGACCAGATTTAAGATGGTTAGAAAGACACAGATGTCTACTACATCTGGCTCAGATTTTTAGTGTTGAAAACAGCATCCTGTTTGGACGATTCTGACCCACAATCCAGTGTGAACCTGAAGTGACGTCACATCAACGGAGCCTCCACATGAACAAACGGGGATGCGACGGATATAAAAGCAAGAGGCAAGATCAAGGCACAATGTTATGATGCAATAAATAAGTAAAAGTATTTCCCAATAGTATGCCTACTGCATCCCAACTAGATTCTTTTTATCGTCAGATGTAGTATGTAGAATAGAAAACAGAAAGAGTATGCGATTCGGAACGCAGGGATGGCTGCATGGGAAGAGCTTACTCAACCAAAGAAAGATTCTCATGCTAATGTTCAATGGGCTCACATGGCCTGAGGGAGAGCAAATAATCGTATGCATTCTTATGCTTATGACGATACTTTGATAAAGAAGCACCCAAATGTTTTATATAGAATCAACAACACAAACATTCGAAGACACAATGCAGAAATGAGAAAGGCGTTGGACACCATTTTCATCATAATTTTCCTCCAATATAGTCAATAAAACCTTTCACAGATGGATTCTTAATGGGCTGCTATTGTAACGTCACTAAAGAATTGTGCCTCAAAATCAGTGTAAGCTACACACTGATAAGATTTGTTTATTGAATGACTGTGAGCGTATGAATATTCAGTGTGCTATGCATATCCAATGCATTTATTCAAATGCCAGTTTGTTAAGCACTACTCGAGAGCATATGGTTTTAGTGCAAATGAACCGGAGGCTCAAGGGTACTCCTGATAAAATTATAGTTCTTTAAAATGCAAATACTGCTTCCACTTTGCATGCTAAAATAGATAATACTTACGCAATGGTCATTTAAATAACACATTCCTTTCACTTGACAAAGACGGCCAACAGGCGCATAAATGTAACTGTGTGGGTGGATAGAGAGCTTGGGGAGAGATAAAGCCATTTCAGGAGATAAATGTGCAGCCGTTTAGAATCCCGACAGTCAAACTGAAGGCATACAGCTCTGTACAGCAAGAGAAAAACACAGCACCAGATGGGAAAATGTTCCCCAAATTAAAGAGCCAATCAAGGTCAGCAGAACGTATTTATTTGGCGGTATAAGGCATACATGTTGGCTCAAAAGCAGCTTCAGTCACACAATCACCTCTGTGAGCCTGGTGCATGCCAAAAATCTTGATTTCAGGGGCTCTAAGGTGTTATAAAATGAGTGTGTGGTGTGCACTACACCAGCGATTCCCAACCCCTAGTCCCGGGACCAGTGTCGGCCCATGGACATTTTCTTTTCTTTTTTTAATGTGTTTTGTGTTTATTTTTCAAACCTATTCCATCAAAAATTATTTAATTTTGTTTTTAATTTTTTGTGCTAATTTTCTCTTTTATGTATGTTCTCTTTTTAAAAAGTCCCAAAACAAAGTAGGGGAGAGTGGCCTGAGTTGTGCCGGTGGGGAAGTTGTGCCACCCAGTGGCGCAAAAAGTGGGTATGCACTATATGCGGTGCATAGGGGCGCCGCACTAGAGGGGCGCCAAAGCGATCAGGGGAAAATTATTTGGAGTTGGCATTTTTCTGTATTTAACAGTGTTTGTGTAATGATATGATCAGTAACAGAGGCACGTCACTGATTAGGCGAACCCCCGCTCCTCCACCTCCTCCTCCCCACACTATAGGCGCTCCAGTGCGCGCCCCCTCGAGTGTGTGTGTGTGTGTGTGAGAGAGAGAGACAGAGAGAGCGAGACAGAGAGATATATGTGTTTGATTGATGGTTGTGTAGCAATGATAATGAAAATCCTGTTTGCCACAATCTTAATAGTTATTGTAAGGGAATTTGGTGCGATAGATTTGAGGCTCTAAGTTATTGCCTTTTCTCTCTCATTCACTTGAAAAAAAAAGTTTTATCAACAAGCTGGTTTTTCCCATTTAACCGTTTTTCTGAGCTGTTTTTTAACGTTTTCCTCAGTAAATACCTTCACACGTTGTATGGGTAAAGTCAAGAAGGTTGGCTGACTAACTGATTGGCTCATTTACTGTTCATTTGAACTGAAATAAAAGTTTTCTTTGTCTTTAATTCGCTTCACCCGAGTACACCAAATTGCTTATTTTACATGTTCAAATCACAAAAAAATTATGGGGGGGGGAATCCCCCAGACCTCCCTACAGGGGTTTGTTTTCGGACATGTCACCTTTTTCATGTCTCATGAGTTTGCATGCCTGACACTAGTGAGGCCACAAAAACCTAAATTCTTCACTGTCCTTTACTTTTAATCAGTGCAGGCAGACATGACAAGGTTGAGAGCTGATCACCTGCTCTAATATTCTAATATGTAACTTAAAATGGAAGTCTGTATTTCGGGGAGGGGGGGGTGCAGTGTGTAATATGACATCATCAAGAAAGTTCTAGAAAATTCTACAAAGTTCTAGAATGCAACGCTCCCTGGGTAACCCCTTTCGAATAATAACAGATAACAGAAGCTAAAGTGGCCTTCAAGGACAATTCTAAATTCTGAACAATGCACCTGATGACATTCCAACCATGACACTTCCAACATGGTGGCGCCCATGCATTGGTCCATAGTATGGAGAAATATGGAGATATTATATAACTATTAAAATAAAAAAATTAAATTCAGCTATTATACACTAAATTAAACGTATTTATGGATATTATAATTACTTTTTACCAAGTCTGCTATGAAAAAATTCCCAAAATTATACACACTGCCGGTTTAAAGGCAGCAATGGAGGGGGAATCACATTTGTCAGGTGACAGTTGGTTCCACAAGCATGGAGCAACTAGTGCAAAGTACATTTCGGAGAGTTGTGCCAGTGGCATGGCTGTTTACGCTTGTCACCAAAAGAAAGGGATGGTCTACAGTAGCTCAGAAGAGACTGATATCTCCATTCCACTTAACAACACCACTGACAAGAGTTCAGATGGCCAGAAAGATGATGATGGTGACTTTGTCATTGTGAGCTTTGCAGGCAAAACCACCTAGGCCTTCTTTAAAGGCCAGGACACACCGGCCTTGTTCAATCGGCGGCGGGCAGTCTTTCAGTTGGAGCAATTTGATTTGTGGAGGGCTAGCGAATCAGTGAAGCCCGGAAGTGAGGCGGGTAGCACAAACAGCTAACAACAGTTAGCCATTGTTTTAATGTGTTTGTTTGTTTCGTTCAGCGAGTACTCACATGCATCAACCCTTGTTGACTGCTCGACACCATGCTCGACACTCTGCTAAAAACGGTGCTCTTTATGGTCCATAAATGTAAATACGTATTTCTATCTATGTTTATGGTCTAGAGAGCCGTCCCATCATTTCCGGCTTCCGTATTTTTTCGGGCCACAATACAGATTAGCGTCGCCTGCTGTTATGGAGACATTACGTCCCGTGCAAGCGGAAAGTCAGCAGTCGGTTTGGTGTGTTCTTTGCACTTTTTCGGCCGCGACGGGAAGACTGGAGCTCCCTGAATCGGCAGTCTCCATTTTCGGGTAGTCGGACTGGTGTGTCCTGGCCTTAAGAAAATTGACCTTCAATCTTTGTAAAATATTTACTTTATTTACTTTAAATACACCTTAAATAAGTAATTGTCTTATGGATTTGTCTTGCATTACAGTTTATGAGATATATATCAATGGCACAATTTACCCCATGGTATTCTCTCTTGTGGCACAACTTACACCACCGGGGGCAAGTTGTGCCACAAGACAATTTCTTAAACAGTTTATTCCAGATCCAAAGTTTTTATTGACAGGGATGCACAACATCCTGAAATATATGTACATATTTGAGTTGGAGACATAACTGTCAAGGCCTCACTTTAAAATCAAAAACAAAATGTGTTTCTTAGAGCGAAAGCCTTGTAATGGCTTGGCAGCTCATTGGTTCTGGACACTGGCTATGTATCTGATGGACAGCATAGTGCACACAGTGTGAGGATGGGGTGTGAAGTAGCAGGTAATACGTCCATAGTACAGAGATGAGCGCGACCCTGCAAACCCCCATGGCTTGTTTCATTGCGGACTGTTCGGGTAAAAGAAAGGGTGATGCCCAACCCGACATTGCTGGCAGCGCGACGCAATGTAGTCGTCCCTTTTTCTGGGGGAGCAGCCCCCACTTTACCTTGGGAATAAATTCCCTATTTCCTATGTTTCTAAAGGCAGGCAAGTAAAGTGTCAAATGTTTTTGCCTTTGTTGCACCTACTGTATATAGGCCTACAATAACAACAAAAATTGTAAAGCTAGTCATAAGCCATATCTTTAAAATGTGTACAAAATGTTATGCTGCATATTCCAATTTTGGCTTAAAGATTGGCAGCAAGGCCCTGGATTTTTTCTAAATGAATATGACCTTCATACATAATAGGCCATTGTTACTAAACACAACAATGTGTTGCATAGGTACATGCTAAGTGCTTTTGTAAGTTATTTTGACTCGTGGCCCACTGCTTCTTTACCATTATTCACATTAACATGTGTAGAGTGGTGGAGCAGGTGTTGATATGACAACATAAGTTTAAAGGTGGTTTCTTCTTTCATTTATGGCAATGATGTTAGTGAATGTGCGCCCAGTATCACAGTGACTGTCATGCATTAGACAGAAGTTTGTACATCTTTTTCAAATCTCAGAAAAAAAATATGCACATGTAGAATTGTGTCTTTTGGCCCTGGACTTCTCTGGCTACATTACTAGAGCTCATCTGTCTGCTGCCACACAATGGAAAGCATTAGCCACTACCTGGGCCGCCATGTTTAAAGTTTCCTTACCCTCTTCTGTGTGGAACAGAGCTGATGTGAAACACTGGTTACTGTATATTCTATATAGAACAGCACTGGGTTTCACTGTGTGTGTGTGTGTGTGTGTGTGTGTGCGCACACACACACACACACACACACACACACACACACACACACACACAGTGTACTGCAGAACACAGAAAGCTTCTCACACACCTACACCTTATTTTACCTTTTGAACCAACCACATTTTGTTAGTAAGGGCATCTGCAGGTTTCATAAAATAAGGGTCGTTCTCTGCATGTCATTTTCCCTCTATATAATATTTCATCCAGTTCATCCAATGTATTTAGATACACTGACTTGGCATTCTGCACAAGATTAAAATAGGCATTTGCAGAACATTTTTCAGATGTGAACGCGTGTAGTGTGGCCGCACCTTTAGAGGATGTGCACACAGCCTGGATATGGAAGGAAAAAGAAAAGCAGGAGCGATGAAAGAGGAAGATAAAGAGATTACTTTAACTGATAAACCACCAAGTTATGCAACAAGGTCATCAATTCTCCCATGGATGTAGACACAACTACCACACATATCTCAGGAATAGAGTTGTGATGAGTTGTGCTGTTCCCGGACAAATGTGCAGCATCACAACTCTATTCCTGAGATCCTCTGAGATTGTTTTCCCTTTTGGCATGTCTGACCTGTATGGGTTCACTTTGGTGAGCATAAACTGACCTGGTTTTATCTCTGTTTTATCTAGTGCCGCCCAATTTCTTCCCTAAAAATCTCTCATTACATTGGTCTATTTCATCAATCAATTTGGCCCACCTGATTGTGTTTACCTGCTCGATTTAAGCAATGCAGCTCAGGGTTCACACACTTTTGCAGATACAACAGTTGGCAAATAATTTGTCTTTTATAATCTCTTTTAACAATTGATTTCTGGAAAAGAAAAATGTTGAATTTATAAACAAACATCTGTTATTATTTCATATAAAAAAATAATGGTATTGATAAAAAATAATTAATAATGGTTAAACACAATAAAATTCCAAAATGCTCAAGGGGTTCACAAACTTTCAAACAGCACTGTATACTGTACATATTTTATCAGTTTATTTATTTTATTTCCATGGACAGTATTCTATTTCCTCTACATTTCATTTCATTGTGTCCTTGCACTATTTTTGTGTTTATTTGCGTCTCAGGCGTGGCTATTTTCACTTGTGTTTCTATATTTCTTCTTCTATATTGCATTGTGTGAGAGGAGCCTGGGACTTCATTTCATTACCAGTGACTGCTGCTGTAATTGTTGTGCATAAGACAAATGAAGCTCTTGAATCTTGAACTCAAACCAACTCCATCAAAACATCAATGTATAGAGAAGCACGTAGCAGCAGCCTACACTGTGTCCTTCTGCTTTTCTCATCACTGCCTATTAGACCAACGTTTATACCTCCTGTCAGTTTCAATCTCTCATTTCTGTGTGTGTGTGTGTGTGTTGTCTGCTTCCAACTCCAGACCAGTAGAACCCAAACCATCCTCCCACAACACGCTGCAATGCAATCCAATAGGCTTTCAAAGCCGGACTGTTAAAAGTATATGGTCAAATAATCTCCAAGGTCTGTCTGAGCTCTGACGATGTCCTGAGCTGATCCCAGCCGCACTAAGAAATGCACACACACGCACGCACACACACACACACACACACACACACACACACACACACACACACACACACACACACACACACACACACACACACACACACACACACACACACACACACACACACACACACACACACACACACTTTATGATACTTGTGGACACTTTTATTAATCTGACCACCAATACCAAAATGATCCCACTGAGGTTAAAGGAATTTTTCCCATTTCTAATAATCAAGTCTCTGACGTGAGTATCTGTACCAGTTCATCTCAACACAGACATAGCTAGCCCTTTCACAGTTCAGCGTTGTTCAGTAACTATACTGATCAGCATCACCCAATACCTTGCAACAGGTGCAAATTAAGGGATGTAGAGGAGTAGGCAAACTCCAGAACGCTACCTCCATTTCAGAAGCATAATTCAGTCTTATTTGTATAGCCCAATATCACAAATAGACATTCCATACAGTATGACACCCTGCCCTTAGACCCTTAGCTCGACTGAGAAAAAAACTCCCAGTAAAAAAGCCTTTACCGGGATAAAAAATACATGGAGAAACCTCAGGGAGAGTTGACAGAGTAAGGGATCCCTCTCCCAGGACGGACATACTGCAATAGATGTCATAAGTAGAGAAAATCATAACGGAGTCAATCATTGTCCAGACGTTTACATGGTAATACTAAATTAAAATATAAATAGTGTGGATAGTGTGAATTGCAGTTGGGGCAGGGTGTCACATCCCCCCCACAATATTTGTAATTGACCAGACACGAGTCCTGACAACCTGTCAAAGCTAAAAGTTCAAAGTTGACTCCAAAACCAATGGATGCTCACACATGCGTAGATACTGCGTTGTTGTTTTGGTCGCTGAAACGCTACTATCCTTTATAAGAATTTTCATATAAACCTTATTCTCTTCTTTCTTAATCTTCTTAATCTCCCGTTATCGCAATGTCCAGTTCAACTTGTTTAAGATAGATGGATTCATAACTGCCATACCATTATCATAACATCGGTTCTGCTGCTGTCCAACCCAATGCACAAACAATGGAAACTATTCAAACAAGTGAAAAAAAACCTTATGGTATTTTCTCACACAAAGCATGGATACAACCATCACTGGCACTGCTTAGTATAACTTTTTCTCAGAGGACACAGAGTCGTAGTGATTCTTGAGAAGTGGGACAAAACATAGCCTGGTGCTACTAGACCATCGTACTTCATTTCATTTGTACAGAAGGTCTGGAACTGCTGTAAGTGGCAAATGTTCACTCACTTGGAGGCGGGTGTCTGTTGAAGTTTAAAACTATTGGATCTGCTCAGTGCCACTCTGGATTAGCCAACCAATCGCATAACGTTTGGTCGTGAGCCGGCTTCAGGGAACTCGGAAATTTCCGACTTCACTACATATTGTAGTCTATGGATCTACTGGTACCTGGCAACGGTAACTTGTTAGAGCCTAACGTCTAGTTATTTGGATGAGAAAGGTTTTAGGCGTCCATACTTTCCCGAGCAGATGCACTGGAACACAGACAGGTCGGAACTCGGAACTACCAAGTTGGAAATTTCCGAATTCCGAGTGTAGGGGAACGCAGCATTCAACTGAAACTGGAGCGCGACTTCGACGTCATCGTTCTCAGCCACTTCCTCTGTTCGCTGATTGGACACTGAGACATTTGTTCGAGCAAAATCCCACTAATACGCCTTATCCCCAGACTACTGAAGGGAAAATTAAATTTGGCCGGGAGTAGGTGGGCGGGCAGAGCCACGCTAGACAAAACAGGGTGCAATGTTGAAAAGATACAAACCCTATGTTTCGGCAAATTAAATTACATTTATGTATCCAACATATAGGGGAAGGTGGGGTGATTTGTGCATTTTGGAAGTTGCAAAACCCCTTGTTTCTAGAAAACCGTGGAAGAAATTGGAAATGTGACCACATATTTAAGAAGAGCCATCCATTTGACTCATCCTGTAAAGAAGGGAGACACAAGGAATAAGATATAAGCACATTTAAGCTCAAAAAACTGTGTTTTGCCTTTCAAAGTAAAATTTCCATGATCAAGGTTTTTTGATTATTGTGTCTGAACAATTATAGACACGTTTGAAAACATTTGACACATGTTTTAGTGCTTTGGTATGCTACACTTTGAGTCTATATAGTTAGCACAATGTCAACCCTAAATTGCTGCATCATGCCTATTATCCAAAATTCTGGGGATGGGGTGATTTGTGCGCAAGGGCCTGGGTGAGTTATAAGTAAGTAAGTAAGTAAAATGTATTTATAAAAGCACATTTATGACAGTTTGCACTGTCCAAAGTGCTGTACATAGTGCATTCAGTAGGTAAACAATGAAGGTAAAATAACAATAACCAAAATAAAAGACGTAAAGCCCATACATCCACATAAACACAGATAGTAGTGCAGAGGTAAGTAAGTAGTGCAGAGGTTAATGGGGAGGAAACACCAGGGTGTACATATGGGTTTTGAGCCTTGATTTAAAGGCAGAAATGTAGGGGGAATCACATTTGTCAGGTGGCCGTTGGTTCCACAAGCACGGAGCAACTAGTGCAAAGTACATTTCTGAGAGTTGTGCCAGTGGCATGGCTGTATACGCTGGTCACCAAAAGAAAGTGATAGTCTACAGTAGCTCAGGAGAGAGTGACATCTCAATTCCACTTAACGACACCACTGATGAGAGTTCAGATGGCCAGAAAGATGATGATGGTGACTTTGTCATTGTGACACAATGACGCACAAATCACCCCACTACGTGGGGTGATTTGTGCGACAAGACAACTTTTTTTCCGAAAGCTATATTTCTTAAACAGTTTATTCCAGATCCAAAGTTTTTATTGCCAGGGATGCACAACATCCTGAAATATATGTACATATTTGAGTTGGAGACATAACTGTCAAGGCCTCACTTTAAAATCACTTTGAGTAAAAAGTTGCACAAATCACCCCACCTTCCCCTACTAAGCTACTGAGCTAAGCTTTGACACAACCTCCCAGCTTTTTTTGGGGGGGGGGCATTTTTTATGCTTTATTGATAGTGAGAAGAGACAGAGGTGAAATGGGGCAGAGAGGGGAGTGACATGCAGAGAACGACCACGGGCGGGAATCGAACCCGGCCCAGCAGCAGTGTTTTTTTTACCGTCATTGGCCTATCACCACCGTCAGATGTCAACTCCGTCAGATTTCCTGTCAGACGGTGTTGACATATTTAACGTTTCTTAAACATAACAAATGGAATTTATCTAGTAGCCATTTGGTGTTTCTGTTGATGTTAGGAGCTAGTATGAACTACTTCAGGAAAATAAAATTATCAAAAACTTTCAAATAACTGCTTCAGAAATTGTAAGTCGGTGTTGACATATCATGGTTGTGACACTAGACTTTCAAGATTCGGAATGTAAAATATTCTTTCAAAGGTTTTTTTATTAAATCACAAAGTAGCAAAGCAACTGCAGTACAATGGATTATACATTTTTTTCCCCTTTTTTCCCCCCCCGAACATACCCCACCCATATCCCACTCTCACACCCAATCACAAACAATTCTGCATTAAGAAATTAGTACAAAAAATAATACATAATGTTAAAAATAGCAGAAACGAAACCGAAACACACACTTCAAGAAACAAAAACAAACAACCAATATGAAACAAAAAACAAAGAAATAAAATTGAATCAAACAAAAGAGGGGAGGGGGTAGCTACTCTTCAACTATTGTGGTCGGTTTCTTAAAATAGTTTAGGAAGGGGCGCCATATTTTATGAAATTTAGTCTCAGATCCCTGGGTAGTGCAACGAATTTTCTCCAGATTCATACATGACATAATGTCTCTAATCCAATGTGAGTGGGAAGGAGGAGCAGGATCTTTCCATTTAAGTAAGATAGCCCTACGAGCAAGTAAAGAGGTGAAGGCCAGTACCTTTAGCTTCACTTTAGGCAAGCCTGAATTGGGAGCGATGCCAAAAATTGCAGTGAAAGGATTCGGCTCAATTTGATGCTGAAGTACTTCAGAAATTGTTTGAAAAACTGATGTCCAGAACTCAGTCAAGGTGGGACACAACCAGTACATGTGAAAGAGTGATGCCGGTGCGCTCTTACAGCTATCACAGGTCGGGTCTACATCGGGGAACATATGAGCTAATTTAGTTTTAGATATGTGGATACGATGTACTACTTTAAATTGCACAAGAGCATGTTGGGCGCACATGGAGGTAGAGTGTATCCGATCCAGGACTGAATCCCACATGTGATCTGTGAAGGCAGAACCTAGGTCCTGCTCCCACAGGGTTCTTATAGCTGCTAATGAGGGGCTATGCAACTTCGAAATAAGGTCGAAAAACACAGAAATTGAGCCTTTTAATGAACCGAATTTTTCAAGGGTGAAAAACAAATACTTCCATTCTACTCTATCAAATGCTTTTTCAGCATCCATAGAAGCGAGGCATTCTGATTCAATATTTCTGGGGGAATATAAAATGTTCATTAACCGGCGGATATTATAAAATGATTGGCGTCCCTTTATAAACACAGTTTGGTCGGGGGATATGATAGAGGGGAGAACATCCTCCAATCTGTGGGCGAGAATTTTAGCAAGTATCTTCACATCTGTATTTAATAGTGAAATTGGTCGGTATGATGCACAATCTAGAGGATCTTTATCCTTTTTTAACAACAGGGAAATACAGGCCTGATAGAACGAAGGCGGAAGTTTACCTGAGTCAAATGAGTCTGAGAATACTGAACATAAAAAAGGTGACAATTCGGCTGAAAATTTCTTAAAAAAGTCAGACGGAAGTCCGTCTGGACCAGGAGATTTGCCTGATTGCATAGATGTTATTGCTGCAATAATTTCCTTCTGAGTAATAGGTGCCTCAAGGCTATGTCTCAGGTCTTGAGAAAGGGAAGGCATGTTTAGGTTACTGAAAAAGGTTTCCATCACCGTTACGTCTACTGTACAATCAGAACTATACAAATTTGAATAGAATGTTTTGAACTTTTCGTTTATCAATTTCTGATCTGATGTTGTACACCCACTGTCTGTCCGTATTCCAGGGAGGAGTTGCTTCGCTCTAAATCCGCGCAGTTGATTGGCCAGGAGTTTACCAATCTTGTCACCATGCTCGTAAAAAGTACTTCTGCTCCTAAGCAACTGGTCAGCAACTTGACGAGAGGAAAGAAGGTTGAATTCTGTCTGAAGTTTTAAACGTTCTTTGTAAAGTTCAGATGAAGGTGAATTAGCATAGTGTCTGTCTATGTTCAGAATCTGATCAGCTATTTCAGTTTGTTTCTGTTTTGAACACTTATTTTTGTATGCTGCAAATGATATAATTTCACCTCTCAAATAGGCTTTCAGGGCTTCCCAAATTGTTGCATTGGACACATCTGGTGTTTTATTTATACTCAAAAAAGTTTTAATATGTGTAGAGATGTGTGAAAGAAAACTCTCATCTGTGAGCAACAATGGATCCAGTCTCCACTGCCTTCTAGTATACTCAACGTCAGGGAAAGCCAGTTGAAGGAGCAGAGGAGCGTGATCTGAGATCACAATACTTTCATAACTGCATGACTTTAGGTCTGACATCAATGAATTATCAATAAAAAAATAATCAATTCGGTGTAAGTGTGGTGGACATGTGAAAAGAATGAATATTCTCTTCCTGTGGGGTATAAAAACCTGTATGGATCAGAGAGGCTATAATCATCAAGAAATGATTTGATATAACCTGCAGATCTGCTAAGAGTGGCAGGTTTGGGGGAAGAGCGATCTAAGACTGGATCTAGATAACAATTAAAATCCCCACCAAGAATAAGAGAATGGGAATTGAGATCGGGGAGTTGAGAAAAAAATCTCTTAAAGAATTCTACATCATCAATGTTAGGCGCATTGACGTTAGCCAAGATGACTGACCTATTGTGAAGTTTGCCTGAGACAATAATAAAACGTCCATTTTTATCTGATATAGGGCCGGTTTCACAGACATGGATTAAGCCTAGCCCTGGACTAAATAGAGTTTTGAATGGAGATTGTCCATTGAAAGTACAATTTAGTCCAGAACTAGGCTTAATCCATGTCTGTGAAACCGGCCCATTATGTTTGAGGACTCAAAAGGAATATTACTATCAATAAGGATAGCTGTGCCCCTAGCCTTACTCCTGAAATTAGAATGAAAAAATTGTCCACGCAAGCATTTACGTAATCGCCCATGGTCAGAGTCATGTAAGTGGGTTTCTTGAAGGAAAACTATTCCAGCCCTGAGCCGTTTTAGGTGGGTTAAGACCTTACCCCTTTTCACTTGGTGATTTAGCCCCTTGACATTCCAACTAATTAAATTAAGATTGCCCTTCATCTAGCTCAGTTATAGTGAGAATAAAAAGAGTTGCTCTGATAAGAAAAAGAGTAGCAAAATACAGAGGGAAAGAAAAACACACAAAAAAAGGAAAACACAAATAACTGAAAACACAGCAGGTGATGACTTGGAATGTAAAATATTCTAAAACTACAATGCGGATCAGAGCCTGTCTGACTCTAATGTACTCTGCAGAGGTAGAATGTGAAAAGAGGTCCTTCAAAGTGACAGCTGCCCCTTATTTCGCCTGATTTTGTTACATTTGAATGAAATGTCTGACGGTGGTGACAAAAAGTGTCCCACCACTTAGAAACCTTATAAAACATGAATGTGTTTAAGAAAAACAGTTTTTATTGATATGAGAGATTATTTAGTGTTGCTTTGGATGAACAAAGCTCTTTTTAATCATTAAAGTACATTTTTTATAGGTTTTATTGCACATGAAAGATTTAAAACTTCTCTGAGGACACACTGTTTTGGACTTCGTGAGAAGATAACAAGTGTCATGTATTTGACATAATAATGATAAAATTAAATTTAAGGGGATAATTGTGCTCCAGACATTCTATTCTTAATCCCTAATAACATCTACAATTTTAAATATTTTTAGTTTTAAACATAACATATGTTACAACATGTTACATATGCAAGACGGCCTTTTGTCCCGGTTCTCAAGAATCACTGTTATAACAATATTCTGCTGAATTACATTTATATGGAAATGTGATGACATTTCTCTTTCTTTGTTGAACGTGATGACTTAGTTTTAGTTACACAGACAAAGGGGTGATCTGACAACATCTCTGCCTAACACAATGCAGTCTTGGCTTTAGAAGTCAAATCATAAATACAGCTGCTCAAGAACAAATGTGGTCTCATATTGAAGCTTCTCTCTGGCTCCCTCAAAGACCTGCCTTTAAATGTAAAGCCCCATCTGATTAAAACAATGTACCCGTCTCATTGATTTCCATTACCTCATTTGGTTGCTTCAAGAGATCCGTCTTTAATTATCTTCAAACAACTTGTTTCTTGCTGGTAAATTGAAATGACACAATTCATTTTTTTTGTATTATTATTTCTCTATTTTTTTCTCTTTAATGTCTCTTTTATGTCTGGGTATTTCTTTGCTATGTCTTTGAAATAAAAGTTTTTTTTTTGTCTTTTAATATTCCATATATTCATTACAGATTTTGTTTTTAATTAAAACTAATCTTTCCTTTCTTACTTTGGGAATAATAAAAGATTATGCATCACTAACTACACTTTGAGGTGGAATTACAAAAAACAATACATATAATAATATAAAATGATTAATCTCATCACATTCTGGATAAGTGAGTTATATTATGTGGCAAAAGAAGAGTGAAGAGAGTAATGCTTCCACCAAACATACAGTATACATCCCTTATTATTAACAAGTCACCAGAGAAAGGCTGAGGAGTTACCACAACAATAGTAGTAAGCTATCATACCAACCTTTATTTATACTCGAGATATCATCGAGGGGTGACCCTCATTTGCAATGATGTCGAGAAACAAAAACAACAATACATACACAATATACAACGCAAATACATCAACTACACAACAAGCTGGTAAAGAGAAACATTTTAGACCGAGTTGTATAGTGGCTAGAAATAAAATAAAACTGGTAAAAGTACAATACGATAGTAATGGTTAAAGGATATCATGGCATTCATTTTAATTTGTTGCTGTAAGCTGTTCCAGGAGTCAGGGGCACTGAAGCTAAAAGCTGTCTTTCCCAGCTCAGACCGGGCTTGTGGGACATAAAGCATAAGCATGTCAGTGGATATAAAGAGCATGACCGTGACAGTATCACGTTTTATTAAGAATAAAGTGTCAATCCAACAGCAGCTTCTCAGCGCTCCAGCATTGTTTTAATGATATGTAACCAACGCCCAACTCAGCTTAGCCCCCCGCTTGTCTCATACTTCTTTGTCTTTCACAAGGGAAAATTTGGAATTTCAATTTTTAGAAAGCACCCTCAATGGTTTCTGCTAAAAAATAATATATATATATATATATACAGTATATGCTTAGTTTCTTATTAGGCTATACTGGTAGCAAAGCAGAAATTAAACCACAAACTCAAATCCTCAGACACAACTTTAGGGCGAGAATTTAAATACATTTTCTGTACTCATTTAAGCTCATGCTATTGCTAACACTGTTCAGGACATGCTCTCTCACACACACACACACACACACACACACAAACAGAGAGAAGTGCCTGGCCGCCTCAGCCCAGTAAGAGCAGTGTGTGTGCTTTCTATTGGGGCGGAGAGGAGTAAGACAGATGAATGAGGTAATGGCCCAGCTCAGCTCACAGGAAACAAAGGCAATTAATGTGAGAGCGTGAGGCCGGCCTGAGCTCACCTCTCTGAAGACATGACAGACACTCTACACAGTCATCTGCTCTCATCTGTTCTCTATACATTTCTACAGACTGCTCTTTACAAGCTGTCACGGTGGAGCACTGTCAATGCTGATGCTGCAAAATACAACAGTAGTAGGACAAGTAGTCCAAAGAATAAAAGATAAAAGTTAATTTCACTCAAACACACGCATTGTCGTCGCTTCATTTCTTCCATGCTGTATGTTCACACATTGTATTGGTCAGATTTTAAAGGCCTAGAGTTTGCCATAAATGGACGTTGAAACGTCCTCACACAGCCGTTTGCAGATTGATCCTTGTGCATCACCACTCTGAACAGAAAAGACTGTTGCATGGACAAGGTTCTCCAGAGCACAGGTAAAGATGTCATCACGCACCAATGTGGCTAGAATGTGGCAGACTCACATGTTATCATCACTGTCATAATGATTGATTTATCTTTGATTTATATTGACACTTTGCAAAGACCTTGCTCGTTGAGTCACAATGGGATGTTGAATATTTAAAAAATCTATGTCGATCCAAAAACAGTATAGCCATAATGTACCACACATATGGTATGTGCCACAGGTTAAAGGTGGAGTCAGCCATTCTGGAGAACTTTTGTCAAATAACTTTTTGTCCAAATCAGTGAATATCTCCTCACAATGTGCTACTTGTCCGTACTGTGTGCGCTTAAGCGTAGGCTCTGTAAACTGGTATGTAAAGGAAGGGGGCCCGCTTTGTGTGAGGAGGTATCCACTGATTTTGACAAAAAAGTGATTTGTCAACAAACATTCTCCAGAATCGCTTACCCCACCTTTAACAGACACAGCTTTGACTGCACATGTTACACACTGAACCAACCTGGTGTGATCAGTCGTCCTGTATTCATCATTCCAGTTATCATTGCAAAACGTTGTCTGTTTGAACAGAAGTGATCTGTCTCCATTGGTCCTTACAGCACAGCTTCCCTTTTTATAAATGCTGCCCAGATGATTTCATAGCGTGTCCCAGCTGTTTCTAATTTCTGTGTTCTAATTGTCAGTGGATGGAAGAGGAATTATGTCCATAAATCAGTTTTTCTTCCAAGAACTGGTCCAGTCAGATAACGTTACAGACAAAAACAAAATCTTATTGACTGCTAGATGCCTCTTGTTAATGGCAGTGGAGAAAATATATATTACCACTTAAGTTACTGGTCTGTCATTTCCTAGTCATTTTCTTACCTGGAAAGGAGTACGTCATTTGGAATTAATTATGGGGAAAAAGGTATTTATCAATTTCTCACACAGGCCAGAGGTTAACGCAGAACTCACATCACCATTTTACAATATTTCATGACCCCTTTCTTGTAAAGTTATTTTATTCTCAAAGCACAATTTTTTCTCAAAACTACAACTTTATCCTCAATGCATTTCAAAAGATTTCTCCTCCCCCAACAGTAGCAAAAACACTTCAACTGATAACACTAAGCACTTTACGGGTCAATGTCCTGTTTCTGTACTTCGACATGATTGTCTTAAGGTTTTTGAAGATATATGGAAAACACAGTCATTTAAGACTGTAATATGTTCCGCAATGGAACTGATTATGAATGTAATTTAAGCCTTGTCATACAATAGTAAATCTGTCAAGCGATGACAAATAATGTCCTTATCCAAATTCTAACACACTTGTTTATTAAATGGACCAATGAATGGAGCCATATCATTGAGCAGTATTCAGTGCACATGCTATCTTTATGCATGAACCAATGCTGCATTCAGCTGGTGTCGGACACATCGAGAAAACCAGTTTCCAATTTGAAAAATGTGCGTGACAACCTGCTCAAGTCGGAAACTTGAGAAAGGTTTTGGTAACCAACCTGCTCACTTGTTGCATTTAGTTAGCCTCATAGCATAATTGCCTAAATCATATTTACTCTACTCTACTTTTACTCTACATCTACTTTACCCTACTCTATAACCCTTAAAATATGACTTAGGCAAGTATGCTATTAGGCTAACGAAAAGTAGATGTAGAGTAGAGTAGATGTAGAATAGAGTAGATGTAGAGTAAAAGTAGAGTAGAGTAAATATGATTTAGGCAATTATGCTATGAGGCTAATGAAATACGTGATTCATCATGGTGGCAAAATGGCTAAAGTTGTTAAAAGTAAGACAGTTTTTTATTAATTCACATATTGCAAAAAAAAAAAAACGTTTGCTCATATAATTTGTTATATTTTATTACCGTTAGTCGTTGTCCACGAGTGAGTGATCTAGACTAGTTAGAAAAGTTATTTATTATTATTATAATTATTATTATTATTATAATAAACCTGACTATAGCAGTGTTTCAGACTAATAAATAACTTTACTAACAAATCTGGGTCATCCTGTGAACAGAAACCAACGTTAACATTCAGACTTTCAGACTTGAGAAGCACGCCAACACATCAAAGTCCAAAGAACCACTTCCTAGCTCGGACTCTTGGACCATTTGAAGATCACATGAATGCAGCACAATATATTTAACTTAAACTGTTTATATAGTGAGAACTTTAAATAATAACGTTTTTTTTAAACGTTATTATTTTTCTGTATGTGTCATTCACACAAGTTGATCAAGAATACCAAACGTGTGTATGGTGAGATGTATTGTGCTGTACAAGACAATATGCATTATGTATTCATCAGTGACTGCTGAGTGAACAGCCAGACTGTAGCTGCTGGAATGAGCAGAACTTAGAACATAGAGCCACTGCTTGCATTCAAACACATCCGTAGCTCTACATATAACCATGAGTGTCTCTGAAGGGAGGTCCACAGTCCATGGTGTACAGCTTGGCTCTGCATTGTCTCCCAGCCGGACTGAGCTCCTGCTACAGGGTTGTCTTTTCTACTTGTTCTTGCCTAGTGTCCTCTGCTTCTCTGCATGCTCTACAATCTTCTCCTCCACATAGAGGCCTTTGCGCCGGCGCACTGCGTTCATGTATTTGAGGGCCTGGTTAGCAGAGTCAGCCTTCTCCCCAAAGTGAAGGTACTCTTCTTCAGTGGTGGGAACCCAGTATGGATCACTGCTGAGCACCTGACACACACACACACACACACACACACACACACACACACACACACACACACACACACACACACACACACACACACACACACACACACACACACACACACACACACACACACACACACACACACACACACGAGGGAGAGAAATTTGATGTGAAGTGGGATAAAGCACAAAGGTTCTGAACCTAATGGTAAGAAAATTCCCCTCTCTCTTTTTCTCCACCTCCACCTTTCTAAAAACACGTGTTCAACAACCCCCATCAGGCGTATCTCCCCTTATGTCTTAAGAGCAGAGCAGACTGGGCTTTGTGGAAGGCGGGGCTTAAAGAGACAGATGCTGAAAAGAGGAGATTCAGCAATGGCCCAGTGAGAAATAGAAAAGAGTTTTTTGGACACTACATCATCAAAACAGTTTTTAATAGAAAACCCAGATTCTAATTTTGAACCTGAAAGTAAGCATGATATAAGACCTTAACAAGCTCGGACTCTCTGTACATAAGATAAAAAGGACCATGTAAAATACATTGCACATATTTACACTTTGCTATTTGAAGAGTTCCCTTTGCGTTCATGCACTTTTAAAACAATCTGTGACTTCACTAAATTCCGATGACGAAGACTTGTTTGAATTTGATGATGTTGAGCTAAGATGTAAAGAAGTTATATAAGGACTGCTTTTTATGCAATACAATTTCTAAAGCGATTCATGGGACGTCTATCCTTCATGGTCAAGGTTTTGACTCCTCCCCCCAACTGTCTTTGGGTGTATTTTCATTGATAGTGTTGATGGCCTAGTTAGTAAGGTACCAAGATCATTGTTGTTTATCGTCTGATTGTTGGCAATCCCCCCTTTTCCTCTAGTGTCACCATGGGGTTCCGAATCGCTTACTCTTTCTTTTTTCTATTCTACATACCACATCCGACGATAAAAATAATCTAGTTAGGCATACTATTGGGACATACTTTTACTCTTTTATTTCATCATAACATTGCGCCTTGATCTTGCCTCTTGCTTTTATATCCGTCGCATCCCCGTTTGTTTTCATATGGAGGCTCTGTCGATTATGGGTCAGAATCGCCCAAATAGGATGCTGTTTCTAACACTAACAATCTTGGTCGGATGAAGTAGGACATCCGGGTAGGGGTGTAATGTAGCGAATTACATTTACTCGCGTTCCTGTAATTGAGTAGTTTTGTTGTGTACTTGTAATTTTTTAAGTGATTTTTAATATACGTTTACTTTATTTTGAGTATGTTTATTTTGAAGTATTGTACTTCGCTACATTTTATATCACCTGCGTTACTGAGTAAAAAAATAGAGAGAAAAGAAAAGAAATATCGCTGCTTTTATTAACACAGTGAATGATCGACAGGAGGAGAGAACACATTGCGACTAAATGATAACAACAAACATTGCTTCCCTCAATCATGAAAACATTATAATCCTAGTTAAACTATCATTGTACCGCACGTGAAGACGTGAAGGCTTTTAAATGCAGCAAACCTTTCATCCAGCCGTGCGATCGGCCCCTCCCTCACCTGATAGTTTGGCTTTCAGCTTAACAGTGCAGAGTAGGATAGAGACGGTGGGTGTTGCCGAGAGCTTTGAAAAACTTCCAGAAGACGACAGAAAGTCAGCCTGTTACACGCGGACACGCGAGTCCGATGACATGCGCGACCGTGAGAGAGAGAGAAAAAAAGGCATATGCGACCCAGCTGCACCTCAAAAAATCACGACCAATTAGTTTACTCACTTTAAGTCGAATCCAAGTGGTCTATGACCAAGCAATAAAGGAATAAAAAACACAGGAAGTTTAAAGCTCCTTGACTCTTCCCACCAGTCATCAATTAAGAACACTGTAGCCTACAATGCAACTTGCTTATCCAGCCAGCTCCATGAGATATACATTAAAATATGCGCTCACATTCCTGCTAGCAAAAGACGTGCCCTATCGACAACATTTGCAACGATTTATTTTGATTTTGACACTTATTTTATTTAATTATTAAAAATATGTTTTACTTATTTGCATTTTCCTTGTTTTCAGTTAAATTAGGATATGTTTAAAGTCCAAAGTCATGGTTTCAAATGTTAAATAAGTACATGATGTTCTTAAATCAATTAATACTTGTCTATAATAATTGTGATTACACAATGTCAATCAAAATAATCATGATTATGATTTTTGTCAAAATCGAGCAGCCTAACCATGCAATGTCCATGGTTTAGATCAATTATACACAATTACATTATTAGAACTGCAGCTGCAGTCTGTTTAGGTCTGTAGACCGGTTACATTCCCACATTAACAGACTATTTGCTCCATATTTGCTTATCTAAAGTATAATGACACAGTATACATCCATACATGACGTGGTGACGTTTAATTTGTGCACTTTAATTTGTAAAAGTGTTGCATTAATTAAACAAAACTAGTTTGAGATTTATATCCCCTTGTCTATATATATAATGCCCTACACAGAAGAGACCCCTGCCCCCTCCCGCTGTTAAAAAGTAACTAGTAACTTGTACTTTAAGTACATTTTAAATCAGCTACTTTTTCACTTTTACTTAAGTAGATTTTTAGACCAGTACTTTTACTTAAGTAAAATTTCATCCAAGTAATCATACTTTTACTTGAGTAGAATATTTTTGTACTCTTTCCACCTCTGCATCCGGGTACTTCTAACCATCCTAAATCTGGCCACAAGAATCGGGAGATCCTAAATCTTTTTTCTACATACTATATAGTAGAAGGTATGCGATTCAGAACGCAGGGAATGTCTTTTCAATCACTGGATAGAATGGCATTATTGTGCTACAGATATCAGTCCCAATGGATGTGATCTGAGTGAGGGAGTGGGGGAAGTCCAGATCAACGCTCACAAAGCTGAAAACTGAAACGCCACACAGACACAAACGCACACACACATTAAGAACAATTAGAGCCATGCTCCTGGCTCCGGTTACACATAGACAGATGGCAGAGAGCGTGCTGGAACCAGCGGATTACAGGAGACAACACACACACACACACACACACACACACACACACACACACACACACACACACACACACACACACACACACACACACACACACACACACACACACACACACACACACACACACACACACACACAAAACCCGTGGGCAGCATATGCTGGAGCACAATGGGATCCAGTGGGGGGTGAGGAAGGATAAGGCGTCCTGCAACAGTTAAGTGCTTGACTGGCTGGCTGGCTGAATACATGTTGGCATATGGCTGGCACCATGCTGCTCAGTTAGTGTCAGCCAGTTACAGTGTCGGTTAAAACCAGTGTCACAAAGAAACTCCTGGAACACAAATACTCCTAAGGGAGTCATTTCAAAATGTCAGTTACTGTCAAGTAAGATTCTGTTCAATTCTCCTTCTTTTGACTGTGCCATTTTAGCCTAGTGTAGTGTATGATAAGTGTTTTAATGTCATGATAACTTATTTAATTTTAAATCCTTAAATCAAAAGATGGTCTACATTCTGTCATGAGTGATGTAATCTCCATTATTTGTTATTCGCAATGAACCACACCAAGGCCTTTGAAAGTTTGAAGCGGCTTTGGCCTCGACATTTAATGATTTGGAAGACAGCACTCAAATCTTTCAATAGTAAGAAAGAAAAATGTTCTTTTATGCCGACCGACCATGGCAAAAGTTTAATTTACCAGTTAACCCCGCTGTAAACTAAATGAACGGGGCTTAACCCATTGATGACGGCTGCTGCGCGACGCCACATTGTATCTCCTGCCTGATGCTGCGTAGCGCAGCATTGTTACTTTATCTAATTTTCATGGTGCGCGCAGCATAGAATGCACCGTCATTGGTTCAAATACACAAGGTGGATTTTGTTGATTTTTTAAGACCACGTGACCACCCAAAAGTTGTGTGGTTTGCCGAAAATCACGTCAATAAATAAATAAAAAATAAATAAATAAAAGTAATACAAAAAATATGCCGGCTGTGTCCACCATAGTGTATTACAGAACAGTTAGTGGCGTTCGGTGCGCAGAATCTAGGTCTACTATAGACTACTGACGAAAATCACACAACACATTGCATCTATTTATTAACAATATTTATGAATTTAGGCTATATTTTGCTGCTCCAACTCAAATTCAGCCCAGCCAGTGTCGGTTTGTAAGCGCTAAGGGAGCAAGTTTAAATAAAACATGTGAACCTTACCTTTTAAATGTATTTTATTTTATGTTTCTATGTCCTACCCAAGCTTAGATATTAAGGTTTTGGTAGATGTTGACAATTCATACAATTTTTTCAGAAAACCCTCAGGCATTAAGGACATGCATCTTAGACTGCCATAGTCATCAATGGGTTAATATGTCACCTTGTTCATTGCTCTGATTGGTTGTAGTGCTATCCAATTGCGAGCAGTGGCATTTGAAATGCAAGCGTGAGGAGGAAACATAAATGACAACTGATAATGTTTTTTTTCTGCTCGTGTTATGTTTGGATCAACAGAAACACAAATAATCCAGACACATTGCCCATCCAGCAATGACATTTTGGATTGCTGTTTCAAACAGGAAAGACTGTAGGCTACTCGTGTACAACCTGTTTTATTTGCAGAGGCTTTTTTTTAAATATATGTGTTCTTTTGTTCTTTTTCTAATGACCTGTCGTATTCTCTTCATTTCATCAGTCCTTGTTGTTTTACCCACAGCATTTCATTTCTCACAGATATTCTCCCATATCGTGTTTTTTAGAGTGATATTACAGAACTATGAATTGGCTGTAGCTCAACAGTGTGTGTTTTCCTCTTCCTATAACACCTCTTATTCCATGGCATTACATTTCTCTTAGCGCTTGCTGTCACTCTGCTCTCTGTCCATACACAGAAACCAGTAACACACGCTAAACCCTCCTCTAGATCTACTTCCTCTAAACATGTTTGCACCCGTTGTCATTCGCGCATTTACTCTTAGTTGATCACACGCAGAACGCCCACAAACCAGAACCAGTGCAATTTCTCAGAATGCTCATGCAATTTAGCATACTATTTATTTTGGATCTTAATAGATCAACCCCAAAGAGTATGTGTTAAAGCTGGGGTGTGTGATTTCTGATTGGTCAAAGTTAACATGAGCTGTACACTTTGACCAATCAGAGCGAGGCTCCGATTCTCTGTTCTTATTGGCTGTTGGGACTGTCCATTCACTTTGGCACAACTTTGTTGGTGTAGAGCGTGTCAGGGAGGGACCATAGGGGAGGGACTAAAGAAAAAGAGTGCAGCAGTTGAGGTATTTGGATTCAAATCTCTATCCCAACTGCCATTTTCTCCTCAAATCCTTCATCCCAGCTTTAATGTCGTCTGTATAAAAATGCATGTTAATGTAAATACCTCCCAGTGGCTGAAGACGAGCTGTGGACTGGCCAATCCGCTGGTTCTCTTGCGGATCTCATCGGCAAATCCAAAGCTCTCGGCCACAGGAAGGACCGCCTTAATGATGAACATGTCAGTCCCTTCCTTCATCTCCTCATGTTGGACACGCCCCTCTCTCTTCCCCAACACACCATACACCCGGCCTGGGACAGGACAACACATACAGTATGGTCAGGACACATGACATCATTATGAACTCTGAACCTCCTGACTTGATAAGATCCTACTTTAACTATCCGGAGGGAAATTAATAATAATAATAATAATAATAATAATAATAATAATAATAATAATAATAATAATAATAATAAATGTTATTTATATAGCGCTCTTCTCTCACTCAGAGCGCTTAAATTGTACTGTAGTTGCAGACAGTAATCTACTCTGTTATGTAATCCTTTTTTACTTATTGCACCATGGGTTTAAACGTATTTTCAACTCTGCAGTATGTCTGGCACATATTGCAGAAATTGACTATACGGTAGACTTGACTTGGGTGCTAGACTTCTTGACAAGACGGCCACAATCTGTTGAGATAAACCTTGTCTCATCCTCCACCATCACTCTCAACACCCCTTCTTGTTTTGTAGTTTGTTAGATTGGCCATTGTTCGACCTACACATTTAGATTTTCTCTGTGTAGCAGATGTTTATGGACAATGCTCTCTTACCCAGCACTTCAGCGGTGGCCATGATATTGCAGGTATACATAGCAGCCATGAGTCTCTGGGGCTGGGCCTGGAAGGCGCGGCGGCAGGCCTCCTTCATAGTAGCAATCAGCTGTCCAGACACATCTGGCCTGGGGCGGGCCGCTCTCAGCCCCGCTGACGTATCCTCCCCCTGTGTGGACGTCTCAGAGCTTCCTTCCACTCTGCTTCCTGCTGAAGCCTCATGGGATATGGAGTCCTGATGCTGTGGTGGGAGGGTTGTTGACTGGATGTCCCATCTCTCCACAGAGAAGCACACTCCCATCAGAGGCTCCTCACACATGGGCCCGGAAAGAGCTGCTAGCTGGAAGCCGCTAACGATGCTGTTATCAAAGTCTCTGTTAACAGCAGCCTGGGCTCCAGTCTTGTCTGCAGCACTGTCCAGACACTGCCACACAGAGGGCCTCTGGTAGCCCGTCACACTGTTCAGCAGAATGTTGGGACCATATCTGAAAAACCACAACAGTAGCATTATGAATAGCAATACAAATCACTCATTTGTGTCCTTACAAACTACAAAAGAGTACAGCTTCATTCTAAAATTGACACCAGTGAATCTCTGATTTGAAGTGGCATGAAAAACTCTGTATCTACCATTACACAAAACCTATATTAATTGACATTCTTTGGAACCACTTGGAGAAAATGCAACAAGAAGCAAAACAGTTGATATGAATCAAGCTTTGAACAATGTCAGACCTTAAAGCAACTCAATTCTCGTCTATGTTCAAGAGCTAGTTACTAACTTTTTTCTGTTTGCTGTTGGTAGTATAAACTGGGTTCATCACACCTTTTTAACTGAAAGCAGCAGACAAGAAACTAGGTTGATAAGAGCCGTAAAGGTGTTAGCTTGAAGATCCAGAGGGGGAGCAGAGGGGAACTATAGAGTCTGTGTGTGTTGATCACTATGAGTAGTAACACTCAATAACCATTACATTAGCACTGAACTAATTCTCATTTATTTATTGACAAGCAGAAGTGAATAATAACACACTCTATTTTTCAGCTAGGTGTTTGATTACCTTTAATTCTTGAATAAAGCCCAGCCTCTAATACAAGCCAGCTAGAACAACAAATGAAGTGCGTTAACTTTTACATAATGGAACAATCTATATAACTAACTAGCAAATTGAGTAGTTATGCACATTAAGTATTATTTGATGATAGCTTATCACCCCTTGAAATAAATTAAAAAGCAGTTATTTCGCGAACAACAATATTTCTGTACAAAAGAGAAACTCAGAGAAGTGGAGAAGAACGGTGCATGTGACCCATGTCTATGTTACTACAGTGTTAAGTCTGACCTGCGCGGACCAAAAGCCCAGATCCTCTCCACAGCGTTCCTCCACTTCCTCCCCTGCAGCAGACTCTCCAGCTGGGCCTTGAGTCCAGCGATGGCCCCCAGCACGCGGAGGTTGACGTCCACACTCCTGCCCTCTCTCAGAGACATGTTGACCTGCTCCACTGTACGGATCAGCTCATTGCTACGCTCCAACAGACAGGTCACCTCTAGACAAGGAAAAGCACATACAGTAAGTATATTTACATTTTACAAGTTATCCAATAATATGGAATGAAAAAAAATACCTTATAAAGAGTACAATGTGATTGAATTTCATGAATATGGGTAAAACGTTTGTGTGTTGGATCTCATCAGATTTTCTCTAAATGGGTAACAGGAGTATGTGGTTAATGCTGATAAGCCTCATAGCTGGTGGAAACAGCACTGGACCGGCACCATGTCCCAGGTAACATCAGGGACCTTATCTTGGACTATTACAAGAGTTACAAGCTGAGAGTCACCTCTGGGACAGTCACATCTGAGTGGCATCGGCTGGAGAAAGGGATCATCACTGGATGCACTATTTCAGTGATCCTCTTTGCCTCGGCCATGAACATGCTGGTCAAATCAGTCGAAGTCGAGTGCAGAGGTCCGCTCAACAAGTCCGGAGTCCGCCAGCCCCCCATCAGAGGCTTTATGGATGACCTGACAGTAACAACAACGTCAGTGCCGGGGTGCCGATGGATCCTTCAGGGCTTGGAGAAGATCATCACCTGGGGCTCGGATGTGTTTCAAGCCTGCAAAATCTAGGTCCCTGGTGAAGACAGGGAAAGTGACTGACAAGTTCCGCTTCTCTCTGGACGGCACCCAGATTCCATCGGTGACTGAGAAACCCATCAAGAGCCTCGGAAAGACCTTTGATTGCACCCTGAAAGACGCTGCATCCATCAAGGCCACAAATCGGGAGCTGGAGGCGTGGCTGACAGCAGTGGACAAGTCGGGTCTGCCTGGTAAATTCAAGGCCTGGATTTACCAGCACAGTGTTCTCCCCAGGATTTTGTGGCCCCTGCTGGTGTACGAGTTCCCAATAACAAAGGTACAGGGCTTCGAGAGGAGGATCAGCTGTTATCTCCGTAGATGGCTGGGCCTGCCACGAAGCCTGAGTAGCATCGCTCTGTACGGGCACAACAACAAACTGAAGCTCCCCATTAGCAGCCTGAATGAGGAGTTTATGGTTACCCGTGCAAGAGAGGTGCTGCAGTACAGGGAATCCATTGATCCGAAGGTCTCCAAGGCTGGCATCGTAGTCAGGATTGGGAGGAAGTGGAGGGCGCAGGAAGCAGTCGAGCAGGCGGAGTCACACTTGCGTCACAGCGTGCTGGTTGGCCCAGTAGCATCCGGATGAGCAACCATGCGCTACGACAAAGCCCTGGGCAAAGACAGACGCCGATTGGTCCAAGAGGAAGTGAGAGCTGGCGTGGAGGAACTGCGTGCTAGCCAGATGGTAGGGATGCAACAGCAAGGCGCACAAGATGGGAACAGGCAGTGGACCGCAAGATCTCCTGGTCTGAGCTTTGGCAAGCTGAGCCTTACCGGATCAAGTTCCTGATTGCGTCCGTCTATGACGTCTTACCCAGCCCATCCAACCTCTTCTGCTGAGGCAAGGTTGACGCACCCTCATGTTCTTTGTGCCTCAGAAGAGGAACCCTAGAGCAAATCCTCAGCTGTTGCCCAAAAGCCCTGGGAGAAGGACGCTACACTTGGCGCCATGACCAGGTGCTGAAGGCGATAGCAGAAACCATCTTCACCAGCATCAATCAGAACAAGCCTCTCCGACCAGCAAGGCAGGCGATTGCTTACATTCGAGCAGGGGAGAAGCCTAAGCCCAAGCCAAGGGGGGCAGCGGGACTCCTTGGAACCGCACCGGACTGGCAGATGAAGGCCGACCTGGGAAAGCAGCTCAGATTCCCAGAGCACATCGTGGAGACCACCCTGAGACCAGACCTAGTCCTGTTCTCAGATTCAACACAACAGGTGGTCCTACTGGAGCTGAAAGTTCCCTGGGAAGAGCGCATGGAAGAGGCCAATGAGAGGAAGCGTGCCAAGTACGCCAACTTAGTGGAGGAGTGCAGTAGACGGGGGTGGCGTGCCCGGTGTGTGCCAATAGAGGTGGGCTGTAGAGGCTTTGCAGTGCGATTTCTCTGCAAAGCATACAGCATGCTTGGAATCGCAGGTGCACGCCAGAGAAAGGCCATCAAGACCACCTATGAAATCCGTTTTATTTTTTTCCAAATTCCGTTTTATTTTTTCACAAATTCCATTTTTTCCGTTTTAATCTCATGACTTCCATTTTTTTTACAATTAACACTCATTTCGTCATCAGAACGAGTGTCTAATTATTGCGAACAAATAATATTCTAACAATTTAATCAGATATAAGGCTAAATTTAAAATACATCACAACATTGCACTGTTTTTAGTGCTTAAAAAAAGCGAAAAAACAAATTTGTTGGGTATAGGCTATAACAGAAAATAAAGCCATTCATTTTGTGCTTCAAGTGAAACATTAAATATTATTTTTACATAAATAATAAAGGCCTTATTAACTTTGCAAGAAGCTGGACTAGAGAGAAAATTGGACAAGGCTCTATAAGTCCATGGCTTTTACCTGTGGGACAGCGCTTCACCCAACAGCGGGCTGCAACACCAACCTACAGTCTATTGTGCGACGGAGAGTTAGTTAACATTAGCATCAGCGTTAGCCGTCATCATGGCAACAGCTGAATAATGTAACACATTACAGAAGTTACACTACATGAAAAGAACGGGCTGTAGACGCTAGAGTTATAATTGCGTGTAGGAAACATTGTTGAGACTGGAATTTCGTACCACAGCGGCCGTTCCATAATACAACACTCCCTTTAGCAATGGCTGAATATAAGACCTCCCTGTGCTGTGTATCTGCGGGAGCGAATTTATGAACAGACCACATTATTTACAATAAATTAAGTTATGTACATGTCAGAGTTACGTACATGGATACATTCATAAGTAAACATTGAATAGACAGATTTGTGAAAGGGGTTTGGCGCTGTGTGTTACATTAGCGATCCTGCAGCCAGGCTCTACTTTTCACGGCAGTAGTTTGGTCTTTAGATGTCGTCAAACCAAAATTCCTCCCTAGTTCTGCTTTAATTTCAACCGTGTTGTTTCCCTTTGCCTTTGAAATTGAATTTCACCAAAATAATGGCGAATTCCGTGACATTCCGTGTTAACAAGCAGATTCCGTTTTTATTGCCCGATTCCGTGATTCCGTCCGCGTTTTCCTTATTGCGGAAATCATAGGGCCCTACACCACAGAGGCAGCTGAGAAGGCCTCTAGATGGCTGTGGATCAAAAGGGGTGATCCGTGGGTACATGCTACTTAGACACAAGTTGTGACTTGATCAATCCAGGCTGGGTCGCCTGGGTGAGGGTGTATGATGTTGTGAGACCCGAAACACCCAATGACCCCAGGTTCCATCACTGATGATATGTCTAAGTGCATCAATAGATATTAAACTAACTGTGAGAAATGCTGATGGAAAGGTTATTAGGGCGGCAGTGGCGAAGTGGGTAGAAAGATCGCCTCTAGAGTGCTGGGTCGGAGGTTCGATCCCCTGCCTACCCGCCACATGTCGAAGTGTCACTGGGCAAGACACTGAACCCCAAATTGCTCCCGATGGTTCAGAGAGCGCCTTGCATGGCAGCTACTGCCATCAGTGTATGAGTGTGTGTATAAATGGGTGAGTGTAGTAAGAAATGTAAAGCGCTTTGGGGCTAAGAAAATCGGCTAAAAAGAGCTATATAAGTCAAGTCCATTTACCATTTATTTGCTGAATACATGATGAACGGTCAACCAGCATTGTCTGGTAGCATTAACATTCATCTGCATTAGGGATGTCCCTGGTTAACTGGTTAACCGTTAAGAAGATCTTTAACCGGTTAATACTAAAGGTTAAACGGTTAAAAAAAATTAAATCATCTTAATTTCTCTGAAATCCGGTCTCTTATTTTGATATCGCTAAACCGGATGTAAGAATGCCAACTGTCGGTAAAGAATGAAAAGAGTCGTGTAGACTACTCTCAACTTTATAATAGGTCCATGGTACGCTCCCAGTCACAACTTATGGTCACAACACTCCCCTGCCGTGCTTGTATAATTTAATTAACAGCGTGGGCTCCCGCTAGCTTAACACAGCGCTAGCATTAGCCTTCTTGAGTTGGATGCTGTTCTGCATCTATCACCGTCTCAGTGAGTGTGTGAGAGAGTGACAGACAGGCAGTGAGTGCCCCTGCACCGACACAGAGAGGTCTGGCATGATTGTGTGCGAGGATCAATAGCAAAAATCCATCATAAACAAAAGCGTAAAGTACCATTATGCAGTACTGATAACGTCGGAGCTTATCAATACTACGGTCTTTCAAAATGTTGCCCCGTGCTCAGCACTACTTAGCACCGGGTTTCGGTAGGCTACTCATACCTAAGCCTGTGTGTGTGTGTGTGTGTGTAAATGTCCATTTTCAGTCACTTATTTCACTTTCTGCTCCTACATTCGCATACTAGACCTCTTCTCACAACAGACAAGGTGCCATGTGAATGTCAAAATGTAGGCATTTAAATTGGCTAATGGTCCCTATTTTGTGCCTACTTGCTTGATTTCTTTTTAAATACAGAGTTTATTGGTCGTTTTGGAACATGTCTTTCCCAATTTAAAACATAAAAATAAAGCAGCATTGAAAATTCAGAAAATAAATCTTCTTGGCCTACACTAGCATGCTGTTTAAAAATAACTTAATAGTTGAAATAATAAATACAATGTGTTTTCCCCTTAAAATGACCAAATACATTTCTCCAAAGGTCAAAGACAGTAACAGTGTGGCACTTCTGTAAACTTACTGAAACTTGCCTGGGCCATCACTCTCATGCATTCATCAAACTTTTCTCTGCACTGTCTGAGCTGATAGATAGGTTGTGTTGCCACGGTGATGTGGAGAAACTGTTCTAGCTTTGCAGAGCACTTCTTTCTGTTCAGCTAAATATCCCCATAGAACTGCACTGCGTTTATTATCGCCACCGGTTAAATGTCGGTTTGCTTCTGCTCGTTTAACTCTCCCGCGTGCATGCCGTAGTCTTTCGCGCAGTTATGACCATGCATAAGTACACATCGCGCTTGCTAGTGCATTAATTGTGCAGCACAAAAAAAAAATATATATATATTTTTTTTTGGGGGGGGGGGGAGTGGTGGTTGCTAAGGCGGCCTATATAAAGGCCTATATATTAGCTATAAAGCACTGGGGGAAACACTGTAATGTTTCATGTATTTCACTATAAATAGGCTACATTAAATCTTAACGGTTAACCGGTTAATAACCGTTAATTCTTGTGGTTAACTGGTTAAAGAGAAAATTCTAAATGGCCATCCCTAATCTGCATCATAGCAATGTGTTTTTTGCTTTTCTAAATAACATGAACAAAATATGTAAAGGGCGGGTGGGCAACGCAGTTTGTATCAGTAGGAGGAGATGAGCTTGTGTTTGTCTCCTTCTGCACTTTTAACCTCTGTAATAACTCAACACAACATGTGCTAACTGGACACAATATCTTAAACCTGTTCACAGAACTCAATTCATTTATACCGCTGCTAAATCCTTAAAGGTAGGCAACTCGGGAGAAGGTTGTTATCAAAATTAGTGAATATCTCCTTACATTCCTCTACCTGTCAATATTGTGTGTCCGCAGACAAAAAAAGTCAGTGTTAATACACAACCTTGGCTCTGTAAACTGTTATGTAGACAAACCGTACCAACATGCCCGTTTACGGAGCCTAGGTTGTGTATTCACTTTTAATTACAAACAGTATGTGCAGTAAATGGATTGTGAGATGATATTCACAGATTTTGACCTAAAGTGATTTTGTAAGTTTTTTTTGTCCCTGCCATCCATTTTTTGCAGGAGAGTGATTTTAATTTTTAGCAAAAAATAGCGATTTTTTTGCTTTAAAGCATAGTGAGAGCTTGAAGCAGGTCTTACCCTGTGGTAGGGGGATGGCCCTGACGCAGACAGTGGCCAGTCTGTTGGGAGTGGTGAGGGTGACCAGTCCACTGGGGTCCACATGGAGGGTGTCAGACAAATGACCAGAGGCCTCTTCTTTAACCTAGCAACACAAACACACACATTGACATGTTGACGGCCACCAAACCCACCCAACCTGCTTCTAACTGACCAATTATCCTTATTTTCCAACCCTGGTAAGTAGAGATGCACAGATCCACTATTCTTCAGTTCCGATATGATTCCGATATCTGGGTTTTAGATATCAGCCAATACTGATGCAGTCCGTTATATGAATTATTATTATATTAATATCATTATATTTTGTTAGTTCTCAAGAGATCAATTGAGGGGTGACCCTCCTCTTCAATGACGTTGAGTCAAACAAATACAAAGCAAAAACAACAATACATACACAATATACAATGCAAAAAACATCAAATACAGAACACGCTAATTAACCCATTGATGACTATGGCAATCTAGGATGCATGTCCTTAATGCCTGAGGGTTTTCTGAAAAAATAGTACGAATTGTCAACGTCTACCAGAACCTTAATATCTAAGCCTGTGTAGCACATACTGTAGAAAGATGAAATAAAATGCATTTAAAAGGTAAGGTTCACATGTTTTATTTAAACATGCTCCCTTAGCGCTTACAAACCAACACCTTTTTCTAAAAATCGTGAAAATTAGATGGAAGAGAAAAAATAATAAATAATATAAAATGTTTAAAAATAATGTGCTAAATGAGGTTATAATCCTGCTTCCTTTTAGCATGGATAGTAGTGACTGAGTGTGCAGTGGAGGGATAAAGATAGACAGATTGAGGAAGGAGGAGATAGCTTTATTTTATTATTTAGTTCAATTATCACTGGCACCATAAATCCGACTTCCCAGTACAACTGGAACGCAGAATGACTCCCGACAGCTGGTCCAAACGGCTGTATACCACGGAGATGAAAACGAAACTGAAACTTAACTATCGCCTGGCTGGGCTGAATTTGAGTTGGAGCAGCAAAATATAGCCTAAATTCTTAAATATTGTTAATAAATAGATGCAATGTGTTGTGTGATTTTCGTCAGTAGCCTATAGTAGACCTAGATTCTGCGCTCCGAACGTCACTAACTGTTGTGTAATACACTATCGCGGACACAGCTGGCTTATTTGTTTTATTATTATTTTTTATTTTTTTGATTGACGTGATTTTCGGCAAACCACACAACATTTGGGTGGTCACGTGGTCTTAAAAAATCAACAAAACCCACCTCATGTGTATTTGAACCAATGACAGTGCATTCTATGCTGCGCACGTTATGAAAAGTATATAAAGTAACAATGCTGCGCTACGCAGCAGCCGGCAGGAGATACAATGTAGCGTCGCGCAGCATCCGTCATCAATGGGTTAAGAGACAAAAACAATTGAAACATTGAGACAGAGATGTAGAATGGCTGCAATTACAATGAAATGGGTGAAAGTACAATATAGCCTAATTAAAAAAGTTACAGGTAGAGTTCGGCAGATTTAAGATAATATGCCTAAAAAGGATAAAGGATATGAAGGTATTTAATTTAATTTAATTTGTTGCTGTAAGTTGTTCCAGGAGTTAGGTGCACTGGAGCTAAAAGCTGTCTTTCCAAGCTTAGACCGGGCTTGTGGAACATATAACATGAGCATGTCAGTGGAGCGGGTCTGATAAAGCCCTTCTGAAATTTGCAGCATTTCTGTTAAATAATGGGGACGCTTCTCGGTCAGGGCTTTATGTATAAAATTATGCCAATATGAGTCACGTCTCTCTTTAAGAGAGGACCACCCAACCTTTCCATATAAAACACAATGGTGTGTGTCATACTCATTTCCTTTTTTTTTTAAATCAATATATTTATTGGTTTTTCCTTTTTTTAACAAGAACAACAATACAAAAACAATAGAAATACAATACACACTCAACCCCCACTCCCCTCCCCCTCCCTCACACAAACAGACAAGAAATACAAAAAAAAATTAAATAAGCATGTCATACAAAATGATTAAGAAAATAAGCTATGGATACAAAAAAAAAAAAAAAAAAAGAAACGAAACGAGGCAAAAACAAAAACAAAACTGGGGCAAACCTCTCACGTCCAAAATGCCCATTGATTTTGACAACTAGCGTTTTCCTGAATCATGAAGCCACCTTTAATGTCTTCTTCACTATAGTTAGCTTTTATACTTTATTTTTGCAATTTTCCTTTTTATAGAACACAAACATAGAACTAGAGACAAAACAAACAAACAACATGGACCTGCTCTCCATACAGTCATCAGCATTAAACAAGTACATCATCAATTATCACAGATGAAAATCAAATAGACAAATGAAAGAATGCAAAGAGAAAGAGAAATAAAGATAAAAAATAAAAATAAAGAAAATAAAAATAAAAGGGTGGGGGAGTTAGTTCTAAGCCAGGGTCGATAAAGAATTAAAATAATTTATAATAATTCCATTTATTTTCAAATTCGGTGGGATAGCCTTTGATTGTAAAATGTATTTTTTACAATTTGAGGAATGACATAACGTCTTTAAGCCAGATTGAAATAGTTGGGTGTGTAGGAGATTTCCACATAAGAAGAATATGGCGTCGTGCCAAAAATGAGGTGAAGGCCAGCACCTCAGACTGCAAAGAGCTAAAATTGTGCCGCTCAGATGGGGTCCCAAATATCGCAATGAAGGGGTCCGTCCCAAACTGGGCCCCCAGAACCCTCGTCATGACCACAAAAAAGTCAGTCCAGCATTTATGCAGTCTGGGACAGTAAAAAAACATATGATTCAAATTGCAAGAGGAGGCGTGGCACTGTCACATTGGTCAACAACATTTGGATAAATTTGAGATAGTCTGGACTCTATGTAACACTTTAAACGGAAATGGACTATGTAACACTTTAAACTGAATAAGCTGCAGCCTGGCACAAGGAGAAGATGAGGGTATAGTATGAACAGCCTTATCCCACCATTGATCTGTCAAATCTACCCCAAGCTCACGTTCCCAAGCATTTTTGCTTTTGACAGCGGAATTGTTTTCCAGAGCCATGAGTTTGTCATAAATCTTAGATATTAGTGATTTCTGTTGGGGTTTTAAGGCCAGAAGGTCTTCCCATGGTTGGTTAATACAGTAGAGAGGGAGGGATAACATGAAAAAAGAGCGGAGGCACAATGCCTAATTTGAAAATACATAAATAAATGGGATGTAGGTAAATTAAAATCTTTAGACCAGTATGAAAAAGTAGCAAAAGTACCATCTTTATAAAGGTCTCTGAAAACTTTAATGCCTCGATTATGCCATAACACGTAGGAGATATTCCCAACAGATGGGGGAAATAGATGATTGTTCACTATGGGCATCAGAGTGGATGCAGAGGAAAACTTAAAATGACCGCCTGAATTGGGCCCAAATCCTCAGTGTAGATAGCACAATAGGATTCTTAGTGAAACTAGAAGGGTTAATGGGCAATGAAAGATCTGAGTAAAGCCGGTAGTGCAGAGTAGAAACACGACATGGTCTCAAGCTTACACCATAATAGTTCGGGAGATTGATGCCAATAAGTTAATTTATGTATTTGTGCTGACCAATAATATAGAAGAAAATCTGGTAAAGCGAGACCACCGTCAGATGTGAATTTTTGCAGTAATGACTTTCTTACCCTGGGAGTCTTACCTCCCCACAAGAAGGAAGTAATAGTACCATCCAAAGACTTAAACAACTTTTTGGACAAAAATAAAGGAGTGCACTGAAAAAGAAAAAGAAATATTGGCAAGACATTCATTTTTACCACATTAATCCTACCTATCAATGAAAGAGGAAGAGAATTCCACCTCTTGAAATCTAGTCCAAGCTGGGTAACCAATGGGGCAAAATTGGCAAAATAGAGAGAAGGCAAGGTGCGGGTCACGTTAATCCCTAAATATTTAAACCCTGAGGGGCTGAGCTTAAAAGGAATATCGGACTGTTTGAGTTATAAAGCTAGGGAGTCTATGGGATAGCATTCACTTTTAAGTAGATTAACTTTATAGCCTGAGAAAGAGCCAAATCTCTCCAGCAATGATAAAATTGGCGGGATAGTAGTCAGGGGGTCCTATATATACAGAAGAAGGTTGTCAGCATAAAGAGACAATTTTAAGTCAATGCCAGAACGAGGAATGCCGTGAAAGTGGGGGAGGGATCTTAAAGCAATTGAGAGGGGTTCTATGGCCAAAGCGAAAAGTAGGGGGAGAGAGCCCTGTCTAGTACCGTGTGACAATGTGAAATATTTACACCGGGAATTATTCGTGTGGACACTGGGTTGGTATACAGAAGCCGAATCCAATAAATAAACCTGTTCCCTAGGCCAAACTGTCGTAGAACTTCAAAAAGATAATGCCATTCTACCCGATCAAATGCTTTCTCAGCATCGAGCGAAATAACAACTTCGGGCGTTGAGGCGGAATGACCAGAGAAAATTACATTTAAAAGTGTTCGGACATTGAAAAACAGCTGATGAAGCCATTCTGTTCTTCTGATATGATGACAGGAAGAATCTTTTTAAGATGAGTTGCTAAGGTTTTAGCTAAAATCTTGACATCAACATTAAGAAGTGACAGAGGCCTGTACGAGGTACAAGAAGTAGGGTCTTTTCCTTTCTTCAAAAGAAGGGATATGGACGCTTGGGTTAGAGTGGGGGGCAATGAACCACGTTCTAGTGACTCGTTAAAAACAGAGTTGAGGAGAGGGGCCAGTTTATTAATACATTTCTTAAAAAACTCAACTGGGAATCGGGGCCGGGTGTTTTATTGTTTTGCATGGCTTTGATAGATGATTTAATTTCTCCCAAATTCAAAGCTCATTAGCAGTAGTGGGAGCAACTTTGGGGAAATCAAGATTCTGGAGGAAAGAAGTAATTTCTGTCGTGTCTGATGCTGATTCTGATTCATAAAGGGAGAAATAGAAATCCCTAAAGATGTCATTTATAGAAGCGGGATCAGAGACAAGTGCGCCAGAGGAATCTTTAATTTGTGGAATTAATCGAGAAGTAGTTTGACGTTTCAATTGATGAGCCAGGAGCCTACTCGGCTTATCACCATGCTCATAATAAGTAGCACGAGAACGTACTAAAAGTCGCTCAGCGTCGCTTTTTGTAAGGAGGTCCAACTCCGCCTGCAGATCATATCTCTGTTTCACTAAACTCTGGGATGGGTTAATAGCATTTTGTCCATCAATATCCCGGATTTTAATTAGGAGTTCATTTAGCCTGGCTTTACGGGTTTTATTGTGATGAGCTGAGTAAGAAATAATTTGACCATGCAAATAGGCTTTGAGCGACTCCCATAATAATGAGTAAGAGACAGAGTCATCCTCAATTGATAGTCATCAATTGAGGACAATATAAAGGTGTTGAATGCATCATCAGATAGAAGCAGAGTGTTAAACCTCCAGGGTGAGGAGAAACGAGGTTGGCCTGAAAGTTGTATATTGAGACTAAGAGGAGCATGATCAGATGTAACAATTGAATGATACTCAGAGGAGCTCACTTTGGGGACCAGGGAACCGTCAACAAAAAAATAATCAATGCGGGAATAGGATTGATGGACTTGGGGAAAAAAATGCTTTGGTTTGGGGATTATGAAATCTCCAAGGGTCTACAAACCCATTTTGGACCATAAAAATCAGAAATTGATTTAGACATGGAATATTGGTTGAGAGTACGGGGATTAGAGCGGTCCAGGGTTGGATTCATAACACAATTCAGGTCCCCAGCAAGAATTAAAAGATGGGTGTCTAGGAAAAGCAGGGTGGCAAATAATCTATTTGTAAAATCTGGGTTGTCAAAATTGGGAGCATACATGTTTACTAATAAAACCGGATTCTGGTATAGAAGGCCTGCGACAATCATATATCTCCCATTATTATCAGCTATGATCTTAGAAGCGGTAAAATGTACCCTTTTATTAACCAAAATAGCTACCCCTCTAGCTTTTGAATCAAAAGTTGAGTGAAAGACATCACTGACCCATGGACTCTTAAGTCTAACTTGATCCCTATCACGTAAATGTGTTTCCTGTAAAAAATACTATATCGGCGTTCAATCTTTTCAAATGAGAAAGTACTTTCGATCATTTAATGGGGCTGTTCAGACCTCTCACATTCCAGCTTAAAAATCTAGGAGTGGATCCAATGTCTGAGTCTGGGCAAATTGTATTAATCATCTAAAGGTTGCGTTTTGTCAGGAATGGAGAAGGTAGATGAAAAAAGGAGATCCCCCAGGGCAAAAGAGAGAAAAAACAAAACAAATAAAAACACAGTAATCACACAGAGATTTAACACCAGAAACAACCATAATCCACCCAAACCCACATCAATTGTCTCCATCCCCAAACGATGGACACAGCAGTGCAGACTAGTGTTGTTTTTGTATGACAAAATATAGTCGTCAACGAACATTTATCACGTGACAGAAACGAGACGCTACGTAAATGGTGGTCATGTGACGAAGACTATAATCAAATATATAAGGCTTTATTGTTGACTAATAAAAATGGGACTAAATGTGGTTTACAAAAACAAAAACTCTGATAAAATATCTCTTCATGTTCATTGACAAAAACGAGAGGACACAAAATGTTATAAGGCTATTTTGTCTCGCCATTATTATTATTTTTGCAATACTTCTGTTTCCTGAGTCTCGGGGCTGCAAATAGGCTACAGCTTCAGATTAAAAGCATTTCACTGGCGTAACATGAGTATTTAACTATACAAACGTGAGTTGGTTTTTATTTTGAAATAGCAGGAAGTTAGCAGGCGACGTTACTTCCTCAATCCCCTCTCGCGGCAAAAACGAACTTTAAGCAACGACGGTTGAGAGGACGGCTACGGCGGTCGAGTAGAATTTTTTGCATTCGAGAACTTATGTCATCACCTCCTATCGCTGTAGTCAGAGCGAGTCAGGGCCGTAGTCCGTCTGTTTACAACGGCAGAACAGGGTTTTGACATTGTGAGCGCTACACCAACTGCAGCAAGTAGCCGTTCTAAGAGTTGCTAGGCGATAGTGGAAGCCGTTGGAATCTTTCCTCGACGCCGTAGCTGTCGCTAAAACACAGCTGCTTAAAGTCCCTAATTATGGAAGATGCAGCTAGGGCGGTGGGTTAACTTTAACGACTAACCAGCTGCAGCCTGAAGTTACTTTATAGGCTAACTGTCAATATGCGGCCAAACATACTCACGTCATCTTGACTGGATTCCTGTCGGATATTAACCATGACTCCTGTGCTCCCTGCTCTCCTGAGTCATGTCGAAAAAGTATTCCATTGTTTTCTGAACGAGTAGTAGCCCTGTTTGTGGACGTCTATCCATCAAAACTATGACGTAGGTCCTTAGCAACGGTCTTTATACCCTTGACAGAGGTCTGTCTTGCTGGAAATAACAGACCTGTAGAATGCCGTGATAGGATTTTCAAAGTGCCATGTAATAAGTTCTGTCAACGAATTCCACTGTATGCAGTTTGTGCTTCAAATCTCATGGTTCAAACCATTTGTGTTATATCTTGTAATACAAAATCTGACTTCAGTTTACAAGCAATACAAGTCATACACAAACATTTTATTTGCACTTTGTTATTATGTTATTGTAGCTCTAACATTCAATAACCTTTTTTCTCTTAATTAAACTTGAATGTAATGTCATTTTTTTCTGGCATTGTCATTTGAAGATATTTTATTTAGGCCTATTTATTTTATGTAAATATATGTCATTAGACAGGAGATTTTGAAAAACAAAGAGAAGCTGTCCGAGCTCCACCAGACTGCTGTTCAGGTTGAGGAATCCGGCATTCTTACATGTTTGGTAGCTCAAATAAATATGATGTAAATTCAATCAGAGCGTCTTCCGTGTCTGGAATTGCATGTATTCTTGAGTCTATAAGGTAAAAATAATATAATAAGATAAGATAACCTTGTTTGACTTGTGAAATGGGGGACTTAAAGAACATTTTGATTTTGGCTGTACTATACTAGGTACTTGTACTATATTAACTGGGTTAAATATAATTGCATTACTAAAAAGACTAAAATACAAATGTCATTGACTAAGACTAGACTTAAATTTAATCAGTTTTTGTTGACTAAGACTAGAAGAAAATAATCCCAGATAATTCTGACTAAGAGAAGACTAAAAAGCTCAAGACTTTTAGTCAGCTGAAACTTGACTAGACTAAAAAGAGTTTAAACGTGACTAAGAATAATAAAAACTAAAATGACAGTTTGACACAAAGACTAGACTAAAACTAAACTTAAAACAGGCCTCCAAAAACAACACTAGTGCAGACTCCGACAGGAGCTGTCTTTAAAGCTAGAGCTAACAAGTAGAACTCTGCAGAGCATTAAAGCTTAGCTATTGCTTCGGTAAACTATACAAAAAAAATAAAAAATAACTAGAACTGCAAGCAGTTATTAGGGGGCCAAGCCTTCCGACGCAACTCGGGACCCGGGCGTTGCAGACCGCGTCGCCGGCCGCTCACTTCACGGAATCCGGGGATGTAAAGTTTTTGAATGTGGGATGTTCGGTTTGGGAGTTAAAGACCAAAAAGCAAAGAAATAGCATAGAAATAGGCTATAGTGGATGAGGAGATATATACTTTTTGTGTTTTTGGCGCCCCCTTGTGGCAAACTTTTCCGATTCTTTTTTTGAACTTCACTAAGGGTAGCATCAACATATGTCTACAATTTTGACTTGATACGATGTGTAGTTTTGGATTTATGAATATTTACGCACAAGGAAGAACAAGTTAGCTAATCAACAAATCAGCAAATGTGCGTGGCCTATGCCAAAAGATGCAGCTGACTCCAGTGAATCTGTGGATATAAAGTTTTTGACTGTGGGATGTTCGGTTGGGGAGTAATGAGCAAAAAGAGATCGTCAACCTCTCCACTGTAAAAAATTGGAGAGGCTGTCATTCTCTCCACTGTAAATTTTTTTTTCCTTTTCTGAAAAAGTCCCGCCCACATTAATATTTCTTGGCCATATTTTTTATATAGACTCGGGTATGCCCCTTGATGGTTTCCCTGGAGTTTTAAGAAAATTCCTTTGGGAGTTGTATAGGTATTGCTGTTTACAAGCTGATATACATTTAGTGTGCTTTTGGCGCCCCCTTATGGATGAATTTCGCGAAACTGCCACGGTGGAACGATGCAGCTCAATTTACAGAACAAGTGGATCTCAAGTTTTTTAATGTGCGATGTTTGGTTGGCGAGTTATGAGCAAAAGCAGATTGTCAGCCTTGACAAAATGGCGGCCGGAGCTAACTACACAATTTAATGTCAATGGACATGCTAGCTGAGATTAGCATTTGCACCAAAACTCTTTGATGGAAAAACAAAAAATCTAATTTTATTCACAAGTCCCGCCCACATTACTATTTCTTGGCCATATTTTTTATATAGACTCGGGTATGCCCCTTGATGGTTTCCCTTGAGTTTTAAGAAAATTCCTTTGGCCAATTAGGAGATATAAAATGTCCTCGTTTATGGCGCCCCCTTATGGAGAAATGTTCTGAATTTTTTTATGAACGCAATTAAGGGTAGCACCAACATATGTCTAAAATTTGGACTTGATCCGACTTATACTTTTGGATTTATGAAAATTTACGTACAAGGAAGTAACAGTTAGCTAATTTTCAAATATTCAAAGTGCTACCGTTTCGTCATCGAAGGTCGTATCAAAATTCTTTTTGATGATTTTTTACCGTGTGGGTCGGAAGATGTTCCGTGCAAAGTTTGGTGTCAATTGTCCAAAAATTGTGGGAGGAGTTGCGAAAAATCAGTTTTGCAGTTTTCGCGATTTTGCGAAAAATCCATATATACGGAAATGGGCGTGGTCTATGCCAAAAGATGCAGCTGACTCCAGTGAATCTGTGGATATAAAGTTTTTGACTGTGAGTGGTTCGGTGTAGGAGTTATAGCCCCAAACGCGTTTTCCTTGGTGTAGCGCCACCTATTGACCGGCATGTCTGAATTTTTTTGTCTTCGTAGTCCGGACGGACCTGGATCTAGTCATGCAATTGGCATGTCTGCACCCTTTACGGTTTGGGCTGTGCACACAGTTTTAGGGAGGTACAAATAATAACTAGAACTGCAAGCAGTTGTGAACGGGGGCCAAGCCTCCCACGCGACTCGGGATCGGGCGTCGTCGTCCGCGGTGCCGGCGCCCGACGGATCATGAGTCACCTTCGACAGGACTACAGCCCACCAGCATGGATCAGACGACATCAGCAGGACCAACACCAGCAGCGACGAGGAAGATGACGGGCAACCGCCTCACTACAAGGAGACCCCCACCTCCCCCAGCAATGGCCGCCTAACCTGCACCACGGATGCCCCCCCCCCCCCTCCCCGGATTCACTCACACTGAACCCCCACCCCTTGTCATGCTGTGAAGCCTCACACTCTTGCCCAGCACATTCTATTGCCTTACTGGGCGCGAGACGCCTTCAACACTGTCTGCCACACAAACACTCTCACACACACACCCACACACACATGCAAATACAACTGCCCACACAATCTGACCCACAAACACTCACACAAACACACACAAGCAACCACAGTCTGACACACACACACACACACACCTCCTCTTGACCGTGCTGGAATAGCACCTGAACAAATTGACTGTTGCCTTGGGGCTTGATTTTTGGCCTTATCCTTTGCTAATTTCACACAACTTTTGGTTAAATGTTTTCCTCAAAAAACGCGTATTGAGGTTTTTTTTCCCATTGAATCAACTTTTCTTGTTTGTGTTAATTTTTGGCCAGCATTGGGTTATGGTTTAGTTTTTTTCCTCTAACTTGCCTTGTTGAGGTTTTATTTCTTAACCATTTTCTGACTGCTATGCTTTTGCTTTTGATATTATTTTGGTTCCTTTTCTTTGAGTTTTACTTTTTTCTCAGAGTGCCTGTTTGGGCTTTTCAAAAAAAAAAAAAAAAAAAAGTATGGAAGTGTGGTGGCGTTTTTGCATATGATGTATCTCTGGACTCAAATGTTGAAATACTTATTAATGCAATAGGAAACATTTGCTATAAACTTGTATAGACCATAGTACAATGATATATTGAATGTGTTTTAGTGTAAACTGAAATGTAGTTTCCACCATCCCCCCTCAATCTCCCGTGTGGAGAGTAGCCAGCCTGACTACACATTTGAAAGAAGACAATGTTCCTACAGACAGCCTCCTGCTGTTCTGGGTCAGCCTGCCCCACCCACGATTATAATATGAATGTATATCTCAAGACCTGTCTGCCTCCCTACCTGTCTCCCCCTCCTTCCCCCCACCCAGCCTTACCTGTCTACCTGCCTCCTACATGTCCTTAAATAGTTCATGATTTAAGGGACAGGTTGTCACTATTTGCAACATACCCACGTGTGTTGGAACCAGTGACCACTCTGCAGAGTTTTCCTGCTATCTTGATTGAGAATAAACCTGATGCTATACACAATATCACTGTTTGCTTGACTTTTCTTACTACAGCCCCCTAATAATAATTCTTACTAAAACAATAGGGTTCCCTGCCCAGCAGGGCTTGGGAACCGCGTTGCTCTGCAAAACACGGTTCCAGCTCCTGCTCGGGCTTGGCCCCCTAAAAATTGAGCACATCTATAATAGTCTTTTGGCTTATTCAAATGGTCCCAAAGAAATATGGCTATGGAAAACGAATATCAACTTTGGAATAACTGAACTGTGTAAACAGCGAACAGAACAGTTGTATGAAACGGAAAACTCACATGAATTAACAAATATTTGAAAATATTACTGCAACTTTAAATGTATGGCTGTAAACATTATAGAAGAGACGTTAGAACGCCACAGCACGAACACAGGGGCAGATAGTATGCGGTAACAGCACACACCCCCACAAAACAAAATGAACACCATCTGGACATAGTTTATCATTTGAAATGCACGTAACTTTGAGTGTCGCCATTGTATACAGCCTGTATCAAATAGGCAAACACCTGCACAATCAGCTGTGTAGCAAAACACAGACGCTAACTAGCAGCTACACTTCTGCTCTCTATAGCCACAGTGTTACCTCTCATCCAGTGGATTAAACGTCCTCAAAGAGTTTGGGGGGCTTGTCGATGTATTCCTGCGCCTCCTGGGGTGAGTTTATCCACCTTCTGGCTCCATCGTACATCGTGACACGGAGTCGCGCTGGGTATAGAAGCGCAGGTCTCAGTCCCGGTTTGTAGAGCTCTGCCATGACATCCCGGTATTCTGCACGCTGGCTCTGCACCTCGGGGCTGTAGTCTTCCACAATCTGAACAGGCTTGCCGCAAAACTCGAGCTGACCCCTCCGTCGTGCCTCTCTGATGAGAAAATCCTTGTTCTGATAACGATGCAGGCGCAAAATGACTGGTCGCGGTCTATGGCCGGGAGCCGGTTTAGCTTTGAAGGAGCGATGGGCCCTATCAACTTCTGGGGGCTCTGGCAAAATCTCGCTCCCGAAAACCTCCCGCAGCAAATCCGAAAAAAACTCAGTTGGTCGTCCGCTCTGGATTCAGGTAAGCCGAGAATTCGTATGTTTTGTCGTCGGCTCCAGCCCTCAAAGTCGGCTACTTTAGCTGTTAGCTTTGTGTTGTCACCACGCAGAGTGGAACAAATGGTCTCGAGGTTGCTGACACGCTGACTCAGGTCGTCAGCAGAAAGCTCCAGGGACGAGAGGCATTGACCATGGTCAGTGTAATCTGGTCTAACTTTGCGTCGAGGTGAGCGAATGATTTTTTAAACTCGGCGGTCAGTGCCTCCCGGAGCTCCTGAAGTAGCGTGGTTATCATGGTCTTAATAGCTCTCAAGCTAACGTTAGCATTAGCATCCTCTTTTTCGCTCGGAGTCGGCTTTTTACCCTTAGAAGCCATTTAGAGAGACGGCTGTACTTCTCTAAAGGAGTGTTTGAGAGAAACTAAAAAAAAACCTGAAGCCGTTTTGGTGTGATAGTATGAGTGCGGAATGTTATATAAAGGTAGTTTAGTGCGTCCACTCTATCTAACTCTCAAACCGGAAGTCCATAAGCATTTCCTTTGATGAACCTTAAAGCAAAGTGAAAAACAGAAAGTCCAGGAGTTTGAGACATGAATGTGATGCCTGCCGGTAAACCACATCACCGTAATCAAGGACAGACATGAAAACTGCCTCAATAATCCTTTACCTTCTAAATAAAGGGAGAGTGGTTTTGTTCCGATACAAATAGCCAACTTTTTGACGCATTCGATATACAAGATTTTTCATGTGAAAACGAAAAGTGAGTTTTTCCATCTATGCAGATGCAGAGATAAATATATTCTGTGAAAAAAATTTTTTTTGCAAAAATATTGAAATCATTAAAATGTGGGCGTGACAGTTTTGTAGTAATGAAACAATGTTATTGATGTAAATTGTGTATATAGAATAGAACTGGACCCAAGATTGAACCCTGTGGACACCATTTTTAACAGTTGCTTCCCAGTTAAAGCCACAACGAGTAACTTTGTCAGTTGGCGGCCCCTTGGTTTTCTAGCGCGTGCCGGCCGTGCAAGTGTCAAATGATAAGGACGCAATATAGTGCATGTCCGTGTGTTGAAAGTGTGAGGGCACGGACTCTTTTCGGCTCCGTGAGAGTGGTTAGTGACACTGATCAACTAATGCCAGTCAGTGCCACACACACCTGATTGCAATGAGTTGATGCAGTGTCACCTAACTACTCTCACGGAGCTGAAAGATTCTGTGTCCTCACAGAAAGCGAGAGACGGCAGTTGGTATGGATCACGATGAGGTAATGTGTTTATGTTGTTGTAAATAATGACTATTTCAGATAAATAATGGTCATCTGATGAAAGTAAACTGTTTTAGTACCGCTCATTCATTTAGGAGTAAAGACTGCAGACTAGTTCACTCCCGTGAAATTGTGTACACGTTGCTTGGCAACGCCCTCCCGCCCGTTTATCACTCTCTCTTTTAGCTTTTCTTCATTGCATTTTCTTTTTTTCCTTTGATGGTTCAGCCCCATTATCAGTCATTATGACGACAAATAGCTGTCTCAAACAAGGCTCCCGCTCCCCTTCCCTCACCTGGAGGGATAGGCTTCTCAAATCACGTTTCTGTTTTAATATACTATCTATGGTTGCTGCGCTACACTGAAATCTGCGACCAATATGAATATGTGACCATAGAGCATGCATGCGCAAACCGAAAATCGGACTGGGTGTGCGACCAGACCAAATGCAGTAATAAAAACTATATAAAAACGTTTTTCTTTGCATTGATGGTCTCGTTTGCTGTTAAAGGTAATTTATCACTATCAGAGGAAACAAGGCTGTTTAAAAGATATTTAAATGTTACTCGTAGTGGCTTTAAACTGATTGCTGTCTATCAGACAAATAATCCCTAAACCAGCTACATGCATAATGATCAAAACCAATGTCTTGCAAATTGTGAATTTTTTTTGCTGGATTAGTTCTTACATGGATTGCAGGGCTGTACAGTGCGACAGTTTTGATCGCATTTGCTACTGAAATTGATCACGTGCGATGATGAATACAAGTCCAGTCGCACCAGTGCTAATGAGCAGATGCTGTCTGTTTGAGACACAGGAGCTATGCACAATACTGCTTAGAGGGCTCTACATTAACACTCTCCAAATGCGGGTGAATGTAGTCTTAGGCGAGTAAGTTATTAAGTCTACCCTCCACTTTGGCTGGTGAAAGATGTGTGCTCGGGATCTGTGCTTGTGCGGCGACGATAGCGTCTAACTGTCTTCACCAACGGTTAAAACAGGAAGGAGACGGCTCTCTTTACATTAACGCAGTCAAGTTAGTGCGTGTGCAAACAGAACATTTCCTGTGCGCCTTCACAATAAAAGTCGGTTATTAGCCAAATGCGAGTTGACTCTTATTTTGAAGCAGGTAAGAACAGGAAGTTAGCGCTTCACAGCCCTGCAGTCAACCATGGAAGAAAGCAGTCAACAGCAGTAACTATCTATGATTTAAACAAAGATTGACACAACCTATTTAACTTGGCCTAAATTGTATAACTATGTTTACTAATTTATTTAATAGGCTATATGTTCAATGTTTTAAAGTTTGGTTTTCATTAAAAGAATGAAATGTTCTAAAAATGTTTGTTATTATTAGGCTAATATAATAATGATATGTTTATAAAAAATATATAGGTATAGACATTATTTTTATAGTTCTATGGGGGGAAAATAATTCTGAATCAGCAAAAAAATTGCCATTGGCAGGTTAGAGTCTTTTGTCTAAATTGCAATCAGTGCACCCCTATTAATTTTTCTACAATTATTACTGCACACTAGGATATCATATTCATTGAGAATCTCAAATAAAACCAAGATGACATGCTCAAAGGTAATTAGAGCTAAATGCAAGGGTTAGGGTCATGCAAGTTTTCAATCATACTTTGTGTGCTACCAAATTTATTTTTGTGCTACTGAATTTTTTTGCTTGCTAGCACCAGTGCTACCACTTTAAAAAATAAGCGTACAGCCCTGGATTGGTGACATCAGTTTCGATATCCGATAAGTAGATTGCAGGGCCCGATACTGATATTGGATCAGATCGGTTCCATCACTAATTAAATTCCACATCTGGCAATGTAAAAGTCACTTTTAAACTCAACAGTAGAAATAGACATCATATGTGCCTTTTCTCAGCAAAGGCGGAGGAGATAGAAGGGATAGACCCTGTTATGAAGCGGTTATATATTGAGGTAGACTACAATGACTATGTGGTTGACTCACCTGGTAAATGATGGCTACTTTGTGCTGCCTGCCCAGCTCTTCGTTCACCATGTCCACTTTAGGAGGGCGGACCACTGTTTCTCTGAAGGGAATGATGGGCTTGGAGGCACTGATCTCAATTTTAGCAAACCTTTGAAAAGACCAGTGAAAAATCCTATAAGCGTTACAGCTAATGTGACCTGCTCATTCATCATGACAGTTTGATACTCTCTAGCATAACGTTCAAATAAAACAAACAATCAAATGTCATTTGTACAGCACTTTAAATACATCAAAGGAAACGAAAGGATTCAGAAAATTAAAGAATAACATGCAAGTTTAAAACCTTTAAATCAAAGTGTTCAATGATTATATCCATGATATTTCATATTGAAGCTGGGGTATGTGATTTCTGGCTGGTCAAAATTAACATAAGCGGTACACTTTGACCAATCAGAGCAAGGCTCCGATTCTTAAAAAAAAAAAATAGCTAATTGGCTGTTGGGACTGTCCATTCACTTTGGCACCAACATTGTTGGTGTAGAGCGTGTCAGGGAGGGACCATAGGGGAGGGACCAAAGAGAACAAGTGCAGTGGTTGAGGTATTTGGAATTAAATCTCTATACCAACTGCTATTTTCTCCCCAAATTCTCCACCCCAGCTTTAATGCACACAAGACTATTGGTGTCTTGTAACTTGGCTTAGTCCTGAATCATCATCACTACATCATCATCACTACATCTATAAGCCGTTCTGTCCACCAGAAACATGCAGATTACCTCCCTGCAGACCCCTCACACCCTGGACACAGCCTGTTCCAACTAATCCCTTCTAGTTGCTACAGATGCAAGCTAAAACAACCAGACACCACAACAGTTTCTTTCCACATACTCTGAGGAATACTGAAATCAGTCACTGTAACACCGTATTTTAACATGTATGTACATATCATTATTGTCAAATATAAATCCAAGCATACTGTTTGTACCGTATATTGACATGTATAAATGCATAATGTGTATACTCATGTCATATACACCACCTACTCATATCAACCCATTTCATGTACATATAATATAACCTGTCACATTAATCATTCAATATTTATTGCCTCACAAAGTCAGCGGAATTTATTCTCTGGTGACCATGAATGTCTGCACAGTGGGAATCCATCCAATAGTCCAATAAGAAACAAGAGAGAAAGTCAGAGAGAAAACTACAGGACACAACTGACATAAACTTGACCCATCATCACATTAAAATGCTCCTATTCACCTTTTAAGAACTTGACAAGAATCTACTGCTAACACCGGAGTGAAAGTGTCTGCTGTGTCTGCTGGCCTTGGCAACGAGATCAGGGCAGGGACAAAGTAAAAAACCATGTTAAAGGAATGTGAATGAGGAAATATGGCAAGCACAGATTTGGAGTCAAGTCTATTTCTTACTTACATAGTTATTAAAAAAACTACTTGTCCAGGTTAAAGACCTACTTCACCGGTGGGAATATGAAGGTGTATTGAACTCTGAGATCCTATGTAGTATAAATGCACAAACATTTTAAAAATCGATTCATCCTGGCCTGAGAAAAGGCAGAAAGAGTGTGTATTGGTCTCACTGTCTAACCCTACATTTCCCCATGTGTGACATCACAGATGGTAAAATGTAGGGTTAGGATTAACAGGACAGCTTGGCCAATGGACGGCTGAGGGAAGAAAAACCTCATTCATTATATTATAACAGCGATTTTATAATGATAGAACGCCGGTTCCGTATGGGTGAAGTATTCCTTTAACATCTAAATGAAATCAACTGTTACCCAAAGACCTGTTTGTGTTCTTAAAATCTTGTTCCTGAGATATCTTGCAGACAGAAAAATGAAGGGCACACTCACACTGACTAGGCCATCTGTACCATGCCCAAGTATGTTTGCCCCCTAAAGTCTAGTTGGTTTGACCAGTGTTAGTGCTCTGTTCCGTACTCAAGCACCATTGTTTATTTGGCTCTAGAACAGTTGAGAGAGGTGAGCTTGGGCACGGTACAGATGCTAATGAGCCGACACACGCACGCACATAGAAGCAGACAGTCCTGACGACAATATATCAGTGATTCTTGAGAACCGGGACAAAAGGCCGTCTTCCATATGTAACAGCTGTTATCTTTAAAAATAAAAATATTTAAAATTGTAGATGTTATTAGGGATTAAGAATAGAATGTCTGGAGCACAATTATTTCCTAAATTACATTTTATCATTATTATGTCAAATATATGACACTTGTTATCTTCTCACGACATCCAAAACAGTGTGTCCACAGAGAGGGTTTCAATCTTTCATATGCAATAAAACCTATTAAAAATTTACTTTAAAGCCACTACGAGTAACATGGCACGTTGGCGTCCCCTTTGGACAAAACGGTAGTATTTTTACGACGCCCGCTGTCGCAAAGCTGTTTTCTAGTGAACTGAGAAGGGCGCAATATAGTGCATGTCCGTGTGTTGAAAGTGTGAGGACTCTTTTCGGCTCCGTGAGAGTGCTTTTGACACTGCATCAACTAATGCCAGTCAGTGCTACACACACCTGATTGCAATGAGTTGATGCAGCAGCGTCACCTAACTACTCTCTCTCACGGAGCTGAAAGATTACGTGTCCTCACAGAAAGCGAATGAACGAGAGACGGCAGTTAGTATGGATCATGATGAGGTAATGTGTTGTTGATGTAAATAATGACTATTTCAGATAATCTGCCCTACAAAGGCAAAAGACCTTAACTCACCAGAGTGTAGAACTGAGAAAAATGAGTTCAAAGTTATTTTGTTGTCCTGCCAAATCAGTTGTAGGTAGATACTTGAAAATTTGGCATGTTATTGTATGAAAAGGAAGTTATTTATCCCCCAAAAATCTAAGATTTTAACTTGACCTTTGACCCTTATTCGGAAGTTACTGTACTCTGCCTTTGTATTATCTGCAAAACAATAATGGGTCATACAAAGGCAAAATACCTTAACTTCTATTCTATTGACAATTTGGATTTGTATCACTCTATATCAACATTTCCTGTGATAACAATGATAGCATTAAGTGAGTGTTGTCTTGTTAGGCATAATACTACACAAATTGAATATTAAAAAAATAATAATAATGAGACTTTTAAGGCTAACATTGTTCATTTTTGGAAAATTAAAAAAAATGATGGTTGTACTTATTTGAGATAAAATAACACTTTAAAGTATCCACCTATATGTCTTACATTTGAAAGGTTGGATGTCAGTAAAATGTATGACAGAGAGAGAGATAGATAGAGAGAGAGAGAGAGGAGTCCGGATATCAGGGATTAATTCTTCCCACAACTATTCTTTATAATACTCTTTATAATTATGAAAAAACATTTTGTAATGTCCACTTTCACAAACACATTGGTGTTTGGTTAGGCCCCACTTCATACCCTGAACATCCAGAGATAGCACGAGCAAATTTGCGTTATTGTATGAAGACTACTACTTGCTACTTTTAAACTAGGCTACATAGATGTTTAAAAGTGGTATTCAGCAAGTGCAGTGAGACCTAAATCACTTTATGACAGCTGATCACTTTACGGCACCGCACCGGAAAATATACAAGCCAGCGAATGGGCTAATAATACTGATAACTCTTTATGGATTTAGACAATGGATTTTTCTCCTCGGTGGATATTTTTTTGCCATGGATTTTGACCAGATGTCAGTACTTACTTTATTGAAGTTAATGTGTGTGACAGAAGTAGGGTGACCAGATGTCCCGCTTTGAGCGGGACAGTCACGCATTTCCATTACTTTTGAGACGTTGTCCCACATTGTTATTGATAGTGAGCCCGCATTTTTAAATGCGTGTTTTATAATATGGCATTTATCGATAGCTGTGTGGAGACAGCAGTCTTGCTAGTTGCTACTGGAGCGCTGCCGAGCTCAGTGGGCTCTGAAGGTGCTGCCCGCTTCAGTGTTTACCTTCCTGTGACTTCAAAATAAAAGCTAACTCACGTTTGTCCAGTGACATGCTAATGTGATGGCAGTGAAATGCTTTTAATGTGGAAGCGCAGAAGCGCCGTAACTCAGCCGTAACTTAATCCGAACGTTCCATAGCGACGCAAAAACAATGCCAAAGGACCGCAACTGATGTTACGGTCTTCTGCCTTGGCTTTCCCTCTGCTTTTGGAAGTTACGGCTAAAACAGCATCTTATTTTGACAAGAAAACAACATAATTGACTCAAGATATTTGTTCACATGATAACACTGATGGCCAGTGTTCCAAAAATGACAAAAACAAATTTTTGAAAAAATTGAAGTTACGGTCTTTTGCCTTTGCACGGCAGTAATGGTTATCTGATGATGGTGAAGCAAAGCAAACTTTGTGTTAGTACCAACCGCTCATTCATTTAGGAGTAAACACTGCAGTCTAGTTTTGCTCCCGTGAAATTGTATACACGTTGCCCTCGTCCCGCCCGTAGCCTATATCACTCTCCCTTTTAGCTTTTCTTCATTGCATTCTCTTTTTTTTCTTTGATGGTTCAGCCCCGTTATCAGTCATTATGACGACAAATAACTGTCTCAAACAAGGCTCCCGCTCCCCGTCCCTCACCTGGAGGGATAGGCTTCTCAAATCGCGTTGCAGCGCCACACTGAAATCTGCGACCAATACGGATATGTGACCATAGAGTCCGAAAATCGCACTGGGTGTGCGACCAGACCTAAAGCAGTAATAAAAACTATATAAAAATGTCTTTCTTTGCACTGATGGTCTTGTTTGCTGTTAAAGGTAATTTATGATTATCAGAGGAAACATGAGGCTGTTTAAAAGATATTTAAATGTTACTCGTAGCCGCTTTAATGATTGAAAAGTGCTTTTTTTTTTAATCAAAAGCAACACTAAATAATCTCTCATAACAATAAAAACTGTTTTTCTTCAACACATTTAGGTTTTATATGGTTTCAAAGTGGTGGGACACTTTTTGTCACCACCGTCAGACAATCCATTGAAATGTAAGAAAATCAGCCAAAATAAGGGGCAGCTGTCACTATGAAGAACCTCTTGTCACATTCTACCTCTGCATAGTACTGCCTCATTTCCACCGAGTAGAGCGGGTCGGATCGGAGCGGTTCGGTCCGGGTAGTTTGGCTTTTCATTAGACAAAAGTTGGGTAGGGTACGGTTTAAGCGCACCTAACCGCTCTGAGCCGCTCCTAATTCGGTACTCCTCTGTTGGGGTACCAGCCGCCTGAAAGGGTGCCGAAAAGGCGGAGCTACACATGACGTCCGTTTATTGGTCGAAAGAATCATTTCCGCCGTGTTTAGTCACCTCGGAAAGAGTAAAGAGAGTCTTGTGTTTTGGCCAACATGTGAGCACAGCACTGTTTATTCCTCGTCATTAAATTAATCAGTTGGCTACACTGTGTCCCACTGCTACAATGTCACGTAGCTGCCGCAGCCAGCACTGTTCGCTCACTGTTTCTATCAGTTGCACCAAGTCGTCTCTGTGCGTTTATGCTCACAACAACACGAGGGGAATAAATAAAGAAGCGGCTGGTTTGATCAAGCAAAAACGAGAGACCGCTGGCTTGCCCGATAGTTTGACCCATATTCTGGCGGCGGCTATTGCAGTCCAGCCTAAACCCCGCCCTACCAGTAAGGGTAGGGTCGGCGGTGGAAACACCACCGAGATTCTTAAAAGTGAGCTGTCCCGCTCTGAGCCGCTCCGACCCGACCCGCTCTACTCGGTGGAAACGAGGCATTAGAGTCAGACAGGCTGTGTTGTAGTTGTAGAATATTTTACATTACAAATCTTGAAAGTCCTGCGTCACAACCATGATTCGTCAACACCGACTTACAATTTCTGAAGAAGTTATTTGAAATGTTTCGATCATTTTATTTTCCTGAAGTAGTTCATACTAGCACCTATAATCAACAGAAAAACCAAATGGCTACTAGAAAAACTAAATTTGTTCTGTTTAAGAGACGTTAAATATGTCAACACCGTCAGATATCAAAAAAAATTATATTCATTTACATTTTGAAAAGATTTGTTGTGGCCTTTATCAGTTTTGGTGAATATTTGTGATCACTATACATCTCATGGGTCTAGCATAAATTGAGGGAAAATGAATTTGTGTTTTTTGGTGTCTGACGGTGTTGACACAAAATAAGGAATGGCAAGCTAAACACCCCATTTTGATAAGGAATGGCAAGGTAAAAAGCCCATTTTGATAAAAAGGACAAAAGCTGGGAGGTGGTGTCAAACCTTAGCTCAGTAGCTTAGTATATGTTGGATACATACATGTAATTTAATTTGCCATTTTTCAACATTGTACCCTTTTTTGTCCCACTTCTCAAGAATCACTGATATATGAGACTGTTCCAAAAAAAATGCATGCACACACGCACACACGCGCACACACACACACACACACACACACACACACACACACACACACACACACAATTGAACAGCATTTCAGTGCACGTGACTTTTGTTTACAATTCACAGTCCCTTTGAGTTTTGCCTTTGTGTATGTGAACTCAATCACATGAAAAACTAAAACAATGTATCCAACTCACCAAGGAGGCCGACTGTTAGGTGTGAGCACAACCTATAAAACATTTTTAACGAAACCAACCCCTACCTGCCCTTTTTGTCCTCAACTGATTTGGCAAGATGATACCATTGATACATGTTTAAAGTACACCCATTTAAATATACAAATTGTATGCAACACTGTACCCCACAGAGAGAGAGAGAGAAAGAGAGACACACTGACCTCATTCTGAGTGTAACACCCTGCGGGTCAGGCTTGTGGCCAGTGATATGTCACTCAGGGCTCAGACTGGCGAGCCAACATGCCAGCCAATGAGCCAATGAGCCAATGAGCGAGCACATTAGTCAGCCAAGCTGTCAATCAGTGAGCCAGTGGTAACTAAGATCAGATCAAGTCACATCACCTCCATCCAGCGAGTTATCAGGCCCTCCAGCCAAACAGGAGCTAAGCAGCAGCCAGCAGGCTGGCCCCTTGTCCTGCTTTGCCATGTCTGTCTAGTCTGGCCTGTCTCTAATCATAGCAGCAGTGTTACACATTGCCTCCTTTCCTCCAGCCGGGATCCCCACAATACTGAATCCTCATCCTCCACTGACAAGTATACACTACTTATCTTATATGATCCTTTTGTACTTATTGCACCGTGGTTTGGAGAGTAACTTAATTTCGATACCTGTGTATGTCTGTCACAGAAATTGACAATAAAGTTGACTTGAAGATTTAAGAAGGACCAAGACTTTCTGCCAAATCAAGTCTGTCAACACAAAAATCACCGTACTAGGAGCCTCATCAATTACGTCACGTAAGCTTGTATTTTCTGTAGGATCGCTGAATCGCATCTTGCTACTGGCCCGGTGAATCGGTTTCTATATATACAGCTCTTGAAAAGAATGAAGACACCACTCCAAATGATCAGTGTCGCTGCTGGATCCACTATCTATTGGTATGTTTGAGTAAAATGACATTTTTTTATTTATTCTTTATACTGCAGACAACATTACCCCCAAATTCCAAATACAATATCTGTGGAGAAATATCTGTCCAATATACACTCAACAAAAATATAAACGCAACACTTTTGTTTTTGCTCCCATTTTTCATGAGATGGACTTAAAGATCTACAATTCATTCCAGATACACAATTGTACCAAATCTCTCAAACATTGTTCACAAATCTGTCTAAATGTGTGATAGTGAAGCACTTCTGCTTTCTAGATAATCCTATCCCTACTTTACAGGTGCACATCAAGATGCTGGATCTGACATCCTGATTAGTTCCACAGGTGTGCCTTAGACTGTCCACAATAAAAGGGGACCCTGAAATGTGCAGTTTTGCTCACCAGCAAACAACCACAGATGCAACAAGCATTGAGGGAGCTGGAATTGGAAATGCTGACAGCAGGAATGTCAAACCAGATCTGTTGCTCGTGCATTGACGATGTTCATTTCTCCACCTTGCATCACCAGCAACCTTCTTTCAGCCCTTGAATGGGGAATGCACCAACATTCCACAGGCCACAATTACAATCTGATAAACTCTGCTTGGTCCAGATGTGTTGCACTGCATGAGGCAAATGGTGGTCACACCAGATACTGACTGGTTCTGAGTCCCCAATCCACAATATAGCCAAAAAATGCACATTTCAGAGTGGCCTTAAATTGTGGACAGTCTAAAGAAACCTGCACTAAGCATGACGTCAGACCTCAGCCTCTTGTTGGCTTACCTCGAGAGGAGGATGGATTTATCTCAGCAAAGAGGACCAGTGATCCTATCACACATTTAGACCGATTTATGAACAATGTTTGAGGAAATGGTAGTCAATTTTGTAACTGGAATGAATTTTCAGATATTGAAGTCCATCTCATTACGAATGGGAGCAAAAACAAAAGTGTTGCGCGTATATTTTTGCAGAGTGCTATATCACAATTGGCTAGGCAGTCGAGAAGTCACGTTGATATATCAAAGCGGCACCATTATCCTGATGCGTACCGTCTGGTGATATGAAGCACTTGCCAATACCTAGCCCTATTTTACACTGCACATGAAGGCCGGGAATGTTCCTGCTTTTTTCCAATTCGCAGATTTTAAAGAGCGATCGCAACCGGGGGATTTAAATATCTCTGAGGGAGCAGCCAGAAACAACAAGGAGCAACACATTGGATTGGATTTGAAATGTTAGAGGCGGTAATGTTAAACGTCACACTTGACGCATGACGATGCTGCTTACATTCTTGCATCACACCCCCTTCTAATATTCCTGGATGGGGAATGCTAAGTAAATGCACACACTACTCACTGCTCCACCAATTTGCTGTCCCTGCTTGGTCCAGTGTAAATTAGAAATCCAAAATCTACATAGTTTTTTGTGAGTGTGATTCCAGTCAAGATGCCTTAATAGAAGTGTAAAAAGTACAAAGAAATCAAGAGTCCAGAAACGTCTGCATAATAGGTCCTCGAGAGGAGGAATTTAAATTAATAAATCTTTGCTGAATGTGTATGGCCATTTGAAAACATAGAAGTCACAGTTATACAAAATCAAGTTTTCTGAATCTGAAAAATCTCAAACAATGTGCCTGTCTGTTAGTGAGCCTGTGAGGAGGCCGGCAGCGTCCAGAAAGGAAGAGCAGTAGTCAAAATGAAATGATAGTGATAATGATGATGCTTAAATTGGAAACAGATCAGTGTCTCTCTCAGAAGCCCCCCTCGCCCCAAAAAAAATCGACAATCAAAGTGAAACAACCTGAGCTGGACAGGAAAGACAAATAAAACTATGGAGTAGAATACAAAAAAATAGCAAACACAACCATAAGGATCAAAGTTACTAATAGGGCTGTGCTTAAATATCTATAAGGCATTATATCACAATATTTATTTTTGTGATATATGTATCGTATCATCAGCTCCCAAAATCAATATTTTGAAAAATAAAATTTCAAGTTTTAATGGGTTGTAAACTAAAACCTCAGCTGTAGATGTAGAAGTACCTTTACTGCTTTTGTCCACTGAATTATCATACTACTATAAAAGCAGGCGGGTGCGCATGTGCCAACGCCCGTTGCGCACGCAGTCTCACAGTGCGTCCCAGTGCAGCAGGATGCAGGTATCATACTATACTGCTACATACCTGCCACATGAAGCAGCAACGGCCCAGATAACGGAGGCAAGGCAAGGCAAGTTTATTTATATAGCACAATTCAGACACAAGGCCACTCAAAGTGCTTTACAGGGGCAAGATAAGAATACATAAAACACATTATAAAACATTTAAAAGCGAATGAAAGAAGCAAGTAAAAAAAAAATGAAAACTCGATTTAAAAACATTTAAAAGCAGATAAAAGAAGCAAATAAAATGAAAATTGCAGGTTAAAATGGAAACAAAAAAGTCTTCAGACTCGATTTAAAAGAACTGAGAGTTGCAGCAGACCTCAAGTTCTCTGGGACTTTGTTCCAGAGATTTGGTGCATAATAACTAAAAGCTGCTTCTCCTTGTTTAGTCCTAACCTAAGGACTGTAAGTAGACCCGTCCCAGACGACCTAAGGGCTCTGGACGGTTCATAACGTATCAGCATATCAGTAATGTATTTTGGCCCTAGACCATTTAGTGCTTTATAAACCAACATCAGTATTTTGAAATACTGACAAAGTTTACATACGGCAGGTTAGAGTTTACCACGTAAAGTTGACCGTCGACACTCCCCAGCAACCGGCCGGGCTTACATGGACCACCCGCCGTCGACACACTCTCCCAGGTAAGACGTCTACACTTTGACAAACTTGCAAAAATACTTTCTAAAATGTAGCCTAATATTACTGTCCTCCCCCGTGCTTTATTTCACCGCTGTGCTTTAATTCACCGCTGTCTTCAGGTAGACAATAAACATTTGCAATCTTGCTCTCACACCCTCCTTCTCCCTCTTCCCCTCCCCCACACAAGCCCGTGCTTTCATTCACCGCCGTCTTCAGGTAGACAATAAACATTTGCAATATCATCCAATTGTTAATATTACATATGTAGTCGTTGTTATATTTAGTCGTTGTTACACTTTGGCATCTTACAAGCTAGGGGTGTGCACGTGTACACGTGTAACCATTTAGGACAAATCAATAAACGAAAACTTTTTTTCTTTTTAAGTTTGGAAAATTATTATTTTTTTCAATGAGTGGTGGGTGATGTGAGCTACTGTAGGCTACTAAGCAGATAACAAAATACATTATTGTGTTTGGTAACAATATTTAGCCTATTCATTGAACTATTTAACTGCTCCACCTTCAGTTTCACTTTCCTTTTCATCTCCGTCTCAAACAGCTGATCCGATCAGCTGGTCGGCTCACGAGACCAACGGCCCCGACAGCGGGACTCAGTTCTATCACAGATGATCGCTAGGCAGTTATGATCACTCGAAGTCAAAAAGCTAAATTATGAAATAAAGGCCTCTCTGCCTCTGTCTATCTGTCTTTCTCACTGCACAGTCACTCCAACAGCATCGGCAAAAACATAATACGTCGACCCCCCCCCCCCCCATATCAAACGGTAAACATTTGCAGCCATGTGACTGTTTAGAAATGTTTGTAAACGTTCACACCCCTATTACAAGCCCATTGCATTGACTACATGTACTATACTATTATGCTCCTTTACTTGGCCTACATTGTGTCTGACCAGTGCCTCTCTCTCACACACACACACACACACACACACACACACCATCTCTTTTTTTTATTCAAGTCTACACATTGCTGAAAGTCAGCTTGGAGCTGCTCTTTTTACCTACTGATGCCCTGCCACTAACATGGTAAATATGATTTGAGGTTATTTAATGTTTCTCCTTTCATTAACAATTGTGCAAATCTCCTTCCAATGACACAAACATGTTCAACTGTCATTATCACAAAAGAACACGCTCACAGATCAAAGTAATAATAACCGCAACAATGTGTTATGCACACAATGTGTTATGCACAGGAGATGAACCAACCACCTGTTAAATGCTGCAAAAAATGTGGACGGTCCCTGAAGGGACACAAGCTGCTGAGGACCCTCCAGGCTGGCCCTGGATGCAGCCTCAGAAATGGGACCAGACTCACAGTGGTCCAAATGATGGACCATGGCAGTGGAGTGCAAAGTCGCAGTCGGCCCTAACAGGGGATTCCGGGTATTCCTTCCAAGGATACCGCATCATGACAGGGCCCAGGAGTTCCCCTTTACAGTGGTCCGCAGACAGTTCCCCCTTCGCCTGGCATTTGCTGTTACCATCAATAAAGGTGACATAAACTCCCCCCCAAAGCAACCAGCATTGTGGGTGACCTCAGCCACTCCTCACACAGCCTCTGAAGTCTCCTGCTATCTGGGAGAAGGTACCACAGCCTCCATAGGCTCCACCAGCCTGGTAAACAGCGTTTTCCACCAGCCTTTCAGGAAGCTCCACTATCTCCCTTCTCTTCCTTCCCTCCCCTCTGCCCCCACAAATTCTTGATTTATACACCCCCTCCCATTTGCCCCAAAGACTCCTGGACTCTGCACCTATTTAAACTCAGTCTGAACATTAAAATTTACATATAATGTACACTTTAACTTTCCTCAGTTTACTGCATATTGCACATATTGTAAATAATGTTCATCATATTGCACATTTTAAGTTGTAATGTGTTATACTGCCTTACATTTTTCACTACTTCAAAATGTATTTATTGTATATTTCATCATCTCTTATTTGAACCTTTTGTACTTATTGCCACCTGGTAACTTGCACAACCGCACTAAACCGTATATATTCACGTGCTATAAAATCACTGAACTTTCACTACAACATCACAGCTAGGTGATATTACTGTAGGAATTTGCAACATATATATATTGTCATTTTGAGAGTAATATAGAACTGTATTAAATCAGAGACACTAGGCAACCCTAGGTTAACCTTATTGCCACACAGTGCACACTCAGTGCAATAACAACAGGTGCGGTCAGCAGAAAGATAGGAACACACTTACAACATCTCAAACTACAAATAGCCTAGATTTGATATTGAGATGTTACACACAAACATACACACATGCACACTCTCACTCACACACATGCACACTCTCACTCATACATGCACACAAACACACACACCCAACCTGGCTGATAAAAGGCCATAGTGCATTGAGACTGGGCGCTCTTCCGCCCGAGGATGTGAGGACTGGGGTAGGGTTCCCCTTTTCAAAGTTCGGTTGAGAGTAGGTTAATTCTGGTAAGACCTGAATGATTGTAATGAATAAGTAACATCTGTGTTGATAGTAGAAGCTGTCTACTAGCTGTACCTTGATGTCAACCTTGAATAAAGTGAATCCTGTTAAGACCTGATCCTACTTCTCCGCGTCTCCCTTGCCTGGTGAGGTGTCTCCTTAGTAGTATCAAAATTTCACTACATTACCCTGTGAAAATTGTGCAATACAATGTTACCAGTTCACTTATGTGTGGTTGGGTCTACTTTATTTTGTGCTTTTATCTCACACTTCATAGTTTGCGTACACTGAGAGGAGTTGCTATAGATTCCATTGTACATGTGCGATGACAATAAATGGAATCTTAATCAAACTCCTGACACACTAGAGGTAGAGCGCGCGCAGTGCGCGCACGAAAAATCAAGTCAATATAATGAGTTGAGATATATGAAAACCACCCAGATTGTACACAGCAACTTGTATATCAGCTCTGATTTTACATTTTCAGTGAACTATTAGGAATATCTCAATATATCGCACCATATATCGTGGCGCATATTGGACTGCAAAGTCAATATCAATACACAGCCCTAGTTACTAATACTGGTGTACTAGGTGAGATGTTCTGTGAAATGGATCTAGACAGGACTATATTGGGATCAGCGAGTGGGCGATACACACTGACCGGTCTCTCAGGTCGTCCAGACAGCGTTGAAGATGAACCTCTCCAGCAGTGACCAGAACATGTTCTCCTGTCTCCTGGATCAGAACCTCAGCACAGGGATCAGCCTGGTTCAACAAACGCATCCCACGCACCAGCTTTGGCATCTCACCTACAACACAAAACAAATAAGGTGGAAACTTGGTGGAATTTTTTTAAATATCTGTAGATTTAAAAAAAAAATCCAACAAGTATTTTCTCACACAATATAAACTTTTAGACATGTGTCACAAAATCCTCTGCACTGCAATTCATCCATTTTTTTAACATTTATGTTCTTACAACTTTGATATGGTTATAAACGCTATCTGCACTCTTGAAGGATGGCTTTTTAATTATTAACTGCCAATCTTACGCTGATGAGATGCCAACACACCAGCTTTGGCATCTCACATACAACACAAACAAATAAAGTGTAGACCACGCAACACAGAAATCTACAAAGTTGGTTAGCAGTGCATCTCTAGTACAGTGGATGGTGGCACTTACAGGTAAAAAGATGTTGGTACAATGTCAGGGGTCACCAGAGCCATCTTTTGGGCAGTTTTAGAGTTTGTCTCTCCTTCCATTTGTCTTACCTTTTGTTTAATCATCATTTCTGATAAAATAAGACATGTGTTGTTAATCTTTAGCCTACATAGCTTTACCCTTTAATACACAGGCTACAACAGAAAACAGGCAATAACTGAAAAACATGTTATTTTGAGTGACATGTTATGCTACTGTAGTGGAATTTATATGGAAGGAGAATGAAAACATATCATCTACAGTAGTTTAGCTGGGACCAGACCCTCTGCGTCCCTGTCATATGGCACAGCAGCGCGCTGACTCGCTGTGTGTGTGTGTGTGTGTGTGTCAAACTATGTGATCGCCGATATGCTCATTTGATGTAATTGATAGTATTTGAGGGCCATGGCTTAGATTATATTTAAAATAATTAACTTTTGTTAAATGTATTGTTTGTTCCAATGCTTTGATTTGCTTGTTGACATAGTGGCGTTAGTTTTCACAAGTACAGTTTTAAGAATGCAAACGTTAGGGGGGCAGCTGTGGGGGCAAGGCTCTTCAGTCCCTTGCCCCCCTGTAGATGTGACTTCCAACACCTACTTGGATGTTTTGGTTCTATGGCGACCCGTACGATGGGCGTGGCCTCAAAGTTGAGTGGGGTGAAGGGGGGGCAGGCAGGGGAGGATGACAGGGTGGCCGACTTCAAGACGCACTCTTCCAGATTACCAATACCTGATAGGAATGAGAATAGGAGAACATCAATAGATGAAAAAACAATAATTACATTAAAGCAGTGTTAGTATTTGACCAGTCAGATTAATGGAGAGAAAGGGGCCAAACAAATAACCAAAAGAAAGTTTTTCCCCTGGTGTTAATATCATAGGGTGACAGACACATTCACACACATAAGCCTGAGCTTTTACTGGTTGAATTGGCCTGTAGTCTCTCTGCTGTACAGCCCGACCGATTAATCAGCCAGCCGATTTAATCGGCCGATCATGGCTTATCTCAGAATAATCTACATCGGCAAAGAATTGGACGATTTTTTTTAATTCAATTTTTTTTATCAAGCAATTGTGTTAAAGTGAAATGCATTGCTGCCCTGGAGGTAGCCTAAATGAATAGCATTAAGACTATAGCCTATTTACAGCAGCAGCAGCAGCAGCAGCAGCAGCAGCAGCAGCAGCAGCAGCAGCAGCAGGTGTGTTGTAATACATTGGATTCATTTACACTACATTGACAGTTCCCCCTGCAACCAATAGCAGAGGCATTGGTCATCTCTTGACTGTTAATGACTTGCAGTAAGATAAAATGCTTAGAGTCTGAGTTTAAAAATGCCCCATGTCACTTTGGACATATTTGTAACACTTTATTTTTTATATACATCTATAGTTAAGAGTTTTTATATACATCTATAGTTAAGGGTTTTATGCCCGCAGTTACAAACTTATTTGTGATACAATGCAGTACCAAAATGAATGGTAACTGAATGATAGTAGGTGATTGGTTGTTGAGAACCCTATCAAGTTTCTCGAACGTGACAACACAAGTGTACTAATGAGTCATTAAGTACTTAAAGCGGCAACGAGTAACATTTAAATATCTTTTAAACAGCCTCATGTTTCCTCTCATAATCATAAATTACCTTTAACAGCAAACGAGACCATTAGTGCAAAGAAAGACTTTTTTATATAGTTTTTAATACTGCATTTGATCTGGTCGTACACCCAGTCCGATTTTCGGTTCACGCGTGCATGCTCTATGGTCACATATCCGTATTGGTCACAGATTTCAGTGTGGCGCAGGAACGCAATTTGAGAAGCCTATCACTCCAGGTGAGGGAAGGGGATAGGGAGACCAGATCCCAATTCACCAGATGTGGGACAAAGACTACGTTTGTGCGGGACAAAGTGCCGTTTTTTTAGCAAAATAAACTCGTGTCACCACCGGTAATGCCAGAGACATGGCTTTCTATATTAAAAAAACACTATCTTTAGATCAGCGCGCAGCAGTTAAGTTAGCTACTGTTAAACAAATAGAGCATTAAGGCTGCGGCTTCACATTAAAAGCATTTCACTGGCTTCACATTAGCATTTCACTTGACAAACGCGAGTTGGCTTTTATTTTGAAGTAACAGGAAGGTAAACGCTGAAGCACTGCAGGCAGCACCTTCACAGAGCCCACTGCACTGAGCCCAGCAGCCCGATACACACACACAGACAAACACACAGACAAACGGAGACTGCTGTCTCCTCACAGCTATCGGATGAATGCCAGATTATAAAACACGCATTTAAAAAGGGGGGCTCACTTTCAATAACAATGCGGGACAACGTCTCAATTTGCGGGACGTGTGAAAAGTAATGGAAATGCGATCTGGTCACCCTAGAAGGGGAGCGGGAGCCTTGTTTGAGACAGTTATTTGTCGTCATAATGACTGATAACGGGGCTGAACCATCAGAGAAAAAAAAGAAAATGCAATGAAGAAAAGCTAAAAGGGAGAGTGATAGGCGGGCGGGAGGGCGTTGCCAAGCAACGTATACACAATTTCACGGGAGCGAACTAGACTGCAGTGTTTACTCCTAAATGAATGAGCGGTAGCCTACTAAAACAAAGTTTACTTTGCCTCACCAGCATCATCAGATGACCATTATTCATCTGAAATAGTCATTATTTACAACAACATAAACACATTACCTCATCGTGATCCATACCAACTGCCGTCTCTCGTTCATTCGCTTTGTGTGGGGGACACATACTCGTTCAGCTCCGTGAGAGGTGACAATGGATCAACTCATTGCAATCAGGTGTAGTTGATGCTGTGTCACTAACCACTCTCACCGAGCCGAAAAGAGTCCGGTGCCCTCACACTTTCAACACACGGACACGCACTATATTGCTTCCTGATTATTTGAATCTCACACGCCCTGCACGAGCTAGAAAACAGCTTCACGACAGCTGGCGTCGTAAAAATACTACCGCTTTTGTTCAAAGGTGTCGCCAACGCGCCGACTTACTCGTTGTAGCTTTAACTCTACTTGTATTCACTCCACTACCATAGGCAAGCCCTATGTAGATGGTCAAATGAAGAAGTGTCTGACCCTGTGCCTAACACATGGATGTAATATCATATGATTGAATTAGGTTTCCTATGTTTGTCACCTTACCAAAAAATCCTTTTCAAGAAGTGCTGTAGCAATGGAAAAACAGCAGATTGAAAAGCAATAACTAGGATGTGCAGCTGGAGGTTGTTAAATGTTCTGTGTAGATTGTGTTTTATTAAGTACAAGTCCAGAGCCACGGAAATCTGCTCCCTTTTAACATCGTATGGAATTTCCCTTGCCCTGGAAAGTCCCACTTAAGCTTGAGAGAGCCAAGTGTGTGTGTGTGTGTGTGTGTGTGTGTGTGTGTGTGTGTGGGGGTTGTGTGCATGTAACCTAGATGTGAGCATATTGGAAAAGCATTGTGTGTAGGGGGGGAGGTGAACTGCTGGCAAAATCGCAAAGATTATTATATTACTACTTCTGGGCATTATGGCTGAAATATTGATCCCTTGACAACTGTTTCCAACAAGACATATGCAGAACACATACTTTTCTCAAATAAAATAGAGACTAGATATGTCACATTATAAAAACTTATTTTGGAAGAAATTCCACAGAAAAATGATTTTGTGAACATAAAACTGTGTTTTTGCATCAGTGCAGATAATACAATTGTTGCAGGTTAAGAGATGGACTGAAGCTGAAAGGAAGTAAGACTGAATGTGTGATTAAACTCCTCTGACACATGACTCATCCAACATATTGTTGCTGTCTGGCAGAAACCTTGTATCTCTTTTTCTAGATATTTTTCTTTTTCTTCATAAATCAGTGCTATTGGTCACACTTCACGTCTGTGTGGTTTTCATAAAGCTTTAACCAATGAAAAGTATTGAAACAAGCTTGTGAATTGACGATGCAGGGTTAATTGGTCTTAAAAAATTGCCTTGAAAATTGTTTTGGACATACAAGGTTTCCGCCCAACAGAGATCAATCTTTGGAAGGGATCAGTGCCTACACAAGACCCAATTGTTATTTTTCACAAATTCCGAATCCACATCCGACAATCGAGTAATACTTATGTAATGTCATTACCATACTGAGGATCAATTCATCAGATGCTTTCAAACAAATGGGAAATTGTCCATCACTCATTTTAATAGCAGAAGTCTCTACACAAATTTTTCACATATTAAGGAATATCTACAGAAATTCTCCAACCCGTTCAACATCATTGCAGTGTCAGAAACATGGATTAAAGAAGGCAAAAGCATGGACTTTGAACTAAAGGGATTTAAACTGGTTTGTGTCAACAGAATGAACAAGAGAGGGGAGGGGTGGCCCTTTTCGTTGACGAAAATATAAGGTTTGAAATCGTAAATACCAATTGAAAACCTAATGGAATGTGTGACTATTGAAATTCAAATGAAAGATAAATGTTTAATTATCAGCTCTCTGTACAGAACACCCGATTCAAAAATGGAAGACTTTATAGAATACGTGGGAGAATTACTTTAAAAGGCAAATCAAAAGAAGATATTTATCTATCTATCTATATTTTCCTAAATAGTCGATGCAAATCACAGTCAGTATAATTTTCAAGTCATCAACCGTTAGAGCAGTGGTTCTCAATTACTTTCTGTCATGCCCCCCCCCCCAGGGGACAGAAATTTTTTCGCGCCCCCCCTAAAATGGAGCGTAGCGTTAGTTCAGGCAGGGTACGGACGTCAAGCCGGCTGTCATCTGGGCTCGTCAGCTGACAGCCAGGTTACGCCCCTAGCACACCATTGGCTGTACACTCAAGTGGCGCCTTATTTAAGTTGCTCTAGCCTACCTACTGGTGCTGCTTCCTCTGTAAACTTTTGCAACCCACCTCCACCCCACCACCTCCTTGTTAACTGTATTTGTCATCAATGTCATTTCTGTTGTCATTGACGCTTGTTCTGTTCTACACCCTAGGGGGTCCTTGCTGCAGATCTCCTCACCTTTCCGTAATCCATGTAGCCATGGAGGTCAGAGGGATGGCTCTCTCTGCCTAAAAGCTTTCCACGTGAGCGCGTGGAGGGGGAGGAGATCATGGATCAGAACCAAGGGCGTAGGAACCGGGGGGGACGGAGGGGACGTGTCCCCTCCAATATTGGAGACAGGCGCATTTGTCCCCCCCAAAAATGATACCGCGAGGAGAAAAATATTTGATTTTGAAAATGCTTTTATTTTGAAAGCGCAACACAGCTTCTTGTCACCGGCCTCCTAAATGTGTTTGTTTTGCCCCGAACCAAGCTTTTAAGGTAGCGCGCAGGGTTGGGAGTTTCAGGCGGGAGTGCCCATTAGAAGGCTGCGTTGAGGGCACACAACAGACTGTTTGGGAAGTCTTTCCTTTGCAAAGGCAGTTAGAACGCTACTCGGTTACTTTTTTCACACGTTAACCTGTTCTTTCTGTTAGTAAATGCTCTGCGCAAAAGCTCATTCACTTCCTACTTCATCCAAACCGACTTAAACAGCTCTCTGTGTATCGTATCGCTAATTTAAGCCTGTAAACAAACCTAGTGCTGAGTCCGCCTCTCTCATGCTGCTGCTGCTGGCACATCAGAGGTTCACTGCTTCTGAACGTTACCCAGCATGCGCTCTCTAAAAGCCTTCTGTTCTATGGGCTCGGGCTGCCTACTGTAAATATGGGTTTTCAGGTCGATGCAAGGTGCGATTTTTAAAAAAGAAAAGAAAAGGGTGACGTTTTTATTCATGAAACATTTGGAAACTAAACTTGCAAGAATTAAATCTCCCACACAGTAACATTCAAAGTATGATTCAGTGTTTCCCCCACTTCACACAGCAGCGGCGCGCCACCGCTGCTATATTTTCTCCGCCGCTATTAAAATCCTCCTCCTCCTCATTATTATTCTACTTTTTTTCTTTCTTTTTTTTGGTACGTAGCTCATTTTAGAAACGGGGCAATGCCTAACATAAACGCTGACCATGCGTCGGAGGTGAATGTAACTTACTCGGCGGAAAACAGAAACTAACGAAGGGGAGCGGCTCACTGTAGAGTCCCTTTAGTCGCGCTGTCAGTTTTCCGTCAGGGCTCTGTTATCCGGGCTCGAGACATACAAACAGATCGCGGAACATTCACTAACGAAACAGTTAGTGGCTGAGCGAAGAATGTGGACTACTGTAGGCTACTGGTGCAAATTCCACAACTCATTACTTGTGTTACAGTTTAGTACAATATGTATTCATTTATAGTTGGCTGCTCCACCAGTCCAGGCAGGACAGGATAGTTAAGTTTCAGTTTCGTTTTTCATCTCCGTGTCGGACAGCTGTTCGCTCAGCTGATGGGCTCGAGCCTCACGGAGCAGACAGCGGGAGTCAGTCTAAAGTCAGCGATGATCACTCTCACAAATCAAAAAGCTAAATTATAAAATAAAGCAATCTCTTCCTCCCTCTGTCCACTGCACACTCAGTCACTATCTCTTCCTCCCTCTGTCTGTCTGTATAGGGCCTATATTTCTCTCTCCACTGCACACTTAGTCACTACCACTAGTTTTAAGGAAGCAGAAGGAGGATTATACCCTCATTTTGCACTTTTAAATATTAGAAGATTGCAGGCAAGTAAAATACCAGCAGCCACTACATTCTCAATGATAGAGACAAATAATTACCTTTTTTTCTTACAGTTTAAATCAAATATTTGAACAATACAGGAGAATAAATATTTGAAAGCAATACAGAATGCATGATATTACTGCATTGTATTGTATTCTATTTTTGTCACCAGGAACCTACATGTTGTCAATTAGCCTACTTTACATATATTTGGTGCATACAAATTCACCAGAATGCAGGAAATTGTTGAATGCTCAAAAATGTATGGGGGGACACCCCCGACCCCCACATTAAAATGTGTCCCAAACCAAGGTTTAATCACAACCTACACCCTTGAAATTCATGAATAGTTTTGTTTTATTTGTATCTACAGGCCTTTGTATAAGGATCGTTGTAATTTTTATCACATTATTTTAAATTAAAGTCTTAGGTCCTGCTTATCAATTGCTCATAATAACCAGTAGGCCTACTTCTGTGTTGGACATTACTGAACCTCTTCCCATTTATAGCACACAATGTCCCTGTCTGTTCCATGTCCCCAAAAAATCAAATAAAAGGAACCCCCCCCCCCTCTGATTTACCGAGTCGTCTCTAGAGGGGTCGGGTGTTTGTCACCTTTTTCACCTCTTATGAGTTTGCAGGTCTGGTCTAAGCATTAAGCAAGAACTGTAAATAAATTGTGCAAATCATTTTCGCATTTTGTGTAATATTCATTTCTATACAAAAATGTCAAAATCTGTAAGTAAAGACAAAAAAGGCAAAGTTGCAACACCAATAATCCCATCTATCTGAATAGTAATTAGTGCATATTCTCCTCTCAAAGTGCACTAGATCAATGCATTAAAATGTAAAGGGACCCAGGACGTTCAGGGACCACGCCACCGCTGCTGAAAAAAATCCTGGGGAAACACTGTGATTGCATATCATATATACTGATTGTTGTTTGTTTTTTTACATTGATTTTTTTGTTATTTTACTACTTTTGTCTGGAAAATTCCTTATATCAGTGTTTCTGCATAAGTGGATTTTCAATTCATAGATATGGTGATATTTCATCAAGTTCTGAGGTGTCTTTGTGAAGGGATTCAACAGGTGTTATGCAAATTATTCTGTATATTTGATCTATTTATTATTTTCAAAGCAAATTTGAAAAGTCATATTTTTCTTCCATGGAAGGTGGCAGATGGTTGTTATACTGATGTGCAAAGCTTCTGGTAGTAGGCTCTCATGGTAACCAAAAAGCAGGCGCAGGATCTTGCAAGGGCAAAATTTCTGCGCGCGCGCCGCGGTCCCCCCAATGTTAAACTCGTCCTACGCCCCTGATCAGAACCATACCGCCAAATTTAATTATTGCAAAGTATTCTGCTATTTGAAATAAACTTCTAATTTTGACTAAAGTATTCCTGTCTGAATTGAAATACTGTTGAGAACCTGCTAATATTTATTTATTTATCTGTTCAAAACCACTGTATGAGTTTCTGGCACGAGTATTCTGCATACAATCACCTTATTATCAAATTAGCTAACAAAAATTAGCTGAGATAATTCTCTGCAGCAAAAAAATTCAAAGTTCAGTTTATTAGCTCAATTTGTAACATTTAAACAAGACTGCTCAGTCTGTGTGAATCTCAGGACAGAGAAACAAGAGCAAATTATTCACTGAGGTTTGCATTTTATTAAAAAAAAACGCTACACTCAACAAAAACATACACTCAACAAAAATATAAACGCAACACTTTTGTTTTTGCTCCCATTTTTCATGAGATGGACTTAAAGATCTAAAATTCATTCCAGATACACACTATTACCATTTCTCTCAAACATTGTTCACAAATCTGTCTAAATGTGTGATAGCGAGCACTTCTGCTTTGCTGAGATAATCCATCCCACCTCACAGGTGTGCCACATCAAGATGCTGATCTGACATCATGATTAGTGCACAGGTGTACCATAGACTGTCCACAATAAAAGGCCACCCTGAAATGTGCAGTTTTGTCTCACAGCAAAATGCCACAGATGCCACAAGCATTGAGGGAGCGTGCAATTGGCATGCTGACAGCAGGAATGTCAACCAGATCTGTTGCTCGTGCATTGAATGTTCATTTCTCCACCATAAGCCGTCTCCAAAGGCGTTTCAGAGAATATGGCAGTACATCCAACCGGCCTCACAACCGCAGACCACGTGTAACCACACCAGCCCAGGACCTCCACATCCAGCAGGTTCACCTCCAAGATCGTCTGAGACCAGCCACTGAGACAGCTGCTGAAACAATTGGTTTGCATAACCAAACAATTTCTGCACAAACTGTCAGAAACCGTCTCAGGGAAGTTCAAATGCATGCTCGTCGTCCTCATCGGGTCTTGACCTGACTCCAGCTCGTCGCCGTAACAGACTTGAGTGGGCAAATGCTCACATTCGATGGCGTCTGGCACGTTGGAGAGGTGTTCCCTTCACGGATGAATCTCGGTTTACATTGTTCAGGGCAGATGGCAGACAGCGTGTGTGGCGTCGTGTGGGTGAGCGCTTTGCTGATGTCAATGTTGTGGATCGAGTGGCCCATGGTGGTGGTGGGGTTATGGTATGGGCAGGCATTTTTTTCAGCAAAAACAAAAGTGTTGCGTTTATATTTTTGTTGAGTGTAGTTAAGGTGGTGTTTTTTTATTATTATAGGCCAATAGGCCTTCTGTGATGCGATAACCAATAATTCATTAATGTTATTATTAGTCTATTAACTTGCTTGATTTCTTTTTAAATAGCCTACAGAGACACTTGGAGAAACACGTGGACATTTATTTACTGCAAATCACGGCCTTTCGCGTGGATATGACCATATACAAGCACACATCGCTCGCTAGCACTAAAAAAAAAATATATATATATTTTTTGGTCAGTTGGAAATCAAGGCAGCCCACGCCCCCCCCCCCCCCTTACAACTCACGGCGCCCCCCCCCCCCAGGGGAGCGCGCCCCACCATTTGAGAAGCACTGCGTTAGAGTATATTTCGAATTTTATTGAACAAACCTCCCAATAATAGAAGTATTTTTTTTTAAATAAAAAACTCCAAATGCACTGTTCCAAATCATTATGCACAACAACAGAGTTTGAAAACACTTTATAGGTTGTAAACAACTAAAAATGGTCTTTTGTTGAATTTGCAGCATTAGGAGGTCATATTTAGTGAAATCAAAAGCTATTTCAATCAAAAACATCTTAACAGGCCAAGTTACATGTTAACATAGGACCCCTTCTTTGATATCACCTTCACAATTATTGCATCCATTGAACTTGTGAGTTTTTGGAGAGTTTCTGCTTGAATATCTTTGCAGGATGTCAGAATAGCCTCCCATAGCTGCTGTTTTGATGTGAACTGCCTCCCAACCTCATAGATGTTTTGCCTGAGGATGCTCCAAAGGTTCTCAATAGGGTTGAGGTCAGGGGAAGATGGGGGCCACACCATGAGTTTCTCTCCTTTTATGCCCAAAGCAGCCAATGACACAGAGGTATTCTTTACAGCATGAGATGGTGCATTGTCATGCATGAAGATGATTTTATTACGGAAGGCAATTTCCTTCTTTTTGTACCACGGAAGAAAGTGGTCAGAAACTCTACATACTTTACCGAGGTCATTTTCACACCGTCAGGGACCCTGAAGGGGCCAACCAGCTCTCTCCCCATGATTCCAGCCCAAAACATGACTCCGCCACCTCCTGTCTGCCGTCGCAGCCTTGTTGGGACATTGTGGCCATTCACCAACCATCCACTACTCCATCCATCCGACCATCCAGGGTTGCACGGCACTCATTAGTAAACAAGACTGTTTGAAGATGAGTCTTCATGTATTCCTGAGCCCACTGCAACTGATTCCGCTTGTGATCATTGTTTAGGGGTGGCCGAATAATAGGTTTATGCACAACTGCAAACTTCTGGATCCTACACCTTGAGGTTCGCGGGACTCCAGAGGCACCAGAAGCTTCAAATACCTGTCTGCTGCTTTGTGATGGCATTTTAGCAGCTGCTCTCCTATTCCGATGAATTTGTCTGGCAGAAACCTTCCTCATATTACCTTTATCCGAACGAACCCATCTGTGCTCTGAATCAGCCACAAATCTCTTCACAGTACGATGAGTCCAAACAAAGATATATATGTTAGGTTGGAAACTGAGGAGAGCATAGAAGCATTGAAAAATTACTTATTGACGCAAAATTGGGACTCTGTATACAAGGGGAAGGATGTTAATGCAAGTTTTGATTTATTCCTGCAGATATTTCAAAGGCTGTATGAAAAAAATTGTCCTCTAAAAAAGGGCATTCATAAAGCAGAGACAGGATAAGCAGTGGCTTGATAAATGCTTGCAAAAAAAGAATACATTGTACAAACGGTTTATAAAATCAAGGACACCACAGGCTGACTCAAAATATAAAATGTATCGTCACAAGCTAAATAGCATTCTCAGAGACTGTAAAAAAAATATATATTATTGTAAGCTTTTAGAAATAAATGCATATCACCCCAAAAAACTGTGGGACATCGTAAACACAGTATTAAGAAATTACAGCAAAATACATAACTATCCTCAGTACTTCCATGAAAATAACATTAAGTTTGAATTTGGCTAAAGGAATCTGTGAGAAGCGTACAGGGGAGTCTGGGGAAAATTATGTGTTGTCTCTTCAACACTCCATGTTTCTAAAGTCAGTCAAGGCCAACAACATTAGAGAGCTCTTGCTCGGAATGCAAACAAAGCCTTCGAGAGACTCTCGGTTTACACATGAAGATAATAAAGGCAGTGCAAGAAGGCATTATTCACCCCTTAACCCATTGATGACGGCTGCTGCGCGATGCCACATTGTATCTCCTGCCTGATGCTGCGTAACGCAGCATTGTTACTTTATCTAATTTTCATGGCGTGCGCAGAATAAAATGCACTGGTGTCATTGGTTCAAATACACATGAGGTGGGTTTTGTTGATTTTTTAAGACCACGTGACCACCCAAAAGTTGTGTGGTTTGCCGAAAATCACGTCAACAAAAATAGAAAATAAAATAAATAAATAAAAAAAATACGCCGGCTGTGTCCTCCATAATGTATTACAGAACAGTTAGTGGCGTTTGGTGCGCAGAATCAAGGTCTACTTTAGACTACTGACGAAAATCACACAACACATTGCATCTATTTATTAACAATATTTATGAATTTAGGCTATATTTTGCTGCTCCAACTCAAATTCAGCCCAGCCAGGCGATAGTTTCATTTTCGTTTTCATCTCCGTGGTATACAGCCGCTTGGACCAGCTGATCGGCTCCCGACAGCTGGAGTCAGTCTGCGTTCCAGTTGTACTGGGGAAGTTGGATTTATGGTGCCAGTGATAACTGAACTAAATAATAAAATAAAGCTATCTCCTCCTTCCTATATCTGTCTATCTTTATCCCTCCACTGCACACTCAGTCACTACTATCCATGCTAAAAGGAAGCAGGATTATAACCTCATTTAGCACATTATTCATAAATATTTTACATTATTTATTCTTTTTTTTCCTCCCCCATCTAATTTTGACGAATTTAGAAAAATGTGTTGGTTTGTAAGCGCTAAGCTAGCATGTTTAAATAAAACATGTGAACCTTAACTTTTAAATGTATTTTATTTCATGTTTTATGTGCTACACAGGCTTAGATATTAAGGTTTTGGTAGACTTGACAATTCATACTATTTTTTCAGAAAACCCTCAGGCATTAAGGACATGCATCCTAGATTGCAATAGTCATCAATGGGTTAACACATATCTGTAACTTATCTTTTCAAACAGGAATTTTTCCTTCTAACATGAAAGTAGATTATAGACCAGTCTCAATATTACCACAATTTTCTAAAATTCTGGAAAAGTTATTCAACAATAGACTAGATGAATTCATTACTAAACATCACCTCCTTTATGACAGTCAATTTGGCTTTAGAAAGAATCATTCCACTGCGCTGGCCTTGGCTGAATCGGTAGAAATTATTAGTAATGCTATGGATCATAAATTGTACTCTATAGGAATTTTTATAGAACTCAAACTAGAGAATTATGGCATTAGAGGTATAGCACCGGACTGGGTCAGAAGTTATTTACATGACAGGAAACAATATGTGAAATTAGGGGATATCACATCTACATGCTTAGACATTGTTTGTGGGGTCCCTCAGGGGTCAATCTTGGGGACGAAATGATTCCTGCTTTACATAAATGATATATGTAAAGTTTCAAATGTCTTAAGGTTAATCTTATTTGCTGACGACACGACCATCTTCTATACAAGGAAAGATCTGAATAATCTGGTTGAGATCGTAAACATTGAATTGACTAAGTTACATGGGTGGTTAAAACTAAATAAGTTATCACTAAATTTAGAAAAAACTAAATTCATGATGTTTGGTAGGAGAGCATCAGATGTTTCCGTGAAAATCCAGGTAAATGGGAAAGACATTGAAAGGGTCAAGCAACACAAAGTCCTAGGGGTAATAATTGATGACAAGTTAAGCTGGAAACCACAAGTTAGCCATCTTAGGGGAAAACTAGCAAGGTGTAATTCTATACTTTGGAAAGCACAACATTTTTTCAATCAAAAGGCTTTACTTACATTATACTGGAGCTTGGTTTCCCCACATCTGCATTACTGTGCTGAGGTGTGGGGAAACACTTACAAAGGGAACTTACACCCCTTGGAGATTCTTAAAAAAAGCAGTAAGAATTATATACCAAGCAAATTACAGGGCACACACTAATAACATCTTTATTTAAGGTAAAATTCTCAAATTACGTGATGTGGTAAATTACCACACCGTACACATTATTTACAAGGCTTAAAAAAAAGCCTTCCTATCAGTTTACAAGTAATGTTTGAATAAAGAGGAGTTTCACATTATTTAAGAAGTAAAAGAAAATTCACTGAGAAAATTATACGGACCACACTTAAATCCTTTTCGATTTCTGTAAAGGGTATTAAACTATGGAATGATCTAGACGAAGATGTCACAGGAAGTTGCAGTTTGCGCAATTAAAAAAATATATGTTTCAAAAATTATTGAAAACTACAGACAGACAGCTTACTAAAAAGCTGAGCACAATGCGAAATCACTACCATCACTACCATAACAATACCATAACAAATAACAGAGGTCAGCAGACAGACTTGACTGTTTTGAATACTTTTGCAAATGTGTTTGGACTACCAGAGAAGAAATTGAGAAGGCCACATCACACTCTGCATTGTCACAGGCAGAGAGGATACATAAAAAAAAAAAAACTGAACTGAACTGAACTTAAAAGCTGAAGCAATCAGATTGATCATGGAACTGCTAAATTGGTCTTTGAATGCGATTGACCGTGTGTTTTCAATCAGACGAGCAGGAGCTGGAGAGTCACGGTGTCCAGATGGCACCTTCCTGGCCGGTTACGTACAAAACGATGAGTGGAAAGTGGTTTGCCTGGCTGCATTGGACATTGAGGATGTTGAAGATGTATACATCTTCGCTGGCATGAAGGTGGGGATACTTGCTTTGGGATTTGGTTTGTATGTTCTGAATCGCAAACTGAAGAAAATCACTGATACACAAGCCGAATGGAGAGATGGCAGACATACAGCGTCGAAAGTTATGGATGGAACACAAGCGGCTATTACTGCTGTTCGGGAGGAGATAGCAAAAATGGGATCCGATATTGCAGCTATCAAAGGAGACATCGCAAAGAAGGCTTCAGAGGAAAGAGAGGAACGATGAGTAATATGGAAAGCATGTCTGTTGTACATTGTCAATGAATAAGGAGACCTAAAATTGTCTGTGTATTGGACTGCAGCTTCTTAAAAATAATAAAAAAAAAAAAAAAAATGTGTATTGTGAGTAATTGTCCGAAAGAATAATTAATAAATAAAAAAATAAACAAACAAATAAATAATATTGAAACAGGTAATCACTTTAAGTGTGTGTGACAGTAAGCTTTGCATTGAGTAAATATAGCCTGTATTAAAGCTGTCCTTTGATAGCTTCTTTATAGTATTCTGTGCAGTGCCATACACGCTTTGTGTATTTGCCAAGGAGAGGACTGTCAGTGTAGATGTGTTGTGGCAGACCTTGTGACATTTGCCAAACATCCTCTTTATCTTCACTACAAAATAAAACACATCAGTTCAAATGCAGTTTGAATGTAGAGGTGAGATTCACCTGCAAAATGGAACTGAGATATTATATCCAATACATTTATGAACTAGAACTGCAAGCAGTTATGAACGGGGGCCAAGCCTCTGACGCAACTCGAGACCCGAGCTTCATCGACTGTGGTGCCGGCCGCTCACTTCACATAATCTGGGGATGTAATGTTTTTGAATGTGGAATGTTCGGTTTGGGAGTTATAGACCAAAAAGCAACCATTGGAGACATACATGTATTTTTTCAACATTGCACCCTGTTTTGTCCCACTTCTCAAGAATCACTGTGTTGTCATAGACTCAGACTTGAATTTCAAGAAACAAATTAAATCAATTACCAAGTCAGCCTACTACCACCTTAAAACATATCAAGAATTAAAGGGCGTATGTCTCAGCAAGATTTAGAAAAACTTGTCCATGCATTCATCTTCAGTAGCCTTGATTACTGTAACAGTGTCTTTGCAGGCCTTCCTAAAAAATCTATCAGACAGCTTCAGCTAATTCAGAACGCTGCTGCTCGAGTCCTCACTAGGACCAGAAAAGTGGATCACATTACCCCAGTTCTGAGGTCTTTACACTTGCTTCCTGTCAATCAAAGAATTGATTTCAAAATATTGATGTTGGTTTATAAAGCACTGAAATGGTTTAGGGCCAAAATACATTTCTGATCTGCTGATACATTATGAACCGTCCAGAGCCCTTAGGTCGTCTGGGACAGGTCTACTTACAAGGAGAAGCAGCTTTTAGTTTTTATGCTCCACATTTCAAACTCCCAGAAAACTTGGGGTCTGCTGCAACTCTCATCTCTTTTAAATCAAATCTGAAGACTGTTCTGTTTCCCTTTTAAATGTTTTGTTTCTATTCATATTATTCATTTGCTTTTCTAATGTCTATTCTATACTTGATGTATTTAAATCTTGATGTATTTCATGCCCATGTAAAACACTTTGAAAGGCCTTGTGTCTGAATTGTGCTATATAAATACACTTGCCTTGCCTTACTGGATTTCACATTGTAAGTTATTGTGCATAAGAATAATGGCTTATTTTTGATGGCCATTAAAGGAGACAAATGCCTGTTAATAAAAGTCTAATCAAGCAACAATAAAAGACAAACCTGAGGGGAAAAACAAAGCCCCATGCAGAGTGATGCGTTCAATGTGTCTGAAAACGTTCCTCATGAATCAACCAAGGTCTGCTTACATTCACTTAACGTGCGTGTGAGTGAGATTGGTAATGCGGCTGGCATCTTGACATATGTCAACCAAGTGTGCTGCATATGTGGACAATGAACAATGCAGCCTGTCTGCAGTCACCCTTTGCTTTGCACGGCTTCAACTAGCATTTGCCAAGACAATTGCTGGTTTGACCACCACAACATGGTCCAGCAGAAACATCAGTCACACTGGTTGCAAAGTATAACCAGATTGTTAAAACCATTTTGTGGGGGGGGGAAATGAAAGTAAGTGTGACTGAAAAGTTGCACATTATGTCTAATTGTACAAGAAAAATGTACACACACACACACACACACACACACACACACACACACACACACACACACACACACACACACACACACACACACACACACACACACACACACACACACACACACACACACACACACACACACACACACACACCTACTGTAAGTAAGGTAGGTTTTGTCCAGTCAACAATCCCACAACATTCTTTCTCTCAAGAAAAAAAAACCTGCACATTTAAATGAGATTGGCAGAGAATGAGTCGGCAACAGAATATCGATGGTACTTTGTATGCTATTATTTCAACAGTCTTTCCTCCTTCCTGCCAAGTATAAGTGGTGAGCTGTCAGTAATGTGAAGAACAAAAAAACAACTGTTAGGAACACTCGCACCTAACATTCAGCTTTAAAATGACAACATACTTCATTAATACCGCATGGAAAAAATGACTCACTACTTAAAAAAAAGGTTTTCATCATATCTTTGGGGGAAAAAAACCTTAACTACTTTAACATGTGTGGGTTTATGGAAGGTAAAGTAGAGAGAAACATCCTGTTATCCCTCTTTCATGACACAGGCAGCCAGTGTCATTGATCTCCATGCTTTTCCAATTATATAAAAATTATGCACCTGAGCAGAATTACCCGACTCTATTATTATCTATCTATATGTATTATTATTATTATAGCAGAGGGGCATCAAGGCCCTGGCTATTTTAGTTAAGAAAATAAGCCACTCCATAGGGATCTAAGCTGTTTCTCATTTTATATTTTATAGCCAGACATAAACATTTCTTTTTCAGTCTTGGCAAGCTGAGTGGGCTGAAATGCCAGGGTGACTGTTGGTTTAATAAAATAGAATGTAACATGTAGTGCTCCAATTAAACTTAAAATGGTCGGTACACCAAAATCACAAATCATAAATATTATATGATCTCTTTTACCTAGTGGTTTTTTGGCCATTCATACATTTTTTCTATTATATGGGAAGAGTTTTTGAGATATTCAACGTGGACACATCAGACAGCAATGCAATAAAGTACCACAGTGCTGCTGCCTTTTATAAGGACACAGTTTTTATTTTGGCGCTGGAAAGGTTTGAATGGAATAATGAAGAAGCACATTTTTAAGTGTGTGCATTTAAGGGAATGTCATTCACGACAGAACAGAATGACTCCACCTCCCTCAACTTGACAGTGTACTCATTGTGCAGTTAGACAAAAATCTGCCTGGCGAAATTTAGACACTTGGTGTGGCCAAAAGAAGTGGATATAGGGTTGTAAAGATATTCTAGAGAAGCTAGCATGGCTAGAACAACGTTCCAGAAAGTATAACATTTTTATATTGTCATAGGCACACACATTACAGTGGCTCAGTCATCAGCAACTACATTCTAAGTTCTCAGGCTCCCTCTAACACTTTGTCATTGGCATTCTGGATTGCTAGGGTTGGAGCCGTGCACCGTCTGTCCATCTGTTTGGTTTAAGATGTTAATGGTGAAGTAAGCGATTCAGGAGAATGTTTGTTGACAAAATGCTATGTGCTGAAAAATTCCTGGTGTTATTACAATGCCTAGACTCTGTAAACTGGTATGTAAACAAAGGGGCCCCACGTTGTTTAAAACCAGATTTTTTATAAGCGCACTCACAGAACGGAGAGGAAATATTCCCTGATTTGACAAAAAGTGATTTTGTCAACAAACATTATCCAGAATCGCTGACTCCACCTTTAACTATCGTGGATCAAACGAGTCAGGAAGAAGGGAGGTAATGAAAGTTTAGTCAACCTGTTACGTTACACGTTTTGAGTTTTCTATTAGGCATTTTAGAGCCCCCTGTAGGCTATAACTAGAATGCAGTCTTTTGTAGGTAATTAATATGTGTTCATTCTCATTGAACTGATAAGAGTCACATTCTGTTAGTCACGTGATCGGTCATTATTATGGCAGCCATTTTGATCTGTCATTTGAGCCAGAGATCCACACGGTGAAACATCTCTTTTTTTTATCTCACGTCATCCATCCGTGTAAGGCTAGGAGAAGCTTTGTTTGTGAGTAACTTAATTCATCCATGTCTTATATAATTAGTTATGTTAATATTTCATTGTATTTCAAGTACATTTTTATAACCAATTTGCATATTGGTTCATTTTCAGTTTCACACTTCTAAACCTGCTTCAAACAACTTGTTCAACAATCTTCAATAAATGGACATACAAGTGCATGTCGACAACATCCTTAACGGTCCTTCATTATTGATCCTGTCTTCAAGTTTCGTGGGAAAAGTGTTTAGCTGTCTGGTGATGTGTGCATCGATACGCGCTCAGGTGCCAGAACAGTGAAGAAACAGCATCACAGTGGGCTCTACACAACGGATACCAACCGTGATCGAGAGATATTCTTTGTTAGCCGTTCCAGTGCATCAGTGTGATCTCGCTACACATTAAGATGGAAGCTACGTTAGCAGATGCTACAAAGTCTGTATCTGATGGCTCCAGCTCAAGCTCAATGTTGTCTTCTGCTTGCCTAGCTGCAGCTAAAGCACGGGCTAAAGTATTGGCTGCACGTGCACGCACCACGTTTGTTCAAAAAGAAAATTACCTACTAATAGAAAAAGCTCGTATGGACGTTGCTCTTGCAACCCTAAAACTAGACAAAGAGATTGCATCAGCAGAAGCAGAGGCCAAAGCTCTTGAGTCAACTGCAGCAGAATTGGAGAGAGGCTCCAGAAAGATAATATCTCTTCCAACTCAATCTCCACATGAAAGAACGTTTAACTACGTTGAGTCTCATTCAAAAGCAGCCTCAGAGCCTACACTCACTGACCCAATATGTCAGCCTCAACAACCGAACCCTGCTAACGTTAATAACACAAGGCAAGATAATCGAGACTTCTTTGATGGAGACCTCAACAGGTCTAGGCAAAATGCTTTAACCACCCAGGCAACAAGGCCTGCTCCTGATTATAAGCCTCACATCCCCTACCCAATGGGGACACATCAGCCACCCTCGTCCACTCACCCCAAACAGACTCCTTATACTTACGATGGTGACCATACAGGGTTAGGTGATGTAGCTCAATTCCTTGTTCGACGTTAACTATTGAGCTCCAGTCTTACCAAATTCGATGATCAACCTGAGAGCTACTGGGCATGGAGGTTGAGCTTCCTAAACTCCATTAGAGGAACTGATCTCACCTGCAGCGAAGAGCTCGATCTGCTCACTAAATGGTTAGGCCCGCAGTCTTCAGCGCACATCAAGAGGATTAGAGCTGTCCACGTCAACGACTCAACTCAAGGCCTGAAGATGGCATGGTCTCGTCTTCAGGAGTGTTACGGCTCACCAGAGATGATCGAAAAGGCTCTCTTCGACAGAGAGGAGAAGTTTCCTGAAATCAACAACAGGGATTATCCTAAACTCAGAGAGCTTGGAGACCTGCTACAGGAGCTAGCATCGGCTAAGCGCGAGGGCTATTTACCTGGACTTGCTTGCTTGGACACAGCTAGAGGCCTGAAACCCATTGTGGAAAAATTACCATGGAACCTCCAAGAAAAATTTATTTCTAAGGGGAGTAACTACAAGTTAGAGTTCAACGTGCTCTTCCCACCTTTCACCTACTTTGCTGACTTCGTCTCCAGAGAGGCCTACATCCGCAACGACCCAAGTTTCTCTTTTGCCAGTTCAGCTGCTACAACAACCAAGCCAGACGCTGCAGATAAGAAGATAAGAAACTTTGTATCCACTCATAGAACAGATGTCTCTCCGGTTTCTGACTCCGACACAACAGAGACTTCCAGTGCTAGGCCTGATGTCAGTAAACAATGCCCCATCCACCAAAAGCCTCACCCCCTCAAACATTGTAGAGGCTTTTGATCCAAACATATTAAAGAACGCAAGGCATTTCTCAAAGAAGATGGTATATGTTTTCGATGTTGTTCTTCAAGCAAACACGTTGCCAAAGACAGAAGTGCACTGTAAGGAGTGCAACAGCGACAGGCATATATCGGCTCTTCACGCTGGGCCAGCTCCTTGGGCTAACCAGTCCCCTCAGGCAGAGAACGGCGGGGAGTCGGACCCTCCTCCTACTGTGAACTCCAAGCGCACCGAGATCTGTGGAGGAAACAACGGACCAAGCTCCTGCTCTAAAATCTGCCTCAACATAGTGCATCCTACGGGAGAACCAAACAGGTCAGTGAGACTCTACGCCATTCTTGATGACCAAAGCAACCGGTCACTCGCCAGGTCAGAGTTCTTCAACCTCTTTAACCTTGAAAGCTCAGAGGCTCCCTACACACTACATACGTGTGCCGAGGCAGAGGCTTTGTTGCACAACCTTTGGATGGGACTCTCAGTATAGATCTTCCGACACTCATTGAATGCAATAACATCCCCGAAGACAGGTCCGAGATACCTACTCCAGAAGTAGCAAAATATCACACTCACCTCAAGTCCATTGGTGAGCACATTCCTCCGCTTGACCCAGAGGCTCAGATCCTTCTTCTCCTTGGGCGTGATGTCCTACAGGCTCACAAGGTACGAGACCAGCGCAACGGACCTATTAATGCACCATATGCCCAACTCTTGGATCTTGGTTGGGTCATCATCGGTGAAGTCTGCCTAGGCACTGCTCACAAACCCAAAGATGCAAATGTGTTCCACACTCACATTCTGGAGAACGGCCGCCATTCACACTTCTCACCCTGTCCGAACCATCTCACTGTTAAAGAGAAGCTCACTGTGAAGACCCAAAGCTCCAACAGTCTCCATGAACCACCAAGCTCACCACTCTCTTGTGAAGCAGAGAGATACGGTTACAATGACTCCTTGGGAAGCAAGATATTCCATCGCACCAAAGATGACAACAAGGTTGCTCCCTCTCTTGAAGACAAGCTGTTCATCGAGTTAATGGACAAAGAGAGCTACATCAAGAACGGTACCAGCTGGGTTGCCCCACTTCCGTTCCGCGCGTCAAGACCAAGTCTGCCTAACAATAGAGAGCAACCTCTGAATCACTTCAACTCTCTTTGTCGCACACTTGGAAGAAAGCCGAAGATGAAGCAGCACTGTGTCACCTTCATGCAAAATATCTTTGATCAACATCATACAGCACTGCTCACCAACACCAGCTGGCTCACTGGGCCTGACTTTCTGCTGCTACCTCCTAAAGAAGACCTTCCCGTGGAAACGCCTTTCAGCCTTGTGGACCCAGACTCTGACGTGGAAGTGCGATCTCATCTCACGGCATGCACAAGCTCAAACCTGGGCTCTCAGCGGTTTGAACAGTTTTCAACATGCCAGTCTCTCATCAGAGCCAACGTAGGCATTGATGTATTTGGTCCTTGGAGTATCTCTACTCGACGCACCCGTGGAGGCGCTGCCAACAGTAAAAGGTGGGCAGTTATCTTCACCTGTCTCAGTGTACGTGTTGTTCACATTGAGCTCATTGAAGCCATCTCAAGAAGGATTCTTGATTCGATGCTAACTCAACTATCCATACTCATCCACAAAGTTCTGTCTACTACGATGGAAGAAGTGTAAGCCATTATCAACGCCAGACCTCTGACAACCATCTCTACCGATGCAGATGCTCCATTACTTCTGACTCCCAACACGATTCTTACCCAGAAGGTTTGCTGTCCTTATCCTCTCCCAGGCTGCTTCGTCGATGCAGACTTACACCGCCAGCAATGGAGAAGAGTCCAGCACTTGGCCAACACCTTTTGGGAAAGGTGGCGGTATAAGTACGTCTCAACCCTCCAGAGTCGTTCTAAGTGGCAGAAGAGCCAGCCCAACGTCAACGAGGGAGACTTAGTGCTTCTTCGCGAGACTCAGCTGAAAAGAAACCAGTGGCCCATGGCATTGGTAACTAAAACATTCCCTGGAAGTGACGGAAAGATCAGGAAGTTGGAGCTCAAGGTAACCAGAGGAGCGACTTCCAAGACCCTCCTTCGCCCTATCACTGAGGTGGTAGTTCTGATGACCCCTTAGGATTGTACAGACTCTTGATTGACCCCCAGATGTTTAGTTATTTAAGGTGTTATTGTGTTCAATACCAGGCGGGGAGTGTTAAGTTAAACGTTTTGAGTTTTCTATTAGGCATTTTAGAGCCCCCTGTAGGCCATAACTAGAATGCAGGCTTTTGTAGGTAATTAATATGTGTTCATTCTCATTGGCTGATAAGAGTCACATTCTGTTAGTCACGTGATCGGTCATTATTACGGCAGCCATTTTGATCTGTCATTTGAGCCAGAGATCCACACAGTGAAACATCTCTTTTTTTTTTATCTCACGTCATCCATCCGTGTAAGGCTAGGAGAAGCTTTGTTTGTGAGCAACTTAATTCATCCATGTCTTATATAATTATTTATGTTAATATTTAATTGTATTTCATAACTTTATAAGTAAATTTTTATAACCTTAAACTAGAGATACAGGGTTCCAAAATGTAATAAAGTTAGACTGAATCACTCTTTAGTTCACCAGTCAATCCTCAAACTAAATACGGCGCTTAATCCCAGATCATATGTACACTGTTTGGCCTTAAATGTTGTCTTCTGTTATTGAAATGTCATGTTGTCCTGTTTCTAGGCAAGACAAATGTACGACTTGCTCTGACAATAAAGTTGTATGTTACTGATCTCAGCTCAATTTAATCTGTGCATATTATTGTCTTCTTTCCTCTGGTCTTTGTTCTGGAGTGCAGACATCCACTTCGAGTCCTGCCAACCGCCATATATTGGCTGTTTAAAGGCTGACAGGATGCCTGCACCCCATTGGCCCAGACAAAGAATGAAGGCAGGCAGCCAGCAGTACTCACACTGAACAATAGCACAGACAGAGTGAGAGGGAGCCATAGCCATGAAGACAGTCAATTATGGCTGATCACTTTGAGATGATGCCGTGAGGCCGAGTCAGCAAAGTGTTGGATCAGAGCCTAAGACACTGCTGTACTGAGGTGAAACAATAGAGAGGAGCAGGGAATGTAGGTTAACAGATACATCCTGGGGGCTTGCTGCCACCATGCTCTGTAGCCACCTGCCTGCAGTCAGCTGCTATAGGGGGAGATATCCTCCCCTCTTCCCTTTCTCTTCTTCACACACACACACACACACACACACACACACACACACACACACACACACACACACACACACACACACACACACACACACACACACACACACACACACACACACACACACACACACACACACACACACACACACACACACACACACACACACACACACACACACACTCTGCTGGTTATCTATTTAGGACAGGCACTTTTTAAACTTTAAACAGCTCAGCACTAACCCACCTAGGGCCTTGCTTCTGGAGTTTTCTGCTCACCGAATGGTTAACAGAAGAGAACTTTGTGCCCAAAAAGACTAGTGTAGTTAGACTCACTCACTACCATTACAATTTCTAAAACAAGTACGGCCATTTCGTGCTAAGGCCATGTGCAACCTTGAAGTATAAACAACATTAAAACAAGTCAAGTATTTCAACTAATTCATAAGCATCCTGCAACAACATAGGGCAGATGTCTTTGCCAGCTTTGAAGCTATAGTCTAGCACGATAAGTAGCTATGTAAGCTTTCAAGTAACTTTATCCGAGAGGGAAGCCTGTCATTGTGTCTTCTTTAAAGTGTATTTATTGTGTATTTTCAGTGACAAGTGATTTTGCTTGTTAAAAGGTGGAGCCCGTGATTCCAGAGAAAGTTTTTTGATATTTGTACCAAAACAAATACACCCCTCTCTTCCTGCTCCTTCAGAGGCTCCGGCCCTAGATGCGCCTTGCCTTGGCAGTCGTCACTAACCACCTGTCCAATAGGATTGTTGATTTACTTCATAACCATATGAGCAAGTTGTTCGCCCTGATGTCTGCCCACTGATTCTGTATTTTAGCAGTACTTGTTCAGTTGTGTCTTGTATCTGAGGTAGTTGTTTTAAATTGAGTTTTAGAAACTCATCTTATTCATAAGCCAATGCTCCCAGTTACTAACGGTCACTTTCACTCCTTTGTCCAGAGAAGGTACAACCTTTTTTCAGGCTGTTGGATATGTTGACATCAGTAGTGCCACTGCCTTCTGTATGTGTGGCCATTCCACTTTTAAGACCATTGGGCTCCATTTAGAACCAAGGTCATTAAGATCCAAGAAAGTCAGGGTGTCCAGCCAATGTGTGGCCATGAAGAGAAAGGTGACCTCTGGCCAGGGGCATCTGGTGAGGTTCCATGGCCTCACGTCACCAGGTGGCGGTGACTGATGCTTTAACCTGAGGCTGAGGAGCAGTTCAGTAGAACAGAGCACTGAAGTGGCTTTGGATTGTACAGGAAATGTTAATGTGCTCAAACTCTGTGCTTGTGCACGTACAGGTGAAACTCGAAAAATTTGAATATCTTGCAAAAGTTCATTTATTTCAGTAATTCAACTTAAAAGGTGAAAATAATATATTATATAGACTAATTACATGCAAAGTGAGATATCTCAAGCCTTTATTTGTTATAATTTTGATTATTATAGCTAACATCTTATGAAAACCCCAAATTCAAAATCTCAGGAAATTTTAATATCTCATGAAATCAATAAAGAAGGGATTTTAAATACAGAAATGTTGGCCCTCTATAAAGTATAATCATCCATATGTACTCAGTACTTGGTTTGGGCCCCTTTTGAATTCTTGCCTCAATCCCGATTAATTTTCCATGATATTCTAATAATACGAGTATCACCTGTATGTCCTTGTATGTGCCAATCGTGAGAGGTGGAATTCAGATTGACCCTGCCACTGCTGGTGGCATGGCAACTCTTCAGTTATCAACCTTTAGGCCCATGTACCTGCCCGGGTACATTATTTCCAAATGATTAGTTTTACTTGTCACACATGACACACAACACAAGACACCTATTTTCAACTTTCAGTTTTTTAAAGCCTGGGTTTGAATAGTTTTTCCCCTACCATTGTCCACGGCTCCTCCCTTTCAACTCAAACACACTTGTACGAGTTTCTGGGTTCTCAAAGCTTTTCTGGAGAAACACAAGCAAAAAGACAGACACTATGCTAGACTGGAAAGTTCATGTAAAGAGACCTGTTGCTGATTCCTGTATCTCAAGTCAAGTCAAGATCAGTATGTGAAGTGACTACTAAAATTTTAACTACACGGGGAAAACCAATTTTTTTGTTCCCTTTCTCTATCAATCTCTCTCTTCCTACATCTTGGCCCGAACAGAGAAACAGACTTGTTCATGTCAGCTTGAAAGCCCTAGAGATGATCTTTCATCAGAAAGGGCACAGAAGAAAAATTCAGATCAGAACAAATGAGAGAGACAATGGAAGGGAGAGCTAGACAGAGGGAGAGGCAGGGCAAAAGAACGGAGCATGCAAGGAGAAACGGAGGAGGGAAAGACATTTCCGAGGGGAAATTGGAGGACTGATGAGGTGGAGAATGTTTCATGGCTGTGGGATCCCAGCAGGACTAGGGCTGGGACTGGAAACTGTGTCAAGGACGACTAAGGAAGAAAATGCCTTCGGAGTGGCAATAGTGGTTACATTTAATCTCTGTTAGGGTGTACGGTTAGAGTTAGGATGAATGTGTGTTTAAGTGACCCCCCTTAACCAATTTTTCCTTAACTTTTGATGAAATGGTGGTAAGAAGTCACACAGCTACCACACAGTGCTTACAAATGACAATGTTGGTCCCTTTGTCTACTTTTCAGTGACTTATGTCTGAAACAAACTGGTTTGTTTAACACAATTCAGAACCAGGTAGATCCTAGAGTTTACAGGTTCTTTTAAATTTAGCTCAAGGAAATTCTTGAAGGTACAGGTCCTTAGGCTCCGGTAGCTGAAATGAGCTAAATGGATATTTTAAAAATAAATTGAAAAAAAAAAACACTCAATTGAACATCGTTCAACAACTTCGTTCAACAAAGTTATTTGAGTAAACTCAATCTGTGGATAAACACCATGTGACAGGGTGGAAACTGTTCAGAGAGTGGTCTGTGAGTTAAAACTGTTTTGTCAACTGCTGTTGCCAAGGTCAATAATGAACCTTTCAGCTCAGTAGCCAGGTTTCCATCTACATGTGAAGCAAATCTTTTGAAAGTTCCGGAAAGAGAAAGAAAAAAAGGAATGTGACTTAAGGCCTTTGCACACCGGGCGCGACGCGAATAAACGGAAAAGCGAATGTTTTGAAATGTGAATTTTGTCGCGTCTCACTTTAAGAAGCGACGTCCCAGAAAAATCGAACTCAGTTCGAAAAAATAAATAACGCAAATTCGCGTTGCGAAATGCCGGCGCTGGTGTGGAAGCTTGTATTGACTCTGTATTCGTTCGTTAATTAACGGATAAATCGCACGAATAAAACGCGCCCGGTGTGCAAAGGCCTTCAGGTGCGTTTCCATCAAGTGTTTGGAGCGGATAAACTCCACTAGTTTGGTCTGTGTATGGCGCTATAGATGTATCATTGCCTATAACATGGCTGTAATAAAAAGTAGAATAAGTCGATGTTACAAAGCAGAAACTAAACAAACATGTCTGAATGGAATTGATTTCCATTGGGCAAGTTGTTATCGTCCTTTATTATTGTCCATGTCTACTGCTATCTGGAGAGCAAGACATTATTCAGATTGTTTATGATGCACCCAGCAGTAAAGGGCAAAACGACGACCAAAAAGCTGATTAGTCCTGTGTGTTCAAAGTTCAAGCTGTCACTATTTATTCGGAAAGTATTTCTCAAGTGATTTAAGAGTTTCTAGAAAAGCAATATATAAATACAAATTATTATTATCTCCCATTATGAGCAAAATCTCTTTTTCACATTAGTCAAAAACCTCCTTTAACGAGTGTACACACATTTTAGCGAATAAAAGACCCAGCTAGTGTCATTTGCTAGTTTTGTATGTGTGAGTAATCAGTAATAGTTTACCCCTTCTACCAGGCGTTATGCTAAATTAGGTTAAACACATCTTTGCTCTATATGATCAAAGTAAATAAACGTGACAGCACGGATATTACATTTATATCAATCATCTGACCATTAGTGAGCAAATAAAACATCTAATTTTTTTTGGATTGTGTCCTTTTAAGAAGACAAAACTACAAGTGTGATGCAACCAAAGTATGATCCATAAATAGACAAATTTTATTTTAAAATACCAAATTTCCAGACCAGATTATAAAGCAAAACTAATAGTTTGCAGAGATGGAGGTCTGCTTAAGAAACGTATTATTGTCTGATGTGGAACCAGAATAGAAACAGTATCTTTATTCACAATCTGATTAGAGCTGGACTGAGATGAACCTAGGCTAGCGTCTGCCATCACCCCTGTGTGGTTGACATCTGTAAAAATCATTCAGTCAGTGTGTTCTGCTTAAGATCTGAGGTCCATAGTCACCGCTGGCACACCAAGAGACAGGCCCTAATGCAAAGCAAATGTTTTCATGAAGTCACCCGGTGCTGAATCAGCAGCATTCATTCATTTCAACTATTTAAGTCTTTTTTTCTTTTCTTTTTTTTTCTTCTTCCTTCCAGAGAACTGACTTGGAATCTGTTTGGGGCTGTGGCTCTGAACAACAGCTGCTTCACATTAAGGCCCTGATGATGAGAGATTGATGTTGGCCCTCCTTTAACCCCCTGTGACAAACTGCTGACCGTCAAACATTATCAAGCTTGCTGTGTGCTCGTTCTCAACCGTATTCACAGAGAAAATCCCAAACACTGGCTGGGTGTATGCTGCTAAACTGAAAAACACTGGAGAGAATTAGAATGAAAGCCTTTTAAGGTAGTCAAAGAGCATCCACGGCTTGGCAGTGTGTTGAGCAAATACATGACACTGGAAATATTACACCAAACTGTTGAAAGCCCTGCCAATGTGTTGATTCAGATCTTAATTAGTTTGTCAAGAGGAACAAAAAAACCCTCTACTTCAACACACATCTGCTCTACAAGCTCTGACACTTGTGAGGTGGGTTTTACTCCTACTGCCTGTACCGCCCTCTGTTGTGCATATATATATATGATGATCACAGCACATATATATATATATATATATATATGATGTGTGTGTGTATATATATATACATACATATATACATATATATATATATATATATATATATATATATATATATATATATATATATAACACACACACACACACACGCCACTTTGTTAGGTACACAGGTTTAATTTTTTGTTAAAGCATATAACTAATCGCCAATCACATGTCAGCAACGCAATGCATTTAGTCATGTAGACCTGGTCAGGACAACTTGTTGAAGTTCAAACCGAGCAACAGAATGGGAAAGAAAGGGGGTTTAAGTGACTTTGAACATGTGCATGGTGCCAGACGGTCTGATAATGACAATGATAATGATCCAGTACCATCACACAGTAACATAAGCTGGAGTAACATCTACCATGGACATTTTTTCTGGCGCTTTTGAGCAGCAAAACAGACATTTTCAAGTCAAGCAGGGCTCCAGACTAACTTTTTCATCGAGGCGCAGCAGCATATATTTAGGGTGCACCCAATATTTCATTTCAGCGTTACACATCGTGTCAGTTCACATAGATATAGGTTATTCATTACCTAATTATATACATCATTGATAAGAGACAAATGTTTGTTTCTACATTTTTGGTTGAGTAACCTGTAACTCAACAAAAAATTGTGATAAAACAAATAAAGAGCTGGTTTTAAAAGATATTTTTTGGCATTTTTATGGTTTATTGATAGTGTAGAGACAGAGTTGAAATGGGGCAGAGAGGGGAGAGACATGCAGAGAACGACCGTGGGCTGGAATCGAATCCGGGTCCGCTGCTGGCCGAGGCCCATGGGGGGGACGCCCTACCAACTGAGCTATGAGGGCGCCCCTCATAAAGTGCTGGTTTTAAGTGTAAAAAGTATTTCTCTGTGCTGTGATCACCGCTCCCAAAGTCATCCTCTATGACCTACAGTCTAAGTCTAATATAAGGAGCCCCCATGCTGCTTATTGATAACTTGCTCCTGAACACTCTGCCTCATGCTCACACACACACTGATGACTCACCATCAATATCCTAATGCACATCTCTTTCATTATTTATGACTTTATGTCTCGTAGGAGGATATCACAACTATGATAGTGCATCCACAGCACTCTGTTCAAAGTGCCTACCCACATTAACGTGAGGTCACATCAACACTGCACGAAGCAACAATCAATACGTTACACATAACATATATGACGAGCTTAGACATATACACACATGCTATGGAATACAACAGTTACGTAGAAATATTTAGAGGTAGTTCAATATAATGTACAGCATGCTGCATGACTTATACTGGGTTTTTTAAGGCTGGGATATGATGCACTGTACATTCGCTATGAGGATCAGACTGCATAGAAACTAAACATTGGATAGTATATGGATCATTTTCACACAGCCAGCTACCAGCAGCTTCCTATGGTTTGCAATGGTGTGATCAAAAATAAATAAACACACTCAACTTAACTCAAAATGGTCCAAATAAAAGCAAAGAAAAACCTGTGCTTTTTGATCAATCTGAAATCACCTTAATCCTCAACATGCACCAATCTCGTTTGTTGACCTGATTGTGGAAGTAAACACAGAGATAGTTAACTGCCTTCCTGTCACATCCTAATTCAGCATTTAAAAACAAACACAATCCATTATCAACCAAATGGCATTGAGAGACAATAACAACAGTCTTAAATGTCCATAACTCTTAGGCAGTTGTCATGACACAGTGATGACAGTTTTATGTCAGCCTTCAAATTAAGGCTAAGCACAGCACAGCACAGCACTACATGCCTAACTGTGTTCAAACTGTGCCTGAGCTACATTAGAACTACAGAGAATGACTGAAATGTAGGTACATCACAGACAATTCCTCTTTACAGAGCCTGTGGTGGAGTATAAAAAGTGCTTAATTATCTGTAGTGCGTGTATACATGTGTAAACTGGTGAAAGAGGTCATTCATAGATAGTCTCTGAGAAAAAAATAAAAAGATGGTGGAGGAATATAAAGCCAGCCAACAGAGCCATCTACAGGAGCTGCTCAGTCATATCAAGAATGCACGTAGAAATGGTGTGTGTGTGTGTGTGTGTGTGGTAGTGGGAACACCAATGTGGTTCTTATCCACATTACGGACCTCCTACTCAACTGCCACCCCCTGCCTGAGCGGAAATACGTTGAAAATGCAGCTTTTATGGAAGCCTCATGAACATTAGTTGCATCCGCCAGTATTGCAAATGACAAGCATTCTGTCCTCTGTTTTCATTTCACTGCGTAAATCTGAAAACACGGAAATCGCTGCTATTGACTGGAGAGCTGCAAGGCAACGACTTCCTGTTCTTATCTGCTTAAGAATAAAAGTCAACTCGCATTTGGCTAGTAACAGGCGTTTAATGTGAAGGCGCACAGGAAATATTCAGTTCGCATATGCAGTATCTTAACTGCAAACAGAAAGCCGTGTAGGCTACTGGTGGTGGTGACAAGAGTGTAGCAGACGTTAGAAAAGCCGCCCGGCAAACACACATCTTTCACCAGCCAAAGAGGCGTAATACCTTACTCGCCTAAGAGTTTTTACTTTGATATACTATCTATGATATTTCCCGCATTTGGCGAGTGTTAATGTAGAGCCCTCTAAGCAGTATTGTGCATTGCTCCTCCTTGTCTAAATCTCGTTAACCTAGACTTGTAATTATCTTCGCACGTAACACATTTTAATAGCAAATGCGATCAAAACTGTGGCTCTGTACAGCCCTGTATGTTTACTTGTTTGAACCCCACCAGTTAAAAACAGCAATGCAAACGGAAATGATGTGCGTGTTGATTTAAATACAGCGCGGGTAAATGGAATCGGATCACAAGTAGACAAAGAAGTCACATTTGAAAATACAAGTGGGAACACACGGACTGAGAGCTGTCCACTTGTAACCAGATTCAAAAAGTCAGCTGTTAATCCCAGGTGGAAACAGGGTCTAAGTGTTAGAAGCAGGTCCGCTGTACTCAATAATGGCTATTTCCCTGGTTACAATAACAATCTACAATCAAAGTTTTGATTCGTTTCCATTTGGATACAGACAGCTGTTGGCTTTCACACACACAGTGGCAGACCCGTGCATCTATACAGATGACAATCATGTCCCATGCACACAGTTGTGTTCCACACATCAGTACGAGAAAAGAAGATGGCAGCCTCACAAGAGCACGAAGAAGAGCTCCTTTGTACTCTGTTTCACATTTAGTGAAGGTTGTTAAAAAAAAAAGATGAGTGACGAAGCTTGTTAACAACGACTTACGTTTTATATAAGTGTGAACTTCTTCCCACTCCTTTTCGGACATGTAACCCAAATCATCAAGTGTAAGGGTAACACTTTACAATAAGGGTACATTAATTAACTGTTAGTTGATGCGTAGTTAATGCTAAATAGGCATTACCTAAGCATCAACTAACTGTTAATAACTGCTTAGTTAATGCTTAATTTGAATTAAATAATCATAAACTAACAGAGTATGCTTAGTTAATGCTTAACTAAGAGTTAGTTAACTAAGAATAGTTCATGCTTAACCAACCCTTAACTAACTGTTAATAACTTATCATTAACAGTTAGTTAATGCTTTATGAGTACCAGTGTGGGTCATGTATCTCGATACGCTTTCTATTTTGTGTAATAACATAATTTTCTGTATGACCCTTTCTATTTTCCTTTTACAAGTTTTAAATACATTTAAATCAAATTCAATTAAAATGGTATACATGCAGCCCTTTGCTTGTATGTGAGAACACGTACTTTTAAACACGTCAATTAAACCGATTCAGACTCAAGCTAGGGCCATGTCAAATACCACAGACTCATTTATCACACCTTTAAATACTCGGATGCCTACTAAATCCGGTTGAGATTTTTAGTGTTGAAATCAGCATCCTATGACCCATAATCCAGTGCGCACCGGAAGTGACGTTACATCGACAGAGCCTCCATATGAAAAAAAAACGGGGGTGAGACGGATGTAAAAGCAAGAGGCAAGCTGAAGGGTGCGATGTTATGATGAAATAAATAAATAAAAGTATGCTCCAGTTGTATGCCTACTGCATGCTATCTAGATTATTGTTATGATCAGCTGTAGAATGTAGAATAGTAAGAATTAAGAGTATAAGATTTGGAAAGCAGGGTGAGTAATGCAATAAGCAGAAAGAAAGAAAGGCATTTACCCAGTACGTTTCCTGCCGGCACCTCCTGCAGCTCCTCCAGCTCTCTGCCCATCAGCAGGTAGAGGTTCTCCATGGAACAACAGGCCAGGTGAGGAACCTCAGGGACACAGTCTGACGCACTGCAGCCCTCTGGGAGCTGACACACATCAGACAGGGCAGGAGCATTAGTAATGCATAACATGCAATAACCATGAATACCATTAACTAAGCATTAATTTCATTTATTAATGTACCCTTATGGTAAAGTGTTACCAATGTGCACATTCAACAGTAAACATTGGTATATCTATCTTATATTTCAATGTTACAACAGATGTTTCAACATAAAGACAAAGGAGTAGTATGGAGCAGATAGTATAACGCCTGTGTGTTTACCATGCTGAGGCCCAGGGCAGGGTCATACTTTGGTCCCAGGACAAAGACTTTCTGCCCCTTCCTGACCGTCCCGCTGTAGACCCGGGCAAACGCTATGAAGGTCTCCTTCTGCTCCTCTTCCTCCTTTGACTCTGTCAGGGTCAGACTCTCCATCTTAGCTGAACAGACAGAAACAAGACGGTGTTGAAGTGAAAGTTAAACCAAGCCCAAACCACAGCAAGTTCTACCAGCATCAAATGCGAAAGTGACAGAAAAATTGAGTTCACCGAGTGGCCACTAAGAGGTGGTGCCAAAACTGAGCAATTTCTCATCGACTCCCGTGTTAAATACACTGTGTTCCAAATTATTATGCAAATTGGAATTAAGTGTCATAAACATTTACATCTTTGTATTTAATTTAAACTCATGGATGGTATCGTGTCTCAGGGCGCTTTGGATCATTGAAATCAATCTCAGACACCTGTGATAATCAGTTTGCTAAGTAAGCCCAATCAAAGGAAATCTACTTAACAAGGACGTTTCACATTATTAAGCAGGACACAGGTTTCAAGCAATATGGGAAAGAAAAAGGATCTCTCTGCTGCCTAAAAGCGTCAAAGAGTGCAATACCTTGGACAAGGTATGAAAACATTAGATATTTCACGAAAACTTAAGTGTGATCATCGTACTGTGAAGAGATTTGTGGCTGATTCAGAGCACAGGCGGTTCGTTTGGATAAAGGTAATATGAGGAAGGTTTCTGCCAGACAAATTCATCGGAATAGGAGAGCAGCTGCTAAAATGCCATCACAAAGCAGCAGACAGGTATTTGAAGCTTCTGGTGCCTCTGGAGTCCCGCGAACCTCAAGGTGTAGGATCCAGAAGTTTGCAGTTGTGCATAAACCTATTATTTGGCCACCCCTAAACAATGATCACAAGCTGAAACAGTTGCAGTGGGCTCAGGAATACATGAAGACTCATCTTCAAACATTATTGTTTACTGATGAGTGCCGTGCAACCCTGGATGGTCGGATGGATGGAGTAGTGGATGGTTGGTGAATGGCCACAATGTCCCAACAAGGCTGCGACGGCAGACAGGAGGTGGCGGAGTCATGTCTTGTGCTGGAATCATGGGGAGAGAGCTGGTTGGCACCTTCAGGGTCCCTGACGGTGTGAAAATGACCTCGGTAAAGTATGTAGAGTTTCTGACCACTTTCCTCCGTGGTACAAAAAGAAGGAAAGTGCCTTCCGTAGTAAAATCATCTTCATGAATGACAATGCGCCATCTCATGCTGTAAAGAATACCTCTGTGTCATTGGCTGCTATGGGCATAAAAGGAGAGAACCTCATGGTGTGGCCCCCATCTTCCCCTGACCTCAACCCTATTGAGAACCTTTGGAGCATCCTCAGGCAAAACATCTATGAGGTTGGGAGGCAGTTCACATCAAAACAGCAGCTATGGGAGGCTATAATGGCATCCTGAAAAGATATTCAAGCAGAAACTCTCCAAGAACTCACAAGTTCAATGGATGCAAGAATTGTGAAGGTGATATCAAAGAAGGGGTCCTATGTTAACATGTAACTTGGCCTGTTCACTAGAGCTGCAACGATTAATCAATGAATCAATTATTAATCGATTATTAAAATAATCGCCAATTATTTTGATAATCGATTAATCGTTTCGAGTAATTTTTGAATAAAACATTTCCAAATTCTCTGATCTCAGCTTCTCAAATGTGAATATGTTCTGGTTTCTTTAATCCTATTATGACAGTAAACTGAAATATCTGTGTGTTTTGGACATAACAATACATGTGAGGACGTCAACATGGGCTTTGGAAAATTGATCAAAATTTTTCAGCATTTTCTGACATTTTACAGACCAAAACACTATCGATTAATAATCGATTAATCGAGAAAATAATCGACAGATTAATCGATTATCAAAATAATCGTTAGTTGCAGCCCTACTGTTAACCCATTGATGACGGCTGCTGCGCGACACTACATTGTATGTCCTGCCGGCTGCTGCGTAGCGCAGCATTGTTACTTTATCTAATTTTCATAACATGCACAGCATAGAATGCACCGTCATTGGTTCAAATACACGAGGTGGGTTTTGTTGATTTTTTAAGACCACGTGACCACCCAAATGTTGTGTGGTTTGCCGAAAATCACGTCATTCAAAAAAAAAATTATAATAATAAAAAAAAATAAGTCAGCTGTGCCGCGATAGTGTATTACAGAACAGTAAGTGGCGTTCGGTGTGCAGAATCTAGGTCAACTATAGACTACTGACAAAAATCACACAACACATGCATCTATTTATTAACAATATTTAAAGGGACACTGTGTAACATTTGAAGTAATTTATTGGCTAAAATCAATATCCACATTCATAAATATGTCCTCATTGGTGTAAAACACCTCTGCCAATAATCTGAATTATCCTCCTGAGCGGAGAATTATAAATATTAATATTACATTTTGTACATTGAGGAGGCAAGTCTTATGGAGGCATCCATGTTTTTGGAATGTCATCAGGTGCATTGTTTAGAATTTAGAATTGTTCTTGTCCTTGAAGGCCACTGTAGCTTCTGTTATTATTCAAAAGGGGTGGGGTTACCCAGGGAGCGTTGTATTGTAGAACTTTCTTGATGATGTCATATTACACAGTGCCCCTTTAAGAATTTAGGCTATATTTTGCTGCTCCAACTCAAATTCAGCCCAGCCAGGCGATAGTTAAGTTTCAGTTTCGTTTTCATCTCCGTGGTATACAGCCGTTTGGACCAGCTGATCGGCTCCAGACAGCGGGAGTCATTATGCGTTCCAGTTTTAATGGGAAGTCGGATTTATGGTGCCAGTGATAATTGAACTAAATAATAAAATAAAGCTATCTCCTCCTTCCTATATCTGTCCATCTTTATTCCTCCACTGCACAGTCAGTCACTACTATCCATGCAGTGTTTCCCCAAGAATTTTATTAGGCCTGGTGGTAAAAGCTGATAAAGAGTATGCGCACGGCGTGCGTACGAAATTTCTTGTAGAAATTGACCAAAACTAACCGTATTATGGATAAGCCTCTTTTGACAGCCCGCTACAAATTAGGGCATAGGGTTATGCATTCACATTCGGTACGTTTGTACATTTTGTAGACTTTTTGAGACTGCTGGGGGAGAATGGACCTTCTAGTGGGGTCTTGGGGCATGCCCCTGCGGAAGAAAACATTTAACTTTTTAAAGTTAAATGCATCAATCTGGTGCACTTTGAGAAGCTAAATCTGATTTTATTCATATATGTCCTGCCTAAAACAATTTTCTGGAATAATTTGGAGACACAAGCCATATAAACTATTGAAGAAAAACACATGGATATGAAAATAAAATACAATAAACACTAAGACCTAATATAGACAGGTATATCCTGTCTATTATTTATTTCTGGAATAATCTGGATCATGAAACATTTCCTTTAATTTATCAAATATTAATTTAAAATTAATGAATTAACCTAGGCTACACATCATGATTAGCCTATCAATCAAAATGTGTGCAAAATAAGCCAAATTTCGTATTCCGACCATTATATTTCATGTAGCCTAGTTCTCAATTTAAAACGTAAGAATAAAGTAGTAGTAGTTTTCAAGATAACTTGCTGCGCTGTCTCAGCTGTTGATACAGATTGGTTGCCATGGCGACGTAGCGACTTTAACTTTCTAAGTTTTGCTTGTGGAGTGAGGTGACCTTGATGCAACTTATTACTTGTGCATATATTGTGACATTTGTATATCCTTTTGTCATAGGTAAAAGTAGGAAATGTTTAATGAAACAGAATAGAAAGGGGAGGACCATAGGGCCATAGGAAGTGAGTAGGGGGAAGGACCTTATATGGCCATACAGTAGGAAAGAGTAGAGGGAGGGGGCTACCGGGGCTCCCCCGTGCAGCTGTGTCTTTTTCACTCCTCCCTCTCACAAGTCTGATTGGTTTTTCAAGTCACTATATAACAGCAAGTTTTGAGCAGGACAGGGCTTTTTGGGGCCGCTTTTTGTAGACACTACTCTGTTCCAGCTCTCTCTGTCTCCCACCATGGAGGCAGAAGAAAAACTTAGAAAACTTTGTGAGTCCAAAATACTCTGAAAGATTTTGGACTTCGAAGTACTTAGAGGCAAAGTCTTTTAAAAACACATCTTTGAACCTCTTGACACTAAGAATGACTTGATCAATATTTTTACCAGTAGGAAAACGGACTGAATTGCTCGGAAATAGATGGATATTTTTGGAGAAATGGTACCCATAGGGACATGCCTTTCTTTAATAGGCGCCATAGCGATATCCACCTAAATCCTTGTGATTTATGAAGTTTTCGTAGCGCTTAAGATGATACTTACAAGCACGCATGCAAGTGTTTGGGTATTGTTTCACGAGCTACAACAAATTTAGAAACGAGAACCAAGTCAAAATAACTCTATTGAATGAGTTATAGGCATACAACCTCTTTTCTTTTCCTTTCTGGTCCATTTTATGTAATATTTCTATACTCTCTTGTATTTTGTAAATAAAATCCCTTAAATGTTGTAAAGCCTCAGTTGTGAATTAGTTTATAACTGGAACAGAAGGACTTTAGGTATAGGGTTTTTTCGTCAAAGAGATGGTTTCGTCCCTGGGGAGGTAAGTACTTTGATTCCACACAACGGCACATTACTGATTTAAAACACACACAACCTCATACAATTAACCTCTCTGTAAGGAGAGAATATGTTGATACACCTAATCTTTAAAAATAAAAGAATAGGTTATAAATACCTTCCCAGATTAAACTAGATGTTTATATTCTGAAAATAGTATATCTGTTTTTTTTTTTTTTTTCAGAAGGGTGGTTTACAAACTAAGTTACGTACAACTTACAAACAATACCTTGCGAATTGAAATCTTTATTCTAAAACATAGAGAAGTATTTTGAGAAGCAATATTAGAAAGGGTTAATAGTTTAGAGGAGGTCGGCCTCATCCTAGGATGAGGGGGCTCTGATAAAATAGACACTTTTCAACACAGTGGTATATATTGAATATTATACTTTCGATAAATGTAAAACTCAGGTGGTAAAGAGGGTAAATCCAGCGCTATTAAACAAAGAGGCCGGGGTTCGCGTCTCTTGTAGGAACTGTGGTGAGCGGAGAGTCGTCTTTATGAAGGAATAATAGACAATTTAAGCATTGTGCTACAAGTTGGTTAATATGGGTTTGATAGGACATAACTAATAAACCTTTTGATACTAGCTTTTCATTTAGATTAGACCTTTTCAAGTCGAAATCGTATTATGCTCAGCACTTTTTCCTGTTACTGAGTCCTAAATATCTCCAGTGTATGCCATGGACCGATAAAGGAAGGTTCTTTCTCGTCAGTTTCCCTGTTTGACATGTGCGCTCCGAATGCAGACGCGCATCGCGGTGCGCAGACAAAAAAATAAATAAATAAATAAAATTATTATAATTTTTTTTTGGGCAGCTGTTGGCCTGGCGGGGGGGGGGGTCCAGTTGGTTGCTAAAAGGAAGCAAGATTATAACCTCATTTAACACATTATTTTTAAATATTTTATATTATTTATTAATTTTTTTTCTCCCCCATCTAATTTTGACGATTTTTAGAAAAATGTGTTGGTTTGTAAGCGCTATGGGAGCATGTTTAAATAAAACCTGTGAACCTTAACTTTTAAATGTATTTTATTTCATGTTTCTATGAGCTACACAGGCTTAGATATTAAGGTTTTGGTAGTGAGAAGCTCAAAGCAGTGTGTGGAGCAGACTGCTGTGCTCGCTAGGGTGAGAGGAAGAGTGTCCCAAAAATCTACATGGTTTTTTGTGATGTGATTCGTGTCAGGTTGCTCTATAGCAAGAAATTAAGACCAGAAAAGTAGTATAATAGGAGATCTTTAAAGCGGCTACAAGTAACATTTAAATATCTTTTAAACAGCCTCATGTTTCCTCTGATAATCATAAATTACCTTTAACAGCAAACGAGACCATCAGTGCAAACGTTTTTAAATAGTTTTTATTACTGCTTTTGGTCTGGTCGCACACCCAGTCCGATTTTCGGTTCGCTCGTGCAAGCTCTATGGTCACATATCCGTATTGGTCGCAGATTTCAGTGTGGCGCAGCAACGTGAATTGAGAAGCCTATCCCTCCAGGTGAGGGAAGGGGAGCGGGAGCCTTGTTTGATACAGTTATTTGTCGTCATAATGACTGATAACGGGGCTGAACCATCAAAGAAAAAAAAGAAAATGCAATTAAGAAAAGCCAAAAGGGAGAGTGATATAGGCTACGGGGGGACGAGGGCGTTGCCAAGCAACGTGTATACAATTTCACGAGAGCGAAACTAGACTGCAGTGTTTACTCCTAAATGAATGAGCGGTTGGTACTAACACAACGTTTGCTTTGCTTCACCATCATCAGATAACCATTATCTGTAATAGTAATTATTTACAACAACATAAACACATTACCTCATCGTGATCCATACTAACTGTCGTCTCTAGTTCATTCGCTTTCTGTGAGGACACGTAATCTTTCAGCTCCGTGAGAGAGAGAGTAGTTAGGTGAACCTGCATCAACTCATTGCAATCAGGTGCGTGTGGCAGTGACTGGCATTATTTCATGCAGTGTCAAAACCACTCTCACGGAGCCGAAAAGAGTCCTCACACTTTCAACACACGGACATGCGCTATAATGCTCCCTTCTCAGTTCACACTCACGCGCCTGGCACACGCTAGAAAACAGCTTTGCGACAGCGGGCGTCGTAAAAATACTACCGCTTTTGTCCAAAGGGGATGCCAACGTGCCAAGTTACTCGTAGTGGCTTTAAGGACATGCATCCTAGATATCATCCTAGATCCTAGTCATCAATGGGTAAAGATGTTTTTGATTGAAATAGCTTTTTATTTCACTAAATATGACCTCCACATTCTGCAAATTCAACAAATGACCGTTTTGCAACCTATAAAATGTTTTGAAACTCTGTTGTGCATAATAATTTAGAACATTGCATTTGGAGTTTTTTATTTTTGAAAAAAATACTTTTATTATTTGTTTGTTTGTTTGTTCAATAAAATTCGAAATATATCCTCTAACGGTTGATGACTTGAAAATTATACTGACGGTGATTTGCATCGACTATTTAGGAAAATCTGGGAAAATCTAATTTGCATTATAATTTGGAACGCAGTGGTAGGCCGTTTTCACAGCACTATTAAACCTATTTACGGCCTGGTCCAAGAAACCCTCAAGGGGCTGATTTTTTTTGGATTACGCTAGTTTTTAAACTATTGGAGGTTAAAATTTATGAATAATTAGGGGCGCGATCTCTTGAGTGACAGCTAGCTGCTGGCCCTCACTTTGCTTGTGAGGTATACGTCAGCTAGATGGGCGTATCTCCCTACCCCCGACGTCATATCAATGCCCTTTTTCGGTAAGGAGGAAATTAGGCGGAGTAAAAATCTGACAAGATGGCGACGCGCATAGGCCAGAACGATTGGATGCAGTTGAATTAACTGAGGTCAGCCCGGATGCTACATCCATTTTATATACTATCTATGAGTTAAACACAGGCAGCCGTCTTCATGTTCATACTCCACACACTGGACTATGGGTCTTTCCTTTATTCACTGAGCTTGACAAAAAGTGATTTGACAACAACCATTCCCTTAGCTCCCTGTCAAATTGAATGATGTTAGAAAACACCACTGTCAACTGTTTGCTAACTCCTTCCAAAAAAAGTGTTCTCCATTAAGTGGTTTGCGTTTAAAGAAAGGAGAAGACATGAAACGTGGAGCTGACCTGTGCTCAGTCCTGCAGACTGTCCTTCCTCTGCTGTCTGATCAGCTGCCATTCTGTCAGTATGTCTCTGCCTAGCCAGCTCCCTGCGCAGCGCAATCTCCTCCTGGGTCAAAGGCCTAAAGAGACACACACACACACACACACACACACACACACACACACACACACACACACACACACACACACACACACACACACACACACACACACACACACACACACACACACACACACACACACACACACACACACACACACACACACACACACACACACACACACACACACACACACACACACACACACACACACACACACACACAATGCTTTACACTGAGCAGGAAGCTGTCTTTAACCTGAACAATGTCCTTAACATAAGCACAGATCAGTTTTGATCTGATCCAAAAGAAAAGGAGTAAAAAGGCATCACAACAGTGTCATTGTATTGGACATAGAATGTGTGGATGTCTGTCAACCCCTGAAACATTCTGAATGCTGCTCTGACCAGAAAACACTTCCATAAAATGGAATCAGTCAACTGTCTGGCAAACTTATCATTCCCAATATAGGGACCTCAGGTTAATTCAATGAACTGTGTGCTTTTTGGGCATGATGTGCAGTCTATGTGTGTATGTTAAGTAAATTGTGGTAGCATTTGTTGACATATGTGGGTGCTTGTAAAGCCTTCAGAATAATGTGTGAGTATAGCAACACAGCTGCTCATATTAGGCCGTTTCCACCTCGGATTATTGACGTGTTTTTTGTGATCCGATCAGAAGTGGACAGTTCAGTCCGTGTGTTCACACTTAGCATTAACACGTGTCTTTTTTGTCTACTTGTGATCTGATTACATTTCCCCGCTCTGTATGTAAATCAACACGTAGGGGAGAACGGGGTAATCTGAGCCACTTTTTACATTTGCTCCCCTCTAAGGGAGCTAAAATGATTTATCACTCAAATTTACACATTTCCCATTAATTCAGGATGTTTCCTAGAAATGGGCATTAGCAGAATTTTTTCAAGACAAAGGGCAGTGAAAATACGATTGTTTTAAAAAAAGTTGTCATGTGGCTCACTTTACCCCAAAACTGATCCACTTACTTTTTCCACTCTGAAACTACCATAACAACACATATTGTAACGGTAAGAATCCTGAAAGCTAGCCACACATTCCAGATCTAATGTCGGACTAGTAAAAGAACGATGGGGTTTGGTCAATTAAGCAAAGCAAATTTTCTTAACACTTGAAAGTAACTCTGAACAAAATCAAATACAACATATTATAATTCAAAAGGTTTTAATAAGATTCAAATGAAAGATAGAACCAGTTAGATTAGAACACAGTCTGGGGGTCAGAACACAGGACCCTTAGAGCCAGCTAGTGTCTGGGGATCAAAGCATAGGAAAATCAGAACCAGCGAGAACAGCCTGGGACTCAGAACACAGGAGAAGACCCAACTGGATTAGAACATCAGCCTGTCATACTCTACAACTAGGCCTACTCTACATTCCAGCCCTGAAGGTTAAAGGGAAAGATGAGAAGGTGCTCTTTCCGTGTGGTTGCCCCAGGTCGTCTTTCTGGTGTATTTCCTTGGCATGATGGCTTTTCTACAATGTGTATGACATTAAATAAAACATATGTTATGTAATATTACATTAAAATATGTTTAAGACTAAACTTAACTTGTGCCTCATGGTGGGGGACAGTGAGAGAGTGGCTCACTTTCCCCCACAGCATTTGGCTCACTTTTCCCCACCACCACAATTTGAGAAAAACTACCTCTCTTAGCATTTCAGGCTAATCTTCAGCTATCAGCATCACATGGTTTCATATGTTGGTAGTTCATCAACACGTATGATAGAAGTTTTTCTACGTGAATACATTAGCTTTGGCACAACAGTTGATTAAGTTGACAGCAAGAAAATTTACTTTTACATGCAAAATACCTATTTTGGTGAAAAAAACATGCTTACCACAGCACCATGAGGTCCTCTCTTTCAGGGCCATGCAGGTAGAATGTCGACTATGAACGAGTTATCTAGGTGTTCTTATCCGACTTCACTTGTCCGTTAATGTTGCGATTTGTGTGTGAAATAGATCGGATAAAGGTGTTTACATGCATTTTACAAGTCCTGTTGAAGTCTTCGTTTATTCGTTTATTTACCCGATTATGAGTCTGCATGTACATGCACTCACTGAGAAGGACTGACAATGCATCTGATTGTTTTGGGAAATATCATGGAAAAATTTATTCACAAGTGAAACATTCATATATCCTAGATTCAGTGTAGATACATTGGAATATGTCAGTTCCTTATTTTGTTTAAATGCGGATGATTACGGTTTATAGCTCATGGAATTCAAAAAAAAAAAAAAAAAAAATCCATTATCTTAAAATAGAAGTATATGACATAAAACCAATCAACAAAAAAATATTTAGACTACAGAAATGTAGACCTTCTGAAAAGTAAGTTTGTTTTAGATTGATTTCCCTTTATGTGTAATCATCTGTATGGGGGTTTCATGTATATATATATATATATATATATATATATATATATATATATATATATATATATATGTGTATATATATATATATAAAAACATGAGTAGCACCTGTATATTCAAGTCATTTCTGCCACTCTCATCTTCCAGCAACCTACTAGCTGTTAAAGTGTAAGGTTTATTTCTTTCTTTTCTAACCTTCACTTCGGACGTGCCTCTCTGAGCTACAGTCCCCTCCAAAAGTATTGGAACAGTGAGGCCAATTCCTTTATTTTTGCTGTAGACTGGAAACATTTGGGTTTGACACCAAACTATGAAGATGAGACAATAGATCAATATTTCGGCTTTCATTTCCAGGTATTTACATCTGGATCTGATACACAACTGAGGAAAAAAGCATTATTTGTAAAGGAACACCACATTTTTAGGTGTGGTGTTCCTTAGCAAAAGTATCTCATATTCATCTTTTGGAGTCAAACCCAAATGTTTCCAGTCTACAGCAAAAATAAATGAATTGGCCTCACTGTTCCAATACTTTTGGAGGGGACTGTATAAACCAGGAATAGAGACTGTTGGATTGAAAGTGTTACACAGTTAAATCAAGTGTTGAAGGCCAGACCGTCTGGCTGTGGTGGTGGTATGTTTATGAGCCACTCTATTTATGAGTCTCTAGGCATGAGCTGCCACGGTCATGTCAGTACTGAGTAGGTGTGTGCCTGTCTGCTGCAGCTAGTGAGTGGGCAGACTGGAGAAGCTCTTGCATGGTCATTAGCTGAGATCCTGGATAGGCTTTTCCCTCCCTGGCTCAGTCTGAGATGTCCTCTCCTTCCTTCATATGCATTTCCTGTCTCTGTCTTTCTATGTCTCTGTGTGTGTCTCTCTCTCTCCCTTATATCCCCCCGACAGCCTGTCTACGAGCCTGTATCCCTCTCTCCTCTGCCTGCTGATCTGTTTCCATAGCGGTGCATCAGCAGGGTGCACCACTATAGGCTGCAGCCCTGTGACAGGAGACAGGATCCTTCTACAGAGCATTAGTCATACTGGAGAAGAAGCTGACAATCCAATGGGAAAGTAGGGCTGTGCCATAATAACAAAAGATAATATCTCCATATCTTCTGGGATTTTGACGATAACGATAATTGGCGATATTTTTGTATCCCTAAAATGTTTGTAAAATGAACAATTCAAAGTTGTGATTGTAAAAGCAGTGTATGCTACTGTTCTAGTTCTGGTTAAAGTAGATTAGATATCAGTTATTACATTAGTATAAACAACTTGTTTAAGAAAACATTCTGCACTGTCAAATACATGTCAGTGAAGTATCTTAACTTCTTAGTTGACACTAATATCCACATCAATTGACAATATATTGTAACTTTGTTTACCGTTTACTTTTTAGCGTCAACTTTTTTTACTGTTTACATACGGTTGTTAACCCTCCTGTTATGTTCCGGGTCAAATTGACCCGTTTCAAAGTTTGAAGATCTAGGAAAAATAGTTAAAATAATTTTTTCAGTATGAAACTTCTTCTGCTTGCCTTAATTAGGGTAATCAACATATAATATGAAAATATTTCATCTCACACATTTGCAACCACCCCCTGCATGTTTATATCACATAGATACTGTTCGGGTCAATTTGACCCGGCAGTAAAACTGGTGGTAAAAGGGTGTCAGAAATGTAAGACTATTTCTTTCTTTACACCTGTGAGACATATTTCACCCAAATCTCACACAAGCACACACATACGCACGCCCACACACGCACACACACACACCCACACACACACAAACACACACACACACACCCACACACACACACACACAGTTGCAAGTGTTATGACTTTTGACAGGAACCATTTATGTTCCCTTTGGAAAACTCCACCCACATTCAGTGGACACTCAACAGGGGAGGGGCAAAACATATGAAATATTCTCTGCATGGGAGTCCTACCAACATTACACTCTGTCAGGCAGACCTTTACAAAATGAGTAGCAGAAACAAAAGGATGACAGTCCAGGAGGCTCTGGAAGTCATCATTGATCATGACAGTGAAATAGAGGAGGATGTATCTTGAGCTAAATTCTGATTCTAATGATTCTGAATTTGAACCAGATGAGGGAATTGCTATTCCTATTCCTCCAAGCAAGACATTCATGTCAACAAATTGTGAAATTCATCCCCAAATATGCGTCTGCAGAAAACATACAGGTGTAACTCATATAATTAGAATATCATTGAAAATGAATTGGAATTAAGGCAAAAAGTCATGCAGAATGGACCCAAACCAAGTACTGAGTACACATGCATGATTGTACTTTATAGAGGGCTGATATTTCTGTATTAAAAATCCCTTTTTTTATTGATTTCATGGAATAATCAAATGTTCTGAGATTTTAAATTTGGGGTTTTCATAAGCTGTGTAAACCATAATAATCTAAATTAAAACACATAAAGGCTTTAAATATCTCACCTTTCATGTAATGGGTCTATATACTATATTAGTTTCACCTTTTGAGTCAAATTACTGAAATAAATGAACTTTTGCATATTCTAATTTTTCGAGTTTCACCTTAAAGACAGTGCCAGGGCCCACTAGGATGGCACTGACTCGTATGACTGACATCAAGTCAGCTTTTGAGCTGGTCATGCCAGATTCAATACAGAAAATCATTCTTGAAATGACTAATCTAGAAGGGAGGTGTGTTTTTGGGGAAAAGTGGAAGGAGCTGGAGAAAACACATTTAGATGCGTATTTGGGGCTCCTTATCCTGGCTGGGGTCAAAGGATGAATCGACAGCCAGTCTGTGGGATGCAGAGACAGGCAGGGCTATATTTCAAGCCACAATGTCTCTGGAGACTTTTCACATTGTCTCCAGTGTTCCAAAAGTAATAAAGTGGTGAAACATTACAAAAAAAGTTTGAACATGTATTTTTTTAATGAAAAACGAGTGAATTATCCTTATTGAACCATTACCTGTTAGAGGTAAGGAGCACCACATTGCTCTAAATATTGATAGAACAGTTAGTAATGGAGTTGGTAATGACATGTGCACACTGCTTGTTAGGATTATTTTTGGTTTAGGACATCTTTTGGAGATTTAAACATGCACCGGGTCAAATTGACCCGGGAACACCATTGCTGTTCCTGACAAATGAACATAACAGGAGGGTTAATATATGTTGCATCTTTCCTGATGCTGTTGTTATTTTCACTATCCTCTTTTGATGCTTTTACACTGAACTAGTCCCCACTGTGCGAATGATAAATGATTATCTTATCGTATTCATTTTGACTTTGAAGTGTTTATCTACAACTTGGCACACTGCTGGTGTTGGCATGTGCTGTAGCGATGTCACAGGCTGTCGATCCCCAACACCAACAAAAGGCTGTAAAAGCTTATCACACAATTCTTAAATAATATTTTCAATTATATCAATAAATAATAACGTTAGAATAATATATCAATAGCAAAAAATCAAACGTGTATTTAGAGTTTCTACACATTTCCTAACCTATTTAGTGTTAAGATTTTCTTGCTCTTAGTGTGGAGAATATATGGATGTATTAATCATTTGCAGGGTGCCAGCATTTACCAAAAATGTGTTCTACTTATTTGAAATGAAGATGGCCTAGTCCACATACTCAGGCAATAAAAGGTTAGCTTACAGCAACAATAGCCACTAAACTAGTCTTGTTAACAGTAACAGAATGAATTAGTTCCCAGACCACAGCAATTAGGAGTGGAGTAAAAATAATCAAGTTGTTGTTTCACTTACAAACTAAGGCCAGCTGAAGTGCTTGTCAGAGGATTTCACGGAGCGGTTAACAGCTTCAGCACAATTGGGCAAATGCGGATGACTTTATAGTGCACAATTAGGCAGAGCGAAGAGCTCTCCACAGGCCAGCCCATTCAAACAACATCTGGACCAATGCTTTAACAGCTCCACAACAATCAATTCCATTCTATCTCAGCATCGGCGTTCAATGAGAAAAATGGCAACAGTGGCCATTGTCATGTCATCCTGGCCTTTTTAAATGCGTGGACGGCTCTGCTATACACCTCATTGGAGGAGGTTGCAGAATGTGTATGCGAGCATCATAAAAGGGCTTGAAGAGTCCAAATCATCTCTCTAGTAGTACGTGCTACTCCTTTGCTATAGTCATCACTGCTGCAATGTTGAGCCAAGCGATTGATGTTACAATACCTGACGTTGCATATTGAAAAACTTACTAAATGGACAGCGCTTGTTATTTTGTCACATATCTTTGTTTTGGATGTTTAATATCTACATCTGTGTGTGCTATAGAATGGAGAATAGTCTTCGACCTTGGACACACATTTGGAGGTTCCTTTTAGTGAACAGGAAAGTTCCAGGAAGAGCTGAGTAAATAGACCTTGCATTTAAGATATTCATCACTGAACTTGATGCATGACAGCATTGTTATGTGTGACCGCCAGCTGATTGATCACACTGGGGAAGTGAGGATGTATTGTCAATTTGTATGAAATTCCCCTTTAAAAATGTTCTGTTTCCACTACTGCTAGAGCAGTGGTGTGACACTAAATAGCTAAACAAATCAGTTGTGGTGCTGTGAGTGGTATGTATGAAGGCAGGGCTCCAGACTAACCTTTTTTACTAGGAGCACTGGCGCCCCTAATTCTTAATTTTTAGGGGCGCAAGCAGAACATTTATGAGGCACACCTTAAATGGACCTGCAACGCATCTATTTACATGTTTCCCAATTTTAACTATATTAGGCCTATTGATATTGTATTAGCAGCATGTTTTGGACCACACTGACAACAGATGATACAGTTCATTGTGTTTTTGATTTTGCAACACCATGTGAAATCCTTCAGACATTCCTTTAGGAAAAGGGATTTTTTTAACCATTTTCACCACAACCCCTTCTACACCTGATTTTTCCTCCTCTATCTCTGCTGACTCCTCTCTAAGGAAAATAGTTATTGGCCCAAAAGTAACTAGTAGTAGCTAGATGACCTTATCAACTCATTTGCATAATATCCAATTCTGAAAGAGGCAAAATTAATAGAAAATGCTGACCAGGTAGTTTACAAATTAACTAGGCCAATTTACATATTTACAAACTCACTTTACACACTTTTTTGTTGCCATATAACAACAAGCTTAGCTTTTTTATAGATATGCAGTGGCCTATTGAATGTGGACCTATAAAACAATTTACGTGTTTAAAAACGTCACCTGGCAGCTCTTGCTCAGAGCGACACGGTGCTGTCTGTCTGCTGGCTGCTGCAGGTATCGCGGGGGGACTGCTATCAGACTAGCCGTCTGAGTGAGGGCTGTCAGCGGTGAGGAGTAGACAGAAGCCGTTGCTACTCTGCTTTGGTGAGCACGTTTTTTTTTTAAATGTTTTATAATGTGTTTTATGTATTCTTATCTTGCCCCTGTAAAGCACTTTGAGTGGCCTTGTGTCTGAATTGTGCTATATAAATAAACTTGCCTTGCCTTGCCTTGAAGTTGCAAGATGTGTCTCTGGTCTTTAACAGCCTTAAATTTATTTATATTTGCCGACTTTCCTTATGGTGGAAAGTCGGCAAATATAGCGGAAAAACTCGGAAGTTGGCAACAAGTTAAAGACTTGACGACAGCGGGACACTGAGATGAGAGTAGGTCACGTGATCCGCACAGTTGATAGTGTAACTGGTCACTCGCGGACTGTCCCTTCTCTCTCCCTCGCTCTTAAAACTAAACTAATAATAATGATAATGAAAACATTTAGGAGAATTTTCCAGTCGCACGCATGCCCCTAGTTGTAAAGAACTACTCGCACTCGCCTCAAAACATGGTCGCAAAATGCGAGCATTTGGTGTCTCTCTCTCACACACACACACACACACACACACACACACACACACACACACACACACACACACACACACACACACACACACACACACACACACACACACACACACACACACACACACACACACACACACACACACACACACACACACACTCTCACACCTCTGTCTGTTCTGAGGTAAGCTCTTGGTGTCCACAGCAAACATCTTAGATACGAAGACGATGACCGGGGCATTTTCGTCACTGGAGCACTGAAGAAAAGCTGAAAAAACAGCAAAGAGCAGGGGAAAAGAGTCACACACACACACATCTGAAGTACAGTACACTTCCTCGGCCACGGCACACTTGGTAGAGGTGTACTCAGGCCACAGTACAGATGCTAAAGGGCCGCGCACAAGCACGCGTCGCGCGTAGACGGCAATCCTGACGTAAATGTATTAGTGGTGCACATAGTCGGTTAAATGTCTAAACTTGGACTTAGGTGTGGGCTAATACAAGAGGGAGGGAGAGATAAAAAGGTGAGAGCAACAGAAAGCAAAGCAAAAAGGTTTTCTTGACCGCTGCCTTAACCCATTGATGACGGCTGCTGCGCGATGCCACATTGCCTCTCCTGCCTGATGCTGCATCATGCAGCATTGTTACTTTATCTAATTTTCATGGCATGCGCAGCATAGAATGCACTGTCATTGGTTCAAATACACATGAGGTGGGTTTTGTTGATTTTTTAAGACCACGTGATCACCCAAAAGTTGTGTGGTTTGGCGAAAATCACATCAATCAAAAAAATTAAAAATTAAAAATAAAACAAAATAATAAAAAAAAATAAGCCGGCTCTGTCAGCGATAGTGTATTACAGAACAGTTAGTGGCGTTTGGTGCCTAGAATCAAGGTCCACTATAGGCTACTGACGAAAATCACACTAAATATTTTATATTATTTATTCTTTTTTTTCTCCCCCATCTAATTTTGACGATTTTTAGAAAAATTTGTTGGTGTGTAAGCGCTAAGGGAGCATGTTTAAATAACACCTGTGAACCTTAACTTTTAAATGTATTTTATTTCATGTTTCTATGTGCTACACAGGCTTAGATATTAAGGTTTTGGTAGACTTGACAATTCGTACTATTTTTTCAGAAAACCCTCAGGCATTAAGGACATGCATCCTAGATTGCCATAGTCATCAATGGGTTAAGGCCCACTGTGTTTACTCTTGTTCATCAGCTGTTATAATGCTGGCTTTACGCACAGCGGGGGAGACGAACCCAAAACAACACACAGCAGGACTCGGTGGTCCGGTGATAAGGAAACGTTTAACAAGACACTTTATAAAGACACACTTAAAATAACGTTCATTACGTTCACGCGCGCAACGTGCATTTACACAAAACAATTGCTGAAGGATTCTCGTTGGTCTGGAATGTTTGCTGCAAAGTTGACTGGATGAAAATATTCAAAAACAATCGTATAGCCCACAAGCAGCCTAAGCTCCAGTCCCAAACGCACACAAACGTGACGTAGGGAAGGAGCAATCGTGCCTAGGCCCAGATCTTTAGGAGCTGTGTGAGTACAGGCCAGCTGTGAAGAGGGGAGGGGGGGAATTGTAATGGAGTACAGTACAGGGCAACTTTGCCTAGTGTGAGTGCAGCCTTACTGTCACTATTAAACATAGCCGGGAGTTCTACTGTCGATATTTAAAATTTTGATTCCACCAAATAATTGTATTTATTTACAACTGAAACATATTAATCACTGCAGTTTTTGACCGATGGAGGGCTCTTGCCGTTTTTGCCTAGTAAAATCCAGATGGCGACATTTTTTTTGTCCGGGCAGTGTACAACAGGACACGCATGTGTGTGTGTGTGTGTGTGTGTGTGTGTGTGTGTGTGTGTGTGTGTGTGTGTGTGTGTGTGTGTGTGTGTGTGTGTGTGTGTGTGTGTGTGTGTGTACAAACCTTTTTTAAGTTCCTGCGTCTGTGTGGGCAAGAGGTCAAATCGTCGTGCTCCGACACTCATGAGCTTCTCCACCCTCTCTGTTGCTATGTCTAATGGACTGGGAAGCTTCTCACACACCATGGCTACAGTCTGTGTTAAAGAAAAACTAAACTCCACACGCACAAACCATCCACCCAAAACGATGCTCAACTAGAGCTGCAAAACAAACGCTATATGAAAGCAGAGCAGATTCTTATAGAGGATACAGAGGACGGCCTGGGACAGGGGTAACCACTGGCTGCAGATAGCAGACAGGAGGACTTTGGGGTCGGAGTGACGAAGGTCCCTGGCCATCACCTTCACCCCCAGTGATGTCACCACCTTCTCCACCTTTTCCTTGTCTCTAGTCACAGAAACACACAATAGACATTCTTTGAACACAAAGATCACAAACAAGGTGGACATGTCATGATCACACATGTGTTTTCATGGCACTTTTCAACTCAGGCTCTTCTTGGTGAGGGGTAAAGGTCACATGTTCTGCTCACTTTCAGGTTCAGAATTGTAATTTGATTGAATACTAGAAAATGTTTTCATGGTGCATGTTTTTATGAAATGTCCAGGTCTAGAATATTAAGGTCCTAAACTTTGCAGTTTAACAAGCATTCTACAGAACTGCTGACTCCCCCTTGAAAGGTTGCTGTTGGAAATGCTGGTCATAGTGCAAATTAAAAACATGCCACATATTTTGATCTTTCAACCCTTTGCTGTGGTGTGTTATCACTACGGACGTGGCCGATCCCATCCAATATCGCCAACGGGTTCGATATGGCTGTAATCTACGTATCGGATATCGGACAACTCACACTTATTTTTATTTTTTTTAATTAATTTAAATATTAGACCATTGCTATGTGATATAGCGCACATTAATATTAGCATTTAGCAATTCAAAAGTTGAGTTCTGAGGTTCTTCTGCAGTCAAATCGTTCAAAGCTGTTAACCCATTGATGACGGCTGCTGCGCGATGCCACATTGTATCTCCTGCCTGATGCTGCGTCGCGCAGCATTGTTACTTTATCTAATTTTCATGGCGTGCGCAACATAGAATGCACCGTCATTGGTTCAAATACACATGAGGTGGGTTTTGTTGATTTTTTAAGACCACGTGACCACCCAAAAAATGTGTGGTTTGCCGAAAATCACGCCAATCAAAAAATTAATAAATAAATAATAATAATAAAAATACGCCAGCTGTGTCGGCGATAGTGTATTACAGAACAGTTAGTGGCGTTCGGAGCGCAGAATCTAGGTCTACTATAGGCTACTGACAAATCACACAACACATTGCATCTATTTATTAACAATATTTATGAATTTAGGCTATATTTTGCTGCTCCAACTCAAATTCAGCACAGCCAGGCGATAGTTAAGTTTCAGTTTCGTTTTCATCTCCGTGGTATACAGCCATTTGGACCAGCTGATCGGCTCCCGACAGCAGGAGTCAGTCTGCGTTCCAGTTTTACTGGGAAGTCGGATTTATGGTGCCAGTGATAACTGAACTAAATAATAAAATAAAGCTATCTTCTTCTTCCTATATCTGTCTATCTTTATCCCTCCACTGCACACTCAGTCACTACTATCCATGCTAAAAGGAAGCAGGATTATAACCTCGTTTAGCACATTATTTTTAAATATTTTATATTATTTATTCTTTTTTTTCTCCCCTATCTAATTTTGACGATTTTTAGAAAAATGTGTTGGTTTGTAAGCGCTAAGGGAGCTTGTTTAAATAAAACCTGTGAACCTTAACTTTTAAATGTATGTTATTTCATGTTTCTATGTGCTACACAGGCTTAGATATTAAGGTTTTGGTAGACTTTACAATTCATATTATTTTTTCAGAAAACCCTCAGGCATTAAGGACATGCATCCTAGATTGCCATAGTCATCAATGGGTTAAGATAGACCTATACGCATTTGTGTAAATTAGTTTTTCTTTTAAATTAGAATTGCTTTCTTGCTTAATCCTTTCCTAACCTTACACATAATATCACCACCAACAAAGAAATGTATAATAACTATGATATCGGACAGTATCGGTATCAAACCATATCCAGAACCCAGATAATTAATAATTAATTTGTGACCTGCACTTTATTATATGCCAACAACATTTCTATCAGCGATTACTACAATTATCATCATCTAACACTTGCTTACACATGGATTTTCCACAGGTCCTCCAGTGAAGAGATATCTCTGAGCTAAAATGGTTCTTTAGGATTTAGCAATCTGACCCATCCATAGCACACACGTAGCATCAAATAAAATTAACATGACATTGGTATACATTGCTACATTTCCATTCCTTGTACTAAAGAGAATTAATTCAATTAAAAAAACAATACTGCTTGTCATTTTAAAGCATAACAAAGGGCTGGTTTATCTCACTCACCTCCTCGTGACAACCGCATCATATAAACTCCAAATGTTATCCAGCACAAGCTGAACAAACAGCTGTTTCTTTCCCTTGGCCTGCAGCAAGAAGGGAGACAGAGAGAACAAGAATATGACATATGAGCACTGGTTCTCAAGGCCACTCCAGTCACTGCACCACTTTATAACCTGGACAGATTACAGGGTCATCTCTTAAAATCATGAAGTGTTTTTGTTTGTTTTTTATTTATTTTGACATTCGGCTGATGTTGTTGTCCATAACAGAATATGACTGCATTGCACTGGGCAAAAAGGCACAGGAAAGCCCTATTGGAGTTTGATAAAGAAGATAAGAAAAATCCTTTAGCAAAGATTATAATGTTGGCTGAATGTGAGGCAAAATGGAACAAAACCCTCCTTATGTTTCTATATGCCACACCTGGTAAAGTAGCAGTAATAATTCTAGTATTTGGAAAAATGTAGTTGTTATAAAGTGTGTCAAATACAAAGAATGTGTGAAAAATCACGGGAGAAAACTCATGGGGTGAAAGAGGTTCATTTACCGATTGTTATTTACCTGAGCTCCTTTCATGATCTTCTTTGCTTTTGCATTGAGGTAGAAATCCCCCCACAGGGTTTTGAGTAGCACCTCTGCCTTGAGGCCCATTTTCTTGCTGTATATTTGGGCAAACTGCTGAATGCTGCAAAACACAAAATCAAACTTTATTTTTTTTTGCAGGTTAACTCACAACGGAAAAAGCACTGATCATTTTTTGATAACCATTTTACAGTCCACACACACAGTGCTTCTTATAAACTGGGCTTAATGACAGCATTGAGCAAAGTGGAGCTTTTGTAAAAGGGTCAATATGATAGTTTAGTCTTGGGTTCAGAGGCAAAGAAGTCTGGTTTATTCATAGCAGTAATCAGAGCTATCCTCTGAACTAGGTCTACCAGTACAGCATGGGAACTTTATGCCACTATGTTTACATATAGACAAAGGGCCTTATCTACTAAGATCCCAAATAAAGAGTGCATCATTTCGTGAGCATTTTAACAGATTTCACGTTTGGTTTTGTGGGTGTTTCGCGGGTGATCATAAGAATAAGAGGTTTGATTGGAAGAGGCAAAGACATGCATTGTTGAGCTACAACAAATAATTCTTAATATTACTCAGAAAAATGTGACATGGGTCTGTGAGGAAGTGACAATTGGTTGATCAGTTTGTAATTAACCTCATCAATTTATAATATTTTTATGTTTCTCAAAACTGTACATGTATGGCCACACCTATGGCGCCTAGTTTTTAATCAGGTATTTTATCTTACAGTTTTTCAGTGTGAGTTGGAGGAGAGGAGGGGAGCCCTTTCTCCTTCAATGAACACATTCAGACAAATTCTGTCTGTGGGCTCTGCGCTGGTGTTAACAGTCTTATGTGTTAACATGGCGCAGAGAGCAAACTGCCTGCACTTCAAGGTGCTGTGTGGCACTTCAGGCTCCAGTGCGGCCTTGGCATCACTGTTCCACTGATCTATGCATATGAAAACCTTTGCTTTTTTCCTTTTTTTCCTCTCTCAATAAAACTTTATTATTAACCGATTAAAACCTTTCTTTTCACCTATACCCTGCAGACTAGTATGCCCATCAATGATGTCATGGATGCAGTTTTACAGAGGACCAATCTCACCTGAAGCCCCAACCGTCTATAGCGCTGGCAAACACCACATTTCCTTGGTCGGGAGAGAAGTAGAGGTTTGAGTCATCAGTCTCTTCCAGCCAGGCACTCCAGTCATAAACCTGATCTCCACTAATGACCTGGCTCTCTTTCTCTTTGTCTTTATCCTCCTCCTCTTTCTCTGCTCGCTCTGACATCACTTTGGACGAGAACAAAGTCCCGGTCACTGCATTCACCTGCAGGGGAGAACACACACACACCAAATCACGTTGCATTTTATGTACCAAAATGCGTGGACGTCTCATCCGGTCTGAATGGGTTAATGTAGCTCAGCACACAAAGCATCATTTTAAGTAGTGAGTCTCTGTGGCTTGTAGTGCAGTAGACTGCTGAGAGTTGGGCTCCTCACCTGCACCAGGATTTTCTGCAGGTGTGTGTAAGCCTCCTGAGAGGTGAGCTTCAGCTCCATGATAAGCCGGTCTATCTTATTGATGACCAGGACAGGCCTGATGTTCTCCAGCCACGCCTGACGCAGCACAGCCTGGGTCTGCACACAATACATGCATGCATTAAAATATATACATTTCTACACAGCATTTGTATCTATCACTTTACCTCTGATTGTGTTCCACAGTTATCAGTACAATGCAGTCTTTTGATTTGATTTTAGTGTGTCTCTTGTTTTAAAGGATTTTCCTATCTGTTAGTAATGTGTTTTATTTAATTACTGCCTTACTGTTTGTCATTCTGAATACATTGTGGGCATATTAAAGTAGGGGCCATGCTCATAGAGAGCTCTAGTTCCTACACTGTCCATCTCAACTTCACCTTATCACTCTCAAATTGAATCGGACAGGCAGAACCTTAACCACCAAGCCAGTGTTTATGTTAAATGACATATATGAAAAGACATCCAATACATTGATCCAAAAATAAAAAATAAACTTTCAGACTTGCGACCATGCGTTCCAAATCGCATACTTTCTGCTATTTAGTATGGGAGAAAAGATATTAACCCATTGATGACGGCTGCTGCGTGATGCCACATTGCCTCTCCTGCCTGATGCTGCATCGCGCAGCATTATTACTTTACCTAATTTTCATGGCATGCGCAGCATAGAATGCGCTGTCATTGGTTCAAATACACATGAGGTGGGTTTTGTTGATTTTTTAAGACCACGTGATCACCCAAAAGTTGTGTGGTTTGGCGAAAATCACATCAATCAAAAAAATTAAAAATTAAAAATAAAACAAAATAATAAAAAAAAATAAGCCGGCTGTGTCAGCGATAGTGTATTACAGAACAGTTAGTGGCGTTTGGTGCGCAGAATCAAGGTCCACTATAGGCTACTGACGAAAATCACACTAAATATTTTATATTATTTATTCTTTTTTTTTCTCCCCCATCTAATTTTGACGATTTTTAGAAACATTTGTTGGTGTGTAAGCGCTAAGGGAGCATGTTTAAATAAAACCTGTGAACCGTAACTTTTAAATGTATTTTATTTCATGTTTCTATGTGCTACGCAGGCTTAGATATTAAGGTTTTGGTAGACTTGACAATTCCTACTATTTCTTCAGAAAACCCTCAGGCGTTAAGGACATGCATCCTAGACTGCCATAGTCATCAATGGGTTAAGGATGTCCAAATTCTTGTGGTCGATTTAGCATGCTTAAAAATACCCGGATGTCTACCAGATCCGGCCGAGGTTTGTAGTGTTGAAAACAGCATGCTATTTGGGGGATTCTGACCCACAATCCAGTGCGCATCGGAAGTGACGTCACATCGCCGGAGCTTCCATATGAAAACAAACACGGATGCGAAGGATGTAAAAGCAAGTGGCAAGATCAAAGCGCAATGTTATGATGAAATACATAAGTAAAAGTATGACCTAATTGTAGCATACTGCATCCTAACTAGATTCTTTAATATGGTCGGATGTAGTATGTATAGAAAAAAGAAAGAGTATGCGATTTGGAACGTAGGGTCAGTTCACAGGAAGGAATGCGAAGCTCCAGTTAATAAGACGTCTCTCCTTATTAACAAAGATCTTACAGAATGGGACATAAGGCTGTGTAAGTATAAATGTAAGTGATAGTTACCTGTGGACACACTCCCTCCACAGCATCCACCACTACAATGGCCCCGTCACACAGCCGCACTGCAGTGGACACCTCAGAGGAGAAGTCCACATGACCGGGAGAGTCAATCAGATTCAGTAGGTACTCCTCTTCTCCTGAGATGACAACATTCACACACAAATCATTTAGAATGCACTCTCCATAAGCCCTTAAAGCTATAGTGCGTAATTTGTGTATATATAAACGTATGTCTGGTACATTCAAGCCATCGCCAAATGAGTTGACACAAAGTTGATTAAGCCTATCAGCTCCACAAAACTCTCTCTGTTCTCTCAGAATGGCAGCGTTTACAAACTGGTGTCAGAAAAATCCCAAGAAGAGCCCAAGAAATGTTTCATTTGTTGATTCTACTGCTAAGAAAAAACCTGGACGTACAGCAGAAGGTATAGAATCCATGCATGATGACTGAAACTACAACTCTTAATGATTTTAATATTTTTACAAAGAATGGATTTTTAATTGAAAGAGTCACAGAGTACAAATATCTCGGCATCTGGTTAGATGATAAACTCACTTTTAATTTCCATATAAAAAATCTTGTTTGTCGACTACGACAAAAAATTGGCTATTTTTATAGGAACAAAACCACCTTCCCTTTATTTAGTAGGAAAAGGATTATTGAGGCAGTTTTTATGTCTGTCCTTGATTACGGTGATGTGGTTTACCGACATGCATCTCATTCATGTCTTAAACTCCTAGACTCTGTTTTTCACTCTGCTTTAAGGTTCATCACAGGAGATGCTTATGACACACACCATTGTCTTTTATATGAAAAGGTTGGGTGGTACTCCCTTAAAGAGAGACGTGATGCACATTGGCATATTTTTATTTACAAAGCCTTGACCGGGAAGCTTCCTCGTTATTTAACAGAAATGTTGCAAATTTCAGATGGGCTTTATCAGACCCGCTCCACTGACATGCTCATGCTTTATGTCCCACAAGCCCGGTCTGAGCTGGGAAAGACAGCTTTTAGCTTCAGTGCACCTGACTCCTGGAACAACTTACAGCAACAAATTAAACTAAATACCTTCATATCCTTTAATCAATTTAAACAAACTATCTTGAATCTGCCAAACTCTACCTGTAACTGTTTTAATTAGGCTATATTGTACTTTCACCCATTTAATTTTAATTGCTGCCACTCTTCACCACTATGTAAATGTTTCAATAGTTTTTTTCTCTCTTCACCTGTTGTTGTGTATTTGATGTATTTGCATTGAATATTGTGTATGTATTGTTGTTTTTCCTTGGAATTTATTTGAACTCGACACCATTGTAAATGAGGGTCACCCCTCAATTGGTCTCTCGAGGATAAATAAAAGTTAAATGAAATGAAATGAAAAATGAAAGCTGTACCTCATGTAGCTGCACTGACACTGTTGTTGTAATAACACAGAACTCCTCGTGGGGGCGACAGAAGCTACGCACTATAGCTTAAAACTGCTGAGCATTTATTAGCTTTTAATTCACAGTAAAGTCAAACTCCAGTTTCATTTTTAATCCTACAAAAATAATCTTCTCAAAATAATAAGTAACGAGTTGAGATACAAAAGTATTAATCTATACTAGTCAATGCTTTGTAGCTAGAAACCACAGTGTGGTTGAAGTTGACACGTCATGTTATTAAAACTCACGTCCAAAAACTTTCCAACCTGGGACTAGCAAGGTTTACCTCATAAAGTAAGGAGAAGCAGTTTTCAGTTTTTATGCTCCACATATCTGGAACAAACTCCCAGAAACCTTGAGGTCTGCTGCAACTCTCAGCACTTTTAAATGAAGTCTGACCTCTTTTCTGTTTCCATTTTAACCTGCAATTTGTATTTTATTTAAATGTTCCATTTCTACTCATTAGCTTTTAAATGTTTCATTTCTATTCATTCACTTTTCTAATGTGTATTATGTATTTTAATATTGCCCCTGTAAAGCACTTTGAATGGCCTTGTGTCTGAATTGTTCTATATAAATAAACTTGCCTTGCCTAAAGTGTCTGCTGAGTTTATATGCTACATTCCCCAATAAACAACTGCTTGAATGAGTTTGATTGAGTTTTTTCACAGTAAGTTTTTCCTCATATGGGACCTTTCATTTTGCTCTATAATCATAATTAAAAAGTAGAAGGCGTGCTTTTTTTGCATGCAATCACTGATATCCTGCTCTTACTGTGTTGCCAGCACCACTACTGCTCTCTGCACCGACAACTTAGTATGCTTAGCTGGTTCTTTCTCTTCTGTCAAATGGAATTTAGAAATGAAAAAGGCCAGACAACTTATGAGTCAACAAGAAAAAACAGCAAATCATCCCAGCATTATTCCTGAAATGTAATGAACACCACATAGGGACATGGTCAAACACTGAGAAAGGTTCAAGTGAAAGCCACTTACCACTTGTGTAATGCAGAGAGATAGCACTGGACTTCATGGTGATTCCTCTCATCTGTTCATCCTCCCTGCTGTCCAGATACCTGAGCTGGTGGATCCACACATCTCAAATAAGCACAAATAATGATAACAACAACAATACAAATAATATATTAAACTAGGAGTGGAATCCTGCCCATCATGAACAGGTCATAAAGCATGACTTACCTTCCCAGCCAGTCGACTTGATATGATCCCATTACTGGCCACCAAGCAGTCAGCCAGAGTGGTTTTGCCTGCAGAAACACAAAGGGTTTCAGATGATTTCACTACCTTACAGAATTGAATGGAACAGAATATCGTCCCTTTGGCCGAAATTGTCAATTGTCAACATAAGGCTACTTCTATGTCCACACATAACCCCTCCTGATCTTCCCTTCCCATTTCACCATATCACCTTCATCCACTGCCCACTTTATTTGAACTGTTTTTAATTCAATTGATTGTACTTTATATTTCTCTGATTGTACGGTGTCCTTGAGAGTCGTAAAAGGCGCCTTTAAATAAAATTTATTATTATTATTAAAATATTTTGACTCACTGACACCCTTAAAAAAAGCTTCAAAATGATGACATCATTACCAAATGTTTCCTTTGAAGATATGACACTGTAATGTCTAAATAAATCAAAACACATGTACACCAACTCAAAAATGCGCCGGGCATCACCGGAGCTTCTACCCGTGGGAAGAGCCGCCGTTTCGGACATCGCTTTGCCCCCAGCTCCGGTGCATTATGAACCTTGCGCCGCGCGGTAGGAGGAAATGTGGGCACTGGGCAGTGAGGAGAATTTTCCCTAGAACTCTTCTGTACTTTGGTATTTAGTGTAGTAAAAGCATTGAGTAAAAGGGACAAGTATGTTTGGAACGCAGGGATTGTTGAAACCTGTTGTGTGTTTGTGTTCTTTGTATATAAAAACAATTCCCCAAATAAATTATTATAAAAAAATTAAAAAAAACACATGTATACCATTTTTCACCAAATTATTTCACCGTGAATTTTTTTTTAATAAAAATTAATCAAATCTGAGTCTAAAAACCTTAAGTGGAGATGATCATCATAGTGATACTGAGATAATTGTATACATATGACCCAACCATACACCACAAAACCAAATCATATTCCTCTTACTTTAAATACATCATCATAATAACAAATACGTAAGTTGTTTTCTGTCAAACAATGTAGGTCAACATAAGGCTACTTCTATGTCCATCCATTGTAAAAGCTGGTGCAGCAGGGAGTTGACTCCACTCACCATGATCCACATGAGCCAGAATGCAGAGGTTCCTGGTGTTGGCAGGGTTTTTCTGCAGGGCAATGATCTTCTCCAGGCTGGTGAGCCCCATGGTCCAGGCGATACTGCAGCTGTATCGGTGACAACGCTCTTCTATTATATTAGGTCCATGATGTGACAGCACAGTGTCAGCCCACACTACACTAAATGAAGTTGTGTGCAGTCTGTGCTTATTCTGGTTTTAGCTAATGTCATAACGCCATGTATTTAGACAACACAGTTTGAACAGTGACTGTTTTTAAAACATGGACTCTTGTTAGTGGAGTACAATGAAAACAAATGGTAGGCTAAAACTAAACCTGACATGAGGTAGGCTACTGTCAGTGAGGTCTATCCGCTAACACTGTAGCTAGCTTCATTCAAACTTCTCCCAGGTATTTACTTAGAGCCAGCCCTGCGTCTAAAGTCTCCACACAACACACCCGACACACGCGTATCTGCTACGCTGAGGTAAATGTGACAGAGTTACGACAATATGCGCATATTTTAAACACAGGTGGACAAGCTTAACTCACGTTGTTTCTCCGGAAGTTGATACGGCAAGTTAACCACGCCTATTTGGAGACGTCACACTGCCTGCTGCGTTCAGGGTACCTGCTTAAAAAAAAAAAAAAAAAAGCCTTGCGTCTTCCATGTTTTAATGTCTAGGTTGTAGCTATTAATGATTACTTTGTTAAAATACCATTTAAATAAGATTCCAGTTTGCACATTGAAACGACCAGGACCGGAAAGATCCGTCTGTTAATTACGTTTAGCCTATCAAGTCTATTTTGTACTTCCTAATAAACCTGTATCCGCTAAGTATTATGTGGTCGTTATCCATTCTCTCTAAATAAAATAAAGTTTAAGATAATTCCCACTGGTTTTAGTTAAGTTGTACTTTATAAGAGACCTTTCTCTCTCTCTCTGCTCTTGTTTAAAGGTCCCCACATTAAAGTAAACCTTTTTTTTTAATGCATGTAAAAATCCCTCTAAAAGGCACAACAGATGTAACCAATGCCCAAAACCCTGCGTATGGTCATGGAAGGAATTAAAGTATATTCTCTCCTTACAGAGAGGTTAGTTGTATGAGACTGTATTGTGTGTTTTAAATCAGTAATGTGCCGTAAAATTGTACTTACCTCCCCAGGGACGAAACGATCTCTTTTGAAGAAAAAACCCTATACCTAAAGTCCTTCTGTTCCAGCTATAAACTAATTCAAACTGAGGCTTACAACATTTTAAGGGATTTTATTTACAAATTACAAGAGAGTATAGGAATATTACATAAAATGGACAAGAAAGGAAACGAAAATAGTTCATATGCCTATTGCCTAATGACTCATTCAATAGAGTTATTTTTCCCCTAATAGATTTTAACTTGGTGTATTTTTCCAATTTTTGCAAAGCACAAGATGTAGATAGAGTTATTGCATGCACTCTAAATTATTCTTGTGTCTATCACTTATCTAAAATCCCCGAAACCTTAAAAATGGTAAGGACTTAAGAGAGATTCTTACACTGAGGAAAGGTTTATTTCACCCAATCTCCGTTAATTCCAATCACCATTGGGGTCTCCTATTCTGTCATTCCCATTTAAAGTTTAAGTATTTTATCAAGTCATCTGTGTCAAGAGTTTTAAAGGTCCCATATTATGCTAAATGCACTTTTTAAATGTGTTCCAACATATCCATGCGTCCACGGTGTGCCTAGAGACTGCCAAGATATCAAAAAAAATAACAATCTCTCCTTTTCTCAGTCTCCCCTTTTCTGAAACCCCCACCCCTCCCTCTCAATATACTCAAGTCAGAATTCTCCCCGTTTCTGACGTCAAAAACGGGAGAGCCACCAACCCACATATTCAAAACCAGACACCTGCACCTGCAATAATTACTCCGGCACACCCACAGATCAAATCCCTCCCCCCGACCCCATATAGCCCAGAGATTTTCAGCCCGTCAGCTAGGCTATTGTTTTTCTTTACAAGCGACAAGATGTCCGAAAAAGCAAGGCATGACCAGTGTTCAGTTTTTGGTTGCACAAACCAACACAGAAGCCTTCATTTACTCCCACCAGAAGAGGATATGAGGACACAGTGGATTTATTTCATTTTTGATGGGAATGTCCCCACAAGAGTTCCAAAACGTGTCTTGGTGTGTGCTAACCACTTCAGTCGGGACTCCTTCCTCAACTTCGGCCAGTATATGGGAGGATTTGCCTTGAAACTAAGGCTAAAACACGGTTCTTTACCAACAATCCGCAACTCCACTTCTAACGAGCAAGGGGTAGGTTATTCACCTGTTTATTTGTGCGAGTTGTGTGCTTTTTGCGGAACGTAACATTTCATTGCAAGCTACCTAGTGCTACACGGCAAGCTACCTAGTGCTACACGGCTCGTTTACTCTGTAACTCAGTTTCTGTCTTCACTTCTGCCGTCAAATATAATGTAAACAGACAAAATATGTGAAGCTCCACGTGTAAAAAACGGCGAGACACAGAGGAACGGAGGTAACGGTTTTATTTTGGCTCGGGAATGCTATGTTTGTTTGCTAAGCCTTTGTACACTAGCATTTACAAACAGCTGCTATAGTTTTGCCCCTTATAAAATCATTTATTGTTGCCTGCTTCCGTCTGATGATGCTGTGTTGCTATGCAGACAAAGTATAGAAAGCTGCTTGTGTAGAAATCAAACGTTGAAACTAAAATGAATCTTTTCAATTGTATAACATTGCCTAGGAAAGCTGGTTAGCATGTTTAGCATACACCACTAGCTTAGCCCCCCATTGGCTTTTGCTTGCAATGAAGCAAAAGCTACGGTGGCCTGCCAATCAATTCTCAATGATTGATAATGCAATACGTGTATAACTGATACAATTACAGCACTGCTACAGATCAACAGCTATCCTGCTGCATCATGCAGTATATTTTATTATGCAAAACCTCACTTGGAAAATGTTTTGTTTTCTAGTTTGAAATGGTATGTCCAAATACAAGTTACCATTGAAGTGAATTGCATACATCGCTAGCTTAGCTTTAGCCCCCTTGGCCACCTAAAGGAAACTAATTTATTTTACCTGCTGCAGTCTAATAATGCTGCGTTTATAAGACAAATGAGAGGAAGCTTCTCATGTGTATATCAAACCGGAATTACAAGGAATGTAAACAACGGTATTCATTTTGATTGTGAACATGTAAGCTATGTAGCAAAAGCTGCCTGCCAATAAATTCTCATTGATTGATAATGCAATACATGTAACTGATATAATTACAACACAGCTCTAAATTGTATAGAATATGGCATCAACAGCTTTTTTTTGATGATTGAGATTGCTGCATCATGCAGTATTTTATAAATGCAAAACCTCACTTGGAAAATGTTTTGTTTTATAGTTTGTTATGGTATGTTGCAATACAAGTTACCATTGAAGTGAACTGTTGGTGCACTTTCTTCCTCCATACTTTAAAATGGTTTATATTTATTACTCATAGTCCATAACTTGTTGTAACCTCCAGCCTTTCTCTACATACAGGCCAGCATGTCAGCGACTTCGACACCATTAGCTGTAACAAGGGATGTTGCCTGTCAGACAGACCCCACAAGGACACGTTCTGTTGGGACACAATTGTCTTCTAAGATTTTTCGGCCACACTTCAGGAGTGAAGGTTTGTGCTAAATATTTTGTATTTTTGGTATTTTAAAATTAGCTGGTGCATACTTGAAATGGTAATAAGAATGCTTTGTATTTGTCTTTTGTTATATGTTTGGATTTCATAAAAATATACAACTCTGTTACAGGTGTCCAGGCTACTGTGTCCTGCAGAGACTTTGGGGTTGGCACACCAACATCCTTACACTTGTCCTCAAGACCGTCAAAGAGACCTCGTCTGGACCTTCAGGAGGAGGAGGAGGAGGATGACGAAAATCCACTTGAGGGCAGCTCTTCAAGTGGATCTTCACAGGAGCTGGATGACTCATATGACCCTGCAGACTCCTCATCAGCCATGGATACGACGTGAGTTACTCAAATATTCCTACTTGTGTGTGTAACTGATCACTTGTTGCCAATTTACGAGCAGACAATTATGGAGTCTGAATAATTGTACTGCATGTTTCCAAAAAAATTACTAAAGTAGTTCACAGCATTTCTATCGTTGAAGATGTGCTAAATGAGAGATGAAGCCCTAACAGCATATTACTTGTTGCTCTGTTTTTATTTTTACAGAGCTGAAGAATCATGTCCCACCCATCAGATCAAAAAATACATAGTGTATGAGACTTGCATTATGGAGCTGTTTGCAGTGTGTCCTGTGTGCAAGCGGGCATGCAACGTAAAAACACGAAGGATTGGGACCTTTCTATCGGTGGACCAGCTGTGCCCCAATTGTCAGTTCTCCAGACATTGGAAAAGTCAACCTGTCCTCGGAAGTACTCCAGCTGGGAACATACACCTTTCTGCGGCAGTGTATGTTAGTGGAGCATCTTTTTTCACACTAGAAAAGGTAAATGAGAAGTAACAATAGGCCTTTATGTAATGTTGCTAAATCCAGGGTATCAAGTTCAGAGGAAATTACACAAAATGCTATACAACTACTATGCTATCAACTATAAAAAAATCTTGTCTTTTTTTAATCTACCATCAGATCTTCAAGGCAATGAAACTGCAGCTTTTCCTGTATGACACCTTCCGACGACATGCCAGGATGTACATCGAGCCAGCAGTAGCACACATGTGGAAAACTACACAGGATGTGATGCTGCACCAGCTCAGTCAAGAGGAAAAAGTTATAGTCGGTGGTGACATGAGGGCAGACTCTCCAGGTATTTGACATTTTATAGAAATAGTATTTTTTACTTTTAGTACTCTCATAGGATGACAAAATACCACACACCACAGTGAAAGAAAAGGTAATGACTATAATGACCGAAAGTGAAAAATATTTTAATTTTTTTATCACAGGGCACTGTGCAAAGTTTGGTAGCTACACCATGATGGACCTCAAGACCAACACAGTTGTTGATATCCAGTTGGTTCAGGTCAGTGTTGAAAATTAAATTGTAACACTTTTTAAAATTTAAATTCATACATTTGTCCATGTTATATTTGTTTTGTAATTTGTATATACATTTGAAATTTTTGCACAGAGCAATGAGGTTGGTGGAAGTTACCATATGGAAAAGGAAGGTCTAAAGAGGAGCTTGGCATTGTTGGAGGCAAGTGGTGTGACTCTGGATTGCATTGTAACTGATCGCCATCCACAAATCCAGAAGTTTCTGAGGGAAAGCAACATCACCCAGTTCTATGATGTATGGCACATGGAGAAAGGTATATTTCCTTACCTACTTACATGTGCAAACACCAAGGGAAAGTACACAAAATAATATGAATCAATCAATGCGTGATCATTACAGAAAGAGCATCCTACCGATGGCCTATCCACACACATAGCAGCTGTTACTAGTGCTAGTACTGTTTTAGTAGCAGTGTCATTTTTAATTGTATGTTTATAAAAGATTAACATACTGACTTTTAAGTTCTGCGCTACTTACGACAGCTAAGTTTGTCTTTCTATGGATTCACTTTAATTGAAAAGAAATTTACATAATGTAAATTACAGGCATTTCAAAGAAACTGGACCAGATAGCCAAACTGAGGGACTGTGAAAAGCTGAAGAAGTGGATCCCGTCCATCAGAAACCACATTTACTGGACTGCAGCGACTTCAACCACCGGACCAGAGAGAGTGGCGAAATGGATCTCCGTCCTGAACCATGTTCAGGACATTCATACGCATGAGGATCCCATTTTTCCGGTGTGCCTTCATCCCCTCCGCCAAACCAGGGACCACAGTAAATGGCTGGCAGCAGGTGTGTTAATCATATACACAGGAACTTTACCAAATTTGCTTTTAAAATCTGTGATCAAAATTGTTTATAAGACACACATCAAACATCCTGTTTTATAGATTCGGAGCAAATACTGTTATTACTAAGTACTATGTTACGATGTAAAAAACATATGTTTTTTTTTTATCTTTAGGAACTCCTGTTTTTTACAAGATGGAGAAGGTGATGACAAACAAGAGGATCTTGAAGGATGTTGCGAAACTCAGTCCACACCACCAGACTTCATCTTTGGAGGCTTTTCACAGCGTCATCCTTCGATATGCTCCAAAAAATGTGGTGTTCCCATTTCTTGGGATGCTGTGCAGGTAAATGGTAACATAACTTGAGAACATGTGTTTTTTCTCTGTGATTACTTCCCTTATTAATTTTTCACTTTACTGTATTTGAAGACTATACCTGGCTGGCCTGTACTTCAATGAGAACACTAACAGACAACAAGCCAGAACTGCTGATGGAGACCCTCTCTTCAAGCTGTCCTTTCCAAAGGCCAGGAAGGGAGAATGCAGAGCCAAACCAGTGAAGACAGAGCCCACATTTCGTAAGTGAAACTGTCCTTTTATCTATCTCAAAAAACTGTTATGTACATGTTAGATTCACTATTACACTTGTGTTTACACTGATAATAAATAGATACAACAATAAATAAACCTGAGAAATAAACACCATTAGTAACATAATATGCGAAAAAAAAATATACAAAATGATATATAAAAACGTTTTTGTCAATTATTGCACAGGGTTTGTGGATGACTTGATGGACCTCATCTTTGAGAATGTCTTTGTGGACCCAACACCGTACATGGCAGACCTTCTGAAGATTCCCATCCCAGCTGACCTGTCTTCACAGTATGAGCGGCCGGACAAGGAGGACGTCATCGCAAGCTATGTGTCCCGGTTCAATCAAGAGGCAGTCTGAACCCGACATATGTCCCCTGGGCGTCAGGAAACTCCTGTCGAATCCGAAGCACCACACAGGCTGGAATGACGACTCTTATCCTCCGTCCAAGGAAGCCCCAGCACCAGCTCACAAAACATCGATAGGCTAAATATCTATAACGACTGGAAAAGTTGGAAAACATTATTATTCTGACAGTGAATGTACATTTGTTTTATATTATTTACATATATTATATATTACACTGCAAAGCCACACTTTTGTTTATAATAAATGCTTTACAGTGTCTGTAAAAGGTCTCGTGTGAATTCATCTTCAATAATAACATTCTCCAATTATAGGAAGGTGTATACGTATTATATAATTTTGTGTGTTGTGAACATCAAATCAAATTCCCACTAAAGAAATGTGAGGCAAGACTGTATAAAATCAGAGATTTATTTTCATAAACAGCATTTACTATTATTACACATTATAGTTATGATACTGATCAAAATATAAACAAGTACTTACTGCTCTATTCCCCTTAGTCGTAATGGTCCATATGTTGAAAGCATTCTGGAAAGAGAACACATTCAGGCAAACAGGGTCCAAGCCAGGATGGTCTGTCATGCAGGCAACTTTTACCTGTAGCTGCTTTATTCGTCTCATAACCTAGAATGAATAACATAAGGTAAGTGTCATGGAATGTGACAAATGTAAGCTGCAATTAGACAAATAAGCTAACATAAATATTACCTTTTTCTGAATTTGTCAAAATGTATTTATATACATATAATATATTATTTTAAAAAGGCTAAACAAAGGAAGCCGTTTTGAAAGGCTTCTTCAAAATATTGCATTACATACCATTATAGGTGAAGCAGTGATCTACCTGTCACTACTCCCCACATACAAATGATATACTAACTGCTCAACTCAAACGTAAATACTTGTTGAACAACATTTATAACAATATAAATAACACAGAGAAAGTAGCCTACTGGTGGCCAGTGTGTTTCGTTATTATAGCTTATGTAGCCAGGTAGGTAGCTTGTTATCTTCAGGTGAGCCACAATACCAACACACACACCGGCTGACCCTCCTGCCTGCCCCCCCCCCCAACATAAACAGTCATTTACCATTCAGAAACGTCCTGCAGCATTCTCAAAGTCTGAACTTGGGCAGGAGCTTCTTGTTGTTCTGGGTCCGACTCCGGGTCAAACTGTTCAAAGTGCGGCTGAGCTCCTGCATTACTAGCACTAGCCATGGTTCTTGTTGTGGGGTAATGTAACTATGGTAACACGTGTTACCATAGTTACAGGCAAGGCAAAGACGCTGGTGGGAAGGCCCATAGACATTATAAAGGGTAGACGCCCCATTGGCCGTTGAGCACGAGAAATGCGGGCGCCATCTTGGAAGGGTCAAAACCATAGCAACAAACAAATGTCCCCACTTGGTGATAGCAAACCATAGACATATATTATATCTATGATAGCAAACAAACAAGATGCCAGCTCACTGTGCTGCGTTTGGCTGCTCTAATCGGCGGACCACCGTCAACAGGGCTCGGGGGATTACCTTTCACAAGTAAGATTTAACATTATCGTACTATTGATTGTATTTTGTGAATAGAACCAGAGTTTATATTACTGTACTGAAATCGTGTCCAGCTAGCTAAGCTAGGTTATGTTTACTACGGCCGGTGTTCACCCCATAGCCGGCTATGAACTGAGACTTGATAAGTCATATCCCATAACACTGACTTAGATTACAATTGACACTTGTTGAAGGTTTCCCAAGGACAAAGATGAGAGGAAGAAGTGGGAAGTGGCTGTGAGGAGACGCGGATTCACTGCCAGTTGTTCCACAGTGCTGTGCTCGCAACATTTTAAACAGGACGATTTGGATCGGACGGGTCAGATTGTCCGCCTCCGAGATAGTGTTATTCCATCTGTCTTCAGCTTCCCGGTTCACCTCCAAAGAGTAGGTGTAGCATCATAAGGATATGGATATATTATAATTCACAAATGTAAATAGGCTATACAGCTCCGGAAAACATTAAGAGACCACTCCAAATGCTCATTGTCTCTTGTTTTACTCTTTTGAGGCATATGTTTGAGCTTCCTTTGACAAGAGCTACCACCTTCTAACCCTGAAAAATCACGGCGGTTTAGTGATTCCATCACTAGGCACAGTGAAGGTTTGATTTTATTTTTATTATCTTGTATTTTATGTTTTAATCTTAGTATATTAAAGTTGCTTTGTTATTATTTTATTTTCTCTGTTCTGTAAAGTCTATTTGAGCACTGTGTAAAGCACTATATACATATAATGTATTATTATTATCATTATTATTATTATTATTATTATTATTATTATTATTATTATTATTATTATTATTATTATTATTATTATAAGGTGCTGAGAGCTGCAGAGAGGGTGATCCGCCGGGCTTCAACGATGCAAGCTCCTAAGGTGTCTGCAGTCACACACTTCGTCCGGGAGGAGATTGGAACGGAGGATGTGTTTCTGCTTGGGAACATATTGAGGAGACACAGTTTGGCATCGACAACCACCATTACGACTTGTTGTCATTGGTTGTGTCTGTCTTCCACAAGTTAAGGCTGCACCACATTGCCAAACACGCCTCGCTTCAACTACAGAAAGGGAGCACAAGAAAGAAGCTCTGTAAAACAGTCCTCTTTCAGGGGTTTTAGCTAATCAGAGAGCAGATCAAAATCCTTTAAAAAAATTCGATTGTAAGGATGGTTTATTTTATGCATTTTTAGTATTATTGTTTGCTGTTGTTTGATTTTCTTTTGATTGCTGTGGTTTTGTATTGAATGTGTTTTTAAATGTAGCGCTGCAAGGCACGCATTGATTTCCTGTCTGTGTCTGAGGAACCAACTCGAGACTATACTGAACTTGGTATTCCCCCCCCCCCCCCCCCCCCAGTATAGAACATTGGACAACCAACTCCAGTTTAGGAATAACTGCCTTTTCCTGTAGTGCCCCTAATTCATGGAATGCTCTGCAGAGCAACTTAAAAATGACTGCTCTACTCTTGGTTTATTTGAATCTATGATTTCTGAATTTTACACATCTGACTGTAACTGTTTTAGCTGAATTCATTGTTCATTTAGTATTTTATTTTTGCTCTTGTTTTGTATTTTGTATAGGCCTACTTTATTTAAATTAATATATTTTATCCTATTTTATTTCTGTTCTCTGTTTATGTTATCCCTGTGATTGTCTTTATTGTGTATGCTCGTCACTGTAAATTAATAAATATATTTATATATAGCCTAATCATATATTGTTAACTTATTAAAATAGCTGACTTTACTGCCCCTATCTGTTTCTGCTTCTCTATCATATTTAGTCTAATGTGTGTGTGATTTGCAAAATACCTATCATAGCCTACATCACATAGGCTATCATAAAGGTGACCAGACGTCCCCATTGTTGGTTGCCTGTCCCTGTAAACAGAAACAACTACCTGTTCCCGTTTTGTTGACACCTCATTAGGTTTTTCAATCAGATTGCTAGTCAAACTGGAAATGTCTCCGTTTTCCCCTTTTCGGGGATGTTCCTCGTTTTGATCTCGGACGTCTGGTTACTTATATCATATCAGAATCTTCTATGACTGTTAAGCCCACTATGAATATTAAAACACGTCGAAACTTGTGCCCTGTATCTTAGCTAGATGTATGATCTTTGCAGCAAAGAAAACCGCGTGAAAATCAGTTTGGTATTTAATGAGATATGATTAATTACATGCGCTGACAGTTCATTGCACCTGCCAAACAGACTACACTGAGTGGAACGTGTGACCCTTCCAAGATGGCGCCCGCATTTCTCGTCAGCGCCAATAGGCAGTAGCGGCCAACGAGGCGTCTATCCTTTATAATGTCTATGGGAAGGCCTATGGACAGAGGGCGAGGCCAATGGCTTCGCTTCCGGAAGGGGGCGGGGGAGCTCAAAGATTGTATATTTACGAGAGGAGCTGCAGCTCTTTTTAAAAAAACAGGCCATTGTGAGATTAGCTGAACATCAGCATAGTACAATAAATTATCTGAAAGTTTTTTTCAGCAAACAATTAAAGAAAAACGTATTAAAGACCACTAAGATCATATAATATGGTGTATAATAGAACCGAAAAGTGTATAATATGGGAGCTTTAAAGAAGTGTTTCAAAAGACTCTGCCTCTAAAGTAATTCGAAATCCAAAATCTTTCAGAGTATTTTGGACTCACAAAGTTTCAAAGTTTTTCTTCAGCCTCCATGGTTGAAGGGACAGAGAGTGTGCTGGAACAGAGCGTGGCAAACTAAAAAGTTGTGCCTAGTTCTGCTCCAAACTTTCTGTTATATAGTGAACTGAGAACCAATGAGACTTGGGAGAGGGAGGAAATAATAATAATACAGAAACAAGTCGATTCAGCATCAAAACACGTTGATACAATAACAAAAAGTATGCATTCACTGAGAAAAGCCTGAGTATGAGACTTTCAATGCAGCATATCGCTCTGTGCTTGCTTGGTTACTAAAGGTAGGCCTACATGTTTGGGGCATAACTAATTTGTTGTTGTAGAAAATATTGTGTTTTGCATCATTTTCATAATTTGTGAATCATAGAATAGGAATTGTGCATGTGCGTGAGAAGGTATAACTGTAGTTTTGTGTTTGTGGGAGAGGGGGAACAAACTACAAGTGTGTGACTCCTGAAGCATTTCTCTCTGTGACTACACATTAACAAACATAATTCACAAGATAGTTTTCGTCAGTTGTGGAAAGCATTTTTTAAATTGTTGGAAATACTTAACTGCTTGGTTCATGTGCTCTGCTGCTGTTTGTACTTTTATTTTATTTGACTCTGTTTTTTCCTTAATACTGACTGATGTTTAAGCAATCCACCTTCAAGCTATTATTTATTTGTGTCTTCTGTTTTGTCGTTGTTATTGTATTGCGTTTACGTGTCTGTTTTATTGTTAAAAATAAATAAATAAATAGCTAGAAAAAAAAAGAACTACTTACAAGCGGAGATTTGACCAGCTCCATCTGCCAAGTAAGACTATGAGATGTGGAAGAAAGCTCAGATGCTAGCTAGCTGAAGTGGACCTTGAGCAAATAATTATTTGTTTATTAGTTTGTCTAATAAATCTATTTTGTTTAACCATTGGATATGAGCTCTGAAAATTCACCCAGTGTGCGCACTCTATTTCCAAGTTTCCACATCATGCTTGTGTGATTCTCAAGTTGAACAATGATTGTACATTCCCATTTCAAACGTATAGATTTTGGATAACCCTTATCTTTTTCTCTTTCAGCTGGATACATTTTTTTTCCTAAATAAAAACAACCATGTACACATTTATGAAATGACCAAACTGTCTTTATTTCTGTAAAACATTCCAATGCTTTGTATCAATACCTTACGTTCCCCTCAGTCAAGCTGCAAGTCAACAGGCAGTGTAATAATCCCTGCGTTCCAAATCACATACTTTTTCTTTTTACTACACTACATACTAAAGTACAGAGTTTTAGGGCCACAGGAGAGAAAACAATCAAATAAGGAAGATTTTTATCCATTATGTCAAGAATAAAGACGAATACTCTAAAATGCTATTGGAGTTAGTGGGGCATTTATGTATTTTCAGCATACGACAATTGACTTGCATGTATTGGGACATCCTAAATCTTTTTTTGGCATACTAAATAGTATGGAAGTATGGGTATTGGAACGCAGGGTAGGGAGAAACACTGAAGAATGAATGTTGCTTAGTGGCCCTTCACAATAAGATAGACAAAAACCTTGGAGATTGAGCTTTTGACACATGCAAATAAACAGTTCAAGTGGTAGAAAAACATACCACCCACTCAACATATACACATGCTTCATATTCTAAGTTAAAAAGACATCTTAATCACGAAGGTAAGAAAATAAAAGTCTCACACAATCTACAAAACACTATCAATACATGATATTGCACCTTGAACACAGTATATAGATGACATTTTACAATGCAGCACATCGGTCAAAATCAGTGTTATGCTGGTGCAGTTTTACATCAATTATCTGACTGTTCTTCACTTATACTTCATTATTTTTACAAAACCTTCTGTAGTGCCATGGTTTAGAATTGAAGGAGTGGTGCTTATGAATATGTGGATATGGTGTCATGCTGTCACAAATAAAGCTTTACTAACAGCAGTTTATTTTTCTCATCAATTACAACCCATTACCTTCACACAAATGAATGGTCTTTAAATGAATACTTCACCCATACGGAACCGTCGTTCTATCATTATAAAATCGCTATTATAATATAATGAATAAGGTTTTTCTTCCTTCAGTCTTTCCTCAGTCTTCCCTGGGCCCAGCTGTCCTGTTAATCCTAACCCTACATGTTTACTATTGTGATGTCGCACTAATAAAATGTAGGGTTAGACACTGAGACCATAAAACACTTTTTCTGCCTTTTCTCAGGCTTGGATGAACCGATTTCTAATAAGGTTGCATACTCATACTACATAGGATCTCAGAGTTCAATACACCTTCATATTCCCACCGGTGAAGTAGGTCTTTAAGGATTTCCATCCTGAATTAGATTTTATTCCATGAGAAGCCAAGTGAGAGAGAAGAAAGGGAAAGGGGTTAATGACTATTTAGGCAAATGGAAGAGGTAAAATAGTTTTTTTCGTCTCACCTTCTGACCTTGTCTGCTTTGTATCTGTGCGAGTAAGTTAAATAAAAGGCCTTTTCAAGAAGCTGAACAACATCTTTCTGTGAGCATATGTCAATAAGACTGAAAGAAAATGACAACGACGCACCCAGCCATATAAGGCTTAGACACTGTGTGTGTGTGTGTGTGTGTGTGTGTGTAAGGCTCCTCCTGGCTGAATGGAGGCTGTCAAACCTAACCATATCCTTCCAGTGACCATAAGGCTAAACACTTACTCAGGTATTTTAGTCGCCTATATCCTTGAACTAATACACAAAGCATTATTTATTTACCATAACAACTACTATATATTTTCTTAACCATGGCTTTAACTGCCACACAGAAAGAGGACCATTTCAAAACTCTTGGTATAGGCTACTGAACATAATAATCCAAGGTTTTGCTATTCCAAAACATCTTGCCATAAGGGTTGGTTTTATATGAGGTTTTAAAAAAATTATGTTGTGGTTGTGTTAAGTGTTAATATCTCAATAATGGATAAGTTTTCATGTGAAATAAGAACAAGAACTCTACCAGCTCTTTTGGTTTGTAGGTTTGGCCCATTATTACTATCACTAATAATGTTATTGAACACTCAATTTGAGTGTACTTACTTTAGTTTCACCTCCTAAAAAAGCATTGTGGACTGTGTACAGCTCAACTGTTAGCTTGTTTACAGGCTGTTTTACATGAATACTCTTATTTAAAAAAGCAGTAGATAAACAATTATAAATAATAAATAAATAAGAATAGTTTAAAGAAACAAGGGTAGGACTTAAATATTTGGAGGCAGTAGAAGACATGACTGGATGATATTTCATATTGAATAAAGGTCAATAGGACCAAATACCTCAGTCTAAGTCGTATTTATGGGAGAGCAGTGGAAGTTGTTTTGCAATAAATATATTGTAATATCAATATATTCATTTTGGCTGAGCCACCTTGTCAAATGTGAATGGAAAACACAATTATTTTTGCAGGAAAGTCCCCAAACTCCATTTGATCTACATAGTGAAAACTTCATAAAAGAAAGCCCGTTCATTCCTCAAGCCCCTTAGTTTCCATATTAGGAAGTGAAAGAATTGGACTAAAAGCTTGTCCCGTTAGCATAGATTAGCACTTCTTGAAGTATCCGCTCACACATGATGTCCTTTCAGTCTTTGTTGGCCGGTTCACGTCATGTAAATGCTCTGTTTAACAAGCTGCAGTGTGGTTAGAACTGTCTGCCACTACGGGGAGTCGGCATCCTGTGGACAAGACATACAGCATCTGTGTTTGTACACATCCATGTGGCACAGCCTCAGTCTCTTCACCATTCTACAGTTCAGGCTGCTGTCCTTGCATTCACCTGCATGGGAACACAGCAGTTGGCGTTTATTGCCACAAAAAAAGCACACACGCACACACGTGCGCGCGCACACACACACACACACACACACAAATTGTCACTGTTGTCAACATTATTTTTTAACTCACTATTTGATAGATAGGAACTTAACAGACAATAAACTAGATGTAAAAGTTACGGAGAACACGTTTAAAAACCTCAGAACCTACAAGTATAGGGTCATTGAAACGGTTGATTGTTGAACAAAGGTTCCTTGTTGTGGTTGTGACTTACTCTCACAGGTGGTGTTATTGCAGTGTTGCCAGGTGGAGGGCCTCTGTAGCCAGGCACAGTGCTGCTCAGCCAGGGTCCTGTCACTCCTCCGGTGAACACAGTCCACCCTGCGTGTCTGGAAGCCTCCCCCACACACTGCAGAGCACGGCCCCCACACAGCAGCACGCCACTGCACAGCACACAGGTCAGAGGAACAGGTCCGCACTGACGCAGGCCTGAAAACAGACACACGTTTGACTTCATTCTTTTATTTACTGCTGAGTCCCCATTTGGCACTGACTATTCTATCCATAGATACCCTGAGAACTGTTTCACAAAGCATGTGTATTGTTTGATTTGGAGAGTTCTTCTCTCGTGGTGTAGTGGTCAGAGCGTCCCCCCCCCCCCATGAGGCAGCAGGGTTAGAATCCAGCCCGGGTCATTCTCTGCATGTCATTCCACCCTCTCTAACCCATTTCATCTCTGTCTCTCCAAACTGTCAATAAAGCATGAAAGATGCCCAAAAATAATCTTAAAAATAGATAAATAATTGTGTGTGTTTGTGTGTGTGTATACCTGTCCTTGAGATCACAGTCTGTGTAGAGGGAGCCGTTGGCGTGCTGACAGGTGACAGATCTCTTCTGTACAGTGGTGGTGGGGCCCGCACACCTCCCAGAACACTGGAATAGAGCATTAGTTCAGGTAGGATACGGAGTCAAGCCGGCTGTCAAACTCTGCACGTCAGCTGACAGCCAGTTTCCGCTTCTAGCATCCCATTGGCCATCCACTCAAAGTGGCGCCTTATTTAAGCTGCTCTAGCCTGCCTACTGGTGCTGCTTCCTCTGCAAGCTCTTGCTACCCACCTCCACCCCACTACCTCCTTGTTTACTGTATTTGTCTATCAATGTCATTTATGTTGTCATTGACGCTTGCTATGTTCTGAACCCTAGGGGGTCCTTGCTGCAGATCTCTTCACCTTTTGGAATTCCATGTAGCTCATGGAGGACAGAGGGATGGCTCTCTCTGCCTTAATCCTTCAACGTGTGCGCGTGGAGATCCCAGATCAGAACCATACTGCCAAACATAATTACTGCAAAGTATTCTGCTAATTGAAATAAACTTCTATTTTGACTAAAGTATTCCTGACTGAAATGGTGTAACATACAGTTTACACATACCAATACATTGACTACAGTGTGAAACATGCACTAATGTTTGACTGATTGATTTATTCAGTGTACCTTTCCCCATGGACTGGTGACCCAGGTTGGACAGTAGTTTGCGGTGCAGGGCTGTGTGTGTGCTGGCCTGCTGGTCCTCTCACAGGCCTCCTCTGACACGCTCCTCACGGCACCGCTGGAGTCCACACGCTGACACAACACCTGCCTCTGTCTCCAGCCTGCACCACACCAGGCCGAGCACTTTGACCACTCTGATGCCCCCCAGCTGAAACAAGGAATACACCTCAATAGGTCTCAAAGTGGGAACTCGCTGTGTTGCTTTAGAAAATAAATAATGACTTTATTTGCTAACAGAAAATCAATATAACGTCATTGACAAAAAAAAAAAAAAAATAATAATGATAAACTACCAAAACTTATTTTTGTAACTTTTTAGAAAAATGGCAATCCTTCAATCTTCACATCATAGCCTCGTTTGAGATGTCGCCGTCTTGCTAAGACCTGCGCAATTATGACGCTCGTCTTGCTGAGCGCACAGCATTATGGTTAGACTTTTTGTCCGACTTGCACCTGTGGCTGGCTGCGGCTCGGCTGCTTGAGACTTTGAAGTCCCGCGGGATCAGGACGGACACAGACACTGGAGCAAGTCGCTGCAGTTTCTCCCCACGGGCTGCGGGAGCGAAATGGTTGATGGGAAACGTCTCGCTGACAGGCGGAGCTGAGCGCTAATTGGGAGTTTAAACCCCGTGCCTTTGATGCGTTTCCCCAATTGGTTACGCAGAAGTCTGACTGACATCACCGCTCAAAACTAAATTACGATGGGGGTGCCCTTAGCTCAGTTGGTAGGGCGTCCCCCCCATGGGCCTCGGCCAGCAGCGGACCCGGGTTCAATTCCAGCCGGCGGTCGTTCTCTGCATGTCACTCCCCTCTCTGCCCCATTTAAACTCTGTCTCTACACTATCAATAAAGCATAAAAATGCCCAAAAAATATCTTAAAACAATATATATTAAATTACGATCCATTCTTTTTGATTTTAATGTATGTTTAATCATTAGGCCTACTCCGAAGTGTAGCCTATGCATTTAAGCAGAAATATATTTAATCAGAGTTAAACCTCCACTGATCTGAACCCTTGACAGAGAAATAATTTGGAAAGCAATACTTAGCATGCAGGTTAACTCTCCTGTATAGATCTATTAATGCCACTACGAGTAACATTGCACGTTGGCGGCCCCTTTGGACAAAAGCGGTAGTATTTTTACGACGCCAGCTGTCGTGAAGCTGTTTTCTAGCTTGTGCCGGGCGTGCGAGATTCAAATGATCAGGAAGCAATATAGTGCATGTCCGTGTGTTGAAAGTGTGAGGTGAAGCGATCTGGACTACCAAAGTCTGATCTATAATGAAAAGCTAGTATCCAAAGTTTATTAGTTATGTCCTATTAAATCCGTATTTACCACTTTGTAACACAATGCTCTAATTATACATTATTTCTTCATAAAGAAGTCTCCCCTCTCACCACGGTCCCTGCTACGAGTTACGAACCCCGGCCTCTGCGGTTAAAAGCGCAGGATTTACCCTCAAGACTACCTGAGATTACTTCTAAATAAAGTACAATATTCAATATATACCACCGTGTTCAGCGTTTTACTTCATCAGGACCACTTCATCCTTATGATGATGCCGATTTCCGTGTCATATAAACCCTTTTAAATTTGCTTCAGAAAACCCTCCTCCTTTTTCACGGAAGATATCATTCACAAGTTATTGCTATTAAGTTGTACGCAACTTAGTTTTGTAAACCACCCTTCCTAAAAATAGAACAGATATACTATTTTCAGAATTTAAACATCACGTTAAATCTGGGAAGGTATTATAACCTATTCTTTTATTTTTAAAGATTAGGTGTATGAGATTATGTAATTGTAGTGTTGTCAGCTATGTAGGTGGTGCAAGGGTTTCCAAATTTACGCTGTGTTCTCAGAAGGGCGACACTCGTCCTGCTGAAAGAAACTCTATCTAGGTCCTTGGATGAACAACATAAACTACGGTGACGGAGACTTGCGGAATGTTTTACTGGTTTTTATTCAAATTACATGATATTACAACATCATATAACAGAAAGACAGAAAAGACAGAAATTAGATTATATTCCTACATACTCCTCAAGTGAAGTAATTCTATTTCCCATTATATCTGTTGACTTGATCTCTTTTCTAAATTTTTGTAAAGCTTGAAATAAAATGAAGTTTGTGCATGCCCGTCATCTTTTATCTTAAGCTTTACTCCGTCCCAAAATAGTTATTAAGCTCGAGCGAAGAAAAGGGTGTGTGCATGCCCGCCAATCTTTCTTCCGCCTATCCCTTATCTAAATTCCCCGAAAAATCTAAAAATTATGAGGACTTAAATAGGTATTACCGCTCATTTTAGACCACCAATATCCTGTTAATTCCTTTCATCATTCTATGAGATTTCCTATTCTTTCTTTTCCCCCTCTAGTCGTTAACCATTTGACCAAGTCATCTGTGTTTGGATAGAGATAGAGAAAACTCATAGGAGGAGCCTACCTAGAAAACACATGAACATCTCACATTATCACCCCCTCTGTTCCCCTAACCTACAAAAATAAAAACACTTCCTTTGATTTTTCACAATAAACCCGGAAACCAACCTTACTCAATCCGGACTTCACAATAAAACAATTTTACACATGAAATGTACGAATGGAACAGTTTTATCACATACAATAGCCACAATACATTTCAGAGGGCACCGGACTCTCTTCGGCTCCGTGAGAGTGGTTAGTGACACAGCATCAACTAATGCCAGTCAGTGCTACACACACCTGATTGCAATGAGTTGATGCAGCAGTGTCACCTAACTACTCTCTCTCACGGAGCTGAAAGATTACGTGTCCTCACACAAAGTGAATGAACGAGAGACGGCAGTATGGATCACGAACATGTGTTTATGTTGTTGTAAATAATGACTATTTCAGATGAATAATGGTCATCTGATGATGCTGGTAATGCAAAGTAAACTTTGTTTTAGTAGGCTACCGCTCATTCATTTAGGAGTAAACACTGCAGACTAGTTCACTACAGTGAAATTGTGTATACGTTGCTTGGCAACTCCCTCCCGTCCGCCTATCACTCTCCCTTTTAGCTTTTCTTCATTGCATTTTTTTTTTTTTCTTTGATGGTTCAGCCCCGTTATAACTGTCTCAAACAAGGCTCCCGCTCCCCTTCCCTCACCTGGAGGGATAGGCTTCTCAAATCGCGTTGCTGCGCCACACTGAAATCCGCGACCAATACGGATATGTGACCATAGAGCATGCACGCGTGAACCGAAAATCGGACTGGGTGTGCGACCAGACCAAACGCAGTAATAAAAACTATATAAAAACGTCTTTCTTTGCACTGATGGTCTCGTTTGCTGTTAAAGGTAATTTATGATTATCAGAGGAAACATGAGGCTGTTTAAAAGATATTTAAATGTTACTCTGAGCTGCTTTAAGTGAACACAAACACAAACATTAATTCGTGGTGAAGTGATATCTTTATACCATTAAGATTAAATAATTTCCTTATTTCCAGTGATCTAAATGGTCTGGGAATTGTATGTTACACATCATAATAAAGTTCATCATAGCCATAATAATAAGGGATATTTTATTAGACCTTTAACTGTCTTTAGGCCGATCACATTTGTTAGGTGAAGGGAGAAATACGAAACCTCCTATATTTGGATTTGTAAATTATTTTGTATCACTTAAAAGTAGGTTTTCTAGTAAAATTACAAGAAAGATAAAGATGTGTGGGGAACGGGGATATATCTTGTTTCAGTTTTTTTAAATGTCCCTCGCTTTTGAAGTGTTTACTCGTCTTTGTGTTGTGTTCTGCTTCTAATCGGTTGTAGCATGTGTAGCTCTTCTACGAATATGTTTCTAGTAGGCCTTCAAAATAAAACTAGAAAACTACCTGCATCCGCAACAAAGACGCTACTTCCGATGGCACATGCAAGTCGAGCAGACTCGGAGCTGTCCGGCTGCAGTCAGGCTTTTTCGTCACTCCCCCGACTGCACTGAGCTACTCTCGTCTACTTTCCAGACGAGCTGAAACTGGGGTCGAACGAGCCTATTGACTTCAAATCAGATGATCAGTTAGATTCAGGGCCAATCAGAGCAGACTGGGCTTTCTGGAAGGCGGGGCTTAAAGAGACAGGCTGAAAAGAGGAGATTCAGCCATGGCACAGTGAGAAACTACAACATGAACATTAGCAGAATATGTGATCTTTTATCATTTTAAAGATTCTGAAATGAGATTGTCAAGTTAACGGTGGATGATTTGTGTTGCATTAGTGAGTGAAGCTGTCTAAGTGTGTGTTTGTGTGTGTGTGTGTGTTGTGTGTGTGTGTGTTTGTGTGTGTGTGTGTGTGTGGGGCGGGGATCAGGGTGAGAAGATTCTGCTGAGGGTTGCACTTGTGTTGTGATCCCTAACCCTGCCTCTTCTATGTGTCTCACTTATCAAACAGTATGTACACCTACAGCAGAAAGAAAACATCAATCAGTCAATGTAATAATTGTTCAATGTGTCATTAATAAAAACGGTTTGCCAGATCCTATTCTGGATTTTTGTGGACACTTTCTCTCTTGGTTTGCAAAGAAAGAGGTTAAATGGTAGCAATAGCTGAAGAGCCACTGTTACTGTATGTTCCTGCTGACCTTATCCTAAATAATACCACCAAGCCACTCAAATTGCTCATTGTGCTTGCATTTGTGATATAGTTGGACTGATCAGGTGGTATCGTTAGTGAGTAGATGATCCACTGATAACATGGAAGGTGATTCAGATTGGTATCTCTTTTATATAAAGCCCTGACCGGGAAGCTAGCACATTATCTGACGGCAATGCTGCAACTGTCAGACGGGCTTCATCAAACCCGTTTAGGTTATAGGCCCCTTATCAGTCTACGTCACACAGCGTCACTCCCCGCTCTACTGCGCATGTCAGCCGCAGAAAGAGACGAGAGCGACAAGAGCCACAATCATGTCTTGTTGTGCTGTTGGATGCACAAACCGTTTATTTTTTGTTTGAATGGTGATAAAGCTAGTAAATGCCCAAATGCACAGCTGTATAATTACATAAATGAGTTGTGAAATGTTTACAATAAGGACAGTGACCAGAGACGAGGCTATAGCAATGGAAAGCAATGGAGGCTTATTTACAATGACCCAGACGTTATACATCTCCATCCTCCGTCCTCTTCCCTTGTGTTTGACTCGACATCATTGAAAATGAGGGTCACCCCTCAATTGGTCTCTCGAGGATAAATAAAAGTTAAATGAAAAAATGAAAATGTTTGTCTAGGCAGTAGGGGTTTGCACGTGTACACGTGTAGCCGGTAAGTAGGCTAAATCATACCATTTAGGAAAAATCAATAAACGAAAACCGAGTGGGGTCGACATGTGCTAGCCTACTGTAGGCTACTAAAGCAGATAACACAACACATTATTGTGTTTGGTTATAATATTTATTCATTTAACTATTTAACTGCTCCACCATAAGTTTCACTTTCCTTTTCATCTCCGTCTCAAACAGCTGGTCTGATAAGCTGGTCGGCTCGTAAGCCCAACGGCCCCGAAAGCAGGAGTCAGTCTAAAAACAGATGATCACTATAGGCTAGTTATGATCACTTTTAAATCAAAAAGCAACATTATGAAATAAAAGCATCTCTCCCTCTCTCCGTCTATCTGTCTGCCGGTCTTTCTCACTGCACACTGTCACTGTCCAACAGCATCTGCAAAAAAAAGTCCGGCCACTGAAGTCGTCGGGGCCATTTCTTCTCATCATTTATCCACTCACCTGCCCGCAACGCGTATGGGTCATTAAGACGTATCCCGTTCAATAGTGTTAATGTTTCCGCATAACCAATGTTATCACTCGCTGATAAACTGTTGTAGTAAGCTGACAACATCGCTATTTAACAACATGGACCTATAAAGAAACACCGCAACTGCAATATAATCAAACGGGTAACCATGGCAACCAGTCAAACAATTGTTCTTTCTGCGAATGGTCTGCGCCCGTGTTGATAAACAAATAAGCCCCCCATAGGCTAAGTTGTAGGCTATATCGAAAATACAGTATCTATGTTGTACTTTTAGCCACATCATTTTCATCGCAGCCATTCTACATCACTGTCTCAATTTTTCAATGCTTTTGGCTCTGATTATCAGCTTGTTGTGTATTTGCACTGTGTTTGTGTTGTTGTTTTTGATTTACATTTTTGTTAGATTCCACGTCATTGGAAATGAGTGTCATCCCTCAATGATCTCTGCAGAATTTATAAAGGTTAAATGAATGACTGAGTGGGCCAATGATTGGGGCTTTAAAACTTCTAAGAATAAAACTAAATAAATGGTGTTTGGAAATAAGAAAAAAGATGCCAACGCAGACAGTACAGTTGTACAATAACAATTTTGAAAAAGTCAAGTATTTCAAATTTCTAGGAATGTGTTTCAGGGGAAAAGCATATTAAGATGGTTTCTTTGAAGTCTGGGAAAATAATGAATGTCCTTAGGCGCGTCACTAGATCTAGATCTGACTGGGGGGCTGATAGAGAATCAATGATGATGATTTACAGAGCAATGATAAGATCAGCTATTGATTAGGGATGTATGGTTTATGGATCAGCAGCTTCTTCAGTGATCAGTAAACTTGACATAGTCCAAGCAAAAGAGAAGTGTGCTGTGGAGTATTCCGTACAACTCCAATATCAGCGTTATTAATAGAAATGGGGGAGATGCCATTAGACATCTAATGAGATGATGGAAAGTGTGACATCCTGATGACTACATGTGAGTGAGTGTACCTTGAAGGGCAGTCCTGTCTGTTGCAGGGCTCTGGGGCAGGGCTGGGTCTCTGGATGTGCTGACACATGGAGGCCTGGACGTCCTTTCCATCCACACTGACACAGCGGGTCCTTCTCAGCCGAGTCCCTCTGTTCCCACAGGAAGCACTGCATGTGCTCCACTCTCCAACACGCCACACATTTCCTGTTAACCCGTATGGAAATCACTCGATACAACCACAACCCATCTACAACCCATCTCTTCTCCTCTGCCTACCCCTAGATCACCCACCAACCCAAGCCCCATCAACTTTACATTTTCCTTGTGTTTGTATACTGTTGTGCTCCTATGTAAAGCCCTTTGAGTGAGAGAAAAGCGCTATATAAATATATTATTATTATTATTATTATTATTATTATTATTAATATTATTAATAATAAAATATGCGTTACTTAATAAAATGTAAAAATGTAATACATTTTCACTTGATCATGTAATAACACCCGTATTATATCATAATCTGCAGCATTTTGTAATCAACAGTCTGAACCGAATGTAAAACATTTCTCTGCATTTTGTAATAAACAGTTTCCCCCCGCATCATGTAATAGTACACTTTATTACCAACATTTTAATAATATGCATGATGTAGTCATTCATTACAAAAATGCAGAGAAAGGTTTTACATATTCTGTTCAGACTGTTGATTACAAAATGCAGCAGGTATATCATAATGTAGATGTTATTACGTGATGAAGTCACATTTTATTATTTTTTTTGACGTTGATGCATATTGACTTAATGCTCACCTTGAGTGTGAACGTCTATCCAGGCAGACAGTACTAGTGTGGTACCGTTGATGAGGGTCTGGCATCGGTATCGGCCTGAGAACTTCTCCTGGAGTGTGTTGACCTGGAGGAAGCGCCCCCCCACCAGCATCCTGTACAGCTGACCCAGACCAGGAGCCCGGGTCTGGGCTGGACCTGATACCTCCTTCAGGGTCTGGTTGTTGTAGTCCCAGCGCACGGGCAGTTTGTGCTCAGGAAATACTGGACAGCCTGTTTCAAAAGACACCATCAGACTCAATGGAAGCTTTTGACATTTTTAATGGTATGTTGAATATACCTAACATGAACGACTCAAACGCATTTTGCAATTTGTATACTCAAAGTTTGTATACAACCTGTTTTGGCAGTAACTTACTAGTGGTGGCTGGTATTACATGTATTACAGCCCACCATCTCTACCATTGTGTCCTTGAGCAAGACTCTTAACCCCAAACTGCTCCAGGGGCGCTGTACTATGGCTGATCATGCGCTCTGACCCCCTCCAAAGTATGGTAACTTGAGAGGGGATATGCGAAAAGGCAAATTTCAATGCAGCCATTGACTAATAAAGTAACTTGGTGGAAATCTATGCCGGACTGTGTATGGTCAATGTGCTATATATTGTAGCAAAATCGTTACACAGGTACTCAGATATTCAATGTGTATCTGCAATTTTTGCAGTAATATTTGTTCTGAAGTGGTGATACATTCTGCTTATTTTCAGGTTAAAATGTCTATATTTGGTATATATGTGTGTACCTATGCGTAGGCTGTCTCCAGGTTTGATAAAGACACTTGTTCCATGACGTGAGGCCATAAAAACCCTTCTCCTGTTCCGCTCATGTAACACTGGAACAACCCTGGCAGGGTATAGCTCTGTACGTACACGTACACACACACACACACACACACACACACACACAAACACACAAAAAGAAAAAAGAAAAAAACACACAAAATGTTATTCAAGATGAAGACTACCAACCACGATCAAAATGTGTTTTGTTATGGGGCCGCTCACGGAGTAGTAGTTAGAGCCTTTGAGTTTTTAAGGATATGGCCTTAAACTTTTGAGCAGCTATTAAATTGCTTGATTAGTTTGTTGTCTCTTGCTCCTGTTTGCATTTTGAAGCTCTACTTACTACTTGGTTACGATCAACACCTGCGAAAAGCAAATACTTTGAAATTTTACCCCGGTCTTCAGATTTTGTTTAGGAGTGTACTATAAGAAGAAATGTTAAAATGTGTGTGTGTGAACCCACCATAGACCTGCATGACAACCGAGGCAACAGACTTCCCTATGACGTTAGTGGCGGTGCAGGAGTAGCTGCCCTGGTTGGACAGAGAGACATTTCTGATCCACAGTGAGCCATACGGTAAGGGAACAGCACCATCACCTAGTGGACCACTGTCTCTGTGCCATGTCACGGTGGGCTGAGGAACACCTGACAGACAGAGAACACAGAGGGACCAATCAGATGTCTGGGCAACACTTACCATGACGGGCCATGTAAATAAGGGGGTAACAACTTTATACAAGGAACTAGTATCATTGAAGGACAGTCACATGATTTCTGTAGTTATTAGGTTTGTAGTTTTCCCTTTGAAGTATGTTGCTAGCTACGGTGCCCCCCCCCCCCCCTTGTTTACACACATGTTTACAGAGCCTAGGCTGTGTATTAACACCAGGTTTTCTTTTCAGCACACACGCACACACACACACACACAGGGCCGTCGTATAGGGGGTAAAGGTTATGACGTTTATAAGGGCCCACAGCCAGCTAGGGCCCACACACAGCCCCCAGTAGAATCTACGACAAAATGATTATGCATACAGACAGTGAACTAATATATAATCATATGAATGAGTCCGAATTAAAACAAAGCCACAAGTCATACAATATTCTAATTTTAATAATTTCAATAACCCCCTTGGCCCCTTCTTAAAAAATGGTATGGTCCACCCCGCGGTTTGTTCTTCCTCATTGGAATTAAGTGAGCGCGAGCGAACTCCAGCAGGCGAGGATGCCCCCAAAAAAGCTCGCACCAGAAAAGAGTTTAGAAGGAGGCCATGAGTAGGATATGAGTAGCAGAGCAGGGGCTCAGGACATCAAAAACTTTTTTCTAAGAATGGTGAGAGTAAGCAAGGCGTCACAGAAGATTCAACATGTCAAATGTTCAGTTTTAGAACGTCTCAGCCGTCTCGTCGCAAGGAGTTGCAGTTGCAAGCAGTTGCAAGGCGAATCTTTGGTCTGAACTGGTCTTAAAACTACAGAGGGAGGCTGAAACAATTAGCCTACTACTTGTTCATTCATAACATTACCTTTGATGGGGCGCAGGCTGAATTCTACGTTAGCTGTCATCTGGCCGGGCTACACTCTGATCAAGTCGCCAGTTCATTAAAAAAAAAAAAAAAAAAAAGAAAAAGTCGCCAGTTCATTGTAAAGCAACGGTTCCTACAGTAACTATAACTGAACGTTACTACTACAGTGACTATGTGTTTTACACATATTACTGTGTGACAGTGCTCCAGTAGCCTATGCGCCCATTCAGTGGCTGCATTGAATTGTATTATGACGCATTCTACTTCTACTCAGTAATTATGAGCATCTGACGATGGTCAGTTACGTTCAGGGCCTTTGGACTGCGGACAGGCTTGGGGGCCCAAGGCAGAGGGGGGCTACACCCAAAAAAAATAAAAACTGTTTTTTTTTTTTTTTTTACTGGCTCAATATAGGCCCCTAACCTTTGAAGGCCCCAAAAAAATGTATTTAGGAAGAAGAAAAAAACAGATATCAGGGACCTTTCATTCGTCAGTACATTTTTGTTATTTTTTAAAGGTCACATATTATGCTAAATGCACTTCTTAAATGTATTCTAACATATCCATGGGTTCACGGTGTGCCTAGAGACTGCCAAAATATCAAAAAAATAACAATCTCTCCTTTTCTCACTCTCCCCCTTTCTGAAACGCCCACCCCTCCCCCCCAATATACTCCAGTCAGAATTCTCGCCGACTATTACGTAATAGTCGGCACAGCCACATCCCCATATTTTCTTTATATGTCCACCGTGCACTAGTCTATGATAACCCCACCCCCCCATTTCTTATTGGTCCACGGCCCCGAGATTCGATGGAACATTTTCCGAGCGACAGCCATGTTGTTTTCCCCGCTAAGCGACAAGATGCCCATAGTAGCCTACAGCCTGAATGTTACATACACCAACACAGAATGCTTTTGCTCATACTCCACTAATTTATCTTAACCACAGCTGTCTATTAATGCCTCGTTTTTAATAACACTACGGATAGGAAGCTACCTGTGCTTTTTTTTAAACGGTGAAACTAAAATAATAGTTTTTATTGGTAGTTTTGCCTGACTGGTGTATAGCTATTAGCTTTGGGACAAGCAACCAGCTTTTGCTCATAACACGCTGTTTATATTCCCCACAGCAGTCTGAAAATGACTCGTTTTTAACATGACAAAGGATGGGAAGATATTCCTGTAGAAATCACACTTTGAAGCTACTGTTTTCACTGGTTTAAATCGCCTGAGTCTTATTTTTAGCGTTAGCGCCCTTGTAGCTTCGTTTGTAGTACCAAGTTTTGCTCCTAATACACTAACTTAGCTTTCCCCTTGCAGTCTAATAATGCCTTACATAGGACACAGTTGATTTAGCCTTAGTTTTCTTCTCAGAGTGCACCAGATGAATTTTACTTTAACATTTTAAAAGAATATTCCGGGGAGCATTCCCCCGGACCCCCCTAGAAGGTCCAGGGTCCCCAACACAGTCTCCCAAATTCCTGTGAGAAACACTGTGCGTGTGCATGTTTATTAAGAGTCACTAGACCAGGGGTTGTGTTCAAGTATGCGTAATGATTTGGTCATTCAACAATAGAAACATTGTGTTGTTATCTGGCTCTGAGAGGGACCAGTCACTCATACGTTTTGGACTATAGACAAACATAGCTTTTACACGTTTGTATTGTAAGACCGCCTCTCAGAGGGCCCATCAGGACTTCCTGTATAGGGGCCCAGAATTTGTTGCAACGCCCCTGCACACACACACACACACACACACAGTACTGGATCATTCACCGATGTAAGTGATTGTGACAACAAGCGTTCTCCAGAATCGCTGATACCACCTTTAATCAAGAGTAATCTGGATGTAACATTCCTTTAATGTGAATATTGTATTGTGACCTACCAGTGACAGGGCAGTCCAGAGTGAGGTTGGCGCCCGTGTGAACGCTGACTCGTCCTCCAACAGTGATCCTCAAGCTGTGGCTCAAAGCACGCCCATAGTCTGAAACATTCCTCCATGATACTGCGATGGACGGTGGCTCTGAAGATCCATACACAGACAACAGTCACTCATGCTGTCATACATGTAGACAATATAGGCATACATGTAAGACCAAGTGGTGTAGCCGTAGCTATCTGTCAAAGAATGGGGCAGTTCTGCACATGCACAACTCACAGAGACTCACATGGTGTATTGACAGGGGTACCTGAAAATCCTCCATTTTCTTTTTTAGCTTAACAGAAAACAAACAAACAAACAAACAACGTTGTTGGAATGTTGTGATGTAATAGTAAGATCAAAGGCATCATAAAGTTATCACAATGGAAAGGCTTCAAAGGCAGCATTCTAGAACTTCTAGACTGTCTGAAACCATGGACCTATAAAGAAATGGACAGCGGACTGAAAACCGTTGGAACGTTGAAGCCATTCATTCCTATGAAAGCTGCTCATTGGCGCAGGGCGACCATACAGGAAGTATTCGCTTCCGCGTACACGGTGCCAACACGCCCCTTAAGCGTGACGCGCAGTGTACGTTTCACTGACGTTCTTGGATGAAGAAAGCAGTGTAACAGTCTAATATGTCCATGCCGTAAACTAAGCTGAAGCTAAGCGGAGACGAGCACAGTTGTATTGTTTATCTACCATGGAAGTATAAATTACATATCCCCGATGATTCTCTGTATGTAATCTTAAAATGACACCCCGTTGTTGTTAAGTAATATAGTGATTCACAAGTTCTAAACGAAGACTACTCCTGCCATCAGGGCAGCACTATTAGCTAATGTAAGCTAAACCAGATAGTGGGTTAGCGCTGTTTTCTAGCGTGTGCTGTTAGGTAGTGAGCAAAGTTCTTAGTGCTCTATTGAAATAAAGCAAACAAATGTTCAAATGCCAAAGTGAGCTTTTTAAAGTTTAATTATAAGACCGAATGTGTGGTTGTCAAAGCAATTGCCTAATCAGAATGGGTTAGAATTAGTTTTATTTTCCTGCTGTGGGTATCAGTTATATTACAAATTACACAAGCTTAAAAATTCAATGTAAAGTTAAACAGTTACAGTTAAACAATCCTTTTTAAAGAATATTAGTTTGTCCCTTTTTGACCTATTGTTTTGGAACTGAAAATCAGGCTGTCTGGTTCAGATGAGAGTTGGCAACGAAATACCAGTTGAAACAACATTCAAGTTAAGTAATTAAGATGTTTATTGCTTTCAAGCAAGAGTCAAGGCACAATTATCAATAAGAATCAAGAATGTCAGCAATTTTTCAAAAATATATAGTAAACTGTACCTGTTGCTGTACCTGTTGCATGAAACACAAACATTTGCAAGTCCAGTAACATGTATATAGATTATATATAAATATATTTCCATAACACCAGATAAAGAAAAACACCTTGTAGGCTATTTACATTTTCATTCAGGGAACTCACTGATTCATTCAAGTTGTTAAGAAGCGAAAGAGTCTGAAATGACCCACATGGAACTATAACAACTATAAAAAGACATGGAAACCAGCAAGCAACACGTTTTAAATTAAATAACCTGATTATAAAATAATAATCATGGATTAAAGCAATTGCAGAATTAGTTAATCTTCAATGTGATTTAAAACTCTGGGATGAGCAGTTCCAAAATAAAAGTGGCAAAATGTTAGTGCAGCCACTGTAGAGTTGTTAAACACAGCCACTGGTTTGTTGATTCTTTTGAACGTGTGTGTGCAATAAATCAGACAGATATGATATAAAAATAAATGGTTACATATTGAACAGCAACGAAGTTGGAGTAGCCTATAACAGCATAATTAATTATAATACACCAACATTGTTAACTGTCATACATAACTTAACAAGCAACTGCAAAATTAAAAACCAACGTAACTGAAATGGTTATATTACACTAACAATATTATAAAAATTACGTAGGTCTCCCATAATCATTCAAGTAATCAATACATCCGTGCCTGTTACAGGCTTTCAATGATGTGTGTTTTGGTGTTTTCCACCCATGGGTAGCGCAAATGGCATAGTACCCATTAGAGATTATTAGAGCTCATCAGCACAGCTGGAGGTGATGGGAAGCTGCCGCTGGATGAGCAACTAGTTTTTGTACATGATCCCGTAATGCACCCATCCTTTGCCTATGGACTTTTCAATAAATGGATCAATATAGTGAATCGCAATGATCGCAAGCAGAGGAACGTGAGAGTTGAGCTCACGCGACTAACAGCTGAACCAGTCTACAAATCCCTCGGCGACTGTAATGTTAAAAAGTCACATGCCTAAAAATCATCAACGTCCTTCATGTTAAGTAAAAGGAAAAACCTCAGACACGAGAAGTTAATGGAGCTCGCACTGAAAGAGTCATGGACCTATAAAGAAACACTGACCTCTCGGAGGCCGGAGCAGAAAACCGAAACATTTGTTTCACTACGACTCTATTCAGCTGCCTACGGCTGCCCACCCCTCCTTCTCCCGCGAAAACAAACTGAAAGACGTTGAAAGCGTTGGGCTAATAAAACGCTTGAGGTGGCGTTTTTAAACGAGAAACTTCAGTTTTATTAGTACATGGTCTAAAGATAAGTATGAGCCTATGATTGATGTCCAGAAAAATTTGCGGAGACACAACTTGTTCGCCGCGTATTGTGTGGACGGGAAACTGCCTCAGGGCTCCATGGAAAATAAGCTCCCATTCACAGCATGCAGTACCAATGGGTTGGCCACTAGTCCATGCTGGCTACTCGGAGAAGGCAGCATCCTGGGGGCCTGTCTGAAACCCATAAATAGGAGTACCTTAGAACCCAATCGAGTAAATCTAACTCGTATCATCTACATACAAGTCATGTTTATCACAGTGAAGAAGGATCGATCCACTAGGACAGGGATTCCCAAAGTGTGGTGCGCGCACCCCTGGGGGTGCGTGAGCTGCTGCTAGGGGGTCCGCGAGATGAAAAATGTAATGGCGGTCTGATCATTACACAATCCATATTGGTCCAAGTATAAGAGGCAGGGCCGGATCTAGGCATAGGCATTCTAGGCACGTGCCTAGGGCCCAATCCACAAGGAGGCCCAGTGAGAAGGAAAAAAAAAAAAAAAAAACGGTACGGTTTTAGTACGGTATGTGTTTCACATTAACATCATATTATGCAAATGTAAGTTATCATACAAAAAAAGGAATACAATGTTTTGGTCTGGATAGTTAATAGCCTATTAATTTAATCAGTTCATCCGAGGTTAACTTATCACTCGGTATTGAGTTTATTTTAAAAAATTGGAAATTGGGCTGCCCTTTGTTGCCCATGAACTGTGTATACTGTAGTCTATAGCCTATTTTAGCCTCATCTGTAGAAAAAAAGATAGCTGGACAACAGAGTTCTTCTGCTTCGTTCCTCTCACTGCATTTAAATGCATTCATAATATTAAAGAGAAATATGTCCAATAAAAGAAAAAAAAGCACCATCCCAGAGGACACTGAGTTCAGTCTATTTGCACTGTCCTACTGTTTATTTGCAATGAAGAAAAGTGTTTTTTTCAATGCATTTTTATTTTCGTATATTATTTAAAATAAATAAAATTGATTGAGTTGAGTTTTGAAAAACGGGGGGTTCATCTTATTTTTCATTTTTCATTTAACTTTTATTTATCCTCGAGAGACCAATTGAGGGGTGACCCTCATTTACAATGATGTCGAGTAAATAAATTCCAAGGAAAAACAACAATACATACACAATATTCAATGCAAATACATCAAATACACAACAACAGGTGAAGAGAGAAAAAAACAATTGAAACATTTACATAGTGGTGAAGAGTGGCAGCAATTAAAATGAAATGGGTGAAAGTACAATATAGCCTAATTAAAACAGTTACAGGTAGAGTTTGGCAGATTTAAGATAGTTTGTTTAAATTGATTAAAGGATATGAAGGTATTTAGTTTAATTTGTTGCTGTAAGTTGTTCCAGGAGTCGGGGGCACTGAAGCTAAAAGTAGTCTTATACTTGGACCAATACGGGTACAGTGTTTTTCCCCACACAATAAACACATGTAAATAAACATTTCCTTTGTAAAATTTAGAATCAAAAACTTGAATTTTAATTAATAAATAAATGGAGGCAATTCAAAATGAAGAAAAGTTATCTTCTTCTACGCATATGCGCACCTAGTTTGTGGCCTCTACATTCATTCTCGCAATTTATTTCAAATTACTGGCGTTCTAATTTTATTTCCATAACCTGTGTTATGATGACGGGGTTGTTTGCTCCACTGTCATTTAAACTTGCTGCAATTGTTGCTCAACGTGACTCAAAATATTAGGCTATAATATTTTCCCCATTTTATCTGCTTTCTGCCCCTTGTTCTGATCGTGATTATTTTATTATGTGTGTTCTGGTCATTAGAGCATGATTGAACATGCCACCTTTAATATGGCTATAAAAAAGCTTGTTGCATTTTGTTTTTTTTTTAGGTGTGAGGATGCGGCAAGCCAGTTGGGACATAGAAGGGGGTGCGCGGCTAAAAAAGTTTGGGAACCGCTGCACTAGGACAATTGTCCTCAACAACAGTTCTACAGATACAGCCATGGATCCAAGACAAACCCCGAGAATCAGGGACGGATGTGTTGGTCAGGGCCGCTCGAGACCTTTGCCAGACTTGAACCGGCTTCAAAACTGCGACGCACAAGCGGAGATCAAACAATTGAAGCGCCAGATAGACGGCATGTGGGAGCATCAAAACTATATGAATGCTCAAAAAAAGACTCTGCAGACGAACAATATTGAAATAAGCAGGCTGGAAAAGCTTGTTGGGAGTAAACAGGAGTATGACATAGTCGTGGCGAGACTTGAGGCAGAAAAACAAGCGCTGTCTGAACAGCTCTTGATAACAGGAACCGATCTTGTCAAGAGCGAGGCCGCGTGGGAGGCCAAGTACAATGCTCGCGAGGAGAAGTTGAAAAAGGATTTGGATGATCAAAAACTGAGCTGGGAGACCAGTGTTCAATTGTTATGACCAAATGAAGGACATCATAAAGGAGATGGAAAATAGTTCCAAGGAAATAGCAAAACAGACAGAGGAAGAACAGAAGAAACTGATGGAGAAAAATGTCAGCTTGGAGGCTCCTGTAAAAATCCTAGAAGAGGAAAAGAAAAACATGGCGGAGTTAAAAGAACTGGTGGAGAAAAACCATTGGTTGGAGACTAAAGTTAAAATCCTTAAAGAAGAAAATGAAAAAATGGCGGAGAACAAACAGAGAAAAAAGGTTGTACAGTTAGAGCAAGAAAATAGGAACTTAGTTATGAAGGTGGAGTTTCACAAAAGAGAACTTAAGAACAAGGTAAACACCTGGGAGACAACTTTCCAGCGCCTGGAAGAAGAGAAAAATAAATTGGAGAACAACGTACGATGCAATCAGGAAAGAGCAAAGCAGGTGGCGAAGGAGGTAAAAGAACTCACAGAGAAAAATCTTTGCTTGGAGACTCAAGTTAAAGTCTTAGAAGAAAAAAACAAAGACAATGGCGGAAAAAGTACATCGCTTTGAGACGAGTGTAAAACGTTTGTCCAAAGAGAAGAAGAAATTGGAGGAGATGGAACGAAGCGATGAGAAAATCGGCAAACAGCTGAAGAATGAGTTAAAAGAACTCAATGATCAATCATTGTTTGTTCACTCAACTGAAAAACCTCAAAGAAGACAATATAAAAACTGAGGAGAAAGTCCAGGGCTTTCAAACAACGGTGTTACAGTTGGAGCGAGGAAATCGGAACTTAGACACTGAAGTTACTAAGTAACTAACTTGAGACAAATGTAAAGGACTTCGGAGACAAAAAATTCTACAGGCGGAGGAAGAGAAGAGGAAAATTGAGGAATATATAGTGTGTCTGAAAAACAGGAGCTTCTGGTCTCGTCTAAGGAGGACCAAGACCAAAAAGACAGAAGTGGTGGAGGAAAAGCAAAGTCAAATAGAAACAGAAGAGATTAAAAGAAAGGAAAAAGAGGAAATAAAGAAGAAAAGAAAGGAAGGAAGAAAAGGAGGATAAGGTGGAGAAAGAAAAAGCCATGGAGAAGAACAATAGGAAGAAGTCATTTTGGAGCAAGAATTAGAAGAGTGCTGGCGTCTAAAAGGTGGTGGTGGAGGAGGTTGCTGGCACATAAAATCACACAAACAGTTACATTTTTGTCCAAACCCTCCACCCTCATTCTATTCATCCCTTCATCTCCTCACCCCTTCCCTTATCCCCCTTTCTCTATCTCCGTCACAAAAAAAAAAAAAAAAAAAATCCATCATATTTTTGAATCTGCCTCTGTCAATAAAGATACAGTATAAATACAGCTACATGTCATCATGGTTTCTATAAATAAGAAGTTGTGGTGTCTGTGTGGTTCAAAATGTTGAAACTTTAGCTGAAGAATAAGAGATTGGGACTGTTGTTATCCTTTTGTTTGAATAAAGGTTTGAAAGTCTTTGAAGAACTGAAACTGTTCATGTCATGAAACTGTCAGGGTTTTGAGAGTTGAGTCCTATCAACTGATACTGGCTGTATTGTTTCAGTAACATGTCTTCTTTCATACCACTATACTTAAAAGGTCCAAAATGTACATTTAGGTGTTTATTTGATTAAACATTGTCTGTCCACATCTGTATATTTCTCCTCTACAAAAATCTTTAATGGTCATTTTATTTTGTCTTAACATTAGTTGTTTTTTTCAATACTGAAAATGAACCGATGCATTTTAAAGACCTATACACAGTATTTTTTAATTCATAAAATCCAGATTAGAAAATCACGTGCAGTATTGGCCTATGCCTCTTCCAGCAGGGACACAATGAGTGAGAACAGGTTTATAGTCCTAGTTCAGAGATGCTGAGCTCATTACGACAAATAAACTACACGTCACCAAGCTCATGTACAGTTCATGTGCAATAGCAAGCATTTAGAAAATAAATTGAGTTTGTGCTGTAAACAATGTCTGTATTCATAAAATACAAGTCTACATAGAATAAATCATATTACCAATCAAACAATTCAACATATGAATGGTTTGTGTAGCATTGACATTCCAACATGCAAATGAAAGAGTTTGCATACAATTAATAATCATTATTTAAATTTTAAAACTATGTATTAGTTGTATGGATTATTTTTGAGTAGAATGCATGTAACAGTGGTGTTAAGAGGTATAAACCAAGTATTGCTGCAGTGCAGCAGTCACAATGATTCTACACGCAGCGTGGCACAAAGACATGCAGATATACGCGAGCACAGTCACTGACTTTGGACTTTTCCTATGCAGCAACAAACAATGTTATCAAGCTAAAAATAATTTCTAAAACATTTGCTGGCTTATGTTTACTCTATGATGTCAAAGTCACCAATATGACCTCATCTATTCCAAGACTTATGGAGATTTACGCATCAAATATTCAACTATTCATAAATAACTGATGAGGTCATTTTACTTTTTTTGTCTCATGATAATAAGGTTGAAGACATGGAACGGGAGAGTTTAGAGGTAGAAACATGACAATGTATTTTTTAATTAATAAATAGGCTTGTAAATATTCAAACTTTCAAAACAGAATTTACAAATACAATACTGAACCAAGATCATAAGCACATACCTCATAAACATCATTATGAATGATTACATTTTGTGGCACCTGCCATGATGTCATGATAAACTACTGAGGTGAGCCCACTCTGTAAAATGCATAATTAACCATTTAATAAGTGCTTTGTTAACCGCTAATAAATTAATAATAAAGTTGGTTTTACATTAAAAAAGCAGAAAATTGCATAGTAAAGGTTAAACAATGACATAATAGGTTAGTTAGTAAGATTCAATTAATGGGTTTGTAAGGAATTACAGTTTACGGAGCTGAAAGATTCCGTGTCCTCACAGAAAGTGAATGAACGAGAGTACCGCTCATTCATTTAGGAGTAAACACTGCAGTCTAGTTCACTCCTGTGAAATTGTGTACACGTTGCCCTCCTCCCGCCCGTCTATCACTCTCCCTTTTAGCTTTTCTTCATTGAATTTTCTTTTTTTCTTTGATGGTTCAGCCCCGTTATCAGACATTATGACGACAAATAACAGTCTCAAATATGGCTCCCGCTCCCCTTCCCTCACCTGGAGGGATAGGCTACTCAAATCACGTTGCTCCGCTACACTGAAATCTGTGACCAATACGAAGATGTGACCATAGAGCATGCATGCGCAAGCCAAAAAATGGACTGGGTGTGCGACCAGACCAAATGCAGTGATAAAAACTATATAAAACGTCTTTCTTTGCACTAATGGTTTGCTCGTTTGCTGATAAAGGTAATTTATGATTATCAGAGGAAAAATTAGGCTGTTTTAAAAATATTTAAACGTTACTCATAGCCTTTAACAGCAAAATAGAAATGCTGTAAATCTTTCTTTGTCCAAACGGTTCTTGTTTTCACTAGTTTTGTGTAAAGGTTAATCACTAAGCATTGTGGTTATTATTGATTGATTCATTCAGGGCTCGACGACACTAACGCCTCGTTTCCACATACGTATATTCTCGTATGCGATCCAACCGGATCCGACCGAAAGTCCATTAATTCCTATAGAGCTGTTAAGCGGAAGTGGCGGAATTACGGGGCATGGGACCTATCGGCTGAAAAAAAATTAATGGGAGTCTATGGAAAGTAATCTACTATTTTCTGGTCCCAGTCATTAAATGCCCTGGATTACATATATGTTTTGTATGGGTCTAAAATGATAATTTTTCATGTGAAGAGTTTGACGGTATGTTGTATTATTATTCGTCTAACGGCTTTTGAAAAAATGTTACGAGAACAACTACAAGTCTTGTCGCCTCTGTGACGTCACCTCAACACATTCCCTCCACTTCTCGACTGACAGTGCTGATGCTAATGCTAATGGCTGGCGTGGACAACGCCAACAAGCTCCCCACTCGAGAAATTGAAACTCCACATGTCCACTTGTGTAGTGGTTTTCGCCACGCTGAAGACTTTTGTCTTGTCATTGAAAGAAGGCAGTAAAGTGCATTAAAGACACAGCCATGTTTCTGAGCTAAGCGGGTGACAGTGGTGGTGACGTATATCATAAGTGTCAAGAGCAGCGAAGAGCTGTAGTCCACAAAAGCGCTCTGCACAAAACCTGACCGTATCCAGCTTCTACTCGCTAAATTGTTCCATTCTTTGCACGAAAAAATACCATCTAAATCCATACAAAACATATGTGTAATCAAAGGCATTTCATGACTGGGACCAGAAAATAATACATTTCTTTCCATTGACTACCGTTGTAATTTTTCGAGCCGATAGGTCCCATGCCCCGGAAGTAAGCCACTTCCGCTTAACAGCTCTATGTGATTCTCCATAATGTCCGTTTTGCCTCCGAAACTCCTACCCTCCGTTTCTGTCCTGTTTTTGTCCGGTATCCGTATTTACGTTCAAATAATTGAACTTTTTACGTGGATTATGGAGAGACCGTATGGAAGTTTTGCTAGGTTAGTTTACATGTGATGTCCTTCCACTCATGTTGATTGTCAAGTCAGTTAGATGACTAAAAAGTACTTGTTCATTTAGTTTGAACACGTCGTGAATCAGAGTGAATGTTATTCTGCTAAAATATTAAATACTTTAAATATACAGTACATGATACACTTTATACAGTTGGATCGTTTTTATCAGTTTGATATTAAATACAGTCATCATATGTCTGTTTGATATGAAATACAGTCAGATTTATTAGTTTAATGACACAAGTGCGAGTGCCTGCGATCGCTGCAGCATCGCCAGAGACACGAATGCCCAGATTTCCTTCCGGTGGACACTAGAAGCACCTTCCGTAAAACACGAGTGACATACGTATGTGGAAACGAGGCGTAAGGATTGCCCGACGTTCGGGGTAAGTAAAACGCCACTCGGGCCAGTAACTATGACAACCCGCTTGCCCGTATAGGCAACCGCGGCTGACATTATTGGGGAAACATTTTTTTTAAACAAATTAAAACAAATTTTTATCTTATTTTTTTATAGCGGCAAATACAAGTCATCTATCTACGGTCTATTTTCATAAAGAACTGGTGCTAATTATTAAATAAACGCTCATGTTATTTATCAAATTTATGTGAACGTAGTAGGCCTAGTGTCTGCTGCGGTGGATCTCTCCTCTGCTTCGTTTTGTGAAGGGGAGGGGGCGGCGCTCCTCCGCCGACACACACACACACACATCTCGGCACAATATCGGTGCGCGCCGCACTCAAAGCCAGAGATATAGAGAAGAGAACTAATCTCGTTACGTTGGTGTGACAGAAAGTCCAAAAGTTAACTAGTAAATTGGTTGACCCCAACGGACTGAAAAGCAGCAAAAATAGCCGTGTTTTTCAAATGTGTTGGTGTGCAGGTTAAAGGCGCAGTGTGTAATATGACATCATCAAGAAAGTTCTAGAAAGTTCTTGAATGCACCGCTCCCTGGGTAACCCCACCCCTTTTGAATAATAAGAGAAGCTACAGTGGCCTTTCTAAGGGGAAAAAAATCAGCTATTATGCACTAAATTAAACATACTAATGGATATTATAATTATTTTCTACCAAGTCAAAAAAAATCCCAAAATTCTACACACTGCAGGTTTAACACAAACATCAGCATCAGTTAGCAGAGGAACATCTTTACAGTCTGCATGTAGATCTCAATAAATGGACTAGAGGTGTCTGACTTCACATACCAGGAGGCAGTGGAAGCTTAAAAGTGGGCTACTGGAAAAGTGTTCAAAAGCCTGTCCATTTTGAGATTTTGAATAACATAAAATCAAAAAACTTCTAAAACAGATTGTTATAGGCCTAAAAAAAATTCTTGCAGAAAAATGTTTAAAGAATTGCTGTTCTAAAAAGAATAAGGTAAAAAAAACATTGGTGTGACCATTGTTTTTTAAGGGCTGTTAAAGTTCTTTACATGTCTCATTCGCAGTTATTGTAGCCTATGTTCAGAAATTTAAAAATTACAAATGTTCCAACTTAAAAAATATTTGAAAAATGGACTTTGGGCAAGTAGAATTCAGACCCACTTGCCCGGCCAGGCAAGTGAAAAAAAAAAAACCTTAGCGTTGAGCCCTGATTCATTATTTTTTATTTTATACCTGACCAACACATATGCTCAAGCTGCATACATCATTGTGAAAGTGGGGCCCTTGATTGTTAATTGTAGACATAGTAAAGTGGCTCACAGTGGGAGATTTGTGCAAATTGAAAGGCTGCGACTCAAAGCAATTAACAAAAGGGTTGCATGGAATGGCGCTATGCAAGTGAACTTCAACTTAATGGTAATGTTAGGGTAGATTTGATTTGATTTCAAACTTATTTCAAATGTATGATGGTGACACCATTATTAAATTGTAATGATATAGGTGAATCATAATAACATTTGAGACCAGCTGATCTAAAACAAAGGACACACCTGCCACCAGGAGCTGAGATGTTTGGGAGTCTGAACCGTTCGTGTTTGCAGCCGTGCACTTATAAAGGCCACTGTCAGACTCTCTGGGCTGAAGGATGTGGAGCCCCTGCCATCCATCCCAGGAAACCCTGCAGAAACACACAGAGGGGAACATGTTTTTTTAGGGGGCAAAGCCCAAGCAGGACCTGGGACAAAACGCGGTTCCCAAGCGCTACAACAAAGTAAAACACGTTTGGGGTCATAACTCCCACCCCGAACATCCCACAGTCAAAAACTTTATATTTATTTATTTATTTATTTATTTATTTTTCTTTCGGACAATTCCACACAATACACAATTATCTCTTTCACATCATAAATCTTAATTAGTGTTGTCCGAAGGGTGACGGAAGAAGCCTAAGGCTTATCGAGTCCCGCCCCCACTTTCATCAGATTCAAAATCAGATACACATTTACTGATCACAGAAAAGAAAAGAAAAAAGAAAAAGTCAAAAATAAAAGAAAGAAAAAATAAAAATAAAAAGGAAGAAAACACAATTTTGCTATTTTTTTTTTTTTTGTCTGCAGTCCAATACCCAGTCAATTTTCATTCTCCTTATTCATTGACCTTGCACAACTGACATACTATCCAATTTTCCCGATGAATTTTAATTAGTCATTGTTATCCTCTCCTTCCACTGTAGCCATTTTTTCGATGTCTCCTTTGATATTAGCGATGTCTCCTTTCATGTCATCGATTCCAGCGACTTTTCCTTTGATAGCTGTGATGTCTCCTTTGATAGATGCAATACTGGATACAATTTTTGCTATCCCCTCCCGCTGTTCCATCCATATCTCCCAGCGCTGTAAATCTTCCGTCCCTCCCATCCGCTTGTGCAACAATCAGTTTCTTCAGTTTGCGATATTGGACATACAGAGCAATTCCCAAAGCAAGCATCCCCACCGTCATGCCAGCGATGATGTATACATCTTCAACATCCTCAATGTCCAATGCAGCCAGGCAAACCACTTTCCATTCTTTCCAGCTATCCTGTGCGTAACCGGACAGGAAGGTGCCATCTGGACATGGTACCTCTCCAGCTCCTGCTTTTCTGGTTGAAAACATGCGGTCAATGGCATTTAGAGACCAAGTTAGCAGTTCCATGATTAATCCACTTGCTTCAGCTTTTAAGATCAGTTCTGCTCCGTTCTGATTTTCTGTACAATGCAGAGTTTGTTTTGCCCTTTTACTGTGGCCTTTTCAATGTCATTATCTGGTAGTCTAAATACAACTGCAAAAGTATTCAAACCCAAACAAGTCATTCTGCTGACCTCTCTTTTACAATAATGTTATGATAGTGCCATCCACCTTTTATCCGCATCTTAGTGCTCTGCTTTCAGTCTATAATTTTCCATAATTTTAGAGACATACATTTTTTTGAAATTTCGCAAACTGCAACTCCCTGTGATATCTTCATCAAGTTCATTCCATAATTTAATACCCTTTACAGAAATCGAAAATGATTTAAGTGTGGTCCGTATATTTTTCTCTGTGAATCTTCTTTTTCTTCTCAAATCATGCGAGACTCCTCTTTCTTCAAACATTGCTTGTAAACTGACAGGAAGGCTTTTTTTTGAAGCCTTGTACATCATTTGTACGGTGTGGTAACTTACTACGTCCCGTAATTTGAGAATTCTACCATCAATAAAGAAGTTATTAGTGTGTGCCCTGTAAGTTGCTTGATATATTATTCTTATTGCCCTTTTTTGAAGGATCTCCAATGGGAGCAATTTACCTTTGTAAGTGTTTCCCCACACCTCAACACAGTAACGCAGATGTGGGGAAACTAAAGTCCAGTATAATACAAGTAAGGCCTTTTGATTGAAAAAATATTGTGATTTCCAAAGTATAGAGATACTCCTGGCTATTTTGCCCCTAAGATGGCTAACTTGTGGTTTCCAACTTAACTTATCATCCATTATTACCCCTAGTACTTTGTGTTGCTTGACCCTTTCAATATCGATCCCATTTACCTGGATTTTCACAGAGACATCTGCTGCTCTCCTACCAAACAACATAAATTTAGTTTTTTCCAAATCTAATGATAACTTATTTCGGTTTAACCACCCATGTAACTTAGTCAATTCAATGTTTACAGTCTCAACCATATTATTCAGATCATGCCCCGAATAGAAGATGTTTGTGTCGTCAGCAAATAATATTAACTTTAAGACCTTCGAAACTTTCCAAATATCATTTATGTAAAGCAGGAATAATTTCGGCCCTAAAATTGACCCTTGAGGGACAACAGATTCACTAACCCTAACCCATTAAATTGGAATAAATCAACATAGCGTATTATCTTGAATGTTGAATAAACACACTTTGTTCAGTTAAATGTGAAGAATTGGACCTGAGTCAATCAACAACAATACTACGTAGGGGAGAATGGCCTGAGTTGTGCTGGTGGGGAAGTTGTGCCACGTGGAAGAAATTGGAAATGTGACCACATATTTAAGAAGAGCCATCCATTTGACTCATCCTGTAAAGAAGGGAGACACAAGGCCAGCGATGATAGGATATAAGCACATTTAAGCAAAAAAAAAAATTGTGTTTTGCCTTTCAAAGTAAAATTTCCACGATCAAGGTTTTTTGATTATTGTGTCTGAACAATTATAGACACGTTTGAAAACATTTGACAAATGTTTTACTGCTTTAGTATGCTACACTTAAAGTCTATATAGTTAGCACAATGTCAGCCCTAAACTGCTGCATCATGCTTATTATCCAAAATTCTGGGGTTGGGGTGATTTGTGATAGGTGAGTTATAAGTAAGTAAGTAAGTAAGTAAGTAAGTAAGTAAGTAAAATGTATTTATAAAAGCACATTTATGACAGTTTGCACTATCCAAAGTGCTGTACATAGTGCATTCAGTAGGTAAACAATGAAGGTAAAATAACAATGACAAAAATAAAACACATAAAGCCCATACATCCACATATAAACAAAGATAGTAGTGCAGAGGTAAGATAGTTAATGGGGAGGAAAAACCAGGGTGTACAGATGGGTTTTGAGCCTTGATTTAAAGGCAGAAATGGAGGGGGAATCACATTTGTCAGGTGGCAGTTGGTTCCACAAGCATGGAGCAACTAGTGCAAAGTACATTTCTGAGAGTTGTGCCAGTGGCATGGCTGTGTACGCTGGTCACTAAAAAGAAAGTGATCGTCTACAGTAGCTCAGAAGGGACTGACATCTCCATTCCTTAACGACACCACTGACGAGAGTTCAGATGGCCAGAAAGATGATGATGGTAACTTTGTCATTGTGAGCTTTGCAGGGGAAAACCACCTAGGCCTTGTTCAAGAAAATTGACCTTCAATCTTTGTAAAACCTTTACTTTATATAAAAATAAAAAGCCTTAAATAAGTAATTTTCTTATGGATTTGTCTTGCATTACAGTTAACAGTTTATTCCAGATCCAAAGTTTTTATTGCCAGGGATGCACAACATCCTGAAATATATGTACATATTTGAGTTGGAGACATAACTGTCAAGGCCTCACTTAAAAATCACTTTGAGTAAAAAGTGGCACATCTGACCCCACTCTCCCCTATATTCCCATATACTGTAAATATGGCTACTGGGGGTATAGTTACACTTTAAATTGTAAGTCTGGATCACTATAGACCTTGGCACTACGCAGTGAGAGCACTCGCCCGGACATGCCTGCTGCATTCGATTGTATGTGGAAAATCGGGAACTTCAGACACTGCAGCACACACAGAGTGCAGAAATACCCTTTCATCCATTTTGAAAATGTGCGACCTAGGACCATGTCTTATACAAATCATAGACTGTATATGAAACATAAAAACAAAAACAAAAAACTCACAGTTGTACTATAATGCACACAGGTCTGACACCAGTACTACTGAGTCTGAAGCTCCCATGTCCTGAATAAAATAACACACTGCTGCAGCGCGGTTAATACAGCAAAGCCCCTCTGATAGTATAACTGAGCAAAGCGGCAAATACAGGCGCTTTCATCAGTGGGTCATTATGACCAATCACGATTGTTCATTGTCACTTACTATTTGATAGATAAGAACTTAATAGACAATACAATAGATGGCAATGTTATGGAGTATAACATCAATGAGACACTTTATTGACGGTTGTTCAGTATGTTACCTTCGAGTGTACTGTAGCAGGGCTCCGTCTTTGGTCCAGGTGATGGTGGATGGAGGGAAGCCCTCTGCATGACAGCGTATGGTGAGTGATCGCGTGGCATTGGTGAGCAGAGCACTGTGTCCTATGCTGATGTTGATGTGTTTGTGTAAAGCCAGAGGTAGGGTCTGCTGCTGTCTGAAAATCACTGGACTTTTCTCCTCAGCTGACTCTGACCACGGCAGTCTGTCTGTGGGACAAATCACATACACAGCATGAGGAATACAAGTGTCATCCCTACAATAGAAACTAAGTTATTATGCACCGTCTAAGGTCCTCAGCTAGGACTGTACTGAATGTGGAACTGGAGACGTCAGAGGTTTTACTGTTGAGCCCACCTGTAGGATGCCCTGCCTGACCAATGCAGATTTGAAAAATCAGTATCTCAAGTAAATCACTCCTCTACAAAAAGCATTTAAAACATATTCTAAAAATGTTTTATTGAATTTTTATAATTCTGTCTGCTATTGGATATTATTTTGGCATTTTTAATTGGTGGGGAATGTTACACATGAGTCGCATGGTAGACCTGTTGCATAATATCCAGTTAACTGCCCGATTGCTCAGCTCAAAGTGGTCGTTATTGTTCATGGGAGAACCCAACTCTCAACAGGTATGTATGTATGTAATATATTATCTATGTTTGTATGTATGAATAGATAAAATATTTAAAGATGAAGTAAGCGATTTATTTATGTTCATATAAGTGTGAAATCGCTCTTTATTCATACAGTGATCACTTATATTGTGTGCACGTTTCATAAAGCCGATCTCTCAGTCACTCACTTTGCATGTAATCGGCAAATAAACTTTTCGGGGATCCCGAAAGTGGTATCCAATCAGAAGAGAGAACGCTACAAACCGGCACCTGTCTCACATGCAGATTAACAGATGGGTTAATTTGTATGCGTCTACGCCTATGAGCAGGTAAAAATCCTTCCCAATATCTGTTTTGATGGTTTTTATCATGTTTTATCACACTTATGGATCTGAGATGATGCTAGATAACTCGCTGCTTGAAGATCGCAGTGCATTAATGTGGTGACGTGGGGATGAGGGAGGGGACTGCTAACTGCAGGAAGTTAGCTAAACTGACTGTTCCGCTTACTGAACCTTTAAGTAAATCACTCCTTTAAAAAAAGCATTTAAAACATATTATAAAAATGTTTTATTGAATTTTCATAATTCTGTCTGCTATTGGATATTATTTTGGTATTTTTAATTGGTGGGGAATGTTACACATGAGTCGCATGGTAGACCTGTTGCATAATATCCAGTAAACTGCCCGATTGCTCAGCTCAAAGTTGTCGTTATTGTTCATGGGAGAACCCAACTCAACAGGTATGTACAGTGCTGCTTGTGTTGTATGTGAACCCCTTGAGAATTTTGGAATTTTATTCAGTTTAACCACACACGCATATGCATACACACGTGTATATTAAATATTTGATCTATTCATACATACAAACATAGATAATATATTACATACATATAGTGCCGCTTGAAAGTATGTGAACCCCATGAGCCTTTTTGAATTTTATTTATTTCAACCACTATTAATTAATTTTTATCAATACCAGTATTTTTTATATGAAATAACAGATGTTTGTTTATCAATTCAACATTTTTCTTTTCTGGAAATCAATTGTTAAAACAGATAAAACAAATGATTTGCCAACTTTTGTATGTGCAAAAGTTTGTGAACCCTGAGCTGCATTGCTTAAAGCTCCCATATTATACACTTTTCGGTTCTATTATACACCATAATATATGGTCTTAGTGGTCCCTAATACGTTTTTCTTTAATTGTTTGCTGAAAAAAACTTTCAGATAATAAGGGCCGTGGACCAATAAGAAATAGGGGTGTGGGCTGCACAGTGGAAGCTTCTGGCTTTCCAGTTTGTGAGGTCAGAAAAGGGGAGAATTCTGACTGGAGTATAATGGGTGGGGGAGGGGTGGTGGTTTCAGAAAGGGGGAGAGTGAGAAAAGGAGAGTGTTATTTTTTTAAATATTTTGGCAGTCTCTAGGCACACCATGGACCCATGGATATGTTAGAACACATTTAAAAAGTGCATTTAGCATAATATGTGACCTTTAAATCGAGCAGGTAAACACAATCAGGTGGGCCAAATTAAGTGATTAAATGGACCAATGTAATGAGAGCTCTTTTGGGAAGAAATTGGGCGGCACTAGATAAAACAGAGATACAACCAGGTCAGTTTAGGCCCACCAAAGTGAACCCATACAGGTCAGACATGCCAAAAGGGAAATAAAATCTCAGAGGATCTCAGGAATAGTTGTGATGTTGCACATTTGTCTGGGGACAGCTATAAATTAATTTAAAATAAGTTTGAGCTCCATCGGTCCACCGTGAGGCAAATCATCTACAAATAGAGAGCTTTAAGAGTGACTGAACATCTGTCTAGAAGTGGACTTCCTTCAAATTTTTTGAGAGCAGAGGCAGCAACCCTCCCATGAAAGCCATGTTGACTGAGTTTTCTTCTTATTGTGGAACCATGCACATCTGTCCCAGATGCTGCAAAAGAGGTCTTCAAATCACAAGAAAAATAATTTTTCTTGTGGCGCTTGTGGATATTTTTGAAGGAAGTCCACTTCTAGGCAGATGTTCAGTCACTCTTAAGGTGCCAACACACTGCACTCCATCGCAGGTTCTGCGCCGCGTGATCCAGAGAAGCCTTCTCCTACTCTGGGGATATGCTGGCGCTGGTGCTAACCGGTGCTGAGGGGACCAGTCTGCTGTGCTGATGGTGCTTTACCCAAGCTTACCGCTGCTAACTTGGTTCATAAAGCAAAACTGATAACTGTACACAGCAGGCAACAGACACATAGGCTATTCACAGAACTTATGGGAGCAAACTGTGACTATTATGTTTTCATCCATCTTAATTTCCTCTGTCCGTCGTCCCGAAGTGAGTGACGTCAGGAGGGAGCTCAACGCTGATTGGCTATTGCGGCGCGGCCGGCGGCAAAAAGTTCAATATTTTCAACTCCTGCGTGAACCGCTCGCCGCCGGCCGCTCATTCGCGGTGTGCAGTGTGTTGGCACCATTAAAGCTCTGCATTTGTAGATAATTTGCCTCATGGTGGACCGATTGAGCTCAAACCTTTTTTAAATTAATTTATAGCTGTCCCCAGACAAATGTGCAAAACCACAACTATTCCTGAGATCCTCTGAAAAATAATTTCCCTTTTGGCATGTCTGACCTGTATGGGTTCACTTTGGTGAGCCTAAACGGACCTGGTTTTATCTCTGTTTTGTCTAGTGCTGCCCAATTTATTCCCTAAAGATCTCCCATTACATTGGTCCATTCCATCACTCAATTTGGCCCACCTGATTGTGTTTACCTGCTCAATTTAAGCAATGCAGCTCAGGGTGTTGCGGTAAGTGGCAGGCAAGTAGGACCCAGATGCAGAAAGTAAACTAGAATATTATTTATTGTCCAAAACATGTAAGTCCAAAAAGGCAAAAAGGCACAAAAAGGCAAGGCACATGGAACACAGGATCATACAGGGACAGACTCACCCTGCTCGGACAGGGAACAAAGAAACACTGGGAGTTATATATACACACACACACACACACACACACACACACACACACACACACACACACACACACACACACACACACACACACACACACACACACACAAGACAGGGTAGACAACGAGGGACAGGTGAAACACATTAGGGAAGGGAGCAGTAATCAAACAGGAGGGAAACTTGACAGTACATGGGGAGGAACAAGACAGACATACCAAAATAAAACAGGAAACACCAAAACAAGACAGGACAAAGACAGACCATGACACAGGGTTCACAAACTTTTGCATATACAAAAGTTGGCAAATCATTTGTTTTTTTGGGCCAATTTTGGCCAATTTTATTTTAAAAGTGATTTTTTGTGGACCTTTGGTCTCTTCTTGGTTCCCTGCGGGCTACACCAACATGGAAAAGCAGGCTTGTGGACTGTCTTTGGTTGTTCCGGTTTTGTTGTGGAGGAGCCGTGTAGCTCACTTGCTATTTTGGCGTCCCTAGCAACGGCTAAAAACAAGTAGTAGTAGTGACATTTTCCTGGTCACTACTGGCGTTTTCTTCGGTGATCCTGGTGAGGAATATGCCCCGGTCAACCTGCAAAGCTGTCTCTAAAGTCTCATCGTGGATTTTTCTACACTGCCTCTCAGCTCTTCTCCAACTGCTTTGGGTCCGTACTTAACTGCTAACAGGCTAACATCACTCTGGCTGGTTCGATGTTGACCTACTTCGCCTCACAGCTGCTGAAGTACAACAATCGCTCAATCCCACCCTGTATTTCCACCATAAAGCAGCTAGGACTATTGCGTAGACCTCGATATATCCACAGAGGCTCAGGGAGAAACTTTATTTATGGTCAGCCTGCCGGCTCCATCCCATCCGTCTTGTCCACTGAGACGGCTGAGGGCAAAGGACACAACATCGCGAGATCCCCGCAGTCCCGGCTAGATGGATTTCATGGAGTGGATTACAACCTGCGCGGAGTGGATTTTAAGGCTGTCGGCTTCATCCCATCCGTCTTGTCCACTGAGACGGCTGAGGGCAAAGGATACAACATCAGCATCTCCTTCCCATTCGTCCGGTTACCTCTGTCACGTCATCAGGACTCACCCGCTACTGAACCATTCACCGCTTATGTCAAGCAGCAGCTCACCAGGCAGGACAGAAAACATGGACTGGGTTTCAATCCTTCATCGCCAGTGACCCATACTGCGGTTTGTGTGACTAGCTCCCCCAGCTACTGTCCACCTCCGGCATCACCATGTAGATTACTGGCTACTTCACCTCCCCATACTGTTGCTGTTTATGTGACTAACCCGACAATACGTACAAGAAACACTTGTCACTTTAATACTGCAAACCTGTCAAACTTGGTATCCATTTCCCTTCAGCCACAGTCTGCTGTAGTAAATAGGGCTGACAATGCTTCACACTCAAACACACTAAGTTTGGCCTTGTTAAACATCAGATCTTTGTCAGGTAAAACATTTTTAATTAATGGTTTTATTACCAAGCACAATCTTGATTTTATGTTTTTAACTGAAACTTGGTTGGACCCAGACAACAGCTCAGCTGTTCTTATCGAGTCAACCCCCCCCCCCCCCAACTACACTTTCGAGAGTGAGGCCAGAGCTCATAGGAAAGGTGGTGGAGTTGCTATTTTATTTAATGAATCTTTAACATGCAAAAAGATGTTTTATGGAAACTTTGTTTCATTTGAATATGTGGCTCTCAAGTTAAATTCAGCCTCTCAAGCTATTTTTATTAATATCTACAGGCCACCTAAATACTGTGCAAACTTTTTTGATGACCTTACTGGACTACTGTCTGTAATCTGTATGGAGTTTGACTGTTTATTGATTGTTGGGGATTTTAATATACATGTGGACAAACCCGAGGACAGAAGTGCTAAAGAACTATGCTATGTACTGGAAAATTTTGGACTCTCTCAACACGTAAACCAGCCTACACATAACAAAGGTCACACCCTGGACTTATTAATTTCAAAGGGACTGGACATTTCAAACCTTTTAGTGTCTGATGTGGGTCTCTCCGACCATTCATGTTTGTTTTTTGGGAGTACAATATCTTTGCACACAACTGCAAAAACAAAGGTTATCAAAAAACGGTATATTACTGAAAACACGAGTGAACAATTTATCCAAGCATTTTCTCTGTCCCCGCTCCTTCCCTGTATCTCAGTTAATGAGCTTGTATGTAACTTCAACTCAAAAATTACAAATGTTATCGATGCTATTGCATCCACCAAGGTGAAAATCATCTCTGGTAAAAAAGGTCTCCCTGGAGAAATACCCCTCAGGTCAGAATTGAAAAAAGAGAGTGCCGTAAAGCAGAACGCAGGTGGCGAAAAACAAATCTAAATGTTCACTATAACGTCTTCAAAGAGAAACTACGCACGTTTAACCTAGAACTAAGAAATGCAAGACAGTCTTTCTTCTCTGACATCATCACCAAAAACAGCAACAATGCACATGCCCTGTTTGCTGCTGTTGACAGGCTAACAAACCCTCCTCTGTCAGTAGCGTCTGAGCATCTTTCCACGAGGGCCTGCAATGAATTTGCCTCCTTCTTTACTGAGAAAATTCATAAAATAAGACAAGCTGTCACTGCATCAATACCAGGTTCAAGATATGTTTTATCTCTGTACCCATTTAAAACGAATTCAGATGCCATGACAGAGTTTTTTCTGATAAACAAGAAAAACCTGGATGACATTATACAACACCTGAACTCCTCCTCCTGTTGCCTTGACATTCTGCCCACAGTCTTCTTTAAAACTGTTTTTAGCTGTATGGCCTCAGATGTCCTAGAAATTGTCAATATGTCCCTTCGCACTGGTGTATTCCCACAGGCCCTGAAAACAGCTGTCATCAAGCCACTCCTAAAAAAGAAAAATCTAGATACATCACTCATGAACAATTATAGGCCCATATCTAACCTACCATTTTTAAGCAAGATCATTGAAAAAGCTGTTCATCATCAGCTAAATAACTACTTAGCAATGAATAACTGCTTTGATGTCTTTCAGTCAGGTTTTCGACAACACCACAGCACTGAGACTGCTCTGGTTAAGGTCCTCAATGACATCCACTTAAACACAGACAGTGGCAAAAGCTCTGTATTAGTTTTATTGGATCTCAGTGCTGCGTTCGACACAGTTGACCACAGCATATTGCTAGATCGGCTTGCAAACTGGGTTGGACTCTCTGGAACTGTGCTAAACTGGTTTGAATCATACTTAAAGGAAAGAGACTACTATGTGTCAATAGGCAATTTCACATCCGAGCGAACAAATATTACATGCGGGGTCCCCCAGGGTTCCATTCTTGGGCCTCTTCTGTTTAACATATACATGCTACCGCTAGCTCAGATTATGAACAAAAACAAATTATGCTACCATAATTATGCAGACGACACACAAATTTACATAACCATATCACAAGGAGACTATAGTCCGATTCAAGCACTAAGTAAATGCATTGAACAAATCAATGACTGGATGTGCCAAAACTTTCTTCAATTAAACAGCGACAAAACTGAAGTAATTGTCTTTGGTGCCAGGGATGAACAATCAAAAGTCAGCGCACAGCTTAAATCTGTTATGTTAGAAAGCACACACCAAGCTAGAAATCTTGGAGTACTGATAGATTCCGACTTGAATTTCAAAAAATATATTAAATCAATTACTAAGTCAGCCTACTACCACCTTAAAAATATATCGAGAATTAAAGGGCTAATATCTCAGCAGGACTTAGAAAAACTTGTCCATGCATTTATTTTTAGTAGACTTGACTACTGTAATAGTGTCTTTGCAGGCCTTCCTAAAAAATCAATCAGACAGCTTCAGCTAATTCAGAACGCTGCTGCTCGAGTCCTCACTAGGACCAAAAAAGTAGATCACATTACCCCAGTTCTTAGGTCTTTGCACTGGCTTCCTGTCACTCAAAGAATTGATTTTAAAATATTAATGATGGTCTAAAAAGCCTTAAATGGTTTAGGGCCAAAATACATTACTGATCTGCTGATACGTTATGAGCCGACCAGAGCCCTTAGGTCGTCTGGGACAGGTCTTTTAAAAGTCCCCAGAGCGAGGACTAAACAAGGAGAGGCGGCATTCAGCGTTTATGCGCCCAATGTCTGGAACGGACTGCCAGAGAGTCTGAGGTCCGCTGAGACTCTCAGCTCTTTTAAATCGGGTCTCAAAACGTTCTTGTTTCCCTTTTAACCTGTAATTTTAATTTTTTTTATTTTTTGTAAAATGTTTTAATTCTTTTATTTAAATGTTGTATTTTTATCCATGTTTTAAATTTGTTCCTTTTTTTTGTATTTGTATTCTTTATTTGATTTTAACCCTGTGAAGCACCTTGAGTGGCCCTGTGCCTGAAATGTGCTCTATAAATAAAATTGCCTTGCCTTGCCTTGCCTTTTAACAATTGATTTCCAGAAAAGAAGAATGTTGAAACAAACATCTTTTATTTCATATAAAAAATACTGGTATTGATAAAAATTAATTAATAATGGTTCAAATAAATAAAATTCAAAAAGGCTCATGGGGTTCACATACTTTCAAGCAGCACTATATGTATGTAATATATTATCTATGTTTGTATGTATGAATAGATCAAATATTTAATATACACGTGTGCATTTTATGCATATGCATAAAATGCATATCCGTGTGTGTGTGTGTGTGTGTGTGTGTGTGTGTGTGTGTGTATGTGTGTGTATGTGTCTCAGGTTTACTGGTTCCAGCCCATTTTCTAATTGGTTCTTTCTCAACTCCATCACAGCAAAAAAACATTTATTCTTTTTCCAACCAGTCTACTGCGGATGCGCTACGCTCTCAAATCAAAACAATTTCAATTCAACATTCAATGGGACTAGAAGTTAACATCTAAGCCAGAGTTAACATCTTTATTTTTATTTTTACTACATATTCCATAGTTCAGAGTGTTGAAATTGTCGTGATAGTGACCGTTAATTATGGTTTTGTAGTAGAAATATACATAGGGGAGAAGGAGGGAATCTGAGGCATCGTGGAATGTATCTAGGCAACGGAAAACATTTGTGGTCATGTGAGATATATGTTTTCAAGCCCCTCTCATTTCCCTATGGCCCTGAAAGAGAGGACCTCATGATGCTGTGGTAAGCATGTTTCTTTCACCAAAATAGGTATTTTGCATGTAAAAGTAAATTTTCTTGCTGTCAACTTAATCAACTGTTGTGCCAAAGCAAATGTATTCACGTAGAAAAACTTCTATCATACGTGTTGATGAACTACCAACATATAAAAACCATGTGATGATATTAGCTAAAGATTAGGCTGAAATGCTAAGAGAGGTACTTTTTTCTCAAATTGTGGTGGTGGGGGAAAGTGAGCCAAATGTTGTGGGGGAAAGTGAGCCACGGTCTCACTTTACTTATGGTGTAAATTATGTGCTACGAAAATAACTATTATGATGTTGGTCTTTTATGAGTTCTGTATTATCTTTATGGGGGGGTATTTTGTTTTATCCAAGTTAAATCTTCCTCTCTTCTCTTCTCCTTTCTTCTGTTTTACCTCTCGTTTGTATTTGTGTAGAGTCGGTAAACTCCGGCGGTGGCCTGTTGCTTTAAATCTTGCCGCCGTAAAGGATTATGGGATACCACTATCTCCTTTCCTTTCGCATAGGTTGGTCCGGCGTAACCTATGCTAAAGGAGGGTTAAAGGATGAATCGAGGCTCCTTTCCTAAGCATTTTGAGAATTCGGATCACCTATCTGCCGAGTACTTCCGGGTCATCTCGATAGGAAAGGAAATTTCCTATGCAAAAAAGACTATTCGGATTGGCCCCCATGCTGTTCTCGCTGGTTCTGATTTTCCTATTCTTTGACCCCCAGACACAAGCTGGCTCTAAGGGTCCTGTGTTCTGACCCCCAGACTGTGTTCTAATCTAACTGGTTCTATCTTTCATTTGAATATTACTTAAACCTTTTGAATTATAATATTTTGTATTTGATTTTGTTCAGAGTTACTTTCAAGTGTTTAGAAAATGTGCTTTGCTTAATTGACCAAACCCCATCATTCTTTTACTAGTCCGACATTAGTTCTGGAATGTGTGGCTAGCTTTCAGGATTCTTACGGTTACAATATGTGTTGTTATGGTAGTTTCAGAGTGGAACAAGTAAGTGGATCAGTTTACCCCACAGCTGGGGTAAAGTGAGCCACATGACAACTTTTTTTAAAACAATCATATTTTCACTGCCCTTTGTCTTGAAAACATTCTGCTAATGCCAATTTCTAGGAAACATCCTGAATTAATGGGAAATGTGTAAATTTGAGTGATAAATCATTTTAGCTCGCTTAGAGGGGAGCAAATGTAAAAAGTGGCTCAGATTACCCCGTTCTCCCCTACTCCACCAGACAAGGTTTTGTCAAATCAACACCTAAATTCACATTTTTTGATTTTATTTAGTATGAAATAACACATGGAAGCAGAATCTTAAAAATAGTTTTTGCCTGCTGTGTCTCACCTTTAAACAGCTTTAAAGTTTAAAAACAACAACCCCCTCACAGCATTGCCAGCCTGGGTTATAATCACCTTTAGCCTCTGTAGTCCTGGTCCAGAGCTCTGAGGCAGACGTACGGCTCAGCAGTGAGGAGATGAGTTGTGAGGCCTCCTCCTGCTGGATCTCCCCTCTGTCTGCCCGCAGGGTGATATTAATCAACCTCTGCTCTACCCAGGGCTGTAGAGAGGCCTCCTGGACACCAGGGGGCAGCAGAGACACACTCACACCAGGCCAGCTCTGCTCCAGGTCTGAGGAGTGGCTATGGCAACAAGGCAGCATCTCTTTCCAGCTGGGACTCACACTGACAACAGACCAGGGTAGGAAATTAGTGGGGGGAGGGGGGTTCCTGGCAAAAAAATGCCCCCGAAAAGTTCAGAAATTGCCCTGGGAATACATTTGAGGTGGGGGCTTTTATAGCCCCAATAAAATAGAGATTTTTTTTTGTGATTTTAACAGTTGGCAATATATACGAAATATATGCATGTGCAAAGCCAGAGTTGAAAATATACAGCTAGGTACACACAACTCGATCGATACTCATCCTCCATTATATCGTTTAAACTTGTATTGGAGTGCGGTTTTCATTACATTTCATTCTTGGTGGTATTAAAAAAGTCTTCAAAAGAGTCTTCCATTTCATTTGGAGAACCCTGATAGTGGAAACAAGGTATTTCACATTTGATACATTTGCACTGAAAATGATCCAGAATTCCCCCAAAAAATATTTCACAGGGCAGGGGCAATAAAAGCCACTGGTAAAAAAAAAAAGAAAAAAAAAGGATCGCTTACCCTTCGGCAGACGGTCTGCCAGTTTCCCTGCTCCCACTTTGGATCAGCCGGAGGGTGAAGATGTCTGAGGCGGGTCCAGCCACACACTTGTACACCCCGATATCCTCGTCCCGCACAAACTGGATCTTCAGAGAGCCTGATTTGGTGACGTTCAAGCGCTTGGAGCTGGGCAGGTGGCGTCCGTCTTTGAGCCAGTGAATGTAGGACTTGGGTAACCTTCTGATGGGGCATTTGACCAGCAAGGAGGTGTTTGCTAGCAGGTAGGCATGGCCGCCCACAGTCAGGTGGAGGCGTTTCTCCTTGCGGGTCTGGATGTAGATGCGGTGTAGACCCTGGAGCAATGGACAGTGGTTGGCTTTGGCCTTTGCCGGACGTCTCTCTGCCTGTTTGAAGTGGTCCTTCATCCCAACCTTCTGGATGGTTTTGGATCTCATCTCTTTCTTGAGCTCTGTGTAAAGAAAGGGATTTATTGTTAAATTCCAGTTTATGCATATGTATGTCATTATCATTGTCTACGTTTACATGCACAGCAACGCTCTGATACTAACCCGGTTAAGCTCATATTCAGAACAAGACATGGCCATGTAAACACAAGTTTCTGCTCACAGAATAAGCTCATGTTAAAGGAATACTTCAATCATATGGAACTGGCGTTCTATCATTATAAAATCGCTATTAATATAAAATGAATGAGGTTTGTCTTTCCTCAGCTTTCCCTTGGCCCAGCTGTCCTATTAATCCTAACCATACATTTTATTATGTGTGATGTCACACATGGTAAAATGGTGAAACATCTTCTCCTAACTTTTCATGGATTTAGGATCTAGTTTTAGCGCTAAAATGCTTTGTGAATTACACTCATCTTAAAAAGTTAGGAGTCCTAAAATTAGGGGTGAAACGCCCCTTGTCTACCCCTGTTTTGACATATGGCTCATATAGTTCTCCAGCACTTTATATAGGGAGAACATTTGTTATGAGATTTCAGGGAAAGCAGAGAAATGTAAACAGATATGGCAGCCTTTCCTTGACTATATAACAGTACTGAAGGGACGTGACACCTTGTTTACTTTTTATTTTCTGCCTACAGTTTTTTTCGATTGCTAAACCACAGTGGGCACAACTGTAGCTCAATGTGCAAAACTCTAACTACAGTCTGCACTACCAACAGTCACTGGAGCTGAACAGTTCACTTCACCTGCAAAACAGGTTCAGTGCAGCAAACACTATGAACCAGCCTCATTGAGATAACACACTGTGACTCAGAACATGCTCAGAGTACAAACACTAGCATCAAACCCCAATACACAAATTACAACCTTTTAATCTTTACGGTTTGAATAATTTGAGTTATTTCACACAAATTACGTAATATTTTCTTTGATCAAAGGGTAAAATTCTTTCACATGAAATTGTTTATTTTATAACATACCAGTTTTTTTAGGAAAACAAAAATCCGCTGGCTACTATTTTCACCCAGCTGGACATTGGAGGCACTTGTGAAAAAACACTGGGTGTGTGAAGGACATTTAACAATAGTCAATAATTTTGGAAAGTCTGTCTGCCTATCTTTCTTACTCCGCTGCCCACTCAGTCACTACTATCGATGCTTAAAGGAAGCAGGATTAAACCACTGGATTAAGATAATGCATTTAAAAAAAAAAGCAAAACACAAAATATGTTTAAAATGTGTAAAATAATTAAAAGATCTTTCAAAACACACAGGGATTTAGAAAAAAAAAATTGGGGGGGGGGGCTCAGCTGAAATTTGTCCTCTCACACTTTGAAAACCCCTGGTTTGAACAATGTCATTGGAAGTCCTTAGAAACCTGTAAACTAGAGTATGCCATGTTAGTTTTTTTGTTTATTTTGTCTTTTTTTTTGTTTTCTTTTTTCAGCTTTTTTGTTTGTGTGTTTGTTCTTTATGTAAATCCATAAATTAAGTAGTTAAAAAAAACAAGTACAAGTCTTTAGTTTATTGTAATCAATCTGGAACTGATGACAGGGGGTAATATAATATATTACCTTTTGTTTCCTTTTTTTAAAGGGTGGTGCCCCATATAGAATTTAATGATAACTTCTGTTATTCCTAATATGTTCTCATAGCTGGAAGTGAGTGTAACACTTTACTTCCTATTATATCACACTGAATGAACACAAAGCCTGTGTTCCATTAGAAATAAAAGAAAAGGAGCCTGAGTGTGTATCATGGTGGAAATCTCCATGTGGTGTACACAGAGGCATACTTTATAATCCACCACTCACACACTCATTGTAGCCGTGTTACCAATGGATGCAGATGATGTTTGTAAAACTTACATTTAATCTTGCTGGCCTCTATACAATCTATGCACTTTTTTTGTACACAGAAACAAGCACATTGACATGCTATTTACACATGACGATTACGTTTGAATATATAACTTGACAGTCCAGTCTTTGCTGTATATATACTTTCTGCAAATATGGACATTCAGTACATACATAGATATGTATGTGTGTGAGTTTAAGGATGTGTTCTCACTGGGACAGGCCAGCATGCCGCAGGTCCGTACGAGTGTTGGGGAGGGTAACCCTGAGCACTGCTCCATGCCTAGCTTCACCTGCTGACCCATGGCTGTCAGCTGCTGACACAGTGGCTCCCTACGCTGGATTCCCAGACCACAGGATACTGAGCACTACAGAGGGAAATGAAATACAATAGAATACAACCATTTCATATCAATATTTCTTGTTGGATGGTGCAAGACAACATGGACTTTCTAGCTCTCCCTTCACTCAATTATCAGCATTTTAAAGACAGTCTGCTATTGTCTCGTGCAGCATATTGGGTCAAAGTTTCTTAACATCTCTGAGGAATGTGTGTGGATTTACTTTTAGCTCGTTTCCACTGAACAGTACAGTTCGGTTCAGTATGCTACAGTTTGATACTGGACGGTAATATTATTTGTGTCCACAACCGCCCGCTCCTGCAAACCTTTCTGCCCCAAGCAGCCCGCTCCCACAAGGTTCTGACCCAAAACCTGTCCGCTAATGGTGGTTGATCGGCTTCTGTACTGATGCACATCACAAAACGTAGGTCGCAATGCCATGAGACACAACAGAGGCGCGAGCCCCAGACAGCTGCAGAGATTCAAATGAAAGTGTAGGACTTTATACTTTTTGAAAATGGATAGAGAGTATATTTATTGTATACTATGAATGGGGTATTCTTAACACACTTAATTTACAATTGAACGTGTACTTTTAATAAAAACACAACCGCAAAATATATAATTAGTGTAGTGTCCAGTGTGTAGCGCCAGCCTTTTGGACAGCTTTATACCCCAACAAACTGGTGACAAAAATAGTTAGGGCATGGTTTGCTTATTTTGGTACCCTTCCCCACTTTTGACAGTAAAAACGCAAATATTTGCGTGTCGTACCATACCGAACTGTACCACTCAGTGGAAACAAGGCTTTTGTCCTCGCAAGGAAACTCACATTCCACTGCAATTCCATGCAAAAATGACAGATTTAGCAATAAAGTAGGGGTGTAACGATACACGTATTTGTACCGTACCGTGATGTTACAGGCACGTATTTGGTGTTACAGAGGTGGACCGCGGTCCGTTCGTGGCGTACATAGCGTTAATATATGGCGAATGTACAGGCTTGTTTTGCGTGTGGAACTTAAAACTTGTAGTCGGAGTTCCCCCCGGACCATTTAGCCTCCGGCTCGCTCGCACGTGTGCAGTAGCAGCCAGTGATAGTCTGTTATCTCCATGGTGAGCACAGCATGAGGGTGCAGTGTTGCTAACTTAGCAACTTTTGAGACCCCTCTGACGGCTTGTTTTCAAAAAAGTGACTAGCGACAAATCTAGCTACTTTTTCTGGTGTTATTGGTGACTTTTGGAGACTGTCGCTAAAGCATGTATCGCTCTTTACTTCTAAACAGGCTGCTGCCTCCGAGGCACCTCCCCCGCATGGACATATGCTCCCCAGTCCCAGAGCACTGACAGGCGGACAGGTCCTCGCGCAGCAGCCCCTCCCAGCTGCGGTCAGGGCAGGAGATACACACCTCTCCGCTCAAGTGTTCCGTTTGCATCCCCACTAGCAGTTGTAGTAGGCTACCCCTCTTTTCTTTTACAGTCTATGAGTAGTGCAAATAAAGATGTTATACAGTGCTATCGAACAGAGAGCGAACTGCATGGCGAAAGTCAACAGGAAACCGGAGCTTGCAGGCACCCCCTGTTATTCAAATCCTGTTTGAGGGATAAATTTCGGATTCCAGTAGAATTATGAAAACAGTGATAAACGTGTGGAACAATGTCGGCACACAGGTTATTGTTTCACCGCGATCGCCTATGTAGGAGCCAAGCATGGACATATAAAGGGAGCAAACACGTTGAACATGCACACGCATTTGAAAAGGCATCATCCAGGTCATACTATCACCGTTACTGTGAAGAAACATCGAGCTGTGCAAACACAGACAGTATTTTCTTTTTTATACTGAAAGTACATAAGCTGTCATTTAATTAATGCTGCAGTTGCACTTTTATTTGATAATTGTTATATTTATAAGAGCACTTCAGAGCTTAAGAAAGCTGCAGTAATATATAATTGTTTTAAAGTCAAAAATACCCTTAAAGATGACACCCTTTTTTTACATACCAGTTACAGAGCCTGCTGAGCATTAACACTGGCTTTTTTTCACTGCAATTTTAGTTTATGCTGCACATTCACTAGTATTTAATTATTTATTTATTTATTGGAGAATTGCAGCAGTATTCTTTTTAAGTACGGGCTCTCAGTTTACTTATTAACAAATTGGCCATAACTCCTTAACCATAGGCCCTATCATCATGAAACTTGCTGGGTATGTGCAGAAGTCATGTGGTAGCATGTCCCTCGAAGCTTATCGAGATTAACCCATAGGGGGCGCCACAAATGCCCCCTGAATCTGATTGACTTCAAATTTCTTACACATGTACAGCTCATGGTGCTCTACAATATAGCCTCTCGGACAATAGGGGTCAGCCATGATTTTCTTTTTCGCCGCCATTTCCCAAAACATTTACGCAGGGGCGGGGCTTATTAACTAATTGGCCATAACTCCTTAACCATAGGTCCTATCATCATCAAACTTGCTGGGTATGTGCAGAAGTCATGTGGCAGCCTGCCCCTCGAAGCTTATCGAGATTAACCCATAGGGGGCGCCACAAATGTCACCTGACTCTGATTGACTTGAAATTGATTACACTTGTACAGCTCATGGTGCTCTACAATTTAGCCTCTCAGACAGTTTTTTTAATTTCTGCTAGGGGGCGCTGTTGTTAAGCCCCGACTGAAGACAGTTTGAGAGGCCACGCCCCGCACACCGTAAGTCTGATTGACTTGAAATTTCTCACACAGCTGTATGATAGGGTGCTCTACAAAAAAGCCTCTTGGACCATAAAAGTCAACCTGGAAATATTTTCGGATAATTAGCATAAACTGAAAAACAGGTTTTTATCCACAACTTTTTAAAGTTTTACTCTATCAACACCAAATGTCTCACGAAGCCCCAGGGGACCATGACGCACTTCTCCGAAAAATATTAGTAAGACAGCTTGAAAAACATGGCTGCCATTGACTAAAACGTTTACGCAGGGGCGGGGCATAATAACAAATTGGCCACAAGTCATTGACCATAGGTCCTATCATCATGAAACTTGCTGGATATGTGCAGAAGACATGTGGTAGCATGGCCCTGAAAGCGTGTCTAGATTAATCCATAGGGGGGCGCCACAAATGCGAAAACCATCATTCACCAATGCAATGTTTGCCAGGCCACACCCCTTTCCCCCTGACTCTGATTGACTTATTATTTGTCAGACATGAACAGCTCATGTTGCTCTACGATAAAGCCTCTCGGACCATAGGGGTCAGCCGTGATTTTTTTTCTTCCCCGATTTGCACGGGCGGCCCGTACTTTCAAAATCTCCGCTGGATTTTCTAGTTAGATTTGTTATGCATTTTATTTGTATGTTAGCTAGTTACTGACAGCTAAAGCTGTTTATTCTCCCTTAACTATGAACCGTACTGTACCGTACCGTGACTTCAAAACCGAGGTACGTACCTAACCGTGACTTTAGTGTACCGTTACACCCCTACAATAAAGGAAATGCCATATGAACACTTCATCTGACCCACAAATTAGAAATGTATCTGTGGCAATACTGCAAACAGTGGCTTTCATTAAAGCTTACAGCGACCAGCCCACTTCATAGCCTCTTTAATTTCCGCTATTTGCTGGTGCTCACCTTTCCCCATTCTCCTGCTGCCGTGTAGGGCAGACAGTCAGTGTTGCTGCAGACTCTGTTAGTGTCAGGCTTGGCCCCCCAGCAGGCCTTGTCCCCTAGCCTCTGAGTGGCCCCTGTGGACAGGAGCTGCTTACAGTAGACCTTCCTCTGCTGCACACCCCCACCACAGGACTGGGAGCACTGGAGGGGGGAAGAGAGGATTTCAAACACCTTTTTATAACACACACTGACACATATGGACTTATTTTTTTGATCAGATGATGAACCGCGAGTTTCAATTGAGTTTCAATTGAGTTTAAATTCAGTTTTCAATAAATTGCTTAATTTGTTTTTTGTCTTTTGCTCCTGATGTCATTTTGAAGCTATACTTAAAACTTGGTTATGAACCACCGTGATATGCAAATACTTTGCAATTCTCCCTCTGCCTTAATATTTTGTTCAAGAGTGTATATATATATATATATATATACACTCAACAAAAATATAAACGCAACACTATTGTTTTTGCTCCCATTTTTCATGAGATGGACTTAAAGATCTAAAATTCATTCCAGATACACAATATTACCATTTCTCTCAAACATTGTTCACAAATCTGTCTAAATGTGTGATAGTGAGCACTTCTGCTTTGCTGAGATAATCCATCCCACCTAAGAGGTGTGCCACATCAAGACGCTGATCTGACATCATGATTAGTGCACAGGTGTGCCTTAGACTGTCCACAATAAAAGGCCACCCTGAAATGTGCAGTTTTGTCTCACAGCAAAATGCCACAGATGCCACAAGCATTGAGGGAGCGTGCAATTGGCATGCTGACAGCAGGAATGTCAACCAGATCTGTTGCTCGTGCATTGAATGTTCATTTCTCCACCATAAGCCGTCTCCAAAGGCGTTTCAGAGAATATGGCAGTACATCCAACCGGCCTCACAACCGCAGACCACGTGTAACCACACCAGCCCAGGACCTCCACATCCAGCAGGTTCACCTCCAAGATCGTGTGAGACCAGCCACTGAGACAGCTGCTGAAACAATTGGTTTGCATAACCAAACAATTTCTGCACAAACTGTGCAATCTCAGGGAAGCTCAACTGCATGCTCGTCGTCCTCATCGGGGTCTAGATCTGACTCCAGCTCATCGCCGTAACAGACTTGAGTGGGCAAATGCTTACATTCGATGGCGTCTGGCACGTTGGAGAGGTGTTCTCTTCACGGATGAATCTCGGTTTACATTGTTCAGGGCAGATGGCAGACAGCGTGTGTGGCGTCGTGTGGGTGAGCGCTTTGCTGATGTCAATGTTGTGGATCGAGTGGCCCATGGTGGTGGTGGGGTTATGGTACGGGCAGGCATCTGTTATGGACGAAGAACACAGGTGCATTTTATTGATGGCATTTTGAATGCACAGAGATACCGTGATGAGATCCTGAGGCCCATTGTTGTGCCATACATCCATGAACATCACCTCACGTTTCAGCAAGATAATGCACGGCCCCATGTTGCAAGGATCTGTACACAATTCTTGGAAGCTGAAAATGTCCCAGTTCTTGCATGGCCAGCATACTCACCGGACATGTCACCCATTGAGCATGTTTGGGATGTGCTTGACCGGCGTATACGACAGCGTGCACCACTTCCCACTAATATCCAGCAACTTCGCACAGCCATTGAAGAGGAGTGGACCAACATTCCACAGGCCACAATTGACAATCTGATAAACTCTATGCGAAGAAGATGTGTTGCACTGCATGAGGCAAATGGTGGTCACACCAGATACTGACTGGTTCTGAGTCCCCAGACCCCCAATAAAGCAAAAAAATGCACATTTCAGAGTGGCCTTTTATTGTGGACAGTCTAAGGCACACCTGTGCACTAATCATGATGTCAGATCAGCATCTTGATGTGGCACACCTGTGAGGTGGGATGGATTATCTCAGCAAAGCAGAAGTGCTCACTATCACACATTTAGACAGATTTGTGAACAATGCTTGAGAGAAATGGTAATATTGTGTATCTGGAACGAATTTTAGATCTTTAAGTCCATCTCATGAAAAATGGAAGCAAAAACAAAAGTGTTGCGTTTATATTTTTGTTGAGTGTATATATACATATATATGTATATATATACATTCACTGGCCACTTTATTCGGTACACCTTGCTAGACCCGGATTGGGCCTCCTCTGACCTTCAGAACTGCCTTAATTCTTATTGGCATACTTTCAACATGGTGTTGGAAACATGCCTCAGAGGTTTTTGTCCATATTGACATGATAGCATCACACAGTTGCTGCAGATCTGGCGGTTGCACATCCCTGATGTGAATCTCTGGTTCCACCACATCCCAAAGGGGCTCTATTGGGTTGAGATCTGGTGACTGTGCAGGCCACTGGTGTACAGTGAACTCATTGTCATGTTCAAGAAAGTAGTTTGAGATGATTTGAGCTTAGTGACATGGTGCATTATCCTGCTGGAAGTAGCCATCAGAAGATGGGTACACTGTGGTCATAAAAGGATGGACATGGTCAGCAACAATCCTCAGGTAGGCTGTGGCGTTTAAACGATGCTCAATTGGTACTAAGGGGCCCAGAGTGTGCCACGAAAGTAAACCCCACACCAATTCACCACCACCAGCTGGAACCATTGATAAAAGGCAGGATGGGTCCTTGCTTTCATGTTTTTTTACGCCAAATTCGGACCCTACCATCTGAATGTCGCAACTGAAATTGAGACTCATCAGACCAGGCAACGTTTTTCCAATCTTCTATTGTCGAATTCTGGTGAGCCCGTGCGAATTGTAGCCTCAGTTTCCTGTTCTTAGCTGACAGGAGTGGCACCCGGTGGGGTCTTCTGCTGCTGTAGATGGTTGGACATGTTTTGCGTTCAGAGATGGTATTCTGCATAGCTTGGTTGTAACAAGTGGTTAATTGAGTTACTGTTGCCTTTAAAAAACTCTGTTCATTCTCCTCTGACACTCTGACATCAACAAGGCAACAATTTCCGTCTCACTGGATATTTTTTTCTTTTTCGGACCATTCTCTGTAAACCCTAGAGATGGTTGTGTGTGAAAATCCTAGTAGATCAGCAGTTTCTGAAATACTAAGACCAGCCTATCTGGCACCATCAACCCCATGCCACGTTCAAAGTCACTTAAACTCCCTTTCTTCCCCATTCTGTTGCTCGGTTTGAACTTCAACAAGTTGTCCTGTCCAGGTCTACATACCTAAATGCATTGAGTTGCTGCCATGTGATTGGCTGATCAGTTTTATGTTAACAAGAAATTGAATTGGTGTACCTAATAAAGTGGCCGGTGAGTGAATATATAAAGCTTTAGGGTTCTTAAAAATTTCGGAACTTTGATATTGAAAGAGCTGGAAAAGTCCTTGAATTGTACTCGGAAGAAGCAGTACGAACCCTGCACACACACACAAACGAAGTGCATACCTGCTGCCAGGGCTCTGTCTCCCAGGCCGCGGGACAGTTCAGCTGGTTGCATGGTTGTAGGATGGCAGGTTTGAATTCCCTGCACTCCTCCTCTGAAACAGTCTGAATGTCCTGCTGGTCCACAGACAGCAGACGCATGCAGAGGACGCTCCTGGTCTGGATGCCCACACCACAGGAAGCAGAGCAGGGGCTCCACGCACTCACCTCCCATCTGCAGAGAGACAATGGAACACCTCAGTGTCCAAGTACTGTTGAGGTGAGACACAGCACTGGTTTCAAGCACTTCTCAATTCATACTTCTTTCATACTAGTTTTAATGAAAAATCGAAATGTACATTGAGGTGTTCATTTGACTAAACCTTGTCTGTTTGGATCTGTATATTTCCCCTATACGACAATCTTTAACCACCAATATCTCAACATTATTTTTTGTCAATACTCTGAACCAAAATATCAACTTCAGAAGCACTTACTAAACTTTCCATATTAGTACTATTCTGAATTATTTGTTCATCTATTGTTAATTGTCTGATTTATGATATTTATGCTGAAAATGCCCTTTAAGACCTGTAGATAGTATTTTTTTGATTTATGAAATGAAAAAAACACTAATATGATTGCATATTTGCATATCTATTCCAACATGTCTGAAATTGTTATTAGAAAATATTGTATATAGTTTTAATGTCATTAATGAGAGATGAATGAACGAAGCTGGGCTCATACAGAACTGACAGAGTGCCTGAGATGTTGACAAATCAGATCACATCTGGATTTTCTTTTGCTCCAGAAAAATGTAATTGCATAAACTACGTTTTATTGTATAATCTCTTCCTTTGACATGACTCCACTGTAAACAATGCTTATATGATCCAAATGTATGTTGATGTAACCCATATACTTTATTACTCTTTTGTAACTTTGCAAGATATGTGCTGTGTTGTTCTTTGTTTGTTAACAAAAAATCAATAAAACATAATAAAAATAAACTACATCTTGTAAAATGTTTGACTGCTGATGTCACAGGACTTCACACAACACAAGGACCTCACGCATAGGCCTGCTTTATTTATTGCTTTCATAAATTGTATGGGGTCAGACAAAACTCCCCTAAATCAAGAATGATGTATAGCATAGAGTGAGGTAAAGCGTGTGAGCGGCAGAGAGAGAACTTTCTTTAAAATGTGGCTGCTGACCCCGTGCTTCTCAACCATTTGACTTGCTCTCGTCTGGCTCATCGATTAATTGTCCCAAAGGCCAAAGAACCTATACAAGAAGTCTTTCATTGCATATGCCATTGAACACAGAATGACTGCATCAGGGGTAAATTTGATAAGACTGATAAGATTTTCTAACTTTGTATTGTTATTATAAAAGTCATTTGCTGCTCCCTGCCCAGTTGAACTATTGTATAATCTGTTTTTAAATGGTTGCTTGCTGTGTAATGTGTTTTCTGTGTGTAATGTCCTTTGCTGTGCTCTGTGACAGGCCAAAGACAAGTTTCCTCTGAGGTGGACATTAAAGTCAATCTAATCTAATGTAATCTATAGACAGAGGACGAGGAAACGGGGGAGTACAGCTCACTGTGTTCTCACAGTTGGTCTACTAAATTCTCAGGCAGCAGACTACACTGTCTGTGTGTGTGTGTGTGTGTGTGTGTGTGTGTAAAGAAATCAAATGCATGTGTGAGTAAAGCCCTACACTCCGTTTCTGCTTCCTGTAAATGTCTATCAGAGGATAGAGCGACATGCCTTCAATGCAAATGCAAGGACTTTAAGCATGCACACACACTATAAAAAACTGATGTACTTCTATGATTGTCCTTACTTTTTATACTGACAGAACTATATAATACTGCATAGGCCTATGTGTTTGATCGATGGTCATCGTGTGGCAATGATAATGAACATTCAGTTTGCCACAATCTTAAAAGTGTATTGTAAGGGAATCTGGTCAGATTGAGTTGAGGCTCCAAGTTATTTTCTGTTTTATTTAATATATTTTTTTCTCATTCGCCTTCAAACATTCCTTATTGACAGCCTTGTTTTTACCATAGGACTAAAAATGACTTCATGTGTTTAGTTAAGTTTTTCTTGGTGAATACCCACACAATGCTGTACGGTGAAAGTCAAAAAAGTTGGCTGATTCTGAGACACTATAACTGCCAGGCCTGGCACTGAACTGATTTTGCTCATTTTACTAGTCATCGGAATAATTCTCTTCACCAGAATACTATTACATGTTAAAATCACAAAACGATTGGACATGTAACCATTGTCATGCCTTATGAGTTTGCAGGTATGCTTTATTATAGATCTTAGGAGATCAACCCCTCTGTGTCTATGTGGTTTCTCACCTTGGGGAGCAAGGCTCAGGGTGGCAGACGCGGATCATTACTGGCGGCCTGCTGGATGGATCACACAGAGAGTCCTCCACCTCCTCTTTCTGCTTCCTGTTAACACATCTCACAACTGCTTGCTGCTTCCCTGGGCAGAGGACACAACCAACAACCGGTGGGTATGGAAGAACATTAGGTATGGGCAAGAATCCAATGCAATTTCAACTGCCAACATGCATTTCAGAAACCTCACCAGCAGCACATGTGGCTGAGCAGGCAGTGAAGCCCCTTTTGTCCCAGCTGTAGAGTTTCTCTGTTGGGATGTAAGGGTCCTGAAAGCCTGAATAGATCCCTGGAACTTTGGTACATGGCCCATGGTTGCAGGTCATTTCAGGGTGAGGTCGGTCATTGCCACACTCCTCCTCTGGAAGGTCCAACTCCATCTTGGTGAATGAGAGAAGCACCTGGCACTTCACCTCCCGAGTTTGCCTGCCAGGCCCACAGGTGGCACTGCAGGGTGACCAGGGCCCAGATATGAATCTGAACAGAGGAAGTAGAGAATACACAGTGTATACAAAAAGAGCCATAGAATTTAAAGGCCTACTTCACCGGTTTGAATATGAAGGTGTATTGAATTCTGAGATCCTATGTAGTATAAATGTGCGAAAAAAATTGAAATCGGTTCATCCTAGCCTGAGAAAAGGCAGAAAGAGTGTTTTTTTAACCCTATATTTCTCTTTCTCGTGACATCACAGAAAGAGAAATATAGGGTTAAAAAAAACTTACTTTGTAAATATTACTGTGATGTCTTTTACTGTGACATCACAGTAATATTTACAAAGTACGTTTTTTTTTAACCCTACATTTCTCTTTCTGTGATGTCACGAGAAAGAGAAATATAGGGTTCAAAAAACACTCTTTCTGCCTTTTCTCAGGCTAGGATGAACCGATTTTTTTTTTTGTTGCACATTTATACTACATAGGATTTCAGAATTCAATACACCTTCATATTCAAATCGGTGAAGTAGGCCTTTAAGTCAACACATTTAGTTAAATCTTGTTTTGTATCTGTTGCCAAACAGCACTTAAATTGAGTGAATGTGTGGTGAATATATTTAAAGTACTCCCAGTTCAATACTACTATACTGGTAGAGCTGTGTGCATGTTAATCACAACCAGGAATGTTTGAAGTGTTGGTCTGATCATGCCCTGTGAAGTTGACCTTAGGAAGAAAAGATTCTGCTCTTCTGTACATAAATCTTGTATAATGATATCATGCCTGAGACACTATATACATCATTTCCAAGTAGGTATTGTAGCCTTCTTGAAGTGGATGCTTTTCCTGCATCTATCTCCGTCTCAGTGGCCCAATCCCAAATGACTCCCTAGGCACTCCCACTCCGTGAGAGAGTGTGACTCGCTGTGGAGTCACACTCGCGGCTGTGAAGTGCCACTCGATCATTAAGGGCGAGGGTATAACAACGGCGCGGCTTTGGCAAGCCCTCGCCTTTGCCACACGGAAACAAGAAGAAGACACTAGTTTGTTAAGTCTTTATTTCTCACCCTAAAATAGAATTCCACCACATTTATATTTGACCTGAAACACTCTTTACATTCATATATAGGCTACGAGTAAAATGTAATATTGAATAAAAACAAACTCACTCCCATGCTTTTTTGGCTGCATAATTTATTTGTTGTTAAACATTTTCTAACTGCATATTCTTAATTTTACTAGCTCGGTTTGTAGTGGAGAAAACGGGTGGGTGTTTGATCCGCTGTTTAATTATCATTTTAGTTTACATGCACAGCAGCATACAAAACCAGGGAAAAGAACAATAGTCTGCTAAAGCATATATTCCACTTGTCATGATCTGCCATTACGACCGGCGAATCGCGGCAGTTAATTAGCGTGCATAAATTATAATGCACTGCAAGGGTGGTCATAAATAAGAAAAGTCATGCGCTCCAGCTGACTGACGTCACCGCCGCTATTACTACCCCTCATCGGCTGTAACAGAAACACAAATCTTACTAACAATTTAAGGAAATAATAATCACTGTCCCTTATTAACTTGTGGGCATTTTCTTCATCTGCTTCGTTTTATCTTTTTCCACGCCTTGAAAATACACTAACGGTAGACAAGTGGCATAATCAAATCAACAAGTGTAAAACAACATGTTTGTTCCGATATTGTAGGCTACCCTCCGGTTCCGTCATTTAGGGCTATGCATAAAAATAATCAATCAAATGTCTGTTTGAGGTAAGAGTAGCTACGTTTCATTTATAATTCGGGAAACAAACTCCCTGGAACTCTCATTTGTAAGTTAGCTCCTCCATTCCGGACATAATTGATTGGCGGACACCTGTGTCAAACGTAGGGCTGAGCCAACGTCAATGCAGACTCGATGATCGAGGGCTTTATCTTTATCACCCACTTACACTCGAGGCTCGGTGGTTTGGGACGACACTTAATATGGCGGGCCCTCCCCGTGAACGCGCAAACGGAGGGATAGTGGATAGGGTTAGGGTGTAGGGGGTGGATCTAGATTGGGCCAGTGAGTGTGTGAGGGAGTGACAGATAGCCAGGCAGTGAGTGCCCGCCCCCTGCACAGACACAGGTCTGCCATGATTGTGTGCCAGGATCAATAGCGAAAATCCTTCATAAACAAAAGCGTTAAGTATCGTTATGCAGTACTGATAACATCGGAGCATATCAATACTACGGTCTTTCAAAATGTTGCTCCGTGCTCAGCACTACTTAGCACCGGGTTTCGGTAGGCTACCCATCCCCTAAGCCTGTGTGTGTGTAAATGTCCCTTTTCAGTCACTTATTTCACTTTCTGCTCCTACATTCGCATACTAGACCTCTTCTCACAACAAAGGTGCTGTGTAAATGTCAAAATGTAGGCATTTAAATTGGCTACTGGTCCCTGAATTGTTTTTAAATTAATATGCCGGTCCTTGGAACAAAAAAAGGTCGGGAGCTCTGCTATAATGCTTCATGTATTTCACTATAAATAGGCTACATTAAATCTTAACGGTTAACCGGTTAATAACCGTTAATTCTGGTGGTTAACCAGTTAAAGAAAAAATTCTAAATGGCCATCCCTAATTTGAATGTTCCACCCTGTCTGTAGTCTATGTTTGGGTATGAAAAGAACAATGTTCCTGCCAAGTGAGCAACTGTCTCATCAGGATTTACTTGCTTTGTTTGTTCTTTTGCATATACACCGAGTTCCAAATTATTATGCAAATTGGATTGCGGTGTCATAAACATTTAATGTTTTGTTTTTCAATTAAACTCATGTATGATATTGTGTCTCAGGGCGCTTTGGATCATTGAAATCAATCTCATACACCTGTGACAATTAGTTTGCCATGTGAGCCCAATCAAAGGAAATCTACTTAAGAAGGACGTTCCACATTATTAAGCAGGCCACATGTTTCAAGCACTATGGGAAAGAAAAAGGATCTCTCTGCTGACGAAAAGCGTCAACTAGTGCAATACCTTGGACAAGGTATGAAAACAATAGATATTTCAAAGAAACTGAAGAGTGATCATCGTACTGTGAGGAGTTTTGTGGCTGATTCAGAGCACAAACGGGTTGGTGCAGATAAAGGCATAATGAGGAAGGTTTCTGCCAGACAAATTCATTGGATAAAGAGAGCAGCTGCTAAAATGCCATCACAAAGCAGCAGACAGGTATTTGAAGCCGCTGGTGTCCCGCGAACCTCAAGGTGTAGGATCCTCCAGAGGTTTGCAGCTGTGCATAAACCTATTATTCGGCCAACCCTAAACAATGATCACAAGCAGAAACTGTTGCACTGGGCTCAGAAATACACGAAGACTAATTTTCAAACAGTCTTGTTTACTGATGAGTGCCGTGCAGCCCTGGATGGTCCAGATGGATGGAGTAGTGGATCGTTGGTGAATGGCCATTATGTCCCAACAAGGCTGCGACGTCAGCAAGGAGGTGGTGGAGTCATGTTTTGGGACAGAATCATGGGGAGAAAGCTGGTTGGCCCCTTTAGGGTCCCTGATGGTGTGAAAATGACCTCAGCAAAGTATGTTGAGTTTCTGACTGACCACTTTCTTCCGTGGTACAAAAAGAGGAACCGTGCCTTCCGTAGTAAAATCATCTTCATGAATTACAATGCGCCATCTCATGCTGTAAAGAATACCTCTGTGTCATTGGCTGCAATGGGCATAAAAGGAGAGAACCTCATGGTATGGCTCCAATCTTCCCCTGACCTCAACCCTATTGAGAACCTTTGGAGCATCCTCAAGCAAAAAAATATGAGGTTGGGAGGCAATTCACATCAAAACAGCAGTTATTGGAGGCTATTCTGGCATCCTGCAAAGATATTCAAGCAGAAACTCTCCAAAAACTCACAAGTTCAACGGATGCAAGAATTGTGAAGGTAATATCAAAGAGGGGGTCCTATGTTGACATGTAACTTGGCCTGTTAAGATGTTTTTGATTGAAATAGCTTTTGATTTCACTAAATTTGACCTTCACATTCTGCAAATTCAACAAATGACCATTTTTAGTTATTTACAACCTATAAAATGTTTTGAAACTCTGTTGTGCATAATAATTTGGAACGGTGCATTTTGAGTTTTTTATTTTTGGAAAAAAATACTGTTATCATTTGGAGGTTTGTTCAGTAAAATCTGAATCATACTCTAACGGTTGATGACTTGAAAATGATACTGACTGTCATTTGCATCGACTATTTAGGAAAATCTTAGAAAAATATCATTTGCATAATAATTTGGAACACAGTGTAAGTGTTTGACCAGCCGACTGTAGGGGTATGTACTGTATGATTCTCTGATAAAATCAGCCTCTTTTTCTTTTCTTTTTTTTAACATCCAAGTTAAGCAACATACTACAAGCCTTTCAGAGCCACCTTCAAACCTACAATGAGTGTGTTTGAAAAGATAGATTTTTGCAGGTATGTTCCTTTAATACAGAAAATAGTGTCTACAAGAGCTGAGCTTCACAAGCCTATGAAACAATGTGACTTACAATAGATTTGCAGTGTGTGTCTGTCTTTGCGTGTGCTAAGGGCTTTGTACCATAAAAATGTTAATTAAATACGATTACGATAGATGGATCTGAACGTGTGTGTATGTACTCACGTGGGATCCTCTGTAACAATTTGGTGTTCCTCCAGTTCATGTGCTTGTTTTAACCATGGCATCTTGGCTTCCACTGGCAGAGATTCTAACAAGGAGGAAGTCAGTTACACACTAGTCGTCCCAGTCTGAAGTGATTCGGGCACAATTGACAATTAAACCTTCGCTAAGCTAGGCCCTTAATATGCAGCCGGCCAATCACAGCGCAGCATGGGGCAGGTTCCGACAGAGGTCCGACACCTTCATAGAAACGCACGATAGACGGGTTTCTTGTGTACAAACAGTACTGATTGTACACAAGCAACCTGACTATAGAGAGGTGCACACACAAACAGTGGGTAAGGTGTCTCAGACTTTAATTGCATTTTAGATACATTTATGGATAGAATTTCGTCTCGCTCGGTTAATCCTTCGGACTCCACAGTTGTACTGAATAATCTAATAAAATCGCTAAACCTCGTCCATATTTGGAGAATTCAGCATCCCGCAGAGAAATAATACTCATTCTTTGCAAAGTTCATTCTTTGCCATGTTCATGGCACCTTTAAAAGAATAGACTACTTTTTGGTTGACTCTACAGGGCTTAACGCTAAAGTTTTTTTTCACTAGCCCGGTTGGGCAAGTGTGTCTGAATTCTACTTTCCCAAAGTCCATTTTTACTGGCCCCTATACAAATATGTTTTTATTAGTGGTGTTCAAATAATTGTTATATTTTAGTTATCTTTATTTACAATGTATAAACGCATCATCGACAGTAGATGAGTTAAATGGTTGTACTGAAAGTGGAGGCTATTATTAAAATATTATTGAGTTGGAACATTTCAAATGTTTTAGTTTCTAAACCTACAATAACAAATGAGACATGTTTGATGCAAACAAAAATCACGTAGAAAACTTTAACTGTACTTTGAAAAACATTGGTCACACCGCTAAAGGTGCACCAGATCCAAGAAAGGGTCGATTCAGAGTAACTGGACCAGAATTGATGCTAATTGTTATAGGTTAGAGCAAATTTAAACTTTCTTAACCTGGGAAAATCGGCTTGTCACCTCTCAGCAGGAGGTCAGTGACTGGGCAAAAATACATATTTGGGTAGCATTTAAGCTACAAATTGTTTGGTTCCCCACGTGAGGCCTTATACTTTACATTGACTGTATATCAAAAGGCTTCTTGTGACGCTTATTCATTAATTCACTGTATGAGACATTACTATTTATTTTCACTTCAAAATATACAAAAATTAAAGGAATTAGACTATATTGATCCATCCATAATGTCTCTGCCAATGCTCAACATCCTACCTCTGGGTTTGTGGCAGGCGATGGGGACCAGACAGTCTTCTTTAACGTAAGGTTTGACCGACACATCACAGCCTCCAATGTGCTGCCCACGATGGTCAATGCAGAGAACCACCCGGTAACGCAGGCCACGCCCACATGTCACTGTGCACTGCAGTGAGATGGCATCATACACATTACCTCACATATTTTACACATCAAACGATTCAATTGATATTGACTTCCACGTACTGACCTGAGACCACTCCATGGCCACCCACTGTGGGCAGGGGAAGGTGTTACATCTCTGCCTGGTGATAGGTCGAGGGGAGTGGGTGCACTTCCATTCGTCCACCTGGGAGAACTGTCCATGGGTGTCCTCCTCCACACACAGCAGGCTGCGATCCTGCCAGCCACCCCCTTCACCACAGGACACCGAGCACTGGGTCCACGGGCCCTGCTCCCAGCTACACACATAGAGGATAGGGGCCAAGCTCACTTCATGCTCTCAGATCATCTTATTATGTGTCCAATAACTTTTTCTCACACTTAAAGGGGACATATTATGAGAAACTGACTTTTCCGGTGTTTGGGCACACTTTTTAGATTATTTGGGTCCCTACCAGCACACACAAGCTTCAAAAAGACAAATATGTCAGTTTCTTCTGGGATGCTTATTTCGAAAAAGGGGGGATTTGATGGTCTGTTCCAAAATACACCGACTGATGACGAAATTGGTCGGTTTTCATTAACATATTATACTCCCACGTGAAAGCTCACCAGAAACTCGGCAGTCGATTGGCAAATCAAGACGCCGTTGGTAACCACACACACCTGAGCCTCCACTCGCTAATGCAACAACAGAGTAGAAGCAAGCTGCAGTGTTAGTTCATCCTCAAGCTACCATCACACCCCAGCCTCGAAGCACACTAGGGCTGAATGGATTTACTTAATTTTTTGTTAGGCTATGTCCAGCAAAGGTTTGCAATCTGTTAGTGTGATCAAATCCCTTTTACTGGAGGAGACTGTGCCAGGAAGACTGAGAGACACCATCCGTCCGAAATGTAAGTAGTCCTATTTTAAAAATAATTCTGATCGTTTGTTAGTTCAATGTCTGTAATGTGCTTTATTTTATCCCTCCTATAATAACAAACACCGACAGAAATGAGAGAATGCCACAGGGTTTACTAGGTGGCGTAAAGTACACACCGCAATAAGTCTGCGGACAGTGTGTAGTTATAAGCAGGTGTGGTACAAGCAGCAGTAGGCAGTAGTATTACATGATCTCCAGTGTAATGTACACATTGACAGGAATACTGGTGTTTGTTTCCTGTCCGATACATTTCAAACAGCACACAGTATCACTCATAACTTGTTGCTTCTTGAGCAAGGGCTATACTGAATTTATTAGTAGCTTATTAGGGGGCCAAGCCCGAGAAGGGCCTGAGATCGCGTTTTGCATAGCAACGCGGTTCCATAGCCCTGCTGGGCAGGGAACCCTATTGTTTTTGCTGGGACTTTTATTCTTCCTCCTCCTACACACTCCTCCTACAGTTTTTGCCTGATTTTGACGAAACCAAAAGCATTATGCTCTACCGACTCCCACAAGCAAAAGTTGTATAAACATTTTTTTTTACAACCATCGGAAGACTAAACGGTAGCGCTTTAAAGATTTGCACATTAGCTACCTTGTACCAAACTGCTCCTAAATCCAAAACGATTCATCCTATTAACACCAAACTTCACACATGTGTTTGTCCTATGGTTCTCAGGTTGGTTCTACTTTTTCCTTAAATTGCTCCAAAAGGGGGCGCCAAAAACACACTTCAGCATCTTTCTCTGCAATTTTTTTGTCTTTTGGTCTATAACTCCCAAACCAAACATCCTACATTCAAAAACTTTACATCCCCGGATTCCGTAAAGCGAGGGGCCGGCGCTGCGGATGACGACGCCCGATCCCGAGTCGCGTGGGAGGCTTGGCCCCCGATCACAACTGCTTGCAGTCCTAGTTATTATTATTCTTCCACTCGTAGAACTGCTGCTGCAGCCCAAACCGTAAAGGGTTGGGACATGCCACTTGCAGGGCTTATCCAGGTTTGTGCCTGGTACACAGACAAAAAAATTCAGACATGCCAGCCACTAGGTGGCGCTACAACAAAGGAAAAGGCGTTTTGGGCTATAACTTCCGCACCGAAAGTCCGACAGTCAAAAACTTTATATCCACAGATGCCCACAAGTCAGTTGCATCTTTTGAGATAGGCCACGCCCATTTGCGTATAGGGGAAGGTGGGGTGATTTGTGCAACTTTTTACTCAAAGTGATTTTAAAGTGAGGCCTTGACAGTTATGTCTCCAACTCAAATATGTACATATATTTCAGGATGTTGTGCATCCCTGGCAATAAAAACTTTGGTTCTGGAATAAACTGTTTAAGAAATATAGCTTTCGGAAAAAAAGTTGTCTTGTCGCACAAATCACCCCACTACGTGGGGTGATTTGTGCGTCATTGAGTCACAATGACAAAGTCACCATCATCATCTTTCTGGCCATCTGAACTCTCATCAGTGGTGTCGTTAAGTGGAATTGAGATGTCACTCTCTTCTGAGCTACTGTAGACAATCACTTTCTTTTGGTGACCAGCGTATACAGCCATGCCACTGGCACAACTCTCAGAAATGTACTTTGCACTAGTTGCTCCGTGCTTGTGGAACCAACTGCCACCTGACAAATGTGATTCCCCCTACATTTCTGCCTTTAAATCAAGGCTCAAAACCCATATGTACACCCTGGTGTTTCCTCCCCATTAACCTCTGCACTACTTACTTACCTCTGCACTACTATCTGTGTTTATGTGGATGTATGGGCTTTACGTCCTTTATTTTGGTTATTGTTATTTTACCTTCATTGTTTACCTACTGAATGCACTATGTACAGCACTTTGGACAGTGCAAACTGTCATAAATGTGCTTTTATAAATACATTTTACTTACTTACTTACTTATAACTCACCCAGGCCCTTGCGCACAAATCACCCCATCCCCAGAATTTTGGATAATAGGCATGATGCAGCAATTTAGGGTTGACATTGTGCTAACTATATAGACTCAAAGTGTAGCATACCAAAGCACTAAAACATGTGTCAAATGTTTTCAAACGTGTCTATAATTGTTCAGACACAATAATCAAAAAACCTTGATCATGGAAATTTTACTTTGAAAGGCAAAACACAGTTTTTTGAGCTTAAATGTGCTTATATCTTATTCCTTGTGTCTCCCTTCTTTACAGGATGAGTCAAATGGATGGCTCTTCTTAAATATGTGGTCACATTTCCAATTTCTTCCACGGTTTTCTAGAAACAAGGGGTTTTGCAACTTCCAAAATGCACAAATCACCCCACCTTCCCCTATATACATTTTTTGCTACATCGCAAAAACTGTGTCAATCACCAAAACACACACCTCCTACAATTTTCGCCCGATTTGGACGAAACCAAAAGCATTATGCTCTACTGACTCCCACGAGCAAAAGCTGGTCAAATAATTTTTCTACGACCATCGGAAGACCAAACGGTAGCGCTTTAAAGATTCACAAAAATTCCTTAAAAAAAAAAAAAAAAGGGATTTTCTTGAAACTCAAGGGAGACCTGAGTCTATAAAAAAATATGGCCAAGAAATTCCTATGTATGCCGAACAAATTAGTTTTTCACTTTTACTTCCTGTTTCGATATGTTTTGGCGGGAAAATTCAAAAAGTGTCTTTACAATGGAGAGTTTGACAATTTGATTTTGCTCATAACTCCCCAACTAAACATCGCACATTTAAAAACTTGACATCCACTTGTTTGGTACATTGAGCTGCATCTTTCTATCTAACGAAGTTTTGAGAATCTCATCCATAGGGGGCGCCAAAACCACAAAAAGCAAAGAAAACGTGTTTGGGGTTATAACTTCCACACCGAACATCCCACAGTCAAAAACTTTATATCCACAGATGCCAACAAGTCAGTTGCATCTTTTCAGATAGGCCACACCCATTTGCGTATGGGAATTTTTTTCGCTACATCGCAAAAACTGTGTCAGTCACCAAAACACACACCTCCTAGAGTTTTTGCCCGATTTGGACGAAACCAAAAGCATTATGCTCTACCAACTACCACGAGCAAAAGTTGTATAAATAATTTTTCTACGACCATCGGAAGACCAAACGGTAGCGCTTTAAAGATTTGCACATTAGCTACCTTGTACCAAACTGCTCCTAAATCCAAAACGATTCATCCTATTAACACCAAACTTCACACATGTGTTTGTCCTATGGTTCTCAGGTTGGTTCTACTTTTTCCTTAAATTGCTCCAAAAGGGGGCGCCAAAAACACACTTGGGCATCTTTCTCTGCGATTCTTTTGCCTTTTGGTCTATAACTCCCAAACCAAACATCCCATATTCAAAACCTTTACATCCCCGGATTCCGTGTATGTTACCAGTTTAGAGAGTTTATGCATAAATACTTAGCTCAAATTATGTTATTGACTGTGACATAATTAAACGGTATTTACCTGAGGATAATGTCAGGGAAATCAGAAATCTTGATGCCATTTTCACAGTTTTCAGCTCAGACTCCTGTCTGAACAGGTTCAGTTGTACATCTTTTAGTTTAGAACTGGTTAGTGTGCCAATATTTGTGGTAGAAATTAAGCTAAAGATGTTTACATTGGTCTCCATGCTGCATTGGCCAAAAGTAAACTGGCAGCTGGGCGTGTGCCATGCCCATGTAGGTAGGTATAGAGTAAATGAGCAGGATGGTGCATGCACGCCCATGTAGATCTGACCAGTCAGAGCAGACCAGGGGGGTAGATGTCAAAACCAACCTTTTGAGATAGAGAGCAAAAAAGGCTGGAAAAGGCGATGAAGAAATGGGCAATGGTAGAAAACTAATGGGTTTTCTGAACAATAAACCATGAAAACCTTTTCTAGGAGACCTTGTAAATACACCTTTAAAACCGAGATTTAGCATATGTCCCCTTTAAGATGTTGCATTTTCAAAAGTGTCCTTTTCAAATTTTTAAATCTCAATATTTTTTTTTTCAAAAAAAACTACATACAAGTAACATTTAATAAATGCATATGAGTGCTGCATAAGCATGACTTAAGTGTAATTAAACATTTATAAATAGTAATAATTATTAGTAATTTGATTATAGATATTCAATTAAATATTAATCAGACTTCCAATTAATTGTTCATCGTGACATTATGATATTTAGGTATCACTTTTCTAGATGCCCCAATTTAAAATGTAATGTTAGTTGAATTCTGTTAGTACTTTTATTTCTTGATAGCTGGAAGGGAGTGTAAATCCTCTTCTACCTCTTACTGCATTTAATACAACATTTTAAAGCCTTTTGCCCAGTAGCTCCCTACACAAACATTCACAGTAACTGTCCAACAGATCTATTTTCAGCATGTCAGTGGAGATAAAAGTCACTGGTGCCTTCTTGCAAAAAGCCTTCACTACTGATTTATACACTTCTTTCTCAGCATTGATTCCATACCCATTCCTTGGGAGACGTCCTGGTGTGCTACACAGCCAAGCATCTCTGAAGGAAATGACTGAATGTCTTTTTATCGTTCTCTCTCTGTGACAGAGCGTGAGGTTGTCTTCACCCATCATACTCTATGGGACAATATGCCAGAAGCTGAGCTCACAGAGCTGGAAAAAAAGAAACATCTATGGTGCATGCAGCCGACTGCTGGGTGGGATTATTAAAAAATGTGAAGAGCTCGTCTTCCAGTCAAACTGATGAGAAACTGACTGAAGGGTTGTGCTTAAGTTTGGCAAATAGCTGAGTTTATTTCTCAGAAAGTTTAAGGAAAAGTCAGCCACAACTAAAATACATTAACTAAAAATAAAAAAAATTTAAAAAAAATATTCAGGATATGAAACTGGAAGGCTGTCATGTCACAATTCCACTGATAAATTCCTCCAAGCATGTTGAGTATAAAATTGATAGCATCTTAGGTTCAATTTTTTTTGCATCATTTTAGCTATTACTTCCTTTATTTCTGTTGACTTCAATGTGCATCAATGGTATACATTACCGTCTATTGGAAATTTCATGAACACATAGATGTTGTTTCCTAGATGAACTTTTATGATTAAAATTACATTTATAGGCTTAGCAAATGAGATTAGGCTCGGTTGCTAATTGTTGCATGTTGAGCAATTTGCGTACTTAGCATAATAAGTTCATTTAAGGCGAGGTACTGCAGGTGAATAGGGTAAAAATTGTAACTTATAGATATCATCATGAAGCTTCAGAATTTTGTCTTTGCAAATGAACCCAACAGCAGCTCAGAGTATTGGGCCTTAATTCCTAGAGACCCTGAATGGGGCTCCAGTAGGGGACTCCATAGTTCTAGAGAGACTTCAACATGGACCTAGGCAATATTTGAGACACCTGAAGAGATGTAAAACATTTACTTAAAGTGACTTAGAACAAAAACCTATTTGAAGGAATGGCCTCCCTGATCTGAACCTGAGCAGTTGTTTGTTATTGTCAGGTTTCCGGGAAAGACAGACAAGAACCCAATTGCACGACACAGGAAACAGTTCAGATTCAAAAACAGATTTAATGAAAAGTGGATGACAAACCAAGTAGTAACACAGCGTGGTAAACAAGTCCAGTTAGGGCAGGCAAAAAGGAAAGTCCAAGGTCAAAAACGGGAACAGGCAGGCAGGATCAGAATGATATGGAATAAACTCAGAACGCTGGAAAGCTGGGTGAAGGCACTAAGCACAATCTGGCACTGACTGATGGAACTGAACTGAAATATATACTGGGGCTGATTAACTGATGAGGAGCAGGTGAGTGTGGGGCAGGCCAGGTGAATGTAATTAACCGGGAGTGCAGAGCAGGAGGGAGTGGCCGGATCTGAAGTGACATGAGTAGAAAGTAAACCAGGAAAACAGACATATGAAAACAAACTAAATACTGGCTGAAGTTGTGACAGAAACCCCCCCCCTTAAAGGTCAACTTCCAGGCGACCTTAAACTGGAACTAACAAAAAGTCAAACCCAAACAGGGTGGGTGGAGGGGAGCCAGGAGGAGGGAAAGAAAAAAAATGGACCGGGGCAGAGCATGGGGTGACCGGCTGGCCATGGACCAGGAGTGGGACAGTGCACGGGTTGATGGGCTGGCCTGGGAGCTGGAGTGTGACAGAATGTAGGGGTGTCAGGCGGGCGGCCAGAAAAAGGCCCAAGGGCACGGCAGGGAGCTTCAGGCGAACGACCTGGGGGGTAAGCAGGGACACGGCAAGGAGCTTCAGGCGGACGGCCTGGGGGGCAAGCAGGGACACGGCAGGGAGCTTCGGGCGGACGGCCTGGGGGGCAAGCAGGGGCACGGCAGGGAGCTTCAGGCGGACGGCCTGGTTGGTGAGGGCTTCGTCCCTCTGGAGGCCTGCAGCGACGAAGATGCAGGTGAGGAACCCTTTCTAGAGGCCGGCCTCGGCGAGGACGATGGATCCCCTCTGGAGGCCGGCGAAGGCGATAAACCCCTTCTGGAGGTTGGCGGCGACGATAAACCCCTTCTGGAGGTCAGCGGCGACGAAGACAAAGGCACCCTGCTTGAGGCAGGCAGCGGTGACGACCCATAGGTAGCTGGCATCGGCGAAGACGAACCCCTGCTGGCGGCCGGTGGCAGTGAAGATGAAGATGAGGGAACCGTTCTGGAGGCCGGCGAAGATGAAGGCACCCTTCTGGAGGCCGGCATCGGCGAAGGCCCACAGGTAGCCGGCATCGACGAGGACATCAGGAGATCTGGGGCAGCAACAGGAGGCTGGGCAACAGGGGGCTGGACCCCTCGGACAGCAACAGGAGGCTGGGCCCTTCGGGCGGCAACAGGAGGCTGGGCCCCCCCGGGCGGCAACAGGGGGCTGGGCCCCACAAACAGGGGGTGAGACCCCTCAAACAAGGGGGGAGACCCCTCAGGCAGGAACGGAGGAGGAGACCCCTCGAGAGGAGGCCCCTCGGACAGGAACAGAGGAGGAGACCCCTCGGGAGGAGGAGACCCGTCGGACAGGAACAGAGGAGGAGGCCCCTTGGACAGGAACAGAGGAGGAGACCCCTCGGGGGGAGGAGACCCCTCGGGCAGGAACGGAGGAGGAGGCCCCTTGGACAGGAACAGAGGAGGAGACCCCTCGGACAGGAACGGAGGAGGAGGCCCCTCGGACAGGAAAAGAGGAGGAGGCCCCTCGGACAGGAACAGAGGAGGAGGCCCCTCGGGAAGGCGAAGAAGACAGGCCTCCCCTGGCAGGCCTGGAGGGCGGACACCCCCATCAGGATGTGGAGACCGGACCCTCTCATGACGACGTGGAGAGGACTCAACTGAGGGTCCAGAGATCAGCTCAGGTAAACACTCCTCCTCAGCCACAGCATCCACCTCGGGCTCAGAGTGACCTACAGGTTCAACCACGGGCTCTACCAGGGGTTTGGGAATCACCTCATGGACTTCAGGGACGGGTTCAGGTTCCGGAACTACTTCAGGTACCGACTCAGGCTCTGGTTCAGGAAGGACCTCGGGTTCTGGAGTTGGCTCTGGTTCTTTCTCTGTCACTGTAACAGGTTCGGGGACCGGAGTCAGCTCCGAAGCTGGAGAGTTCTGAGGAGACGGATGGCACTCCAAACTCCACACCCCCACTCTAATAGTCCGCGAGGCAGGAGGAGGCTGGTAGCTGGAATGCTGGGGCTCTTGTGGTTGGTTGGGCAACTTCTGGAGCTGGTAGCTAGCATGCTGGGGCTGGTAACTAACATGCTGGGGCTGGTAGCTAACATGCTGGGGTGCTTGAGGTTGCTGGAGCACCTTCTGGAGCAGGTAGCTAGAATGCTGGGGCTCCTGCGGTTGGTTGGGCGCCTTCTGGAGCTGGTAGCTAGCGTGCTGGGGCTGGTGGCTAGCGTGCTGGTTGCTGGGGCCCGGGACCTGAAGCTTGTTGCTGGGAGCCTGGGGCTGGAGCTTGTTGCTGGAAGCCTGGGGCTGGAGCTTGCTGCTAGAAGCCTGGGGCTGGAGCTTGCTGCTGGAAGCCTGGGGCTGGAGCTTGCTGCTGGAAGCCTGGGGCGTGAGCTTGCTGCTGGAGGCCGGAGGCTGGAGCTTGCTGCTGAAGGCCGGTGACTGGAACTTGCTGCTGGAAGCCGGAGACTAGAACTTGCTGCTGGAGGCTGGAGCTTGTTGCTGGAAGCAGGACACCGGAGCTTGTTGCAGGGAGCCCGGTGACTGGAGCTTGTTGCTCGAAGCAGTACACCGGAGCTTGTTGCTGGGGGCCGGTGACTGGAGCTTGTTGCTGGAAGCAGGACACCGGAGCTTGTTGCTGGAGGCTGGTGGCTGGAGCTTGCTGCTGGAGGCTGGAGCTTGCTGCTGGAGGTTTGGGATGGTGTGCTAATAAATTCCTCTGCCCAGTCAGGCAGCAATTTACGCAGCCAAGGTCTAGAACCAACCTCCTTGTGGGCTGACGAAAGGACCTCCGCTCTCTCCACACAGTCCACCACATACTTAAAGTCATTTTTCAGGCAGGTGAGAATATACATCACCTCCCTCAACTCCAGTGCAAAGTGTGTGTCTGCTGGGTTCATTTTTGGCCAGATTGTACTGTCAGGTTTCCGGGAAAGACAGACAAGAACCCAATTGCACAACACAGGAAACAGTTCAGATTCAAAAACAGATTTAATGAAAAGTGGATGACAAACCAAGTAGTAACACAGTGTGGCAAACAAGTCCAGTTGGGGCAGGCAAAAAGGAAAGTCCAAGGTCAAAAATGGGAACAGGCAGGCAGGATCAGAATGATATGGAATAAATTCAGAACGCTGGAAAGCTGGGTGAAGGCACTAAGCACAATCTGGCACTGACTAATGGAACTGAACTGAAATATATACTGGGGCTGATTAACTGATGAGGAGCAGGTGAGTGTGGGGCAGGCCAGGTGAATGTAATTAACCGGGAGTGCAGAGCAGGAGGGAGTGGCCGGGTCTGAAGTGACATGAGTAGAAAGTAAACCAGGAAAACAGACATATGGAAAAAACTAAATACTGGCTGAAGTTGTGACAGTTATAAGACTTTTGTGCTAGTCGTGGTTTGTCTTTAACAAACATCATCTTCGAACCTAAAGATGATCATAAGTGATCGTGGTACAAGAGCAGCCTTGGCCAAAGGTCACTGATCGATTACGTAATTGTATCGTCTGACATGTTTTGAACACTCGGGTGAAGAGAGGGACGGAGCTTTAACTGATCACCATCTGGTGGTTAGTTGGGTCAAAGGGTTGGGTAAGACTATGTACTGCCCAAACTGGTAGTTTGGGTTAACTTGGAACATCTAGAGGAGGCCCCTGTCCAAGAGATCTTCAGCTCTCACCTTCGGCTGTGCTTTGTGTGGCATCCCCCGGAGGTTGGGGACATTGAACCCAAGTGGTCAATGTTCAAAGCTTCAATTGTTGAAGCTGCGGCGGGTTCCTGCGGTCTCAAGTTATTAGGTGCTTCAAGGGGTGGTAACCCGCGAACATTGTGGTGGAAACTGTTGGTCAGGGAAGCCGTCCGACTGAAGGAGTCCTTCTGGGATATGTTATCCTGGGGGACTCCAGAGGCTTTTGCAAGGGACCGACAGGCCCAAAGGGCTGCAGCCTCCGCTGGGTAAGAGCCAAAGCAGCAGGTGTGGGAGAAGTTTTGAGAATCCATGGAAAAGGACTTTCGATGCTTCAGGAAAAAACGTCTCGCACCTCAGAAGGGGGAGACAGGGAACCCCCCAAAGCTGCTTTCAGTAAGGATGGGACGCTGTTGACCTCAACTGAGGTGGTAATCTGGCGGTGGAAGGAGCACTTTGAGGAACCCCTAAATCCAACTAACACACCCTCTATGGTAGAGGCAGAGCTTGAGGCTGATGGAGGATCATCGTCAACAACTCCACAGTCACAAAGCCCAAGGGATTGATTAAAATCCGTCCAGAAATGCTTAAAGCTTTGGGTGTGCAGGAGCTGTCTGGGATGACTTGCTCCTTTTACATTGTGTGGAAGTCTGGTAAGGTGCCCAAGTGGAGGCAGACTTGGGTGGCGGGTCCTCTCTTCAAAAAGAGGGTCCAGAGAGTGTGTAACCAAAGGGGTATCATACTTCTCTGTCTCCCTGTTAAAGTTTACTCCAAGGTGCTTTAAACGAGGGTTTGGCCGATTATCGAACCTCGGATTGAAGAGGAACAATGTGGATTCCGTCCTGGCTGTGGGACAACGGACCAGCTCTTCACTCTTGCAAGGATCCTGGTAGTGGTGGGGTATGCCCTTCCCATGTGTTTTGTGGATCTGGATAAGGCATATGAGGGGGATACTAGCCTTTCCAGATTAAAAATTTAGTGGAGGAAATAAGTATTTGATCCCTCACCGATTTCGTAAGTTTGCCCACTTACTAAGATATGAGCGGTCTATAATTTTAACGCTAGGTTAATTTTATCAGTGATAGACAGAATATCAAAAAGAAAATCCAGAAAATCACATTAAAAAAAGTTATAAATTATTTTGCATTTTATTGAGTGAAATAAGTATTTGATCCCCTACCAACCATAAAGAAGTCTGGCTCCCACAGTTTAGTCCTCGTGCTTTAAAAAAGTATTCCTTATTTCAACTAGTTTCCTGTATAAAACACACCTGTCTCAACTTGTTACCTGTAAAAAAATACACCTGTCCACAGAGTCAATAAATCAAACTCCAACATCTCCATCATGGGCAAGACCAAAGAGCTGTCTAAGGACATCAGGGACTAGATTGTAAACCTGCACAAGGCCGGAATGGGCTATAAGACCATTGGCGAGAAGCTGGGTGAGAAGGAGACAACTGTTGGTGCGATTATTCAAAAATGAAAGAAACACAAGGAGCTTGTTTATGATCCCAAAGCAGCTGGGACCACAGTCACCAAGAAAACCATTGGTAACACACTGCGCCGTAATGGATTGAAATCCTGTAGTGCCCCTAAGGTCCCCCTGCTCAAGAAGGGACATGTACAGAACCATCTGAAGTTTGCCAATGAACACCTGAACGACTCAGAGAATGCTTGGGAGAAGGTGATGTGGTCAGATTAGAACAAAATCAAGTTTGTTGGTATCATAGTGACTCGCCATGCTTGGAGGAAGAGGAATTCTAACTATGAACCCAAGAACACCATCCCCACAGTCAAGCATGGAGGTTGAAGCATTATGCTTTGGGGGTGTTTCTCTTCTAAGGGGACAGGTGGACTTCACTGCATCGGGGGAACTATGGATGGGGCCATGTACCATGAAATACTGGGTGACAACCTCTTTCTCTTAGCCAGGCCCGTAAAAATGGGTTGTGGATGGGTCTTCCAGCACGCCAATGACCCAAAAAATACAGCAAATGCAACAAAGGAGTGGCTCAAGAAGAAGCACATTAAGGTCATGGAGTGGTCTAGCCAGTCTCCGGACCTTAATCCAATAGATCTGTGGAGGGAACTGAAGCTCAAGCGACAGCCTCGAAACCTTAAAGATTAGGAGAGGATCTGCAAAGAGGAGTGGTCCAAATATTTATTTTTTATTTATTTATTTATTTATTATTCTTTCGGACAATTCCACACAATACACAATTTTCTCTTGCAAATATTCATACATCATACTTTGTGTTGTCCGAAGGGAGACGGAAGAAGCCAAAGGCTTATCAGGTCCCGCCCCCATTTTCATCAAATTCGGATTCAGATACACAGTTACTGTTACAGAAAATAAAAATAAAACAAAAAACAATTTTTTTTATATATAGCTATATATATATATATATATATATATATATATATATATATATATATATATATATATATATATATATATATAAACATACATACATACATACACATATATATATATATACATATATATACACATACATACACATACATACACATACACATACATTTTTTTTTTTTTTTTTTTTTTTTAAGAATCTGCAGTCCAATACACAATCAATTTTAATGTAATTGCTTCAGCTTTTAAGATCAGTTCAGCACAGTTCAGTTTCTCTGTGACAATGCCAAGTGTATAAAGTGTGAAGTGGCCTTGTATTTGGCCTGTTCCATTTCTAACTGGTAGTCAAAACACTTCTGCAAAAGTATTCAAAAACAAGTCTGACAGCTGGCCTGTATTATTCTTTACAATATTGATATGTAAGTGACATTGACATTGTGCTCAGGTTATTAGTCTGTAATTTTCAATAATTTTTGAAACATAATTTGCTTTGAAATTGCGCAAACTGCAACTCCCTGTGACAACTTCATGAAGTCCATTCCACAGCTTAATACCCTTTACAGAAATCGAAAAGGATTTAAGTGTGGTCCGTATATTTTTCTCAGTGAATTTATCTTTTCTTCTTAAATCATGCAAAACTTCTCTGTCTTCAAACATTACTTGTAAACTGTTTGGAAGGCTTTTTTTGAAGCCTTGTAAATAATTTGTACTGTGTGGTAATTTACCACATCACGTAATTTGAGAATTCTACCTTCAATAAAAAAGTTATTAGTGTGTGCCCTGTAATTGGCTTGGTAAATAATTTGTATTGCTTTCTTTTGAAGAATCTCCAACGGTTGCAATGTACCTTTGTAAGTGTTTCCCCATATTTCAGCACAGTAATGCAGATGTGGGGAAACTAAACTCCAGTATAATACAAGTAAGGCCTTTTGATTGAAACAATGTTGTGCTTTCCAAAGTATGGAAATACTCCTGGCTATTTTGCCCCTGAGATGGCTAACTTGTGGTTTCCAGCTTAATTTATCGTCAATTATTACCCCTAGGACTTTGTGTTGCTTGACCCTTTGAATTTCAATCCCATTTACCTTGATTTTTACAGCGACATCTGATGCTCTCCTGCCAAACATCATGAATTTAGTTTTTTCTAAATTTAGTGATAACTTATTTCGGTTTAACCACTCATGTAACTTAGTCAATTCAATGTTTACGATCTCAACCATATTATTCAGATCTTTCCCCGAATAGAAGATGTTTGTGTCGTCAGCAAATAAAATTAACCTTAAGACTTTTGACACTTTACATATGTCATTTATATAAAGCAGGAATAATTTCGGCCCCAAGATTGACCCCTGAGGGACCCCACAAACAATATCTAAGCATGTCGATGTGAACTCCCCTAATTTCACAAATTGTTTCCTGTCATGTAAATAACTTCTGACCCAGTCATGTGCCAAACCTCGAATGCCATAATTCTCCAGTTTATTAAGAAGGATGTCATGATTAATAGTGTCGAATGCTTTTTTGAGGTCTAAGAAAATTCCTATAGAGTACAATTTGTGATCAATAGCATTACTAATAATTTCTACCGATTCAGCCAAGGCCAGTGCGGTGGAATGATTCTTTCTAAAGCCGAATTGACTGTCATACAGAAGTTGATGTTTAGTAATGAATTCATCAAGTCTATTGCTGAATAACTTTTCCAGAATTTTAGAAAATTGTGTTAAAAGTGAGACTGGTCTATAATTAGTAAATGAATGTTCATCACCATTCTTATGTAATGGTATAACCTTAGCTACTTTCATGTTAGAAGGAAAAATGCCTGTTTGAAAAGATAGGTTAAAAAGGTGTGTTAAGGGTTTAATAATAGTTTCTTGCACTGATTTGATTACTTTCATGTGAAACCCTAGCGCGTCTCTAGAGGTCTTTGTTTTCATTCCAAGCAATATCTCCCTTATCTCGTTGGCCTCGACTGGCTTCAAAAACAAGGAGTGTTGAAGAGACGCTTCGTTTTCACTAGACTCCCCTACACTCTTCCCACAGATCCCTTTTGCTAAATTAGGACCAATATTAACAAAAAATTCATTTAGTTTATTTACGGCAGTGTTCATGCATTCAAACTTAACGTTATTTTCATGGAAATACTGAGGATAATTATGTATTCTGCTGTCATTTCTTAACACTGTATTTACTATGTCCCACAATTTTTTGGGTTGATTTGCATTTGTTTCTAACAACTTACCATAATATCGTCCCGAGATGTGTGAAAACCTGGGGCCGTATTCACAAAACATTTTATCTTAGCACTAAGAGTACTCCTAAGGAGCACTAAAAGTTCTTAGTAAGGAGTTATTTCTTAAAACCTGTTCACAAAGCTGATAAGACCAACTTTTACTAAGGAATGGGAGGGACTCCTAGGCCAAGACTAGAGGGCGGTGTTGACCCTGTTGCTATGGATGATGTCATGTTCATACTTTCTATGCCTACAGTGATTGGCTGAGAGGGAATGAGAGCTAAAACTGAATGTATGATAGAAACACTGTGGGAGATATCCATATTGTGTCGCTGTATTAAAGTAAAGAGTTTTTATATACAATTAATGACAAGTGACACTGATTTAACATGCATACTGCAGGGTTTCCCACACATTCGTTCACAATTAGCCTACAATAGCGCCACATAGGTCTATTCATTTTAAATTTTACAATGATTTGAATGGGAAAAAATATCCTCATTGAACAGCTGCACACCATGCACTTTCACTGTATTTCTCTAAACGGCGGACTATGCAGCAATAGTCAGACAGCGATGATCCGGGAAATTCACAATTTAGAAACAACACCCGGCGAAATCGTAAAGTGCATGCGGAAGGAAAAAGGCGAGACGCGCAACTATACAGTAGCGGACCTCTGGAACGGAGGAGATGCTGCGAAGCGCCACATATAGGCCTACTCTAGTAACAAATTAAACCCAAACGTGACACCAACAGTAACTTTCAGTGCATCGTAAACCCAAAGCAACTGCAGGAAAAGGAACTTAATAAATATTTTTTTATATAAATGTAATGAATATAAATGTGTCTACACTTTCTAAATATAGCTTTACTAAGATCATTAACCCCTTACATCTATTAATGTACCTTTTGTAAAGCTCACTAGCATTAAATCTCTCCAAAACACCATCAAATGATTGTCTTTGATTTACTCTTAGTGACTTAGGAGTCCTCTCGAGCTTTTCATAGATTTAGGAGCTAGTTTTAGCGCTAAAATGCTTTGTGAATTACACTTATCTTAAAAAGTTAGGTGTCCTAAAATTAGGAGTGAAACGCCCCTTATTTTTGAGAGTTACTCCTAAATCAGCGCATTAGGACCTACTCTTCTTAACATATTTTGTGAATACGGCCTCTGGTCATCAACTACAAGACACGTCTGACATCTGTACAGGGGTTTCCCCACCAAGTACTAAGCAATGTTTTGATAGGGGATCAAATAGTTATTTCACTCAATGAAATGCAAAATAATTTGTATCTTTTATTTTCTGGATTTTCCTTTTGATATTCTGTCTATATATATATATATATATATATATATATATATATATATATATATATATATATATGGGTATGTTCACCCAGGAACAGCAGCTTGTGGGCCGAAGGTACAAAATGCCTGCCTGCAAAACAAAAAGATACAGAGGCAGTTTTGTTCCCTCAGCTGTCAAAACATTAAATATTAAGTAATTAAGCTACACACTAACTTATTAAATGGACTGTACGGCCTTCTTCATCTATTTATTTATTTATTTATTCTGACCTTGTTTTTTGTATCTGCCATGATGGCTTGTATTCAGTATTTATCTTTTGATAGTAATACCTTTTTGTATGCTTTTATTCCATGTTCCTATGTCTGGAGCACTGTTGTCGCTTTTATGTCACTGTCTGTCGATGTTGTTAATGTTGTCTGTGTGTGTAAGCAGCCAATTCATCTTTTTAACTGCAACCAAATCTACCCTTGGGTACAAATAAAGTTACCTTAACCTTAACCTTTTGTGTTTTATTAACACTACCGCTTTTGTCCAAAGGGGCTGCTAGAATTAACACAAGCTGAAAATTCCTTGTAGTACATTTAAAGAGAGACATATTTACACATAATTAATAATATTTATTAAGGACTCAGATGGTCCACTCCCATTCAATATACACACACACACACACATAGAACACATTAAAATACATTAATCAATAAAATACTGTACTAAAATAGGTGCAAGCTATCATGCCAATGCTTTCGAAGCCTGGATGTGAACCTATAGCCCATAATATTAATAGGGTTGGTTAAGGCTATAATGATGCTATTTTCTGATAAATCCAATCGACACATGAAATTGAACATTAACTTTCGTAACAGCGCCTGACATGTAGGTACATTAGAGGACACAAATAACTGGCTAGCACTGTGCCACCTAGGAACACGGAGCAACAACCTCATGGCATCATTATATGCCACTCTAAGCCTCTGCATACTTCTCACTCTGTAAGAGGACCAGAGATGAGCTGTATACAGTGACATAAGACCTAAACAGAGCACACTTAACATCTGTGGAACACATGGAAAATTTCCTCATCATCATGTTGGCCTGTGCATATATTTTACACCATTGACGACAAATGTCACTGTCATCCATGAGATCATCTGAGAAGACATGTCCTAGATATTTTAATTCCCTGGATATTTCTAATGGCGCTTTTCCACCGCATGGTATCAGCTCAACTCGACTCGACTCGCATTTTTGGTGTTTCCACCGCAATTTCATGGTACCTGGTACCTGGTAACGGCTGCTTTTTTGGTATCGCCTAGCTCTAGGTTCTAAGCGAGCTGAGCCGATGCTAAAAGGTGACGTCGGCAGACGGCCGGCCACTGATTGGCCAGAGACTATTGTCTGGCCAATCAGTGGCCGGCCGCTCTGCCGACGCTTCTGATTGGCCAGAGACTACCGGCTTCATTCTGTTGTTTATTCTCCCCAACTTTTGAGTGTATTTACGCCGTGTGCAGCCTACTCTAGCTCTCTTTCATTTTGTTGGGAATTCATAAGGGGTAGATTTGGTCAAAGTCAAGAATATTATTAATTTCATGGAAATTATAATATTAAGAAAAATTGTTAATTAATGATCAATTAAATTAGTCCAGCTAATCAAATTACTTATTAATACCTACGGAGCACCACCCTTTGTAAAAGGGAACTTTGTATCAAATCAGAAAACAGCCTCATAATGTTAAAGGGATTTATCTTGAAAATGTCAAAGTTGGTTACAATGTACATTTAAGATGATGAAGGAGTGAATATTCGAGCATAAACCTTATTTACCAGCCATTAGTGAAATACAAGACACAAATATCACAGACACTGCTTCTTAAAATCAAAATGTAAGGGTTTATTTACTTAGGCAAGTTGATTAAAACAATACACATAAGTCAATAACCATGAACTAATCTAATTTAAGAAAGCAGACATAGCACAAGCAATAATAAGAACAGTTTAGATTATAAAGCCATGTATTTCTATCTATGTGCGGGTGAATGCACACGTGTGTGTGTGTGTGTGTGTGTGTGTGTGTGTGTGTGTGTGTGTGTGTGTGTGTGTGTGTGTGTGTGTGTGAGAGTGACAGAGGAACGTCACTTTAGAATTTAGATGAACTTAGATGGCAGACGCGAGAGTTTGACGTCACGCGAGAGTTTGAAGTGGCTTTTAAGCCACGGGTAGATAAATTGCTAATAGCAATGTGGACAACTTCTAAAAGTTGAATATTCTACCTTTAATCAGTAGGGGAAGTAGCATGCAGAGCATGTATGTGACCTACTGCTTCAATCAAACACATAATAATTATAAAGGATGATGCGGGGAGACTTTGGTTTTGTCTTCACGTAATCTTAACTTTAAAATTACAGAAACTCAACACTCATGTATTCATTATTGATTTCACGAGTGTCAGTGTGTTTGTGTGTGTGTGATGTGCGTAGTTAGAAATGAGAAGGAGAGAAAACAAAAGACAGTAGCTGCAACTCCAGCGCGTAGTGAACTTTTTCCTCCAATCACACAGTGACTGCAAATGCGCATTTACGTACACTGAGTTGAATTGATAAACAAGAAAGAATTCACCGGCTATAAGAGTGACAGCAACAACACATCAATACATTCCCGGTTAACGGGAGAAAAACACTGTGAGCGAAAAACACTTATGTAACATAAGTGAGTCAGAATTACCTTAAATCAGGAAATAGTGAGCTCGTCAGCTCTTACGTTTACTTCAAGTTAATGAACAACATAAACTAACTATCTTAGCCCAGACAATAGCCTCACGTGAATCGCTTGGTCCAGCGATGATTGGTTGAAGGCAGCTGGAGGAGATAGGAGGAGAAAAAGGCCGCTTGCCGGGCCTTGTGCGCTGATGGAGCGCGTCTTGTGGAAGACAGTGGTGTGGAACCAGCTCAGCTGATAAGGGCAGCATGCATCACCATGCCAAGGGAAAGAAAGCAGGGGATCAGCGGCTCTTCTTGGCAATGGCGGGCGGTCTGCGGTCCGATGGGCAGCATAGGCAAGGAGGATAGGAGGAAGCGGAGAACTCCCTCTGCGTCGGGCCTTGCTCTCTGCTGGCGCTGCGTCTGGGGCAGCGTAGGAACGGCCCAGATGATAGCCTAAGTGATAGGTGGCTTCACTTCTCGGCGGGTCCGCTGGCTGGCTCCGGTCCGTAGAACGGGCAGTGCAGGCGTCTTGATAAAGGGATCCTGCGTCTTTGCTCACGCTTTGCGCGTGTGGGGGGTCCTGTTTTGAGGAGAGGTTGAGATGTGCTTCAGCTCTTGGTGAAGCGGTTTTCTGTAGGAAAACTCTCTCTCGAATCCGGGAAAACAGAAGAAGATGTTCCAAGCAGTCCATCAACTCGTCCAGCGATTATAAAGACTGGGACTTGGAGTTGCTTAATCCTAGGCCTCAGGGTTAAGCATGTCGTACCTTCTATCACGGCTGGAAGCCGACGGCGAATGGCAAAGATGAGAGGATTGCATCCTGTATTAAAACAGTCCAAATGCATTCTCATCCAATCAGAAGTTAGTTGTCTAATCAGCAAGCAGTGTTTACATTCAAACCAGCCAATACAATGCTCTTCCTTCCTTAGGAAAAGAGAGCTTTGAAGCTTGTGTCTCACAGTTGAGATAAGGTAAACACAGCAGGGTGCCTGGGCCCTGCCATGTCTGGTTTGAACTTTATGGTAGCTTCCAAATAGAGTTTCATCCTGTGGAACTTGCAGAGAATCAGTTCCCAAAGGTCTGGTAGGATTAACCAACCTTTTAAAAGGGACTATCACATCTTAAATGAGTTTATGACCTCCGCAGGGGTCTGGGATGGTTGCATCTACAGAGAAACTTATGTAAACATGCGTTAGACTTTAGTCTCTTGGAATGCACTGTGGCATCAGTCCTAACCCATTACAACATTTCAAATGAGACACTCTGTGTAGGCACAACAATTTGATTTGCATCACAGATCCAAATTTTTTTTCCATATATTCGCTAAGCTCACCCAGTGTTGGTTGTTGGGGAAGTTACTTTTAACATACAAGAGGAGACATGTAGGGCAGCTAGCAGCTAGGCTAAATAGAATATAGTAGCCAGCTGGGACAGACATAATAGCGAGCGATTACATTACAAGCCTCGGACTGAACTGATTACCTCAAGAAAATATTCAGGCTGAGACACGGCTTGCATTTGAAAACACGTATCCTGAAACAAGCACTAAACAGTCAACTTTATCATGCCCGTGTTTACGTGCATAGGGATGTACGTGACACATCCCTACAGCTGACTGTGTGGCAGAGTCACACATCGGGACAACAACCATCCCTTTTAATGGCCCGAAGCAATATTCTTCTACTTCTTTTAGCAAACAGATACAAGGGGGGTATTTCTTAAACATTTTTCATCCGTATTTTTGGCGGTTGGTTCAGTTAATAGTGCAACAACTGCTCGTAATTTCTGCTTTGCTACTTTGCTCCGGAGTATGCTTTCAGCCCCTTACGACAACCCCGCCCACGTTCAGGAGGTACTATTTGCGGTGGAAAACGACCCGTGCTGCTACCAAACCAAGTTGAACTGAGTCGAGTCGAGCTACATGTGCGGTGGAAAAGCACCATAAGAGACCATCTGAGAGGTGGAAAGCAAGATAAGAGGATTTTTTGTCCTCTCGTGATCTCACAACAACGACCTTACTCTTTTTGGCATTATAATTGATGTCAAATTCTCTTCCATATTGTGTGCATATCCTCAACAGCTCTTGTAACCCAGCAGAATATGGACAAAGTAAAACCAGGTCATCAGCATACATGAGATGATTCACAACTTGATCTCCCACAATAGTAAGATATTGCCAAATTTGCATATTTATTCAAACAGCTGTAATACAAAAAAGTAATTGTTTTAATGCAAGTAATCATCTGGCAAAGTTAAAATTACCCTATTGACCTGCAGTGTCTCGCTTTATATTAAAATATTATGCTAATTACTCAAATTGTTCAACTTGCAACTTTTAGCATCCAAGCCTTATCTCATTTTCTGAGCGTAAATGACATGTGAATCATAAAAGTTCATAGGAAACAAAATTTCTGGGTTTAGTTTTGGCCATATGGGACGTTCCAATAGCTTAATAGTCCAACTAAAAATCATATCAGCTTTCTGAACACTTTTTGCACACTTACTTCATGTACTACATCTCACCAAACACCCTGTGGAACAAATGTGGAAATATGACCAACACAGCAGTGAACTACTGTTTCTTGTAACTTTTGAAATGAAGGACTGTTAGGGTTACTCACCGAGGCAGGGGCTGGAAGTGATCATATGGCATCACCTCTTTGAATCCATCCCTGGATGAGAGAAAATATCACTCATCACAATGCCATGACAATCCCATGAAACAATATGGTGTCAGTCCAGACAATGCTTCTCAACAGCAGTTTGGCCTGGAATATTATAATGAAGTGGTAAACAAGTGTAAGAAAAAGGCTTGCACTGGCCATGGAGGTTTTCTCCTAAACCTTTTTTCATTGATTACATTCTCCATTGATCCAGCCCTCCATAAAATATGCACTTATGTGTGCTAAGAAAATAATCTATTTAACACTGGTAGCCACCCTAAATCTCTTTTAGCTCATTACAAGTACAACTTCAGTCATGCTTTCGTCCAAGACTCCCTTCTTTATCTATCCTGCTCCCAGCTCATAATATTAGTTTCACCCTGATGTTAGCTAAAACGGACTTCTATTCTTCAAGTGAAATGATGTAGTGATGAAGCTACGGACTGCTCTAGAATAACTCATGTATTCCTCTAAACTGCAGTGATGCACTACTGCAGTTTGCAAGTTAGTGTTTGATCATTCTCTGTATTGCCGCTCTCCTTGCAAGATACAATACTTAAAGATAAGTTTGGTGTTCTTTATGTTCTTTATTCAGTAAATGTTGGTAATATAATACTTTGCCACAACACTATTAATATCTATTTAAATGTTCTCTCTTTTAACTCCTTACACCTATCTTACTTACAGCTAATATATTGATATCGATACATTGGTTAATACCTGTGTTTTCTATCCATGTTAAGGAGCATTTAAAAAAATATCCAGCCAGGAAACAAGGATGAAAACCTGCCTGATTCGCCAACTCTGGCACAGTTCAGGCATTGTTCATTTATAAACTTTGTCCCTGTCATGTAACCAGAATGAAAGAAAGCATTAAGTGAAGTGTAGTGCCTCACCAAAGCCTAATAATGAAGCTTAGCGAAAGTCCTATAAGGAAGACTGGTATCCCGCACCGTGTATTCAGACAACTCCTTCAGTTCATTCACTCCTTCTTCCCGGCCCATTCAGTGGCGTGGGCGTCCTCTCTATTAGCCTTAAGCTATCACATTCATCCCGGCCTCAAGAAGCCAATTACTTTGCTCCTGTCAAAGCTTCGATGCAACCCTCCTCCACCCCATCCTCCTCCCATCATCATCATCATCATCCAAACCTCAGCTTCCACCACCACCAGTGTCTAGGCTCCATCTTGGAGGAGGGCGGGGGGGGGGGTCTGCACAGCCCATGGCTTCTCTACCTCTTGCAGATGATTTCAATTCACGATGGGGTCTAATCTCCAAAGACCTTTCTGATTTTGCACATTCAATAAAAATCAATGTGCATTCTTTAAACCTCTGGTGCATTAAGTCTCTCCAGATTGAAATATCAGTAGTTAGACATTACCCAAGGGAAAAAATCAATGTGTCACCAAAGTCTGCAGATAAATAACATTGTTATGTTTTATTCTGGGATGAAATATACTGTATGCAAATATGAAGGATGAACAGATTGATGTTAGAACTGGACAAAAAATACATGGTTTTCCAAATCATGACTTGATTGGATGTACTTTACCTTGTGTCTAGTCCATTGTGCAGTAGGCTTAAGTCCCATCACAACATCGTTTACAGAATAAATGGATGGGTAAGGAGGTCAGGGTGTTAAAATGATCCTGAAATGTCAACTCGTAATGATGTATACCTCTCAGGGCATGGGTCCATGTTGCACTCCTTAAGCTTTGGTGTGGGTTTGGCGTTTTCATGATAGCTGTTACAGTGGTCTTCAGGCAGTGTCTGGTTAGAGCGGATGTCTGTGCACTCTGCAGAGTTCAGCTGGTAGCCTGGGGGGGGGGGGAAGGACAGACAATGGCTGTTAACATTAAAGGCCTACTTCACCAGTGGGAATATGAAGGTGTATTGAACTCTGAGATCCTATGTAGTGTAAATGTTCAAACATTTTAGAAATCGGTTCATCCTAGCCTGAGAAAAGGCAGAAAGAGTTTTTTATGGTCTCACTGTCTAACCCTACAGTTTGCCCAGTTGTGATGTCACTGTGGTGTCAGGATAGAGGATTTAAAAACTATTCAAAATCTTTAATCAACCATTTAGACATGGGTTTAGTCTGTTTCTGTCCATTCTCACCTCCTCCACAGGTGACCGAGCAGGGGAAAAAGTCAGTTTCTCTCCACTGGTACCTGATTGGTTGGTAGAAGAGAAACTGGACAACTGTGTCCTTGGAACCTCCGTACTTCATCTATATAACATGTAGGGAGAATGAAGAGTAGAGAAAAACACTGTTATGATAAGTAGTGTAATGTACAGAAGATTTTACACAATAGTGGAGGAAAGAAGAACAAAGTGGAGTTCAGTAGGGCCCCCTTACTTAACTTGTTGAAGTCAAACTGTGAGAATATTTGCATAATGTGGGAAAATGTTGTCAAGTCTGAGAAACGTGATATCATGTAGGCTAAGTTATCACACTTGAGATTAATTTATGACCTATATGTGATAAATTAAAACTAATGGTGCTATAGAGCTGTTAAGCGGAAGTGGCGGAATTACGGGGCATGGGGCCTATCAGCTGAAAAAAAATGAATGGGAGTCTATGGAAAGTAATCTACTATTTTCTGGTCCCAGACATTAAATGCCCTGGATTACATATATTTTTTGTATGGGTCTAAATGATAATTTTTCATGTGAAGAGTTTGACGGTATGTTGTATGATTATTCGTCTAAAGGCTTTTGAAAAAATGTTACGAGAACAACTACAAGTCTTGTCGCCTCTGTGGCATCACCTCAACACATTCCCTCCACTTCTCGACTGACAGTGCTAATGCTAATGCTAATGGCTGACGTGGACAACGCCAACAATCTCTAAATTAATCGGGATAAATCAAAATGTGATCCTGCCATAAAATAAAAGGTGATATGATATTTTTGCCATAGCGCAGATCCTTGCCCTGTTTTATTTTAAATGCATTATGTGCATTAAGTGTCTGTTTTGTGTAAGTATAGGCCTATCTGTTACTATTTGCCTTCCTTGTTTTCCATGTTAAAAGTAAGCTACTTGGAAATTGAAAGTAGCCTTAAGCTGGGAACACACCGCACTGGCCGCGCGGCGAGATTACATACAAAGTCAATGTACTAGCGCGTGGCCGCGCGTCCACCCAATAATCGGCGTCCAGCGGCCGGCGGCGGGTGCATGCGCGGCGCGTGGATCGGGAGCGCGGCGTGTAGCAATTGCGCCATCGAAGGAGCGTGAATCGAAGGCTTGTGCGGCGAACACGGCGCCGCAGAAAAAGATGAAAATTTTCATCTTTTTTCTGCGGCGCCGCCGGGCACCGCGCCTCCACAGCCAATCAGCGTTGAGATTGCAGACCCGGTGGTCTGCAAGACGAGGTGGGCGTGTGGAGTGAGGACATTGGGCTTCCAATACATTCTGCAAATATGTGTATTTTGCATCTGTTTAGCTGTTGGTTGTACTTTAGCCAAGGTAGTGCCGGTTAGCATAGTGAAACTCACCCTGCTGTGTGCTGTTCCTGAGGATAATATGAACCCAAAGTTGACGGCAGTGGTGTGGAATTCCAATATAATACAGCGAAGCACCGGTACTGTCCTCCGTCAGCCGGCACACTTTCACTTTCAGGTAGGCTGATGTCTGCCTTTATTTTTGCAGCTGAGCACACACTACTGTTGTTATTGTGTTTAGTATGTTGCTGAATTACTATTAATATGTGTGTATTTTCGATCGGGGTGCGTCTTCATGCTGTTTTGATGATATTTGTGACATGACTGCCGGTGTACACAGTGTACCTACATCTGTATTTTTTGGCACAGCTGGACCATGTTGTTGTTGTTGTTGCACCGTAAGTGTGACGGGTCTGATCTCGGCGTCGGCGTCAGGAATATATGGCCCAATATGATCAAGCCTCTTGCGGTCACACGGCCAACCGCCGCCTTCGATGTGGCGGCCAATGGCCGCGGCGGCGGCTGCGGTTAATATTGCCCAATATGACCAAGCGGCGAGCCTCCTGCGTTCACGCGGCCAATGCGGTGTGTTCCCGGCTTAAACGTGGTTGAAAGAAAAGGAAATGTGCGGTGTTGATCATATGTGATAGATAAGGGGTCGCTATTGGATGCAGACATTATGAGATTTGGACCTTTGCTGTAAGAAAATGTTGTCAACTGGACCCATTTCAGACCAAGAATAATTCAATTGTAGTTCAAGGATGATGTTGTCGATGACGGTATGAAGAAGAGAACTGTGGAATGCAGGTCTTTTAAATGTAGAAACTGGGTTAGATCATATGATTTTTGTATGACTTGACTTGTGACCTGCTTGACCTGAGCAATGACTTGACTTGTGACTTGCTTGATTCTCACCACAGTGACTTGGACTTGCTTGAGACTTGAAGGTTATGACTTACCCCCACCTCTGCTAAATACACTTATTATAGGTGTAGTAGAGGTTTTTTGGGTATGCGGCACACAGACTCAGGTCCATTCATGGGAAGTGACTTCGGGCTCAGTACCGTTTGCAGCGGGTCTAAACGTGTCACGTTTGTCATCAATCACTGAGACAGAAAGTGGACGTTTAAAATGTCACTGTCACTGGCTGGATTAACTGTTAGCCTGCTGTTTCTGTCAGCAATAAGGAAGAGGAATAGCGTGGACAGAAAGCTTGGATGGATGTAACTTTAACAAATGAGGATGGAGTATACGTGAGGGTTAGCCTACAGCAAAAGGCTAACATTAGCATACATTAGTTAAGAGTTTTTGTCTCGATATTGAAAATTACTTTTTAAAATAAATTTTTAACACAAACAGCTCGTATAGACAGACAAGAGTTGTGGCTTTAAAGAAAGTAACGTGTATTTGTGAAAGGCATGTCATATTAGGTTTTAATTACGTTTGTTTGCAGAATACAGGTGTCATTCAATACAAAGTGAATGGAGCGCTGTGAATTGTTTTCCCCCACGATGGGCGTGGCCCATAGACGTCGATTACGAGGGGTAAGGGGGTACATGTACCCCCCACTTTTCGTCAAGACTCATTTTGTCCCCCCCACTTTTTAAGCCGGACATGGAGTGCGTCCAGCCGTATTAAAACACAGCGTCAAGGTCTCTCTCTCTCTCTCTCTCTCTCACTAGGTGACGTTATAACCTTTGAACAGAAGAACTACAGAAGTGCATAATGTGCTCCTCAGCGCTGCTACTGTGCTTTATACAGGGACGTTTCCCTTTTGTGTTATTCTGTAATGAGTTGGAATAGGCAGGAATCTCGGACTACGCTCTGAAACCTATGTATGATTAATAGATATAGTGGTGCTGGTGCCGTTGAGAGATGGCTTGATTGGGTCGATGTATAATAAGTACCGTGTGAGTTATGAGTCATGCTAACGGGAGCTATTGCTAAAATCATCGGACATAACCTTAACCTGCACTAGGGTTGGGCACCGGAACCGGATCCAAAAATAGAACCGGATCCAAAGTAGCAATTCCACCGGAATTGATAATTTTTTTGAGTTTCGATTCCGTTTTTCGATTCCCAAATGTCCCTCGGCGCTTTCTGTACTGAGTGCGGCCGAGCCGACCGTTACTTTTTGTGACCGCTCATACTCTTTCAGCCATGTCGTTCGGTAAGCGCTCGAAAGTATGGCTGTACTTCATAAAAAAAGAAGAGGGATCGGCCCAGTGTAATAAGTGCCAGAAATGCATCTCGTGCAAGGGAGGTACCACAACCAACATGACCAAACACCTTCGTCAGCACGGGATAGAGACACAGGAGTGTAACGTGTTTGACGTGCTGCGCCGGTCTCCCACCGCCGCCTCATCCTCCTCCGTCGCCTCCGCTTCTGAGCCGTCGCAACCAGGTACATTACGTTAACTTTACTGAAAATGTACTGTTTCGTTGTTGACAACGAGAGACTGAGTGAATGTTACAGCCTATGTCGTTAAAAGGCTTCATCCCTTTTCAGAAGTGGAGGCACCGACATTCAGGTAAGCAACGATAGGTATGCCTTATTTTGTTAACTTAAGTGTGTGCTCGTTTTTGTCCGCTTTGTTTTTCATTTGCTGTCTGTGTGCGTGTGTATGTTGTTTCGCTCGTGTGAGTGCTAGAGCCTCTGCTGCTGGAGTGAGGATATTTTCTAGGTTGCTATTGGTTGGTACTCTGAGTGGCGGCAGCTGATTGGTCCTTTCCAGTTTAAATCCCCACCAGATTCAAACAGCCGGTGATGGTGTTTTGACAGCAGCAGCTCTTCATTCTCCGTCTCCCAAATCCTTATGTGTGTTGCTTCAACTTGCTTGCCTTTGCTAAATGTCTGTATTGTTTTTATTGTATACTTATTCATCATTCCATGTTTTATGTGTTCTGCCATTTCCTTTTGTTGGAGCTTTCTCCTGTTTTTGGTTTATTGTTATTTTGTGTATAATAAATAAAATGTATATTATTTATACATTGTCTTTGTGTGGTGGTATTGGGGATCGGGGAGTGGGAGTGACACTTTTATGTTGTGCCTTTTATTTCCCCTAAACGGGTGCAAAACAGTATATTTCTTGCTACCATATAATCAACACTATTTCATTTAGTAATTAATATTTGAATTATGCTCCATCTCAGTACAATAACATATATCGTCTCACTCCAGTCGCACTCCACCTTTTAGATTGTTTTTGTGTTTACAGGGATATGGTTAATACTTTGAATCCAAAGTACACACCACCGACCAGAGACTGTCTGGCAAATAAATTAATTCCCTCTTGGTACAGTGTAGAGAAGGCCAATCTAGTCGCTGACCTTAACAAGGTAAGCCATGTTGCCCTGACCTGTGACGGCTGGACAAGTATAGTGCAGGACCACTACTTAACGGTCACCGTCCATTACATAGTGGAGGGCAACATGAAGCAGAAAGTCTTAGCAACAAAGCCTGTCTACAGGGCCCAGACAGGAGTTGTTGTAGCAGAGGAAATTGGGGACGTCCTCACAGAATTTGGCATTTCTGACAAGGTAAAAGCAGTCACAGTTGACAATGCATCCAACATGGATGTAGCCATTAACAGGCTAAAGTTTGTAAAGCTGGGCTGCTTTGCCCATACATTGAACCTAGCCGCACAAAGTCTGTACACATTGGCTGGAGTGTCTCAAATGACATCGAGGATCAGAGTGATACTCGTCTGGATGAAGAGGTCCTCCATGGCGAAGGTCGTGTTGCGGGAGAAGCAGGTTCTACTAAGTAAGAATCACTGAGTTATGTTCATATGACCCTTTTGCATTTTATCTAATCAAATAATGCCTTTTTTACACTGCAACACATAATACATTTGTATAACAAAGTAAATGTAACAACTTAAGCAAATGGATATGTCATAATTTCTATGCATTTGTGATTTTCTTGTCTGTGTCAGAGCTGCCACAGCACTCACTCATTCTAGATGTGAGAACCAGGTGGAATTCTCTCTATTTGATGCTGGAGAGATTCCTAGAGCAGTACCCTGCGATTCAAGCAGCCAGCTTGGATCCCAGGATAAGAAAGAATATGGAGAGGGACAGGTAGACGGATAGATAAGAAAGATAAAAACTTAAGGATCCTCCTCCTGAGGGCAATGTATGCATCCAGTAGCTTATTACGACACATACACACAATAATGTAAAAAATATATATAAGAAGAATAAAAACACACCGCACTGACAAGAGTGAAGTGATAGTATAGCCACCAGAGCTGTCACTATGATAGAGTATGTGTTATGAAGGTAGAGCAAATGTTAGGTGATTCAAATGTTTGCTGTGTTTCATGTAATATATGAACAGTTACATTCTCCTACCATGTCAAATATCTTTCTTTTTTTATTAAAAGGGAAACAATTATAATCAATATATTGAACGTAGAAAATGTATTCTTTCTCACACAGACTTGCTAGGCTAAATGATGAAGATTTTAGGAAGGCAGAGGACTTCATCAGTCTGATGAGGGTCATGTACCAGTCGACACTCTGTGTGTCGACTGAGAAAAACCCTACCTCTGGTCAGATTCTGCCCATTCTGAAGAAGCTTCAGACGCACTTTGCTGTTGGAGAGGGAGACACAGCATTTGTGTCTCATCTGAAGCGAAAAGTTTGGGAAAATCTCTCAAAGCGGTACCAGGTAAATACTGAGGCTATAAAGAAATGAATGAAGAAGGAATTAAATAATTCTACTTGTTCTGTGACTTAATCATTAAGATAATTATGTGTTACAGAGTGATGAAATCAGGAGCTTCCTGGAAGTGGCCACTGTCCTAGACCCACGCTTCAAGCTGCATGACAATGCCACTGTCTGGGAACAGATCAAGGACAAGCTAGTGGCTGGAAAGCTGACTGACTCTGAGCAGGTGAAATGTCATTCATGCACAAATATTGTCTCCTTCTCAGTCGATAAAATGTTTGATCTAAATGCCAAACTGCTGTCTGTAGTCAACAGCACAAGGTGAGGAGGTCAACGAGGAGGAGAATGAGGAAGAGGAGCATGTAAGTATATGATAGCAGAATAAGCAGAATAGTAATTAATAGGTTCTTTATCTTTATCATGACCTATGCCAGCCCTTGAAGTGATGTTGCACTTATTTGTTTAGCAACCAGGTCCCAGCAAAAAGCCAAAGATGAGCCCACTGGAGGAGCTTTTTGCAGACGAGGATGCAGTAAAAAAAACATCCCCCAACTCCATGTCCATCCAGGACCAGGCAAAGAAGGAGATGGAGACATACAGGGAACTGCCACCCATCCTGACATCTGATGACCCTGCTGCCTGGTGGTGGAAAATGCGAGGGACGTTCCCTTGGCTGTCGGACTTGGCCTTCTCTCATTTGTGTGTACAGGCCTCCTCCACACCGAGTGAAAGGGTCTTCTCCACGGCAGGAGACACAATTTGCGCGGAAAGGTCCCGCATGCTGCCAGAGAAGGCAGATATGCTAATATTTCTGAATAAGAACTGTTTTTAATCATTCTGTTTATGTGAGGGGGGGTGTATGTATTGTATGTGTTTACTTATTCTGTTCTTTTTTGTCTGTATGTAAAAAATTGCAAAATCATTAAAATAAAAGTTACAAAAAAATAATATGTTAAACACCTGTCCTGACTGAGCAGTGTTGGTATTTTTGCCAATTTGTTAAGATGTTCCTGTATTTGTTAATATTTGAAAGATTCAAGGTTCATAATAAATGTTTTTTCAGTGAAATAAGATAGTGACATTTTTTGACTCTACCTCTCTAAGAATCGGAATCGAGAATCGTTAAGAATCGGAATCGAAAAGCGGAATCGGAATCGGAATCGATGAAAATCCAAACGATACCCAACCCTGACCTGCACCATCCCCCGTACCAAGCACGAGGGAGGAATACTGCCAGCCAACAGTGTGCCGCTGGCAGCGGCTAATTGCTAGCTGGCTAAAAACCATAGTCATGATAACTAACGTTATAGGATGTTATTATATTATTCATCTAGCTCATACAATACCGACACTTACTGTGCATGTCTGCTTGGCTTTAAAAAAACATCTGATATCTGGCCCACTCCTTTTTGACATGATGCAGAATTATCTTTATTTTTTTATTAGCGCTAGTAATTTTTAATAGCGTGACTCGTTGCGCCCGCACCTCCTCTGGGACACCGTAGTTGAGGATTGTTTTTGAATGAGAGCTGCCAGCCTGGCTTGGACAATGAGTATAATATTATATTGCCAATACTAAATGGATGTGGTAGGCTGCTACACCACGGGATGCATCTGCAGACCACTGCCACATTAAGGTAAGGCCATGGATAACGAGTAACATTTATTTTTGAAGATTTGCTGGTGCAGTAGCGAGGTGTGAAGTGCTTGAGTTTTGGTCTGCCTGATGTAGATTGGATGGATGCGCGTTGTGAATTGAGAACTGTCGGCTCATGGTGTGAGCCTCTCGCCTCTCTTTTTCGCCTTCTCTCTGTTTAAACCTAAACAGATAAGCGTAGAAGCGGCACTAGTAGGCTTAGACCGTAAACTTTTTTTAAATAGCACAACAGCAGTGGATACCAACGACAAAACAGTGAACATGCTCCGAAGTCTCCGCTACACCAGAGAAGACTGATGCATTTCAATCAGCAGCAGAGAGACAACGGCGAGTGGCTTTAAGTGTCCCGTTGTGAAGTGTAAACTGTAGGGATTACCATCCTCTATGCCCACTAATGACTGTAAATGTAGTTGACACTAACAGCAGCTTGTGTCGCGGCACATGGATACTGACGATGTTGTTTATCAAGAAGTAATTGAAGCTGATCATGGCTATGCTACTAGCTAGGTTGCCATGGAGACCGAGGCGGAGTAATATTGTTGTGCGACAGTCCAGCCGTGCTTCGGCACGATTTGAGCACGGTCAAAATGCCTTGTCGGAACTACCTTCCCAAGCTCCTTTTGTTTACGTCATGTTTGGTTGGGCTACGGGGAGCAGCTAGTGGCTCATATGTCCGCTGCTTTTTGAAAATGCTTTTTTCATCAAATGTGTCAGACATCAGTGTTTTGTATACATTTTATTCATTAGTGAGCGGGTATGCCGTCTTTCAGAACCGTTCATTACCTGCACTAAAGAGAAAAAAAGATGTTTCCTCATTGTCCCCCCCACTTTTGAAAATGCACTCCAGAATGCCTGTTTGTCCCCCCCACTTGTTTAGCCAAATCGACGTCCATGGCGTGGCCTCAGATTATGACGCGTTCCGCTCTGTCTCTATAGGGTTCATTTGAAAGAACCCTTGGGGTTCTTTGCTGCTAAACAACATGATGTAGAACCTCTTAAAGCATGGGTGCCATATTGGGCTGCACTGAAATTGCCCTGTGGATCAGACAGGGCCTGACCCATTTGAATGGATTTAAACGAGGGAATATTCAAAATCCAGTGCAAAATTGCTCCATTCATATGCAAATAAGGCTTGTTGCAAATTGCACCTCATCCTAAAAGGCCAGTGCTATTTGCAACAGGCCGTTTTAGTGGAGTCTCTACCTCTCTCTCTTCAACATTTGTGAGCTTTAATTATATTGAATTGATATTGAGTCATATAAGGAAGTGGGTTATGTACTTATATAGAAGAAAACAGTTATTATGGAGCTCAGGTTTATTAAAAACAATGTCACTGTATAAACCTGTGATCTGTGTGTACCAGCCGACCTGTGTGGATGTGAAGCAGATTCTAGAACATTCATCACCATCAAATCCTAGCAGATCGTCTTGGTCCCTTTGCCTTAAAGCGTAAAACGCACAGTGTCAGGTTTACACAAAATGGCAGGCAAGAACCCAATAGCACGACAGACAACAGTTCAGGTGCAGCAACAAAGTTTTAATAAGAAGCAGAAGTCAAACCAGGTAGTCAGACAGCGTGGCAAACAAGTCCAGTAGGGGCAGGCAAAAGGGTAATCCAAAATCCAAAGGGTGGGTCAAAGCACAAACAGGCAGGTAGGTAGGATGTAGGATAGCATAAGACCACTGGAGAGCTATGTGAACACAATAGACAATCTGGCAACTGACTGAGGGAAATGGAGTGGAATATACTGAGGGGCTGATTAGCTGATGGGGAGCAGGTGAGTATGGGCAGACCAGGTGAATGTAATTAGCAGATAGTGCAGAGCAGAGAGAGTGGCAAGGTCTGAAATGACACGAGAGTTAGAACCAGGAAACAGACATATGAAAAACTAAATTTTGGCTGAAGTTGTGACAGAACCCCCCCTTCTAGGGACGGCTCCTGACGTCCCACCAGGCTGGTCAGGATGGTCCCTAAGGAATGTTGAGATGAGGTCAGGGTCCAAGATGTGACGAGCCGGAACCCACGAGCGCTCCTCAGGGCCATAACCCTCCCAATCAACAAGGTATTGGAAACCCCTTCCCTGTCGTCGCGACTTGATGAGACGATGTACCGAGTAAGCAGGCCCCCCATCAATGAGCTGGGGGGGCGGCTGGGGTCTGGAGGAGGGCTGGAGCTGGGACTCTTTAACGGGTTTGATCTTGGATACATGGAAGGTGGGATGGATCCTCATGGAGCGAGGAAGACGGAGACGGACTGCAGCAGGGTTGATGACTTTGCTGATGGAGAACGGACCCACAAACCTAGGAGGCAACTTCCTAGATTCAACCCGGAGTGGAAGGTCCCGTGTAGACAGCCAAACCTTCTGACCCGGAGTGTAACCGGATGCAGGGATACTACAGCGGTTGGCATATCTCTGGTATCGGTCGGACGAACGCAGGAGAGCAGCACAGGCCCGCAACCAGGTGCGCCGACAGCGCTGGATGAACACCTGGACAGAAGGGACACTGGCTTCTTGCTCCTGGTCAGGGAGCAATGGAGGTTGATATCCTCGAGAGCACTGGAAAGGGGAAAGCCCTGTTGCCGAGCTTGGAAGCGTATTGTAAGCATACTACACCCATAGGATCTTGTGCTGAGAGCAAACACGGCAAGCAGCGATGAACTCCTTGGTGTCCTCTTCTATGGTAGCCCACCAGAACCGTTGCTTCAGCAGAGCTAGGGTGCGCCTAACCCCTGGATGAAAGGCAAGGCCAGAAGAATGTCCCCACTGGAGGACCTGAGAGCGGAGATTCACAGGCGCATACAGACGAGTATCAGGGCAAGCACTGGGAGCCGGGTGGTCGGCCTGAGACTGTTTTACCTTGTCCACAATGTCCCAGGTAACTGCACCGATGACCATCTTAGTGGGGAGGATGCTCTCAGGTTGTGTGGGAACGTGTTTGGATTGGAACTGATGGGACAGGGCATCTGGTTTGACGTTCCTTGAACCTGGGCGATAAGACAGGGTAAAATCAAAACGATTAAAGAATAACGCCCACCTGGCCTAACGGGAGTTCAACCGTTTGGCTGACCGGATGTACTCCAGGTTTTTGTGGTCTGTCCACACCACAAACGGATTCTTCGCCCCCTCCATCCAGTGCCTCCACTCCTCGAGAGCCATCTTTACCACCAGTAGCTCCCGGTCTTTACCTGACCGCTGAGACAGGACTGCCCCCACCCCGGAGTCTGACGCATCCACCTCTCCGACAAACTGGCGTTCTGGATCAGGTAGGATGAGGATGGGAGCAGAAGAGAACCGTGATCTTAACTCGCTAAACACCCTTCCTGCAGCAGGGGACCATTGGAAGGCTACCTTTTGGGAGGTGAGCGCTGTCAGGGGAGCTGCTACAGAACTATAGTTGCGGATAAACCTACGATAGAAATTGGCAAACCCCAGGAACTGTTGAAGCTTCTTTCGAGTGGTGGGAACCGGCCAATCCACCACCGCTTTAACCTTGGTGGAATCCATGTGAATACTTCCGACTGAAATTATGTATCCCAGGAACGACACCTAAGTGGCTTGGAACTCAGACTTCTCCGCCTTCACGAACAGCTGGTTCCAGACTTGGAGAAGATGAGGATGTCATCAAGATATACAAACAAAAAATACATTGAGAAAATCCCAGAGCACACCATTCACTAAGGCTTGGAATACTGCAGGAGCATTTGTGAGTCCGAAAGGCATTACCAGGTACTCGTAGTGGCCCCTAGGGGTATTGAAGGCCGTCTTCCACTCATCCCCCTCCCGAATGCGGACTAGGTGATAGGCATTCCTGAGATCAAGCTTGGTAAACACAGAGGCCCCTTGCAAAAGTTCAAATGCAGAAGAGATTAGTGGGAGGGGGTACCTGTTCTTAATGGTGACATCATTTAGACCGCTGTAATCGATGCAGGGCTGGAGGGATTTGTCCTTCTTACCCACAAAGAAAAACCCTGCTCCAGCAGGCGATGAAGAGGGACGGATGAGGCCAGCTGCCAGTGAGTTGTTTATGTATTCGTCCATGGTCTTGGTTTCAGGGGCTGACAGAGAGTAGAGTCTCCCCCTGGGCGGGGATGAGCCAGGGAAGAGGTCAATGGCACAATCATACAGGCGGTGTGGTGTGGGGGAAGAGAGGTGGCCCATACCTTGTTCAACACCTCCTTTAAGTCATAGTACTCCGACAGGACACTTGAGAGATCTGGGAACTCATTGGAAGAAGGGGTGTTGCAGGCAGGTAACAAAGCAGATTTCAGTCAGACCGCAAGACATTGATCACTCCATTGTAGAATGGAACCCGTTCTCCAGTCAATGTGTGGATTATGTTTAATTAACCAAGGATACCCCAGGATAACTGGCTGCTGAGGTGCATTTAACAGGTGAAAGGTTAGTGATTCAGTGTGGTTACCTGATATGCCCAGATGAACAGTGCGATGGGTTAAAGTGCAGAGGAGACGCCCATCGAGAGCAGTAGCCTCAATAGGCTCGGCCAAGGGTTCCTGGTTAATACCCAGCTGCAGTCATTAACTGCAGTGTCATATAGTGCAAACATCTTGTAAACATTGAACTGTTTTTTCAACACAAATAAGATTTTTTTAAAGGTGTGCCTCACACATGCCTGGCTGTCAGTCAGTGCAGTGTAATATAAAAGAAAAATCACAGCATCACACAAATATTTTAAATACTAACTATACACTTATAAAATAAAATGATGTGCTGTGCAAATAGCTGGTGGTAAAAATAGCTGGTGGCCTTGTGCTGCCTCTACCATTCCAGGGGGTTGGTCTCCCCATCAGCCTCCACTGTTTGGAGATAGCTGGTTAACTCCAGTTCAATGTCGGGGACAGCTTGGTCTTGGCGTGCTGCAGTTTTGAAGAAGCTGCCCAAACTTCTCTTCTTCTTAGGAGGAATCTCTGCAGCTTGAGGTGGTGGAACGGAGACTCCCCTAGCAGACGTTTCCTGCTTAGCAACCAGGTTCTCAATCTCTGCAGCAGCTTTGGTCTTGATGTAGTCCACCGTCGCTGGCTTTATATATTTGGTTTTGAACCGTGGGTCGAGAAGAGAAGCCATGTCAAGTAGCTCCTGGGTGACTGGATCCGCATACTTTTCATTCAGGTACTCCAGAATGCGTGTTTTGATGCTCTTGGTGAGCTCGCTGTCATCTTCCTGTGACTTCACAACCTGCTCATTAAAAAGGTGGAGTACAGGTTTTAAGTATGACACACTAACGTACTGCTCCCCGGACAAGGCATCAGTGAAGTCCACAAGAGGGCTCAGCGCTTTGCTGACAGCTTCAAGAACCTCAATGTCCTGCCATGTTAAAACCAAATGCCTGGTCTTTTTGTCCGCTCAAAGGACCTGTGTAAGCGCTTTCTCCTGCTCAAGGACCCTTTCAATCATTTGCTGCCGAGATCCCCATCTTGTCGGAGTCTCTGTAATGAGCTGGTGTGCAGGCAGGCCCAGCTCAGCCTGTGCAGTTGGAAGTTCAAGCTTTCTCTTCCAAGAGTTGCAAAAACCGCTTACTATTCTCTTACAGAACCCCACCGCTCGCTCCACCTGTGGCACTTTCACACTTCTCTCTGTGAACATAGAATGGGGAAGAGATTAGTTAAGTAAATTATTCAATTATTACACATTAAGGACAGCAGACATGCATTTATCAATTTGTCATTATGTATATAAATTATCATTTTCATATTATTCAATCAGTGGTGGTGGACAAAGTATTCTGATGCTTTGCTTCAGTTAAAAGTACTTATACCAGTGTGAAAATACTCAAATTAAATGCAAGTAAAAGTCCTGCATTACAAGCAGTCAAAGTATGTAATATCAGCTATATGTAAAGTAAAAGTACTCATGTGCAGTAAAATGTTTCCTCTGTTTATGCAATTATATATGATGTTTCTGAATTAAAATGAATGCTGCAGTAGGAGTAGCATAAGTGGTGAAATGCTTTTTTTCTATTATTATTATTATTATTAATAATATTATTATTATTATTATTATTATTATTATTATTATTATTATTATTATTATTATTATTATTATTATTAGACACTCACCAATGGCCAAATTAAGACGATGTCCAAAACATTGTAAACTTGTCCAATCGTTCAGTTCGAGTGCTTTGATGTTGTTTGTGGCGTTGTCTGTCGTTACAGAGACTTGGTGGTCCTCTTGCAATCCCCACGACTCTAGCGCTTCCCTGAGGTTTTGGGCGATCATTTCGCCCGTGTGGTCCTCCGGGAAATAGGAGGTCTGCAGGCCTGACTGCACAGTGTCCAGTCTTTAATATAACGGGTGCGGATTAATTCTTTGAATCCCGTGTTCTCAACGGTATAAATCGGGACCATGTCTTTGCATACATGTTTCGAGATGGCCAGCGTAATTTCCTTCCACCTTCTTGATTTTTTGCAAAACAATCTTCCAACCTCTTTTGTTCTTGAGGTGCTGCTTTTAATTTTGGAGTGGTGGATGCGGCGCGCATTTTTTGGCTTTCATAATATTGCTGGGCGTGCTTCATCTTTAGTTGATGGAAGAGGTCGGTTGTATTTCCTCCCGTGGCACCAACTGTCCCGCGACATGTTTTGCAAACTATAGTTTTCTGTTCATTGTTGGTCTTTTTAAATCCAAAGAACTTCCAAACAACAAAAGACGCACCCTTTTTAGAAACGAGTTCTTCCTCTTCGTGTTGCAATGATTGGGTTGCCTCCGGCTCCACCTGCTCGGTAGACATAGTGGCAAAACTTTCACTTTCCTCCTCCATGATTCCTGCCTTCCTCACCTCAAATTACGTGCCGGGGCCAATCCGAATAGTCTTTTTTGCATAGGAAATTTCCTTTCCTATCGAGATGACCCGGAAGTACTCGGCAGATAGGTGATTCGAATTCTCAAAATGCTTAGGAAAGGCATAGGAAAGGAGCCTCTATTCATCCTTTAACCCTCCTTTAGCATAGGTTACTCCGGACCAACCTATGCAAAAGGAAAGGAGATATGTGGTATCCCATAATCCTTTACGGCGGCAAGATTTAAAGCAACAGGCCACCGCCGGAGTTTAGCGACTCTACACGAATACGAACGAGGTAAAAAAAGAGAGGAGAGGAGAAGAGAGGAAGATTTAAATCGGCTAAAACAAAATACCCCCCCCCCTCCCCCATAAATAATAAAGAACTCATAAAAGACCAACATCATAATAGTTATTTTCGTAGCACATAATTTACACCATAAGAAAATAAAATACCAACTTCACATTTAATGAAGTTACTAAGTTACTGGGGACAGTTCATTTCAACATCAACATAGGCCTAAGTGTAGCCTCTTTTTATTCCACATGTGAATTGGGATATATGCGATTGATTCTCACTCTGTTGCCGACAACCTGATTAAAATCAATATGAAAAGAACGCATGGATCAAACGAGAGCTTGTTGTAGTCAATTTTCGGAGAATAGGCTAGTGTAGTTTCACGCTAGTGACTCACGTCAGCACTACTCGCCGTCGCGCAATGACGTCGGTTAGGAAAAGTGGAGTCGAATTCATTTGAAACAGTGCTGTCTTTTCCTATGTTCGTTAGGAAACACCTTTCATATCTCCTTAACCCAGATGACGTTTAGGGGTTAAGGTATAGGAAAGGAGGCTTATAGGTTAGGAGATTGGACTATTCGGATTGGCCCCAGGTTACGTTACCTGACAGCAAATTGGCTGGTGAAGTTTCTTCTTCTGGGAATAGTTAAATATTTTACAGCTAAGCACTCTGCTGCAGGGCCCCATTGTGGTGTGGCGATGCAACTGTAAATGCAGTTCCATCCACCGCCATTTTTTATTTTTTTTTCTCTGTGGCTGTGTTCGGAAAGCCATACTAGCGTCCTACATACTCACCATCTATATACTGCATACTGTCTACTCAAAGATCGATTGTGTATGCGAGGTGCGTCGAAACGTTTTCAGTTGAAGTATACTCAAGCAATAAAGAATTTCTTCTTCTTCTTATAAGATTCAGGCGATTAAGACGCTGTAACCGCCCTCTACAGGTTAGATATTGAACTAGATTTTTACAGTCCTGTGTTCATCATCTGTGTTTTAGACCTCTTGTTTTATAATTATGTTTTGAGGAGGAGGATCCCTCCGATGCTCTCTGTCCGGCTCATCAGACTGCACTCAGCTGTCTGTCAGTTGAGTTGGACGAGCCGCGGTGTGTTGATCTCTCTCCACTATCAGGCTCACATCACTCATTTCACTTAGTAACTCTAATGTTGTTAGGTATTTATCTTCATCTCTTATCTATTGTGAGAGTTTATGAATGACTGCACGTACAGTTGTCAGATCGCGGACCCCAAACAATGTCGTTGCCTAGCAACTTGCTCGAAAATATTTCATTTTCCTGGGCGGGTAGAATTGACCCAGTACATTGTGGGGCGGTTGAGTAGGAAAAGTATACAATCGAATCATACCCAAAATCTTCCCGGAAGTTAGTACTCATCCGGGAATTTCTCGCATACCCAAACTCACATACCCAACCGTCACATACTCAAATTGAAGTCAAAATGAGTATGAGTAGGACGTTAGTATGGCTTTCCGAACACAGCCTCTCTCTCTCTCGGTATAAACAATATGGCCAAATCTCTCCCGGTAGACACTTTCATATCGTCCACGGTATGATATCGTCATATCGCCCAGCCCTAGTCTGAACCCCAGCACAGTGGAACAAATTTTGTTTCTCAATAAAAATTTATCAAATCCTTAAGTTGCACAAGCACATTCACTGCCCCTTACCTTGTTATAACACTGCAACAGTTTGAAAATAATTATTCCTGTCATTATGAGTAATTCAAAGTTTGACAATATTTATTGATAGATTTATTAGATGTATATGTATTATCATGTTTCATACCCATAATACACCAAACAAAATATAAGTTGTATTTATATGAATTAATACATGAAATGCATTTATTAAGATGTATTGATTGATTTACTTGTCAGTCATTCCCATGGCTGCACTGTTGCAGGACAGTTTGACCAGCAGGGGGGGTTGTATTGCGTTCAAATCGGTTCAAATGAAGCCTCGAGAAATGAACCTTTTTGTGAACCATTTGGCTTTAAGGCTTCAAGGCTTCAAAAAGCTTCATCTGGCCATCATTACAGGTAGGTAGGTAGGCAGGCAGGCAGGCAGGCTGTAGGATAGAATAAGAATGCTGAAGAGCTATGTGAACACAATAGATAATCTGTCAACTGACTGAGGGAAATGGAGTGGAATATATACTGAGGGGCTGATTAGCTGATGGGGAGCAGGTGAGTATGGGCAGACCAGGTGAATGTAATTAGCAGCTAGTGCAGAGCAGGAGGGAGTGGCAAGGTCTGAAATGACATTAGAGTTAGAACCAGGAAACAGACATATGAAAAACTAAATTTTGGCTGAAGTTGTGACACGGTGCTGTCTGAAACAGTCCCGCCTGGGAAGAGACATGTTACTGCCTGTTGTGTGTCTTCACTGTGCCCCAGACACAACTTCCTTCATAGTGTAATTACTACCACAGAGCATCAAGTTAATGACGTGGCTCTGTGACCCCTTCTCCTGCAGCTCCACGTGGATAAAATACTCAAACTGTTGCATCAAATGCTGCAGCACAGTAGTGGGATGAGCATGTCCTTGTTGAGGTCGTTTTTACTTTACTTTACTAACAGTAAGCAAAGCAGCGTCTTCGTCTTTTTCTTGTAAGAGAAGTTTGTTTTTGTGTCTCCCTGTGCCACCCTCCCCTCCTGTGCCGGGAACAACTGTACAGGTGTTTCCCCTTGATGGCGGGCCTGTCTGCTTAGTCACGTAAACGCGAAACAAGGGCAAACTGCCCCCCCGCTGCCAAACTTTGTGGGCGTGTTAGTGCTGTGTCATCTGTCATTCCAACTATCTCCCTCTGCCCTACTCCATGCTGCTGTAGAAAGTGAAATGATAGAACTGCAGACAAAAGACATACTCAATTATACTCAGTTGAACTCAGATCAGGTGTTGGTCACTTCTGGAGTTTGGTGTCTGAAGATGTTACCACTGAAGCCACTTGTGCAAAAAGTGATGTCCTTCTTTGTCAGCACATACACTTGTCAACATTCTCAACCATGAACTGTAGCTATATACTCTATAGCTGTTTGGCTATAAACCAAAGTCTGTCCTCTTTTCTTTGTTTCACCTTAATAATATAATCAGCATTGAGTGGGCCGTGCGTCTTGAGTGACTGCCTGTCCGTCCCCCTCTGGAAGTCCAAAGGAGTGTTCCCAATCACGTAGGAGCCGCTAGACACAAGACTGCTCTCCTCCCTCCTCCCCTGAAGAGAGACGGCTTCAATAACTGAGAAAAAAGAGTACAGTAACTTTCAATCAATTTTCCATCCATTCTATCTATCTATCTATCTATCTATCTATCTATCTATCTATCTATCTATCTATCTATCTATCTATCTATACTGTATATATATACTCTCTCTGTAGCTCTCTTGCATTCTTTTTAAAATGTTATACAAAACCAAAATGATACAGTACATCACAAATACAGATACACCTACGTAAAGACACACAGCAAGATTCATTACACTGCATCTGCAAATAGTAACACAAGAAACAAATACATTAAAATGAACTCAATTCACTTTCTTTAATGTACTGTACATACATTAATTTCATATTATTTGAAATTCTCATGTCATTTTATGTATTGTAATCTCATTTTGCTCAAGTTCTGCAAAATGTCCAAAATGTCCGTTTGCGCGTGTAAAGGTAAGTAAGCAGCGAACATTAAACATACAATAGAATAGGTTTCTCTGTACCCACGGAACTGTGTTCACTCACTTATCATATCAGGTCCTTTAGCGTTGAGTCTGAGAAAACGGCTTCCTACTGGAACTTCCAGCACGGTCCTCAGTGCTGCAGGCAGATACAAAGTTGAAAAGGTTACATTTCAACATATAGGGCCATGCAAATTGTAGCGATTACAGGTGGTTCAGATTAATTCTGCTATTAGAAATTAATCTGAAGATTAATAATACCTTAATAATTTATTAAAGTTCAAAGGGGCACCACCATTCATTTAAGAATGGAAAAATAATAGCAAATTGTCTTGTTTAATTAATGATTTATTCTCAAATGTTGATTAGTTTAATGTTCAGTTAAATAAATCAATATTAATAAATCCTAGTCTCAATGATCATTTCCATAAAATAATGTAATCAAATAATTACTATTATAAATTTGGTAATATGATCTTAACACTGAAGGCTACAGAATCCTTTTAACTTGTTGGTTGCGGACTTCCCAATAATATTCACACACATGAAAACCTTTCAATACACTGATCATAAAACACACGAAATGGAAAATGACATTGATCCTGAGAACCATTTCTACAACAATAACAACTGTAACTGTGAGTATTATACAGAAGATCAATTTAAAAGTAATGTTATTATGGAGGGAACTTTGTCATTAATTCACTTCAACAGCAGAAGTCTGTATAACAGTTTTACAAAAATCAAGGACTACCTGAATCAATATGAAATGTTTAGTGTAATTGCTGTTTCCGAAACCTGGCTTAATGATGAGAAGGTGAGAAATGTGGAATTAGAGGGATACAGACTATTTAACATCAATAGAAAAAACAAAATGGGAGGAGGGGTTGCACTTTATGTAAATAATGATTTAAATTGCAAAGTTGTAGATAAAATGTCAACAGCAATCGAAAATATCATGGAATGTATAACCATAGAAATAGAATCTGAAAAGTCCAGGAACGTAATGATAAGTTGCATTTATAGAGCACCTGGATCCTGCCCAAATATATTCAATGAAAAAATTATGGAAATGTATGGTAAAATGAATGACAGAAAGATGGTCTTTGTATGTGGGGATTTCAACATAGATCTACTGAACCCAAATGAAAACAAAACAAATAGAGACTTTATGGACATAATGTACAGTCTATGTCTAATTCCTACCATCATAAAACCAACAAGAATATCAAGCGGCAGTGCAACATTAATAGACAATATTTTCAGCAACAACATGGTACACAGAATTGTAAGTGGACTACTTATTAATGGCATCAGTGACCACCTTCCAATTTTTACAATAGTACAAGACTTTTTCAAGAACAAGTCCCATAAAAACATTGATACCCACAAAGTGACCCGCTTGAGAACACCAAAGGCTATTAATGCTCTCACAGAGGCGCTAAACGTACAAAGCTGGTATAACGTATATTCAAATAATGATCCAAATAAAGCTTATGATGAATTTCTGTACACTCTCACTACCCTGTATGATTATCACTGCCCGATTCAAACTCAAAGGAAGCATAAATATAAAGAAAAGCCATGGATCACCAGAGGACTAGAAAATGCCTGTAAGAAGAAAAATATATTATATAAAAATTACATAAAACATAGAACAAAGGAAGCTGAAAATAAATATAAAACATATAGAAATAAGTTAACAACTATAATGAGATGCAACAAGAAAGAATATTATAATAAATTATTAAATCAGCAAAAAAGCAATATACAAGGTACATGGAAAATACTTAACAGCATCATTAAAGAGGGTGCAGCCAAATCAGAATACCCAAACCACTTCAAAACACATAATGAAAAAACCATAACCAACCCTAAAGTGATTGTCAATGAATTCAATGATTATTTTGTGAATGTTGGCTATAACTTAGCAAAGGATATTGTGGAACCAAAAGAAAAGGAGGATGTTGGTGATGACATAATCAACATTAATGCCAACACCATCTTTCTGAAGAGAATTGAGGAAAAGGAGTTGATTGAGGTAGTTAATAACTTTAAAAACAAAAAATCTTCTGATTGTAATGAAATGGATATGACACTAGTAAAAACTATTATAGAAACTATAGCTAAACCATTAACATATATATGTAACCAATCATTCCAAACTGGAATATTTCCAAACAAAATGAAAATAGCAAAGATCATACCTATCTATAAAAATGGAGACATGCACTCCTTTTCTAACTACAGACCAATCTCTCTACTTCCTCAGTTTTCAAAAATATTAGAAAAACTTTTTGCTCTAAGACTTGACCACTTCATAGAAAAGCACAACTTACTGAGTGACCACCAATATGGCTTCAGATCAAACCGATCCACCACAATGGCAGTCATGGAATTAGTAGAGGAAATATCAACAGCAATCGAAAATAAGAAATTCACCGTAGGAGTATTCATAGACCTTAAAAAGGCATTTGACACAATAGATCATACAACACTAATGAGAAAACTTGAAAGATATGGCATTAGAGGAGTAGCACACACATGGCTTGGTAATTATCTCTACAATAGAGAGCAGTATGTACACATACAGAATGACAAATCAAATTTAATGAAAGTAACATGTGGAGTTCCACAGGGTTCAGTACTCGGACCCAAACTATTTTTACTGTACATTAATGAAATCTGTAATGTGTCTAAATTGTTGAAATATGTGTTGTTTGCTGATGATACACATTTATTTTGTTCTGGAGGGGATCTGAGGCAGCTTTTGGATACAGTGGAGAAAGAACTGAAAATCCTAAAACGATGGTTTGATATTAATAAGTTGTCTCTAAAGTTAAAGAAAACTAAGATCATTATATTTGGATACAAAAAAAATCAAACATGAAATAAAAATCATGATAGACAATGTTGAAATAGAAAGAGTCTATGAAAACAAATTCTTAGGAGTGATCATAGACCACAAATTATGCTGGAAACCACATATAAAACAAGTAAAAAGAAAAGTATCCATGTCCACTGCAATACTATACAAAACAAAAGATGTACTCAATTCACAATCATTACACATGTTATACTGTTCCTTAATATTACCATACATTACATACTGTGTGGAAATATGGGGAAACACGTACAAAACTGTTACCAACCCTATTTTTATTTTACAAAAGAGGGCAATCAGAATCATTAATAGAGCAGAATATCTTGAACCAACCAACACATTATTTATAAACTCAAACGCACTAAAATTCAGAGACTTAGTGGAGTTCAAAACAATGCAAATAATGTACAAAGTCAAAAACAGGATAGTTCCAGACTGTATCCAGAAGTTGTTTCAGATTAGACAGAGCAAGTATGAACTAAGGGAAATGTGCATGTTTACCAAGATAAATATAAGAACAAATGTAAAACAAAGATGTATATCGGTAAAAGGAGTAAACATGTGGAATATCTTGGATGAAGAAATTAAAACGTGTGACACGGTACAAAGATTTAAAAAAATACTGAAAAAGAACATGCTTAACAAATATAAAAGTGAGGCATGAATGGCAATGTGAATATGTATTGTGGATGTATTTTGTTTTGTGTCATAACTTTACATGTAATATGTTTAACATACAGGAATTAATTATAGCAATAATGTTTACAATAACTATCAAATAAATTATTAAAACAGATATGTATGTATATGTATATGTATATATATATATATGTATGTATGTGTATGTATGTGTGTATGTGTATATGTATGTGTATGTGTATGTATATAATAATAATTAAATAAGATCCTGAGGGACCAACGAATAATGAATAAATAAACATAATGTAAAAAGGGTAGGCGCAATAAGCTAAGGCTTCAGCCTACACCTTTTCGATCAATACTATTTATAAAAAAATTAATATATAAATTGTGATGACAACTTTGTGTGTTTTTTTTATTGTTTTGTTTTTTTGTGTTTTTTTAACTTATGTAAGTAATGTTGTGAATATGTTTTGATCGAAATAAACTAAACTAAACTAAACTAAACTAAACTAAACTAAACTAAACTAAACTAAACTAAACTAAACTAAACTAAACTAGTCACAATACAAAAACGAGCCATAAGAATAATCAATAAAGCTGGATATTATGATCACACCAACCTCCTGTTTTTACATTCCCGTATCATAAAGTTCAATGACCTGGTTGAATATCAAGTTGCACAAATCATGTTCAAAGCTAGAAATAAACTGCTACCAGGTAACATTCAAAAACTTTTTTTTGACCGAGAGAGGGGTTACAATTTTAGGGAACAGTTAAACTTTAAGACACTGGCTGTACGTATGACTTTAAAATGCCATTGCATCTCAATTGGGGGTGTGAAACTGTGGAATGGGATGAGCACGGAGCTAAAGCAATGTCCAAACATGATCCAGTTTAAAAAAAGGTTCAAAGCAATGATTTTCAAAAGGTACAGTATGTATGTATACTATATATATATACATATATGGGTTGTATTGATATACAACCCATGTATTGATATATATGGATATATATACTGATTGTATAGATATGTATGTAGATATGGATAATATTGATTGTATATAAATATAGATATGTGCATTGTATAAATATATAAAATATAAAAAATCATAGTATATTAAGTTGTATGTATAGATCGTAAATGTCAAATATAGTATCGCCAATTGTATAGATAGATTGTATAGAGATTATATGGATTACAAGAAGCGAATATAATAAATATTTTTTTTTTTTTACTATGGAAAAGGGGTAGGATTAAATAAGTGTATACTTCTTCCTGCTCCTTTTCAGGCATATCACATCAATACAGATAATTTGTTTTCTTTTTTTTCTTTTTGTGAAGTCATTTAAACATACATTTTGTTTATTGTATTTTTTATGCTTTTCATTTAGTTTTGTATTGTTTTTGATGTGTCTGAAATAAAATAAAAGAAAGAAAGAAATGAATGACAGAAACTTCTAGTTACAAAAGAAAATGCATGCCATTTATTTACACAAAGTAAACAAAATCCAACACATTTAAAAACCACTAAACTAAAGCACACAGTGTGTGTGTGTGTGTGTGTGTGTGTGTGTGGTGTGTGTGTGTGTGTGTGTGTGTGTGTGTGTGTGTGAGTGTGGGGGTGTGAAAAACCTTTGTCGGTGGGGGAGAGCTTGAGGCTTGGTTAGCCTGTGTGTTGTGTTCCCCTAAGGTTAAGGTCTCAAAGTATGGAAAAAACAACAAAGTAACAATGAACAGTTCAAAATCATAAAATTTACATTTCCAAGTTAACAGTTCTTTAAGCCATGTGTTCTTGCTAAGCTAAGCTAACTGCCCAGTGGTTCATACGATACCAGATGATGATACACAGCGTTTGTTGCAGTGTGAGAGGTTCTGGATCCTTTGGCATGAAACAGGGGTTTTGCTTCGCGGGTCGGTCTTGATGCAGTTCGGATGAACTGGTGCTTTCTGGATCTTCAGTAGCAGCATGCTAACTGGCATTGTTGCCTCTGGGCTACGGTTGTAGCTCTTAGCTTGATTCTTAGCTTCTACGTCTTACGGGTCTGGCCTTGGTGGGAGCTTGGTTCGTTCCCTGGTTCTTCTGGTTCTTCTGGTTGCTCTTTAGTTGCTTGGAGCAACAGGGTGGATCCTTGAGACAAAGAGGGTGAGCTGTACTAGCTCACTAGCTGTTATCAAAAACAGCATAAGACTTCTTGACCAATGGCAGAAGAGACGGGGGGGGCATCCTGGCTTGGGCTGGCTAGTGCAGAGGAACTGATAGGTGTGAAAACACAGATAAAAGCCTTGGCTCAAGCAAAGGAATGTTGGGGGTTGGGAGTCAGAAACAAAGTAATTCACTTTAGAGTAAAAAGTCTTAATGAATGAATGAACCCATGTACATATTCACTACAAAATTAAGGGAGGAAACTGTGTAACTCATGGGGGACATGTTAGACACTACTAGACAACATTTACAGAAACACACCAAAAAGGGGATTTTTTGCAAGTTTGGAAGGATGGTTCTCCATTATTTCATCTAAACCCATATTGACCCCTTGTACCCACAATCTCGTTCGTTCGGTGATTACCCAGTCTTCATGACCTTAGGTCAGGGTGGGACTGTACTCAATAACGGATGCATGGTCTGAGCCCATCTGCCGCGGTAATTTACGCACAGAGCGAGTGATCCAGCTGTCCTGACACAAGGGGGTCAGCCCTATGTTCCCACAGCCTTATGTTCCCACATCCAGTTTCCTCCCGGATAGACGGCTCTAAATAGCGTGGTTCCAGACCAGACTACTTGCTCTAGTTTGGTCTGGCCTTGTGAGACTTCTGTAGGAGTGCATAGGCAGATGAGAGATGCAGCCATGCTGTTCTCCATCACAGGTGGATAAGCTTTCTGTGCTTGCTCAAGTAGATGACAAAAATAGGTTTACTAAGGACTAAAAATGTTTGGCAACAGCCTGTCAAAGAAATAGAAAAATTATTTAATTTGGCATTTGAACTTCAGTTACTTGGTCACTTTGTTCCCTGTATGATTCCCTGATGAAGGCCAGAGTACATGCTGAGCTGTGGGGTTTTGACCTTAGTTAGTTTGGTGCAAGGCTCATGCACAAACTGGTAAATTCCCAATTTCACAAGTGGGTCTATTTGATGGATAGGAATTGAACAAACAATAAACTAGATGGTAATCCCACGGATTACAACCTTAAGGCCTTTGCACACCGGGCGCGTTTTATTCGTGCGATTTATCCGTTAATTAACAAATGTATACAGAGTCAATACAAGCTTCCACACCAGCGCCGTCATTTCGCACCGCGAATTTGCATTTTTTATTTTTTCGAACTGAGTTCGATTTATCTGGGACGTCGCTTCTTAAAGTGAGACGCGACAAAATTCACATTTCAAAACATTCGCTTTTATGTTGCGTTTATTCGCGTCGCGCCCGGTGTGCAAAGGCCTTTAATTGGAGTTAATCATTTCAAATAATTCCAAAAAGTAACCATAAAAGGCTGGCAAGCCACATTTTTCAAGTTGTTAAACTGCAACAACATGCAAGTTAAAATTCATTAATTCAGATTTGGTTTTTAACAGCTTTAACAGATTTTTTAAGTGGTGAATTGCAGCTTTCAAGCATTATTACATGTATTTTGTAGAATATTTTGTTCTTCCAATGCATTGAACAGAGAGCACAACTCTTTTATTACACAGATTGCAGTCATCCCTTGCATAAAAGAAAAGATCTCCTTCATTGTACTTGCTTTAAAACTGTTTTAAGGAGAATCCTTCACTACTCATTCCTTAATCTGCACAGCAGCATTAATTACCTCTGAAGACCCAAATAACATGTGTGCTGTTAAAAATCAACTCATCTTGCTAATTTATCAGTCAATAGACTCTCTTAGGTCAAGATCACATCATACACAAACAGCACGTAGCAAAACTATTAAAAGTAGTCACTCCATGGGACAACTGGATTGGATTATCACATATACAGAACATGCCACTCGAACGGACCGTGTCACTTGTCTGAGTATACATGGCCTTTCAAATATTCGATAAATGGCTGTCTCCACTATGCTAAGTGGCGCTGTAGCCCTTTCAACAAGTGGTTATAGAGCCACGTCCGGTTCCCTTCCGGCAACAACCCTACTATTTATTACGTCGTCTCCTTCCACTTCCTTGTGAAATCCCCGGCAGGGATTCTCGAGCAAGCGCAGAACGCAAACTCCGATATGCGATATCCGATCCCTGTATATACATGCAGAGAGAATGCCGACTATGAACGAGTTATCTAGGTGTTCTTATCCGACTTCGCTTGTCCGTTAATGTGCCGATTTGTGTTCGAAGTAGATCGGATAAAGGTGTTTACATGCATTGTACAAGTCCTGTTGAAGTCTTATTCGTTTATTTAGCCGATTATGAGTCTGCATGTAAACACACTGACTGAGGCCGCCTTTACACGACACTGGTCTCACTTTTCCCTTTAAGTTTTCAAAAACATCCGCGTTCAGACGCAATTATTTTGAGAACTTTCTTCATTCACACGGTTTCGGATAATGAGTGAATCGTTCATGAAGCTTTTGGTGTGAGCGCAGGATTACAAGTTTTGCAAATGACAGGATTTCTGTCCTCTTTTCTCACCCTATAGATCTGGTGAAAACAGAAGACATGCTGTTAATGAGTGGTGCGCTGCAGGGCTGTGATGTGTCAACGCAACCTTCCTGTTCTTTTCTGCTTCAAATTAAAAGTCAACTCACGTTTTGCCACTGAAATGCTTTTAATGTGAAGTCGCAGCCTTAGGAAATGCTCTGTCTGTATTAACAGAAACTTAACTGCTACGCGCTGATCTATAGATAGTGTTTCTTAATATAGAAAGCTATGTCCGGTGGGGACACAAGTTTATTAGTCGCTAGAAAAGCTGGCAGAGCACACATCTTTCACCAGCCAAAGTGGCGGGTGGTCTCAATAACTTACTACTCACTTAGACTAAATTTACCTGCATTTTGCAAGTGTTATATTCGAGCCCTGCGCGAGACTCTCCACTGATCACAGTGATGGACTCTCCACACAGTCAATCAAATAATTAAAGTCATTATGAGTTGCTATAATACAGGACAAAGATGTTTACAAGACATGGCTAAATTGTTTATATAAATCAAAAAATAATAAAGGGCCCAGTATTGAAAACATCATCAAGAACGAGTGTGGAGTGGAGCCGTAACGTCATCGTTATCACAGGGAAAGCCTTTTGGAAGATCCGTACACATTTTCCTAAATTATCATTAGTGGGCAGAAGTCCTGGGCCTTTTCAGTTTAGAAGTTGTTCTCAAAGCGTGCATAGAAAAAGTTCAGTTGATCTGGGAGAGATGCAGAAAGTTTCTCAGCATTGAAGGTTTGCTTCTTGTAGTCTATTATGGTTCTTAGTACAGGTTTTTCCACAGTTGGAGCAGTGGTACTGTTTCCACTGTGGTCCACTTTGTCCCTGTATTGTCTTCTGGCACTGCAAATAGTAGTTCTATCCGCAGCACTGGGATGTCCTGCACTTGTCCAAAGCACTTGGGTTGTACTGCTTACCCAAGTGCTTCTGATTTGGAGATGTGCTTACAGTAACAAGTGCTACATGTATCGTATGTTGTACAGTCAAAACCAAAATTATCCATACCCCTGGCAAATTTTGACTAAAAGTTACTTTAATGAAACCAGCAAGCTTTTTCTTGATTGGAAATGACAAAGGCTTCTCCCAAAAGATAATAAGACGATGTACAAGAAAAAAATATATTTTTCAGCTTACATTAACATTTGTACAAAAATTGGCATGGGGTATGAATAATTTCGGTTTTTAACTGTACATTTGCTGTTATGTATGTGTTCATGTCGTAATAACTCCATACAGCTTGGCTACTACAGGAGTAAAAGATGCCATAATCTACCTGCTTCAGTGAACCCACTCTCACCTGAACAAGCAGGCAGCACTGTGAGGATCAGGTTATTTGATTTGTGCCTCTAACACAATCCAGCCTTAACTGATACGTGAGAGGTTTCAAAAGGTTCAGGTAGACTTCCACAACCTCTAGGATTATTGACAGAGAGTTTGTGCTGCTGAGAGGATGTGTGTCTGACCTGGTGGTCAGCATCACAGACAAGGTTTAGTCAAATAAAAACTGAAATGTACATTTTGGAACTTTGATTTTTACTTGTATTACTAGTATCTTATTGTGTGTTAGCTTTGTCTTGTCAAAGCACTTTGTAAACTTTGTTTTTAAAGGTGCTATATAAATAAAGGTTTTATTATTATTATTATTATTATTATTATTATTATTATTATTATTATTATTATTATTATAGTATAAAAAAGGACATGTTATGGACACAACATATGCTAAACATCTCAAAATTGACCAGTGCGGGGGCGCTCCGGTGGTGTAGTGGATAGAGCGTGTACCATATTGGCTCCGGCCTTCGTTGCAGTGGTCGCGGGTTCAAATCCGACCCGTGTACCGTTACTGCAGGTCACCCCCCCTCTCTCTCTGTCTCCCCATTTCAACTCTGTACTGTCTAATAAAGCTTGAAAATGCCCAAAAGTAAATCTTAAAAAAAAAAAATTGACCAGTGCTTTAAAGAAATGATGTTTTTGCCTGCCATGTCACACATAAAAGGGATGGTTCAGTAAATATGAAGTGGGGCTGTATAGGGTAGATTTTGTTACCATATGGAGCTGGCAGTCAGCCTAGTCATTTTAAGGAGTTTAGGGGAGATTTGGCTGTAGCAGAAGTAGTGAGGCCCGCGGGAGCCAGGGGTGGGCTGAGCCAAACCAAATGTGCGCCTTGCCCACCCAATCAAATGTGAATACATATTTTTTTCTTTTTCGCCAATTAAAAATATAGTAGCTCATAGAATATTTCAGTACAATTCCTAGCTTCTGACTGACCCAATCTTTTTTCTCATTGATATAAGTATTAAATCTCTCTTTATTCATACAGTGATCACTTAAATAGTGTGCACGTTTCATAAAGCCGATCTCTCAGTCACCTGCTCTGCATGTAATCGTCAAATAAACTTTTCGGGGATCCCGAAACTGATTTCCAATCAGCAGAGAGAACGCAACAAACCGGCACCCGTCTCACTGCCGGTGCACATGCATAGCGACAGATGGGTGAATGTTTATGCGCCTACAATGGCGGAGCAGGTAAAAATCCTTCCCAATGTCTGTTTTGATGGTTTTTATCATGTTTTATCACACTTATTTATCTGAGATGATTCTAGATAACTCGCTGCTTGAAGACCGCAGTGCATTAATGTGGTGACATGGGGACGAGGGAGGGGAATGCTAACTGCAGTCAGTGACAGGAAGTTAGCTAAACTGACCATTCTGCTTACTGAACCTTTAACCTGATCTTTCAGTTTGTGAATTATGTGCACAGAAGCTAATTAATTGACTTATACAAACCGACATACAAAAAAGTTCAGTGTAATGAATTGCTTATTTAAGCCTGTAAACAACCCTATAGTGCTTCTTCCGACCATTGACTATACTGTAGGTCTACTGTATACAAAAGGCTTCCGCCTCTCGCAATGCTGCTGCTGCTGGCACATCACAGGATTCAACCACTGCTCCTCTAAACTTACCATCTACAAGCTCTGCTGTATACCTACTTTGCTCTGGTGTGAGGTGGGGTAGGGCCTGTCCTCGTACTAGCCGGCATGAGGAGCCGTCCCCGCTGCAGACACCACAGTTATCCTCCCTGGCACTGCTGGCTAGCTGCCGATCACAGCCCACCACCTGCACAAACATCACAAATACACACTCAGATAGAGATATGGGGCTGACAAACGCCTACGTCCCCTGAGCCCTGTGTTCCCACATTTCTACTTTTTTTTATTTATTTTTTTTAATTAGGCTTTATGTTCACACAGCACTATGTTCCTGAAATTGGCGATTAGGTTCAGATGTGGGTCTGGATTTCCAGGCTAGTCTTTTACAGATTTGCAGTAAAGGTTTGCAGGACAATATGGCCGCTCTCTACCCAGACAATCTGGTACAGACCACACACAGCCAATCTCCGGTCCCATATGGCTAGAATCAGAGAGTTTTACATGTGCATTCCTCACAAACCCGCACAAATAAATGAATAAAACTACATATTCATTATGCGTTGTGCTTATACATGAGCTTCTCCCGTCCCCAGCATTTGACAGCATTTGTCACAGAACTGTCGCAATATAGGTTTTGAGGAAATTTACCTCCTTTGCACCCTTTTTCACTCACACAAGTTACAAGACAAATGATGGAATTGCTTAATCATATCAGAGGTGGATGACACTGACTGGACATGTGATTGATAATACAATCCCTTACCTGACACACTCCACTGATGCACATGTCAAAGGCCTCAGCCTGGCACTGCGTCCCATCTAGCACCTTAGGAGCCAGTTCAACAGTGAGACTTCTCCCTGTAGCCTGGCACCAGAGGGCACAGGGTGCTGTGGGGTTGTAAGGTGCTGGGACCCACTCATAGCTGACACCATGGTACTTGATGTCATTGTGGGCGGAACACTGCTGGGCCCGGAAATCACCGGACTCAGCCGGGCAGTCCTGAGGAGAAGAAAACAAATAATGGTAAGGTTAGAGGATGGTACAACAATAATTATTTTAAAACATTTCAGTGTCACTTTATTAAATTTTCAATCAAAGGGTGTAACTAAACTGTATTCAAAAACACACATATTAAATCACAAACTGTTCTCTCATATTCCATTCACAGTTCAATTGTCTCCTATTCTACCTTTTAAATTTTAATTTTTTTCCACAATGTTAGAGTAAGTTATCAAGCACCAAGAAGACCAACCAACCTAAGAAAAGGGGACCTGTCCCTCTTAAGGCCTGGGACACACATTCTGCGTCTGACTTTTTTTCTGGCGACCGTGTTAACACACAACAGCGGCCACACGTCCAACCTCCGACACCATGCAGCGACGCTCCACTACACCTCAGGAGGCATATAACCACCATCCTCTTCTTCCTATTGGTTATACAGTATCTAGTCTGACACATAAGACTCTGCCTGGAGGGACAGGGATAAATATCATCCCGGGAGCATTTGCCATTCAATGTGATTGAAGCCCCACAATAAATCCAGACTAAACCACGTCAGAGGGAAATATTAAAAATAGGAATTTGACATGGTTTAAGGTTGTTTCAACTGACTCTTGCTGTGGTTTGGGGAAGGTGTAGTTCTACTGTATAGCTACCATGTTGGAGGTGATTGTTGGTGTTTCATTGATCAAGTCATGGACGTCATATTTCCTAAAGAGCATTGTCATAACATACAGTCATATGAAAAAGTTTGGGAACCCCTCTCAGCCGGCATTATAATTGACTCTGCTTTCACACAAAAAAGATATAAGTGGTATGTCTTTCATTTACCAGGAACAGCTAAGTACTGGGATGTTTTCCAAACAAAGATTTTTTGAAAAGCAGTATTTGGTTTTATGAAATTAAATAAAATGTGAAAAACTGGCTGTGCAAAAATATGTTAACCCTTGTGGTCTTGCTGATTTTAATGCTTGTAACAGCATGTAAAACTGAGGACTTTAAACACAAAATTGGTTGGATTATGTTGTTAAGCCTTGAACCTCATATAAAGGTCTGTTTAATCATGATAAAAGGTATTTTATGTGCCTAAATGCAAGTTCCACTTCTCTTTGACTCTCTGCAGAAGTGAGACAGAATGCGATCATGAAAACAGCTCCCAAAAGATCTTAAAAACAAAGATTATTCATTGTCATGGTTTAGCGGAAGGCTACAAGAAGCTTTCCCAAAGGTTTCAATTATCAATTTCTACTGTAAGGAACATTGTCAGGGAATGGAAAGACACAGGCACAGTTGCAGTTAAACCCAGGTCTAGCAGACCAAGAAAAGTACAAGAGCGGCATATGCGGCGGATTGTGAGAATGGTTGCACACAACCCACAGATCACCTCCAAAGACCTGCAAGAACATCTGGCTGCAGATTGTGTATCTGTACATGGTTCTACAATTCAGTGCAATTTGCACCAAAACATCTGTATGGCCGGGTGATGAGAAGGAAGCCCTTTCTGCGCCCACGTCACAAATACAGTTGCATGGAGTATGCAAAAGCTCATTTAGACAAGCCAGCTTCATATTGGAAGAAAATGCTTTGGACTGATGAGACAAAAATTAAGTTATTTGGTCTTTATAAAAAGCAGATGTTTTGGTGCAAATTGCACTGAATTGTTGAACGATGCAGGTCTTTGGAGGTGATCTGTGGGTTGTGTGCAACCATTCTCACAATCCTCTACCTATGCCGCTCCTGTTTTTTTCTTGGTCTGCCATGCCTGGGTTTAACTGCCACTGTGCCTGTGTCCTTCCATTTCCTGACAACATTCCCTACAGTCGAAATTGACAATTGAAACCTTTGGGAAAGCTTCTTGTAGCCTTCCCCTAAACCATGACAATGAACAATCTTTGTTTTTCAGATCTTTTGGGAGCTGTTTTGATTATCCCATTCTGTCTCACTTCAGCAGAGAGTCAAAGAGAAGTGCAACTTGCATTTAGGCACCTACAATACATTTTCTCATGATTAAACAGACATTTCTATGAGGTTCAAGGCTTAACAACATAATACAACCAACTTTGTGTTTAAAGTCCTCAGTTTTACATGCTGTTACAGGCATTAAAATCAACAAAGCCACAAGGGTTCCTATATTTTTGCACAGCCAGTTTTTCACATTTTATTTTATTTAATACAACCAAATACTGCTTTTCAAAAAATCTTTGTTTGGAAAACATCCCAGTACTTAGCTGTTCCTGGTAAATTAAAGACATACCACTTTTATATTTTTTTGAAAGCAGAGTCAATTATAATGCCGGCTGAGAGGGGTTCCCAAACTTTTTCATATGACTGTATATCTGTTGTTTTTGCTGAAATGACTAATTCTTAAATGTTTCTAGGCATGGCAGTAGGCTATCTTTCCAACCCATACACTTCAAAAAGGTAACATTTTAAGTTGAAAATTAAAAATATTGAAAATCAGTAGAATAGCTCGGACTCACCGTGTTGCTGCAGGTTCTGTAGCGGATGTTTTTGCCACCACAGCTTCTGCAAAGCAACGAATAAAAGATCAACATTACTGCAAACCAACAGTGACAGGTGAGCTGTACGAATGAGTGCAGCACGATTAATCTAATCGCATCTCGATGTGAGCTCGTGCAAATACATAACTGCACAAATGCGATATAGACCCAGGGCAGTATGCAGGGCAGTATTCCAACACACCTTCAAGATTACCACTGCCTTGCTAAAGAAGGTGAGGGTAAAGGTGATGGACTGGCCAAGCATGTCTCCAGACCTAAACCCTATTGAGCATCTGTGGGGCATCTTCAAACGGAAGGTGGAGGAGTGTAAGTTCTCTAATATCCACCAGCTCCTTGATGTCGTCATAGAGACAGTGCCTGAAATAGGCCATGCCCATCGTGGGGGAAACCGTTGAACACCGTTCCATTCACTTTGTATTGAAGGAGACCTGTCTTCTGCAAACAAACTTAATTAAAACTTAATGAAACATCCATTTAACAAAAAAACTTTGCTTTCTTTAAAGCTACGACTCTTGTCTGTCTATACGAGCTGTTTTTGTGAAAAATTATTGAGTAATTTTCAATATTGAGGTGTTTTTGTCCCATCTGACCTGGCGCTATACAGCGCCAATGGGTGAGAACCCTGAATTACACTGCAGAGACATGTCAGCAGAGGAGATGCACTTTGCGTCTGAGTTGTTCATCATCAGAGTGTCACAACCGGTCACAACATGCCTATAAGCTGTTGTGTGTTGAGCTGCACACTCAACACAAGTTATTCAAATGTAAAAATGTGTTAAAACGGTTTGTAAACCTAAGAAAAAGCCGTGATCCGTTACGAAGGAAACGGTGGATAAGAAGAGAGGATGCCAGGATCAATAGCCTACGCGACTAAAGTGGAGGAAATCTTTGAGTCACAGTCACTGTCACTGGCTGGATGAACTGTTAGCCTGCTGTTTCTATCAGCAATAAGGAAGAGGAATAGCGTGGACAGAAATCCTGGATGGATCGTAACTTTAACGAATATGGATGGAGTATACGTGAAAATTAGCCTACAGCAGAAGACTTACATTAGCATACATTAGGTAAGACTTTTGTCTCGATATTGAAAATTACTCGATAATTTTTAACACAAACAGCTCGTATAGACAGACAAGAGTAGTGGCTTTAAAGAAAGTAACGTGTATTTGTGAAAGGCATGTCGTATTACGTTTTTATTAAGTTTGTTTGCAGAATACAGGTGTCATTCAATACAAAGTGAATGGAGCGCTGTGAATTGTTTTCCCCCACGATGGGCGTGGCCTCAGATTATGATGCGTTCCGCTCTGTCTCTATGAACGAGTGGAAGAGGATTCCAGTGGCAACCTGTGAAGCTCTGGTGAACTCCATGCCCAAGAGGGTTAAGGCAGTGCTGGAAAATAATGGTGGCCACACAAAATATTGACACTTAGGGCCCAATTTGGACATTTTCAATTAGGGGTGTACTCACTTTTGTTGCCAGCACTTTAGACAGTAATGGCTGTGTTCAGTTATTTTCAGGGGACAGTACATTTACGCTGTTATAAAAGCTGTACACTGACTACTTTACATTGTATCAAAGTGTCATTTCTTCAGTGTTATCCCATGAAAAGATATAATGAAATATTTGAAGAAATGTGAGGGGTGTACTCACTTTTGTTAGATACTGTATGCACCCAAGAAAATATCCATGCATGTGCGCGCACACACACACACACACACACACCCGTAAGGATACAGCACACCACATTCAACACACCAACCATCCAGCCGGCATCTCGTCTAGACTGAGCTCCAGCTGGCAGAGTCAAGCTAAACTAAACCCACTGATATACACATACACACACGCACGCACACACACACACACACACACACACACACACACACACACACACACACACACACACACACACACACACACACACACACACACACACACACACACACACACACACACACACACACACACACACACACACACACACACACACACACACACACACACAGTTTCAGAGTAAAACCTGAGCCCTGTGTGAAATGGGCCATAGCCGAACGTTCCTTTCCCCATGACAGCACGGACACGCTGTTAAATTTGTTCCACCTTGTTAGCAACAATAACAACACCCAATCTCTTGGTGTGTAACTGTGTTAAGTGCACATTTTCTCCTGCTGGCTTACAATAACATTAGACTAAAACTGGTAGCAGCTCATTTAAAGCAGGCCTAGAAAGCTGAGAGTCACACTGCGGCCATTCAGCCAGCTCCAAGGTAAACCAGCTACAGACAGCAGCAAGCCATGGCTCCATATGAATAAACCAATAGATAAGTCCTATTGTAAAGCATGAACTACTTAGGGGCACTTTACACGACAACACGAAACGGTGCAAACGCGGAAAAATTCCTGCGGTTGCACTATATCATTTACAGGAAAACAGCAAACGCAGGCATGAAACCGCAGGTTTTTGAGATCACCTCCCAGGGAGGATTTTTTGGAAAACTTAACGATTTTGGTTTCCTGTAAACACCGAAACCATTTCCCCTGATAACGCTGACGTCACGGCTCCACCCTCACACATGCGTAGTCTATAACATTTGCTGTCAAAATACCCACAACACAAGCGAGTTATAAAGTTAGAAGACAACATGAACGGTGTCTCCACGGCACCATCACTGTGATCAGCGGAGAGTGTCGTGCAGGGCTAAAATATAACACTCGCCAATTTAGTCCAAGCGATTACCGCAGTAAGTTATTGAGACCACCCGCCACTTTGGCTGGGGAAAGATTTGTGCTCTGCCTGTTTTTCTAGCTAAATAAACGTGTGTCACTTCTATATGCCAGGGACACGGCTCTCTCTACATTAAAAACACTATCAGCGTGCAGCGGTTAAGTTAGGCTACTGTTCAACAAAAGGAACATTAAGGCTACGGCTTCACAGTAAAAGCATTTCACTGGCTAAACATTAATAGCATTTCACTGGACACACGTGAGTTGACTTTTATTTTGAAGTACGCCTAACAGGAAGGTATCCGCTCACGAAGCCCCTTCACTATCAGCAAGTCTTCTGTTTTCACGAGTTCAATGCGGTGAAATAAGAGGACAGAAAGCTTGTCTTTTACAATACTTGTAACCCCAAGCTTACACCAACCGCTTTATGAACGTTAGTGGCATTAATTTTCGATTACAGTAAGGTTTTATGCATCAAATTGTACCGGAAGAGCTATCTACTAGGCTGTGTCACCGCTGACTATTGGCTTGGCATGGCTGCTACACTGCAACTACAGCGATTTCGGCCCGTTTCCTCTGAAAACATGTGTACGGGTGAAGATGTCAGATAAATTGTGTCTGAACGGGGGTTTTTTTAAACCAAAAACTGGAAAACTGTCACGTTTTCACAGTGTAAAGTGCCCCTTAACCATAGTTGGACAAAGTGTTTGTGTGTGGGTGTGCGTCAGTCTGTTACTGTGTGTGTGTGTACTGTAGGTGGGTGGACTGTGTTATCAGGGTCTGGGAATGTCTACAGCTATGGCCATAAGTCTTCTACTAAAGTCACATCACTTACACCACAACAGTACAAATCTGTTGGTGGCTTTTTCTGGCCATAACAAACTAGTGTGCCACATGGCATACTGTGACATGAGAAAAGATGAACGAAGTAAAAACTGCGAAATATATAATTGATATATTATGGGGTTAAAAATAATAAAAAGGCCTACATCTAGCCTATAAATAAAGAAGAAAACAATCTAATTATTGTTGTTTCATATGAGTAATAATATGAAGCCCTATGACAATGCCACGTTATGAAGCCCTATGACAATGCCATGTTATGTGGCTTGTAGTCTATGATGTGAATCATAATTTTTACTGTATTTTTGCTGCTGGACGTGCGGCTCGCGAGAAGAATAGGCTCAAACTGACACTCAGCTGATTAAGCTGTGTATCAGCTGGGTGTCAGCTCGGCGCAGTTCAGCTCCAAACTGACACGGGGATAGTATTGACAGTCCCGTACATGGGAAGCAAAATAAAAACACACACTTCTTGCGCAGCGTGAACCTGTTGGCACTGGGGAGATGCTCCCCTCTCCTTCATCTGATCGCTGAACACATTCAGCATTTTTACGCGTCCTCTCGATCAAATGTAATATATTGTTCTGGGCTCCCGGTCAAACCACAACTTATCGTCCTAACAATGGTGACAACAACACTTACCTATAATGTGAAGCTGACGACAATTTATTAAAAAAGAAAAGGCACAGTGCTTCCTGCATTTGGGTCGGATCGGATCGAGTCTTGGTGCGTTTGGAAACGCACCGAGACTACCTCTTCAGCTGGGTCTCGGAGCGCTTGTTTGGTCCGCCCCCGAGTGCGATTACTGTATTCCCACCTGTCTGAAAGATGCGCACTGAAGGCGGAAGTGCATCTGAGTTTGTTTCGACCAAATTAAACACGGCATTTGTGTGACTACACCCTTAGAGTTCAGTCTTGAGCGTCAAAACATATCTTTTTGCAAAAATAATCCTAACCCAACGTTACAAAAACCAAGCTGCTGATTGTTGATTTGAGGAGGCAAAGACCCACACCTCGAGGTAAAGCACATGACTAGTTTTAGGCTCCAAAATGATTCAAGATTCAAGATGGTTTTACTGTCATATGCACAACAATTACAGAGCAGTCGATGGCAATGAAATTCTTCAACAGTCTCCTGTTGAAGAATTCCTCCAACAGTGTAATAAAGAAAGCGTATAAGAGAAACACAAGTGGGAAGCTGAGGCTTAAATAATAAAAACAATAACAACAATAATAATAATAATAATAATAACGGTCGTGTCGTCAGCAAACTTGATGATGGTGTTGGAGCTGTGTGTGGCCACGCAGTCATGTGTGAACAGGGAGAGAGGCAGCACACAGCCCTGGGGTGCGCGTCAGGAAGCTCAGGATCCAGTCACAAAGGGCGGTGTTGAGCCCGAGGTCCCTGAGCTTCACAGCGAGCTTGGAGGGCACAATGGTGTTGAATGCTGAACTGTAGTCAATGAACAGCATTCTCACATATGTGTTCTTCTGGTCCAGGTGGGAGAGGGCAGTGTGGAGGGTGAGGGTCGATGGCGTCGTCTGTGGACATGTTTGCCCTGTATGCGAACTGCATGGGGTCCAGTGAGTCAGGGAGGGAGGAGGTGATGAATGATTTGACTAACCGTTCAAAGCACTTCATGACGATGGAGGTGAGTGCGACTGGGCAGTAGTCATTGAGGCAGGATGCTTTTTCTTGGGGATGGAAATGATGGTGGACTTTTTGAGACATGTGGGGACCACAGACTGGAGCAGTGACATGTGTGCTTTTTTTTTTGATAATTATTTTTATTTGGAAATGTTTATGAACACAGAATACACTGAGCATACATTTTAGCAGACATGTCCATGTTTTTTGTTGTTTTTTGTTTACATACACATACGAACAACAGTAACCCACCCACCCCACCCACCCCACCCACTTGAACATGTAGTACACACACTTAGACTAACAAAAAGAAGAAAATAGATAAATAAATACAGTAAAAATAAATAAATTAAATAGTAAGCAAGGTCACCATATTTAGCCGTGCCAAATGTCACCATGTACTTGTTCCCATGCATACTCACAAACACTCTACATTATAGGCTGACATCAATTCACATCGTAATACATGCATACATACTATATCCGAAAAACAGTTTTACAATTGGATTGGCCCAGAAGTGACCAGATCGGCAATTAACCCAAAAGAAAAGAAAAGGAAAGACCATCCACTGTACGCTGCATGATGTAGGGTCCTAATGCAAGAAATATTGGGGTATCAGGTATAGTTTTGAGTTTCCCTATGTATTTCAAAACCGGATCCCAGGTGGAGTAGAATTCGTCCCTTGACCCCCTAAGCGAGTATTTAATTTTTTCTAATTGTATAAAGTGCATCAGGTCACAAGGACGCTTTGGGAGGGTTTGTTGATTTCCAATGTAACAATATTCTTCTGCGTGCAAGCAGAGTCACAAAGGCCAATATGTTTTTATAACTTTTCCTTACTATAGAATGTCTTCGATCTGTGATACCAAATATACACTCAACAAAAATATAAACGCAACACTTTTGTTTTAGCTCCCATTTTTCATGAGATGGACTTAAAGATCTAAAATTCATTCCAGATACACAATTGTACCATTTCTCTCAAACATTGTTCACAAATCTGTCTAAATGTGTGATAGTGAGCACTTCCCATCCCACCTCACAGGTGTGCCACATCAAGATGCTGATCTGACATCATGATTAGTGCACAGGTGTGCCTTAGACTGTCCACAATAAAAGGCCACCCTGAAATGTGCAGTTTTGTCTCACATCAAAATGCCACAGATGCCACAAGCATTGAGGGAGCGTGCAATTGGCATGCTGACAGCAGGAATGTCAACCAGATCTGTTGCTCGTGCATTGAATGTTCATTTCTCCACCATAAGCCGTCTCCAGCAACTTCGCACAGCCATTGAAGAGGAGTGGACCAACATTCCACAGGCCACAATTGACAATCTGATAAACTCTATGCGAAGAAGATGTGTTGCACTGCATGAGGCAAATGGTGGTCACACCAGATACTGACTGGTTCTGAGTCCCCAGACCCCCAATAAAGCAAAAAAATGCACATTTAGAGTTTTTATTTTATTTATTATATGTTCATGAATTGCAGTTGCACTGGCTCTGACAGAGTTTTTTTCTTTTTGTCAAGCTCATGGAATATGAGGCATATGCAAAATGATTATAACTTTGATTAAAAGTATTATTATGTTTTATATTAAGACATTATTTGAGACTTTGATTAAACATGATAATCATATAATTATGATTTTGTTGCATTTGTGAATCATTCATTACGAGTCAAATTAGAAAAACTTACCTGTGAAGTTCAACAAGTAGTTGCATTGCGGGATCAATGCTCCCCTCCATCCCCGTTATGCTGCTGTCAGAAAATCCAAGGACACTATATACCACTGAGGCAATAGGAGATAGGTCCTTTGGTGCTGAGCCTCCTCCTAATAAATGCAATACATATTTTGAATTACAGATTACCTGTGATGAAATGTACAGCAATGTTCATTTATTTATAACACATGTTGTTCTTTGTATGGATTTATACATTGCGTTATATGGAAAAAATATGTTGTACCTGTGGCAGTTGTTTGTCGCTTGAAGTCTGCAATCTCTATCCTCGCCTGAAACTGCAGACAATACCACCGCTTTTCACATTCCTCTTCGGTTCTCGTCAGGAGAGGGAATGCAGCATTAACCTGCATGCAAATACTCTGCCATGCTTCTTTTTTTGTTTTTGTGGAGATCCCAACTCCAAACTTTCCTTTGATAACGGCTTTCCTTTCATCCACAAGTTGAGAAAGGAACAATGATTGTTCCTTGGTCCAGTTGGGTTTTCTCTTCCGTTTAGCAGCAGATGTGTCCGATTCAGCCATGGTTATTCTAGCCCTAGCCTTTTTATATAAGCCTACATATCCACTGATTGTCTAATGAGCTGGCAGGCTTGTCAGTAGGCCCACCTGGCAGACAATAAGCTAAATGCATCTTGGTTTTATATCAAATCAGAGAAAAATAAGAAATGTGTATTCATAAATCTTTATTTGCACATAGCACAAGCTATTTCCCAAAGTATTTCTATCATAAATGCACTCTTAACTCTCAATTCCTCTCAGCCAATCACTGTGGGCATAGAAGGTAGGAACATGACATCATCCTTAGCAACAGGGTCAACACCGCCCTCTAGTCTTAGCTAAGGAGTCCCTCCCATTCCTTATATAAGTAAAAGTTGGACTTATCAGCTTTGTGAATAGGTTTTAAGAAATAACTCCTTACTAAGAACTTTTAGTGCTCCTTAGGAGTACTCTTAGCGCTAAGATAAAATGTTTTGTGAATACGGCCCCAGATCTTCAAAGTATTGATGACAAATGGGTTGTTTGTGAACTGGGTAGTAGAAACGGGAAGACTGGAAGTGACCAGAGCCGTGAGAGATGTTGAGATGCACGATGTAGCTTCATACTGGCACCAGTCTGTATCTGGAGTATGAAGCCAAAACATTATTTTTTGAACATTTGCAGCCCAGTAGTAGTAGAAAAGATTAGGAAGAGCTAGGCCTCCCTGTAATTTAGGCCTCTGTAGAAGCTCTGAACGTACCCTAGGGTTCTTGCCATTCCAAATAAAAGAAATAAAAGCGCTATCAATACCTTTAAAGAAAGATCTAGGAAGGTAAAGTGGGATACATTGAAAGAGGTAGAGGAATTTTGGGAGCACACTCATCTTGATGCAGTTAACTTTACCTGCTAAGGACAAGTGGAGTGTTCTCCATTTCTTTAGATCTAATTTGACTTTATCAAGTAGAGGAGCAACATTTTCCTGGTAGAGGTTTTTCATATCTCTTGTGATGTTAATGCCCAAATATTTAAAACCGTTTCTATACATTTTAAATGGTAAAACATTATCCTGGATTTGAAGAGCTAAGTTGTTAACAGGGTAGCATTCACTGTTGCTAAAGTTCAGTTTATACCCGGAAAATTTACCAAATCTTAACAGAGCATGGATGATATGAGGTACACTAAGAATAGGGTCCGAAACAAATAATAGTAAATCATCGGCATATAAGCTTAGTCTATGCTCTTCTCCTCCTCTAAAAATTCCACTTATAGATGGCAATGATTTGAGTGCGATGGATAAGGGCTCTATGGCCAAGGCAAATAACAGTGGACTAATTGGACATCCCTGACGGGTCGCTCTCGATAGGGTGAAGTACTGTGATTGCCTGCCGTTTGTAACCACAGAGGCCTTAGGTGAGCTGTAAAGAAGTTTAATCCATGAAATAAAATTTGGACCATACCCAAATTTCTTTAAACACGTGAATAAATATTCCCACTCAACCCTGTCAAAAGCTTTCTCTGCGTCCAGCGAGATGACCACCTCAGGTACCTCACTGGACGCAGGGGAGTGAATAATATTCAAAAGCCGCCGAATATTTGTAAATGAGTGTCGACCCAAAATGAAACCGGTTTGGTCAGCAGAGATCACATCAGTCATTGTGGTTTCTAGGCGTAAGGCAAGAGCTTTGGCTAGGATCTTCACGTCACTGTTTAGGAGGGAGATGGGTCGATATGAACCACATTCTGTATTCTCTTTGCCTGGCTTAAGCAGGAGAATAATCGATGCCTCAGTGAGAGTTTGTGGTAATGACCCATGGGACATAGAATCTATAAACATTTCAAGTAGAATTGGGGATAGTTTCTTAGAAAAAGTTTTAAAAAATTCTATTGGGTAGCCTTCGGGGCCAGGTGTCTTACCACTTTGCATTGCCATTATTGCGTTAATAATTTCAGACAGTTGTAATGGGAGTTCGGTCTTTGTCTTATCCGTTACCTTTATGGAAGGAGCTTCAAGATTGCAAAAGAAATGTTCCATATCAGTTCTATCATTGGTCGCCTCTGATGTATACAGGTTAGAATAAAATGAGGTGAAGGTTTCATTAATTTCTCCCGGGTCAGTAGTTAAATCCCCATTTGGTTTCCTTATTTGTGAGATTTGTTGAGAAACAGATTGGGCCTTAAGTTGGTGTGCTAGAAGGCGGCCAGCTTTTTCTCCATGCTCATAGGCATAGCCACGTGATTTTAACAAATTTTTTTCTGTTTTACCGGTTGACAACAGGTTGTATTGAGTTTGAAGGTCAAGCTTTTTTTATATAGAGTTCAGGGGATCGAGACGAAGAGTACTGAGAGTCTACTGTGCTAATTGATTTAAGTCTACGCATTTTATTGATTCTTGCTGAATATAATATAATCTCACCTCTGATCACAACCTTCAGTGTCTCCCAAAGCAATGAGGGGGAGATGTTATCTTTTTTGTTGGAAACTATAATGTTGTCAATTTCTTTGTTTATTAAATCACAGAATGAACTATCAGCCAGTAAGGTTTTGTCTAATTTCCAAGGAGGACGTTCTGAATTATTAGGAGGAAACACGAGATCTAGTAAAACTGGGGCATGATCAGATTCAACTATGGTTGAATAATCAGCTTTTGTGACAAAGGGAAGAAGGTTTCTATCAATAAAAAAGTAGTCTATTCTGCTGTATGAGTGGTGAACGGGGGAAAAGAAGGAGAAGGATTGACCAAGTGGAAAAAGAGAGCGCCAGGGGTCAACACCTCCTATTTGATCCATAAGAAAAGATAAAGATTTGTCCATTTTTGAAGGATCTGTAGATTTAGGATTAGAGCGGTCCAATATTGGGTTAATTGTGCAATTCAGATCACCCCCTAAAATTAATTGTTGTGAGTTTATGTCTGGTATTAATGAGAAAACTTTACCCATTAATTTATCATCATCCCAGTTTGGGGCATATATATTAACCAAAACGACAGGTTTGTGGAAATGTAGCCCAGAGACCATGACAAAGCGCCCCTGTGGGTCACAAATAACAGTGGTAGCACTGAACTGGATTTTTAGTGGTGTACCATCCACTAAATCTAGTGGTGTACCATCCCATAACCCTGTCCCATACCCCAGACATAGACATAACTAACACTAAGCCTATACTTGTTCCTCTCCCTGAGGCAAGCTGCAGGCATAACACTATTTCCAAAAACTTCTGGTAGAACATCATCTTCTTGCTTCTAGCTAAGAAGGCTCCCAGTAATATATAAACAAGCTGAACACAAAGGCCATGAAGGCAAAAGCAGGGCTGAGGGGACACAAATATTATTCAGTAATAATTAGGCGTAATATATATATATATATATATATATATATATATATATATATATATATACACATCCATGTAATGGGAAAGCTATGTGTCCCCCTCCCCTTCTCTTTTGTTCCCCCTAATTAGCCCAAACATAACATGAAGGAAAGCAGTAGCACACAGTAACACAAGATCCGGGCCACTTATTTTCCCTTTTTTGTTATCCCCTTCTAAACATGTTATCCCAAAACGTAGCATGGATGAAAGCACATTACCTTAAAATCCAGGGCGTATGTCAGAATAATTGCAAAGGCAGTTACGAACGTACACAGTAGAGTATGCATTATTTACCGTCCGTCTCCAGTCCATATAGTGAAGGCAAACGCTGCTGAATTATTACTCTTCATCAATCCTCTGATCGTAGAACCTCTGGGCTTCATCAGGTCAGTCGAAGGTGAGCACGTCGTCCCCGTGTGTCACGCGCAGCCTGGCAGGGTAGATCAGGTGGAACCGGACGTTCTTTTGGTAAAGGGCTTGTTTTATCCCGTTAAATGCAGCTCGCTTTTTAGCGAGAGCTGCGCTGTGATCTTGAAACATCCTTATGACAGTTCCTCCGTACCGCAGCTCGTGATTCCTTGCCCAGCGCAGTGCAGCTTCCTTCTGTTGGAATCGGGAGAAACAAACCAGGAATGTGCGCGGAGGTTTTCCTTGGCCAGATCTGAAGGTCGGGGACCGGTGGGCTCTCTCCAGTTCGGGCGGCGCAGTGAAGACATCGGGACCCATCACCTGCATCAGCAGCTCAGACATGAATTTAACCGGGTCCTTGCCGTCCTCGCAGCCTTCTGGTATGTGCAATATACGGAGATTGGCTCTCCGCGATCGGTTTTCTTTGTCATCGAGCAGAGTCAAGAGAGATTGGTTTTGGGCTTGGAGGGTCTTAATGCTAGACTCCGCAGCGCATACACTTCAAAGTTATCACCGGACACAGACTCCACTGAGGTGAGGCGCTGTTGGAATGTGTTCACTGTTGTTTGGAGTGAGTTCAGGGAGGCTTGTGATGGCTTTGTAGATTCTTGAATCACAAGTAGTGATGGGTCGATGAGGCCTCGTGAAGCGTTTCGACACATTACCAAACTGTATTGATACTGTGTCGGTACTGTGTCACTGTGCTGCTCCATACTGACATCTGCTGGATCTTTAAAATCATTACCGGCAACCCAATGACAGACTCAACTGATTTAATGACCATGATAGGCTATACAATAATATAATTTAACTTATTGTATTTTATATTGTAATATTTCATATCTTAATCAAAGTTTGAATATCTTTGATATTGTAGTGCAAGTTGGGGTGTTGAGTTCTGATAGATCAAGTGGGAACTGGGAAGAACCATATGAAATTACAAGGAAATAAAAACAAATACGTTATTTGCGGATATAAGATCAGAATGGTCCCGCACGGCGGAAACTTTTATTTTTCTCTCTGGCTCCATTATGGCTTGCAGACAAGGTTTTCGTTTGAAATGATGCGTGATTGTTTTGGCACAGAAGCATCCCGTTCACAGATGCGCTTCCTTTGGCACGCCCAACGAGCCGCATCGACAAGCGATACTGCAACTGTATCGTCACGTGACTTTCTTAAAGCGATACGCGCACCGACACGGGGCTTCGCTCTATGAGCTCGACACATGCGCCGACGCATCGGTGTTGCCCGACCCATCACTAATCAGAAGAGAAACGTCATCCCTTAGTGTGGTTCTCTGCTTCGCAAATTCTGCAGCCAGTTGATCCTTAGAAATGACAGCGGTATCCATGGTTGCTCCCGGTCCTAAAGTTTTTGTCGCTGTCGAAGGACTGTTAGCTGAGAATGGTGCTAGCTTACTTGCGGCGCTAGTAGCAGTGCGTGTAGCTGGGGTTTGTGCTCTGCAACCTGATTTAGCAAGCTTCGAATTGCTCATTTTAAGTTGAAACACTTGATGAAACTCACTACTGATGGTTTGTCAAAAGCACCGGGAAGAAAGCTTGGTAAAAAAAGAATATAGCGAAAAGTAGACTGGGAGCCTTCTCTCATGTGTCCGCTCACCACATTTGCCAACCGGAAGTCCTCACATGTGTGCTTTTTAATAAAAAAATGGAAATTGTTAATAACTTTAAAAGGGAGAAGACAGGAGCCTGACTGGAAACAAAGCGTCATGGCATGTGCATGGCCTAGGACAGGAGGCCTTGCAGCAGGTTGTTCAACATGCTCAGACCATCATTGGTACCTATCTTCATCTTTAGCGTTTGTGATATTTTAGAGGTGAGCTGTTAGCACAAAGGTTACTTAAGAACAACACCCAGCCAGACACAGCCTGCTCACCCTGCTGCTGTCTGACAAGATATAAAGAAAGATCCACTACCACCAGATTAGAGCAGATCAGTCCACCACATATACATTATATGGACATTTCTGATATGCTAGTTTTGCTTATTACAATATCGATAGCCAAGACGGTTTGATTTACATCCTCACATTGTCCTGCTCTTACATATCCCGGCAAATATATGCAAAACAGTCTGGTACACACACAGTGACACATTGATAACGCTAGTAGGCTACACAGCGCACACCCCTACCCCTCAAGGCCCCACTAATTATGTCCAGAAGTCAAAGGGGTCTTCACCCATGCAGAGAGTACCACAGTCTAGCAGGCCTGGCTGGCTTGTTAGGAGGGGGTTTCTGTAATGACCCAGTGACTCCCAGTGCAGAAAAAAAGTCTGAAGAACAAATCAGGACTCCCAATGGTTTCCAGATCCTGGGAGCTCTGATCAGAGGGCGTAGTTAACAAGGCCACGCTCAGCTTGTCTCACCCAAACACACACTGCTCCTTTTCAGATAACTGAGGACCCTGTCTGACCTCATCAGACTTCAAACAGTCCAGAGGGACACACAGGTTTGGAGGTATCATCATTGCTTCACAGGGGGCCTTTAGAGTAATCTAGGGCAGGAAATGAATGTAGATTTCCATTTGACGATAGCTCTTACCCAAATGGCTGTATCATTCTATGATCAGATCTTCTGATATCTGCTTCAGAAGTATAGAGTCACAATGGCAGCCTGCAATTATTTGCAAACCCTGTGATCTCAGGATCATAAGTCTCTTATTGTTATCCCATAACAAAGTTATTTCGTCCTAATAATGAACATGATGAATATGGATTTGAGCATCCGGAGTATGAATGTTGCTTATTTTACATTAGTATTTTTCTCGCTGGTTTGGTTTAGAATTCAGTTTAAATAAGGTGATATCACATGTTTCTGTGTTGTGCCAATCAGAAGTTAACAGCATTTCAATGTAAAACTGATGATGTCAGTGGGATTGTTTGTTTTTCCAATTACAATCTGTGGAAACCACAACCATTTAGTAGTTTACTGGAGTTACTCAGGAGTATTACACTCTGAGTAAATAAAGGATGTGTTTCTCCCCCCAAAACAGATCATTTGTTTAGAGGTTACATTGGTAACACTTTATAATAACTATCCGTTGTAACTCGTTAATAGATCATTAGTAAACTCTTAATTAAACCTGCAGTGTGTAGAATTTTGGGTTTTATTTCCTAGCAGATTTTGTAGAAAGTAATTATAATATCCATAAGTAAATTTAATTTAGTGCATAATAGCTGAAAAAAATGTTTTGAATTATTATTTTTTTCCCTTAGAAAGGGTCTCATATATGTCCATATTTCTGCATATCTTGGACCAAAGCCTAGTGCCACCATCTTGAAAGTGTCATAGTTGGAATGTCATCAGGTGCATTGTTTAAAATTTAGAATTGTTCTTGTCCTTGAAGGCCACTGTAGCTTCTGTTATTATTCTAAAGGGTTGGGGTTACCCAGGGAGCGTTGCATTCTAGAACTTTGTAGAACTTTCTTGATGATGTCATATTACACACTGCACCGTTAATGATTATTAATGATTTGTTAAGTGTTTGTTAGCAGTTTGTTAAACCTACAGTGTGTAGAATTTTGGGTTTTATTTCCTAGCAGATTGTGTAGAAAGTAATTATAATATCCATAAGTACATTTAATTTAGTGCATAATAGCTGAAAAAAATGTTTTGAATAATTATTTTTTCCCTTAGAAAGGGTCTCATATATGTCCATATTTCTGCATATCTTGGACCAAAGCCTAGTGCCGCCATCTTGAAAGTGTCATAGTTGGAATGTCATCAGGTGCATTGTTTAAAATGTTGAATTGTTCTTGTCCTTGAAGGCCACTGTAGCTTCTGTTATTATTCTAAAGGGGTGGGGTTACCCAGGGAGCGTTGCATTCTAGAACTTTGTAGAACTTTCTTGATGATGTCATATTACACACTGCACCTTTAAGGATTTATAACAATGGTATATAGTTAATAGTTTAATAATTGAATCAGTTTCATCTGGGAGGTAATCCGAGATTAACTGATCACGTCACGTTCAAGTCCATGGCATGCACAGTGTGCATTGAGTTTATTTAAAAATATTTGAAAATGGGGTTGCCCTCAGTTGCCCATGCACTGTGTATAGTCTATAGCCTATTTCAGCCTCGTCCCAGATTAACTGATTCAATTATTAAGCTATTAACTATCTACCATTGTTATAAATCCTTAACAAACTGCTAACAAACACTTAACAAATCATTAATAATCATTAATTAAGAGTTTACTAATGATCTATTAACGAGTTACAACGGATAGTTATTATAAAGTGTTACCGTTACATTTTGTTTTTAGATGTGCTGCATATCTAAAAATGCACATCATGTGCACCACTGATTTTAATACATTGGGTTCAGTTTTACAATGACTACAACTGAGTATGAGAAGTACTTCAGCTTTCTTGTTGATTTGGGGACTGGGGCAGGGGGAAAACCACTTATTTTATGTTGTTTGTACGCCTGAGTCTGCCTTTTTTTCCGGCACCCATGTTAACAGATTAGACCAGCCATACAGCACACTGCCAATGGCCGCGTTTCCCAGATTCGTTAAGAGCCTCTTTGGGCTAAGTACTTCTTTGGAGCGCTCTTAAGAACGCTGTGAAAGAAGAATGCGTCTCCCAGATTCTTTCTTAGCGAAAGTAGCTCTTTCACTAAGACGGAACTGTAAGATGGAGCTGACCCACTCTTACAACCTTCTTAGCGACCAAATCGTCAGTGATCATGCCGCGTCAAGGAAATTTATTTCCTCCACTTTTTGAATAAAATAAAACAATGCTCAATGCGGACCACTGGCGCAATAAACATAGACTAATAGTGGAGAAAAAATGTTTTTAATGAATTACACGTTTACCACACGTGGGTTTATAGTACTACTACTACTACACTTAAAACAACAACCCTGTGGTATTTCACAGATATCAAAGAAACAGATTTAATTGAACTCAGCTGAACCTCATCTAGAGCGGCTCCACCTGCTAAAAAGGCGTTGCCAAAGTCCGCGCGTGTGAGAAACCATGGCTGTAATACAACACATTCTCGCTGCGAACCAACAGCCTCGCCGTGCGCAAAGCCAGACGGTTTACATAAATGCATACGTGCTTCGGCACTTCTCCTCACTGGACGTGCTATCAGACCAGGCCGTCCAGGCAAAGTACTGCCCCGTGCGGAGATCCAACGGCTGATCACTCTGGTGTCTCCACACATCCAGAGCAACCCGCTGCAATTTTCCCTTCAGCCCGGAGATGCAGCCCCTGGCTGCGCAGCATTTTTAGGAACATATCAACCTCTTTTGAGGACCAACAACCCCAGCCCCTACCCCTTTACCACCAGTCACCAAGCACTGATCACTAAACCATATACCCACAACCACCACATCACCCATATCAACTGTCAGGCCTGAAGGCTGAAATAAATAAAAAGAACCAGCAGATGTAGGCTACATGTAACGTCCTGCACACTATGATTATTGCTGCAGTGTCCGGGTGCTTTACCTGAAAGTCTGGCACTGGAATGTTAAAGCCACTACGAGTAACATGGCACGTTGGCGTCCCCTTTGGACAAAAGCGGTAGTATTTTTACGACGCCCGCTGTCGCAAAGCTGTTTACTAGCGCGTGCCAGGCGCGTGAGTGTGAACTGAGAAGGGAGCAATATAGTGCATGTCCGTGTGTTGAAAGTGTGAGGACTCTTTTCGGCTCCGTAAGAGTGGTTTTGACACTGCATGAACTAATGCCAGTCACTGCCACACGCACCTGATTGCAATGCTGATTGCTAACTACTCTCTCTCACGGAGCTGAAAGATTACGTGTCCGGCGAATGAACGATAGACGGCAGTTAGTATGGATCACGATGAGGTAATGTGTTTGTGTTGTTGATGTAAATAATGACTATTTCAGATAATGGTTATCTGATGATGGTGAAGCAAAGCAAACTTTGTGTTAGTACCAACCGCTCATTCATTTAGGAGTAAACACTGCAGTCTAGTTTCGCTCTCGTGAAATTGTATACACGTTGCTTGGCAACGCCCTCGTCCCCCCCGTAGCCTATATCACTCTCCCTTTTAGCTTTTCTTCATTGCATTTTCTTTTTTTTCTTTGATGGTTCAGCCCCGTTATCAGTCATTATGACGACAAATAACTGTATCAAACAAGGCTCCCGCTCCCCTTCCCTCACCTGGAGGGATAGGCTTCTCAATTCACGTTGCTGCGCCACACTGAAATCTGCGACCAATACGGATATGTGACCATAGACCTTGCACGAGCGAACCGAAAATCGGACTGGGTGTGCGACCAGACCAAAAGCAGTAATAAAAACTATTTAAAAACGTCTTTCTTTTTGCACTGATGGTCTCGTTTGCTGTTAAAGGTAATTTATGATTATCAGAGGAAACATGAGGCTGTTTAAAAGATATTTAAATGTTACTCGTAGCCGCTTTAAGGAAGTATTGTTGCATACAGTATGTGGGAGTATAGTGTCCACGTTTCTGAGGTGACCATGTAACAAGTGGGAAATTAGCGGCAAAACATGCTGTGTTGAAAGGGCGCACAATACGCACACGTCATTAACCTACGCTTAGATAAATTACAAATTGCCTGGGACTTTTTGTTGCTATAGGTTTGACACTCTCATTTCGATGCAAAATGATCCACACAATACATGGTTGAAAAGGAAATGTGGTAGCCGAATCCCCCATGGCTTGACAAGACAAAGGTAGTAGACTGGACTTATCATCAGTGATCAGGTTTATTCAGAAGGAGATTCCATCAGACATACAGAGGATTTCATGGTAGCAGTAGCAGCGGGCTGAGGCCGCAGTGGCACTGTCGTTGCTAGTTAGAGAACCCGTTTATATCTGTGTGTGGGGTGTATCATGTGTTCTTAATATCTGCAAATAGACATATCGTTTCATCACAACAAGTCAAGCACATGTCCTTACAGGGATCTGACCTTAACCTTTAGATTCTATTTGCTCAGCAACTCTGGTGAATAGAGGCTATTCAAATCTACAACATTCCTCCATTTAGAATTAACTAATTCTACCAAAACAAGATGTAACCAAACATATTTGAATAGCCTAACAGAAACCTCCAACAAAACACAGAAACACTCTTTATGAGTGAAGTAGAATACAATGCATAGATGAAAGCATTACTGCAGTAAACTACATAAGAAAGGGACCAACAAAGCAACTGCATAAACACAGAACGAAGATAAAAAGAGAATAGGGTGCGAGAGCCCTCTGCAGCCGAACCTCAAGAGTCTCAAGTTCAGATATTATTAGCCATGGTCAGCTTGCATGGGAAATGTAGTCCATCCAACTTTGGCACAGAGGATGGCTCCTCCATTTCAAACTTGGCAGACTCCGCCAGACGTGGCCAGCCGCCCAGGAAAGTCCAAGATGGTATGCGGTTGGCATGCGTGTGGCCATCTCCGTTAACAGCCATGACCACGGAATGCACTTGCGACAGCGGGGGGCGTAACCCGAGCATTCAGCTTACTTGATGACAGACGTTGGTCTCCAATCTACTTCCTCAAGTTCTTTAGCGTACATAAGGCACAGAGCGACTTAACAAGCTCGAAACCAGTCCAGCCTTTTTCCCAAAGTCTTAGTCAATAAAACGGGCACACGGTTCTTTGTTATAACAGTGGAACTACTGGATACCTGGCCATAACGGAGCCTCTGTGAAGTCCCCCAGACCGGACGCTTACGCCGTGACCTTGAACTTTGACACAGAGCACTCTCATCCGAGTTCACATTATCTCCCGTAGCAGTTCTCAGTTATTTTTAGATACTGGAACAGACATGAACCTTTCAACTTGGACGTTCATCCGGGATTCCCACTTTGTTCTGCATTTCTCATTTCATCAGATGATTTCCTCCAAGTACAGGTAGATTCATCGTGTTCCTGTTATATCCGTTATCGTGACGCCAAATGTGGTAGCCGAATCCCCCATGGCTTGACAAGACAAAGGTAGTAGACTGGACTTATCATCAGTGATCAGGTTTATTCAGAAGGAGATTCCATCAGACATACAGAGGATTTCATGGTAGCAGTAGCAGCGGGCTGAGGCCGCAGTGGCACTGTCGTTGCTAGTTAGAGAACCCGTTTATATCTGTGTGTGGGGTGTATCATGTGTTCTTAATATCTGCAAATAGACATATCGTTTCATCACAACAAGTCAAGCACATGTCCTTACAGGGATCTGACCTTAACCTTTAGATTCTATTTGCTCAGCAACTCTGGTGAATAGAGGCTATTCAAATCTACAAGAGAAACCAATGTAGTTTATTGAAACCATATGGTTTACTGTTACTCAGCGCTGTCTTTACTGGGCGTCTGCATCACCTGCAACGAAGGGAGATTGATTAGTGAAACCTTCGCACTCTTCGGTTGCGTTCCGAATCGCATACTCTTTCTTTTTTCTATTCTACATACTACATCCGACGATAAAAATAATCTAGTTAGGATGCAGTAGGCATACTATTGGGACATACTTTACTCTCTTATTTCATCATAACATTGCGCCTTGATCTTGCCTCTTGCTTTTATATCCGTCGCATCCCCGTTTGTTTTCATATGGAGGCATCGTCGATGTGACGTCACTTCACGTGCGCACTGGATTGTGGGTCAGAATTGCCCAAATAGGATGCACTTTTCAACACTAACAATCTTGGCCGCACGAAGTAGGACATCCGGGTATTTCTAACCATCCTAAATCTGGCCACAAGAATCGGGACATCCTAAATCTTCTTTCTACATACTATATAGTAGAAAGTATGCGATTCGGAACGCAACCTTACTTTTTGTTTGGTTCTAGAACTCCTGCCACTTCTTCCTCACAGCGCGCCTGTCAAGCAGGCCACATGGGCTGGAGGGGGACATATTTTCGGCTATGGCCCGCCTAACACGGTTCTTCACCGTGATGTTCTTTTTGCCCCTTGTTCCCCCGAATAAAACTCCCCGGCGCTGCCAGACCTAGTCCACTAAGACGCCCATCTCCTCCGCGGTAAACGACGGTGCCCGCTTGTTTCTTTTGCTGCCGCTTTCTTCCATTCTCACACGTGTGTGCCTATATCCACGGGGTAGGCTTATATATGCGCTAATGGGCTTGATTACTACTTGGATACACTTGTTGCCACACACACACACACACACACACACACACACACACACACACCCACACCCACACACACAATACATGCGTAGCCTAATTGCACCTGTGTGGGGGAGACCACGGGGCGCTGTGTGTGACTTATGCGCTGATAAAGAGGTGGGTGATCGATTCGCCTGGCATCGATTTATTCAGTGTCAGCACCACCGCGGTGGACAGCTCCCACTAAAGAGCTTCTTTCGCTTCATCTTACGGCTTCTCCAAAGAAGGGACTTAAGAAGCCATCTGGGAAACAGCCGTATCTTAGCGCTCCGTCTTAGGCGAACCCTTCTTTCGACCCTTCTTTGGTCCCAAAGAACGATCGAATCTGGGGAAACGCGGCCAATGCCTGTCAGCAGCGACCAACCACTTCACCCCAGGAGTCTCAACTTATTTTTTCAAGTCTAGACAGTCATAGAAATAATCTGTTGACAGTCATGTTGACATCATAGCGGAACCATTCACTGTGTATCTTTCAAAATAAAACCTTCCATAAGCGAGAACATGTTTTATTAATTTGCATCACGGACCCATAATTATATTTATCCTAATGCTGGTCGGGGCCAAGCATTTTGAGGAGGGAAAGCAACTAGAGGATTATGAAGAAGAGGGAGAGGAGAAAAATGACAAACACACGAGGGTTTTTCAGAAGTGCCAAAAAGAGACATTCATGCTCATCATGTTGAGTATGCCCAACAAACAGTAACAAACATTGTATTTTTCAATTTAAGTTTTCGCATTTGTGGTGCCCCCCATGGGCTAATCTCGAAAAGCTTGGTGGGACATGCTACCACATGTCTTCTGCACATATCCAGCAAGTTTTATGATGATAGGACCTATAGTCCAGTGGTTCTCAATTATTTTCTGTCATGCCCCCCCTAGGGGAAAGAAATTTTTTCGCGAAAATACTAGTTGACAAGGCCCCCTTGTTAAAATACTACTTGAAATACTATTGAGAACCTGCTAATATTTATTTATATATTTATCTGTACAAAAGCACTGTATGAGTTTCTGGCACAAGCATCCTGCATAGAATCACCTTACTATCAAATTAGATAACAAAAATTAGCTGAGATAACTTCTGCAGCAAAAAAATTATCAAAGTTCAGTTTATTAGCTCAATTTCTAACATTTAAACAAGACTGCTCAGTCTGTGTGACTCTCAGGACAAAGAAACAAGAGCAAATGATTCACTGAGGTTTGCATTTCATTCAAAAAAAAATTTAAACTGTAAACATAGTTAAGGTGGTGTTTTTTTATTATTATTATAGGCCAATAGGCCTTCTGTGATGTGATAACCAATAATTCATTAAAGTTATTATTAGTCTACTTGCTTGATTTCTTTTTAAATAGCCTACAGAGACACTTGGAGACACATGTGGACATTTATTTACTGCAAGTCGCGGCTTTTCACGCGGATATGACCATACACAGGCACACATCGCGCTTGTTAGCAAAAAAAAAATCCACCCCCCCCACCATTTGAGTAGCACTGCTATAGTCAACAGTTATAGTTACTATAGTTTACAGGATTCTGGCTTACAGCTCATGAAAACCAGAAATCAAGCATCTCCAAATATTAGAATATTCTATAAGGCCAATCAAAACAAATATTTATAATACAGAAATGTCGCTCTTTTCATAAGTATTTTCATTCATCTACTATACACTTAGTCTGGGTTCTTATTTTGCATGAATTATTGCATTAATGTGGCATGGCATGGTGACGATCAGTCTGTGGCACTGCTGAGGTGTTATTGAAGCCCAGGTAGCTTTGATAGTGGCCTTCAGTTCCTCTGTATTGTTGGGTCTGGTGTGTATCATCTGCCTCTTGACAATAGCCCATAGATTCTCTATGGAGTTCAGGTCAGGATAGTTGTCTGGCCATTCAAGTACAGTACAATACCATGGTCAGTCAACCAGTTACTAGTGGTTTCTGGCACTGTGGACAGGTGCCAAATCTTGCTGGAAAAGGAAATTGTCATCTCCATAAAGCTTGACTGACGGTAGCATGAAGTGCTCTAAAATCTTCTGGTAGACGGCTGTGTTGACTCTGGACTTGATAACACAGTGGACCAACACCAGCAGATGACATGATACCTCAAATCATCACTGATACAAATTAAATGTTGAGTTTCATTTTGAAATCAAGGTCCCACAATCTACAGGAAGAGTGGAGAGGCACACAATCCAAGTTGCTTGAAGACCACTGTCAAGTTTCAACAGTCAGTGATGATTTGAGGCACCATGTCATCTGCTGGTGTTGGTCCACTGTGTTATCAAGTCCAAAGTCAACACAGCCATCCATCTGGAGATTTTAGTGCACTTCATGCGTGTGTCTGTTGATTTCCTTTTTACAGGAAGACTTGACACCTGTCCTCAGTGCCAAAACCACTAGTAACTGGTTGACTGACCATGGTATTACTGTGTTGATTGGCCAGACAACTCTCCTGACCTGAAACCCATAGATAATCTATGGAGTACTGTCAAGAGGCAGATGATACACACCAGACCCAACAATACAGACGAGCTGAAGGCCACTATCAGAGCAACATTGGCTTCCATAACACCTCAGCAGTGCCACAGGCTGATAGCATCCATGCGACGCCGCATTGAGGCAGGAATTCATGCAAAAGGGGCCAAAACCTAGTACTGAATACATATGCATGATTATACTTTCTAGAGGGCCGACATTTCTGTATTGAAAATCCTTTTTTTATTGATTCCATGCAATATTCTAATTTTATGAGATTTTGAATTTGGGCTTTTCATAAGTTGTAAACCATAATCATCAAAATTATAACAAATAAAGGCTTGAAATATCTCACTTTGCATGCAAAGAGTCTATATAATATATTAGTTTCACCTTTTAAGTTGAATTACTGAAATAAATTAACTGTTGCATGATATTCTAATTTTTTGAGTTTCACCTGTATATGGTCCCCAGAGGCTTTTTTGTAGAGCACCCTAAAATACACCTGTGTGAGAAATTTCAAGTCAATCGGACTTACGGTGTGAGGGGTGTGGCCTCTCAAACTTTCTTCAGTTGGGGCTTAATAACAGCACCCCCCTGAGGTGGGGACGCACGTTCTGTGAAATTTTTGCGTTTCTAAGTGCAACGTGTGTGAGGAGATAGAGCTAGAAAAAAGGGAAGGAAGAATAAGAAGAAGTATGGTGGATAACAATAAGTTACGGCCCCTCAATACTTGAGGGCCCGCCCGTACTTAATGACCATTAAACCACCTCCAGACAAAAGACCTGTTTGCAGGCTGTAAATTCTACTCATTCAACTTTCAACAAGGAAACCACAAGGTGCCAATTAACACACTTTAGCACTGCTGTGTGTATTCAGTGAGTCCTTGGGGTTAATACTGTATATGTGCAGTGGAAAAGTTCTTTCTTAGGACTTTGATGACCAAAGTGAGAGAACATTCAGCAGAATGTATACGGGTGAGTAAGTGAGGCCTAGCTGCAGTCAGATATAATGGAGACAAATGTTGTCTCCACGGGGCTATAGAGTGATGCCACAGGCACAGTCTGGAATAGATGGATTGGGATGACTGTGAAGTCAAACTACAGCAATAATTAATAAACTCACGTCGCAAGCTGGAAAGGAACCTTTCTTCAGTCCGAGTTGCCGCACAGACTATAAAAGAGGCGGCACACAACAACTACTGATGAAGGGTGAATCTCAATAGAGGGGTTGCGGTCTACGAAGGCTGCATTTGAAGACCGATTGCATCATAGTGGCGCGCAAAGGTTGTTCCATTTGCAAGGCTCCTTGCAAGGCTCCTCATATGCGGCCGTGAAATGCAGCCTTCGTTTCACAGTTTTGAAGGCTGCATCAGATGTATCCTTCGCGGCCCAACATATCCCATGATTCATTGTGTTTTTTTCAGAGATGGCATAAAATAAAATAAGAAATAACAAAACAGCAACGTGTTGGTCCATTTTCTTAACTTTTATCTTCCTTTCTTTTTTCTTGTACTTTTTTTTCTTTTCGTCTGGTAGGCAACTTCTTTTTCTTTTTTCCTCCGTTGACAAGGCTGTTTCCGTTGGCAGCAATCAGGGTTGCTAGGCAGCACAGGAGCGGCGAGTCGTCACGCAAGGTAATGGCTTGTTACACAAACCGGAAATGCTCGTAAACAGAGCGAAATGGAGACCGTCTCGTTTAACAACGCTCGTTGTAGAGCGCGAAGGTGACATTTTTTTTTCTGTGTAAAGTGAGGCTGACCGCGGGAAACAATCAGCATTGCCCGCCACCCACGAGCCGACCGGAAGGTTGCTTACGCAAGTTCAGAGGTCATATAATAATGAATTTAAATGTGGACCAATAATATGTTTTAATTAGCATTAAACATCGTTTTGATTATCCAATTGGATGTTATTGGGGTTTTGGGAACCACTGATGTAGACGATGGCAGAAATTGCGAGCGATTTGTATTTCTAATCGCCAAACTGTCTGACAGCATTTCAGTACACGTGACTTTTGTTCACAATGTATGCTATAGTCCGATTTAGTTTTGCCTTCATGAACGCAAAAAAAAACTAAACAATGTATCTCAACTGGTGCACATCAAAGGAGAGGACTATTGGGCTTGAACACAACCTAAGTCACTTGACAGTCAAAGTGCACACTGATGGCCTTTGGTCAAAAATAAGGGCTAAAAAAAGTTTTTTTTTCTTTTATAATAAATCCATGGTCGGCACTAAATTGCACTATTTTGAAAGGACACGTTGCAGCTTCCAGAGGCCTGTTGCACAAAAGTGGAATTAAGACATCCAGGATGATTGATAAAGCCAGCCTTGACAAAGCCTAGCCTGGGCAATTTGGATTAGTCAGTTGCATAGAAGCCAATCCAGGATGAAAAGGGGCTGCTTTGTCAAGCCAGGTGTAAGTTAATAGCCTCGTTTGAGTAGAAGCCGTCTGGCTCAGACCTGCGCAATTATGCCGCGCGTCTTGCGTCAGCAAAAATGCTGTGCGCTCAGCAAGACGCGCGTCATAATTGCGCAGGTCTAAGCCAGACGGCTCCTACTCAAACGAGGCTATTCTGTTAAGTGCCAGCCCACAGATTTCAGACGTAGACCCAGAGACCGAACACAGATTTACTAATGTAAAAATGGAAAAGACGGCCCATTTTCCCACAATGCCTTGCTTGTTTAACCCGTAAGTGAGGGGGCAGTTCATTTCATAGAGAACTGTCCCTGCATTCGAATCGCATACTTTCAACTATATAGTATGTGGAAAAAAGATTTAGGATGTCCAGGTTCTTGTGGCCAGATTTAGGATGGTTAGAAGTACCCAGATGTCCTACTTCATCCGGTCAAGATTGTTAGTGTTGAAAACTGCATCCTATTTGGGCGATTCTGACCCACAATTCTGTGCGCACGTGAAGTGACGTCACATCGACGAAGCCTCCATATCAAAACAAACGGTGATGCGCCGGATATAAAAGCAAGAGGCAAGATCAAGGCGCAATGTTATGATGAAATAAAAGAGTAAAAGTATGTCCCAGTAGTATGCCTACTGCATCCTAACTAGATTATTTTTATCGTTGGATGTAGTATGTAGAATAGAAAAAAGAAAGCGTATGCAATTTGGAACGCAGGGTGTATTCTCTGCCAAATGATCTTGATGCCCCTGTATTGATTAATGACAAAATAGTTGACAGTGAGCAGTCTGCATCTAAAAAATAGAATATCATGGAAAGTCCGTTCAAAAAGTGAAACTTTCCTAGATTCACTAATCAAAGTGAAATATGTCAGGCCTTTTTTTGAATGATTGATCATGGAATAAAAAATCCAGTATCTTAAAATATTAGAATATTACATAAAACCAATCAAAAAGAGGATTTATAATACAGAAATGTCGACCTTCTGGAAAGTATGTTTATTCTAGATACATTTCAATTCATGTGTAATGAATCTAGAATATATTTAAGTTTCACTTTTTGAATTAAATTACAGAAAAAAGGCACTTTTCATTGATATTCGATTTTGTTTTAGATGCACCTGTATATGGTTATAAGTATCCTACAACGTGGATTTATTTGACCCACATTTGCAACATCATCTGCCATCGATAATCAATTGTATAAATATAGCCTGCAATATTAACAGACTATCACATAAATTACAGCGCTGTACGCTTATTTTTTTAGGTGGTAGCACTGGTGCTAGCAAGCAAAAAAATCAGTAGCACAAAAATAAATTCAGTAGCACACAAAGTATGACCGAAAACTTGCATAACCTTAACCCATGCATTTAGCTCTAATTACCTTTGAGCCTGTCATCTTGGTCTCATTTGAAATTCTCAATTAATATCATATCCTAGTGTGTGCAGTAATAATTGTAGAAAAATTAATAGGGGTGCACTGATTGCAATTTAGACAAAAAAAATCTTACCTGCCAATTGTAATTTTTTGCCGATTCAGAATTATTTATCCCCATAAAATTAATATGTATATATTGTCTGTATATACATATCATTAGGCCTATTATATTCATAATAATAAACATTCTTGGTAAATGTCCTTCTGTTAATTAAAACCAAACTTTAAAACATTAAACAATTAAAAAAAAGCCTATTAAATAAATAAGTATACATATTGGTAACACTTGGAATAAGTTAAATAGGTTGTTGTGAATGTGTTGGGAGTAGTTCTTCAGTGGCTTATCAGTTATTTCAAACTTTGTTTAAAAAGACTACTGTTGACTGCTCTCTGCAGCTGAAGCAGTTGATTTTCAAGCTAGCACACTGCAGGTCTTTGAAGCGTTAACTTCTTGTGCTTATCGGCTTCAAAATAAAAGTCAACTCACGTTTGGCTAGTAACAGGCTTTTAATGTGAAGGCGCACAGGAAATGTTCTGTTTGCACACGCGCTAACTTAACTGCGTGCCGTCTCCTTCCGGTTAGTACCGTTTGTGAAGTGTATTAATCGCCGCACAAGCACAGGTCCCGAGCACACATCTTTCACCAGCCAAAGTGGAGGGTGGACTCAATAACTTACTTGCCTAAGACTACATTTACCCGAATTTGGAGAGTGTTAATGTAGAGCCCTCTAAGCAGTGTTGTGCAGCACTCCTCTGTGTCTCAGACGGACAGTGTCTGCTCATTAGCAAGCTGTTGCACTCGTGCAACAGCTTGTTGAAAAAGTAGAACAAATAGTTCTACTTGTTGAAAAAGTAGAACTATTTAACTAAATGAAAATGTAGTCCTTTATGTGGTACTTTAAAACAGACTAATGAAAATAAAGCAATACACAGAAGATCATGGAATAACTGTTAATAACTGTTCAGATCGGAGTGACAGCTGACTGAGCCAATCAGGCAACAGAATAAGTTTACCAGGCTAAACGTAAAGGATAAATCTCCATGGTAACTTATGTCCCTCCGCTTTTATGCAACCGGATCATGGCTAAGGCAAGCCAGGATAACCGAAATATCCTAGGTTAATCCCTTATCTTAGTTTTATGCAACAGGCCTCTGGCCTTAGTGCCGCCCAAGACGATTGTGATTGGTTTAAGGAAATGAAAACAGGCCAGCCCAGGTTTCCCCCCTATACACTCTATAACAATATAGCTTGGTTCCAGACCATACTAGCTGTAGTTTGGTCTGGCTGTGCTAGACTACATCAGTTAAAGTTAAAGCTTTTATTGGTCACATGTTTGCAAAAAATAACATTTTACATACAGTGAAATAGAAACAAAAAACAGCGAGCAGCAGGTCTGTACAGGGATCCTTTCAATGATCAGATTTCTGCCATATGTTTCCATACATTCAAAGATGCTGTTGGATGTCAAATAAGGCTTACCCTCCGTTCAGACAGCGTCGTAGGGAGTAGGAGGCTCCTCCCCCACAGGTTCTAGAGCAGTCGCTCCATTGGCCCCAGGCGTCCCAACCCATGTCCCTCTCTTCATCTGAGCGAAGCATTCTGGACACCTACAGCAGAACCAACATAAAGTCACATACTTCAATCAGGTTACATATTCGCTCCACAAGTCAAAACATTTGTGAAACCGAATTAAAATATCATCTAAGTACTTTGAATTTGAGCCATCACATACGACTTTAACATTCATGTGAATTGCACAAAGCATATTTTATCAATGTGCAACAGTGTACTCCTTTCCCAAAAATAAGCACTGTCAAGTGTTCTCCTACCTGAAGAATGTTGTTGTTACATTTCTTATCAGAAGGTAGTTTGTATTTTTGAGGTAGACATTGTGTAACCTCGAGCTCATTGCACTCTTTTTGATTTGAAATAAATCTAAAAGTCATAAAGTTCATAAAGTACCTTATTTTGCATTCATTTGATTCCCAATCTCACTGGTAAGATTGGATTTATATTGGTAATATGGACTGTAAAACTGTTGTGAAATGCAAACTATTATCATTTTAAACATGACATACAAATATTTTAACTTTGGAAATTCTGCGATTAATTTATACCATTTGTATCACTATATAGAGCCCACACTTTAAGCCCGATATACAGTATGCTGTACAGTGGATTTAATTATTGACACAGTTTCTGATCCTGATGATGGGAGTGCGAGTCTTTCTTGCAGTTCAAAACAATTGTTTTCTATCTGGTTTCAATGTATGAACACATACCCTCAGTGCAGGAGTTGGAACTTAGAAATATGATAATAATGAATACAAATGTTTTTTTTCTCATTGGTGAGTTAAGTAAGGGTTGAGCACTATCGTTATCAATAGAATGTGTGGGTAAAAATTCAAATGTAAAAACAAAAGACTAAACTTTGAAATGAGAATTCCCACAGTGTTGTCCCGTTGGGAGAGTCCAGCAGTTAGCAGGTCTCCCTCTGCTTACAGAATGACTAAAGAGGAGCCGCATGACCTCACAGCAATGTGATACTCATCTGTTTTAGACAAGTAGCCCCACCGACATGCAACAGCTTGCATATACCTCACCCCCTGACCTTTCTCCTTATCTTTTGTGTTCAAAGCACAGATGAAAGAGACAGAGAGCCATGGATAGAAAGATGGAAAGAGAGAGAGAAACGGAAAGAGAGAGACAGAGGCTTTTCCTGGCATCCTGTCACTAAAAATAGGAAAATTGGCTTCCACTGGGTCAGTGATGTCAATGCAGACCCCGTGGCGCAATGACATCACTGACATCCCATATAAAACAGTGTTCATTAAACTGCACAGAGGAGGATGTAGGGAAAGTAGTATTTATTGTCTAGTACTCTAAGTGCCGTTCCCCAGGGAGCATTCTCTGAGACAAAAGCCAGCCAGACTCTGTGAAAGCTGCCATGTTTGTGTATACAGTATACTTTGCAAGGTGATTATTGGGGGCCCGTTTTTGGGCCTCTTCACCAACACAACATAGACTAATTACCATAATATGCCCTCTCTCTCTCCCTCTCACCCTAATAGGGTCAAGTAGAATTTTGAGCATTCGAGAATTTATGTCATCACCTCCTATCGCTGTAGTCAGAGCGAGTCAAAGCCGTAGTCCGTCTGTTTACAACGGCAGAATGGGTTTTTGACGTTGTGAGCGCTACACCAACTGCAGCAAGTAGCCGGTCTAAGTGTTGCTAGGTGATAGTGGAGCCCGTTGGAATCTTTCCCTGGCGCCGTAGCCGTCCCTAAAACACCGCTGCTTAAAGTCCCTATTTTAAACACAATGAAGAATTTATGAAAAAATAAAGTTAAAAAAACAAATAACTGAGTCTTCTGGGGCCGTATTCACAAAACATAGTAGGTCCTAATGTGCTGATTTAGGAGTAACTCTCAAAAATAAGGGGCGTTTCACTTGTCACTTGCCATTAATTGTATATAAAAACTCTTTACTTTAATACAGTGACATGATATGGATATCTCCCACAGTGTTTCTATCATAAATTCACTCTTAAAGATCTCCTATTATACTACTTTTCTGGTGGTCATGATCTGGTATAGTAAACCCTTGAAATGTTTGGTAGAGATGTATGTGTGAATTGTGGCTGCTTGTTGAAGGTGAGAGTCGGTGCTGTATGTCACAAAGAAGAATTTAAAGCATTGAAATCATACCTATTTCATACCCTGTGTTTTTTACTGCAACGAGCTACTTTATAACAAACAATGTCATCGTATAAACCTGTGGTCAGTGTGTAACGGCCAAGCCCCGCCCACAGCGAATTCCACCAGCACCAGCATCCAGTTTGCAGAGTGGCCACTAGGGGCAGGTTTCATAATAGAGCAATTCTCATTGACCCCAATGTTAAATAGGCCGTTTTCACAGCATTATTAAACCTATTTAAGGCCTTAAGGCTTTTATTGTGTCACACAAAGCTAAATAATTGCATAATAAGTGCGCGCATGCATACATGAAATAAAAAATACGCTGATGAAGTGCAATTGTTCTTTGGAGCAGTGTTTCCTTTTGCTATGAGCCACATCATTATACCAATCAAATTCCATTATATTTAATAAATGACATTAAAGATCTCCTATTATACTACTTTTCTGGTCTTAATTTCTTGTTAATAACTGCTATAGAGCAACCTGACACAAATCACATCACAAAAAAACATGTAGATTTTCGGGACACTCTTCCTCTCACCCTAGCACGCACAGCAGTAACTCTCCACACTCGGCTTTGTGCTTCTCCTCCCCCTCCCCCCTCCTGCAAACCCCACTTCGTTGTGATTGGTTATCTTCCTTCCGGAACAATTTCAGCAGCGCGCGGGCAGATTTGAGAGCAGGGAGGTGGGGGCATGGCCGGAGCTTGCATGAGCAGCACGTTACCATACATGGATAAATCCGGAATCATGACGACACAATGGCACAAAATTTGAACCGATTTGAACACGTGATTTCTCGACCGGCTGCCCTAGTGTTTTGCACTCTGCACAGCCACCCCGGACGGTCAGCAGGGAATACGTCTAAATGCATGTACGTAATTATTTGATACGCTAGTATGGTTAAACATGACAATAAATCATTATAACAACGTTTATAGGTCATAAAAGTCGAAAGTATAATAGGTCCACTTTAAGGCCAGGACAAACCGGTCTGACTACCGAAAATGGAGTCTGCCGATTCAGGCAGCTCCAGTCTTCCCGTCGCGGCCCAAAAATGCCAAGAACACACCGAGTCGACTACTGACTTTCCGTACGCTCCTGCGCGGGACGTAATGTCGCCATAACAGCAGGCAGCGCTAATCTGTATTGTGGCCCAAAAAGAATTCGGAAGCCAGAAATAATGGGACAGCTCTCTAGACCATAAACATAGATATAAATACATATTATATATCTATGGACCATAAAAAGCACAATTTTTAGCAGAGAGTGTCGAGCATGGTGTCGAGCAGTCAAGAAGGGTTGATGCATGCTGAACGTAACGAACAAGCACATTAAAACAATGGCTAGCGATGCTATACTGTTGTCAGCTGTTTGTGCTACCCGCCTCACTTCCGGGCTTCACTGATTCGCTAGCCCTCCACCAATCAAATTGCTCCGACTGAAAGACTGCCCGACGCCGGAAAAGAAGCCCGATGACATCTACGACGGCCGACGTCACCAAACAGATTTGTGTCCCCGCCCCCTCCAGGCTCTCCGATGGCCGATTATCAGGCCGGTGTGTCCTGGCCTTTAGGGACTCATTCCCTCTCAGCCAATCACTGTGGGCATAGAAGGTATGAACATGACGTCATCCATAGCAACAGGGTCAACCCCGCCCTCTAGTCTTAGTTTAGGAGTCCTTCCCATTCCTTAGTAAAAGTTGGTCTTATGTTTTAAGAAATTACTCCTTACTAAGAACTTTTAGTGCTCCTTAGGAGTACTCTTAGCGCTAAGAAAAAAACATTTGTGAATACGGCCCCAGAAAGCTGACTTTCCCTTTAGAGGTGGTTGCACAAGGCCCTCCATCTACAAAAAGCCTTTCTTGCCGTGTCTGTGAAAAATTAAGAGCACAGGAACAAAACCCTAATTCATTTGACAATGTAATGTATGCCTGCTCAACCACAATGAACATTTCTGACATGCCTCGGCAGGTTTGATTCACCGTCCTGCCTCCCAGATCACTGGCTGACCCTGGAACTGGCAGAAGAAACACTTCTCTACAAAAGACTGGATCAACCTGTATGTATTTTGACTGTTTCACTTCAGTAGACTTCACTTTTCTTTCACTTTTCTCTCCAAAAATACAGAGCCTCGCAGCTAGAGAGGAGAGTCAGACACGTTAGCACTGGGTTAATAGGATCAAACCACCTTTTGTTATTGGGCTAACAGTCATCACAGACCTCTGACAGTAATAATATGGGTATGAGGATAATCTATCCAGCCCAGGCTTTTCTGGCCTGGACTGGCCTGCCAAGCACCTATTGTGTGTGAGCTCTGCATAGTTCAGTATCAGCAATCTGTGTCTACTGGCAACCCAGTTGACCTGTTGGACATGTACAGTATGTTTCTTAGTTCAGCATGAAGAGTGGTCATGCTGTTGTACTATTAAAGATTTTCTTTCCATTTGTATATTTTGTAGAGAAATGTGTAATTTCATTGACAATTAACAAATGGCTTTTTTAGGATGATCTGATGAAGTGTCTGGTGATTTAAACTATTGTATTGTGAGGAGGGAGAACCTTTATATTTTTCATGGATTCCTCCTGATAGTAGGAAGCGAATGAAAACCCCTTACTACCTCTTAATGCCTTTTCCTGCAATATTTCTAGTTTCTTATGCCTGGTCATAACTGCGTCAACGATTTGCGGTAAATAAATGTGCACGTGTCTCAAAGCGTTTCTCAATCATCAGCTGCTCTGTGTGTGTGTGTGTGTGTCTCTCTCTGTCTGTCTGTCCGCGGCTATGCACGCGTGACCACGGCATGCAGGCGGCAGAGTAAACAAGCAGAAGCAAGCCGACATACGAAGTGCTGTTCTATGGGGATATTTAGGATTCAGATACAGGAAAGTTAAAGACTACATCACCATGGCAACACAAACTATCGGTATTAAACAGCAGAGACAGCACAGAGAAAAGTCTGAATGCATGAGAGTGATGGCCCAGGCATGTTTCAGTAAGTTTACAGAAGTGCCACACTGTTACTGTCTTTGACCATTGGAGAAGTGTATTAGTAATTTTAAGGGGGAAACACATTGTATTTATCATTTCAACTATTAAGTTATTTTTAAAACAGAATTCTAGGGTAAGCCTACAAGATTTATTTTCAGAATTTTCAATGCTGCTTTATTTTTATGTTTTAAATCGGGAAATACATGTTCCAAAACGACCAATAACCTCTGTATTTAAAATAAATCAAGCAAGTAGGCTTATAATAGCCATTATTGAATTAAAGGCTATCACATCATAGTAGGCCTATTGTCCTATACCCCCATCCAAAAAGGAACTTTAAAAAGTTGAATTTGCACTTTGATGTGCATACACATGTTAAGTGTATGGTCCATTATTTGTATTTAGTGTGTCTGCATATTATTGCACCAAAACAGTAGAAGTTGCACTTTTCTTTCATTGTATTTTGTACTGTCTGCATGTTTGCACACAATTTGTACCTGCACATAGCAAACAAAATTGCACAACTGTAAGGTGTCAGTGTCTGTTGTAATTTTATATTCAAATAAACATTTGTTTATTTCTTAAGTGAGTATTGGCATCTTTGAGCAAGTGCAAATCATATTAAGTTGCTTCATATTTGATCTCCTTCATAGTTTCAGATCTGGGGCCGTATTCACAAAACATTTTAAGGCTTTGAGTAGGTCCTAACGTGCTGATTTAGGAGTAACTCTCAAAAATAAGGGGCGTTTCACTCCTAATTTTAGGACTCCTAACTTTTTAAGATAAGTGTAATTCACAAAGCATTTTAGTGTTAAAACTAGCTCCTAAATCTATGAAAAGCTCGAGAGGAGAGGACTCCTAAGTCACTAAGAGTAAATCACTGACAACCATTTGATGGTGTTTTGGAGAGATTTAATGCTATTGAGCTTTATAAAAGGTAGCCTACCTTTAATAGCTGTAAGAGTTTAATGATCGTAAAGCTAGCCTATATTTAGAAAGTATAGACACATTTATATTTATTATATTTATATAAAACATTATTTATTAAGTTCCTTTTCCTGCAGTTGCTTTGGGTTTACGATGCACTGAAAGTTACTGTTGGTGTCACGTTTGGATTTAATTTCCTACTAGAGTAGGCCTATATGTGGCGCTTCGCAGCATCTCTTCCACAGATCCGCTACTGTAGAGTTGCGCGTCTCGCCTTTTTCCTTCAGCATGTACTTTATGATTTCGCCGGCTGTTGTTTCTGAATTGTGAATTTCCTGGTTTGTCACTGTCTGACTAGTGCTGCATAGTCCGCCATTGAGAAAAATACAGTGAGAGAGCTATTCAACAAGGATATTTTTTCCGATTCAAATCATTGTAAAATTTAAAATGAACAGGCCTATGTGGCGCTATTGTAGGTTAATTGTGAACGAATGTGTGGGAAACCCTGCAGTATCTTGGTTTCATGTTAAATCAGTGTCACTTGTCATTAATTGTAGGCTATATAAAAACTCTTTACTTTAATACAGCGACACACTATGGATATCTCCCACAGTGTTTCTATCATAAATTCACTCTTAGGGACTCATTCCCTCTCAGCCAATCACTGTGGGCATAGAAGGTATGAACATAACGTCATCCATAGCAACAGGGTCAACCACGCCCTCTATTCTTAACTTAGGAGTCCCTCCCATTCCTTAGTAAAAGTTGGTCTTAGCAGCTTTGTGAATAGGTTTTAAGAAATGACTCCTAACTAAGAACTTTTAGTGCTCCTTAGGAGTACTCTTAGCGCTAAGATAAAATGTTTTGTGAATACGGCCCCAGGTAAACATACTTGTATCACTTTGTTTGTTTGGTGTAGGAGCTCCTAGAGCGTGGACATAGCCAGCAGCATTCACTTCAGTTTGTGTACTGAATATTGCAGTCTTTCTGATTGGATTAGAAAAGTACAACCTTTATATAGGATAATATCTACTGACTTTGAAGGCTGCTTAAATGTATCTTGACTGGCCAACTTCAACTGTAGTTGAGTGTATTCTGTTCGGATATAATCCAGGTCCATATTGTTAGAGCAAAACTACCCTAAATAGCATGTAAGGAAACTTATCCGCATTCTCAAGTGATGTTGATTGGCAGCATTTCATGACAGTTAATTCTGTGCTGATCAAAATGTGGAGGCCAGGGTTGTGAAGGGGGACAAAGACATTTTCAAGACAGTCTCTGTTGAAGACTACTAGTGTATGTTATTAATGACTGTTCCATTTAACTTTCAACCAAACATTAAAGATCCTGTATTCTGGATGTATTTTGGTTGCATTCTCCTACAGCTATTTATGTACAGTAGGGGTTGATTAATTGATTGAAATCTTTATTTCGAACATGTAAAATAAAAACAAATTGTCATACAGAAAATAATGATGTTACACAAAATAGAAAGCATAATTAGAAACATGAATGACAATCACTTGCTGATTGTAATAACGTGTTTGAAGAAATTCGATAAAGGGTTGCCGCACCAGTCGGTGTTACTCGGTGGGGAGGCTCACATCGATTACATCACTTGCCCACAGGCACACCGAGTAGCCATAGGCATATGCCTTTTTCATTTGTTTTAGTGGACATGAAAGCCATTTGGTTAATTTTTGCATGAAAGACGTAGGGCGCCCGTTCATTACATAAAAAACTAGGCTACTAGTTATCAATTTTTAGTTATAAGTCTACTTAGAATTCATTTAACTGAAAGTGTCTGCTTCGGTCCACACCGAGGCCTCCCTAATGTATGGTTTGAAAATGATCTGGCAAGTCTATCACAGTGCGTCATCAGAAGTGCAATACGAATGGAGGAAAAGCTTTGGAAAACCCATTTCCCCCACATATTTTCCTTCCTTTTTTGCAGTGAAAGTATAAAACAAAAAAATCTACTGCACTGTTTTGACCCATAACGTCTGTCTCCCTCATAAGACTGGCAGGTTTGACTCATTATAAACCATTAAGCTCATTCCCTGGCTGATTGCAGCGGAGCCCTCGCACTGGGATACTTGGCCTCATAATGCCACTGACAACTGCAAAAACTCACTGTACGCGCCCTGATCAGCCACACAACACATTGCGCCTTTCATACAAAAACCTCAGCTGTGTGTCGTGCTTGTAAGTGCTCTGTTTACTGAGTAGGGCCTATATGGTGGAGAATGACCTTTACCAGACTTCATTTGAGATTTGTCAATGACGTCATGTACAGCAACAGGACAGATATTTACAAATACAATTCAAAAGCTAGCATCTTTGATGCACTGTTAAAAGGCTAAAAGCAGTCTGGGGCTGCTGTATATTCTTAGGTTTTCTCCGACCAGATTTTTGCCGGTCCAATCAGCAAACAGAGGCCGACGCATGACATACGTCAAGACCAAACTTTATTCGATTGGTTGGCAGATCCAGAGTGGCTCTGGGGAGATCTAATAGTTTTAAACTTCAATAGACACCCGCCTTCAAGTGAGTTAATGTTTGTCAATTGAGCGATTCCAGACCTTCTGTACAAATGAAATGAAGTGCAATGTTCTGGACCAGGCTATACATTTACCTCAGTATGACAAAGACGTTTATTGCATTTAATCTTTCTACCAAATAATTACACAGTTAAAGCGGCTACGAGTAACATTTCAATTTCTTTTAAACATCCTCATGTTTCCTTTGATAATCATAAATTACCTTTAACAGCAAACGAGACCATCAGTGCAAAGAAAGACGTTTTTATTACTGCTTTTGGTCTGGTCAGTTATTTGTTGTCATAATGACTGATAACGGGGCTGAACCATCAAAGAAAAAAAAAGAGAATGCAATGAAGAAAAGCTAAAAGGGAGAGTGATACACTATAGGCTACGGGCGGGACGAGGGCGTTGCCAAGCAACGTGTATACAATTTCACAAGAGCGAAACTAGACTGCAGTGTTTAGCTGAACTATACAAAATGTTATAAATACCTAGGATTATACCTGGATGAACATATGCATTTCACAAAGGGTACTACAGTTCTCTCTGAGTCAGCCAGCAGAGCTCTTGGTGGAGTTATAGGCAAAACTAAGATGCTGAAGGATATTGGTTTTTCTACATACACCAAACTTTTCCAGGCTTGTGTGTGTCCTGTGTTGGATTATGTGGCAGGGGTCTGGGGTTTTAAAAACTTTCCCGGGTGTGAAAAAATCCAAAACAGGGCCATCCGATATTTTATGGGTGTTCATAAATTTGCACCAATACCAGCTACAACCGGAGACATGGGGTGGGACTCCTGTAGGGAGCGTTGGAGTGTGTGTATTATGAGGTTGTGGAATAGGCTGTTGAGGATGGATGACAACAGAGTAGCCAAAAAGGTGTTTGAATGTGACATGCATAAAATTGGAGGATGGGCAAGTGAGGTGTATTAATTATATGTGGGTCTGGGTTGTGGGGATGTCTTTACAGACAAAGTGGAAATTAATCTCAAAATAGGAAAAGAATTGCTATCACTTGAAAAGAGAGAGACTTGGATCTCTGAATTAAGAGGTATGCCTAAACTGCGTACTTTGTGTCAAATTAAACATCTGTTTGGTACAGAGAACTATATTTTGTATAACTTGTCTAAAAGAAAGAGGTCCCTGTGTGCACAAATGAGGTCAGGAATTCTCCCTTTACACATTGAGTCAGGCCGGTGGGTGGGCACCAGCGAGGAGAATAGGCTGTGATCTTGAGGAAATTGAAAATGAAATTCATTTCATTTTTTATTGTCCGTTTTACCACAATTTGAGATTAAGTTTATTCAAGAAAGTCGATGTAAAAGAAGTTCATTATATGTGTGATATTGATATGTTAGCTTGGCTGTTCCAATACAGAACTTTTTCAATTGCTGACTTTATTGAAAAGGCGTGGGCAAGGAGGAATATGTCTCTTTATGTTTAGTGTTTATTCGGTGCCGGATAATTTGTATTGTATTGTTTTTTGTTTCATGTTTGTACTACACACTTTGTGTAGTTATAGCGGTGTCTTGTAATCCTGTGTGGGATGGGCCACCTGTGTGGCATGACACGAAAATAAAAATATCATTCATTCATTCATTCATACTCCTAAATGAATGAGCGGTTGGTACTAACACAAAGTTTGCTTTGCCTCACCATCATCAGATAACCATTATCTGAAATAGTCATTATTTACATCAACAACACAAACACATTACCTCATCGTGATCCATACTAACTGCCGTCTCTCGTTCATTCGCTTTCTGTGAGGACACGTAATCTTTCAGCTCCGTGAGAGAGAGTAGTTAGGTGACGCTGCTGCATCAACTCATTGCAATCAGGTGTGTGTAGCACTGACTGGCATTAGTTGATGCAGTGTCAAAACCACTCTCACGGAGCCGAAAAGAGTCCTCACACTTTCAACACACGGACATGCACTATATTGCGCCCTTCTCAGTTCACACTCGCACGCCTGGCACGAGCTATAAAACAGCTTTGCGACAGCGGGCGTCGTAAAAATACTACCGCTTTTGTCCAAAGGGGACGCCAACGTGCCATGTTACTCGTAGTGGCTTTAACCACCTCATTATAAAATGCCATAGTCTAGTTATGGTTCATGCAACAGTCATAATATAATGACATGTCTTCTAAATCTCTCATTTTGGAATGAAACTGCATATTTTTCAACTTGCCAACATAATATCAATGTGTGTCCTTATCCGGCTGTCTTTCACTCCTCACTCTGATGTGTGAGAAGAATTGAACATCCATCCTCAGTCTCAGAGAAAGTTTCACTACAGTAAAGTGGCTCTAATGGGTTACATTACAATGTGCTGCATGGTCAGTCTTATACATACTATAGTTGGAGCAAAGTTGCTATGTCACACTCTAACTCTGCGCAAGCTTTTATCCATGAGTTCCCCAACTGAGGAAGAATATATTTTGTTGCTGAATATATGAGTGACAAAGGCTGAAATAGAAGAATGATTACTATTTCAGTATTTAATTAATGAATAATTAAATAAATAACATTGACCCTGCTGAACGATGTTGTTGATGCTGAAAGCCGGCTAACTAGTCGGTGATAGGTTAATAGAAGGAGGAAATCTGCCCTGCTCTCGCAGAGCGTGAACACTCTTTACTAAGAGCCCGAACTCTCTGGCCATATCTCGGGTGAGTTTTGCCAAAATGCAAGACTCGATCCCCAGCGTGGCCTGCTGATGCTGTTGTTGTTGTTGATGATTTTGATGTTGTTACTGTTGATGCTGATGACAATGTTGTTGACGACACACTGCCCTTTAAATGCTGCTTTCATTGATGATGCTGCTGATGGCACATAGCACTTTATGCAGGCACTTTATTTTTAAGCACTTTATGACTCCTCAGGTTTGTGTACATACTGTTGTGTTTTGTGTCCATTAATGTCTTGTACTGTTGTGTGTTTTAGCCACTACCTCCTTTGCTGTAAACAAATTTGCCCTCTTGGGACATTAATAAAAAACCTTGAACCCTCAAAGACACCGAAGTAATTTCCTGCATTGACTTTTATGACCTATAAACGTTGCTATAATGATTTATAGTCATGTTAAATCATACTAGCGTATCAAATAATGACGTACATGCATTTAGACATATTCCCTGCTGACTGTCTGGGGTGGCTGTGCAGAGCACTAAACACTAGGGCAGGCGGTCGAGAAATCACGTGTTCAAATCGGTTCAGAATTTCCGGGTATTCTTGTCGTCACGAAAGCGGATGTTTCCATGTATGGTAATGCTGCTCAGGCAAGCTCCGGCCATGCCCCCACCTTCCTGCTCTCAAATCGCCCCTTGCGCTGCTGAATGTGTTCCGGAAGGAAGGTGACCAATCACAACGGAGTGGGGTTTGCAGGAGGGGGCGGAAAAGCACAGAGCCGAGTGTAGAGAGAGACTGTTTCCCGAAAATCTACATGGTTTTTCGTGATGTGATTCGTGTCAGGTTGCTCTATAGCAGTTTTTAACAAGAAATTAAGACCAGAAAAGTAGTATAATAGGAGATCTTTAATGTCATTTATTAAATATAATGGAATTTGATTGGTATAATGATGTGGCTCATAGCAAATGGAAACACTGCTCCAAAGAACAATTGCACTTCATCAGCGTATTTTTTATTTCATGTATGCATGCGCGCACTTATTATGCAATTATTTAGCTTTGTGTGACACAATAAAAGCCTTAAGGCCTTAAATAGGTTTAATAATGCTGTGAAAACGGCCTATTTAACATTGGGGTCAATGAGAATTGCTCTATTATGAAACCTGCCACTAGTGGCCACTCTGCAAACTGGATGCTGGTGCTGGTGGAATTCGCTGTGGGCGGGGCTTGGCCGTTACACACTGACCACAGGTTTATACGATGACATTGTTTGTTATAAAGTAGCTCGTTGCAGTAAAACACACAGGGTATGAAATAGATATGATTTCAATGCTTTAACCCCTTCAGACCTGCATTTTTTCTGCTGGGAAAATAATTTTCTTTAGCTGATTCAGACTACTCTTAAACATAAAAACAGAGTGGATATATATTTTTTTTTTGACCCCTTTTTTCATGAGTTTTTTTTCGGGTCCATTCCAATGGACGCCAGGACACGATGCATGTAAAATGCCATAAAAAACATTAAAAATAAAAGGCATATATGTCCTCAGGTATGGCCTAAACATCTGGAACTGGATGTTTTTGAGTCTGTGGTTGCGTTCCGAATCGCATACTCTTTCTTTTTTCTATTCTACATACTACATCCGACGATAAAAAGAATCTAGTTAGGATGCAGTAGGCATACTATTGGGACATACTTTACTCTCTTATTTCATCATAACATTGCGCCTTGATCTTGCCTCTTGCTTTTATATCCGTCACATCCCCGTTTGTTTTCATATGGAGGCTTCGTCGATGTGACGTCACTTCACATGCGCACTGGATTGTGGGTCAGAATCGCCCAAATAGGATGCACTTTTCAACACTAACAATCTTGGCCGCATGAAGTAGGACATCCGGGTACTTCTAACCATCGTAAATCTGGCCACAAGAATCGGGACATCCTAAATCTTTTTTCTACATACTATATAGTAGAAATTATGCGATTCGGAACGCAACCTGTGTAAGTTTCTGAACATGCACAACTTGATAGGTGTATCACAGCGAGGGTAGGGAACAGCAGTGGGGTCTTCACCAGGGAAGCCCAGTGCCGACTAGAAGAGAGGGAAATGCAATGACGCGGTCTGAACATGCACATGAAGACAATATATGTAGGATTGTAGATAAGATGACATAAAAAATAAATCAGTTTTGCCTTCAGTAAAACGATCATGGAACTTCCAACACATAACCATGCTTTTTATAGTATGCTAATTAACCTTTAACAAGGTTATTCGCCCGACTCCTGATGTCCATTGCAATGGACATCGCACTTTGAAAAAATCCTACAAATTAATTACGTGACATATGTTCAAACTAACTTCAAATATTATCACTTGTAATAGTTGAAATTATACTTGGAGCATGTTTGTTTGGCTAGCATGAACATAAATGTAGATTTTAGATTGAAAATGGGCAGTTACTCTTCCCTCTCTGGATCAGCTCAGCCATACTTGTCTTGTCAAATGTCTGTCACTCTCTCAGAGCATGCTCGAAGTCATTACATGATTTTGATTGGATAATCAAGATCCAATCAGTAACCAGCAGTGCTGACATCATCCAATTACAGAGAGAAAGAAATATGTCATGTCCATTCCAATGGACGCAGGGTCTGAAGGGGTTAAATTCTTCTTTGTGACATACAGCACCGACTCTCACCTTCAACAAGCAGCCACAATTCACACATACATCTCTACCAAACATTTCAAGGGTTTACTATACCAGATCATACATGTAAACAACAACCCTTTAAATGTTTTATTTCAGACTGAATCAGTTAGTCTCTGTATGTGGAGATGATCTGCTGGTTCCGGTGCTGCGTTGTGAAGCTTTGCACTCTCCAAAGATTCCTCAAACCTAATACAGCCCTCAAAAGCCCCAACAGCTTTATTCTTTATCACACAACTGCAACCAGCCTCCCATATCTGTACCTACTTTAGCTTACCACCCACACTGCTGCTGACACATCCTCCATTTCCAAAATGCTCAGCTTGACTAACACAGAGCTACTAATATAAGCATCACACAGGGGGGCTTACTTCTCACCACACCGTTTCTTCACCTTTTGGAAAATGCTTTTCAGATATCAAAAACCTGTGAACTAAAAATGTTGCTCCTCATTGACTTTTTATTATATCTCAGCTCCTAAGAAGGAAGTGAACTGTTCTTAAAAAATATATAAAAAAATTAGCACTTGACGGGGCAATTGACAGTGTGTGTGTGTGTGTGTGTTTAAATGGTTAGAATGGAGATTGGTCCCCGATGGTCCTAGCAACTAAAGGAGTGTGTAGGGTTCCTCAGTTCCATCATCATAAGCCCAGCTGGCCCCTGGTATAATTTCCCTTCCTGGAGATCTCCATTACTCTCTGACCTCTCTTCAATCCCCTCACCTTTCATCCTGTTCCTCTTGTTTTCTCACTGTTGCAGAGTCTGTACTTTACTTTACTTTTCTCTTGTTTTGTAGATAACCTATGTCACTGATGCTCATAAAATTAGCTTACCGCTCCATAAGGTTTTACAGGAAACAGAGCAAGTTTTAATAAGTGTTTCTCTCTGTCGAGAAAGAGGGCTATTTTTAACATAAAAGCTCAAATTCCCTTTCATCTTCGGAATTTAAATGCAAAATTATAATTGTGTTGTTGAAAGTAATCATTCTTATCTTAAACAACTGGATTGCATCTATTTCTTATGGAGTGTGTTTGCTATTCTGGGCAGTATATGGGCATATGGTCGATAGCCTGGGTTGGGGGAGTTGAAATGCATATGCAAAGAGTATGACAAGGAGCTGAAGGGTGCTTTAGCTAATAGATTTGAATTGCTGCAGTGACGTTGAGTGGAGCCTTTTTTCCTAGTTGTCTGTAATGGTGCAGCCTATAACTAAAGTCCAAACAGCTGTTGGTACTATATAACAGTCACCTTAGTTTGACTCAAAATCTTCCTATATCTGTCTATCTATTCCTGTTGTGTCTGGGTCATTCCTTGCTATCGGGGACATTTCTGTCCCCAGGAAAACACATTTAATATTTTATCTAGAATAAATGGAATTTCTTTTTACAAAGGACTTTATAATAGATGGGGCTGGGGTGTATAACATTAACACAAAATAATGAAATACAAATATTAGAGCTGTCAAATGAATGTGTTAATTTTGATTTATTAATCACAGAAAAAATAACGCGTTAAAAAAAGAACGCAGATCAATTGCACTTCTATAGTGCCCTTTGAACACCTGCTTTGATAACACACAAACCAAATGTAACGCATACACATCTTGGGGATATAAAAGCTTCTGATATTCTGTTCATTCTTTGTCTCAATCATGTATGCTCAACCATGTACGACTTGTGATGCATGTTGATTCCCTTGCTTTGCTGGCAAGTAAAAATCTACAAGACTTTGAAGTCCTGCCTGACTCAGATTCCTTATTGAAACACTTGGGCTTTAATAAATGAGCTATCAGAATTCTACTGACAAGTTGGTCCTTGGAGAATCCGGATTCCAACATCCCTCCTCTGGACAAGAAGAGCCTACACTGCGCACAGTGGAGTCCAAGACTCCCGACAAAAAAAACTTCCAGTTGAATTGTTGCTACAAAGAGGCCGTCAGCAGTGACTCGGATTGGACAGAGGAAGGTGAAGGAATCGGGGACTAAAACTGAGCGAATCGAGGCATTCTTCTAAATCAGGTAGATAACAGCTGATTTGTTTTTGTAATGTTTTTTACAGTAGGTTATTCTCCATTGTGGGAAGAATAACTGGTAACTGTTAATGTTTGAGAAGATCCACTAGAGAAAAATTCTCGCTAATAGTAGTGTTTAAGGGGATTCACTAAGATTTTTTTTGCCAAATTGTAGTGTTTGAGAAAATACACTAAGCAAAAAAAAAGTCTTAGATAAACTGGTTTATTGAGCAGTGTTTCCCATCTTGGGGAGAATAGCTGATCGCAGTGTTTAGGAGATCCACTGAGTGACAAAAAACTTCTCACCACTGTAGTGTTTGAGAAATGACACTAAGCAAAACAAAAGTCTTGCCATGCATGTTAAAATGATCAATTTAAGGGATTGAGGGTGATCCCTGTGTGTTTCTGACAGATATCATTTGTTTTATAGAACTGAGAATTGGTCTCAATTTGGGAAGGTTTTTATAGAAGCAAGTTGATTTTCAGCTGAGAGAGAGGCATTGTTGGAAATTCTATGTTACTTAGTCTGGGGCTATGCTGCGGCCGGGTTCTCGTCCCGGGAGTTAGTCTTTGACAGGTTATTTCTTTGTTTTGTGTTGTTATGTTTGTCGATAGTTTACATCTCTGAGATATGGACTCGAGCAGTGTATACTTATTTGTTTTGTGTTAAATTACATCACATAGGGGTGTTCTAGTATTAACTTGGTGATTTTTGACAAACAATTGGAGGGAATAAGGGGTATTTCACCTTTCAAATTAAATTACTTGTAAAATTGATCTAATATTTACTATATAATTGTATAATCTGTACAACTCCCTAAACAATAGGATCCTGTATACATTATATTAAGTGACCATGGATAGGGACAAGATAGTCATGAGCAAAGAGGAGCTTCAGAAATGTATCCAGGAGAGTGTTGAAAATTGCCTATTAGAGAAGTGCAAAGTCTCCTGCAAAGTCTCCTGGAGAAGAGTGAGGAACAAACTGCTCACCTCCTAAAACTGTTTGCAGCTTGTGAGGAGATTGTAAAAAAACAATACGCATTTCTGGGTTGGGAATACAGAGATACAGTTTCAAATAATGATGTTAAGGAAAGCAGTGAAGTACTTTTCCAGGCAGCTGAAAAAGGCAGAGGAAAATGGTTTAATAAGGAGCAAAGGGGAGGCAGAAAACAGAGAAAGACCAGAGAAGAGGGCAAGAAGCAAACTGGGTGCTTCAATTGCGGTCAGAATGACCATTGGTTTCACAAGTGCCCCCACCCCAGGAAAGGAGAGAGCCAATCAGAGAAAGGTGGTGGCCAAGGAGATAAATAAGAGAATGTTGTTGAAAGTTGAAGAGAAAAGATGGAAAAAGATTGTTTGGAACTGATACAGATTGTAAGGGCAAGATGTCAAACTTCATTAGGAAGAGAGAGCCCGTATGAAAAAATGTGTGTATGTCTATGTCCCTGTGTGTGCCTTGAGTACATGAAGACAGGGGAGTGGGGTGGGGGGGGCTACCTAAAAAACAGACTAAAATTTTGGTACTTAAGAATGAAACCAATCCTATCCAAAACTTTACATTGCTATGCGGCAATTATGACACATAGGGCAATGCAATGTGTCAACAGGGAGGAAAGGATGGTATATGATAAGAGCTGTTTACTGTTTTTGGCTGAAAAATGTGTGCTAAGAACAATGTCCATGGAGTGTTGTGCCTACTAAAGGGCAAGAGAGAAACAACTCTAGCAGAATGTAGGGCAAAATGTTGTAAACATGATGCTGCTCCTATTTCATTCTGTTTCAGATGCCAGGAGAAGCAGTTAAAGGATTACTTCACCGCTACAGAACCGGGTTTTATCATTATAAAATGGCTAGTATAATGTAAGGAAGGAGGTTTTTCTTGACTCAGTCTTCCCTTGGCCCATCTGTCCTGATAATCCACACCTACCCATCACCCCACATAGGTCTTACCGTGACGCGTAACGCGTCATGGTAAGTTCCGCAAATTCTAGTTCCGCAAATTTTTATGCCCACCAATAAGGAATGAGGGGGGCGGGAGCTCACGGACGAGATGTAAACACAGTGTCCGCCATGTTTCTCCCCCGAGAAGCCGAGTCCCGAAAAACTCCGACCATGGCACAAGGACATTTTCCATTTGTAACGCCTGAAGGGGATTTTTATTGTTTACTGCAGTGAACAGACATTCGTGTCTACCAGTATAAACCGGATTACAGCGAGGAAGAGAGGTGATAGAGACAGTGCATGAAATAGGCCACGCCCATCGTGGGGGAAAACATTGAACAGCGTTCCATTCACTTTGTATTGAAGGAGACCTGTCTTCTGCAAACAAACTTAATTAAAACTTAATCAAACATCCATTTAACAAAAAAACTTTACATTCTTGAAAGCCACGACTCTTGTCTGTCTATACAAGCTGTTTTTGTGAAAAATAATTGAGTAATTTTCAATATTGAGGTGTTTTTGTCCGGTTGGACCCATCTATGGGGGAAACCGTTGAACACCGTTCCATTCACTTTGTATTGAAGGAGACCTGTCTTCTGCAAACACCCTTAATTAAAACTTAATCAATCATCCATTTAACAAAAAACCTTTACTTTCTTGAAAGCCACGACTCTTGTCTGTCCATACAAGCTGTTTTTGTGAAAAATAATTTAGTAATTTTCAATATTGAGGTGTTTTTTCCCGTCCGTGAGGGTTAGCCTACAGCAGAAGGCTAACATTAGCCTAGCATACATTAGTTAAGAGTTTTTTTTCTCGATATTGAAAATTACTCAATACTTTTTCACCAAAACAGCTTGTATAGACAGACAAGAGTCGTGTATTTGTGAAAGGCATATCATATTACGTTTTTATTAAGTGTGTTTGCCGAATACGGGTGTCATTCAATATATAGTGGATGGAGCGCTGTGTATTGTTTTCCCCCACGATGGGCGTGGCCTCCGATTATGACGCGTTCCGCTCTGTCTCTATAGTCGTAAGGAGGAAGAAGAGAAGCCAGCTACACTAGCAGCTACTCCATCCTGTGGAAGAGGAGCCCCAGCCGCTGTGCCTGGTGGATTCGCGGCGTTCACTGTTAGAAACTTCACTGCAGCTTTGCAGCAATTATAGACAGAGGGACCCTGGAGACATATTTCAGTATTGAGAAGTTGAACTGTAGGCGCCAGCCACAGCCCGCGGGAAGAGACGGACGTCGACCACAACACAGTAAGTTTTTATTTTTACTCATTCATCACTGCCACACTTCTTGCGTTGCGTCTGCCTTTCTTTTTTCCCCCGGCGCTTGTGTTAGCAGATCAGAGCAGCTACACAGCGCTTTATTAATGGGAATTATCAGAGAAAAACTCATGTAGGTCTATTAGAAAAGTCTATGGGACAGGGTCCCGGTCCGCATACGTCCCTCCCATCCAGAGTGTCCTCTTCATGCCCAGAATATTTAGCTTCAGAGTCCGGTTTGAAGGCTAGGCTAGGCTAGTTTTGTTGATAGCGTGCAGCATGTGGGCCTAGCAGCAGGCAAACTGTAGCAAACATAGCTGAGTGCGCGTTTCCTTCCCTCCGTTTTACAGTGAAACCGGAAACTATGTATACTTTAGAAAAAATCCTTCATTGTGGAATCTAAATAGTGTCTGTATTTGTCGAGGTATCGCCCACAACTGTATTTGGAAGTTGTTGTTTACCAACTCTCATCAGTCAGACAGATGAGACGCTATGGACGAGACTACAAGGGAAATATGGGCGGGGCCTTGGAGGACTGCGAGCGCAGTGCATTGTGGTAGTAGGAGGATTTCTGACTTTAGAGGCAGAGACAGCCAGAGAGACCATTAAAAACACTCTTTTTGCCTTTTCTCAGGCAAGGATGAACCGATTTCTAAAAATGTTGCACATTTATCCTACATAGGGGCATAAAGTTCAATAAACCTTCATGGTTCCACCAGGGGAGTAATTCTTTAAGCTGACACTTTTCCTGGGTGACTGGATTCTGTTGGAGGTCAGGAAAAGGAAACTCTGGGACCATTTCAGGCTGGGAAAGGCCCAACTACCAAATCCTACTGACAACTCCCAACTACAGCCAAAGTCGAAAGAAATACCTGGATCCAATTCACCCACTGCAGGAAGAGTTGTGAACATTCCAACAACAGCTGACACTTCCACATAAGACAATTTGAAGAAAAATTCTGGTATCAGCTCAGAATTAAATGATTAGTGATGGACTCACGCCACAGTTGCTGCATGTCTCTCCGCCTTGTATGCACTGGGGGGAATAAGCATTGGATAGGCTTGGCAGATTGCTTCAATTCTTTTTGGGTTTGTCCAGTGTTTATTTTCTTCAGTGTGGTGGTTGCAAAGTCCAGACTACAAAGGGAGGTAACTGGCTTTAACAGTTGCTTGTCTCAATTCTGGCAGAAGAAGATTTAAAGCCCACCGACAAGACTTAGAGTGAAGAGGAATGACAGCAACAGGTAAAAGAGAAGGTCATAATCACCAGAGAAAACCAAAGCTGACATGCTTCAATCAAGACGACGTTGATACTGAGGAAACAATCTGAACGGTTATGGTAATATCCCTAAATACCAAACCATTCCACAGTAACTATCAGAAGAAGAGAACATTTTGCGTCAGAATGCAAAAAGGACTTATTGAAAATCTAGAGATTTAAGTTCCTGTTCTCTGCAAATGTAAATAGACATTTTTGCACCAGTACACAAACTTGCTATTTACAACTTTAATGTTGAATGTACTTGATATGTTATGCTTGAATTAAACATATTTACTCATTTGCTTTACTCTTTTGCTTAGAAGTTTTGCATGAATTAGAGGTGTTGCATGAAAGCTGCATTAAATATTATAAACAGGGAGGAATGTTAACGGAATTGTATTTCCCTTATGATTGTATAATATTTTAATGCTCCAACATCCATGCTATTTGCTGTAAACTTTGTCCTAGTAACCGTATCTTTCAACATCAAGGTCTTGGCCTTACACAGATATGCAACGTGCTCATTTTCAAGGCGAGAAACACTGAATGTCCTTGGAAAGGGGGATGTTTCTTGCGATGTTCCTCTCGACACGTCTGAACAAAGAACGCGTACGCCGCCGTCTTTCCCTTCGGCTTGTTGGCATCTCGACGAAACATACTGAGGCGGCTCTATGGAGGTCTGTGGTGGAGCTCGAGCCAGTTTGAAAGCGAAGAGACGCGTCAGTCGCTGCTTCAAACAACAACACGACGCTCAGCCAGTGGTCAGCCCAGTGTACCTCCACCACAGACCTCCATACAGTAGAGCGGCCTCAGTATGTTTCGTCGAGATGCCAACAAGCCGAAGACGAAGACGTCGGCGTACGCGTTCTTTGTTCACAGTATGCGATTAATTTAGATTTGATTAATCACAGAGCCTCTAATTAATTAGATAAAACATTTTAATCGCTTGACAGCCCTAGTTCAGACGTGTCGAGAGGAACATCGCAAGAAACATCTGGCTCGAAGGACCAACTTGTCAGTAGAATTCTGATAGCTCATTTATTAAAACCCAAGTGTTTCAATAAGGAATCTGAGTCAGGCAGGACTTCAAAGTCTTGTAGATTTGTACTTGCCAGCAAAGCAAGGGAATCAACATGCATCACAAGTCTTAAGGCCAGGACACACCAGTCCGACTACCCGAAAATGGAGTTTGCCGATTCAGGCAGCTCCAGTCTTCCCGTCGCGGCCAAAAAAGTGCAAAGAACACACCAAAGCCGACTGCTGACTTTCCGTACGCTCTGCGCTTGCGCGGGGCGTAATGTCTCCATAACAGCAGGCGGCGCTAATCTGTATTGTGGCCCGAAAAAATACGGAAGCCGGAAATGATGGGACGGCTCTCTAGACCAGTGATTTTCAACCTTTTTTGAGCCGCGGCACACTTTTTACATTTACAAAATCCTGGGACACACCACCAACCAAAATGACACAAAATACATATATAATACATATAGTTAATAATATAGTTTCTAAATGTATTTATACTCACAGTGTGAAACCTGGGCCTGTTTCGATGAACACAAAATGGATATCCTGGCAGGAATGGTAGAAAGACACACACAAAGCTCTTCCTCAACAGCTCTCAGTCTCTCTCTGTTTTTAGTTTTTATCGCAGTCAAGCTTGATAAGCTCAGCTCACACAGATATGTGGTTGAAAACGGGAGCAATGTCAAAATAGCTTTGTTGGCCAGAATGGGGAACTCCTTGGCAACAGATAACCAAAAACTGTCCAAAGGAAGATCAGCAAAGTTTAGCTTTAAACCACGATCTTGTTTCAGTTCAATGAGTTCCTCTTGCTCCTTTAAAGTCATGTCCTTTCCAGCAACGGATGCTGAGCTGTATGGGTCCCTAACCCAGTCAAAGCATTCTGTGAAGGCCGAAGAGAAATAAAATGACAACTTCTCCTCAAGAGTTTTCAATGGTTTGCCAATCACCTCGCACATTGCAGCAGTAAATGGACTTGTATAGCGCTATATCTCCGTTTATCACAGACTCAAAGCGCTTTACATTGTTTTTTGCACACCGTCACCCAGTCACACACACATTCATACACCGATAGCAGCAGCTACCACGCTAGCTAGCACTAGGGTGCTAAGCTAACTAAGCTACCTATCGGAGCAATTCAGGGTTCAGTGTCTTGCCCAGGGACACTTCAACATGTGGCGGGGAGACGGGGGATTGAACCTCCGACCCTGCACACCAGAGGTGAACTTCCTACCCACTTCGCCACTGCCGCCCCAGTGTTGCCATCCTGCAGTTTCTCTGTGAGTGGGAACATCTCAAGGTTGCCACGCTGCACATGTTGTTGCCAGGGCTGCACCTTTAAACGGGATCCGTTCATTTTGTCATTGTTTGTAAGCACATTTTCATTTCGGCCTTGCATCCGTGTGTTCAGTTCATTCAGATGATGAAATATATCAGCCAGGTATGCCAGCTTTGCACACCACTCATCACTTGCAAGCAGCTTTGAAAAATCGGACCTCTCGTCTGTCAGAAACACTTTAAGTTCCTCTCGCAGCTCATACACACGGGCCAGCACTTTGCCGCGCAATAGGACTTTATGTCCCGCTCCCATTTCCTCACACAAAGACGCGAATAAGCGAGATTTCAAAGGTTGCGTCTTCACAAAGTTCACTATGCGCACAACATCATCCAACACAGGAGCTAGATCTGCTGGTAAGGTCTTTGCAACGAGGGCCTCACGGAGCAAAAAACAGTGCGTAGCAGTAACATCTGGGGTTCTTTCTTTGACCCTACTTACGACGCCTTTGATGCGCCCGACCATGGCTGCAGCTCCATCAGTGCAGACACCTGTGCAGTTCTCCCACGTAAGCCCGCTTTTGTCAAGATATTCCGACGTGACCCGAAATATTTCCTCTCCTGTTGATTTTTCTGGCACGTTGGCCAAGAGCTGACAATGTCCACTAATATCCGTCGACTCATCAAGTTGCAAGGCAAATTTCTTACTGATGCGCATTTTTTCCAAAACAACAGTTTCGATGTCCGCAGACATGTCATCAATAGGTCTGGCAATTGTGTTATCTGAGAGAGGCACTTTCGCTATCTCTTTGGCCGCGTCAGGGCCGAGCATCTCATTCACAATGGCTTTACAAGCTGGCAGTATTAATGTTTCTGCCACAGTGTGGGACTTTTTTGTTTTAGCTACGAGTTCAGCAACAAGGTAGCTAGCTTTGAGGGCTCTCTCATTTACCTTTGTGGTTTTTTGCCTGTTTCTCATTGTTTGTACGTAAGCGCACAAAATAGTCCACCGGCTTGTTTTGAACTGAAGGGTGTTTCGTTTGGAGATGGCGTTTAAGCTTGCTTGGCACCATGGCGCTATTGGATAGCTTCTCACCACACACCAAGCACAGCAGACTCGGTGCCGTTGCATCCCTGGTGAAAGTAAATCCAAATGTAAGATAGCTTTCGCTGTATTGCCACCCACTGACATAGAAGAGTATTACATTATCTGCGACACTTTATTACAGCACAGACACCTGACAATGGTTAATTAGCTGATATTAGAACATTTCCCACAGCACACCTGACGATCTCTCTGCCGCGGCACACTGGTTGAAAATCACTGCTCTAGACCATAAACATAGATAGAAATATGTATTTATATTTATGGACCATAAAGAGCACCATTTTTAGCAGAGAGTGTCGACCATGGTGTCGAGCAGTCAACAATGGTTGATACATGCGAGTACTCGCTGAACGAAACAAACAAACACATTAAAACAATGGCTAACTGTTGTTAGCTGTTTGTGCCACCCGCCTCACTTCCGGGCTTCACTGATTCGCTACCCCTCCACAAATCAAATTGCTCCAACTGAAAGACTGCCCGCCGCCCAAAAGAAGCCCGACGACATCTACGACGACCGATTTCACGGCACACACCAAACAGATTCGTGTCCCCGCCCCCTCCAGACTCTATGACGGCGATTATCGGGCCGGTGTGTCCGGGCCTTTACATGGTTGAGCATACATGATTGAGACAAAGAATGAACAAAATATCAGAAGCTTTTATATCCCCAAGATGTGTATGCGTTACATTTGGTTTGTGTGTTATCAAAGCAGGTGTTCATCCTTCATACAATGTCCTAGAACAGAATGTGTAGGGAGTCTCCTTACTCCCCCTTTCCAAGGAAATTCAGTGTTTCTCGCCTTGAAAATGAGCACGTTGCATATCTGTGTAAGGCCAAGACCTTGATGTTTACTGGGACAAAGTTTACAGCAAAAAGCATAGATGTTATACAATCATAAGGGAAATAAAATTCCGTTAACACTATATTAAACTAACCAAATATAACCATTTCATATCAAAATTATGAAGTATAGAGGATACGAAAATTAAAATACTCACAATTTGTCTTTTTATTTACTCAAACTGACAATCAAAAGCAAGCGAGCTAGCAAAACTTTCATACCGTCTCTCCGTAAAACCATGGCGAAAGTTAAATTTGTTGAACGTATATTACGGACATACCGAACAAAAATATTACAGAGGGGAGGAGTTTCGGAGGAAAAACGGACATTACGGAGAATCACATATGAATTAATGGACTTTCGGTCGGATCCGGTTGAATCACATACAAGAATGTACGTATGTGGAAACGAGGCGTTAAAGGCTGATTTGGAGCCACTCACAAGACGGTTTCACACAATACCTGACGTGAAGTCAAGAGTACTTTCTTTAAAAAGGCTTCTCTGTTGAAGTTTGTGTTATTTGTAAGCTAATGTACTCACCTGATTCTTGCTGTTCTGGGTTTGTACCAAGTGCATTTATTGACAGTTTGGATAAAAGTGTCAACTAAATTGAATGTAATGTTATGTAATGAACATGGATGTTTTGCCTCTATGCTTTCAAAAGTTTTACCTGGTGCTTGGTTTACTTGTACACAGTGAAAATAGGTTGTTAAATTATAGTAAAATCGCACTTATTATAATAATTTGTGTGAGTGGGTGTAATGGTGGTATAGCTGAGTGAAGAGTGTTGGTGGAGTGTTTATTAAAAGCAGCCAGACGGCCCCTGGAGTGCTCCTGAAGAACCAGAGGAGAAGCAGCTGTGGCCCCCGGCCCTTTCATCTAAAAGCATCCAGCTATTGAAGTTATCTCACACATACAAACACAAACACACACACACACACACACACACACACACACACACACACACACACACACACACACACACACACACCACTTAGAGTGACATTTAGCCATGGTGAGAGTTATTCTTATCTCCATTAACTCCCTATCCGGTTGAATATCCCCTTTACACACTGCAGCGTATAGCCTCTGCTCTGCTTGCATATACATTAGATACATGTATTTGTATGCATTTGCGTGTGTGTTAGGAAGAGGGACAGTGGGGATATCAGTGTGTGTGCTCAAAGTCACTCTGTCACTTGGGTAAAAGGCCAATCCGGGATTGAATGGGGACTAAATAATTCCTCAATCATCCAAAATAAGGAAGCGACCCACTGAGAGTGATGCTATATGAAGAGTGTCAAGCCTTCTGTAGAGGGCAGATGAAACAGTAAAGACATAGAAGACAGCAGCTATGAGCAAATCCCTCTCTGCCCCGCTAACAGCATCCATGCCAACTGAGGAGACAAACAACTTAATGTAGAGACTCTAGTTCTTTGCAAAGTGTGCAATGCAGTCTAAAATTAAACTGAAGCATATATGTATGTGATCACAGTACTATGCTATTTATATCAGTCATTTCAGGGCTATCACAAAGACGGGTCAATTGGTTTTACTTATATATATATTAATTAATTGTCGTTTGACAGTTAAGCAGCAGGTCCTCCTCGTCTCTCTTCAGGCTTGGCACTGTCCCTATTCACATTCTAACTACACTCCTCAAGGACCAAGCCTGGTGACATCAGCCTGATCTAGCCAATTTCACTTTCCTTTCTCTCCCGCAGATCAGTCTGCACTTTCTATAATCTCTGAGGGGAGGAGCCAAACAGGACCTGCATTATGACCTAATGTTAGTTTGTTATAGTGGAAGGCAGCTTCCGATTGGTTCTCGTAGTCATCAATCTAGCCTCATGAGACCAGCCATATCGCAAAAGCTTATTCCTCTATCTATTATTGAAGCCTCACTATTGGGGTCCCTCAGGGTTCTGTTCTGGGGTTTCCTCCTCTTGTCTCTCAATTTCCTTCAGCAGTCACCTGAAGCCCATGTCTCAAGACTTATAGCTGCTCAGCAACAACCATGCTCATGCAGATTCATTTCCCCTGATAATATTGTGCTTGAACTACTGTAACTCGCTCCTGGCTGGTGTGCCTGAATGTGCCATGCAGTCAATTGGATTTCAACCTACCCATGTTTTGCAACACTACATAGCACCCTGCACTGGCTACTGGCGGATGCATTAATTCAATTCAATTTGAAACACTGGTACTTGCCTACTGCGCTGAAAGTGTCTCAGGCCCATCCTATACAGTATTTAGGACATGATCAAACCATACGCCCCAGCCTGTCCATTACACTCTGCTACTGCAGATCTGCTTGCTACGAGGGGGCCCAGCTACTACTTATTTTCCATAAGAGTGGCATTTGAGTGGCTAGAACTCACCCCAATATCTGGGGTCTGTCAGCACGCAAAAGTTTCTCGACCCCAGTTGGGTTCCGTGTTTGTTCACATAGGGGAGGGGCCCTTTTTCAATTGTTCAGCCCATTCTCTGCACAGTGCACACCACTGGTTTTGACCATTCTTCTTAGCTATATTGGTAGTATGGCTCAATATCAGTTGCCTAAAACCGTTAACAATTGCATCTGTTATTATTACTGCGATAAAAAAACATCCAAATACATGCTCTAGACAAGACTTAAATGTTGAATTCACCCCACCTCCCCAAGACAATTAAATCCAATCTTAATGGAGCTTAAGCTGTGATGAATATTGATTGTTTAGCATGTGGACATACTCATTGTCAGCGTATACAATGTAAATACTCCTTTTGAGGTAGTTTTCATTTGTTTATCATTTGTGTTTCTGTGACTTATTGAATTAGAGACAGTGTAAAAAGAAATTTGGGGACAGGGTGTTCTGACACAGCCCAGGTGAAGACCACAATAAAATGCTCAAGTGCCTTTTCCCCAGAGGGTCTAATGCACTGTAGAAACTATGCAAGGCTCCTTTTGGTTACAATGCCACACTAATCCTTTTAACTTCCTCTACCCCTAACCCCCCCCCCTCCCCCCAGTGATAAAGGTTACTGACTGATTAACGGTGTGGCTTTCTATGAGTTTGTGTAAATCATCAAATGGCATCACAACTCGCCTCTCAACAACCAGCTTTCCTCAGGTTACCGTGGTTACGACAGTGTTTGTCCTTTTCCCTAATCAGACAACAAGAGATATAGGGGCCTTTAGCATTCATTGGCCTGATTCATTTGATCGCCGTAAAAACTTGCTAGTAGGCTACATGACTAGCGCTGTGACCCGGGGTTAAAGAGGGAACAGAGGAGAGAAAAGAAGGACAAACGACCCGCTGAGGAGGGCTTACACTTGATATATGATTCTGGGATTTCTTGCAGCCTTTTGGAAAAGAGTTGGGGATGGGCTTTTCCTCTAACAACAGAACAGACGTCATATACTCCTTTTCAAACAGATACAGATTTGTTATTTATCTATCATACTATGCATTGGCAGAGCTAGAATTGTTGTACTGTTATCTACGAGTAACAGCTACTTATGTACATGGACCATCCATACCACTTTTTTTTTTATCTTGGCTATTTATTGTGAGCTCATGTTTTTTGTGTGGATGGGATATGTATGTTTATATGTGTTGCACCTACATTTCCCTGCTGGGATGAATAAAGTATAATTTATCTTATCTTAGATTTATTCCACCCCCATAGTTAGTATGGAGGAATATATCCGCCATTTTAATAAACAAACAAACAAACAAACAAACAAACAGACAGATAGATAGATAGATAGATAGATAGATAGATGACTCAATAACTAAATTAATGAAACAATACATTTGATGTACAGTATTTCTTTTTCAATTTCTGTGAATATTCATCTTAGACTCAAACTGCACATTTATTTGAAAATGGAGAATTTGATTTCAACATGTAAATCGTTACTGTTTCATTCATTTATTTATTGAGTCTTTTATTTATTTTGTTGGGCAAGTGGGCAAGGCCAATCTACAATCTGCCCCAAGCTGCCATAATTACTGTATGTTCTGAACTGTGGCTGTGTTCGGAAAGCCATACTAGCGTCCTACATCCTACATACTCACCATCTATATACTGCATACTCTCTACTCAAAGATCGATTGTGTATGCGAGCTGCGTCGAAACGTTTTCAGTTGAAGTATACTCAAGCAATGAAGAATTTCTTCTTCTTCTTATAAGATTCAGGCAGTTTAGACGCTGTTTAGCGTATAACCGCCCTCTAGAGGTTAGATATTGAACTAGATTTTTACAGTTCTATGTTCATCATCTGTGTTTTAGACCTCTTGTTTTATAATTATGTTTTGAGGTGGAGGATCCCTCCGATGCTCTCTGTCCGGCTCCTCAGACAGCACTCAGCTGTCTGATGAGCATACTACCACCTTAAAAACATATCAAGAATTAAAGGACTTGTGATTTAGAAAAACTTGTCCATGCATTTATCTTTAGTAGACTTGACTACTGTAACAGTGTCCTTTCAGGCCTTCCAAAAAAATCTATCCGACAGCTTCAGCTAATTCAGAACGCTGCTGCCCGAGTCCTCACTAGGACCAAAAAAGTGGATCACATTACCCCAGTTCTGAGGTCTTTACACTGGCTTCCTGTCACTCAAATAATTGATTTCAAAATACTGATGTTGGTTTATAAAGTACTAAATGGTTTAGCGCCAAAATACATTACTGATCTGCTGATACGTTATGAACCGTCCAGAGCCCTTAGGTCGTCTGGGACAGGTTTACTTACAGTCCCAAGAGTTAGGACTAAACGAGGAGAAGCAGCTTTTAGTTTTTATGCACCAATTATCTGGAACAAACTCCCAGAAAACTGCTACAACCCTCAGTTCTTTTAAATCGAGTCTGAAGACTTTTCTGTTTCCATTTTAACCTGTACTTTTTATTTTATTTAAACGTTTTACTTCTTTTCATTCACTTTTAAATGTCTTCTAATGTGTTTTATGTATTTTAATCTTGCCCCTGTAAAGCACTTTGAGTGGCCTTGTGTTTGAATTATGCTATATAAATAAACTTGCCTTGCCTTGCCTTACCAATCATCACTCTGGATCAACTTCTGTACGCGGTGGCAAAACAAATCCAGTGGACTTGGCCAGCAGCTCATGGTGAAGATAACTTTATTGTGATGTTTGGTGGTTTCCACATTGAGATGGCAGCACTCAAGGTACTTGGCATCATCTTGGAGGGTAGCGTGTAGAGCACTTGTGCAAGCTGGAGTTGCTACAACAGGGACAGCCGATTACTTCAATGACAACTTCAACTCAATAGTAATTACTATTGAGTTGAAGTTGTCATTGAAGTTTCATTTTGCCAAAGTTTATCAACATTGATTTTTGTTGAGTTTGAAGGTTTTGCATTTATCATGCTCTAAGTTTGAATGTTGAAATTCTCTTTTGAGCGTTGCTATAAAGCAACGAAGGAGGGGAATGTAGGAATGTTGCCACACCGCACACAAACAGCAATAACAACAGGTGTTGCGAACACAGCAGAAGATAGGGACATTTTGCAACATCTTGCTGCAAATAGCCTAGCTCTGACACTAGATCTGTTACATACACACATGCACTCACATGCACACTCTCACTCACACACAGACAGATACACGCACACAGACACACATACAACTGCCTGATAAAAGGCATAGAGCCTGGCCTCAAGGCGCGCTCTTTCGCCCGAGGAAGATGACATGGTTGTGGGTCGGGGTTCCCATTTCAAAGTTCGGTTGAGAGTAGGTAAGGTCTAGTAAGATCTGAACAAGAGCCTTTCTTTTGTAATGTATAGGTAACATCTGTGAGATAGTAGGAGCTGTGTCTACTAGCTTGTAACCTTGATGTCAACCTTTAATAAAGTAAACCTGTTTGAGACCTGATCCTCTGCTTTCCGCGGCTCCCTTGCCTGCTGAGGTCTCTCCTTCCTAGTATCAAATGTTGTGGAATCAATGGCCCACTCGGCCACGGTAATATCTCATTATTCCACCTCACCATGTTAAAAGTCGCTTAAACCCCCCTTTTCCCCATTCTGATGCTCAGTTTTAACTTCAGCATTTTGTCTTGACCACGTCCACATACCTAAATGCATCGAGTTGCGGCCATGTGACTGGAAGATTAGCTTTTTGTCCATATAAGCAATTGAACAGGTGTACCTAATAAAGTGGTTGGTGAGTGTAGAGGACATGGGCAATCCAACACATCAAAAGGAACAACCTCCCTTTATTCAGCCGGCCTCCAGTCCGAGAGAAGTCCAGGTCTCAACAACAGCTCTCATCCCTGAAGAGTGACTGCTCCCTGTTCTCTAGGCTTTATATTGTATCCCAGATACGTGATGGAAGTCTGGATGAGTTTTTTTTAGCACGAAAAACCAGGCATGTCCACTGGCATTGTCACAAATTGGCAAGCTAAGAACTGGATCCAAGTCAGACTTGATTGGCTGTTTGGAAACCTTGATATCATCATAAGTGAACAAATCCAACCCCATAGTACAGGTCAACATACTTGATGGGGCTGCTCTTGTGAACATGCTATGACCTGGTGCTGCTGAGACCTTTTCTAAATATGCACAGAAGGTGTTCTCACCATACATCCAGTCTAAGCTGGAGCATGTCAGCAGAGTGGATGTTGTGTGGGATCAATATTTTCCTGGCAGTCTAAAGGCGGAAACACGGAGCAAGAGAGATGCCAGGAAAGAGAACAGTTCAGCCTTGTTGTCTTCAATGCGCAAACACTTTTTTTTTTTGCCATTTTTGAGGAATGGCACTTGACGGCTCAACTCTTCTACAAACTCCCTGAAGGGCCTGACAGACCTCAACACTGAAAAACAAGTGATTAGCACCCATCATGCTGAACTCCTCTGCACTCAGAAGTTCTTGCACTATGCACACATGAGGAGGCTGATACCCGCATCCTACTGGACCTTGGAGATGCTGTGAAGGAAGGGTATAACAGTGTATCAATATGCACAGTTGACACAGATGTGTTAGTACTGGCAGTGACTGCAGCCCACTCTCTCAACATCAATGAGCTGTGGGTTGCCTTTGGAGCTGGAAAGAGTTTTTGGCATTTAGCAGCTCACAAGATGGCAACAGCACTAGGTCCAGAACGATGTATAGCCTATAACTGTTTACATCACTTAGCTCCTTCGGAACCTAGAGCACTAACTCCACTAATATTTGAAGGTTTTATCACAATTGTGTTCCCTGAATGCCAGATATATGAAGTTGGGTACTTTCTAGCATGTTTTAAATAGCACCACTGCCTTGTCCACCCTTGAAAATGTAGGATTAGACACCATAATCAAGATCCTAGGTATCATAAAAAGCACAATGCATTCACATATCTGCTGGACTATAGGCTATTATGCCACCTATCCCCCATTCGGAATGTCCTAATTTGGCTATTTCAGTGCAGGAGTACTTCTGGAGAAATCTCATTAGAAATTGAACTGTAATACATATCTTCATACAACCACTGGTTATTGTTCAATAGCATCCTAGACAATACATACATGGTAGATTTGGTAGGGATTTATGTTTTGGTGATATTAAAAGTAAAGGAACCCTCTTTTCCTATCACCACAAAAGTACAATTTCCGCCTAAACTAAAGCTATGTATATAGAACCCTATATCAATAAATGTTTTGCTAAATTACATTTTAACTTTTTGGTGATGTGGGACAGACACCTGGGGCCGGTTTCCCAAAGCCTTCGTAGAGCCTTCTTAACGCTACGTCATTCGTAACCCCTACGTAGAGTTCCTACTTAACGTTTCGCCTGTTTCCCGAAACGTTCTTTGCTACGAATCTCTTTCATACGTCATACGTTGGTAAGGTTGGTCTGGAGCGCCCTCAGAGCCTTCTTAGCTCTACCGTAGGGATGTTTCAGCTCTCGCTTGTGTCATTTAACTAATAAATCTGACTTTATTTCATATCAAACGGAGACAGCGATGACTGTATTTAATAACAAACTGTTCAAAACGATCCAACTGTATAGTGTATATCACGTATATTTAAAGTGGCTTAGGCTATTATATATTTTAGCAGAATACCATTAACTCTGATTCACAAAGTGTTCAAACTATATGAACAAGTAGCCTACTTTTTAGTCATCTAACTGACTTGACAATCAGCATTAACTGAATGGATGCGATGTCCGTCAATATGAAAATACTTTATACGTGATACACTATAGCCTACAGTCGGATCGTTTTTATCAGTTTGTTATTAAATACAGTCATTGCTACACATTTCCTTCCGTAAAGCACCATGCGTAAAACGGACACGAGTCACATCCCTGTTGCGCATGGAACTGCCACAAGTCATTCATGATGAAAATAATTGCTGTAAACAATCTTCATCTCCTCCGCTGTTTCTATATTTTCTTTATCTTTTTTTAAATTAGTATAGGCTATGGTAGTATGTTCGACATGGTTAACACTAGAACCTCCGCCCGCACTGTGTTCCACACCGGAGCTGTCAGCTGAGCCCGGGCAGAGTGCGTCGGATCTTCCGCCTCAAAACATATAAACGTGCAAAAAAATTAATAAATAATCAATTGGAGCTTACCTTAAAATAAGTGTGCCATGTTACTGTTTACTGTATTTAGGATTTTAGCTCATTTGGACGCTGTTTGGGCCGTCTGTTTATTTATATAGGCTATTGGCAATATTATATCTACTTTCAGTTTCATTACTAACCCACCAAGTAACGTGATTAGTGTTCTTAAAGATACTTAGATTATAAAACAAGAGTTCCAAAACACAGATGATGATTCAACAAACTAATTTATGACTTTATATTACACTAGAAATGCACGGGTAGATTTGATTAGACAGCATACAGATGCAGCTGCGCATGAAACGAGCAGGAAATGGATAATCAAACTCGGAGCAACCGATTTCAGCAGTGTACGAACGACGTAAGGAGTGTTTCTCCTAAGACACCGTCCGGGAAGCACGACTACAGAGGTAAACAACTTTGGTAAGTCATAACGTAGGAGTCTTCGTAGCTCGCTAAGAGAGGACGTTATCGGGAAACCGGGCCCTGGTTAGTACCTCAGCAAATCTGATGAAGAAAAGAGTGAGCATTCCCAGGTTATGGGAAACATATTTCACATCTCCCCTATATCAAAATGCCCGATGACTCAATTTTCAGGAACAGGACTAGTTCTAAAGATAAAACAAAAATCATTGTTGAGGTTTGTTCTACCTCGGGTAGGGGTATCTCGAAAACTAAAGCCTTTTTTGAGCACTTGCTTCTAGACTATTATGGGAGGAGGCTACAGTCCTGACATCACATCCGGACGTGTTCCTGTTCCATTAACATTTCTAACTTACACTACTTACTTAAGTACAGAAGAGTTTAAGGGCCACAGGAGAGAAAATAAATCAGATAAGTAAGATTTATTTTCATTATGTCGAGAAATGTCAAGAATAAAGATGAATACTCCAAAATGCTATTGGAGTTAGTGGGGTAATTGTGTACTACAATTGACGTGCATGTATTGGGAGGGGACATCCTAAATCTTTTTCTCGCATATTAAATGTATATAGTATGGGGATTGGAACGCAGGGATACTGTGATCTGTCAGCATTTCTTTCCTTAGTCTTTCTGTTAAAATGAAAGTGTGTTTCCTGTGATTTACTTTCATTCATTTAAGAAAATAAAATCGGCATCCACTGCAGCAACTGCCATTATGAGCTTGGACTTGCGATTTATAAAAGCTTCAAGATTACTTTCATGGGCAGTTCCACACTGCCAATGAAAAACAACAGTATAGCAGCAAACTCAGTTTTGGTTTGTTCATAAAATCTACACCCAATATTTGACTACAGAGCTTTGACTCTGTCCTGCCGTTATAAGTCATGTGAGCTATCAGTGGCCACTCATCTCTCCTGCTGATGTTTTACCAGCAATAGTCTAGGGTCTAAGGACAATGATCTGCCTTAAAAGGTAAATAAACACAATATATTGAATAAACAACAGTATGAGATCTTTTCTCCACATATGGATATTTATGCAAATTATTACAAATATGAAGAAGACAAGTTATTCAGACCTCCGATATTAACCTTGTCTTTTCCACAAAGTAACATATAAATCCAATGCTCTTTCACGGACATTTACGTTGCATTGCAGTCAGTCTATCTGGCTGTCGTTTGCAAATAATTAACCCCAGTACTGACTTCTGTAGCCTGCAACTAGTAAACTACTAGTTACATTTGAGAATATACGCTTGTTTGTTTGTTCTTTTGTGTTATTCTATGGAGTATTTTGATTATATTTTGCCTTGAACAAAGAAAGAATTAAAGAAGTGATTGGATTAATTTCATTTTCCTCTTCCCACATTATGTTGTGCTCTTGTTGACTGTGTGTTCAGATCAACACTGACATAGTTTTGATTGGTTTGAGTTACAAAGCTAACGAATCTGATGCAGAAAAAACAAGCTGGAATCGGTTCACCTTCAACTTTACTTTCACAAACTACAGGAATTTAAAGTGAAGAGCTGAAGTTTTCTTTTGCTAGAATAAGCTACATCAAACATAGCAGCCTTAATGAGAATCCTATGGTCATCCAATGCTGTGCCATTTAGAACACTTTTTTTCTTTACATTCCACATAACATAAACAGATTTGTTTAACAAGTTAAAAGTGAAGTAAGCGATTAATTTATGTTAATATAAGTGTTGAATCGCTCTTTATTAATACAATGATCACTAGTATAGTGTGCACGTTTCATAAAGCCGATCTCTCCGTCACTCGGTCTGCATGTAATCGGCAAATAAACTTTTCTGGGATCTCACTACCGATAATAACCAATCAGAAGAGAGAATGCTATAATCCGGCATGTCTCACTGCCGGTGCACGTGCAGAGCGACAGATGGGTGAATGTGTCCAGTCTTCCTGGGATCCAATTCAACTCAGAACATACAAATAATAAATCATCAATCACATGATCATCAAACATCGTAACACCTTTTCTCCTAAGAATGTAAAAAACTACTTTTTCTGTTATTAGGAATTTTCACTGATGTCCTCATTGGCTAAGATCCTTATTCACTTGCTCCTTATTTTGAGATATCGATATTTTCATAAAAAAACATTTTAATATTTACTTGGTGCCTTATTATTTATAATGCTCATTGCATGAATGCATACATACATTCTTAGATAAGGACACTGGTTAAAGAAAATATATCTGCAACTTGTAAAAGAACCTAAATTATTGCATGAATGCCTTATTCTCAATAGGATAGTATTGTATATTGTCACACACACCCACATTAAATTGATTTTACTTATTGTCTTATCTCCTTTGTTTGTCCTATTGCCTCTAGAAATTGGAACTATCGTGAATAATATGCCAATAATATGTTTTTTGAGGTTAGAGAATATTCAGTACAATTGAATAAGGACAGATAATCACTCACATGCATGCATGCACCATTGGTGTGTTAATTCAATATGTATTCCAATGGTTGAGAGAAATAAACATTGTAAAGTGCTTTGAATCTGTGGCTTTGGAAGGAAAGTGTTATATAAATCCATTCATTAACCATTTCTCTGAGAGAGACTGAAGACCAAGGATGAGCGACACACACAGTAACACTGCTCCAATGCAATGGAGATTCACTGAAATAGGGGTGAAGCAAGTTCAGCAAATTTGCAGGCAGAAGCAGTTGTTGATGGCACATAACCTTGGATGAGGTAACACAATACACAGGCAGTGACAAAATACCTGATCTCATCAATCCTAAAAGGTATTGCCGAGAGTTAAAACTATCGGGTTAAATGATAAGGCAAACAAAGAGTCAGAAATATTAACACGCAGTCAAAAGGCAAAACATGACATTTTATGATTATCATATGAATCCATGTGTTAATGAAAAATTGGTGATGGAATGCAATTGACTACATACATATTTATTAAAAGAAGAGACCAACTCCATTACTTGAAGCCTGGCCTAAATGTATCAAAAAGATCTTTCAGAGGATTTCCAGTCCACTGCTTTAACTCCTTCACTCCTCCTAAATTGACCCTCTGGCTACAGCCTCCATCCCCTTCCAGCATTAAAGCCCCCGCTATAATATGAAGTCACGCCAGTTTAATACTTCAATTACATTACTCTTTGTAATGAATGGACACAGGTCAAATCTATGACATAATGTGCATTCTTTAATATACTCCTTCATATGGGGCTAACTGAGAAAAAGCAAACACACCAAAATGTTGTCTCATATTTCTGTTCACAACCATTTATAATAGAAGCACATAGGATTTTGATCCAATCTTGCTTTGGACCAGACCAAATAGAATTTAGATTGTTCTTGTTTGGTGTGGTCAACCTTCACATTGTCCTTTTTGTAAGTGAACCAGCATTACGAAGCAAAACCACACGTGTGCTGAGGTCATTCATTCATTGGACAGACATTCTGGGGGCGGGGAAAAGCAGCAAGCAGCAAATGAAAACTGCAAAATTGTTGACAGTCATGGACATATTCCATTGTGCGATCGTGTTTATTTTGTGCCATCAGCAAATAAGAACTGTCTGGCTAGACTGCAAGTCATTTATGTCTTTTTGAAAATCGGAAATATATGGACAATAGCTTCAGTATCATCATGATATCTTTTCCCCAAACCAATCCAGAACCAACAAACTGGCTGGAGAGTGTGCAAAGTTCTAATCTCCTCATCATAAATCAATCAATGTCAACCAAGCTGCAGTGTTAATGACAAACCCTCAGCAAGTAGACAAAACACACACACTGACACATCCACAGCACAGAGAACGTACAGTACGTCGCAGCAGGGCATTTGGTCTCCAGAAGGTGTCACCTCAAAAACAACCACAGTTTCCCTTTCCCTGCCATTAGAAAGCCCACTACAGCACATCCACTCAATAGCCTGTCTGTCTCGGTGCCACAGTGGGCTGTGGACATGTACACTCGTGCCAAGCAAACCTCAAACCACGTAGACCTGTCGTTTTTGATTAACACCTTAAATATTCCAATAATCATAAAGGCTTTTTGTCAATGCAACTGACGTCTTTGTATTTATTATGTGTCATATAGTCTGAATGCTTTAACAATATTCAATATGAAGGTAGGGGGCACAGTGATTTTATGCCAAATTTGCATATATTCAAACATAAAAATAAAAAAACTTCAATACAAAAAATCATTGTTTTAATGTCAGTAATCAACTGGCAAAGTTTCATGATGATATCTATAGGTTAAAAAAAAAATGTTTACCCTCACATTAAACCATGGTTCTGATTTTCTATTTCGGCCCCCTGTAGCTTTCCAGCAGGTAGTTGAGCAGGTTGTCCACCCAGGTTGTGCTCCTTGAAGGTCCTAGATATCATTTCTGGTGAACAACCTTTTACAACATGCCATGTCTGTTTAAAAAAGGGGGTTGTAAGGGAATTAGTTAACAGTATCAGTCTAGGTGAGGCACACCGATTCAGTCTACTGGAAACTTTTCAATGTTAGCTAAAAAAAGTCAATTGACAACAAGCATATTTTCCCCAGGTTATGGCATATTTCATTTACTCTTGTTACAATAACAAGGGTTTAGTGTGTTCTTGTATTAGTGGTAGTGTGATTCACATCTGTTACAGAGTAAATAGAAAAGTCTTGTGAAAAAGTCCTGATTCTGTGCAAGAATGGAGCAAAATACAGAAGCCGACCCAGCAGAGAGGAGACAGTCAGCAGCCTTAGGATATGAGAGAATTATTCATCTCAACCCCGTAAAGGCAGCTAAAACATAATGACTGGATTCTATTCCCATGACATACTTGTTTTTTTCATGTAGTAGGGCATCCGGTATTTTTGGTATACTGCATTTGACATACATGTATAGGGACATCCTAAATCTTTTTTCTGGCATACTAACATAGTAAGGAAGTATGGGTTTTGGAACGCAGGGATAGCTTCAGATGAAGTTTTTCCAAGCTGCTTGTGGCCATTAAAGCATGTTGAACACAGATGGTCACACACATAGCCATGACTTTGAATATTTACTTGTTGATTACTGTGTACAATGTTTTAACTTAATCTTTGTCTCTCAGTATATACTCATGTAGATACTTTACATGTAGTGCTGCATTGCTGCTCAACCTGTTCACACTGTCCTATGGTTGTTGTGCATATAACAGAGAGAGAACATAGACCTTATATAATCTGTGCCCAATCATACCAAGAAATGATCAAATGAGCCCACGGACATACAGGCCAGCTCTGAGTCAACCTGCACTCCTCACTGTGAGGGGGAGTCACAGAATGCAAACTCTCCATGTGTATCTTGCCCTCTTTTCTAATGTCGAACAGTATGTGAGGCTGCCTTAGCCAGAGGCAGATGATAAGGGGATCCAGGAACATTCACATTACAGTCATAAGGTGTGTTAACAATCCCCCTGTCAACGCGCGCACGCACGCACGCACACACACACACACACACACACACACACACACACACACACAGCAACATGGATTAGTCTCTGATTTCATCTGTATTGCTACAAGGTTTTGAACAAAAAGAAGGTATTTTCTACGACTTGGATACTGCTTTTCCTAATGTTACATCACTTTGAGAGGTCGACATAATACAGCAGTAGCTAATTAGGTTGTATGAATTAGAAATGAGACTTTACAATAATCCACATTAATTGCACTGAGATACACATCATTAGATTAATTAATTAATGATGAAAATGAAAGACAAAAAAATGTTGCAGCCTGTCTTGCTAACTAGGCTAACACTACTTACACTGTAATAGATTATCACAGCCAAATCCCAACTTTTCTATTTCCCTGCTGGCTTTTATATTACTAATTTCCTTTGCATATATGTAATACTGGCGTCAAATAGAAGGCACTGAAAATACCAAACAGGCATTTTGGAACCTGTGGTGCATGGGGTAGGAGCACACCTCCTACATATTTGTCAACTATAATGTTTTATTATTCATATCCCAGTATTCATGATTCTAACAGTATCTAGGTTTATTTAATTGGATGAGGATTTCTCCACATTTAAGCGGATATGTTCTCTTGGTTGCATCAGAAGAAAGGGTATTCTCACTCTTCTAGGTAAAACAGCAGGTGAACAGGGTGATAGGTGATACAAGTGAACACATAAACACACACACAACAACTCCAGCCGGTAGGAATGTTGGCCACATGAACGCCACATAAATGTTTCAGGGAGCCCGTCACTGTAAAGTAAAAAAATCATTTATAAAAGGGGATTCATTCATTTCTGAATGTAAAAGCCATATAGAGTAGTTCATGCACTGGGCTCTGTTCAGATAGTGCTCAGCCATTTTCCTCACAGACACACATCATGTGGCACTTCTCTGTGCAAGGCTCTGACACACAGCATTACAACAACAACCCTGAGCACAGCAGACAGCCAGAGGATCACAGGGGCCACTCAATTACAATCTCTTCAAACAAGCTTTCTCTATTTGGTTAGAGACTACTATATACCTATGGGGCAAAGTGATTTTTTTGGACATTGGCTGTTGTAAAAGGTTGTTCACCAGAAATGAAATCTAGGACCTACAAGGATCACAACCTGGGTGGACAACCTGCTCAACTACCTGCTGGAAAGTTACAGGGGGCCGAAATAGAAAATCGTAAACACGGTTTAATGTGAGGGTAAAATATATATTTTTTAACCTATAGATATCATCATGAAACTTTGCCAGTTGATTGCTGACATTAAAACAATGATTTTTTGTATTTAAGTTTTTTTCAAAAATGTTTGAATATATATGCAAATTTAGCATATTTCACAAATTATGCACAAATTTGCATATCTTTAAAAACCAAAAATCTAGATATTGGCTAAAGCAAGAGTTGAAGTCTTTATTGCATTTTGACTTTATATAAGTGTGTTAAGTTTTTACATAAAAAACTTCCTCTGTGTGACACTTCTGGTTTGATGTATAAATAAACGTGATTTGATAGTTTTTTTCATTACTCTGACCCAGAAACTTCTAAATCACTTACATCAACTAAACATTCTATAATCATTCTTAGCACTATTCTGTAGGTTAATGAAGAAGGATTTTTTCACATGTTGTTCATAGTCAGATTTATGAGACATTTTCTTCTTCAAAACATGCCGTAATGCATTTTTAAGAGCTGTATATAGTATTTTTTGATTTATAAAATTAAAAAAGGCTGTGTAAAGAATCCTTCTTTAATAACATTCAGAACGGTGCTAAGAATGATTATGGAAAGTTTAGTTGATGTAAGTGATTTTTTTAACCACTATCAAACCAGAATTATCACACCATTTCTAACAGAGGAAGTTTGTTATGTAGAAACTTAACACACTTATATAATGTCAAAATGCAATAAAGATTTTAACTCTTGCTTTGTCCAATATCTAGATTTTTGGTTTTCAAAGATATGCAAATTTGTGCATAATTTGTGAAATATGCCAAATTTGCATATTTATTCAAACATTTCTGAAAAAAAACTTAAATACAAAAAATCATTGTTTTAATGCCAGTAACTGGCAAAGTTTCATGATGATAAGTTAAAAAATTTAAATTTTACCCTCACATTAAACCATTGTTCCGATTTTCTATTTCGGCCACCTGTAGCTTTCCAGCAGGTAGTTGAGCAGGTTGTCCACCCAGGTTGTGATCCTTGAAGGTCCTTGATATCATTTCTGGTGAACAACCTTTTACAACAGCCCATGTCTATTTTAAGAAAAAAGAGGGTTTTGCCCCCTGGGTAATATGGTATTTGTCAGCTGAAAGGCTTTCAAAACACATTGGCCCCTGATTTAACAACAATTGGTATGCACAGATTTGTGCTTAAACAGTGCGTACGAACGTTTGGCGCACAAATCGGTGATTTATCAATTTTTTCATACCTGAATTTTTTCGTATTCTGAGAACATATTTAGAACATCCTCAGATCATGCATATGCACAAATTATACATGCTTGACTGTCTTAGAAAATGTTAATAGACACTTTTCAATTAAATACATAGCATATTAAAACCACATTCATTAAAAAAGGCTTATAAAGTATGTTTTTGTTTGTATGCTGTGGGCATTGCATTATGAGCAATGCATTGGCCAAATGTATATGGAATTTCATCTTCATAAATGATTGTATAACTATTTGTCATAATTAAAATATTAAAATAAAAGCTGAGTTCCCAGTCCAAGATTGCATTGCAGCATTATTAGAATTTCCACATTAAAATATAACCGTTTAGTTTCGGTTATTTGTTGTTTGCATTCTTATTTTCTTTCAAATAAAATGTAGATGTACTGATTTCATTATGATTGTTCATTATAAAAATAAAAAAAGCAATTGAGAAATATAATTTTAGGATTATAAAAAAATTACTTTTATATGACAGTCCTTGCTGGATTTAATCACTTTCTCACTCATGTTTTGGCAAAATGCCACTGATGGACGTTGGTCAAATGATTCCAGTCATTCTTTCACTTTGGACTGACCACCAGGTGGCCCCTGTACTCCACATCTTTCTCTTTTGATATCAATCTGTTTATTTTGCACCCGAGCAACGTATCTCAGGCGACGCAACGTTGACCGTTTACCACCTCCGTTATTAACACCCTCCCCCCTTCTCATCATCCCCACGGAAACGCTTGGGATGGGCTGCAATGCTTATTTTCTACTTTAGGGCACATGCGCTCCTCAACACCTCGGCAAACTGATTTCCTGATACTGTTTAGAGAAATGAGGGCATTTCTGTAGGCTGATTGCAGAAAACCATCAGTTTAGAATGGTTCTGATTTTCTAACATACTCACGTGGTATAGGAACAAAATCGGCTGGTACGCACGTTTTGTAAATCCGACGGTGATATTGGGTACTCGTTTTTTTCTTCTTGCAAGTAAGAATGTTTCCATGCACTTATTAATAAATGAGGGCCAATGTACTCAAGGTTTTAACCATAGATAGTAAATAATATGGATGTAGCATCCGGGCTGACCACAGTTATTCACACGGCATCCAATAATCCTGGTTTGTGCGCGTCGCCATCTTGTGAGATTTTTACTCCGCCTCACTCCTCTTGCCGAAAAGGGGAATCGACATCACGTCGGGGGGAGGGATATAGCTGACGTATACCTCCGAGGCAAAGTGAGGGACAACGGGCGGAGAGCTGTCACTCAAGAGATCGCACCAATACATTTTAACCTCCAAAAGAATAAAAACTAGCGTGGGCCAAAAAAATTCACCCCCCTCAGTGTTGTCATGGAGATATGACCTAAACATACAGACTAAAATGGTTTTGTGGCCCAGGCTGTAAATAGGTTTAATAAGACTTTGAAAACGGCCTGTCTAACAAGTGAGTCAAAGAAAAACTGCTCGTCTTGGCGCCACCCCCAGTGGCACTTTCTGGTTACTACAGTTGTAGGTCACTTCCTTATTGGATGCCGGTAAAAATCGCTGAGGTTGGGGCTTGGGTTTTAACCTGATTTATGTTCTGTTGTACTGAATAAAATATAAATCTAGATTAGAAAAGTAAAGTAAGTAAGGAGAAAATGGTTCTGTTGAGTGTGTTTGTGTGTGTGTGTGTGTGTGTGTGTGCGAGCGCTCGACTACACCCAATAGCCTTTGACACAACAGAGGGTCCATTCACAGTGTTGTATAAAATGTACAGAAATGACTCTCAGAGAAACAGAGAAATATGCATTTTTGAAGCAGTTAAAAATAGCATTTTTATCTCTTAAAATGTGCCATGCTAATGTGTAGGGGAGAGTGGGGTTGGTTTTACTCAAGGTGATTTTAAAGTGAGTTGACAGTTATGTCTCCAACTCAAATATGTACATATATTTCAGGATGTTGTGCATCCCAGGCAATACAAACGTTGGATCTGGAATAAACTGAAATAAAAAAGAAATATTGCTTTTGGAAAAAAAGTTGTCTTGTGGCACAACTTACACCACCGGTGTGGTGTAAGTTGTGCCATTGGAAAGAATAGCATGGGGTAAATTGTGCCATTGATATATATCTCTATATCTAAACTGTAATGCAAGACAAATCCATAAGACAATTACTTGTTTAAGGTTTATTTAAAGTAAATAAAGTAAATATTTTACAAAGAATGAAGGTCAATTTTCTTAAACAAGGCCTAGCCGATCTAAAGGTTTTCCCTGCAAAACTCACAATGAAAAAGTCATCATCATCATCTTTCTGGTCATCTGAACTCTTGTCAGTGGTGTCGTTAAGGAATGGAGATGTCAGTCTCTTCTGAGCTACTGTAGACGATCACTTTCTTTTTGGTGACCAGCGTATACAGCCATGCCACTGGCACAACTCTCAGAAATGTACTTTGCGGGGGCGCCCATAGCTCAGTTGGTAGGGCGTCCCCCCATGGGCCTCGGCCAGCAGCGGACCCGGGTTTGATTCCAGCCTGCGGTCGTTCTCTGCATGTCACTCCCTTCTCTGCCCCATTTCAACTCTGTCTCTACACTGTCAATAAAGCATAAAAATGCCAAAAAAATATCTTAAAAAGGGAAATGTACTTTGCACTAGCTGCTTGGGGAACCACCAACTGCCACCTGACAAATGTGATTCCCCCTCCATTTCTGCCTTTAAATCAAGGCTCAAAACCCATATGTACACCCTGGCTTTTCCTCCCCATTAATTATCTTACCTCTGCACTACTATCTTTGTTTATATGTGGATGTATGGGCTTTATGTCTTTTATTTTTGTTATTGTTATTTTACCTTCATTGTTTACCTACTGAATGCACTATGTACAGCACTTTGGACAGTGCAAACTGATAAATGTGCTTTTATAAATACATTTTACTTACTTACTTATAACTCACCTAGGTCCTTTGGCACAAATCACCCCAACCCCAGAATTTTGGATAATTAGCATGATGCAGCAGTTTAGGGCTGACATTGTGCTAACTGTATAGACTCAAAGTGTAGCATACTAAATCACTAAAACATGTGTCAAATGTTTTCAAACTTATCTATAATTGTTCTGACACAATAATCAAAAAACCTTGATCATGGACATTTTATTTTGAAAGGCAAAACACAGTTTTTTTTAGCTTAAATGTGCTTATATCTTATTCCTTGTGTCTCCCTTCTTTACATGATGAGTCAAATGGATGACTCTTCTTAAATATATGGTCACATTTCCAATTTATTCCACTGACACAACTCAGGCCACTCTCCCCTATGGTTGATATTAATGTGTCATTTTAAAGTGAGTTGATTTTCAAGTGTGCATTAGCAAATATGACCACTGAAAAATGTAAAGTGAATACTTCCGAATGCCAACTCACTTTTATCTACCGTCTTAAAGTATTTCCAGTCTCATTTGAAAGTTCCAGTTTGACTAATGTCTAATTAACAGAGATCAGTACAAATGTTTCACATGGTGGCCGGCCAGTCAATTTTCAAACAGAAAGACCCCATATACCTGAACCAGAAAATATAAATAATCAAATAAAAGGTAAATACACAACATGGGAGCAATGAAAAATAAACTGATGAAATTCCAGTTCAAAATGTACAAGCCTCAGCTATAGCAAAGCCAAACTGTTCTTAGGAAAAATAAAGAGTGTATGTGACTGACCTGGTCATCATATCTGTAGGTAAGAAACTGATCTCCTGTAGCGTCTTCCATGAAGCTGCCCTGAGGGGAGAGGGCAAACTCTGGCAGGAACACTGCACTCTGGGCCTGTCTGTCTGCACACTGGCAACACACACACACACACACACACACACACACACACACACACACACACATCACAAACACACACACACACACACACACACACACCAACACACACACACACAAAGACACACACACACACACACACACACACAGTTTTCAGTGCACATGATCATGACCCCAATCTCTTCTCTTTCCATAAAACTAAAAATAAGATTTTTTTTTTATATAATGATACATATGTATGTTTTTCACGTGATCATAAAAGAGTAAAAATACATCATTTAACCTGCAGCAATGTTACGCCTCAGTTTTGCCAACAAGCTGCAGAGTGCCAGCGGAGGTGTGTTTGACATCCGCACCAACACTGTTAAGTTCATGGATGATTATTAGTCGCTAGAAAAGCTGGCAGAGCACACATCGTTCACCAGCCAAAGTGGCGGGTGGTCACAATAACTTCCTACTCTCTTAGACTAAATGTACCTGCATTTGGCGGGTGTTACCATACAAACACACCCTAAAATAGAGAGATGTACTAAGTGAGTGATACTGAAAAAGTGGAGGGGAATTGGGGAATTGTGTTATGTGTGTGTGTGTGTGTGTGTGTGTGTGTGTGTGTGTGTGTGTGTGTGTGTGTGTGTGTGTGTGTGTGTGTGTGTGTGTGTGTGAGTGTGTGAGAGCACTTCTGTCACAAGTGGGCTAAACTAAGACCACGGTTGTGTTTTCTAACCCCCCCCCCCACACACACACACACAGAAACACACACACACACACACACAACGTCTGAACTTGGGAGAGAAAAGCTGTGCTCTCATATCTGACCCATGCTACTTCTTCTGATCCTTCATACACTCTGCTCCAGTCCGAATCATTTCTATTAATTTCACTGTGATTCAAGCAGCTGCATGTAGGCTACCCTCCACACAGTGGTTTGGGCAGGCAGGGGAAGACTGATTAACAGGCTAACAGGGACTGAGACTGTGCTGCATACCCTCCTAGGACCCGAACTCTTGCATGGCATGCATTTTTTTATTTCTCTTTGCTATTTGGGCTGATGGGGACCTAATGAGTGTACAAACCAAGAATTATCTTTTTACATAATGTAGTTTCTGAGAAAAATGATGTCCACATATGAGGACCACAGTTTTTATTTTTTATTTATTTTTATTAACCTTTATTTATACAGGTAAAATCTGTATAAATAAAGGTAGTTCAGGTAGGCATCAGCAGCAACACAAAGTTACAGACTAACTAAACATACAGGAGACACAACACAGAACACAAACGGTAAAATAACGCAGTACAAAGGGCAAAGAACAAGTTAAGTACAAGTTAAGTTATGTACAAGTGCAGACCCCCACGGACTGTCTCAACAGCCTTCCTACTAGCAGTCTAAAATCCCCTAAAGGAATAAGACTGGACAGCTTCAGCCTCTGCTGGAGCTTGTTCCAGGTTGCAGGCGCAGCGTAGGAAAATGCCTTCTTGCCCAGTTCAGTACGGACTGACGGGATGGCAAATGAGATGAAGTCCAGGGACCGGTGGCTGTGATCGGACTGTTTCCGTGCCAGATACATTGACAAATAAGAGGGGAGCAGTCCGATAATGGATTTATAGAAATAAAGATACCAGTGAGTGGTTCTGCGCATGGAAAGTGAAGACCAGTTTGTGAGAGAGTACAATGTACAGTGATGTGTGAGGGGTTTACAATCAGTTATGAATCTCAAGGCCCCGTGATATGCGGCATCCAGCAGTTGCAGGGAGTGAGCAGAGGCATTCATATATACAACATCCCCATAATCCAGGAGTGGCAAGAAAGTGGCCGCAACAATACGTTTTCTGGCTTTAAAAGAGTAAAAGGCTCTATTTCTGAAGAAAAACCCCAGCTTTAACCTCAATTTATTCAGTAACTGGTCAACACGACATTTAAAAGAAAGGCTATCATCCACTGTGATGCCTAGATATTTGTAAGTGGCCACAGACTCAAGTGGAATACCCTGAACAGACATAATACAGGGTAGAACAGCAGGTACCTTCCTTTTATTAGAAAAGAACATCATCTTGGTTTTACCTGCATTTAGAACTAGCCTTAGTTGACATAATTGCGCCTGAATGGTGTCAAAAGCAGACTGCAAGTCAGTGAACACCTGGCCAACAGAAGATGCACAACAATAGACAACGGTGTCGTCACCATAAAGATGTACGGATGCATTAATATTTTGGCCCACCTCATTTATATAGATGGTAAAGAGAGTTGGTCCTAAGACAGAACCTTGCGGCACACCGTTTGTAGTGTTTAGGAACTCATCGGACTGCACACACTGTTTACGGTTGGAAAGGTAGTTAGAAAACCAGCCAACTGCATGGTCTGACAATCCAATGGTGGACTCAAAATCCTGTGATCGACTGTGCCAAATGCCTTTGAAAGATCGATAAAAAGAGCAGCACAATGTTTCTTGGCATCCATGGCTACCAACATATCATTGTGTATTTTTGTGTATTTCTGAGAGCTGGTTAAATCCTAATGTTCCTACTGACCTAATTGACATATCAGGATACACATGCTATAGGAGAGATAAGGCCAAGGGAAGGGGAGGGGGTGTTTTAATTTATATTAGGGAATATTTTAAATGTGTAAAGCTTGAACTGAACCTGAATTTAGAGTGCCTGGGATTGACTGTAATGCTCTCCCCTAAAATTAAATTTAACATTGTTGTGCTTTATAATCCCCCATCTCATGATGCAAATGTCTACAATGCACTGAAGAATCTTCTCTCTGTTGTCGATAACTGTCATGAATGTATGTTGTTTGGGGATTTTAACATCAACTGGTTGGATAAAAGTGGTAAATCAAAATTAAAATCAACAATGGAGAAATTTAAATACAAACAGCTGATCAGTAGACCTACTCGAATCACTAGGAAAAGTGAAACCCTCATAGATATGATTTTTACAAACAGGCCAGAGCGGGTAACAAAAACATATAGGGCCGGTTTCGCAGACATGGATTAAGCCTAGTTCTGGACTAAATTGTACTTTCAATGGACAATCTCCATTCAAAATTCCATTTAGTCCAGGACTAGGCTTAATCCATGTCTTTGAAACTGGCCCATAATCTAATAACTGGCCTTTCAGATCATAATCTGATACTGATGGTACGAAAGCTAACAAAAAAACGCCTAGTACACCACAACAAAACAGAAAATCTAATTCTAACAACTGCAATTCCCAAGTCAAAAGTTGGTGACTTTGAACATGACTTGAGTGAAATTAATTGGGAAAAGGTAACTAAAGAGCCAGATCTAAACCACAGTGCCAACAACTTTGTCTCAACCCTTTGTGATCTAATTGATAAATACACACAAACCTGGAAAAGCAGACCCAAGAAATTATCTCTTCCATGGGTCAACAGTGATATCATTCAGGGGCCGGTTTCCCAAAGCCTTCTTAGAGCCTTCTTAACGCTACGTCATTCGTAACCCCTACGTAGAGTTCCTACTTAACGTTTCGCCTGTTTCCCGAAACGTTCTTTGCTACTAATCTCTTTCGTACGTCATACGTTGGTAAGGTTGGTCTGGAGCGCCCGCAGAGCCTTCTTAGCTCTACCGTAGGGATGTTTCAGCTCTCGCTTGTGTCATTTAACTAATAAATCTGACTGTATTTCATATCAAACGGACACAGCGATGACTGTATTTAATAACAAACTGTTCAAAACGATCCAACTGTCTAGTGTATATCACGTATATTTAAAGTAGCCTTTAGGCTATTATATATTTTAGCAGAATACCATTAACTCTGATTCACAAAGTGTTCAAACTATATGAACAAGTAGCCTACCTTTTAGTCATATAACTGACTTGACAATCAGCATTAACTGAATGGATGCGATGTCCCTCAATATGAAAATAGCCTACTTTATACGTGATACACTATAGCCTACAGTCGGATCGTTTTTATCAGTTTGTTATTACATACAGTCATCGCTGTGTCCCTGTGATATGAAATACAGTCAGATGTATAAGTTTAAAGACACAAGTGAAAGTCCCTGCGATCGTTGTAGCATCGCCAGAGATACAAACCCCTACATTTCCTTCCGTAGCACCATGCGTAAACGGACACGAGTCACATCCCTGTTGCGCATGGAGCTGCCACAGTCATTCATGATGAAAATAATTGCTGTAAACAATCTTCATCTCCTCCGCTGTTTCTATATTTTCTATAGGCTATCTTTTTTAAATTAGTATAGGCTATGGTAGTATGTTCGACATGGTTAACACTAGAACCTCCGCACTGTGTTCCACACAGTGAGAGCTGTCAGCTGAGCCCGTGCAGAGTGCGTCGGATCCTCCGCCTCAAAACATGTAAACGTGCAAAAAAATGAATGAATAATCAATTAGAGCTTACCTTAAAATAAGTGTGCCATGTTACTGTTTATTGTATTTAGGATTTTAGCTCATTTGGACGCTGTTTGGGCCGTCTGTTTATTTATATAGGCTATTGGCGATATTATGTCTACTTTCAGTTTCATTACTGACCCACCAAGTAACGTGATTAGTGTTCTTAAATATACTTAGATTATAAAACAAGAGTTCCAAAACACAGGTGATGATTCAACAAACTAATTTATGACTTTATATTACACTAGAAATGCACGGGTAGATTTGATTAGACAGCATCATAGATAGTATAATATAACAGCATACAGATGCAGCTGCGCATGAAATGAGCAGGAAATGGATAATCGAACTCGGAGCAACCGATTTCAGCAGTGTACGAACGACGTAAGGAGTGTTTCTCCTAAGACTCCGTTCGGGAACCACGACTACAGAGGTAAACAACTTTGGTAAGTCATAACGTAGGAGTCTTCGTAGCTCGCTAAGAGAGGACGTTATCGGGAAACCGGCCCCAGATCATTAAAAAGCGAGATCTTGCTCTTAAAAGGTCTTTAATAACAAAAAACAATACTGACCACCTTATCTTCACAGGCCTGAGGAACAAAGTAGTGTCTGAATTACGAAAGGCCAAGACCAATTACTTCTCTAAACTCATTGAAGAGGCCAATGGTAATAGTTCAAAACTGTGGCAACATATAAACAAACTAACCAACTCCAGCAAGCATAAGCACCCCAAAATAACCGGTCTGAAAGTAGGTGATACTTTTATCCATAGCAATGAGTCCATTGCAAATGTTTTGAATAGCTTTTTTATTGAGTCTGTAGAGCTTGCAAGTTTTTTTTAAGCTACAGAGTCATCTACTGAAGAACTTGACAATGCTCAGTCTGACTCCTTTTATATTAAATTGGTATCTCATGATAAAGTTAAAAAGGTGATCACAAACATGAGTAACTCCAAGTCAAAAGATATTCATAATCTTCATGCTGCATTAATCAAGAAACATCAGAGCTACCTGTTAGAACCAATCACTTACTTAGTTAACCTGTCTATACAAACCAAAATATTCCCAGAAAGCTGGAAAACTGCAATAATTACCCTGTCTATAAATCAGGAGACATAGCGAGTAATTATAGGCCTATTGCTATCCTCCCTGTTGTCTCAAAGGTTCTGGAGAAAATTATAGCTGAGCAACTAATTGAACATTTAGAGTCTAACCAGCTGCTTCATCCACAGCAGTTTGGGTTTAGACAGAAATACTCAACTGAAACAGCTAATTGCTTGAAATCATAAAAGCTTCAATGGATAAAGGAAATGTTGTTGGGGCAGTGTTCCTAGACCTAAAAAAGGCCTTTGACACGGTAAACCACAGTACTCTAATGAACAAGTTAAAACAGTTCAAAATGTCATCAGAAGCTCTGCAGTGGTTTACATCTTACGTGGAGGGGAGAGAGCAATGTGTCAGGGTCAATGGGGTCAGGTCCCATCTCTGCCAGCAGCATGGGAGTACCCAAGGGTCTGTACTTGGTCCACTGTTGTTTTCTATGTATATCAATGACCTACCAAACTGCTGTCCGGGGTCCAACTGTCAAATGTATGCTGATGACACTGTTATCCATATGTCCAGTAGAACACCCAGCTTAGCAGGGGAGCACCTGACACAAGCATGCTAGCATTTCAAAATGTCTTGAGCTGTCTCAGTTGACCATTAACGGAAGAAAACCGTCTCTATGTGCTTCTCCATCCGTAATAGACCTGTCACCGATGTTTTTGAGGTACGATCAAAAATGAATTAATTGAATCAGTAAATGAAGTAAAATATCTGGGCATCATTCTGGATAAGAATTTAAAATTTGTTACGCAGGTTAAGTATTTGCAAAGAAGGTCAAACTAAATCTGAACTGTTTCCGTTTCATAAGAAGGGACTTGACATGTCAAACGCCAAATTATTTATGCACGCTATGATTTTTTCTATTTGCATACTGTATCACATCATGGTCACAAACTTCTTTAGCACATTAAAACCTATCTTTTCAATATACAAACAGACAATAAAAGTCATGGACCGGAAACCCATGAGATATCACTGTGGCATCTAAAAAAACACAACCTTTTCACCTTGATAACTTTATTAATTTGAGTAATCTTAAATTTTTTTCAAGTGTGTATATAACCATGTGTCACCACTGTTGTCTGAATTGGCCATCAGACGTCAGAGCTCTCGTCGGGCAAATACACGAGCCTCCATCAATGGTGATTGTCTTGTTCCAATGCACAAGACATCTTTCGGTCACTCTGTTTTCTCTGCAAAGGGCAGCACTTTTAACAGAGAACTTAAACAACGGCTCAAATCAAATCAACAGTGCTCACACAAATAATTTACAACTGGTGTATTGTTTGATCATGCTGCCTTTGTTTTACTCTACCTATCCTATATATTTGACTTATTATATTGCTGCTCTGTACTCCATTGTATACTGCATTTTTACTCTTTTAATTGTCAGTTTTTATCAGTATTTTGATCCTGTTTTTGTTTTGACTTGTTTATTTTGTTGTTTTTAAAAGCCTCCTGTGGACAGGTGTTGTAAACTAGAATTTATGCTAATGCACTGAAAACATTGCATCTGGTTCGTCTAATGTCATTGTCATGTCCATACACAAATCAAATCAAATCAATCAATCATTCATTTATCACCTTAATGGCAGTTGCAGTACTATGTTGCTTCCTAAAGCCGGATTGAAAAGGAGATAAAATATTGCTCAGGCTCAGGTAATCCTTGACCTGGTCATTCACCAGCCTTTCAAGCACTTTTGTTAAAATAGAGAGCTTAGAGATGGGTCTGTAATTATCCAATAAAGTGCGGTCACCCCCTTTCAGGAGAGGGAGCACATAGGAGGTTTTCCACACTTCAGGAATAATGTTGCTCTGGATAGAAAGATTAAAAATGTGAGATACCGGTTGAGCTATAATGTGCGCAGACAAACGTAAGAAGTAAGGGGGAAGGTTATCTGGACCTGCAGATTTTTGGGGGTCTAGGTCTTTTAAGGCCGTAAGAACCTCTTTAACAGAGAAGGGGGTGAAAGAGAAACCCTGGCTACCAGTGGCAGGGCTGGCAAAGGACTGAGTAGGTGAGTTAACATCACAAGAGGACTCAAACAAGGAGCTGGAGGCTATAAAATGTTTGTTAAAACAGTTTAGCATCTCAGATTTGTCAGATATAGGGATGGAGTCAACAACAATAGTGGGAGGCAGCTCTGAATAGCAAATATTGGCTGGAAGAGATTTTATGGTATGCCAAAATTTCCTGGGGTCGTTTAAGCTGTCTGTGGTCTGTGATAAATAGTACTCTCGTTTAGCTGCCCTAATAGCGCCGGTGCAGCTGTTACGTGCTTGCCGAAAAAGTAGCCAGTCCGTCAGCCCCGACTTCCTTGCATTGGCCTAGGCTGATTTCTTTGTGTAAGAGACCCGTAAGTTCAGCAGTGAACCAGGGGCTCTTTGTCCTTCACCCTGAACCGACGAAGAGGAGCATGTTTGTCCATAAAATAACTAAAACTGCCATAAAAGTATTCCCATGCAAGATTTAAATCATCAATTAGTAAAATACGATCCCAGTTAAAATGATAAAGATCATGAAGAAAAGCTTGTTCAACAAAGTTCTTCAGACTTCTTTTAAGAACAATACGAGGCTTAGTGCGAGGGATTTTAATGTCCCTAACAGCACCTATCACACAATGGTCACTCAGATCATTGGCAAAAAGATCAACTAGAACTGCAAGCAGTTGTGAACGGGGGCCAAGCCTCCCACACGACTCAGGATCGGGCGTCGTCGTCCACGGCGCCGGCCCCTCGCTTCACGGAATCCGGGGATGTAAAGTTTTTGAATGTGGGATGTTTGGTTTGGGAGTTATAGACCAAAGGCAAAAAATCGCAGAGAAAGATGCTCATGTATTTTTGGGCCCCCTTTTGGAGCAATTTAAGGAAAAAGTAGAACCAACCTGGGAACCATAGGACAAACACATGTGTGAAGTTTGGTGTTAATAGGATGAATCGTTTTGGATTTAGGAGCAGTATGGTACAAGGTAGCTAATGTGCAAATCTTTAAAGCGCTACCGTTTGGTCTTCCGATGGTCGTAGAAAATTTATTTATACATGTTTTGCTCGTGGGAGTGGCGTGGCCAATCTCAAAAGATGCAGCTGACTTGTGGCCATCTGTTGATATAAAGTTTTTGACTGTGGGATGTTCGGTGTGGAAGTTATAGCCCCAATCGTGTTTTCTTTGCTTTTTATGGTTTTGGCGCCCCCTATGGATGACATTCGCAAAACTACGTTAGATAGAAAGATGCAGCTCAATGTACCAAACAAGTGGATGTCAAGTTTTTGAATGTGCTATGTTCGGTTGGGGAGTTATAGCAAAATCAAATTGTCAACCTCTCCATTGTAAAGACACTTTTTTGAATTTTCCCGCCTAAAGACTTAGAAAATGGCGAAAACAGGCAAAACAATTGAAAAACTTGTTTTTTTAATAAGTCCGGCCCACATAGAAATTTATTGCCCATATTTTTGCCATAGGCTCATGTATGCCCCATGATAGTCTCCCTTCAGTTTGAAGAAAATCCCCCTTTTTTTTTTTTAAGGAATTTTCGCGAATCTTTAAAGCGCTACCGTTTGGTCTTCCGATGGTCGTATAAAAAATATTTTACCAGCTTTTGCTCGTGGGAGTTGGTAGAGCATAATGCTTTTGGTTTCGTCCAAATCGGGCGAAAACTGTAGGAGGAGTATGTTTTGGTGACTGACACAGTTTTTGCGATGTAGCGAAAAATGTGTATATACACAAATGGGCGTGGCCTATCTCAAAAGATGCAGCTGCCTTGTGGGCATCTATGGATATAAAGTTTTTGACTGTCGGACTTTTGGTGCGGAAGTTATAGCCCAAAACGCCTTTTCCTTTGTTGTAGCGCCACCTAGTGGCTGGCATGTCTGAATTTTTTTGTCTGCGTACGTACCATGGACCTGGATAAGCCATGCAAGTGGCAAGTCCAAACCCTTTACGGTTTGGGCTGCAGCACCACTTTTACGCATGGAAGAATAATAATCCGAGCAAAAACAATAGGGTTCCCTGCCCAGCAGGGCTATGGAACCTCGTTGCTCTGCAAAACGCGGTCCCAGGCCTTTCTCGGTCTTGGCCCCCTAATAATCCCAGCAAAAACAATAGGGTTCCCTGCCCAGCAGGGCTATGGAACCGCGTTGCTCTGCAAAACGCGGTCCCAGGCCCTTCTCGGGCTTGGCCCCCTAATAAGAGAAGATTTGGTTGGGCATTTGGGGTTAAGACGTGTGGGGCTTTTAATGATTTGAGGTTAAAAGCTAAACACTGGGCCTTAAAAGGATCAGACACTGGTGAAGACCAGTCCCAATTAAAATCACCTACCAGAACAATTTCTTTGAATTTCAGTTCAGATAACAGCTGCATTAAAGAGGATATTAGGGACTTTAAGCAGCGGTGTTTTAGCGACGGCTACGGTGTCGGGGAAAGATTCCAACGGCTTCCACTATCACCTAGCAACTCTTAGAATGGCTAATTGCTGCAGTTGGTGTAGCGCTCTCAACGTCAAAACCCTGTTCTGCCGTTGTAAACAGGCGGACTACGGCTCTGACTCGCTCTGACTACAGCGATCGGAGGTGATGACATAAGTTCTCGAATGCTAAAAATTCTACTCGACCGCCGTAGCCGTCCTCTCAACCGTCGTCGCTTAAAGTCCCTAATGTCTCTGCAGTGGCAGAGGGGGCCTGTAGCAACCAACAATAGTTCGGTGTTGACCACCAGACAAAGCAATACTTAAGGCTAAGATTTCAAACAGTTTCCGAATAGATTTGGCAAGTAAAATTTGAGCAGCAAGACTGGATCTGACATATATTGCCACTCCACCGGCCTTATTAGGACGATCAGAACGGAAAATATTAAAACCCTGAATTGCTACATCCTTGTCCAAAAAAGATTTAGAGAGCCAGGTCTCTGAAATAACAATTACATCTGCACCAGTCGACTCAACCCAAATTTTCAGCAAATCCATTTTCAGGTTGGAACGCAGACTGCGAGCATTTACATGTATGATATGCAGACCAGACACATTCTTAAGATCTGATGGCATGCTACATGTAACTGGGGGACCAGGATTTGGATGAATTCCAGATAGCAGAAGAAGCATAAAAACTAAACATTTCCGCTTAATGCTCAGACCAATTGGGCCATTACAGGAATTAATAGTATAGGCCCTACCTCGTATGGCACCTGTGTGGTTCCATAAGGAGAACGCATTGGGGAAACAACAAATATCCAAACCCCCCAAACAAGCAAAATAATCGGATTGAGCTATATTTAACTGCAATAGCCAATCAGCTGGCTCGGGTCCAAGTGAGGAAGTTGTACCACTTGTGATGGACAGCTGTGGGAAAAAAGAGTCTGGGATCCCCCCCGCAGGACCGCCAAGATGCCAGGCCATAGCGAGGCAAAGAACAAGGGGCAAAATCACCATGACAGCAGTTAAATGGCAGGTAAGATGACGAAAAGTGCGGAGCGGTAATTGCTCCCAACGTTAGCTCAGCCGATGTGTTGGCGGTGGCGGCTCACAGCGTTCGGCTTCTCGGGGGCGGCGGCTCACGGCGTTCGCGTGTCAGCGGCGGCGTACGGCCCCTCAGGTCCCGGTGTCGGCTCACAGCGTTCGGCCCATTCGGGTCCCGGTGTCGGCTGCTCACAGTGTTCGGCCCCTCAGCGGAGAACGGCAAACCAGGAACCAGGTTGAGAATAACAGCAGGCAGGTGGTTGAAGCTAACAGCAGGCAGGTGGTTGAAGCTAGCAATAGGCCAAGCAGGTGTTGAAGCTAGCAATAGGCCAAGCAGGTATTGAAGCTAGCAATAGGCTAAGCGCTGGTGGATGGAAGCTAACAGCAGGCAGGTGGATAGAAGCTAGCAGCAGCCAGGTGGATAGAAGCTAGCAGCAGGCAGGTGGATAGAAGCTAGCAGCAGCCAGGTGGATAGAAGCTAGCAGCAGCCAGGTGGAAAGAAGCTAGCAGCAGCCAGGTGGAAAGAAGCTAGCAGCAGCCAGGTGGACAGAAACTAGCAGCAGGCAGGTGGATAGAAGCTAGCAGCAGGCCCAGGCCTGATTAGCCCAGCTTAGAGCAGAAGTAGCATCCTTTAGACTCATAAAAATACTCATAAAAGTCAATTTTGTAAAAGCTTGTGAGGAGATATCAATAAAAGCAGAAAACTGAACCTTTTACAAGGATAAAAAAAGCAGTAGATTCCATTAAAAACAACATATTCCAGAGAGAGGTGTGAGGCATGAGTTGTCATGTCGGCCATTTTTTGTTTAAAATCGAGATAAAACACAATAAAGTCTAAATTGAGTAATCATGAACAAAACTCTTTTTTTGGTGCCTGAGCACAGCAGCATTTTTCCTGAGTGCAAAAACAAAATGAGAAACAACAATTGTGCCCCTTTGAGCAATATGGCTCATTAGAAAGGCTGCTAACAGTTGCAGGAAGACGTATATCCTGAATTGTAGCCAGAATCCTGGCCTTGGCCCTGGGGATGGTAGTCAAAGACCTGGCTTTGGCCCTTGGGTTGGTAGTTGGCAATCTGGCCTTGGCCCTTGGGTTTGTAGCCAGAATCCTGGCCTTGGCTCTTGGATTGGTAGCCTTGCCTCGTGTGAATGTCGATAGTTAGCCTGCTATCGGTGTATGAATGTGTGAATCCATGGTCTTGGCCCTTGGGTTGGTAGACCGAACCTGGCCCGGATAGCCAGAATCCTGTCCTTGGCCCCTAAGGATGGTAGCCGGAAAACTGGCCATAGCCCTGGCCCTTGGGTTGGTAATCAGAGACCTGGCCATGGCCCTTGGGTTTGTAGCCAGAATCCTGGCCTTGGCCCTTGGGTTGGTAGCCAGAATCCTGGCCTTGGTAGCTGAAAACATGGCCTTGGTAGCCGGAAACCTGGCCTTGGCCCTTGGGTTGGTAGCCGGAAACCTGGTCTTGGCCCTTGGATTGGTAGCTGGAAACCTGGCCTTGGCCCTGGCCCTTGGGTTGGTAGCTGTAAACCTGGCCCTGGTAGCCAGCAGCCTGGCCTTGGCCCTGGGGATAGTAGCCAGAAAACTAGCCATAGCCTAGGCACTTGGGTTTGTAGCCAGAATCCTGGCCTTGGTCCTTGGGTTGTTAGCTGGAAACATGGCTCTGGTAGCAAGAGTCCTGGCCTTGGCATTAGGGATGGTAGCCAGAAAACTGGCCTTGGCCCTGGGCCTTCGGTTGGTAGTCAGAGACCAGGCCTTGGCCCTTGGGTTAGTATCCGGAAACATGGCCCTGGTAGCCAGAATCCTGGCCTTGGCCCTGGGGATCATAGCTGGAAAACTGGCCTTGGCCCAGGCCCTTGGGTTGGTAGTCAGAGACTTGGCCTTGGCCCTTGGGTTGGTAGCCGGAAACCTGGCCCTGGTAGCCCGGAAACCTGGCCCTGGCCCCTGGGTAAGGAGCCGGAAACCTGGCCCTGGGGTTGAAATTTACTGAAATGTACTCATTGTAACTGTAAATGAGGGCAACCTCAGTGTCTCTTGAGTGAAAAGTGTAAGGTTATTGATTGATTGATTGATTGATTGATTGATTGATTGATTGAAAATATATAAAAATGTTCAACAGAACTAAGTCCCGCAGTCCACATACAAGGATTTTTCAATAAAACTAACAGAATGAAGTCCCCCCGTCCACATATGTGTACATCATGTTTAGCAGCATGGTAAATCGTTACAGTTACTAGCTTTTGTAATTTGTTTTCTTCCATAACAAACATTGAACACTTTTATACATAATCTGAACAAGAATCAGCCATGAATTTTGATTAGATTTTTTTCCTGATCGAAGTTTGGATCGGGAGTTTCCATTTTGGGTGTGATGAACTTTTGGATGTGTTGTCGGCCATCTTGAATCTAAAGTATAATGGATTATACTCTTCTGCCACCACTAAGTGGCAGTATAATGTCCGTGTATGTGGACCCCAGGCCCTTTTTAGAGCAACATTTTGCATTGCGGTCTAGACAGCCCAAAAAGTTGATGTCCATACAGGTGGACGCCAGGAGGTTAAAGACACTGGATAGGAATAACCCGCATCTGACATTTAGAGGGCTCCCCTGAGAAACAGACAAGAGAGAGTCTGTGTGTGTGTGTGTGTGTGTGTGTGTGTGTGTGTGTGTGTGTGTGTGTGTGTGTGTGTGTGTGTGTGTGTGTGTGTGTGTGTGTGTGTGTGTGTGTGTGTGTGTGTGTGCTGGCCAGATGGATTTAGATTTTTTTTCAAAGAACACATACACACACAACTGAAAAAGTGAACACAAAAACAAAAGGCAAAACAAAAAGTTAGTGAGGCAGATTTGTTCCAAAGTCTGAAGTTACTATGAGGCTTTGGCAGTCTTAGGCAGTGCCAAGAGTAATTTGATTTCATGTAAATATCAAAGATATTACTTTATTAAGCAGTGACTGTGTAGCTCGATGGTGTGTTGTGCCCCCAACGCTGCCTGGAAGGCCCTATCCCCTAACCCTAACCCTAACCTGCGCTACCTTGAAGGCTCCGTTGGGGGCACAAAACACCAAACCCCCAAGCTTGTAGCCGTTTTTTGGTGCAGTAGACATAAAAGTATATCACTGACCGCCTACAAACGAATTCAGTAGTTGATGACACATCCCTTATGTGAGAGAAGTTGTGCTTTACTCTCGCCATGATTCTGATAGAAAGCTCTAAATATGAGCACAAGGTCAGTGTGAGCAGTATGAGTGGAGGACACTGAAAATAAAGTCATGTCTGAAAGAGGCATGATGTGTCCTCCCAGTGGTGGATTTCATACTAGGTCGCACGCACACACGCATGCACGCGCACACACACACACAGAGTCAGGTCCTGCTGTGAAGTTACTGAGTCTCAGCCGTGCTGAGCAGCATAGAGCAATTCTCTAATTGAGTTTACACATCAGTGGAAGGACAGCGTACTGTACACCTTGCCAGCAGCCCACGTCTCTGCAGTGTACGGGTTGTATGTATGTGATTCAACAAGATGTTTCACAATCTGACACTGATGTTCCACAATCCTGACTCACTCCTACATCAAGTGTTGATTTATTGGAATTAAACTGTACTCGGCTGTATGTCAACCTCCATATAATTCTTTCTTAAACCAGACTTACTAGCACAATGTTCAAGGTAAGAGCGAAGAATGGAAAGTTTGCAAACTCTTCTGTTGCTAGCGCCACAGATCAGCATAAATCTCCACATCAGCAGCTAGCCTTTGATGACACAAGAGCTATGTTAGGGATGGGAGCTAATGCTATCCAATATCGCTATCGGGATTGATTGATATAGCTGCAATCAACTCATCGGATTTTGGACAGACGCCAGCGATCCATGTAGGGGAGAGTGGCCCAAGTTGTGCCACTTTTTACTCAAAGTGACTTTAAAGTGAGGCCTTGACAGTAAAGTCTCCAACTCAAATATATACATATATTTCAGGGTGTTGTGCATCCCTGGCAATAAAAACTTTGTATCTGGAATAAACTGTTGAAGAAATATAGCTTTCGGAAAAAAAAGTTGTCTTGTGGCACAACTTGCCCCCGGTGTGGTGTAAGTTGTGCCATTGGAGAAAATACCATGGGGTAAATTGTGCCATTGATATATATCTCATAAACTGTAATGCAAGACAAATTCATTAGACCAGCGGTTCCCAAACTTTTTTAGCCGCGCACCCCCTTCTATGTCCCAACCGGGTTGACGCACCCCCAATCCCCCACACCTTCAAAAAAACAAAATGCAACAAACTTTTTTTATAGCCATATTAAAGGTGGCATGTTCAATCATGCTCAAATGACCAGAACACACATAATACAATAATCACGATCACAACAAGGGGCAGAAAGCAGATAAAATGTGGAAAATATTATAGCCTAATATTTTGAGTCACGTTGAGCAACAATTGCAGCAAGTTTAAATGACCGTGGAGCAAACAACCCCTCATCATAACACAGGTTATGGAAATAAAATTAGAACGCCAGTCATTTTAAATGAATTGCGAGAATGAATGTAGAGGCCACAAACTAGGTGCGCATATGCGTAGAAGAAGACAACTTCGATTAATTTTGAATAGCCTCCATTTATTTATTAATTAAAATTAAAATTTTTGATTCTAAATTGTACAAAGGAAATGTTTATGTACACGTCTTTATTGTGTGGAGAAAAAACACTGTACCCGTATTGGTCCGAGTATAAGACAACCCCGATTATAAGACGAACCCCCGTTTTTCAAAACTCAACTCAATCAATTTTATTTATTTAAATAATATACAAAAATAAAAACGCATTGAAAAAAACACTTTCCGTCATTGCAAATAAACAGTAGGATAGTGCAAATAGACCGAACTCAGACTATTCCTCACAAGGACATCCCTCTGCCCCGCTGTGATCGCTCTCGCTGTCATCTCTCTTAGCTCTGGTTCGGTGCATAGCGGGTCATCCTCGCTGCTGTCCTCGGCATCTGAGACGCAGCATTTATTTAATGCTCATAGTTAATCACATAACCTAGTGCTGAAACGAAAGCTATCAACGCCGTGGTTTAAGGCTGAAATGAAAACCGGGGCACTTTAACGTTGTCGAGGGGAAGCCCTCCGAGATCTCTGTTGGTTTCAGTTTACAGCTCACAAAGTGACAATCACCACCATCACATGGACAGCGTTTAAATAAAGCGTTTCATTCTTAAAATCATTAGGGCTTTGATGCAAATGATGAAATCTGAACATTACAGCAGCAGTGCTGGTGCGTAAAAGGAAAGCGCAGTTGGCATCTCTCCTCAGCACTGCAACTGCCGCAGCTAAAAAGCCACAGTCGATCGCTCTGCCGATTCCTGCCTCTGGCACGTTGACTCGCAACATAATGATTTGAGGCTTTGAATCGGCTTTGTTGATGTCCCGTGCCTCTTTTTTCTCTCCACACAAAGCGTTCTCTCTCCAAGTGCACAGCGTGCCACCCGATTAAAACAAGAAAATAAACACAACTTGGAAAACACAACCCGACTTTTTACGACCTATTTCCGCGAAAATAAAACCCTCTTATACTCGGACCAATATGGATTGTGTAATGATCAGACCGCCATAACATTTTTCATCTCGCGCACCCCCTAGCAGTAGCTCACGCACCCCCAGGGGAGCGTGCACCACACTTTGGGAATCCCTGCATTAGACAATCACTTATTTAAGGTTCATTTAAAGTAAATAAAGTAAATATTTTACAAAGAATGAAGGTCAATTTTCTTAAACAAGGCCTAGCAGATCTAGGTCGTTTTGCCTGCAAAGCTAACAATGACAAAGTCACCATCATCATCTTTCTGGCCATCTGAACTCTTGTCAGTGGTGTCGTTAAGTGGAATGGAGATGTCAGTCTCTTTTGAGCTACTGTAGACAATCACTTTCTTTTGGTGACCAGCGTATACAGCCATGCCAATGGCACAATTCTCAGAAATGTACTTTGCACTAGCTGCTCCGCCCTTGTAGAACCAAAGTTTCCACCGGGCATATGCGATTCCCTCTCCATTTCTGCCTTTAAATCATGGCTCAAAACCCATCTGTACACCCTGGTTTTTCCTCCCAATTAACTATCTTACCTCTGCACTACTATCTTTGTTTATATGTGGAAGTCTGGGCTGTATGTCTTTTATTTTGGTTATTGGTATTTTATGTAAAGCACTTTGGACAGTGCAAACTGTTATAAATGTGCTTTTATAAATGCATTTTACTTACTTACTTATAACTCACCTAGGCCCTCTGGCACAAATCACCCCATCCCCAGAATTTTGGATAATGCAGCAGTTAAGGGCTGACATCGTGCTAACTATATAGACACAAAGTGTAGCATACTAAAGCACTAAAACATGTGTCAAATGTTTTCAAACGTGTCTATAATTGTTCAGACACAGTAATCAAAAAACCTTGATCAACTGTTTTTTTTAGCTTAAATGTGCTTATATCTTATTCCATGTTTCTCCCTTCTTTACAAGATGAGTTTAATGGATGGTTCTTCTTCAATATGTGGTCACATTTCCAATTTCTTCTATGGTTTTCTAGAAACAAGGGGTGGCACAACTTGCCCACCTGCACAACTTAGGCCACTCTCCCCTACTTATCAAAATGTCATAGTCTCTTTCAAAGTAAAATACCATAGTCTGATTATTTTATTACGTTCTTTTAACTAATTTGATTGCTGTTGTTCCATAACAATAAAGCCTACTGTAGGTACTGAGAGTGCTGCTGTAGCTACTGCTAACCAGAAAGGACTGTTGCTGGAGGGGTCGATGGAGACCAGCCGAGGGGCCAACAATCTATGATGTAGTCGGCTAGCCGGGAGTTCCAGAACAAGTGAAGTGTCCTCCAGCAATAACATTCAAGCAGTAGCCTGCAGTCAGCAGCAGGAGTTTGAACTGTCTGGTGAGTTCCATGTCGCAGAGCTGCTGAGGAGAGAGCAGAGTGGAGTGGCTTGAGTGGAGCCCCTGAACCACGGGTCTGCTAACCCTCCTGGATGTGGCTGCTATATGGGAGCAGGCCACCACACCACAAGCAGAGACATGGAATGTTAACCTACGGCCACACCAAGAAATGTGGACCTTCCTCCTCGGTAACAGGGCTGAGCTTCCAACCTCTTTTATTATGTGGCTGTTATGTTTTTATTATAGTTTTGCTTTGTTTTCATTTAAGATTATTCCTTCTTATTGTTTACCGACTAGTTTTTATTGTACTTGTTTTTTTAACTAATTGTTTCATATAGTTTCCTCATTATCATCTTTTACTGTATGCTTTTTATTTAGGATAAAATGAATTATTATTTTATCATACCATACTCTGATCTCATTCCTTGGGTCACCACTCACCACACACTGCTCTCTGCCAATTAAGAGGCTCAGTCCTCTTCATAGCAGACCCGGGTTATAATGTAGCCCGTGGTGGTTCTCTACATGTCATTAGCCTCTCTGACACATTTCCTCTCTGTCTCTCCAAACTACCTAATAAAGCATAAAAATGCCAAAAAATTATCTTAAAAAATTTTTAAATAAATAAATACCACATTCCACTCACTTTGCCACTTGTTTACAAACATGTGTGTGTCTACAGTATGTGTGTGTGTGTGTGTGTGATGGGTCCAAAAGCCATGTTCGAAAAGCCATACTGACATCTGGCTCATACTAATTTTGATGTCAATTTGAGTACATTTTGGATGTGTATGCAAGTTTGTGTAGGCGAGAAATGCCCAGATGAGTACTTACTTCCGGGAAGATTTTGTTTATGGATCGACAGGTTACTTTTCCTACTCAACCTCCCAACAATGCATTGAGTCTTTTCAAACGACACAGAAGTTAGTTTTTTTAATTCTTTATTGCTTCTGTATACTTCAGTGTAAACGGTCCGACAAACCTTGCATACACAATCGATCGTTAAGTAGATAGTATGTAGTAAATACTGTACATGTTGAGTATGTACGTAGGAGGGAGGACGTTAGTACTACACCACCTCCTGCACTTTGAATGTAACATAACCCAGCTTTCCTCTCCAGCTAATTAAGAGATACTTGAAGATATGGGAACCCTAGAGAGCACCGTAAATAGAACTCAGGCCAGAGCTGTGACAGGAGAAATGTAGGATTTATTGAGGCCCTCATTGTGATCCACTTTCAGCTAGAACTAAACATGCAGGAACGTCTTATCAGAATGAGAGTGCGGGTCACAAGAATGTCCAGTGGTTTGACTGAACACAGAGCAGCTTAATGCAGCGCCACGCTCCTGTGGAGCGCACAGGCACAGCTATGAGACACCACTTGTGCAAAGCTGATGCTAAAGCTTGGTGAGGCAGCTACTTACTAAGTGTAATATAAATGTACAGCTTAAATAATAATAATAATAATAATAATAATAATAATAATAATAATAATAGCTTTGTTTTATACAGCGCATTTAAAGAAACCCAAGGACGCTTTACAAAAGTAAAGGAGGATGAAAATATATGGAAGTAAATGTGTGTTATTGGATATTGAAAATAAAAAACCATTGAATTTTAAGCACTGAATATTTATGCATTGAAATAACGTATCTGAACTAATTCTAACCTTTATTTTACAATGTTCTTAAATTCAAAATCAAATATTCAACATTAAAAAATTCAACGTGCCAAATTCAACTGCAAAATCCCATGTATGAAATTCAGAGTAAAACTTTGGGGACCCAAGGAAGAGCAATCGATCATAGATGCCAGATCGCGTTCAACAAAGAGACTTTTGGCTGTCTCTGGGGGCCTCTCCGAATAGTCGAATCTCCTAACCTATAAGCCTCCTTTCCTATACCTTAACCCCTAAACGTCATCGGGGTTAAGGAGAGATGAAAGGACATAGGAAAAGACAGCACTGTTTCAAATTAATTCGACTCCACTTTTCCTAACCGACGTCATTGCTGACGTGAGTCACTAGCGTGAAACTACACTATTCTCCGAAAATGGACTACAACAAGCGCTCGTTTGATCCATGCATTCTTTTCATATTGATTTTAATCAGGTTGTCGCCAACAGAGTGAGAATCACTTAAATCGGACTTGGCCAAGGGGAATATTTAAGGCTACTGAAGCCCGATTCACATATGGAATAAAAAGAGGCTACACTTATGTTGATGTTGAAATGAACTTCCCCCAGTAACTTCATTAAATGTGAAGTTGTCATTTTATTTTCTTAAGGTGTAAATTATGTGCTACGAAAATAACTATTAAGATGTTGGTCTTTTGTGAGTTCTTTATTATCTTTATTATCTTTAATTTTGTTTTAGCCGAGTTAAATCTTCCTCTCTTCTCCTCTCCTCTCTTCTGTTTTACCTCTCGTTCGTATTCGTGTAGAGTCGGTAAACTCCGGCGGTGGCCTGTTGCTTTAAATATTGCCGCCGTAAAGGATTATGGGATACCACTATCTCCTTTCCTTTTGCATAGGTTGGTCCGGAGTAACCTATGCTAAAGGAGGGTTAAAGGATGAATCGAGGCTCCTTTCCTATGCCTTTCCTAAGCATTTTGAGAATTCAAATCACCTATCCGCGGAGTACTTCCGGTTCATCTCGATAGGAAAGGAAATTTCCTATGCAAAAAAGACTATTCGGGGCCAATCCCAAAATGTATAATTGAATAAAACGATTAGGAGGTGTGTGAGTGAGAGAGTGAGTGAGTGAGTGAGTGAGTGAGTGAGTGAGTGAGTGAGAGAGAGAGAGAGAGAGAGAGAGAGAGAGAGAGAGAGAGCAAATGTGTGTAAATCCTGGTAAAGTGACAAGGCGCAATAATAGCTCTTGTAGTTACATTAAATACAAGCTGTGACGTAGCCTACTCTTTTCTGTCCCCCACCTTAAACATAAATAAACATGTAGATTAAAGGTGTTGTCTCACTTGGCTTCCTCAAAAAAAATCCCCACCCCACGCCACTGTTGACGATGGCTTTTACGCACGCGCTCAACCCAGAGTGAACATGCTCAGAGTTGATTGACCCAACGCTGATCCACTGTTCTGAAACCGAAAACCCAGAGTTACTTATCAACCCTGCGCTCTGAGTTTTAGATTAAACCCAGAGTTTGTAAAACCTGCTACCTGAAACAGGGCTCTGGGATTGTGTATACAGTCAGAATATAGGACCGTCGGTCTAATGCGCCTCCTTTTTGAATAATCGGACAAACGGCACTTCGGAACAATGGGTTCCGTTTTCGGAACATTGATCCGTCGGCATAGTGGTATGTCGATCTAATGGGAAATCTTTCAGACCATTGAGACGTCGGAACAATGAGGCGTCGGAATTACGGCATGGCACCCCGTCAGGTGCTGGGGGTCTCTCTTTGCAGGATTCACACAAGGAAATGGCATGCATCGGCGACATTGTCTATAAAACATTGAGCAAAACATTTTTGCACGATCTGCCTCCTTATTTGTGTTCTCTAATGGTTCCTAAAAACAGTGCTCGTATCACGCGGTCTAGCAGTTTGATTATGTATAACGTTCCTCGGACTCGCACTGCGTTTGGTGAAAGTGCCTTTAAATCTTTTGCCCCCTCATCATGGTGTAAGCTACAGGAACACCTTAAACTTGAATCCTTTATCACCATGAACAATTACAAAAGCAGGATTAAGGACTATTTAACCGCAAACTGTACATGCCTGGTTACTGAACACTGACTTACTGCCAATGAGATTGATGCTTTTATTTTTATTTTTTATTGTGTTTTGTGTCTTGTTTTAAGTGTGAAATTTTGTTTTTTTAATGTGAAACTTTTATGTTTTTATGCTGCCTTCCTGGCCAGGACTCTCTTGAAAAAGACAATGAGTATATTCCTGGAAAAATAAAGGTTAATAAAAAAAAAAAAAAACATTAGTAAGGCAAGCTAATTTTAGCCTGCAGTAGTTTACAGCGCATAGCCTACACGAAAAATAACTGCAAGGTTACGTCATGTTAGCTTTGCTGCCCATGTTACCAAAAATAGGGAAATGTTGTGCCAATAAAACATTTTAGAACAGGACTCAAAACTGTAAAGTATAACACTTGTGCCGTGTTTACGCCCGGGTCACACCTCATACAGTGCATCTAGATCACATTTTTTTTTCTCACACAGACAGTGTCTCACTGCTGCAGCGCTGCTTTTCCAGCCTGTTGCTACATGAGTTTTTCTTTGATAATTCCCATTAATAAAGCGCTGTGTGGCTGCTCTGGGCGCCAGGGGGAAAAAGAAAGGCAGACGCAAATGCAAGAAGTGTGGCGGTGATGAATGAGTAAAAATAAAAACGTACTGTGTTGTGGTCGACGTCCGTCTCTTCCCGCGAGCTGTGGCTGGCGCCTCCAGTTCAACTTCTCAATACTGAAATACAGTATCTCACAAAAGTGAGTACACCCCTCACATTTCTTCAAATACTTCATTATATCTTTCCATGGGACAACACTGAAGAAATGACACTTTGATACAATGTAAAGTAGTCAGTGTACAGCTTGTATAACAGTGTAAATTTACTGTCCCCTCAAAATAACTCGACACACAGCCATTAATGTCTAAACTGCTGGCAACAAAAGTGAGTACACCCCTTAGAAAAAATTTACAAATCGGGCCCAAAGTGTAAATATTTTGTGTGGCCACCAATATTTTCTATCACTGCCTTAACCCTCTTGGGCATGTAGTTCACTAGAGCTTCACAGGTTGCAACTGGAACCCTCTTCCACCCATTTATGACAGCATCACAGAGCTGGTGGATATTAAAGACCTTGCGCTCCTCCAACTTCTGTTTGAGGATGCCCCAAAGATGCTCAATAGGGTTTAGGTCTGGAGACATGCTTGGGCAGGCCATAACCTTTACCCTCAGCTTTTTTAGCAAGCCACTGGTCGTCTTGGAGGTGTGTTTGGGGTCGTTATCATGTTGCAATACCACCCTGCGGCACAGTTTACGAAGGTTGAGTGCACGGTGGTCAGCGTCGTACACAGAGGTTGGCTTTGGAAAATAGATGTATGAGTGCTGCCAGCATTGCTGAAGGGCTTGAAGGGGTGGGGGGTCAACCTGTCAGTGCTCAGACCATACGGCGCACTCTGCATCATACTGGTCTACATGGCTGTCATCCCAGAAGGAAGCCTATTCTAAAGATGATGCACAAGAAACCCCACAAAAAGTTTGCTGAAGACAAACAGACTTCGGACATGGATTACTGCAACCATGTCCTGTGGTCTGATGAGACCAAAATACATTTATTTGGTTCAGATGGTGTTAAGAGTGTGGAGCGGCAACCAGGTGAGGAGTACAAAGACAAGTGTGTCTTGCCTAGAGTCAAGCATGGTGGTTGGAGTATCATGGTCTGGGGCTGCATGAGTGCTGCCAGCACTGGGGATCTACAGTTCATTGAATTCTAACATGTACTGTGACATACTGAAGCAGAGCAAGATCCCCTCCCTTCATAAACTGGGCCGCAGGGCAGTACTGCAACATGATAACGACCCCAAAAACACCTCCGAACGACCACTGGCTTGCTAAAGAAGCTGAGGGTAAAGGTTATGGACTGGCCAAGCATGTCTCCAGTCTTAAACCCTATTGAGCATCTTTTGGGCATCCTCAAACGGGAGATGGAGGAGCGCAAGGACTCTAATATCCACCAGCTCCTTAATGTCGTCATGAATGGGTAAGAAGAGGGTTCCAGGCTCTTGCAACCTTTGAAGCTCTAGTGAACTACATGCCCAAGAGGGTTAAGGCAGTGATAGAAAATAATGATGGCAAAACAAAATATTGACACTTTGGGCCCAATTTGGAAATTTTTTCTTAGGGGTGTACTCACTTTTGTTGCCAACAGTTTAGACATTAATGGCTGTGTGTCGAATTATTTTGAGGGGACAGTAAATTTACACTGTTATACAAGCTGTACACTGACTACTTTACATTGTATCAAAGTGTCATTTATTCAGTGTTGTCGCATGGAAAGATATAATTAAATATTTGAAGAAATGTTAGGGGTGTACTCACTTTTGTGAGATACTGTATGTCTCCAGGGTCCCTCTGTCTATAATTGCTGCAAAGCTACGGTGAAGTTTCTAACAGTGAACCGGGAACACACCAGGCACAGCGGCGGGGCTCCTCGTCCACAGCATGGAGCAGCTGCTAGTGTAGCTACAGCTAGCTTCTCCTCTTCGTCCTTACGACTATCACCTCTCTTCCTCACTGTAATCCGGTTTATACTAAAATAAAAAATAAAAACATTTATATGTATATATAGCTATATATATATAAATAAAAACATTTAATGTATATATAGCTATATATATATATATATATATATATATATATATATATATATATATATATATATATATATAAATGTTTTTGTTTGTTTTATTTTTATTTTCTGTAACAGTAACTGTGTATCTGAATCTGAATTTGGTGAAAATGGGGGCGGGACCTGATAAGCCTTTGGCTTCTTCCGTCTCCCTTCGGACAACACAAAGTATGATGTATGAATATTTGCAAGAGAAAATTGTGTATTGTGTGGAATTGTCCCCCCCCCCCACCACACACACACACACACACCCCGCTCTCAATATGTGACTACTCCCACTCGCTCTCCTTGCTTGACCGCACACCTCCGATCTAGAATCAAGGATCGATTGCTCTACCTTGGGTCCCGCCGGGATGTTAACACTGAATTTTTATACATTGAATATTTTGCAGCTGAATTTGGCCTGTTGAATCTGTGGACGTTGAAAATATATTCGCTGAATTTTATACATTGAATTTTGCATCTGAATTTTTTTGCGTTGAATATTTGATTTTGAATTTGTGAACATTAAAAAATAAAGTTGAAAATAAGTAATTCATTTTAAGATTTTTTTTTTTTTTAAGAGCTAAATTCAGAGACAAAAAATTCAGATAAAAAAAAATATTTTTTGGTTTTTTTTACCCCTTATAATAATCCAAACGCTTTACAGGGTTCCAGACAATTTCCTCACACACAGTCATACCGGTGGGGAAACACAAAGGCCACAGCTGCCCGGGGGCGGCGACAGATACGTTATTTTAATGCATAAATATTCAGTGCTTAAAATTCAATGGCTTTTTATTTTCAAAATCCGATGAGACTGATTAACTTCCATAAAAAGAAAGTAGTGACAGAAGCAAGGACTGAAACATAAAGAAACACTAAAAACACAATAAAAACTGGTAACTAAATTGAATGGGACAAAGTTAACAACAGTTACCAGACCATCGCACTTAATTTCATTTGTACAGAAGGTCTGGAATCGCTCACTCACTTGGAGGCGGGTGTCTGTTGAAGTTTAAAACTATTGGATCTGCCCAGTGCCACTCTGGACTTGCCAACCAATCGCATAATGTTTGGTTTCTGACTTCAAATGAAACTGGCACGCAACTTTAATGTCATCGTTCTCTGCCACCCCCTCTGTTCGCTGATTGGACTGACAGAAATCTTTTCGAGCATTAACCCATGAATACACCGCAGCCCCAGACTGACTACTGAAGTGAAATGAAAATAGAGCGGAAGTAGGTAGGCAGGCGGTGCCAGGCTAGTGAAAACCCTCAATGACAGTACTATATATAATAAACCGTATGTAGACTTGTTGAATAAGGAGAAAAAGCACCTACCAGCCACGCTATTGGCCCTACAGGCTACACTCCAGTCCAGCATAGCAGTTCAAGGGTGCAATCAAAAATCATTTTGCTGATTAAAATCACTTTGTTCAGTTTAAAGATGTAGTTCTTTGCAAAGATAAGTAGTTGCATATCTTTAACCGTTCATATCACAACAACATTCCACACTGATTGTAGCTGTTCTCAAGTCAGTGGTACATCCAGTCTCTTGCCAATCCAGGCCATCATCATTGGTTCAGTACAAAACTAGATACAAGCACAGTATATATGTTTAAAACTGAGGAGCTTATATTATACAACTGAGGTATCAACTTAAAGTTGTCCCTGTTTTTTTCTGAAGGGGTTATGCGATGTAATGTGCTTTTAACCAGAACAGACATCAGAACAGAAAGTGCTCTCGTCCCCAGGGGATTTTTTTTTTTTTTTGGAGCAGTAGTCGTTCCCTTTCAGCCCAGAACTGTCTGCAAAGCATCCTCTGTGTGTGTGTGTGTGTGTGTGTGTGTGTGTGTGTGTGTGTGTGTGTGTGTGTGTGTGTGTGTGTGTGTGTGTGTGTGTGTGTGTGTGTGTGTGTGTGTGTGTGTGTGTGTGTGTACAGTGGGTTAGAGCATCCCATATGCATGTGGCTTGAGAGGGTAAAAGCCAGAAGTTGACTGCTGTTCACAAAGTTAATACTGATGGCAACTGGAAGTCTGGTGACTTGTTTTTCAAATTTGTATTAATAATTCACTGTCAAGCAATACAAGACTGTGTACGATGGAAGCTAAATGGATGCCTATTTGAGAGTTTGTATATTGGACCCCACGTGTGCTTTTTGTTTAACGTAGAAATAAATATGAAAATAATAAAATGTGTGATGAAATTCTTATTTGATAAATTAACAGACACTATATCTTCATATTTTTCTTGTTGTTGATCTTGCCAATTGAATATCACTAAAATGAACCCAAAAGCGGTAAGAATCAAATATTGCCAACAACTACAACTGCTATGCTGTAAATGAAGCAGGTGTGAGATCCACATTCAGGAGCACCATTTCTTCTTTCCATTTCCATCTCAAAGAAGTCTTATTTGATGGATGGATGGATGTCCTGAGAGGCTCTCCAATGTTGTTGGGTGCCTGTACACTGCAAGGGTCTATAGAACTTTCAAGTTTTTTTCTTCCAAAATAGCCACAATTGAAATCATGCATTTTTTAAGGTATTTGAAGCAATTTCTTTTTAATTAGCTGGTTTCTTGACAGCCATGGTATTGTAGCCCCAGCCTGAAGAGGTTTTTATAGACAACACACAGCTCAGGGTCAGGTACAGGTCAGCAGCAGAGAGGGAAAGAAGCTTTTAAAATGGCAAGAACAAAAAGAGAGATAGAGTTGGGAGGAATAAAAATAATTACTAGAAAATGCATTTCCTGCTTGAAATGCGTGTGAATGTTGAAAAAACTGGCGCCAAACTGGATTGCTGAAGGAATATGAATATTTGAAAAGGTTTGAAAATGTGCAATAATAATGCTGAATGGAACTGAAAATACTGTATTGCCGAAAATGCAGAAATGTGAAATAGTAATAGGAATAGTACATGTAATATTATGAGTAGGGTCTTATATGGGGTAAAAGGGGGAATGGGGGGTCATGCTTTAATTACAAAGTGATGCAGAAGGTTTGTTTACCTCTAAATTGAATGTAATGGCTTTTAGAACAATTTTGGTTTGAGTGTAAAGAAACCAGAACAAACTTTATTTTTTGTGTCTAAATTAAGACCTTCAAAAATTCATGATTTTGATTGTGGCTATTTTGGGAAATGAAAAAAAAATATATATAGGCTATATAGGCTATATATATATATTGAAACTTTCGCAACAAATTTAAATAACTGAAGGTCCAGGCACCCCGCTAATATCCTTAATGAGCACCTGATCCACAGCCCCCATGACCTGTTGTTAACTGTGGCAAGTCATTTATTTATTTGGCTAGCCGTTTATTAAGATGGTGCACATAATGGCCCGTCATCGGGCACACATACCGGACGCATATCAATCGCTCCGTGAAGCGATCCAAGTATGATGTTTGGTCTGAGAGATTTAAAGTGAGTCTTCAGTTTAACGAGTTTGCTTCTGGACGAAGGAGAGTTCTCACAGTCTCCTGAGTAATTGAAAACAGTGGCCATGTCTTCCCGTGGCGGACTGGCGTTCAAGAAGACCTTTTATTTTTGCTTTGTGAATTATCACCAATGTATCTCTCTCCCTCTTTTACTCACCTACACCTATAAACACACACCTGCATCCTCATACAGTCTATGATTCTCACACATTTCATGTTCATGTGAACGTGCTATTGCAGAAAAAGATGTCAACATGCTCTTCTGCCTGCTGTGCAATTCTTTACTAATCGACTAATATTTCTGGTGCCAGCTAGTGAGGGAGTGGACAACATTTAAACGTTTAACCGACTAGTCATTTGCATCCCTAATATACTGTATATATACAAACAATCTATTGTGGAGTATCCAAAAATTATCAACCAAAGAAAAAGTGGTTCTAACAGTCCTATGAGCTAAGCTCAACTCAAGGCACGTCCAAGTTGAGACTACTCACAGCTACAATCACATCGTTCGGTTGAAGCCTCTGCAGATGTTTTATTGAGACATTCAAGTAGGCTAACCTTAACTACTAAAACATATTAACAGATCTACATTGTCTCAAGGCTAGGACACCATATTAAGTAACTGACCCAGTTTGTGGGGAGAGAAGCATCCTTTTACCTTAACCACATAGTCTAAAATGGTCCAGGCCCATTTTTGTAACCGGATAAACAACATAAAAGCCAGCCCAAAACACATTCCACTGCCTTTTGTTTTTGTTTAGGTCACTAACACTCATACACCGACGCACGGCCCAGGGAAAATCTCTTTGGTGAGTTAACACCAGGTCCACAGCAGCCTGTTGTCAGGGGATTAGGTAGCTGCTGCTATATTTGCCAAAAGAAAATCCTGTGCCCAGTATAGCCTCATATAAAGAGGTGACATTCACACTATAGCACATACGCACATACAGAATAGACTCCAGCAGGCTCTCCAAACCTCACAGGCCTTTTGACCAGTGCAAACCATTTGATTTGGAAGGGTCAGATCAAATGAAGCAGCATAAAGAGCAGTATGTGTGGAGCTCACTCTCTACTTAGGTCCATGTTTATTTCATTCACCAATCACCAATACATGTGAGGATCTGCCATGACTGTGAGACATGAGGTTAGTGAAAGGAAAAATCTTTACTGAATGTGCAAAACCATAATGGTGTTTCTATTTGAAATACAATGAGGGGAAGGCGCTCCTAATAGTACATAGAAGACTTCTATTACAAGCTTACTCTAAAATATCCATCCATCCCGTTTCATTACCTGGACAGAGGGAAGCGTGAGGAAGATGAGAACGGCTGCCTGGAGGATACATGACTCCATCTTCCTCTGGATAGTTTTCCACACAGATCAGACTCTCTCTCTCTCCACAGCTGACTGATCCCCAACCTGTGGACTGCAAGACAACATGTCAGCTTTGAGCTTATTATTGACCTTAAAGTGAGACCACACTGGATCCAAACTAATATATCATGTACCCTAAGTAATGCATGAGAAGTCAAGTCAAGTCAACTTTATTTATATAGCACATTTATAATTTCAGTACCTGGACAGGTGTTGAAAACTAGCATTATGCTAATACACTGAAAACAATGCATCTGGTTGGTCCAATGATATTGTCATGTCCATGTCAAATAAAATCTACTACTATAAGAGCCGAGGTGGACCAAAGTGCTGTACAGTAAAACAAGTAAAAGTCATTACATCCAAAACATCAAATAGATACATAAAAGCAAAAAAAATAACTAAATTAAAACACAAAACAATAGTAAAAGTTCTAGCAGACACTGCTGGGATAGAACACTGTCAACTAGAGATAAAGAAGAGAGATTGTTAACATGGGCAACTGAAGCCCTTTGAAGCCCAACACTGGGCTGTAGGATCTTTGTCCAGTCTGACACTGATGATGACAGAGTGATGGAGGACAATGAAATAAATCTATTTTTCTTCTTTGTAATAACAAAATAAAAAAAGTCAAAGTGATGTCTTCCAGCTTTGTCTTGGAGACTTAAAATGAGCAAAATAAATGAGTATGGTAAACTCCACGTTTTACCCGACCACGTGACTAAACATTTTTTACAGTGAGAAATGTAAGATCAACACAGTTTGGAGCTTGACCTATACCAGGTCATCAGGGCTGTCCCCAATACCGTTGTTCTTTCCGTACTAGTATCCGAATACTCCTTCTCAAAAAAAGAAGAACAAGACACGTTTAAAAACAGCAATGCTCCATGCGTGTGACGTTTTTAAGACGTGCTAAAAGTCTGACCACAACTGTGGATTTTTATTTGATTTATTTGTTTACTTCATTGAACCCACCGGCGGATTTAAATATCTCTGAGCGAGCACTTTTAGCGACTCAAATGTTATTACTTGACGCTCTGTTTTTTATAAAGCCTACAGTCCATGGCAGCGACAGGGCTTACACTGTTGTGTCACACGCCCCTCTTTGGCATGGTCATATTTAACGGCTTCTTGCACTCCGGTCACGTGAATACTTAACCTAACCAAGAATAGCAGAATAGAAGAACTATTCGCGCCAGCCAAAAAGTTCATGATATCACTGCATACATTTTGACACTGGGTCTGAAGTAGGGCGCCCACTACAGGATGGGACATCCAGATTCAATAATAATAAAGATGCTACTTTGTTTTACTCTCAATTTTTTACATCTCCAATCTGTTTTAGATTACCGAACATTTGAAATGTAGCACATTGTGAAGAATGACTGTCCTGAGGACACCCTGATTCCTGCATAGACAACATTTGAAATGAAATGGACACTTTTCATTTGTCATCGGGTAGAATCAAATTGATCGAATTATTTATCATTAAAGGTGGAGTCAGCGATTCTGGAGAATGTTTGTTGTGTCAATGAATATGTCCTTAGGATCCGCTACCTGTCAATAGCCTAGCGTGTGTGAGCTGAATTAAATCTGGGGTTAATATACACAGCCTAGTCCCTAAACCGGCATGTCGTTAGCTATGGTGGCCACCTTTGTTGACATATAAGTTGACAGAGCCATAGGCTGTCTATTTCAGTGCACACAGAGTACACACAGGTATCGGATCATGAGAAGATATACAGAAGCGCTGACTGCACCTTTAATAGGCTAGATTGAATGACTGAATAATACAAATAGGCCTTATGAATAGTTTTAATAAATCAGTTGCATTGAGTATTGAGGGGAGATCATGTTATGTAGGCACTAACAGGACGGACATTCACCTGCATCCACACACTGCAGCCTACAATGCTGCATCAACAGAAGCAAGCTGATCTGCCTGCGCCATGTATTTTTTTTATGCAACTTGCCTACACAACAACGCGTGTTAAGAGTTTCTAAATGTAAAACGAAACTCGAATGTTAATGTAAAACGAATAGAATAGCTGTCCATGCCTTCAGACGGGCACCGGCAGCAGACAGAGGGCTGCTATGAATCTGTCGTTTTGGCTCCAATGTGTGAATTTTATATATTTGGCCTTATAAGCACATAGCCTATACTTTACCTATCCCCCTTTGACACAGTGGACTTGACACCTAACATAAAAAAATTCCACATAAAAAAACAAAAAACGAATGTATCATCGATGAACTCGACAAAGAAGATGGGCGAGCCTATAGTTTTTAAACATCATTTCCCCTAAATAATCAATACAATGTCTGCTAGTATCCCCTACAGCTAAGGTGCTGCATGCAGACCTCGGCGTGACACCTGCCGGGCTGGATGTGTTCCTGGCATGGATAGTAAATAATAGGTTCCTGGACAGGGCAGCAGCTGCACTTTAACACAAGGGGCTTTGAGTCTGACTGAACACCTTACCTTATGATGGGGGACAGGTCCTGCGCTCACGCGATCATATGGAGATGCAGCATCAGTTATTCCCCCCCAAAAAAGTGTCCGATTATCCAGCGAAGCCCGATCTCCAGTGTCCACACCCAGCACACACCATGGACATATATGCACACATCCACAAGAACAAACACGTCCGGACAGTGACCGAGAGAGACAGCGTCACTGAGACACGCGCTCCGCTACTTTGTGAATCCGGGAAAGTGTCTCCTCTCCTGCAGCCTGCAAGCGGCGCACTGCCCGTCTGTCTGACAGACTGACACACAAGTTGGGACCACAGTCAAGTTAGGCATATATACATCACTTCCGATCGGTGCTTTCAAAATAAAACGGATTCAGGCCAGGCCAGCGTGCTCTATGAACCTTTTTTTCATGTTAGCTTTTAGTCAGTGTAATTTCTTCACATAGACATCCATTATTTATTTATTTACGTTGATCATACGTAGGTCATACCTTATAGATACCATACCAAATAGAACTGACTAACACCTTTAGTCAATTCTTTTTTTGACCCCAGTATAAGTGGATGTGGGCTTCAAACTGGACATGACTGTCCTGTGGGTCATTCCGTATCATAGTCATCCCCATGTGGACTTTCTATGCTGATGCTCTGAAGCTTAAATTAATTTCGGGGCGACTGTGGCTCAGTTGGTAGAGCGGGTCGCCGATTATCAAAGGGTTAGAGGTTCGATCCCCTGTGCCATAGTTGTTGTGTCCTTGGGCAAGACACTTCACCCACCTTGCCTCGTGTGAATGTCCATAGTTAGCCTGCTATCGGTGTATGAATGTGCGTGGGAATGGTAACGTGGGAAAGGAAAAACAGGTCTCCCTTGCAAAAGAGTATTCGGTCTCAATGGGATTTACCTGTATAAATAAAGGTTTAAAAAAAATGCTCTAAGGGCCTCTGCTTCTATAAGCTTCATGTATTATTAGGTAATTTGTTCAGTGTAATGTGCTTGGTTGTGAGACAGTTACTCATTGCTAATGTCAAACTGTAAATATATTAAGAGGCTTTTTCATCTTTTGGCAATCAGACTGTTAAAAATGATGATTTGAAAAGAACATAATATTCATGTGTCATGCAGACAACAATTTGTCAGCTAACTTTGGCAATGTCATCAAGTGATCATTTTAGACTTTTCTTCAGTGTTTTTATTGGTAATGCTCGAGTTTACTTTACTGATTCCACAGTGCAAGCAGCTTTGATTACAGTTTTATTGAACTTCTCAGAGAGATTCAAATGTGCTTTTACCGTGAAGGATAAATCAGCTGGTTTCCTGCAGAGCCCTGGTCGTCCCCAGCAGCTTGATTGGGGGCCTGATGACCAAGTCCTCTGTCCCATGTGCTGTGCATATCTCCATCACTTTAAAGATGCACTAATGGTGCTTATCCACTGCATGGTATCAGCTCAACTCGGCTCCACTCAACTCGCATTTTTGGTGTTTCCACCACAAAAACATGGTACCTGGTACCTGGTAGCGGCTTGTTTTTTTGGTATTGTGGTAGCCGAATCCCCCATGGCTTGACAAAGACAAAGGCGGCAGACTGGACTTATCATCAGTGATCAGGTTTATTCAGAAGTTTCCAGAAGACATACAGAGGATTTCAGAGTGAGCATGATAGCAGCGGGCTGGAGGCCGCAATGGCACTACTCGTTGCTAGTTACAGGACCCGTTTATATCTATGTGTGGGGTGTATCATGTGTTCTTAATATCTGCAAATAGACATATCGTTTCATTACTTGTGCAACATCAAGTCAAACACATGTCCTTACATGGATTGTTTTCGTCTCTTTACCCGTGACCCAACCTTTAGATTCTATCTGCTCAGCAAACCTGAAATAGAGGCTATTCAAATCTACAACATTCCTTCATTTAGAATTAAATAATTCTACCAAAACAAGATGTAACCAAACATATTTGAATGGCCTAAAGAAACCTCCACCAAAACACAGAAACACTCTTTATGAGTGAAGTAGAATACAATGCATAGATGTAAGCATTACTGCAGTAAACTACAAATGAATAGGACCAACAAGGCAAAGAGTCAAACACTGAACGATGATAAATAGAGGCAGTGAGAAGAGAATCTTCTTTTTGACGACAGCATATTAAAAACAGCTGTGTCACAGTCTCAAGTTCAGATATTTTGAGGCATGATCATGGGGGATGTAGTCCATCCAACTCTGGCACAGAAGAGGGTCCTCCATTACATAGCTGGCAGACTCCGCCAGACGTGGCCAGCCGCCCAGGTAAGTCCAAGATGGTATGCGGCTGGAATGCGTGTGGCCATCTCCTCTGTCAGCATGATCACAGCCTTGCACTTGTGACTGCGCGGGGAGCAGTATCCCCAGCAGTCTGAGTTCTTGATGACAGACGTTGGTCGCTAATCTTTGCCCTTTTTCTACAAGTCTTTTTCACTTTTTCTTAGCGTACATAAAGCACAGAGCGACGTAACAAGCTTGAATCCAGTCCAGCCATTTTCCCAAAGTCTTAGTCAATCAAACTGCACACGGTTCTTTGTTATAACAGTGGAACTACGTGGATACCTGGCCATAACGGAGCCTCTGTGTAGTCCCCCAGACCGGACGCTCACGCCGTGACCTTGAACCTTACACAGAGCACTATCAGCCGTTTACACATTATCTCCCATCGCAGTTCTCAGTTACTTTTAGATACTGGAACAGAGAAGCACTTTTCAACAGCAACAGTCCATCTGATCTCATTCCAACAGATGTGTCCCGAAGTGTACAGGTAGTCTCTCATCAATGTTCCTGTTATATCCGTCATCGTGACGCCAAATGTGGTAGCCGAATCCCCCATGGCTTGACAAAGACAAAGGCGGCAGACTGGACTTATCATCAGTGATCAGGTTTATTCAGAAGTTTCCAGAAGACATACAGAGGATTTCAGAGTGAGCATGATAGCAGCGGGCTGGAGGCCGCAATGGCACTACTCGTTGCTAGTTACAGGACCCGTTTATATCTATGTGTGGGGTGTATCATGTGTTCTTAATATCTGCAAATAGACATATCGTTTCATTACTTGTGCAACATCAAGTCAAACACATGTCCTTACATGGATTGTTTTTGTCTCTTTACCCGTGACCCAACCTTTAGATTCTATCTGCTCAGCAAACCTGAAATAGAGGCTATTCAAATCTACAACAGTATCGCCTTGCTCGAGGTTCCAAGCGAGCTGAGCCGATGCTAAAAGGTGACGTCGGCAGACTGCCAGCCACTGATTGGCCGGAGACTCCCGGCTTCATTCTGTTGTATTTACTCCCAAACTCTCCGGGACTTTTCCAGTGTATTTTGTCTCGCCGCATGCAGCCTTCTCTGGCTCTCCTTCATTTGATTTGCATCACAGATCCAAAAAAACTTAATGAAATGTCCATTTGCTAAGCTCACCCAGTTGTGTTGGTTGTTGGGGATGCTACTTTAAATATACTGTACACGACAGGAGAGGAGACATGTAGGGCTACTAGCAGCTATTACCTCAATAAAGTATTCAGGCTGAGACACGGCTTGCATTTGCAAACACATATCCTGAAACAAGCACTAAACAGTCAACTTTATCATGCCCGTGTTTACGTGCATAGGGATGTACGTGAAGCATCCCTACAGCTGACTGAGTGGCAGAGTCACACATCGGGATACCAACCCTCCCTTTTAATGGCCCGTAGCAATATGATTCTACTTCTTTTAGCAAACAGATACAAATGTGGTTTTCCTTAAAATGTTAAAGGTATAATACCATAACTGAATAAACAAACTTACCCCACAGGAAAAGGTGATCCCTGGAACACTGTTGTTGTTTACAGCAGCAGGGTCCACAGTTTGGTTTACAAAAATATTCTAGTCTTCTGATTTGTTATAGGTTCCTTAAAAATAATTTACTTTTGATTTAAGAAGATAGAATTGTTCAATACCTGGAAATACATGTAGAGAAAATATGTTTGGTAAACTAACTGCAGGATCTGCAAATATAAACATATCCCACTCCCGAAACGGCAACCTTTAATATTCCTGTACAGCCTGTACTGGTGTATGTCGAGCTGCACTACCAAGCTTTCTATCATTTATTTATAATAATATTCATAGCCATACTCTAGTGGCTTAAGGCTCATTGGCACTCTCAGTATTGACATACTAGTTGCATACAGGCTTCATGGTATTTTGATTGTTACATTTTATGGAGAGAGAATTGTTCTTTATTGCATATTGTCAGTCAAATATAGAAGGCTCATTTCATCCCTATTCTCTGGTGATTTTATGGTAACCAAAGCCGAATGAACCAAATGATGGACTACCATGAAATATGAACTGCATGATAAGGGCTTTCAGGTGGGCTCCTCTGCTTTATTATCTGCTCTGCTTTAATATTTTAATAAATTTATCACACACACAGCAAAACCGGGCCATAATATTCAGGAATAATGTGCAAAATGCATTAGGGCAGCACAAAGAGGATTCTTCTTACTTTTCCTAAATAAAGACTGCTCCTAACTAGTGTGTGTTTGTGTTTGTGTGTGTGTGTGTGTGTGTGTGTGTGTGTGTGTGTGTGTGTGTGTGTGTGTGTGTGCCTGCGTGTGTGCATGTGTGTGTGTGTGTGTGTGTGTGTGTGTTGAGCTCCATTGTTGTCCACAATCTATTAAAAACACATCAGTGAGCCACACTGTTACACTGGGTGACATGTTCCCTCATCACCATGAACAAACACACTGTAGTTTGATCAGACACACATGGTTCTCCTCTTGGAAAAAATGCATCAAAGCACCCAACCTACTGCTGAAAATAACTCCCAACAAATTCACTATTTCTTCCTGTTTGAATGAAGCTAAAAACAGTCCCCTATTACAGCATGGGACCACTTTCTAATGATTTATGTTTTCAATATGAACCCAAGTCTGACACTTTATGCGTTTTAGCACACACACACACACACACACAAACACACACACACACACACGCACACACACACACACACACACACACACACACACACACACACACACACACACACACACACACACACACACACACACACACACACACACACACACACACACACACAGGGCCGTCAGACTGCGGGTGTAAGTTAGACAGGCTTGTGGTGGGGGGCCAAGGCAGAGGGGGACGAAGGTCAGGGAGCCTATCATGAGCCAGTACATTTTTTTGTTATTTTTTAAATAACACTGTTTGGGGCAATGAAGATCAGGGGGCCTATAAGAGGCAATAAAACTAAATAAAGAAAGACTTCAAAGACAGAAGAAGCTTCAGGATAAGGGATTATTCAAAGCAGTCCTGAAGCTGACTAGATTTTTAAACATGTATATTTTCTCTTTCTGCTTTTTGGTAATTCTGTGTCTTCAAATTATTCCAGAAAATAGTAGCCTACTAAGCCTACTGAGTAGCTCAAATAGGACACAGCTGATTTAGCCTTAGTTTTCTTCTCAAAGTGCACCAGATTTATTAATTTTACTTTCAAAGGTTCAAACTTTTCTTATCGTATTTGATTACGAGGTGAGGAATAAGAGCTGCCTCTATGTATGAGGGGAATGGTTTTGGCTTTGACCAAAGAGAAAATCAAAAATCTTGAGTCAGCAAATTACCTCAAGGTCCCTGATGGTTTGGTACCAGTGGTAGGCATACAGTTGAATTTACTGCATAGGCCATACTAGCCTAGGTAAACTGCCTATAAGCTAGTACAGTCAGGCAATATGGTGGCCAATATAAAAGTTAACCTTCATTCAGAAGCAGCCATAAAACATGTCATAATTTAGATATGAATAGATGGATGGCAGACTGTGCATACTGAAATATTCTAGTGACAAAAATGTGTGATGGAGGTCTGGCGCCCCCTTTCATGAAGACATGCCAACCACAGTTACAGACAAATATGTCATACATCGCTGAGAAATGACAATTACCATCTTATGCTAATTATGACTTCACACATTTCACCCAATTTAAAAATAAATAAATAGAGATGTGTCAGATTAGGTTGCCTTACATGATCAGATGGGGATCCCCTTGTGTCACTGAACACAGATGAACGTGTTAGCCTATATTTAACAGTGTAGCCTACGCATCCTACAACTAGGGGACCTTTTCCTTTAAACGTAGCCTTGTGATATTGTAGCATCAGCTCCTGGCTGTTGGCGAGTCATCTCTCTATCAGCTGATGTCACACAGGAATCTCACTTCAGTCAAACGACTTACACTACAAATAACGATGCAGATCCGGTTGTGCCTTCAATGTAAAGTCGTTATCGGAAAAGGTCTTCTGTCATCTAGACTGGCCTACTGTTTTTATATGATGTGACTTCTCCGAGCCCAAGCCTACTGGTGATAAGTGTAGCCTTTATATTTTTTAAAGTTATGCTACAAATTACTTTTAAAAATAATAATATTTTTGACTTCAATAGTTTGTTCACGAGAACGTCCGTCAATACAGTAGCCTGGTCTTTCTTTCGAAAGTCCCAGCCGGAAATGTAGTGCGTCACCTCGGATAACTTGATGCAGCCATCACCTGTTCTCAGTGCGTCAACTTGTCAAAGTTGGTATCAGCTGTGGACATCTGGAAGTCAGGGAAAAGACCTCTTATAAAAGGACCATGGAAAAGAGACATTAACGAGTAACCTACGAGCAGCAGATCCACGTTTTCATTGCGCTGCAAATAACTTGTGGTAAAATGCTACTTTGTAGCCTATTCTTTTGAAAAATTAGGCTGCTGCATTTATTGGAGAGTTAGGTCGGATGAGAACACAAGTCCAGCCCATTGCTCTGTATTATAATCGACTCTCTGGATAAGTGAGCCCCGGTCCTTGCACCATGGCCTGTGCCGCATCCGCCTCTGCCGGCCCGGGTGGTCGCTCTTCCGGCCGCCGCCCCGCCGCCCCCGGTCTGCCCGCGCCGAGCAGCCCGACCCGCCTGTCCCGTATCCAGGAGAGAGATGACCTGCGACACCTCAACGACCGCCTCGCCGTCTACATCGAGCGGGTCCAGGTGCTGGAGAGTGAACGCTCCTCCATGATGATTCTGCTGGAGGAGAAGGATGAGTCGAAGAGCCGGGAAATGGGCACCGTGCGGCGGCTGTACGAGGAGGAGCTGGCCGACATCAGAGCGTCCCTGGACGGCCTGGCGGGGGAGAGGGCCCGGCTGCAGGTAGACTATGGACATCTCGAAGAGGAGTACAGGACACTTCAATCCAGGTAGTAGCCTAGCCTATATATATCTTTATATGACCATGGAGGTGTCGGAGAAGCCCACCAGACAACACTAACAAATCTGCTGATTTAATTTAACTTTTGCTCTGCGTTTGACGCACACACCTGCTGACCACAGACATCCCTAGAGTAGCCTAGAGTTGGCAACTGTTGTATTATTAGGGTTGTATTCAATCCAACCAAGCATTACTGTCAGTAATGTGATGTTATAACTGGTTCACACACACAGCCCTGTCCTCAGTGGGCTAGTTAGAGGTTTAGAAAACCCACACTTTATTTAAGTCTTAAATGACAGTGCATAATTGATTCAGTGCATGGTCATCCGACGTTTATACTTTTTAGCAAGCAAGACAACATTTAGCCTAATTGAGTTTCCTTAAACATAGTTTGGGCCTACACCTGTCACTTGTTAAATATTTGGCTATCAAGGGAAAACAGAGGAAATCCCATGTCCATCTGAGGCTTCCGTACCTGTGAGCAGACAGATGTGTATCAGTCAGAGTGTCTTGCAGCTAAATTGGATGTGAGTCACTTTAATTTTTTTTTTTAAATTTGATGAAAAACAAAATATGGAGTGGCATAAGCAAAATGGACAAAACAGATGCGAGATATATTCACAAACCCCTCTCCAAGACATGACTTTATAAATGGGTTCAAGTGGTTCCCATTAGGTTGATAGATGTTTAGGAATATGAGTTTTATAACAGAATTAGGTTTTGGTCATCCTAACTAAACCATGTTGTCTTCAAAGTAAAGTAAGTGTTTGACGGTCTATTTTCATTGCATTACTTTGTTGTAACTGTCCACTTGCTTCATCATTTCATTTGATTGTTTATCAGAGTTTTTGCGCGCGTCGCTCAAGCTCTACCTCTAGTGTGTCAGGAGTTTGATTAAGATTCCATTTATTGTCATCTCACATGTACAATGGAATCTATAGCAACTCCTCTCAGTGTACGCAAACTATGAAGTGTGAGATAAAAGCACAAAATAAAGTAGACCCAACCACACATAAGTGAACTGGTAACATTGTATTGCACAATTTTCACAGGGTAATATCACCTAGCTGTGATGCTGTAGTGAAAGTTCAGTTATTTTATAGCACGTGAATATATACGCTTCAGGAGTCTGGAGTAACATGCCATGCATACCAGGTGGCAATAAGTACAAAAGGTTCAAATAAGAGATGATGAAATATACAATAAATACATTTTGAAGTAGTGCAAAATGTAAGGCAGTATAACACATTACAACTTAAATGAATAATAATAATATGATGATGATAAACATTATTTACAATATGTGCAATATGCAGTCAACTGAGGAAAGTTAAAGTGTACATTATATGTGTATTTCAATGTTCAGACTGAGTTTAAATAGGTGCAGAGTCCAGGAATATTTGGGGCAAATGGGAGGGGGTTTACAAATCTAGAATTTGTGGGAGCAGAGGGGAGGGAAGGAAGAGAGGGGAGATAGTGGAGCTTCCTGAAAGGCTGGTGGAAAACGCTGTTTACCAGGCTGGTGGAGCCTATGGAGGCTATGGTACCTTCTCCCAGATGGCAGGAGACTTCAGAGGCTGTGTGAGGAGTGGCTGAGGTCACCCACAATGCTGGTTGCTTTGGGGGGGATGTGGGTTAGGTAGATGTCCAGGAGGGAAGGGAGTAGGACACTGATGATCAGTCCAGCAGCCTTTACTGTGTCATCATGATTTATAGTAGTTCTGTATACACAATGTTGTCTGTCAGGCCGTCCTCGTGGTCTCCAACACCCTCACACCTCTGGCACGCTTGCCTCTGCTGAAGGCAGTGTAGAGCTGGCCATTCGCGGACACACTTTGGGGCAGGAACACTCCAACTCTATCATTTTCCTGTCCGTGTCCTGCAGAAGACATGGGTTCAGGTAATTACTAATCAAATGAAGTTGCAATGTGAAAACGTGGAAATGCAAAATGGAGTTTATGTCACCTTTATTGATGGTAACAGCAAATGCCAGGCGAAGGGGGAACTGTCTGCGGACCACTGTAAAGGGGAACTCCTTGGAGACCCACTGTAGACACCACCATAGACACGTCTCGGTTTTGTGTCCGCTGCCGTTTTCTGAAGTCCAAAGCATACTTTCTTTTAATTCTGGCTTCTGTGTTTTTTTGTAGAAGATCTGGGTCTGGCTCCAGAGTGCAACTCTGTCCTATTGGCAGCTTGTGTCCCTTTAGGGACACAAGCTGCCAATAGTGCATAACACATTGTGTGCATAACACATTGTGTGCATAACACATTGTGTGCATAACACATTGTGTGCATAACACATTGTTGCGGTTATTATTACTTTGATCTGTGAGCGTGTTCTTTTGTGATAATGACAGTTGAACATGTTTGTGTCATTGGAAGGAGATTTGCACAATTGTTAATGAAAGGAGAAACATTAAATAACCTCAAATCATATCTACCATGTTAGTGGCAGGGCATCAGTAGGTAAAAAGAGCAGCTCCAAGCTGACTTTCAGCAATGTGTAGACTTGAATAAAAAAAAGAGATGGTGTGTGTGTGTGTGTGTGTGAGTGAGAGAGAGGCACTGGTCAGACACAATGTAGGCCAAGTAAAGGACCATAACAGTATCGTACATGTAGTCAATGCAATGGGCTTATAAGATGCCAAAGTGTAACAACGACCAAATATGTAATAACAACCAAACATGTAATAACAATTGTAATAAACCCATAGCTATAATGTGGAAAACCCAATCGATAATGTAAGAAATTGCTCAATGCATAATATAATAACAGTTTGCCCATAATGTTAAAATGCATGCTATTTTGGTTCACCATTACATTATAAAGCAAGCATAATAATTTTCTCCTTATAGTGTGAGCATGTAATACATTATAAGATGAGTCAATGTATGGTTTAACGGGGTAATTGTTCAATGGAAAGTGTAGTAGACTATATATTGATATATATTGAGTATTGACGTATTACGTTATGGAGCAAGCATGAGTCTATTTAATAACCTACAGCGAAATAAAGCACGGGCTTGTGTGGGGGAGGGGAAGAGGGAGAAGGGTGGGGGGTGCGAGGGCGAGATTGCAAATGTTTATTGTCTACCTGAACACGGCGGTGAATTAAAGCACGGTGGTGAAATAAAGCACGGAGGAGGAGAGTAATATTAGGCTACATTTTAGAAAGTATATAACGTAACGTCTTACCTGGGACTGGGAGTGTGTCGACGGCGGGTCCATATAAGCCCGGCCAGCGGGTCAACTTTCCGCCCCTTAAACTTTATGTCCGTTATCTCTAACCTGCCGTTAGCGACTGGGCCGTTAGCAAATGCAGTTTGCGGCTGCTGGCATTCATATGGCAGGTATATGGCAGGTATGATACCTGCATGCTGCTTCGCACTGTGAGACTGCGTGCACACTGGGCGTTGGCACATGCGCACTGGATGCGCACCATCTGTTGAGCAACTGTGCGACTCGCCTGCTAGGCTATTATAGTAGTATGATGATTGCTTTTAAAAAAAAAACTTTTTCTTTACTCGTTCGAAAAAATGTTCTCCTTCCTAAGGAACCAGAAGAATGAGAGTGAAGTGGAGAACGCGTTGGCCCAGTGGAGGAAGGTGGAGGCGGCTCTCAGCTCTAAGGAAGCTGAATGCACCATGCTGCTGTCTGAGAACAGGAGGCTGCACGGCCACTTCACTGACCTGCAAGGAGCGCTGGACAACGTAACGCTACACACACACACACACACACACACACACACACACACACACACACCCATGCTATAGGGCCCAGTATACAGGGATAACCGGTGCTGTGATCATGCATCATGTAATTCACATGTTTGACGTTCCTATTTTATATCTACATTTATTCATGTATATTGCACCTTTCTTAACACTATTACAAAGTGCTTAACACTGAAGAAATAAGCAGAACCCATTTCAGATAAGAAGACAGGCATGATAAGACCTAAGCACAGAGCCAGTAGAATATCATACAGAAACAGAAATAAAATAGGTCTAAAAACTGAATAAATAAAAGCGCAGCAACAGTGAATATTAAATAAGAGAGAGGACATAGTTTAGTACAGAGTAAATATACAAGTCAAACTTTTCCAAAGGCTTTGACAAATCAAAAGGTTTTTTAGAAATTATTTAAAGTAAGTTATGGACTTGTTCTGTCTGGTAGGAATTGCCAGAGAGTTCCAGAGTGTCGGGGCTGCTGTGTTTCTCTGGACACTGACGTGCAGTATGATCATAAAGCCCAGGGCTGCCTTTACCTGCCACTAGGCCCTGGGGCTGAGAGGTTTCGTAGGCCCCCCTAGGTGGCGGTCTTACAATACTGATGCGTTAAAGCCATGTTTGTCTACACCACAATATCTCTATTGATGAAATACAAAATCACTTAAAGGCCTACTTCACCGGTTGGAATATGAAGGTGTATTGAACTCGGAGATCCTATGAAGTATAAATATGCATTTTTTTTTAAATCGGATAATCCTAGCCTGAGAAAAGGCAGAAAGAGTGTTTTATGGTCTCATAAAACATGGTTATATTTCTCTTTCTGTGATGTCACAGAAAGAGAAATGTAGGGTTAGACAGTGAGACCATAAAACACTCTTTCTGCCTTTTCTCAGGCTAGGATGATCCGATTTAAATTTTTTTGCACATTTATACTTCATAGGATATCCGAGTTCAATACGCCTTCATATTCCAACTGGTGAATTAGGCCTTTAAGGTAACATGTACATAACTCCCTCCTGGTCTAATGACTTTTAATAACCAAACACACATGGTTGGTTACAGTGTTTTTCCAAGTATTGTGGAGACAGCGGTGGGGACCCAGGACCTTCTAGGGGGGTCCGGGGCATGTTCCCCCGGAAGAAAAATTTGAACCTTTTAAAGTAAAATGTATCAATCTGGTAGCCTGGCTCCGCCCGCCCGCCTACTTCCGGCCAAATTTCATTTTCCCTTCAGTAGTCAGTCTGGGTGTACAGTGCATTTTCCCAGTTCTCCGGAGAATCCACAATCGTCCAATCAGCGAACAGAGCGAGTGGCTGAGAACGATGACGTCGAAGTCGCGCTCCAGTTTCAGTTGAATGCTGCGTTCCTTTATACTTGGAAGAAGGAGATTTCTGACTTGGTAGTTCCGACCTGTCTGTGTTCCAGTGCATCTGCTCGCGAAAGTATGGACGCCTAAAACCTTTCTCGTCCAAATAACTAAACGTTAGGCTCTAACAAGTTACTGTTGCCAGGTACCGGTAGATTCATAGACTACAATATGTAGTGAAGTCGGAAATTTCCGAGTTCCCTGTCCAACTGGAACGCACCGTCAAAAGCCGGCTCATGACACAAGTGATGACCAAACGTGATGCGATTGGTTGGCTAATCCAGAGTGGCACTGGGCAGATCCAATAGTTTTAAACTTCGACAGACACCCGCCTCCAAGTGAGTGAGCGTTTGCCAATTACAGCACTTCCAGACCTTCTGTACAAATGAAATGAAGTACGATGGTCTGGTTGGACCAGGCTATCAATCTGGTGCACTTTGAGAAGAATACTAAGTCTAAATCAACTGTGTCCTATGTGAGCTATTTTCTGGAATCATTTGGAGACACAGAAATACCAACAAGCAGAAACAAAAATATACAGGTTTAAAAAATCCTGTCAGTCAGCGTTCCATTTCTTTTTTTAATAATCCCTTATCCCAAAGCTACTTCTCCCTTTGAACTCTTCGTTTTGTTTTTAATGGTTCAACTCAATATAGGCCCTTGATCTGCGTTGCCCTGAACAATGTTATTTAAACAAAAATAACAAAAAATTACTGGTGAATGACAGGCCCCTTGATCTTCATAAGCCAAAAATAATGTGATTTATTTTTTTCCTTTTTCTTTAATGGTTCATGATGGGCCCCTGATCTCCGTACCCCCCCCCCCCAGTTTTTAAGAGGCCCCCAATCTTCGTAGGCCCTGGGGCTTCAGCCCAGGTAAGCCCGTGCATAAAGGCGGCCCTGATAAAGCCTGCTTGTTGGCCTGCTAGCTTTCGGTAGCATTATAGGTTGAATGGTCTTGATAGAGCAGCAGCCCATTGGTTCTAATGGAGGAAAGGTATCATAGACTTGGTGATAAATTAACACAATAATGGTGGTTGGCTGGTTGCATACTAGATTTGATGTAAAGAAATAGTTGAACATTATGCCTGAGCTGTATTCAGGACAGGATTATTCTAGCTTAGCAAAAATGGCAAAAGGAAATATGGTGGAAATATCATTTTCAAAGTAACAGTGAAACCGCCATACAACGTTTTCCCTCATGGTAAACCAGTCCTATCATAGTAGCATACCATGGAATACTGTTGTGTGCTAAATACTGCAGTATTTCTTACTGTGTGTGTGTGTGTGTGTGTGTGTGTGTGTGTGTGTGTGTGTGTGTGTGTGTGTGTGGGTCACTCACCAGGTAGAAAGTGTACTGGCAGACGCCAAGAAGCAGCTGTGCTCTGAGATCCTGAGGAGGGTGGATATGGAGAACCAGGTGCAAACACTCAAAGAACAGCTAGACCTCCAGAAGAACATCAGTGAACAGGTGTCACACACACACACACACACACACACACACACACACACACACACACACACACACACACACACACACACACAAATAATAAATACAACCATTCCTTGTCTTTCTGACTGTAATCTGTGGATTTTTCTGTGTTGTCCTATTTGCTCCACTTGTTGTTTTGTAGGAGATGTTTGAGATGCGACGCCGTCATGAGAGCCGTCTGGCTGAGGTGGACTCTGGACGCTGTAAAGAGTTAGAGAGTAAAGTGTCTGAGGCCATGCAGCAGCTGCGCCAGGAGCACCAAGCCCAGCTGCAGCAGTACAGAGAGGAGACAGACAAGACCTTCACTTCAAAGGCATTTGTATTTTCCCCTAACTTTATATTTCGTTAGCCTCATAGCATAATTGCCTAAATCATATTTACTCTACTCTACTTTTACTCTACATCTACTCTATTCTACATCTACATTTCGTTAGCCTAATAGCATAATTGCCTAAGTCATATTTTAATGGTTATACAGTAGGGTAAAGTCGATGTAGAGTAGAGTAGATGTAGAATAGAGTAGATGTAGAATAGAGTAGAAGTAGAGTAGAGTAAATATGATTTAGGAGATTATGCTATGAGGCTAATGATATGAGATTTAAACCTCTAGATCTGTTTACATATAAATCCTAATAGATTCAAGATGTAAAAATAAAACAAAAGACAGAACAAGCAATGCAATTAGTAAATAGATAAAACTTTGAACGTCATTTACATACGTCGTTACTAATGTTGGTGGAATAAGCTGTTTCCATGTCCTTGTTACCTGCTTCGTGGCTGGCACACACAATATATTAAACACATAGCCTACCTGTCATTTTGTTTCATCTTGCAATCTCATTCCCAGGATATTTGCTAATTCAAGTGGCTTTTTTAAATAAAAAATGTATTCAAGTGCTTCCTTGACATTTTCCCAAAATTGACTTACTACTGGAGAGATAAACACACCCTCTCCAACAACACTTCCCTGTTAAGGGGTAGAATGTCCCTAACACATATAAGGTGGGATAAAATATTTCATACTCACCTTCCACCTTATTTGGATTGTGATATTTTTAACTTTGTAATTAATAACTCGCCCCAATCTTCCATTGATATGCTAATGTGTAAACAACACACCAAACTTATAGGTGGAGTCAGTGGCTTGTTGACAAAATCCCTTTATGTCAAAATAAGTGAATATCTCCTCACGACCTGCTGAAAAGAAAATCTAGTGTTACGTAATACCTGCCTGGGCTCTGTACACTGCTATGTAAGCAAATGGTATGTAAACAAAGGGGCCCACCATAGCTGGCAACATGCCTGTTTACAGAGCCTAGGCTGGGTACTAACACCGGATTTTTATCAGTGAATACACAGTACTGAAAAAAGTGAGTTCAAAGTTATTCACTGATTTTGACAAAAAGTGATTTTGACAAGTTACAAGCGTTCTCCATAATGGCTGGCTCCACATTTAAGACGATCCAGATGTATTGCACATCATTATGTTGTTTTGTGTCTGACCTAATTAATAAAACATCGTTTTTCTTGCACTGCAGTTAGAGAATGCCCAGCAGGCTGCGTTGGACAATAAGGACGTAGCGTCAGCCACCAGAGAGGAACTGGAAAGCACCAGGCTGAGAGTGGAGACCCTCAGCTCACAGCTACAGCAGCAGCAACAACATGTAAGTGTTAAGGAATGCTCTTAGATTTCCCTGTGAGGAATTAAAAGGATTTAACTCAACTGAGTTTGAAGTATTTTATTCAAGAGGATAAAACAAACACAGCAAGTGAATTGTGACAAATGTTATCTGTTAAAGCACCTATGTTATGTATGTTCAGTGTTTCCCCCAGCGCTTTATGGCAAAGGCGGCCGCCTTAGCAACGCCAGCCCCCCACCTTGACTACCGACCGACCCCCCCCCCCCCCCAAAAAAAGCGATATGTGCTTGTGCATGGTCATAACTGCGCGAAAGGCCACAATTTGCGGTAAATAAATGTGTGCATGTGTTTCCAAGCATTTCTCTATCAGCTGCTCTGAGTCTGCAGATTTGTGCGCGCGATTGTACTGCGCGCGATTGTACTGCACGTGCGAAACTACGGCATGCAGGCGGGAGAGTTAAACGAGCAGAAGCAAACCGACATTTAACTGGTGGCGATAATAAACGCAGTGCAGTTCTATGGGGACATTTAGCTGAACAGAAAGAAGTGCTCTGCAAAGCTAGAACAGTTTAATACTCCACAACACCGTGGCAACACAACCCATCTATCAGCTCAGACAGCGCAGAGAAAAGTTTGATGCATGAGAGTGATGGCCCAGCCAAGTTTCAGTAAGTTTACAGAAGTGCCACACTGTAACTGTCTTTGAAATGCATTTAGTCATTTAAGGGGAAAACACATTGTATTCATTATTTCAACTTTTGAGTTATTTTTCAAACAGCATGCTAGTGTAGGCCAAGAAGATTTATTTTATGAATTTTCAATGCTGCTTTATTTTTATGTTTTAAATTGGGAAATACATGTTCCAAAACGACCAATAACCTCTGTATTTAAAAATAAATCAAGCAAGTAGGCTCAAAATAACCAATAATGAATGCTAGGCTATCGCATCACAGTGGGCCTATTGTCCACAATAATCGCACAACAGCCCCCCATCCAAAAAGGAACTTTAAAAAGTTGAATTTGCACTTTGATGTCCATACACATGTTAAGTGTATGGTCCATTATTTGTATTTAGTGTGTCTGCATAGCATTGCACCAAAACAGTAGATGTTTTCTTTAATTGTGCTTTGTACTGTCTGCATGTTTGCACAAAATGTGTACCTGCACATAGCAAACAAAATTGCACAACTGTAAGGTCAGTGTCTGTTGTATTCAAATAAGCAGTTGTTTATTTCTTTACTGCGCATTGGCATCTTTGAGCAAAATACCGCAAAAATGTCCCATGACCCTGGACAATGACCACCTTGACTAAAACATTTTCTGGGGGAAACACTGTATGTTAGAGTCCTACCTATACATGAGCTGGCTCTGTCTGGAAGCAAAGATAAGGACCACTCCCAAGGTGGGGTCGCTCCAAGACTTGTTGAAGGTCGGTTTCTTGAACGTTGATTGGTTGAAAATGTGTACAGTGTTCTTTGTTTGGCAAAGATAATCTTCCAGCAAAATGTAAACGACACACGTCATCACAAACAAGTGGTTGTGCCATTCGTCAGCTGTTTCCCCTTATCTGTAGACAGTGTGACACAAAGAGTAGTAAAGTAACAAACCATTAGCGATAAATAAAATGTATCTACAGACCTCTGACTCAACGCCCACATGTGTTGTGGCTGGCGTTCCTACCAGTTTGAGAAACAATAGACCAATAATGCTCAAGGATGAGATTGTTGCAGCTATACTAGTTGACATAAATCGATTTCACAGGAAAACAATGAAGCAAAATAATGATTGGGCAGCCTTGATAGGGCTGTAGTACATTATGGGAAAACATGTCAATACACTTCAAATTGTGTTTCTGAAACACAGTGTGTTTACATGCAGACTCATAATCGGGTAGCTAAACGAATAAGACTTCAACAGGACTTTTAAACTGCATGTAAACACCTTTATCCGATCTACTTCGCACACAAATCGGCACAATAACGGACAAGAGAAGTCGGATAAAAACACCTAGATAACTCGTTCATTGTCGGCATTCTCTCTGCATGTATACAGGGATCGGACATCGCATATCGGAGTTTGCTTCTGCTTCTCCTGCTCGAGAATCCCTGCGGAGGATTTCACAAGGAAGTGGAAGGAGACAACGTAAAATAAATAGTAGGGTTATTGCATAGATAGTATATAAAAATATAAATATAAATAATAATTTTCATATATATATATATATAAAAACGTGGCTCTTAACCACTTGTTGAAAGGGCTACAGCGCCACCTAGCATAGTGGAGACAGCCATGCATCGGACATTTATCCGATTACTGAAGGGCCATGTATACTCAGACAAGTAACACGGTCCGTTCGAGTGTCTAGTTCGGTATATGTCTTAATCCAATCTAGTTGTGCCATGGAAACGTGTTGTGCGAATGGTTCAGAATAGTAAATTAGCTTTCTTGTAGAGAGATTGAAGATAATCCATATCATAAGCATGCGGCCGTGAAGTTATGTCAAACAGTGACAATCCAGCTAGCAACACCTCTAAATACACTCATTATTCCATCTAGTTTCACTTGGTTATGTAACGTGACTTTCTTTTTGGGCAGATGCAGTAACTTCCTGGATCAGGGTTACATTTTGTATTTAGGTATATGAATACGTAGGAACAATACCACACTAGATTACTAAACTCAATTTTAAAATATCTCTTTTCCTTTTCTTTTATGTAGGCTATGTGTATGTATTTATTACATGTTGTTCTCTTTTATTATCATTTTATTTCTCGGTTTATTATTTGAGCTAAACAACATTTAGGCCTATACAAATGTGTGGATGCTGTAAATGTGAACAATAACATAGTAAGATGATAACCTATTGTTGCTCGTATACAATGAAGTATATACAGTATATATAGGGGAGAACGGGGGAATCTGAGGCATCGGGTACTGTGAGCCACCCCCTGTATCTAGGCAACGGAAAACATTTTTGGTCATGTGAGATATATGTTTTCAAGCCCCTCTCATTTCCCCATGGCCCTGAAAGAAAGGACCTCATGGTGCTGTGGTAAGCATGTTTGTTTCACCAAAATAGGTATTTTGCATGTAAAAGTAAATTTTCTTGCTGTCAACTTAATCAACTGTTGTGCCAAAGCAAATGTATTCACGTAGAAAAACTTCTATCATACGTGTTGATGAACTACCAACATATAAAAACCATGTGATGATATTCGCTAAAGATTAGCCTGAAATGCTAAGAGAGGTAGTTTTTTCTCAAATTGTGGTGGTGGGGGAAAGTGAGCCAAATGCTGTGGGGGAAAGTGAGACACTGTCTCACTTTCCCCCACCATGAGGCACAAGTTAAGTTTAGTCTTAAACATATTTTAATGTAATATTACTTAACATATGTTTTATTTTAATGTCATACACATTGTAAAAAAGCCATCATGCCAAGGAAATACACCAGGAAGACGACCTGGGGCAACCACACGGAAAGAGCACCTTCTCATCTTTCCCTGTAACCTTCAGGGCTGAATGTAGAGTAGGCCTAGTGACAGGTCCTGTGTTCTGAGTGCCAGGCTGTTCTCGCTGGTTCTGATTTTCCTATGCTTTGACCCCCAGACACAAGCTGGCTCTAAGGGTCCTGTGTTCTGACCCCTAGACTGTGTTCTAATCTAACTGGTTCTATCTTTCATTTGAATCTTATTAAAACCTTTTGAATTATAATATGTTGTATTTGATTTTGTTTGTTTGAGTTACTTTCAAGTTTTTAGAAAATTTGCTTTGCTTAATTGACCAAACCCCATCATTCTTTTACTAGTCCAACATTAGTTCTGGAATGTGTGGCTAGCTTTCAGGATTCTAATTGTTACAATCTGTGTTGTTATGGTAGTTTCAGAGTGGAAAAAGTAAGTGGATCAGTTTACCCCCTTGATTTTTCTGGTCTGTCTCAGCTGGGGTAAAGTGAGCCACATGACAACTTTTTTTTAAAACAATCATATTTTCACTGAAACTTTGTCTTGAAAAAAATCTGCTAATGCCCATTTCTAGGAAACATCCTGAATTAATGGGAAATGTGTAAATTTGAGTGATAAATCATTTTAGCTCGCTTAGAGGGGATCAAATATAAAAAGTGGCTCAGATTACCCCGTTCTCCCATATATATATATATATATATAAAATAATAATAATATATAATAATATAAAATAAGTTTTGCAGTTAGGTTGTGTATTGCATTGAGAGGAACCTGAGACCCGTTGCCAATGACTGCTGCTGTAATTGTTGTGCATAGTTTAAATAAAAACTCAATAACCTTGAATCTCTCTGTCAGAAAATGGAGATGTCGGCGCGCTGTGAGGAGCTGGAGAGGAGTTTAGAGCAGCAGAGGGCGCTGTGGCAGGACAGACTGGCTGACAGAGAGCAGGAGATGCTGGGCGTGAGGAGAGAGCTGGACACACAGCTGGAGGAACACCACAGCCTGCTGGACGTCAAGCTGGCTCTGGACATGGAGATCAATGCCTACAGGAAGATGCTGGAGATGGAGGAACAACGGTATTTTGATCGATTTAATTTTTGATGTAAAAACAAAAATAAGAAAAAACAAAGGCAACACAGATATAACATATATAAATAAACAAACAAAGACAAATTTAGAAAGAAACAAATTGGGCAGGTAGGATTTAAAAAAAACTTTTAGAGTCTCTTGTAAAGGAAATCTCACCTCAAAGGTCGTTAAATGTAAAGAAAAATGACAATGAATATGACCGAGACCTGTGGACATGATCATGACACTGTTGAGAAAGGCTCAACTTGACTGGCTTTAGAAGCCAACCAAAACTAACCCATGCGTGTGGGATACAATACAATTAGTGAACGGTGAAAGTCCAGTGGTGGTAGGCAATGCTTTAAAGAAGGTAAAGCTCCTAAGAAGCTACAATACGGTAGACTGTGAACTCACTCAATGGCCCTTGCCCACACGTCTCCCTAGGCACTCCCACTCCGTAAGCGAGTGTGACTTGCTGTGGAGTCACCCTCGCGGCTGTGAAGTGCCACTCGATCATTAAGGGGAGGGTACAACAACGGCGCGGGTTTGGCAAGCCCTCGCCTCTGTCAGACGGAAACAGGAAGACTAACTAACACTAGTTAAACTGTTAAGTCTTTATTTCTCACCCTAAAATAAAATTCCACCACATTTATATTTGACCTGAAACACTCTTTACATTCATATTCAGCTACACATGTGAGAGTAAAATGTAGCATTGAATAAAAACAAACACTCCCATGATTTTTTGGCTGCATAATTAATTTTTTGTTAAACATTTTGTAACTGCATATTCTTAATTTTAGCAGCTCAGTCTGTAGTGGAGAAAACGGGTGGGTGTTTGATCCGCTGTTTAATTATCCTTTTAGTTTACATGCGCAGCAGCATACACAACCAGGGAAAAGAACAATAGTCTGCTAAAGCATGTATTCCACTTGTCATGATCTGCCATTACGACCGGGGAATCGCGGCAGTTAATTAGCGTGCATAAATTATAATGCACTGCAAGGGTGGTCATAAATAAGAAAAGTTATGCGCTCCAGCTGACTGACGTCACCGCCGCTATTACTACCCCTCATCGGCTTTAACAGTAACACAAATCTTACTAACAATTTAAGGAAATAATAATCACTGTCCCTTATTAACTTGTGGGCATTTTCTTCATCTGCTTCGTTATATCTTTTATCCACGCCTTGAAAATACACTAACGGTAGACAAGTGGCATAATGAAATCAACAAGTGTAAAACAACATGTTAATTCCGATATTGTAGGCTACCCTCCGGTTCCGTCATATAGGCTATGCATAAAAATAATCAATCAAATGTCTGTTTGAGGTAAGAGAACGTTTCATTTATAATTCGGGAAACAAACTCCATGGAACTCTCATTTGTACAGGTATGGCATATATAAATAAACAAACAAAGACTTAATTTAGATTGCGAACACCTTGGGTCAGAGACTTAGAGAACTTTTAGAGCCTCCATCGTATGCAGACTCAAAGGTCGTTAAATGTAAAACCCAATGACAATCAATTGGCTGAACCTGTGGATATGGTCATGACACTGTTGAGAAAGGCTCAACCTCTGACTGGCTTTAGAAGCCAACCAAAACCCAGGAGGGGATAGTGGATAGGGATAGGTGAGTCCAGTGGTGGTGGCATTCTTTAAAGAAGGAGTAAAGCTACAATGTGAATAATATGTCAGGTCTCAGTGACCTTTGACCTCCAAAATCTAGTCAGTTTATCTTTGAGTCAGAGTGGACTTCACAATACGCAAGGTCACAGTGAGATTGACCTTTGACCATCAAAACATAATCACTTCATACTAATAGTTTGGGTTTGTCCCAAAATTTTATTTTTTAAAGATTATTTTTGGGCCTTTCTTTCTTTATTAGACATATTTTGGAGAGACAGAGTTGAAATGGGGCGAATAGGGGAAGACATGCAGAGAACTGAGCCTCTAGGGGGGACGCTGTAACCACTGTGCCATGAGCGCCCCCATGGTTTGTGCCAAATTTGACGAAAAGATCTTGTGATAGTGGCCCTCATTTATCAAACTTGCGTGGAAACTGGTGCAGATTCTGGCGCAAATACCTCCCTACGCCAGGTATCGCGTGGGATTTATCAAACAGTCGTATCTCGCTAATCTCAGCGTACGCCAGGCCATTATTGATAAATGCGGCGGCTGAAAACAATCGTATCACGCCCCTATATTTTCTCAGTTTAGAGGCCTCGCCCAGAGGTTTTACGACATGGATATGCGCATTACGGCACAGAAGAGGAACTTCTCTGAAGTAGAAATTGACAAAATAACAGCGAAAAAAAAAAAAAAGAGTTTCATTTCGGAGCATTACAAGCGGCATCAAAGAACGACAGAAGGCAGCAGTTAGGAAGGAAATAACTGCTGCGGTCAACAGCGTTGATGTTGACAACAAACGATCTCCAGCGCTCAAATGCTATAAAACAGCATATACAATTATATCTCGCCATTTCTTTACATAGATGAAGAAAAAGTGGTCTGACTCAAAAATCGCCACTAAAAAAAGCGTGTTGCTGTTCTGAAATGCAACCAACGTGCGGGCATAATATAAGTGGTAGAGGAGAAAAAGACGCACCAACTGTCCGATAATGGTCCCCATAAAAGAAATACACGTCTGCAGAGATTTGAGTGATTAAAATGTATTGGCCCTTTTAGATAGCACTACTCAAAAGGGGTTTAAAAACTAAAAATAACACATTTTGTATTTTACTGTATGACAGCATGCGCTTGGCACGAGTGGTCAGCCCGGCCGTCAGCTGCACAAGCCGACCCGGCAACGATCAGCTGTGAGAGCGCCCACTGTCCTGCTGAGCTGCTCCACTAGCAGATCGGAAAAACGTGCCGGTTAACGGTGGAAATAAATCGCTCGCTTAAGCGATCAATGACACATTAAAAGAGGAACTAACATCTAAAAAGCGCGTCAAATAAATAAAATGTTAAGTTGAATGTTGTGCCGTGTATTTTTTATCATAAAGAGCAGTGTAGGCATACTACATATTTAATACTGTGGCTAACATTTTGAATGGATGCAGCCCCCGTGCCTCAGTGTCCCCCCAGCTGCTCCAAGTCAAAGATAACTGCCCTTACGCAATCCCATGCAGCGCTCCTAAGTGGCCGGTGTGCGCACTATTGAATCAGCTCTCCTACTCAGTTTCACACCATAAGCTGCACAATTTGAAGTGATTAATATCTTTATTTCGGTCAGAGCAAACACTGCATTTGTATTACCTTCTAATAATTGTCCAACAAAGTCATCGGCTACCCGGTACAGCCTGCACTGCGAGTCCATGCTGTTTACAAACTTGCGTACACGAGCTGAGAGCTGGCGTGGGATTTGAGCGTATCCTACGCTCACGTCCATATTGATAAATGCCGAGATTTGCGTGGAAATGTACGTACACCCATTTTTCTGCTCTACGCACGGTTGATAAATGAGGGCCATTGTGTTCATTAGACATGAGGTTACAGCAAACTCCAAAACCTAAATCTATCGATGTAGCCCGATTGGACGTTTGTGGAGAAGCTTGTCTGGCTTGACTGACTGATACCTGCTTCCATTTCTTTTTCTTTTTTCCCCCAAATGTAAATGTTGTGTCAGATTGCAGCTGTTGCCCGTCCCCTCTCAGCGTACATCAGTCCCTCACAGCCACCCACACAGCAGCCACAGACCCAGGGGGAAGAAACGCAAACACCAGGGGGTCTCGGGCAGCTCGCACCCCTCTACAACCTCCAGGCCGTTAACACAATGTGGGTCTGTGAGTGTGGAAGAGGTGGACATGGAGGGGAAATATGTGAGACTCAAGAACAACTCTGATATGGTAAGGCCGTATGCAGCTGGATAAATGGGTTTGTCTTCATGTGTACTTGTTGGTGAAAAGCATTAAGTTAAGTTTAGTTTCTTTATTTGTCAATTTACAAAAAAACATTGAAATTTGTCTTTTTCTCATATCCCCTCTCAAGTCTCAACACTTTGGAGGGGATCGAACCAACGACATCATAGTAACTGGTCGTCCCCTCTTTGCTCTGCATCAATTTATGGTGGAAATGTCTTTTTTCTGTAAAGTAAACATACAGGTTCCTGGTGTAACAACTATAATGGAATATAATGCCGTAAGGCTCTCAGGCATTTTGTATTGCTTTACAATCTGTATTCTCCTGGATTGTGTGTCTGTGAAATGTTGTGGGTATTTTGTTTTTGGAATCATTACTCAGCAGTAGGGATGGGAATCGAGAACCGGTTCTTGTTCAGAACTGGTGCCTAGTGAACCAATTCCTTGGAATCGTTAACATGCCTGCTTAACGGTTCTGCTTAACGGTTCCGCTCGCTGCAAATGCGTCATGACTTGACACTCACGCTGCTTTGTTTTGGTTCAGAACGCAGAAAACATGGCGTCGAGGCAGAAGCGCTCTAAAGTTTGGTTGTAATTCAAGCAAAAAGGCGACAATACGGCCACCATAGATAGTAAATAATATGGATGTAGCATCCGGGCTGACCTCAGTTATTCACATGGCATCCAATAATCCTGGTTTGTGCGTGTCGTCATTTTGTGAGGGGGAGGGAGATAGCTGACGTATACCTCCGAGGCAAAGTAAGGGACAACGGGCGGAGAGCTGTCACTCAAGAGATCGCGCCAATACATTTTAACCTCCGATAAAATAAAAACTAGCGTGGTCCGAAAAAAATCACCCCCCTCACTGTTGTCATGGAGATATGACCTAAACATACAGACTTAAATGGTTTTGTGGACCAGGCTGTAAATAGGTTTAATAAGAGAAAACAGCCTGTTTAACAAGTGAGTCAATGAGAGATGGCTGTCTTCTGCTTCCACTATATATATCTATGCTTCCACCCCCCTAGTGGCACTTCCGGTTACTACAGTTGTGGTCACTTCCTTATTGGATGCTGGTAAAAATCGCTGAAGTTGGGGTTTGCTTGCAACCTTCTTGTTAAGTTTCCATTTCGGTGGCAAAAATAAACGCAGCGATGTTTCTATGGGGATATTTAGCTGTACAGAAATAAGTGCTGGCAAAGCTCAAACAGTTTAAGACTCCACATCACTGTGGCAACACAACCTATCTATCCGCTCAGACAGCGCAGAGAAAAGTCTGATGAATACATGAGAGTGATGGCCCCTGCAAGTTTCAGTAAGTTTAAAGAAGTGCCACACTGTTACTGCCTTTGAAATGCATTTAGACATTTTAAGGGGAAAACACATTGTATTTATTATTTCAACTATTGAGTTATTTGTAGAACAGCATGCTAGTGTAGGCCAACAAGATTTTTTTTCTGAATGTTCAATGCTGCTTTATTTTTATGTTTTAAATTGGGAAAGACATGTTCCAAAACAACCTGTATTTAAAAAGAAATCAAGCAAGTAGGCTAATAATAACCATTAATAAATTATAGGCTATCGCATCACAGTAGGCCTGTTGTCCACAATAATCACAGGCCCCCTATCCATAAAGGAACTTTAAAAAGTTAAATTTGCACTTGGTGTGCCACAAGTGTATGGTCTATTATTTGTATTTAGTGTGTCTGCATAGTATTGCACCAAAACAGTAGAAGTTTTCTTTGATTGTGTTTTGTACTGTCTGTAAAATTTTACCTGCACATAGCAAACACAATTGCACAACTGTATTCAAATAAACAGTTGTTTATTTCTATAGTGTGCATTGGCATCTTCGAGCAAAATACCCCCAAAACTTTCGGCTGCTTGTGCATTGAGTGTTCATTTCTCCACCATAAGCCGTCTCCAAAGGCGTTTCAGAGAATATGGCAGTACATCCAACCGGCCTCATAACCGCAGACCACGTGTAACCACACCAGCCCAGGACCTCCACATCCAGCAGGTTCACCTCCAAGATCGAGACCAGCCACTGAGACAGCTGCTGAAACAATTGGTTTGCATAACCAAACAATTTCTGAACAAACTGTCAGAAACCGTCTCAGGGAAGCTCAACTGCATGCTCGTCATCCTCATCGGGGTCTTGACCTGACTCCAGCTCGTCGCCGTAACAGACTTGAGTGGGCAAATGCTCACATTCGATGGCATCTGGCACGTTGGAGAGATGTTCTCTTCACGGATGAATCTCGGTTTACATTGTTCAGGGCAGATGGCAGACAGCGTGTGTGGCGTCGTGTGGGTGAGCGCTTTGCTGATGTCAATGTTGTGGATCGAGTGGCCCATGGTGGTGGTGGGGTTATGGTATGGGCAGGCATCTGTTATGGACGCAGAACACAGGTGCATTTTATTGATGGCATTTTGAATGCACAGAGATACCATGATGAGATCCTGAGGCCCATTGTTGTGCCATACATCCATGAACATCACCTCACGTTTCAGCAAGATAATGCATGGCCCCATGTTGCAAGGATCTGTACACAATTCTTGGAAACTGAAAATGTCCCAGTTCTTGCATGGCTAGCATACTCACCGGACATGTCACCCATTGAGCATGTTTGGGATGTGCTTGACCGGCGTATACGACAGCGTGCACCACTTCCCACTAATATCCAGCAACTTCGCACAGCCATTGAAGAGGAGTGGACCAACATTCCACAGGCCACAATTGACAATCTGATAAACTCTATGCGAAGAAGATGTTTTGCACTGCATGAGGCAAATGGTGGTCACACCAGATACTGACTGGTTCTGAGTCCCCAGACTCCCAATAAAGCAAAAAAAATGCACATTTCAGAGTGGCCTTTTATTGTGGACAGTCTAGGGCACACCTGTGCACTAATCATGATGTCAGATCAGCATCTTGATGTGGCACACCTGTGAGGTGGGATGGATTATCTCAGCAAAGCAGAAGTGCTCACTATCACACATTTAGACAGATTTGTGAACAATGTTTGAGAGAAATGGTAATACTGTGTATATGGAATGAATTTTAGATCTTTAAGTCCATCTCATGAAAAATGGGAGCAAAAACAAAAGTGTTGCGTTTATATTTTTGTTGAGTGTATGTAGGGAGGGACCTACTAAAATACAGTTAAATAAATACAAGACGATTTATTTAACATATGGGTAATTACTGCTTAATAAATAAAGTGTTTATTTTATAAGTGGGTAAACTGAATGGACACTGCATTTTCCATAATCCATTGCTTTTTTGGTAACATGTAAATTATTTTCAATGTGTTTTAAGCTGAGTACCTATAAGCCAATAAGATTCCTGTATGAAGAGTTCTTAGCGAATCACAGCTCATCTTATTGGAGAGTACAAGTTTAATGAGGAAGTGAAGACGGTAACATGTGCGCATTCGGAAGAGAGGCTGTGTTCGGAAAGCCATACTAGCGTCCTACATCCTACATACTCACCATCTATATACTGCATACTGTCTACTCAAAGATCGATTGTGTATGCGAGCAGCGTCGAAATGTTTTCAGTTGAAGTATACTCAAGCAATGAAGAATTTCTTCTTCTTATTATAAGATTCAGGCAGTTAAGACGCTGTTTAGCGCATAACCGCCCTCTACAGGTTAGATATTGAACTAGATTTTTACAGTCCTGTGTTCATCATCTGTGTTTTAGACCTCTTGTTTTATAATTATGTTTTGAGTCGGAGGATGCCTCCGACGCTCTCTGTCCGGCTCATCAGACAGCACTGTCTATCAGTTGAGCTAGACAAGCCGCGGTGTGTGGAACAGCGATCTGTTCTGATCTCTCTCCACTATCAGACTCACATCACTCTTTTCACTTAGTAACTCTAATGTTGTTAGGTATTTATCGTCATCTATTGTAAGAGTTTATGAATGACTGCACGTACAGTTGTCAGATCGCGGACCCCAAACAATGTCGTTGCCTAGCAACTTGCTCGAAAATATTTCATTTTCCTGGGCGGGTAGAATTAACCCAGTGCATTGTGGGGTGGTTGAGTAGGAAAAGTATACAATCGATTCATACCCAAAATCTTCCCGGAAGTTAGTACTCATCCAGGAATTTCTCACATACCCAAACTCGCATACCCAACCGTCACATACTCAAATTGAAGTCAAAATGAGTATGAGTAGGACATTAGTATGGCTTTCCGAACACAGCCAGAGACTTTCAGCAAGCGGACCAGCAGGACTTAAACACAGTTAAACGAGGAGATTGATTATTTGTAGACGCAATACCAAGTATTGGGCACGAATATCTGTTACGGATAAACTTTGTGTATAATGTGTAGTGTTGACTTAGTAAAGTAAAGTGCTCCACCGGGAGATAAAGACTTCACTTAAGTGCCGTATTGGATGGACGCTGTTTGCTGCCTCGTGAGGAGGAATTCCACCGCCGGACCTGCATTGCCCACCGGAGGACTTTCCGTGTTCAACTCGCCTGCTATCCTTTCACCGTGAGCTGAGCTGTTTCATCTTGCTTGCCATCGTTTCACCGTCGGACCAGTTGCCGAGAGGGGTTTTCTGTTTCATCACGCCTGCCATCGTTTCACCGCCGGAGCGCTGCCAGCTTTTCATCATGACCGCCATTGTTCCGACGTCATTCCTGCTCGTTAATTTCGGCAGAGCTAGTGGATATGTGAGTAAAGTTTCCGACACAGAGAGTGTCGCCGCAAAATAAAGGAATTATTCATCATATGTGCACCAACTTATGGGCCCCAACTAATTCAAACCCAAGCGCTTGGTATAGTTAGAGAACAGAGAGGCTGTGTGTGGCCCTCGAACCAAAATGAGTTTGACACCCCTGCATTAGTGGGAAACACTGATTTACCTTTAATGTGAAAAGGTTTAAAGGGCTCTTGCCTGTACATTTATTTGCAGTTATTATTTTCTTTAAAGGTTTTTATTAGTGCATTGTTACTAATTGAGTTTTTTGAGACTGTGCAACAGTTAAGTTGTGCATTTTGAAAAGATATTAGAGGAAATATTAGAATACAATCAAAGAACAAGAAAACAGCATTAGTAAATAAAGTCTGATTTGTTAAACATTCTACTTTATTGTCCTGAACATTTACTTTTATACATTTTCTGGGGAAATACCATTATAGCTCAGAGTGTGAGTTAAATAACTCCACAGTGGAGGCACTGCGCTATTATTTCTAAATCATTTATTTGTTACATATGCTTGTGAATAATATCGTCTACTGGTAACGGGAGATTTAGCCAATTCACCATTCAACTGCTAAGTACTCAGGATCCTGTTGGTTAGAACATTTATATAGTAACCTTATTTAATCATATTATACTTCCAGCGCCAGGAAGGGGTTACACATATTATGGGGAAAACATCGGTAAAAGTAATGATTTGGTCATTCATCAGATGATATTGTGGAGTTGTCTGGCTCAGAGAGCCATGTGTATTGTAAGACCGCTTTTCAGGGGGGCCATCAGGACTTTTTGTATAGGGGCCCAGAATTTGGTGCTACGCCCCTGGTGCTGCACATAAGAACAGCGTATATTGTAAAGAGATGGAGCGGTGACTCCTCGTCGCTGGCGTGGTGAAGAATAAGCAAAGCGATACATTGTCTTTAAGCCTTTATGTCGTATTTATTCTCTTCTTGAATAGCTTACATGACAACAACAACGTACAATGTGACAGTTTGACCTGAGGCGTTCCTTCCATGGACCTATAAAGAAAGGGTTCCTTCACTTGAACGTGGTGACATCATCACGTTGCCCTTTCAGAGTAAGGGCGCAATAATCATATAATAACACTTTACATACATTGAATATCTCGTATCCTTCCTGAGAGGGCAAACATGATGATTTTTCTGCATAAAAATGGTTAATATGCCAAAGTTGATAGTTTGGTCTTATCTTTTCAAAAGACTTGTTTGTATTGATTATGTCAGTTGAATTTTGTTTCAAGTGCAAATGAGCACTGTTAATATTCCGAAAGGCACACGCTCTTCCTTGACTGTTTTCACATAATAAGGGCACATAATGGCATTTGGGCTTAAAAGCCAAAGGGTCATCCTTCAACTTGAGGCAAATTTGGTGTTGAAAGTTTTAGATATCTAACATATTATTTTTAGAAATGTAGTGATATGTTGTAGTTCTCCAACTTGTGTAGAACTATTTACTGATAGTGGCTGTGATGACATTATTTAAATATTATATGATTTTAGCCATCTTGTTCCAACAATCAGAGGAAATAGTCATTTCCATCACACTGCAAAAATGTCCTTTTTAAACAAAACTATGAACTGAGCCTGTATTTGAAAAAAAAAATATATATATAAAGTAGTTGTACAACCAGATGTGACCAAATGTTTTAAATTAATTTATTTTCAGGGTTTTAAAGATAATATTTTTTCATTGCAAAGATGAAAATCTGCATAAAGCTGTTCCACTTAAGTCTTTCAATCAATTTCTTCATGATTTTTATAAATCAGTAGTTTAATTGTATCAATAGCTGAACAATTTCAAAGAATAAATAAAAACATAATGTCATTGTGTTTATTATTTGGGATTTTTCCTTCAAAATATGTGCCTTGATGGTAATGACTGTGTGATGGAAATGACATAATGTGACGGAAATGACATGTGACAAACAGTAATGTTGAATAATGTGTATATGAATGAGCTAATAACTTGTTTTTGTGACTGTTTTAGTTCATATGCATAGATGATAGAAGCCAAATGAAAAGCATTTATAACAACACCATTGTCATTTCCATCAGTCCCTTCAAAACATGGAAAACGTGATGGAAATAACTGTTGTGGAAATTACATTTTGTCACATTTCTTAAATTATCTGCTTTTATACTGGCTTGTAAATGTCCTTTTTAGAGTTACCATTAAATACACTCAAAATACACATCATACATTTTTTATTTTCTCATAAATTAATCATTTAAAGGAAATTTGAGTCGTTTGGAAATGACAACCAATAAACATATTCTTGATTTAAGCGACCTTTACATTGACTTCTACGGTTGTCTGTTCCCTCCATGGAGCTGAATGTCTCCTCTAGCCATTGGCTCTACTGTCACATGACTATGCTGTGATCACCTAGTACACAAACCCCAGAAGAGACCTCCCATAATTCACATTTTGTTCAGTGTGATAGAAATGACGGTGAACCTAAGGGACAGGTGTTCTTTCAATAAAATAATACATAAAATACAAACATTTCTTAAAATCCATCATACATTTAATTAAAATACACCTTTTTGTATTATTAAATGTTTAAAGTAATACTATATCAGTATTGAATTTTACAATTAAGCAAGGTTGAATGTCCAAAACTGGACCCGGGGACAAAGGATATATAGCCAAAACCACATGTAAAACACAACTTTTTGTATAATAAAAATATTGACTGGTGTACCATGTTAGTGTAAATTAAGTGTGACCAACTTTAAAAATAAGAAATGTGCTTTTATTTTCATTGTATCTGCCAGGGACACAAAATTGCCTCAAGTTGAAGACTGACCCCAAACCTTTATTTTTTTGTCTGGACCAATTAATGTGAAAATTGACAATTTCCTAATCCTAAAGTAGCCTACTCTTGATAATCTTTCAAGGCACACACTAGACACACCTCTGATAAAATATTAAAGAGAGATAATACAAAAAAACTAATTTGTACTTATTCTCTCACCCAATGAGAATCGATAAGGAATCGGATCGATGAGCAGAATCGCAATCGTTAAATTCTTATCAATTCCCATCCCTACTCAGCAGTACCAGTGTTAACTATTTATGACACCTTACATTGGTAAATAAATGCCAAGCCACCATTGGAAATGAAAAGGGCGGGCTATAAGCAGCTAGCTACCTAAATCATAACTTAAGGCAAAAGTTAGAAACCAGATAATGTTAGCATTCATCCTTAGACACTTGATACAGTTAATCATCAGGGGCCTATTAGAGAAAGCGGGTTTTGAGGCAACTCAGAGTATGTTGGCTCTGAGTTAGTGGAAACTCTGGGTTTTCCGTTTCAGGAAGCAGGTTCAGCGCAACTCAGAGTACATTACTGTGGCAACAGACCCAGTGAGACTAACCTGCTCACTGGGAGGTTTGAGGGAACAGACTCTGAGTTTGTTTTCACTTTACGCTGCAGCTCTGACTGAGGAAAGAGTGTCACTGTCACAACGCAACCCTGTACAGATTGAGGCAAAACCACTCCATAGAAATCTCCACCGGGATGTTTTTATCAGTTCCTGATGATTTTATGTTTGCTCGATCATTTATCTGATCTGTATTTTCAGCCCTCATGTCGTTCATATAAGGGGCCAACTAACACACCGTGAACATGCTCTACATTGATATGAATCAATTCTTCCCCTACCATAGGCCTATTGTACATTCATTAATATTTCTCACTCTAGTGGGAGGAGTGGAGAAGTTTTAGTTTTTTTAAGAAGTGGAGAAGTGGGAGGATCAAGCATTTGTTTCTACTGTTTCCATGGTGAATCATGTTATCAGCGATCCATTGACGATATCTTTTGCGCACGCGCTCAACCCAGAGTGAGCAGACTCCGAGTTGATTGACCCAACGCTAATCTGCTGTTCTGAAACCGATAACCCAGAGTTGCTCCTCTCAGAGCTGGGCAACTCAGTTTGTTAACCCTGCTTCCTGACATAGGTCCCAGTATTGGCATGCTATTTAGGCAAAATATTTTTTTAATTACCTAAATTACTATGCGGGCCGTGTGAAAGATTGAAAGGGGCCCGATTCGCCCATTTCTTCTTCAAAAATGCACACAGTTAAATTAACTCTATTCATTGAATCGGAAATCAATTCTGAATAAGAATAATTAGTGGGAATGCTGGACGCTCCTAGCCTGGTGCTACCAGACCATCGTACTTCATTTCATTTGTACAGAAGGTCTGGCAGTGCTGTAATTGGCAAACATTCACTCATGGAGGCGTGTGTCTGTTTAAAACTATTGGATCTGCCCAGTGCCACTCTGGATTAGCCAACCAATCGCATAACGTTTGGTCGTCACGTGTGTCATGAGCCGGCTTCTGGCAACTGAAACTGGAGCGCGACTTCGACGTCATCGTTTTCAGCCACTCGCTCTGTTCGCTGATTGGACCGGCTGTCGAATCTCCGGCAAAACTGGGAAATGGGCTCTACACCCAGACTGACTACTGAAGAGAAAATAAAATTTGGCAGGAAGTAGGCGGGCGGGCGGAGCCAGGCTAGGACGCTCCATTATTCACACTAATTATGACATGAAAAATTTAAGGTGAAGGATTCCCATTCCTTATTTTTAATGTTATCTACCTATTCAAAGCATGGGTAGATCTTTCAGAACAACAATCCTTTAACAACATTTGAACATCTGCTTCTCAATTGTGCATTTCCAGGAGCAGCCCCTGGGTGGTTGGGTGGTTCGTAGGATGTTCCCCGAATCTGGAGACATCTCCTTCCACATCCCACCCTCCTGTGTGCTGGCTGCTGGCCAGACGCTCACAGTAAGAAGATCACCATTATTTTCAATATCTGAAACGATCCGTTTTATAGCATGTCTCTTTAAGCCCCGCCTTCCTGAAAAACAAAACAATCTACCCTGATTGGCCCTGAATCGAACTTACCAGTTTGGGGGATGGTAACATTTGTTTAATCAGTTTAATTGGGGCCCTTTTTAGGTTTAAATGGAATTAAAGTGTGTGTTTGTGTGTGTGTGTGTGTGTGTGTGTGTGTGTGTGTGTGTGTGTGTGTGTGTGTGTGTGTGTGTCTGTGTCTGTGTGTCTGTGTGAATGTGTGTATGTACAGATCTGGGCAGCAGGTGTAGAGGCGGAGATTGATTCTGGTAACCTGATTCTGCAGGGCCACAGGAGCTGGGGCTCCATCACTGATGTGAGGGTCATCCTTCTCAACTCTAACCATGAGGTAAAGCATGTGTACACACTGCGCACACTGCTTGATAAATATTCTTCCAAACAAAACAATGAAATCCTCATGCTGTATCGACTTGTTTACCACCATTTTATGGTGGAGCGATTCTGGAGAACGCTTCTTGTCAAAATCACTTTTTGTCTAAATCTCGTCACGATCTGCTACCTGTCCGTACTGTGTGTTCATACAAATATAGGGTATAGCTATAGAGTGTGTAAACAAGTGTGTTAAAAAAGTGGCCCACTATAGCTTGCACCATACCTGTTTACAGAGTCTAAGCTGTGTATAAACACTGGATCTGTTTTGTGACAGCGCACACACAGTACGTACAGGTATCAGATCGTGGAGAGAAATTCACTGATTTTGACAAAGTGATTTTGACAACTAGGCTTCTTCAGAATCGCAGAATCCACCTTTGATACAATATTAGGTTTCATGATGTTGAATCATTTAGTGGACACCTTGTGCAGAAACACATATGGCATATTGTAAGTTCTTTTTTGACCAAAGGTTCTCATGAGGCATGTTTTGCAGGAGGTGTCTGAGCGCAGGGTGTGCATGCGGGCCTCAGGCGACCAGGGAACTCAACTGGAGTTTGACACCCAGCACTTTGGGAGACAGGTAAAACCAGCCCACAAACACAGAAACACATAATAACCTTGTTATGAAGTTTTAAGCACACATTCTTTCTTGAGTCTGTGAAACTTGACTTGACCTTTTTCTCTTGCCTACACTGAAGCCAAAGAGAAGGAAGAAGTGTTGTTGTGTCTCCTGAGTGCAGAGTGGACACACTGTGCTGGACAATAGGTGAGGAGGGGGCTGCTTGCTGTTTGTTCTGACATGTTTAGGACAATAATCAAAGAATGGGCAGTGTGGTTTTCATCAATGAATGCAGTAAAGCTAGATGTATTTGTACTATTTATTTGATAGCAATGAGTGGTGAACTGAATATGATCAAATCAAATGGGTTTTGACATCCAGGGGGAAATTTGACCATTGCTGATTGAGACGGAAACCAATTCAGTGTAATGAAATGTATACAATACAACTGGATTAGAAGAGAACGTTGTGGAATCGGATGAGTCTATCACAGTTAAGGCTCTAAAATAAATGTAGGAATTATAACGTAGAACCTTATTTTCAAGATACTGTTGTTATATTCAACATGTTGAGTAGTATGCAGAGGGTGTATTGAAAAGACATAAGAGATGCAATTTTGGAGGTGAGATTTTTGTTGTTTTTAAATCTAATAAACATACCATTACAATTTACATTGTGAGCTAATGCTATTTTGTTTTTAGATGGAGAGAGCTGGATTTATTTTTGAATTTGGTCGCTAAACATCTCAGACATGTTCAAATGTAAATGTTGAGTGTTCATTTCCCATACATTTGTGCATCAAATTAAATTGAAAAGCATTATTTTATGATTGATTTTCCTCTGAGATCTTCTCCACCATAATACAATATAACAAACAAATCAAACTCGTTAGCATTAGCTACCATTCATCTTTCCACAGTCACTTCTCTGTTCAGTAACCACTCTTCACCGAGCCCAGCTGTGGGCAACAAGATGTTGTACCTCGTTCCTCTCCTTCAGTGAAACAAAGTTATATTCATATCATTTCATTCCCTTTCAGTCGATTCACTCGGTACAATACATTTATAATGGGACATATAATGACGCCCCACAGAGCAGCTACGGAACAAGGGACATAAAACCATGCACTCTAGTGCATCACGGACCCAGCAGGGACCGAAGGGGCTGTCACGTCCAAACGATAAAACCCAACAAAAGGGTGTGGTGAAGACCAACTAGCTGCTGCTGAGATATCACTCACTGATACCCCTCTAAACAACGCCCATGACGTTGCCATGCCCCTAGTTGAATGTGCCCTCACCCCTTGGGGTACGGGGAGGCCTCCGCTGCTATAAGCCAGGGAGATCGCTTCCGCAATCCAGTGCTGGGAGGAACGGCATTAACAGCCTGCTGTGGTTCATTTGGCTTGTATTTTGACATGCAATGTTGTGTGCACAAAATGCATCCTTTATTGGTTTCAACATGGGACTGTTTACACCTTGAACATAGAGCACCTTTATTGGAGCACTGGACACAGAAACATTTGCAAATGAACATGCACTCGTGTGGATAGGGGGTGAGTGCTTGGGAGACTTTTTTAAAGTAGAACAACACCTTTTGGGGCTGTACTCTTGAACATAACATGAAAGACGCCTCTTGGGCGGCAACATGTGAGGGCTGGCAGTGTCTCCATGCTGCTCTGCCCCCTGTACTCCCAAAGCTAGGAGTCGTGTGGCTTTCTCCTTCACATAGCGGAGTATTTACGGAAGATCGGTGGCGGCCCCTTGTTCCAAGCCGACTGGCGTGGAGCTTGACCTGGCGGCTGATACTTCATCTTTATTTCTTCTTTTTTTATGGAAGCTCGAACTCGCAGACGGCGCTGCTCTCTTGGGGGGAGGCGGTGGCTTCGCGTCACGTCTGGGGATGATGCTGCGCAGAGCCTCTGTTTGCTTCTTTCTCATCTCAAACTTTGCCTGAATTGCGTCAAGTGAATGTCGGAACAAGCCCTCTGCAGACACTGGTTCATCATAGTACAAAGCCCTGTCCCTCTCTGGGACGTCCGAGAGAGTGAGACACAGGTGGTGGTGACCATTGACGCCATTCCTCTGCTGAGGGAGAGTGCTGCACAGCGGGAAACACAAAGGATGTAGTCCGTGGCAATTGGGACTTTGTTCAGGAGGGGCACCGTCAGAATGTCGGTGGGAATCAGTGAACCAAGCTCCGCCAGGCACATGGCTTGATATGTCTGGAGCATGGTAACCGAGCTCAGCGCACGTGCGGTACTTGCTTATGCTCTATAAATCTTATCCAACTGCAAAGTGGATTTTCCTTCCCCATGAACCATCGAAGAACCCAGCGAAGCGGGATTGTTTCTTAGCCGGTGGGGGGAGGGCCAGTCAACCTCAACCTTTTCCACTGCACGCCGATAGAGGGAAAAGAAAGACGTATCTTAATGGCCAACAGGTGCAGCAGCATATTGACCTGACAAAAGGTTATGCTATGATGTCAAGCACATCATCTTTGTCATGGGGAGCAGCTAGCTCCAGTGGTAGCTGACTAGCGCTCTCAGAGGGCTCTGGTTCAAGTTTGGCTAGTCCGTCGACAAACTCCATTTGTTCAGCCCAGTCTCCAGCAGGGACGTGGGCCAGAGGCTCATCTGAGTGGGCCAGAGATGAGGCCGGGTCCCTCGACCTAGGGAGGAGTTGGTCATGCCGAGTGATGGTAGCCTGGCCCAGCACTAGCTGGAACAAAACCCTCCTCTCGACGGTCGTGTGCTGAAGGAGTTGGCAAAATGCACAGGCTTCGGGCTCCGTCAACGCTCTCCTGGCGTGGACAATCTCCAGACTGACGGGATACACTTCCTGCAGGTCCTTATAATTCAAGGTGAAGCCGCACCCCTGAGGACAGGGGCGAACAGAAGGCTTCTTCCTCGCAGATTAAGGCTATGTGTTCATCCTGAAACAAAAGCTTTGTAAAAGAAGCACAACTCAAAACAAGCACTCCGTGGTCAGCAAACACTAACACCAACCGGGGCAGTTGAGCTAGCTTCGAGTGGGCTAAATTGAAACTAGCAGCAGCTAGCTAGCCTGACTCTGCAGAGCAGAGAGGTGTTCTTAGCAAGGTGAAGAGCGTATGAACTGAGAAATGACTGTGGTGGCTGGTGTTATATGTGCGGGCGGGGCCTCACATACGTCACCACAGGTCATAGAGGTGTCTTCAGTCAGCCACGTGAGGGCGTGATATCAAATACTAAATGTGTTGTACTGAGTGAATCGACTGAAAGGGAACCATAGTTTTGGAACATGCCAGCTGTGCACCCATAAAACCCTGCTCTAATTTTTATTTGCCATACCTTTCCCTAACGGCATGCTCAGTGTAAACCGGACGGCCTGTATGAGACCAGCATGTGTCCCTACCTGACTGATAAAGCTGCTGTTTGTGTTCTTCAGGTGCGGTCTAATGAGGTGAGCTGTGCTGTCTGTGAATGCTTGTCCATCTCCTGCTGTCCTTCACGTCCAGCTGGAACCTGGACTAGCACTGGCCTTGGTACCCATGTCTGTTGCTATCCAGTTCTAGTGTCACTTTTGTTGTTACACTGACTTAAAATGTAGCAAAGTACAATACTTGTCATATAACGTTTTTAATTTTATTTACAAAATTGCAGTTTTTCAAAAATATGTAGTACAACAATAACACATAAGAATGACTTTTTGTTACAGTAACAAGAGTAGATTTAAGTTGTTACTTGGAGCCTGTGGACTCGAGAGTTACCACAGGGTGATACACTATATAAAAGAATGGCTTGCACTGTGAAAATCCTACATAAGGGCTAATTTAAGCTTTTATTTATTAAGTTTTATTTTGCTGCACTAACGGCCCTAAGTAGTTAGTTCATTGTCGGTCAATGCTTTGGTCCGGACTAAAATATCTCAACAAGTTTTGGATGGATTGCCATGCATTTGACAGACATTCAAGTCCACCATCATCAGTTCAATATTTAAATTTTTCCAATACTTTGGTTTAGCTGCAACACTGATTTTCCAATCAACCTCAGCTGTGGTTTGAGTTCAGTGCTTTTTTATTATCTATGTTAACTTGCCAAACTAAAGCCCCTATCTCACTAGGCTGCGACAGTTTGCGACAAGTTGGAGACACAAAATTGTAAAAAAAATATGCGAATTAGCAACAATTTTCACTTGCAGTCTCACTGAGTTGCCACTTATAACACGTTTGCGAATATCCTGGCCAAAACTTGCCGGGAGCTCGCATTTATGTCTTGCAAACGTCTGGCGAGCTTCGCACGAACGGAATGTCAGTCTCATTTTTGTCTCAAATCAGTCATAATTTAGTTTCATATGTCGCCAAACCCTCGCAAAGTTGTCTCACACTTCTCACACTGTCTGACTCGCGGAAACTAAATTGAGAAGGGTTTGAGACGCGTTCGATGACGCTGAGACTATTTTGAGAGTAGATTTGTCACACACATTTTTGAACATGTTAAAATTTCAAGCGAGAGGACTACGAGGCTCTGCGACTCATGCGAGGAAATTGAGACCCCCGCAAATGTTTCAAGACAGTTTAGAGACTCCCTCCCAAATAAAGTCTCCAACAGTCGCAGCCCAGTGAGATAGGGGCTTAAGACAGTGAACATGGTAGGCTTTACATATGCTAAACTTCATCATGCTAGCATATAGCTCAAAGTTCTGCTGTGCACCTCACAGAGCTGCTAGCATGGCTATAGACCTTGCACAACAACCACAGTGTTGCAGTAACTGTTCCTCCTGTAGACATAGCATTATTGTCCCGCTGCAACTTACCATTACTCAAATTTACTACAAAGATTCAACATAATGGGGGCCCGAGTTAAATGTCACCCTCTTCTCTAGCATCATGATAAAATAAACACTTTGCATTGTAGACCTTGCAAAATATTTTGTCAATTTATTCTACACTTAACAAAAATATAAACGCAACACTTTTGTTTTTGCTCCCATTTTTCATGAGATGGACTTAAAGATCTAAAATTCATTCCAGATAAACAATATTACCATTTCTCTCAAACATTGTTAACAAATCTGTCTAAATGTGTGATAGTGAGCACTTCTGCTTTGCTGAGATAATCCATCCCACCTCACAGGTGTGCCACATCAAGATGCTGATCTGACATCATGATTAGTGCACAGGTGTGCCTTAGACTATCCACAATAAAAGGCCACCCTGAAATGTGCAGTTTTGTCTCACAGCAAAATGCCACAAATGCCACAAGCATTGAGGGAGCGTGCAATTGGCATGCTGACAGCAGGAATGTCAACCAGATATGTTGCTCGTGCATTGAATGTTCATTTCTCCACCATAAGCCATCTCCAAAGGTGTTTCAGAGAATATGGCAGTACATCCAACTGGCCTCACAACCGCAGACCACGTGTAACCAAACCAGCCCAGGACCTCCACATCCAGCAGGTTCACCTACAAGATCGTCTGAGACCAGCCACTGGTGACACAATTCTTGGAAGCTGAAAATGTCCCAGTTCTTGCATGGCCAGCATACTCACCGGACATGTCACCCATTGAGCATGTTTGGGATGTGCTTGACCGGCGTATATGACAGCGTGCACCACTTCCCACTAATATCCAGCAACTTCGCACAGCCATTGAAGAGGAGTGGACCAACATTCCACAGGCCACAATTGACAATCTGATAAACTCTATGCGATGAAGATGTGTTGCACTGCATGAGGCAAATGGTGGTCACACCAGATACTGACTGGTACTGAGTCCCCAGACCCCCAATAAAGCAAAAAATTCACATTTCAGAGTGGCCTTTTATTGTGGACAGTCTAAGGCACACCTGTGCACTAATCATGATGTCAGATCAGCATCTTGATGTAGCACACCTGTGAGGTGGGATGGATTATCTCAGCAAAGCAGAAGTGCTCACTATCACACATTTAGACAGATTTGTGAACAATGTTTGAGTGAAATGGTAATATTGTATCTGGAATGAATTTTAGATCTTTAAGACCATCTCATGAAAAATGGGAGCAAAAACAAAAGTGTTGCGTTTATATTTTTGTTGAGTGTATGAGGAGGATATATCCAGGTCGTCAGAACCAGAATGCTCCATTGTCTTCTGTGGGAAATAGTGAAAGTAAAAAGTCTGAGATTTGATCGTTTGAGGCAATAAGTTCCTAGCACTCAGTCTCCACAAGAACCTTTTGTAGGAAAAATGTTGAAGAGCTAGTGTGGGAGTCATTTAGCTCTTGAACGAGTCTTCCATCCCTGGCTTCAACTCTGCTCCCTCCCTGCTTTTATTTCAGGACTGTCCTACTCCTCCCTTTCTTGATTGAGGCATGTTCAGTATTGCAGACTGTAGCCTACACCATTGTCTCTTTGTTGGTGGCTTTACTGAGGGTTATTATGGACAGGAACTGCTGGTTGTGTGTGGTGTGGGCAGGCGAGGGGATCTGCAGTCGCACCCTCTGGTCGGCTTTCTTCCACATTCTGAACAGATTCATGTGGTAGCGCACTGATACCTGAGAAACAAGGACAGTGTTGTTTTAATGACTCGGAATGCCTCAAAGGGCAGGGCAGGGCAGGGCGGGGGGCAGGGGATGCCTCACACAAGGCAATGCAGACAGTGTAGTAATGTAAGTTGCTAGATAGTAAACTTGTTCAGCCCAGTACAATGCACTTTTTCACCTTCATGGTTCCTGTATTAGATTGTGTCTAAGGATGAATGCTAACATTATGTGGTTTCTAACTTTTGCTCTAACTTTTACCTAGACTTTTACAGTTGTCCTAATGTGAGCTAGCTGCTGATGGCACACTATTTTAATTTCCAATGTTGGCTTGGCATTTCATAACCAATGTAAAGTGTCATAATAGTTCACTTGGTGCTGCGTCATGATTCCTAAAAAAAAACATACCAAATCATGTGATATATTTTGAATGTGCAGAAAGTTTGAACAGTCCTGGAGAACAAGTATTTGAAAGTAATCCAGAATGCCTGAGAGCCTTACTGCTTTATATTCCATTATATTTCTGTCAGCAGGAACATGAATGTTGTCTTTTCCTTTACATAAATAAAGACATTTCCACCACAAAATAAAACAGAATTCAGAATATGAAGTGTCAAAAATGTCTGCGGGGAGCACACCCAGACCCCCCCCCCCCCTTATAACATATTGTTGTTAATGTTGAACCATGCCCTTGCTGAACGTACCACAGTCCAGAATACGTATATGGTGAAGAGGGCCAGTGTGAGGAAGAGGAGCCCCAGCGCCTCCATAGCGTTGGTGTAGTACAGATCCATGGCTCCCTGGACACACAGCCACCCTGACAGGCTGGCCAGGGGACTGATGAACAGGAAACACACCACGTCTCCACACAGGGTTCTCCTTTGCTGCTGCATGGAGGGAGAGCACAGCCACTGTGGGGAGAAGGAGGGAGGCTGGTTAACCCAGTACATCATGGTGTGGATGGGGGTGTACAGTTAAAACATGTCGGGCCAGATAGATGTATTATTGTCTTTTTTACTTAGCCTTTATTTATACTCGAGATCATTGAGGGGGGACCCCCATTTGCAATGACGTTGAGTCAAAATAAAATGCAAACACATCAAATACACTACAGGCTCGCCGCTCCCTAGACGCAGGGTACGTAGAGCGTTTATTTATTTATTTTTTATATTATATTACAAAGGAAAAAGAGATGTTCCAGGGGGCCCCCAAAATTGAGGTTGCTAAAAAAATTCATGATAATTATTACATTACAAAAAATATATAAATTAGTTATGAACAGGCCCACTCAATTCGGGCAAATAAGATGTGTCCCCTATTTATGGCCTACCTGGTTTTATCAAGCAATTTTTGAATGGCGATTCATAATGGCAAGTAAGAGACAACATGAATCTGCTGCTGAAGAACAAAAGAAGAGAAAACTGAGAGATGGCACCTGTGCGTCCCTTGCTTATAAGATTGTGTTTTGTAGGTCAAATTGTGTTGCTAACGTCCAGTGATATTGTTAGCTAACATCAGCAACCTAGGCTAGGTTACCTAGTAGGGATGGGTGTGAGAAATCGATCGATTGAGTGTTCCTCGATTGGTCTGCATCCCTTGTGTTTGTGTTGTTCTTTTCTTTTGGGGGGGGGCTCCTTGACCATTTATGACCAATTATGCTTAGGGCCTCCAAAAGCTTAGCAGCAGCACTGCACGACAAGCTGATCAAAAATAGCCAAAACCGTTGAAATATTGAGACAGCGATGTAGAATGTCTGCATTGAAAATGTAAAGATATTTGTGGTGAGAATGTGTGCACCTCAGGCAGAATTCAGACTGGCGTGCACACTGTTTTAGCTGAGATGACTGCGGGTGAAATGATGAGGTGGGCATGAAAGATAAGACGAGAGATGACATATTATAGTAGCCTACAACATCGTGGGTTTGGGTGTTTTGTCAATTTAACTTATTATTATGTGCAGTCTGCAAAGCCTTTTGTGAAATGTTCACTTATCAATGTATTAGTATGTAAGTAAAGGAAAGTCTGTGTGTGTGTGTGTGTGTGTGTGTGTGTGTCTGTCATTCTTAATTTTTCTCCTCAATGACTTGACCTATCACTCTGAAATGTCACATGGCCCCTCAGTATATACCTGGCCAGAGACTGACAGAGCCATTTTTCTCATTTGTCATTGCAAACTGGACCGACTCCTTTAACTGGTCCGTGTCGCTTCAGTTGGGCTGAATCCAAACCTGCATCCTCTGGTCTTGCCGCCTGAGCCCTCTGGACTTCAGCCGTACGTACAGTGACGTGCCAAACATCACGTCAAGTCTGCAAGGGCGTAGACTGCGGGCTGCCGATAGACGGACTTCAGGTTGTTGACTTTGTGGACTGTGATCCCTGCAGCGCTCATTACAATATCACATAAAGCCCAAAGCAGAAGCCTAGGAAACCATTGGTTTAAGGATGATGAAGCATTTGCTGGGATGAAATCACAGCAAATCAGCTTCATTGCTTCTATCGCTTTATCCTGTGAAGTTGAATATATTGAACTTTTCATGCGATGAAGCATGACGCCTAGCCGCGATAGCCAATCAGCTTGGAGATTGACCCGACGTCACTGACAGCTAGACTGAGAACATCGTACACAGAGGCTGAGAAACAGAGGAGAAAAATTATTTCCGGGCGGCTGGTTCTGTATGACAGCCGCTCTGGGTTCTACAAGAGGGAGCAAGTGCGGGGAAAGTAAGAGAGGAGAATGGGCTTCCTGGTTAATTCAGTGAATATGCTGTGCGGCTGTAGCCTAGAAATCCAGACCCATATCGAGAACGATATAGGCGCAACAGGCCTAGCAAATTGAATTTGCCAGCGGCAGGTCTGGATTTCCAGGCTAGTGCCGCTGTGCTTTAGCTGATATACCAAGTTAGTGCCGACTAGCATCAGTAAACTTTCTCGGTTGTGTGCGGCTCTGGAGGATATTATGAACCCAAACATGACGGCTAAGTCCATGTGGACTTTCACAACAAGTACAGTGAAGCACTGAAGTCTGCACGTTTTGATTCAGCCTTGTTGTTGGGAGCAACAGGAGGAGCGATATGTTCTGCTTTGTTTTGTGCAAAGGAGGAAACAATGGCTAAATCCAAACGTGCCATCGGTGTCCAGTGTGTTTGAGGCGTTTAGTAACAAGTAACATATGTAGTAGTTAGAAATAGATACACGTATTGTTATAACTACTGGAGTGTGCATGTGTGTCCACAGTACACACGTGGCTCCTAGTTGTGATATTTTTGAATAAGTAGCCTAATTTTTTCTCACCATCTCCCAGTGCAAGTTGGAGGAGAGGAGGAGAGCCCCTGCTCTTTCCCTGCTTCAATTAACAGAAAAAACCTTAATAACGTGTTGGTTTATCCAGTTTAATGGGGTTTTAATTTCTTTTGTCGGAGGCCTCTCGACGCGACTGGTCTGGTTTGCCCGCTGATCTGTCAGGAGGGGCACCAAAGTGAAACTGCCCCAGCTTCCAGGCGCTTCGGGGCAAATCGGCGCGCTTCAGCGTCCAGTGTGTTTGAGGCGTGGGCCAACAGGTGCAGGTTTGGATTCTATCACCTTCATGTTGTTATGTTATTGTGAGGCAGCACAACCACCGTGCTGCAGTAGCCCCAGCACCCCGCACAAACAAAGATACTTTTTCCACATTTCCACTTTTAAAAAGCGGAGACCCTTCGGTTTTAGATAATTATCGCCCAATCTCCAGACTGTCTGTCTTGGCCAAACTGCTTGAGTCTTTCATATATGAGCAACTAAAACCTTTCTTATCTGACAACTCCATTTTGAATCCCACTCAGTCTGGCTTTCGACAAGGACATAGTACAATTACTGCTGTAACCTCAGTTACAAATGATATCTTACATACTTTAGATAACAAGAAGTCTTGTGCTGCTTTATTTATTGACCTTTCTAAAGTATTTGACACTGTGGACCATCACCTTCTCCTGCAGAGATTGCAAAGTATAGGCTTTAGTACCACTGTATTACCACTGTGGTCAACCACTGTAATACCACTGTTGTCAACTCTTTCAGAATGGAGGATATACGCCTTCTACCACCAGTAGTAACGTACCGCCTGTCTCTCAAACTCCTATTTTCAGCCTTGATCTTCTTCCCACAAGTGTTGTTGTAGATGCACTCCTCGCCATCAACCCCAAGAAGTACATAGGAGAGGACAATTTGGACCCGTTTTCAATCAAGCTTTCTACACATATAATATCAAAACAAATTACCCATATTTTTAATCTTTCGATCTCCTCTGGAATAGTTCCTAAAATTTGGAAAAAAGCTCATGTAATTCCTTTACATAAAGGTGGTGACAAAAATAATCTTAATAACTACAGGCCAATTTCCAAACTCCCATGCCTCGCAAAAATTCTAGAATCACTTATTAATAATCAGTTAAAAACATTTCTAACTAGTGCTTCCATTTTGAGCCCATTCCAATCTGGTTTTAGGGCAGGTCACAGTACTGTGTCTGCTGTGACTTTGGTTGTAGACAACATTGTTTCAGCAATAGACAAGAAAAAGCACTGTGCAGCACTTTTTATTGATCTTTCAAAGGCCTTTGATACTGTTGACCACCATTTGCTTTTACAGAGGCTGCATGACATTGGCTTTGATTTGACACCCATTTCATTTTAATTGCTGCCACTTTTCACCACTATGTAAATGTTTCAATAGTTTTTTTCTCTGTTGTTGTGTATTTGATGTATTTGCATTGAATACTGTGTATGTATTGTTGTTTTTCCTTGGAATTTATTTGAACTCGACACCATTGTAAATGAGGATCACCCCTCAATTGGTCTCTCGAGGATAAATAAAAGTTAAATGAAAATGAATGTGGTTCACTAATGAGTTCAGTGTGTGGCATTGGATAACTGTACCTCATCTTTGCTGGAAGTAAAAATGGGTGTCCCACAAGGGTCAGTTTTGGGCCCCATTTTATTTTCCATTTATATAAACAATTTAGGAAGGGACTTAAAGCAAACAAAGATTCATCTCTACGCAGATGATACCATTATGTATACATCTGCCACATCAGTCAGTGAAGCAATTACATATTTACAGTCTGCTTTTAGTGTAGTACAAAAATCTCTGGTAAGCTTAAAGTTGCTACTAAATGCTACAAAAACTAAGTCAATGATTTTTACCCGTTCTCGCTCTCCAATAAACATCACTTTAACAACTCAGGATGGTACGATAATAGAGAGAGTATCGTCTTATAAATACTTAGGTATCTGGCTTGATGATAAGCTGTCTCTCGGGGTCCATATTGTGAGCCTTTTAAAAAAACTTAGACCTAAATTAGGTTTCTTTTTTCGCATGAAAAAGTGTTTTCCTCATTGAGCAAGGAAAAGGTTAGTGCAGAGCACTTTCTTATCAGTATTAGATTATGGTGACCTCATTTATATGCATTCTTCCTCATCGCTATTAAACAAACTAGATGTAATTTACCATTCAGCCCTGCGCTTCATCACAGGTGCCCCAGCTAGAACTCACCACTGCATTCTGTATGAGGCTGTACAATGGCCCTCCCTCTCCCTTAGAAGGAAACTACATGCACTGATTTTTATTGCGAAAGCACTAATGAGTAAACTACCCCTTTACATTTCAAATTTGCTTTCCTTCCATAACAGTGTTTACAAAACAAGGTCATCAGAATATATGTTATTAACCACACCACTAACAAGAACACAGCTGGGAACAACAGCTTTCTCATCATATGCACCAAAGGTCTGGAATGAACTTCAAGCCACTCTAAAGCTGGAATCACTCCCACCACTCAGTACCTTTAAAAACATGTTACAATCAGCTCTAAAAGAATACTGCAACTGTTTTTAACCTGATGCCTTTTATTTATTTTTAATTTGTTTTTTTTTAGCTGTATGTATTAGCTTGTTTTTATATAGCCTGTTATGAAGTGTAATTTTAGCATTATAGTGTCAATTGTGGTGTACTTTGTTTGTGTGTGTGTGTGTGTGTGGCCTTGTGCAAATTCTGCAACTTCTTTTCTGCTGCCTGTCTTGGCCAGGGCTCCCTGTGAGAAGAGTCACTGTAACTCAATGGGACCTTCCTGGTGAAATAAAGGTTAAATAAATAAAATAAATAAATACTGTTAGAAACAAAAAGTATTTACCACAAACACACACACATGGACACTGCGAGTGCAATCACATTTTATGCAGAAATGTAAAACATGACAACAAACTTTTTTTCTCATTCGTCACTGCAAGCTTTGAAAATGTTTTTGTGATTTGTGTGGTGCATTCTGCGTTCACATAACTATTAAAAGTCTGCACTGGACCGACTCTTTTAAGGTTGGTGAACTGCGTGCCTTCTATTTCATGTCCACATGAAGCAGTGTCCGGTCGTTAGGGGTTCCCACCTGACCCAACTACACGCACAATGCTCCATAGTGTTTTGTACCCCTCATTTCTGTACTGATGTCCACAAACAATGTGACATCTTTGTTGTATGCTGTTAATTATGACTATTTCTACCTCCCATGGACAAGATTGCTTAGAAAATATTTGCCTGTGATCTCCACAACATTCTAACCATACGCACATCCCAACATTGAACTGTAGTTGCAAAGCACATATCCATGGGTAAGGACTAGTTGATTATGATTTATAAAACGAAATAAGGTGTATTACGTGCTTATTTATAAATCTGACCAAAATATTTGGGTATGCATGTCTTTGTGCGTACACACAGTTTCAGTCATGAACCTCCAGGTTTTATGCATTTGGAAAATGGAAAAATATGGAATTTGGCCAGTAGGTGGTGATAAATGTCATGAACAGGTAGAACGATTAATAGGGTAGAAATAGTACTGAAACAGTATACATCATCTAAAAACGTGAATGAACAATATGTACAGTAATTTAAGAGCTCTACTATATAAGTGATGCTCAGTATGTCTGGGTGATATAAATAAGTGTGCAAAATATATTTCACAATAATTAACTGTTACTTCACAATCCCATTATGTTTTCACAACAGTTTACTGAATATTATAAGAATTATATAGAGTATCACAACTATATTTCTATGGGGAATTGCAGTGGGGTTTTAATTTTTGTATGATGACCAATTTCAAGATATAGAATCAGCTAAAATAGGTGAAATCATCTTATCTGCTGTTAAGATATGACTATAAGATACAGTATAATGACGTAACACCTCCCTATGTACCCAGAACAGACACATTCAAGTCAACTAATGTGCTTCTCCTCCTGTACATGTGTGTGTGCATGTGTCCAGCATTGCCTAACAGCAGGCTTATGCAGTGCACTGCGTAGCTTAATGTGGCAGAGCACATGGTGTGTAATCAGAAGATTACTGGCCATGGCCACATATTCAGCAGGAAGACGAGGAGGCCATTAATACACTCTCCTGTCCTGTACTGAGGGGAGGTAAACACAGTCTAATCTGTCTCTCAGGCTAAGTGGCTTTAGGGGTACACGCTTTCTGCAGTAACATCAAGGAAGTAACCTGCCCACTCACTGTGACGTCTTCTGTCTCATTGAGAAAATAATGTACATTTTCTTCCCCTAATTGGTCGAATTGAATTCAAATGTGTATTTCAGTGGTGCATAATATCACGTTCACTGTTTTGGAAAAGGCATTAATTTGCTTTGTTTGAGGAGGGAGTAGGGAGGGGAAGGGTGGAATTGAGAGCCCAGATATCAATCTGTTAAAATAAGTGTTTTTGAACTTGGACGCAGTCAGGCTAGCTCTCTCACTCTCTATCTCTTCTTCCAGTGTGTCTGCTAAACTAAGCTAAACTAAAGCTTAGTATAAAGTGCTTAACAATATAGCATTAAACTACTTAGTGATAAATACAAACATTTATAAAGGGACAGATTATGCACATGTTCAGGTTCAAATGTGTATTATTGGTGTCTACTAGAAGCGAGTTACCCACCCTCTGCCTGATACTGATAAAAAAGGCTAACACCACACTTACTGGACAAAAACAATAACAACAAATGACATGGTGGGAAGCAATGTGTCGATGAGCAACGCATGTGTATTACAAGGGCCTACCTCAGTGAGAGGTTTAGGCAGGTGCTCCAATGCAAACTGGTGGTGGCAGAGTTCACAGTGGGTGCTGTTGGAGGCGGTGAGCCAGTGTTCCAGGCACTCCCTGTGCACCATGGCCAGGCTGCCACAGCATTCACAGGGGGACAGCAGCTCTCCAGAGGACCCCCCCTCATGACAGATCCTACAGAACGGCTCATCACTGCACACACAACAGCACAGTTTCTTTATTGTCAATTTACACATTTAGATTCACACATGGCAAGTCACACAAGGTTATACATGGTAAATGGACTTGACTTATATAGCGCTTTTTAGTCTATTTTCTCAGCCCCAAAGCACTTTACATTTCTTACCACATTCACCCATTCATACACACACTCATACACCGATGGCAGTTGCTGCCATGCAAGGCGCTCTCTGAACCATCGGGAGCAATGTCGGGTTCAGTGTCTTGCCAAAGGACACTTTCGATATGTGGCAGGTAGGCGGGGGATCGAACCTTCGATCCTGCACTCCAGAGGACGATCTCCCTACCCACATCGCCACTGCCGTTATTGAAATTTCTCTTCCCGCTAACCCCTCCCACATCTCTTATACACCACACACACATGCAATTGTCCAGAGGGGGTCAGAGTGGAGGGTCAGCCATAGTACAGCGCCCCTGGAGCAGTTTGAGGTTAAGTCTCCCGCTCAAGGACACAATGGTAGAGATGGTGGGCACCGTAGATGTAATAGCAGCCACCACTAGTTTTACTACTAACTACCTCCTGTCTGGTGCCGGTGTTCCGGCACAGGTTAACATGTGGAATGTTTCATGCGGGATATTTCATACTGAACCCTACAGACCAAAACCATTCATATTTCCCAGAGGTATTTGGTATAAGGAATGGGATGCAGGCTCCACAGAAGAGATAGGTACTGTATGAGAATGTGTTACCTGTCATTGATGGCTGCACATTCCTCAGTAGGCATGTTTGTGTGAGATTGTGTTCCTTCTTGGTTGCAGTGGTTGAGTTCCTCCTCCATGTTTGGCCCTTGTTCTTGCATTAGGCTGACCCCCCCTGCAGGGCCCGGGACCCCTACTGCTGAGTCTGCTGTGTCAGAGGCCATCCACTCATGTCAGGAGCAACACATCTGTGAGCAGAACGTATGAGAAAGAGGCAATACTTCATCAATTGATCATAGCATTCATTATGTGTTGTTACACTTTTAAAGACGATGCTATTTTAAAAATTAAGTAAATGGACGTGGAAAAATTCAACAGAAAATAACTTGAAATAAATGAAAATAATGTTAGAGATAATGTTACAGGCACAGTTCCTAGTCCAAGCTTGACAAAAAACTCTAACTAGTTATTCATAGTTTCTGATGTTGTAAAAGAGCTTTTTCTATTAATAATGTGTGGCAGTTTTCTTCCCATGTTTTCATTTACGGTCAACTAAGATAAACAAAAAAGAAAAAGCTGTATGAATAGAAACAAATGCTATTATACGTCAACAAAATAGATCAAACCAGTGTAGTGGTGCTATAGATAAATATACCAGATTTTAGGCTGAAATATGTGGTAAAAAGATAATTATATTGCAAATGTTACAGAGTGTTATAGAGAACTAAATGTATTTTGTAGATGTATTAACAACTTCATTCGTCATCAAAGTGTTATTTCAGGGTTGAACCAAAACAAAAATCCATCTGCCATTTTAATTATGCATGGTGTCATACTTCTAAACATGTATTATTCTTTAGAAACAGTTCTCTTTGTGTGGACAAATTAGACTGACCATTGACACCTTGTAATAGGTTTTGCTTTTTGGAAACCATACAATGTTGTCTCAAAGGGTAAATACCAAAAAACATACCATATCAAACTGAACAAACCATCCACTGAATAACCATTTTGGAAACATTAATGAGAGTCAAATGTATTGAAGACATCTGCAAGCCGCTGCCCTCCTGCAAGGGGAAATCTTTAATCAGGTCATCACAGTCTAAACCCTGAATGAGTTCAGATTCATTATGTCTGTATTATTGACTTGTTTGATATTAACCACCTCCTCTGCTAAAACAGGAGCCATAGGGCAGTGCATGGCCAGCTGGCTGCTGCCCTTGGTCCATGTAGTGGTGTAGTGGTGCTACTCACTGCTCTATCTTTAGAGGCAGGTAACCATACGGTAACATTTTACTGCAAAACATGACAATAAATATACATTTAGTAATCAAAGGCGGGTGAGAGAGAATACATACACAAAGTTATACTGATTACACTATACATGTAGCGTTATTATACTGACCAAAGGACTCATTTTAAATTTAAATTTGTGGGAAATTAAATATATTCTTTCTGAGAGTGAGATAAAAAGCTCAATATTAAAGCAATAGTGAGTACCTTTTACATATGAATGAATGTTGGTTACATTCACGACATTGCCTAATGTGTTGACACAAGGCTATCAGCGTCACATAACTCTTATCTACAAACTGGTGTCACCCCCCCGAAACTGGCGTAGGAGCTCCGAAAAAGCCCAAGAAATGTTTCAGTTGTTGATTCTACTGCCCAGAAAAAACCTGGACTTACAGCAGAAGGTATAAAATCCATGCACGATCACCTCATGTAGATGCGCCGACAGTGTTTTGATTTTTTCATGGTTAGCCTAGCTTAGCATGATGACTAGACATGGACGGCAGAGGTAACCCAGATAGCCATAACATGTTTAACCCTTATGCCCTATTAAAAAAAAGTTACACTGGGACCGTTAAGTACATTTTGTGTATTTTGACCTTTAAACTGCATTAAAATTATGAAAGATCAATATTTTTACACAATTTTCTTTTTCATTTTTTTCTTGAAGGGGTTGTTATTCAATCTATGTCATGATTTAATTAATCACAATTAAAAATTAACCCTTTAGATACCAGTTTTGATCATATACCACCAACCGCTTTATTGAAAAATACACTAAAATTCAATATTAAATTTATTTTTTTAACTTTGATTATTATTAGTATCACCGGCTCACCCATCTGAATACTAGGTGAGAAAATTGAATTTGGGGCATTATTACTTTTTGTATAATGTCAGATTGAATAAAAAAGTTACACTGGGACCGTTAAGTACATTTTGTGTATTTTGACCTTTAAATTTATGAAAGATCAATATTTTTTCACAATTTTTTCTCTCATATTTTTCATGAAGGGGTTGTTGTTCAATCTATGTCATGATTTAATTAATTACAATTAAAAATTAACCCTTTAGATGCCAGTTTTGATCATATACCACCAACCGCTTTATTGAAAAATACACTAAAATTCAATATTCAAATATTTTTTTGATTATTATTAGTATCACCGGCTCACCCATCTGAACAATAGGTGAGAAAATTGAATTTGGGGCATTATTACTTTTTGAATAATGTCAAACTGAATACAAGAAGTTAGATTTCTACCATTGACTTACATTATAACGAAACTTTTTGGCAACCCGCCTTTAAATTAAAGTGAAACAATTTTTTTGCCTCTGAATTCCCATTTTACTGCAGAAAACACAATGCAATTGGGTAAAATGAAAGAGAATAGTACAATTTACCCATTTTATCACCTCTTTTATCATCAAAATATGAGTTTTTATGATGAAAACCACTCACTAAAACTACAAAATAACAGCTTTTTTTTTTTTTTTTTTTGTGTGTGAGTGTGTGTGTATGTGTCTGTGTGTGTGTGTGTGCAGGTGTAAGTGCATGTGTGTGTGTGAAAGTGTGCTTGTGTGTGTGTATGAGAGGAGAGAAATTACAAGGGGTACAGATGTACAGCCCTAATATCGTATGACACATGCAAACACACACACCCCCACACACACACATACACACACAATCTTATTTTGTCATGGACATGCTGACATCCGTCCATACTATCCATATCAGAACACCTTTGACATTTTTCTTTAGATTTTTTTGTCACATTGGCCAGTAATCCTGAAGTTTGACAGAAAATATGAAAATTTCAAATCTTTCCTCGTTTGTGTCATTTGGCATGTTTGTTCCTCGGTTTGAGACCATATGAAATGAATAAATCAACTAGAAATGGGTTAAAACCTAAAATGTGATGCCTTACCTTCAAAATGAATGCAAAACATTATATAAATTCTGATTTTATCTTGCCATTGCCAAGGAATCAAAAATACTGGTTTTATGGCTTTTTATGAGTTTACGAAATGGCATCTTTTTACACAAGGATTTCAGTGTCTGTGATTTGAGTTCCCACAGACTGACTCCTGGAAAATATTTTTTCACTTCAACCATTCTGACTAAAAGAGGTGTTCACTAACTACACATCAAAACCATTTTATTGTATTTTTTTATTTTTGTTATTGGTTTGCAGCCATGAATTATAAAAGGATGCCAATTTGTTGTAAAGGGTCACCATAGAGGTTAGTGGAGGGGGGCTAAAATGGGGCATTTTTTTTATTGACCTTATTTTTACATAAGTTTATCAAGTTTACTACAGAGAAATGGGAAATTACAGTCAAAAATATTTTTCACTTTAATTTTAAGGGGGGTGTCAGCAAATGTCGTTATAATGGAAGTCAATGGTACAAATCGTGTAGTTAACGGTCCCAGTGTAACAAAAACATCTCACACAGCCAAAATGAAGTGGAAATGGATGAAACTCAGAATATCAAAACTTCATTGTAAAACACACCTTCTTACCAAATTTTTTGGCTAAGGGACAATCACAGCCAAAATTATCTCAAAAATGCGACCCCAGATACACAAAATTCCACCAACGGGGCATAAGGGTTAAATAAACATAACAACAGACTACCAAGACTCACAAATTGACACATTCTATACAAACAACAGTTTAACAAGCATCACTCTGGCTATAGACCAGGTTTCCAGATACAACCGATAAGCACACGTTTTAAGCCTTTGTACAGGCAACATTACTGTTTGCAAAAAATATAGTAACTCACTCAAAGAACTCAATTTTTAAATTTTTTGTATCCATTTAAATCAGGAAATATTTGCTCAATTAAAAACAAGAACCAGCACCTCTGGTGCAAATATACTGTTGTAATTAAATCGCTCAATTCAACAATTAATTAATTTATTATTATTATTTTTTTTTAACATAGATCAATTTCTGACCTGTCAAACAGCTGTCATTTTGCAGCAGTCTTCAGTGAGAAAGGCCTCCATAAACCCATTGTACTGTAAATGAACAGCCCAGCACCAAACACTAGTGAAACATTTAGCATTGAAGAGTCAGATATTTCTCACAGGACTTGATGGAGACCAAACCACACAGAAAAGGAGAGTAAATACAAACACGACTTCAAAAAATGCTAACACTTGTTTTCTGTTTCTGCTACATGTGTTAATAGGCAGCATGTGTTTGATCACTGACACATTAGCCGCTTACAGCAACCATAACAACAACAACAACAACTTTAAAAGACTATAATATGCCATTGTTGTGTTTACGGCTTGTTCTGGTGTCAGCAAGTATCCAAGAATAAATTGATTAATGGTCCTTTAAAGTTTTATTTTCTTGAAACGAGTGAAATATGCTACCAGTCCAGTTAGACTTTTTTTCAGCCTGTGGCCCTTACTTGTAACGAGATAAACTGAAAAATCTGAAGATTCAATCAAAAGCAAAACAAATTCTACTGAATATAGAACGATGAGTAAATATACTTTACTCATATACTTTTTAAGATGAATGATATTTTAGGACTTTCTTGTTCTTCCAATCTGCTTTTCAGTGTAGACATACTCCATAAATGTACTGCTTAATGTACTAGGTGTGTTTGATGCAACAGTCTTAATAGCTAGTTGACACCCACACATTCATTTGTACTATATAGAGCTTGCTCTCAACTGGTGTGATTTTCACTTCTCTGTTTCCACTTGTGCATGGTTGTAATAATAAGACAGGACTGTTGCAATCAGAGTTGGCTCTGGCAAACAAACCAGTGAGCTCGTCTGAAATCACATGCATGATACTGAACCCTGTTCATGACAAGCTGCTCTTCATCACAAACACACAAGCAGTGACACGTGAAACACAACACCACTCAACTGTTGCAACGCTCAGCCAATCACACACACACACACACACACACACACACACACACACACACACACCACAATAAAGCTAAAGACAGCTAAGCCGGTAGGTTTCTAACAAAAACTTGTATAAAGTAATAAGTCAAATTTGTTAAAGAAGTCTTACCACCAGTTAGAAGTCCACAAGCACTGTGTTGTGGTGTATGCTCTGATAAGGTGAAATGCAGCCCTTTCCTTCAGTGTGTTGTCACAGCGTCTATGTGTGTGGAAGTCTCCTCTCCTAAAGACTGCCAGCAGATTAGTTTGGCTGACGGAAGGCTGCGAGAATACTGAAGGATTAGAAGGAGGGGAAAGTAAAGGGCCAGGCCGGCTAAACAAATGGAAATCACATCAGAGTGAGTTACAGCGAGCGGGAGCACCACCTCACCATATCCCCTCTTAATCCTGTTAGGAGGCTAGCAGCCAGCCAGTAGAGCCAGCCTTTCACTGGCCCATAGCTCCCATGACAATGTAGAGTCTGACCAGGAAGGAGCTAAGACTGTCTGCTCATGGGGTAATGTAAATCTATGGAGGGGAGAGGACATATACCCTTCTTTGACCTATGACCCGACCATTAGTCTTGCAGAACTAGAAATCTGATGGCAGGTATGGACAACATAAAAATAAACTGTATAGGAACATAAACAACCTTTAATAATTCGTTGCAATGTCATTTTGCTTCCTGGAATCAGACAAATCTTTATAAGCCAACTATGTGTACACCTACAAGATATAATACAGATAGACAGCAAGGCTCGACAAAGACAAATACTAAACACAGAACTGCTTTATGCACACAAGTATAGGTATGTACACAGTATATACACAATGACTGACAACTTACAATATATAATTCAAGTGTGCAAATGGTAAACAATGCAAAAAGTGCAAAGAGAGAAATTCTGAGTGGATTTACATGAAGCGGTTATGTACAGTAATTGTATATATGTTAACATGGCTACAGTATATACAGTGTGCAGGATTTGTATTCGACAGTGACTGTGTATATGGTTAAACCAGTGTATATTTAACTGAAAATATATAATTAATACTTTATAGGTGTCATAGGGTTAGGGAAATGTGTTGATATCATTTTGTTTGTTTGTTTTTTCCACCAGGAAACACATAGATAAGTCAGACTATAAGTACTGAGGTTAAGAGATATAACTAGGCTGATACCCTCAGGAAGGAAAGATTTAACAGGTCCATCCATTAAGCCATCTTCATCTGCTTATTCAGGGTCTGGTCGTGGGGGCAGCAGCTCCAGAAGGGGACCCCAAACTTCTCTTTCCCGGGCCACATCAACCAGCTCTGACTGGGGGATCCCGAGGTGTTCCCAGGGCAGTGTGGAGATATAATCTCTCCACCTAGTCCTGGGTCTTCCTCCTTCCAACTGGACGCTCCTGGAACACCTCCCTAGAGAGGCGCCCATAGGGCATCCTTACCAGATGCCTGAACCACCTCAACGTTTTTGGGGCGGCTGTGGCTCAGTTGGTAGAGCGGGTCGGCTGATGATCAAAGGGTTGGAGGTTCGATCCCCGCCCTGCCACCTGTGTCATGGTTGTTGTGTCCTTGGGCAAGACACTTCACCCACCTTGCCTTGTGTGAATGTCGATAGTAAGCCTGCTATCGGTGTATGACTGTGTGTGAATGGTAACGTGGGAAAGGAAAACAGGTCTCCCTTGTAAAAGAGTCTCCGGTCTCAATGGGATTTACCTGTATAAATAAAGGTTTAAAAAAAAAAACTGTCTCCTTTCTACCAAAGGAGCATCAGCTCTACTCTGTGTTCCTCACAAATGACTGAGCTTCCCACCCTGTCTCTCAGGAAGATGCCAGCCACCCTTCCGAGAAAACCCATTTCGTCCTTGTATTCCCGGGATCTCATAACCCAGGCTTCATGGCAACAGGTGAACGTAGCAACAAAGAATGACCGGTAGATTTACAGCTTTGCCTTCCAGCTCAGCTCTCTTTCCGTCACAACAATTGAACAGTCCAAACTTGGTTAAGAATAGATATTGTGAATAATATTAGTCACATCTGCTGTCGTATTATTAAAAATTGCAGAGCAAATTATGCTTTTAGAGGTCTTGGTCTTGCATGATACTGAATTTAACTCCTTTACTTCTATAGGGGGCCTTTGCACCCTGAAAAATAACATTAATTAAGGATATTTTGATTTTGTTTTGCTATAACGATATTAAAAACATATTGACTATCAACACCTAATCAGCAACTCTAAATGGAAATCTTTCTAAACTAAAGTAATCGTTTATTCAAATTGGGGATTAAATAGTTTTTGAGTTAAAGGTACATGGACTAACAGTCTAAAACACATTTGTGAGGAGCATATTCAGAGTCAAGCCTGTGTTTTAAAAGAAGGCCCCTTCAATTCAAATGTATACTATGTCCACTCTTTCTACACTTAAGCTCAGTCCTGCTGACAAATGACAGGGGATGTTGAGATGGTCTATTTTCCTATACATAAATCTAATCCGACTATATATAATTATTCATTCCCAGACTGTTTCTGACAAAGCCCAGTGGGGGGAATGCACATCATTTGGAATTCCTTCATGAAGAGACTGTGAGGGTGGAGAATCCCTTTGACAGTGGCGGGACAGCATTTGCACAGAGCTCCAGTCGTTCTGGATGAAAACATATGTACACATATAACATATGCCGTTCTGGAAAAACAGCCACTTCCTGGTAGACTCTCTGTAGGTCTGGGTCATCTGATGTTGTGTCTGGGCTTTAGTCAAGGTCTATTTGTGATTAGCAGAACCTTCAAAACCCCTTCCTCCATCTGCATTGTGTGTAGGTGGGACCGGGGCCCCTTTCTAATCCTGTTCAGGGCAGGAGCGAGGGGCCACATCTCAGGTCTATTGATCCCTCGCTTCATCAGGTCCCATAAAAGACATTAAAAGATGCTAATCCAGCGTGTGCCTCTGTCTGGAATCGATAGTAGACAAAAGCCCTGTAGGAGGCTGTCTGGACTATAACTCAATATCACATGTGCTCAATGCTTTAGTGCAGGGATTCCCAAAGTGTGGTGCGTGCACCCCTGGGGGTGCGTGTGCTGCTGCTAGGGGGTGCGCGAGATGAAAAATGTAATGGCGGTCTGATCATTACACAATCCATATTGGTCCGATTATAAGAGGGTTTTATTTTCGCGGAAATAGGTCGTAAAAAGTCGGGTCGTGTTTTCCAAGTTGTGTTTATTTTCTTTTTTTAATCGGGTGGAACACTGGCTGTGCTCTCGGAAGCGGCCGGGGCGTGGGCTTGGAGAGAGAACGCTTTGTGTGGAGAGAAAAAAGAGGCACGGGACATCGACAAAGCCGATTCAAAGCCTTGAATCATTATGTTGCGAGTCAACGTGTCAGAGGCAGGAATCGGCAGAGCGATCGACTGTGGCTTTTTAGCTGCTGCAGTTGTGCTGAGGAGAGATGCCAACTGCGCTGTCCTTTTACGCACCAGCACTGCTGCTGTAATGTTATAATAATAATATAATAATGCTTTATTTAAACGCTGTCCATGTGATGGTGGTGATTGTCACTTTGTGAGCTGTAAACTGAAACCAACGGAGATCTCGGAGGGCTTCCCCTCGACAACGTTAAGTGCCCCGGTTATCATTTCAGCCTTAAACCACGGCGTTGATAGCTTTCGTTTCAGCACTAGGCTATGTGATTAACTATGAGCATTAAATAAATGCTGCGTCTCAGATGCCGAGGACAGCAGCGAGGATGACCCGCTATGCACCGAACCAGAGCATAGGAGAGATGACAGCGAGAGCGATCACAGCGGGGCAGAGGAATTTGCGTGTGAAGAATAGTCTGTAGTGAACACATCAGAGTTCGGTCTATTTGCACTATCCTACTGTTTATTTGCAATGAAGAAAAGTGTTTTTTTCAATGCGTTTTTATTTTCGTACATTATTTAAATAAATAAAATGTATTGAGTTGAGTTTTGAAAAACGGGGGGTTCGTCTTATAATCGGGGTTGTCTTATACTCGGACCAATACGGTACAGTGTTTTTTCTCCACACAATAAAGACGTGTACATAAACATTTCCTTTGTAAAATTTAGAATCAAAACTTGAATTTTAATTAATAAATAAATGGAGGCTATTCAAAATGAAACAAAGTTATCTTCTTCTACGCATATGCGCACCTAGTTTGTGGCTCTACATTCATTCTCGCAATTTATTTAAAATGACTGGCGTTCTAATTTTATTTCCATAACCTGTTATGATGACGGGGTTGTTTGCTCCACGGTTATTTAAACTTGCTGCAATTGTTGCTCAACGTGACTCAAAATATTAGGCTATAATATTTTCCCCATTTTATCTGCTTTCTGCCCCTTGTTGTGATCGTGGTTATTTTATCATGTGTGTTCTGGTCATTTGAGCATGATTAAACAGTGTGGGGGTGTGTCAACCTGGTTGGGACATAGAAGGGGGTGCGCGGCTAAAACAGTTTGGGAACCGCTGCTTTAGTGTATGCCATCATCCTCATCATAAAGAAAGCACACAGATCGAGGAGAGACAAGTGTCATTCTTAACAGAGTATACATAAGAAAGGGTTTAGTATGTTTAAATGGATAAGTTTGTATGACAATGTTGACATGTTGGTTAAGCTACAGTATATTTACTCCACTCTTACCCCTTTCACACCACCGCAAAATCGGAGCTAGTTCAGAGCTAGAGCTTTTTTTGGTTTCACACCACCAGAGAGCCGGCTCAGGGCTGTAAAAACCGGTTCAATCCCCCAATTACCAAATGTAGCGATCAAATCGACCTGCAAAAATACGCTGTATGGGTCCTGTTTGGTTAACAAAGCAAAGCGAGAGGCAACATGTGTAATAAAAGTATGTATCCGCCGCTGTTTTTGTGCTTAAAGCTAGTTCTAGATATAGCTTTAGCGTTAGCTACGAGAGCAGCGACGTACACAGACGTTTACAGTGACGTCATGACGTTGCTCTCTTGCCGGCTCTGGTCGGTGTGAAACCAACTGGCTCATAACTGATATTAGGCTGTAACCAGTTTTGAACTGGCCCCAGCACCAGCCCGGAGCTTCCTCTTGGTTCCTGTTGGTGTGAAAGGGGTATCTGAGTAGTGAAATGCCATTCAACATAGCCCACTCTGGCTGCATCCTGCTGTCTCCCTGTTCTCTGAATGCAAAGGTGTAGGTTTGGGTATGGACAGTAGGAACATGGTCTTACCAGTGTCTATGCTATTGTGTTGTTTAGAGAGAGCGAGATATAGGTAGGGATGGGAATTGATAAGAATTTAACAATTCCGATTCTGCTTATCGATCCGATTCCTTATCGATTCTCATTGGGTGAGAGAATAAGTACAAATTAGTTTGTTTGTATAAACTCTCTTTAATATCTGATCAGAAGTGTGTCTAGTGTGTGCCTTGAACGATTATCAAGAGTAGGCTACTTTAGGATTAGGAAATTGTCAATTTTTACATTAATTGGTCCAGACAAAAAATTAATATTTGAATGAATATTATAAGTGCTCATTTGCACTTGAAACAAAATTCAACTGACATAAAAAAATACAAACAAGTATTTTATGCAGAAAAAAAATTCCGCCGAAGTGTCCCTGGGCAAGACACTGAACCCCGAATTGCTCCCGATAGTTAGCTTAGTTAGCTTAGCACCCTAGTGCTAGGTTAGAAGTACCCGGATGTCCTACTTCATGCGGCCAAGATTGTTAGTGTTGAAAAGTGCATCCTATTTGGGCGATTCTGACCCACAATCCAGTGCGCACGTGAAGTGACGTCACATCGACGAAGCTTCCATATGAAAACAAACGGGGATGCGACGGATATAAAAGCAAGAGGCAAGATCAAGGCGCAATGTTATGATGAAATAAGAGAGTAAAGTATGTCCCAATAGTATGCATACTGCATCCTAACTAGATTATTTTTATCGTTGGATGTAGTATGTAGAATAGAAAAAAGAAAGAGTATGCGATTCGGAACGCAACCTATGTATCGCTTTGCTTATTCTTCACCACGCCAGCGACGAGGAGTCACCGCTCCATCTCAGCTTTACAATGTACGCTGTTCATATGTGCAGCGCGGTGTTTATTATTAATATAACGGCCCGTCACCAGACACACGAAGCGGATGGTTTTAAACACATCGATCGCTGCATCAAGTAATCCAAGGCAGAGCTTTTTGTTTGGGCAGAGAGCGTTATTTTAAGTGTGTCTTACTGTCTTTATAAAGTGTCTTGTTAAACGTTTCCTTACCACCGGACCGCCGAGTCCTGTTGTGTGTTGTGTTGGGTTCGTCCCCACCGCCGTGCGTAAAGGCAGCATTTTAACAGCTGATGAACGAGAGTAAACAGCGGGCCTTTGGCAGCGGTAAAGACATCCTTTTTGCTTTGCTTTATGCTGCTCTCGCCTTTTTATGTATCTCCCTCTTTTATCAGCCCACACCTAGGCCTACACACACGTTAATTCTCATATATTTTATGTTCATATCCAAGTGATGGGTAATTCTGGTGCCGAGTAAGACAGCGGACGTTTAAACATTTAACCGTCAGGATCGCAGAATGCGCGCTTGCTTGTACGCGTGTCGTTTGACGAAATGGAAACTTTACAATTGTTGCAAGTGGCCGTATTGTCGCCTTTTGGCTTGAATTACAACCAACATTTAGAGCGCTTCTGCCTCGACGCCATGTTTGCTGCGTTCTGAACCAAAACAAAGCAGCGTGAGTGTCAAGTCATGACGCATTTGCAGCGAGCGGAACCGTTAAGCAGGCATGTTAACGATTCCAAGGAATTGGTTCACTAGGCACCGGTTCTGAACAAGAACCGGTTCTCGATTCCCATCCCTAGATACAGGGGACCTCAGATTGTATCATGTACTGTCTAAAGCCCCGTGAGCAGAGGATTAGGTAGTAATGTATTTGGGATGAATGAATATGATGAATGAATGAACGGTATAGGCTATGTGTTAAATGCTCCACTGTATTTCACAAGTAGAAGGTTCAGTCCACTGGCCTTTTTTTCATATGGTCATAAAATGGTAACACGTTATTTACTGGTCATTTTTTATTTATTGTTGATACACATTTATTTGAGCCAAATTATTTATAATGGATTTTCACACTGTTAAAGTGATCAACAACAACTTTATATTGAGCATACTGAGGCCTTACCAACAATAAGAATTGTATGTGAGTAACTTTAAATATTTATATAATGCTACGTCAAATGTTTCTGTATCATAAATAAATAAGTTGGGCAGTGAGCCAGAGACTCAGACGGCTTGCCAGGTCCATTTAAAGTATGAAAGGGTTCCTTGAGTGTTTGATCTGGGGTACATAACGATGTAATGCTCGCAGACCTTTCAAGGGGCTTTTTTAAAAATACAGATAAGAGGATTGGCAAGTGGCTGGCTGGAGAGGAGCAGTCAAAACAGGCCTATGGACTGAAAACCTACCAGACTGAACTCTGGGAAGCCAGTCAAACTAATTTAGTTTTTAGTTATTTTGCTTAGTTGTGTATCCTGACACATACTTGATTTCTTTTTTTGTATGACAGCGTCTGGTGTGCGTCCCCAATCTCTTCTGGTACTAGTCATCATTTAAAATATGGCCTGTCCATTAAAGGAAGAGTCCATTAGCTTTCGGAGGGCTAATCTTTGAAGAATGCTTCAGAATCAGACGGCGCTATCAGGTGCTCCTCCAGAAGAGGAAGGGTGCTGTCCCTCGGTTTTAAAATGGATCCTAAAGACAAGAGAGAAGTGAGTGTGCCAAGTGACTCATGTCAAGTGGACATCCTTATCTGCGAAAAGACAGGCTGGCTCTCTCTCTTGCAGTGACTCCAGTGCTTGGCTGCAGCCAGGCAGAGCTGGCTAACATTCAGCCAGAGAGGACGTCTACAGCCAGCACTCTGATTATAGAAGAACCTTCTGACTAGGAAATTACAAAATAAGACTTTTTAGAATTGAAAAATAGAGAGTAGAGAGGGTTAGATCAGGTCTTCTGCAGAGTGGGTTAGGGTTTCAGATGTCAGGAAGTCCTACAGGGTAGGAGTTGAGTAGGAAGGAGAGGTGGATCAGTCCGGAGCAGAGTGCTGTACTCCAGGCAGCTGGTCCCTCCTGGAGTCACCATGACGGAGTGGACCCTGCTCAAACGCCTGCTAGACGCCGTCCACCAGCACTCCACCATGATCGGCCGCCTGTGGCTCACCGTCATGGTGATCTTCAGGCTGCTCATCGTGGCCGTGGCGACAGAGGACGTGTACACCGACGAGCAGGAGATGTTTGTGTGCAACACGCTGCAGCCCGGATGCTCCACCGTCTGCTACGACGCCTTCGCACCCATCTCCCAGCCTCGCTTCTGGGTTTTTCACATCATCAGCGTCTCTACCCCATCCCTCTGCTTCATCATCTACACCTGGCACAACCTGTCCAAGCTGCCTCACAACATCCTCCAGAGACAGGGGCCAGGACTGGGGGACATCCCGGTTCAGGGAGGCCAAGACGGCGGACAAGAGGTGTACGATAGAAGCTGTGACTCGGACAGTTGCTCCATTCGCTCCCATAAGCATCTAGGCCACAGCCTGGCAGATGTGCTGGATGACATCACCGCACAGGGCCGCGATAAACTGCTCTCCTTGAGCCATGCTCGGGCTAGCACCTTCAAAGAAGGGAATGCAGAGGCTTCTCCCGAGGTCTCCGCAGGGGTTCTGTCCAAATGTTATGTCTTTCACGTGTGTTTACGGGCTGTTCTGGAAGTGGGCTTCGTCGTGGCGCAGTGGAAGCTCTTTGGCTTCAAGGTGCCCATCCATTTCCTCTGTAGGTCTGCCCCGTGCAGCCAGCCAGTGGACTGCTACGTCTCCAGGCCCACAGAGAAGACCATCTTCCTGCTCTTCATGTTCTGCGTGGGCGTTTTCTGCATCCTGCTCAACCTGCTGGAGCTCAACCACCTGGGCTGGAAGAAGATCCGGCAGGTGGTGAGGCTGAGGGAGAGGGCGTACTGGGGAGGCTGTAAAGGCCTGAGGGCGGGGTATGAGACCTTCCCTCCAGACAGCCCCTCTCTCACCTCCTCTCTGGGCTTCAGGGACGTGACCAGCACCACCTCCCTGCCCGCGCTGGACCTGGTGGTGGGTCACAAGCCCGACTGGAGAGAGACTCGACAGGAGCAAACAAGGAGACAGGACTCCCATAAAGGAGATAGGCAGCCCCTCAAGACTAAGAGGGACAGGGGGTCCAAGCAGAGGAGTGCCGAGGTCTGGATATAGTCTACAACCTTGGGGAAGCATCTTGCTGCCATAGGCAGATTTTAAAGTTCCCCTCGCAAAAGGAATGGTTAAATGATTCAATGATTAAAATACATTTTCTTGAATATATTCTTCTTATTCACCTCACATGAAATACAATGTTGCTGAATGAGATTGCATTTGGGATGATCACAGCACAGAGAGGTTACATTTAAACAGTAACTTATATTTCAAATAATAGGCACATTAAATTAAATCATAATAATTTACAGACAATGCTTTTATAGAGGCCATTTCTTCACTACAAAGTAGGCTAGTTCCTGTGTAACCTGTTCACAAACTGTATTATTCAGGAAAAGGACATTGTTCCTGTTATAAAAAATTTAAAAAGTTTTAATACAAATACATTTTCCCTCAAATATGCTGGCGTGGGTGCTTAAATCACAGTGACTAAACATAGTTGCCAAAATGTTGAGGTCCACCTAGCCTCACCAATGCAGTGCAACCAACTGCCCAGCAGTAAGTCTTACCTTCATAAAGGTTAATGTTGAAAGTGTTAAAGAGAAGTGTGTTGATATAACTTATATGGTCACTGTGGAAGCTGGAGTTTTTGTTCTCAGTGCTGTTAGCTTGTATGGCACACAGGTTTTTAATTTTTTCTGAACATGTGTGATGGTTGGACTTGATTTTCCAGTGGCTTGCTGGTTACAATGTGTGCCATATAACTGCCTCCAAATAATAGAAAAAAGATGAATCCCTTTAATGTTATCGCTCTGATTGGATTAATTCTGTAAACAAGTATTTATCCTGACCTGACCCTAAGAACAAATACTTCACATAGAGAAATGTTGGTAGAAAATCTTCACTTGATGTCAGTTAAAAAAATTCAAATACCAAATGCTATTGCCAACAGATACTGGTTTGTATGGTTATGCTGGCTGAGTCTACAAGCCAGGGGACTTTCAAGTGTGATTTAATGCAGTTTATTATACTACAAATTCTATATGGATATGCTAGATACTATGTGTTCACAACGCACACAACACTAGATGGGTGGGTAGTAAGGAGGAGTTTAAACGTAATAGTCACTGATGGGAGGGTTGATATGTAAGGCAGTGGATCCCAGCTATTTTTGATTGCAATCTATTAATAAAAACAATGTATACTTGTTACCTTCTTCAGAGGCATGAAGAGATTAAAATGATCCAGCATTAAATGACACAGTAGGAAGTTGTCAAAGATTTTTTTTGCACATACATATAGTTCTGTGTAGTAGACTGTAGCATTCATCATATGATTGATGTACAAAAACCACACACGTACAGCAACTCAATATTTGCTTGTCATTTTTTTATGCAATATACTATTTATCAATGTATTCATTCACAACATCTATAAAACACCTTTTGCATAAATGATGCTACTGAAAAAACTAAAACACCAAACTGCACAGCCAGTTTCCTTTGCCGAGAAGTTGGTTGTAAAATGAATTGTGAGGAGAATCTTTGGACGATAAAGGCAAACAGAGGTAGGCATACAGTGTTGAGAGAGATTTACTTTTAGTTTTGTCAGAGTCTGAAAAACATAATTGGTTTAAAAGGCTCATCTTCCTTTCACTCACCAATCTGTAAACCCAGTCAAACACTTTGGAAGTGGACAGTTAGCTCAGTCATGATACATCCTATTCTGCCATGAGGTGTGACTGTGTTGAAGAATCCTCCATCAATCTTAAAGCTGGGGTATATGATTTGGGAGAAAATAGCAGTTGGTGCCAAAGTGAATAGACAGTCCCAACAGCCAATAAGAACAGAGAATCGGAGCCTCGCTCTGATTGGTCAAAGTGTACATGAGCGGTACACTTTGACCAATCAGAATCTCTATCCCAACTGCTATTTTCTCCCAAATCATATACCCCAGGCTTTAAGGAGGAAAATAATCACCATGCAACATCTTGAACATCTTAGCAACAGCAGTTAACAGTAAGTATCCAATACATTTGATTTATTTTCTCTCTCTAGAGTTGTTTCATGGACAATAATAGATGATTCTTTAATGCAATATGACACAATAAACATATTTAAAACGGACTGTTCTTAATACGTTTTAAATAAAAGCCTGCTTTTCTCAACAGCTGAAGTAAATACATTTCATTTGTAATGTGATACAATGTATTTTTGTTCAATCTACATATAAATAATTGAAATTGTGGATTTACTATAGAGCAGTACAGAGAACATATGTGAGTGAATACTATTTAAGTAGCATTTTCAATTCAAATACCATATATACTGCCCGGTCAAAAAAAAAGTCGCCATCTGGATTTTACTAAGCAAAAAGGCAAAAGCCCTCCATCGGTCAAAAACTGCAGTGATTAATATGTTTCAGTTGACAACAAGTTATTTAACCCAAACTGGTGCAGTGTGTAGCTTCATATTTCTTAAAGATCTCCTATTATACTACTTTTCTGGTCCTAATTTCTTGTTAAAAACTGCTATAGAGCAACCTTACATGAATCACATCACAAAAGACCATGCAGATTTTCGGGAAACTCTTCCTCTTATCTGAGCGATCACAGCAGTCTCTCTCCACACTTGGCTTTATGCTTCTCCGCCCCTCCCACCCTCCTGCAAACCCCACTCCGTTGTGATTGGTTACCTTCCTTCCGGATTTTCAGCAGCGCGCGGGCAGATTTGAGAACAGGAAGGTGGGGGCATGGCCGGAGCTTGCCTGAGCAGCACGTTGCAGCATTACCATACATGGAAACGTCCACTTTTCGTGACGACATGAATATCAGGAAATTTGAACCCATTTGAAACGTGATTTCTCGACCGGCTGCCCTAGTGTTTAGCGCTCTGCACAGCCACCCCAGACGGTCAACAGGGAATACATCTAAATGCATGTTCGTCATTATTTGATACGCTATTATGGTTAAACATGACTATAAATCATTATAACAACGTTTATAGGTCATAAAAGTCAAAATAGGTCCTCTTTAAACAACCATGTCGGAAGACATAAGACTGTTTCAGAGGGGTGAAATTATTGGCCTGCACAAAACAAAGAAAACTACTCAGGAGAAGATGAAGTCGTGTTAAGAACTGTCCAACGCATTATTAAAACCTGGATAGATAGTGGTGAACCGTCATCTTTGAGGAAGAAATGTGGTCAGAAAATAATCTTTAATGATCATGATGGGAGATCACTTAAAATAAATACATTTATTTGGTGGAATCAAAATTTAAAATATCGACAGTAGAACTCCTGGCTATGTTTAATAGTGAAAGTAAGAGCATTTCCACACTAACAATGTGAAGAGAATGTAACCCCTGGAACACACATCCTGCGTCTACCTCTGGAGTGCGTCTGTATCTGTTACTGCTGTGTTTCTCTTAGGCCCTGTTTCCACCTGGGATTATGATGTGATTTTGGTAATCTGATCACAAGTGGCCAGCTCTCAGTCCGTGTGTTCACACCTGTCTTTCCACATGTGACTTCTTTGACCAGCTGTGATCCGATTGCATTTACCCGCTCTGTATGTAAATCAACACGTACATCATTTCTGTTTGCATTGCTGTTTTTAGTCTTAGGGGAGTAAGTTATTACTGTTATCGGCCACACATGTAACATCTCAGCTGCTGCTGCTGCTGCAGCGCTGCTTCTAAAAGCCGTCTTTTCTACATAGAGTTTTCATAGATAATTCCCCTTATTATGAAGTTGTTTCATGTCATTGAAGTTGTTTCATGTCATTTTATGATGATTTATTGCCTTTTTTTATTTTTATTTTTTTTCCACCACATTTTTGCTTTTGGGAAGTTTTATTTTGAAAAAGGACACACCAGGAAATGGTGAAACTATAGCGAAAGCAGCTAGTATGAAGTCAATATGACTGTCAACAGACCCAAGAGAGACGCGCGTCTCCCCGAAAAAATAGGCTCACCTCCTCAAGGCCAGGACACACCAGTCCGACTACCCGAAAATGGAGACTGCTGATTCAGGGAGCTCCAGTCTTCCCGTCGCGGCCGAAAAAGTGCAAAGAACACACCAAACCGACTGCTGACTTTCCGTACGCTCTGCGCTTGCGCGGTACGTAATGTCTCCATAACAGTAGGTGGAGCTAATCTGTATTGTGGCCCGAAAAAATACGGAAGCCGGAAATGATGGGACGGCTCTCTAGACCATAAACATAGATAGAAATACGTATTTATATTTATGGACCATAAAGAGCACCATTTTTAGCAGAGAGTGTCGAGCATGGTGTCGAGCAGTCAACAAGGGTTGATGCATGCGAGTACTCGCTGAACGAAACAAACAAACACATTAAAGCGATGGCTAACTGTTGTTAGCTGTTTGTGCTACCCGCCTCACTTCCGGGCTTCACTGATTCGCTAGCCCTCCACAAATCAAATTGTTCCAACTGAAAGACTGCCCGCCGCCGATTGAACATGTTCAATCGGTGCTCCTGGCCTTCAGGTAAAGTGGTGCGATTTCAGCAGAACACACCAAACAGATTCGTGTCCCCGCCCCTCCCGACTTACGAGGTTGAATATCGGGCCGGTGTGTCCTGGCCTTCAGGTAAAGTGGTGCATTGCTGCAGGATGCGCGTTCACAGGGGTAAGGGATATGCACTACTGAGGTGTGAATGTGTGAGCCACCCTCATAGTTGGGCTTATCAGTCCTAAAAAAAAATTCTGTTCAGAACCTCGGGTGGTCTGAACTTCTTCAGAGTAGTTTTCTTTGTTTAATGCAGGCCAATAATTTCTCCCCTCTAAAACAGAGTTACATCTTTTCCAAACCCACAGCATATGTCTTCTGACATGGTTGTTTAAGAAATAAGAAGCTATTCACTGCATCATTTTTTTGGGCCGGGCAGTGTATATCTCATTTGGAAGTGATCCTTACCCCACTGTGAACACAACATTGATGAACAATAAGGTGTCCATACAAATATGAGCTAGATACGTAGAGTGTAAACCTTCAGTGCAAATACAGACAACATTTCAAAAAGCACTTTTTCTGTGTGACAAGGCATTCAAAAGTCAGAGCATGTTAACACAGAGAGACAGAGAGAGAGAGAGAGAGAGAGAGAGAGAGAGATAGGCAGGCAGTGAACAAGCCCACAGTTTATCCAGAGAATCCAAACAACTTATTTTGAAGGTCAAACTAAAAAGTGAGCATGCCTGGATTTTACCAACAATCCTTGATTGCACATGAGCACTGTTTCAACTATGCAGAAGTAAGGCAAGTCAAAGCTGAATCCTTAAGTTTGACAACTGTTGGATGTTAACAAAGACGGTTTTGGTAATAATATGTGTGTACTGCTCTGGCTTTTATTATTTAAAAAGCTGAAATACACTGTAAGGTATGAGCTGCAGATGATTCTCTGTGGATCACTACAGGCCTTACACACGTCTCATTTTCACTTGAACTGGCAGTTAAAGTGCATACGGAAAGTATTCACAGCGCTTCACTTTGTCCACATTTTGTTATGTTACAGCCTGGAATAACACTGGATTACATTTATTTTGTTCCCTCAACATTCTACACATAATGATCACACTGCCCCGTCCACTCAGCATGAAGGTTAGTCCTTGGAGAGCAAAATAGGAGTAGAAATTTCAGAAGATGCTGGGCTCAGGGGCACTTTACACAGTGAAAACGCCACCATTTACCCCTTTACGGTTTCAAAAGTTAACACATTCAGACGCAATTGATTTGAAAACATAACTCGTGCGCATGCTTTCGGAGAAAACGGGACAAAATCGCTGTCAATAGTCGGCGGTGACACTTAGCCTAGTAGATACTCTTCCGGTACAATTTGATGCATAAAACTTTACTGTAACTGAACATTAATGCCACTAACGTTCATGAAGTGGTTGGTGTAAGCTTGGGGTTACAAGTATTGTAAATGAAAAGCTTTCTGTCCTCTTATTTCACCACGTAGAACTCATGAAAACAGAAGACTGCGCTGCAGAGCTGTGACAGGGCTGTGTGAGCGGCTACCTTCCTGTTAGGCCTTCTTCAAAATAAAAGTCAACTCACGTTTGTCCAGTGAAATGCTATTAATGTGAAGCCAGTGAAGTGCTTTCAAGGTGAAGCCGTAGCCTTAATGCTCTTTTTGTTTGAACAGTTGGCTAACTTAACTGCTGCGCGCTGATCTATAGATAGTGTTTCTAAATGTAGAAAGCCATATCCCTGGCATTACAGGTGGTGACACAAGTTTATTTTGCTAGAAAAACCGGCACAGCACAAATCTTTCCCCAGCCAAAGTGGCGGGTGGATGGTATCAATAACTTACTAATCGCTTAGACTAAATTGGCGAGTGTTATATTTGAGCCCTGCACGACACTCTCCGCTGATCACAGTGATGGTGCTGCGGAGACACCGTGCATGTTATGTTGTCTTCTAACTTTATAACTCGCGTGTGGGTATTCTGACAGCAAATGTTATAGACTACGCATGTGTGAAGTGGAGCCGTGACGTCAGCATTAGCAGATAAACTGGTGTTTGCCAGTTTACAAGATTCCAAAACAGTTGTGGTCTCACAAAATTACACCCTGGGAGGTGGTATCAGAAGTTTGCGGTTTCAAGCCTGCGTTTGCTGTTTTCATGTGAATGATATAGGCAGCGGAGAGTGTACACTGGGTCTTAGTGTCTTCGCAGCACACACTCTTGCTCGATCAACTCAAGGCACCAATTAATTCAATATAAGGCTGTATATCGGCTCCCCTATTTGTGTGTCAAATTACATTCATTTTCTTTCTTTCTTTTCTTTAACCTTTATTTATACAGGTATATCCCATTGAGACCGAAGCCTCTTTTGCAAGGGAGACCTGTTCACATTCCCACGTTACCATTCACACACACATTCATACACCGATAGCAGACTAACTATCGACATTCACACAAGGCAAGGTGGGTGAAGTGTCTTGCCCAAGGACACAACAACTGTGACACAGGTGGCAGGGCGGGAATCGAACCTCCAACCCTTTGATCATCAGCCGACCCGCTCTGCCAACTGAGCCACAGTCGCCCCAAATTCTATCCCTCCTCCTCACCACTTTGCATTATGTTCAAACACTCTGATGGAGCCCTAGCTCATATGTTTTGGTTCTGTTCCAGACTCCTGGAAGACTCTGGTCAAGCGTGTTTTGTTGTTATTCAGATGTCCATGGCCACATCCTCCCAACCCAGAAACAGCCATTCTAGGCTGGTCATAACAACTAGAGACTTTAAAGTCAAAGTCAAAGTCATATTTATTGGTAACACTTTACAATAGGGGTACATTAATTAAGGGTTAGTTAATGCTTAATAAGGGTTAACTAACCATTAGTTAACGGTTAAACTAATGTGTGTAGTAAGTATTTACTTTTGGTGTTCATGTTAACTAAGGTATTCATTAATACATTATTTAATGTTTATAAATATCCTATATTAACCTTAGTTAATACATTAATTAAGCATGAACCAAAAGTTGATTAATATAATAATATGCATTAATTAACGGTTAACAAAAGTCATTTTTGTAACATTACTTAAGCATAATTAACCATTTTTATACACATTTTCTACATATCTGATTAAGACCTTTATTTAAGGATTATATTCACAACACCTACTTTCACCAAATTGACCAACTTCAAAATCACTCCCCTCACTGATGAGCCACTTCACTTTGTGTTATCTGTGTGTGTGTGACTCCGTTGACTGTGGAGTCTCTCCCCTGTGAGAGGGGCATCCCACACAGACACAGACAGAACAGTGTGCGGTATCGTCACACTCACGTTACTGAAGACAGCAATATGTCTGGAGATAAACTCAGGCTGCTGAATAATCGAGCTCATAGCTTTAGCTAGCCTAGCTTTCCCACCTCATTGTATAACGTTACTTCCCCGGGCCGAAATACACTCATAAACTGGGAAATGAAGCGTGGGGGTTTGGATTGGGCAATAGACCGTATTACCAACTAGATTAAGATCCGCCGTTCGTTTCTTTGGTGATTTTTACGGGACATCGGGCCCCGTGGTTAATGTTACCAGAGTAAACAAAGCAAGACGAGCTCACTCGCGTAAAGTTGTTGCATAGCAACGCACTCCGCTCTGACTGCTGTTGTCGAACTATTTGTGTTGGCGGAAGCAAATACATTCTTAAATGATTAAAGATCACATTTTAAAGTTAACTTGTGAATTTCGTTGTAAAACGCTGTAAAAGAAACACACTTGGGCGCAGTTGTGCTCACCACGCGTGTCCCCGCACGCGGCCTGCGGCCTCGTGCCTACGACCGAAACACAGCAGTGTGAGAGGGAGCAGACAACATGCTCCCTCTCGTGTGCTATTGCTTAAATAATTAACAGCAATGGTGAAACATGAAACACTGACTCAGCAGTTAGGTTTAACAGGTAAATGTAAAATATATGTATTTTCTACTCTCTTCCTTGGAATGTATATCATTGTTGCAACATAAACAAAAATAAAATATACTAAGAACGTAACGAGAACGTGAATTTTAATCATGGACTGAAGATAAAACAAGATAATTATCACTCTATTGTGACTAAACAATGGCCCTGTCACTGTTATTTCAAGGTATTTCATTTAACCTTTTATTTATACTTGAAAGATCAGTTGAGGGGTGACCCTCATTTATAATCTCTCGCTCACTTTAGATCCAGTTATTGGGTTTGCTGGCCACTCCAGGCCTGCGGTGCTCGTCTCCAAATGAAGCAGCTGGAATCCAAGAATCTTGTCTAATCACCCAGTTGATGTATGGAAAAAAATAAATAAATCAGTAAACAGTTCAAATGCATTTTTGTTTCCTTTATCTAAATCATTATAGCATAGCATTACGGTTCCACATTCTGTATTATTATTACTATTATTACAACATAATGCCCTGCATTGTTTAACTGAAATACCTTTGGTACCTTAATCAAATAAAATTCTCACTGAACTTTTAACAAGTTGACACTATTTTTTCATTCAAAAAATATGTAATCTCTATGACCATTCTACAGAACACATGCTCCGCTTTAGCTCATTTTAGCATGAAATAGCAACATGCACTTTGAATATGGAATAATGCTAACATTCACATACTGTTTGGTGTCCATGAACACACACTTTATACACTTTAGACACCGCTACAATTACTGCTAAAAGTTACCTGTGTGAAGCTAACCAGTGCAAGCCTCATGCTAGCGCTGCTCATATAGTAGTGCGCTAGCTGTGACGCTATTGCTAACGTTGCTATGCTAGCTGGAGGCTGCGTCGCTAATATATTTCACAGTATTCTTACACACACACACAACTATATTATCTCACTAACACCTTAGTTAACTCACCAATAATTTGTTTTGGCTAATGGCAGCATAATTGTAACCACCACAGGTCTTTTGTGTGAGAATAATGGGTCGATCAAGCTGGTTAAGCACTTAGCTGCTGCTTTTACTGTCCAGGCACACATCCGTCTTACTATCCTCCCAGTGGCCAGGATCCAGTAAAAAAGGAGATCTATAGGTGATTAATATGATCAATAAAAGGCTATTGATAATCAACAATGTCTGTAGAGGGAATGCATGTATGCAATGTATTTTCAACGTTGGGAAGGTGAAAATATGTTTGGAGACTTTACTTTAGAAAAATATTTATTTTCAAACCTTATTGATTACCCACGTTTGTCAAGCACTTGAACACGCCCAGCAATCAGCCAGCAAGAAAGACAGACATGTGTCTGGACTGTAAAGCAGCAGCTATGTGCTAAGAGTACTTGCCAGCTTGACCAACCCATTATTCTCACAAAAGACCTGTGGTGGTTAAATGTATGCTGCCATTAGCCCAACAAAATTATTGGTGAGTTAACCAAGGTCTTTGTGAGATGATATATTGGTGTTTATGTAAGAAATTAATAATGTGAAATATATTAGCGACACAGCCTCCCGCTAGCAGAACAACGTTAGCATTAGCGTCGCAGCTAGCTTGCTAACTATATGAGCACAGTTAGCATGAGGCTTGCGCTCGCTAGCTTCACAGGTAACTTATAGCAGTACTTGTAGCGGTGGCTAAATAAAGTGTGTGTTTATAGACACCAAACCATATGTGAATACATGTTAGCATTTTCTATAGTCAAAGTGCATGTTGCTATTCCAGGCTAAAATGGGCTTAAGCTGAGCATGTGTCGTGTAGAATGGTCATAGAGATTAGGGCCACATGTTTTTTGTAAATAGTGTCAACTTAAAAGTTAAAAGTTCAGTGAGAATGTTATTTGATTAAGGTACCAAAGATATTTCAGTTAAGCAATGCAGGGCATTATGTTATTCAATAATACAGAATGTGGAACCGTAATGTTATGCTATACATCAGGTCAGCAATCAGGCCACGCCCCCTTTGGGGGGAAAACAAACCGAACGTGCCATTGACTATAATGCAAAATTTCGGTCCAAAACAGCACAAAAAGAAAACGATCAGAGGTAAATAAGTTAAAATTTGACCGACTGACACAATGTCAAAATCCTTTACAACAACTCTGCTGGCTGGATAACGTTAATGATTAATTTGGTCAATCTAAAACCATGTCTTTTTAGTCTCTCAGCATCAAGCTGGCGCAATGATCCGACCCATTGGCCACAGATATCATGGCCTGATATATATCTTCACCTCACTTAGTCTCTATGTAAGCTGATTACACGTGAAATAATTGTTATTTTAAGTTTTGTTGTCTGTAATAATGCTTACTATGTTAATATTATAGCGCTATGCCTTGACTAGACTGTACCAACGGTCCTAACAGCTCATTACGATAGCAAACTCCCACTGAAATGCAGAGCATGGGGGAAGCCGAGAGCTTCCTGCTGTCATACAGCCCTTATTTAGGGGAATTTTTAGGGGCATAGAGACAGTGCATGAAATAGGCCACGCCCATGGCCACGCCCATCGTGGGGAAAACATTGAACAGCGCTCCATCCACTTTGTATTGAAGGAGACCTGCCTTCTGCAAACAAACTTAATTAAAATTTAATCAAACATCCATTTAAGAAAAAAAACGTTACTTTCTTGAAAGCCACGACTCTTGTTTGTCTATATGAGCTGTTTTTGTGAAAAATAATTGAGTAGTTTTCAATATTGAGGTGTTTTTGTCCGGTCGGACCGGGTCAGACCCATCGAGGGGGAAACCGTTCCATTCACTTTGTATTGAAGGAGACCTGTCTTCTACAAACAAACTTAATTAAAACGTAATCAAACATCCATTTAACAAAAAACCGTTACTTTCTTTAAAGCCACGACTCTTGTCTGTCCATACGAGCTGTTTTGTGAAAAATAATTGAGTAATTTTCAATATTGAGGTGTTTTTAACCGTCCGTGAGGGTTAGCCTACAGCAGAAGGCTAACATTAGCCTAGCATACAGCATACATTAGTTAAGAGTTTTGTCTCGATATTGAAAATTATTCAATACTTTTTCACAAAAACAGCTTGTGTAGACAGACAAGAGTCGTGGCTTTAAAGAAAGTAACGTGTATTTGTGAAAGGCATGTCGTATTACGTTTTTATTAAGTTTGTTTGCCGAATACGGGTGTCATTCAATATAAAGTGGATGGAGCGCTGTGTATTGTTTTCCCCCACGATGGGCGTGGCCTCAGATTATGACGCTTTATGCACTGTCTCTATGGCGAAGGAATAAAACCATGATGTTTGTTTTTTACCATGTAAACCACACAACAGCTCAGGACATTGCAGATCTTAGCTATAACGGCTTATTTTGAATGATCGCGCTGTCTGTGTCTATGGAGTAGCCGTATTGTTTTCCCCCCAAAGGGGGCGTGGTCACGAGAGTTCCATCCAGATGACGTATTGCCGACCTGATGTATGCTGATTTAGATAAAGGAAACAAAAATGCATTTGAACTGTTTACTGATTATTTTCTTTTTTTCCATGTACATCAACTCGGTGATTAGACAAGATTCTTGGATTCCAGCTGCTTCATTTGGAGACGAGCACCGCAGGCCTGGAGTGGCCAGCAAACCCAAGAACTGGATCTAAAGAGAGCAAGAGATTATAAATGAGGGTCACCCCTCAACTGATCTTCCAAGTATAAATAAAGGTTAAATGAAATACATATGTGCTCATTGAAATAACAGTGATAGGGCCAGGTTAAACTAGTGTTTAGTCACAATAGAGTGATCATTATTTTGTTTTATCTTCAGTCCATGATTAAAAATGGAACTGTTATGTTCTTAGTGTATTTCATTTTTGTTTATGTTGCAAAAATGATATACGCTTCAAGGAAGAGAGTAGAAAATACATATTAACCTGTTAAACCTAACTGCTGAGTCAGTGTGTTTCACCATTGCTGTTAGTGATCCATTTCCTCCTGTTTGTTCCTTTCAGAGAAAATCATTAAACTGGATATAATTTGTTGAAGAAACTATTTTGAGTTCTTTGACGGTATTCATGTCAAATGTGAGAGCCGTGTTTCCAAATAAAACTAAAGATTCTAAATAAAATTTTCTTTCTTTTTAAAATTGTGACTGAATTGTGCTGATAACAGAATGCTGTCATGAATTGATTTCCAGTTGGGAATATTTTAGTATTTTCAGTATGTTTAATATTGTTATTATAGAGAATGTACACGGGTCACAAAGAGCATTGTTGATTGTTGGATTGTATTTAGGTATACCTTATTAAGCACTATATAGCATTTGTTAAGTGTAACAAGTGATAAATGGTTCCCACTTTACAATAAGGGTCACAAATAACATTAGGAAATGGTTAATTATGCTTAAGTTACGCTTAATCAGCACTAGTATGCCTTTATTAAGTGTTAATTCATGAGAAATGGTTCCCACTTTACAATAAGGGTCACAAAGTCCATTAATGAATGGTTAATTACACTTAAGTAATGCCTATTAAGGTTAATTGTACTTCAGTAATGCATATTCAGCACTGGTGTGCATTTATTAAGTGTCACTTAATGGATAAATTGTTCCCACTTAACAATAAGGGTCACAAATAGCATTAATAAATGGTTAATTATGCTTAAGTAATGTTACAAAAATTACATTTGTTAACAGTTAATTAATGCTTATTATTATATGAATCAACTTTTGGTTCATGCTTAATTAATGCATTAACTAAGGTTAATAAAGGATATTTATAAACATTAAATAATGTAGTAATTAATACCTTAGTTAACATGAACACCATTAGTAAATGCTTACTAGACACATTAGTTAACAGTTAACTAATAGTTAGTTAACCCTTATTAAGCATTAACTAACCCTTAATTAATTTACCCTTATACATAATGCTTGGCATTCACGCCAAAGAGTTTGATCTTTGTCTAATCAGACCAGAACATTTTGTTTCTCATGGTCTGAGAGTCTTTCAGGGGCCTTTTGGCAAAATCCAGGCGGGCTGTGGCTTCCGTCTGGCCACTCTACCATACAGGCCTGATTGGTGGAGGGCTGCAGTGATGCTCATCCTTCTGGAAGGTTCTCCTCTCTCCACAGAGGAACCCTGGAGCTCTGTCAGAGTGACCATCGAGTTATTGGCCTCCTCCCTAACTAAAGCTCTTCTCCCCCGATCACTCAGTTTAGAGGGACAGCCAGCTCTAGGAAGAGTCCTGGTGGTTCCAAACTTCTTCCATTTACGGATGATGGAGGCCACTGTGATCATTGGGACCTTTAAAACAGCTGAAATGTTTACGTACCCTTCCTCAGATCTGTGCCTCGCAGCAATCCTGTCTCGGAGATCTACAGACAATTCCTTCGACTTAATGCTTGTTTTGTGGTCTGACATGCACTGTTACCTGTGGGACCTTGCATAGACAGGTGTGTGCCTTTCCAAATCATGTCCAAACAACTGAATGTACCACAGGTGACTCCAATTAAGCTGTAGAAACATCTCAAGGATGATCAGTGGTACAGAATGGACCTGAACTCAATCTTGAGCTTGATCGCAAAGGCTGTGAATACTTATGTAAAAGTGATTTCTTATTTTTTTTTATTTTCAATACATTTGCAAAAACTCAAACTAACTTTTTTAAAGTTGTCACAACGGGCTTTTTTTTTAACGGAAATTTGAGAAAAAAAATGTATTACAGGCTGCAACATAACTAAATGTGGAAAAAGTGAAGCGCTGTGAATACCTTCCGTATGCACTGTAGATTCAGGGCCAATCAGAGCAGCCTGGACTTATTTTTAGAAGGCAGGACTTATCCGGAACATTTCAGACAGAGGCTGAAAAGAAGAGATTCATCATTGGCAGTGTGAGGAATATAAAGTTTTTTTTGGACCATACACCATAAAGAGTTTCAGGTAGAAACCCAAATTACAAATTTGAAACTGAAAATGAGCATAATATGTGACCTTTAAACAATGACACAATGGCTCCCAATCAATTCACACGATGAGTTAAATGGTGTTATCACTGATGAAATGGAATGATGGCTAAAAACACAACTGTAATAAAGTGGCATTGTCCATGAAATTTGGTAAGACTCTACTTGCAGGACTCACAAGGCATCAACAAGAAAGAGGCTTGAGTTCGGACAATAACAGAAAATATAAAAAGCTTTTAAAATACAAACCACAGACTCAGTGGAGTACAGGAGTGCATCGGCCTTACTTGAGGTTTTTGTATGGCAGCAACCTGGCTTTGTTTTGGAGGAACGTACTGTCTAGCCATCAACTCGCCAAGTCTCCATCTCTCTATGAAAAGATCCGCTCATTAAGACAAATGTTATCATCAACATCTGATCTTAAGTCGGCCTGGGGACCAAAACACTATCTCTCTAGTTCGCTTTTGAAAACTGAAGACAGGATGTTTTTCAGCTTGGGGGTGGAGCTAGGCCCGGGCATTGTCAGGCCACAGTGGAACTGAGGACAGAGTGTGAGTACCTCATACTCACACTCTGTCTGGGTGGCGGTCTTCACTGGGGCAGGGGGACCAGCACCTCCACATAGTTGATGGGGAAGAAGCCAGAATCTCCTTGGATCATGCCTTCGTACCAGTTGTCGTCTATCTGGTTGGTGAGGATGATAATGTGGCCCTCCTTGAAGCCCAGCTCCCCCTTGTTCTCCGGCTCAAAGTCATAGAGGGAGCGGCAGCACGGCTGGTCCAACACCTCGGTCTCTGCACCAACATGAAGACATGACACACTTAATTTTTTTAAGATTCTTTTTTGGCATTTTTTTTTTGCTTTATTAGACAGTCTGGAGAGACAGAGATGAAATGAGGTAGAGAAGTGAATGACATGCAGAGAAGGACACTGGTCTGTTTGTCCTGTGCAGAAATCCACCCCTGGGTTGATCTACTAAACGTTTGCGCATATAAAAACATGTGTAAACGGGATTTCACCCGCACAAAAAACTTTCAAACGTTTGCTCACTGAGGATTGCATGTCAAATAACTAATTATTTAGTATGTTTGCCTGAATGGATACGCAAAATGTAGCACTCTTTATTTCGGATTCATACATTTTTGATCAATCAATAAGAGAGAAACCAAATGCTGATGAGGACTGTGTGTTGTCATTGACAGACCACAAACAGATAGGAGGGGGCACTTGAGTGGATGGAGTTTAAACAGTTTCAGATTCAGAAAACTTTTTTGTCTGTCGTGACAGAGAATGGTCTTCATTTCCACAGCTTGTATATGAAGGGCTGATAATGGAGTTTGAGTTTGGCCAGTCATTTTACTTGCTTGGTTAATGTTCCAGGAAAGCTTTCATTCATTTTGAACAGACATGAAATTGAACTAGGACTGTGTATTGCCAATGACCTCACGATACGATATGCATCACAATACATCAATTATAATACAATATCGCAATACATTGCGATAATATGCATTTGCAATATATTGCGATACCCTACAAAAATGTAAAAATAAGTTGCTGTGTACAATCTGGGTGGTCTTAAACCATTGATGACGGCTGTTGCGTGACGCTACACTGTATGTCCTGCCGGCTGCTGCGTAGCACAGTATTGTAACTTTATCTAATATTCATGCCGTGCGCAGCATAGAATTTATTTATTTATTATTATTCTTTCGGACAATCAGAATGCACCGTCATTGGTTCAAATACAGATGAGGTGGGTTTTGTTGATTTTTTAAGACCACGTGACCACCCAAATGTTGTGTGGTTTGCCGAAAATCACGTCAATCAAAAAAAAAAAAAAGCCGGCTGTGTCCACGATAGTGTATTACAGAACAGTTAGTGGCGTTCGGAGTGCAGAATCTAGATCTACTATAGGCTACTGAAGAAAATCACACAACACATTGCATCTATTTGTTAACAATATTTAAGAATTTAGGCTATATTTTGATGCTCCAACTCAAATTCAGCCCAGCCAGGCGATAGTTAAGTTTCAGTTTCGTTTTCATCTCCGTGGTATACAGCCGTTTGGACCAGCTGATCGGCTCCCGACAGCGGGAGTCAGTCTGCGTTCCAGTTGTACTGGGAAGTCGGATTTATGGTGCCAGTGATAATTGAACTAAATAATAAAAAAAGCTATCTTCTCCTTCCTATATCTGTGTATCTTTATCCCTCCACTGCACACTCAGTCACTACTATCCATGCTAAAAGGAAGCAGGATTATAACCTCATTAAGCACATTATATTTAAATATTTTATATTATAATTATTTTTTTTCCCTCCCACATCTAATTTTGACGATTTTTAGAAAAATGTGTTGGTTTGTAAGCACTAAGGGAGTATGTAACCTATGAACCTTACCTTTTAAATGTATTTTATTTCATGTTTCTTTGTGCTACACAGGCTTAGATATTAAGGTTTTGGTAGACGTTGACAATTCGTACTATTTTTTCAGAAAACCCTCAGGCATTAAAGCCATGCATCCTAGATCGCCATAGTCATCAATGGGTTAATACATCACATTGCATTATATTGATAATTCAGTGGACAAATTAAGGAAAAACTATTTAATTCAAAACTTTAATAAAATATTCAAAACCCGGCAATTCAGGGCAAATAACCGTACTGCTACATCTACAGGAGCGGAGGTTGCAGTTCACAAACCCATTAAAACTTGATTTTCTTTTTTCGATATATCAATTTTTAAAGCTGACTATACGATACATATATCACTATAATAAATATTGAAACATATTGCCATATCAATATTAACCAGGATGAGATGATGAAAGAGAGGGCAGATTCAATAAGGACTTTGTACACAGCTGTTTGAAATGTCCTTCCTCACATCACAGGAACAGGCATTGTTGTGACTTCTTTTATACTGAGACAGTGTGTTGATAGAAAGACAGAATGCTATCAATCTCAATGTCCAGGTACTCAAAGGCCTATTTTGATTATGTGATTATTCGGACTAATATCCATGCTTGGTGTGAAAGGGCTGAGCTTGACAGACAACTAGCCTTACTTTGCTGTACAGTATAACAACAACACACGTGTGCTGGCTCTTTTTACAGCACTGGAATACACCTGGTAATGCAGAGTCACTGTGTGTGTTACTCACGGTGAATATTACCATTGGTAGTGGGGCTCTCCGGCCATGACAGCGGAACAGTGCTTATGTGATCAGCTGGGTAGAGATGGAAAGACAAATGGAGATGGGTTTGAGCACAAGACAACACAAAACAAGCATTCAGATTTTCCTCTGATTCCGTCATGGTCAAGGTGTTGTGCTACATCTCCTTTCCGCCCTTATATCAACGTCTTGGCACGGAACTTAAAAGAAAATGATGAAATCATATGGATGAAAAATAAGTACAGTACTACATTACTGGTAAATTGACTTGATCCCTATTCTCAAAAATCATTATTATAACCGGTTGAAGTGGCATTTTACGAGTCATAACGCCTATGAAATTATTAGTGATAATGAAAAAACTGCTTTGAAAGTCAATTGACGCCGAAGATATCAGAGATGTTTGAAAATGTCTCCGCTTGATGCCAAGCTAACAATACATCCGCTTAGGTTAGCTTATATACTATCTATGGTTAGCTCACAGTATGGTTTAAATACTAAAGTCATCATGTGATTAAAGGTGTGACTGACCTGTCACTACTTGCTGCTGGTGGTAGATAGGCAACACATTTATAAAAGTGGAAAAATATTCTCTGTTCACTGTGCATGGTAATCTGTAATCAAACACTGTATACATTGATACCTACTTTCTCCATTGACTGTGTAGTTGATCTGGATATCTGTAATGGATAAGACAACAATAGTATAGACAAGAACTCAAAAGCAAAATAAGGAAGAATGCGCGGACAGAGTAAAATGACTAAAAAGAAAGCAGAAAGTCAGATGAAATGAATGTACCTTGGTGTTTGAGTGAGGAGCGGTAGGACAGGCCGTTGTGTTGACTGTTGTCCAGCGCTATGCTGCTCCTGACAGACTTTGGTTTGAACTGTCTCTTTGGTCGACCGCTGGCTGTAGACATCCTGGGGTGAGAAGATGACAGAGTAAGAAGAACACTTCATGAAGGGGTTCAAATTCTTTAATGTTGTTTTATCTGGAGTGAAGTAAGGTAACGTCAGAAAATGAGTCCAAAATCAGATTGGACAGACCACGGCAAAAGTTTAATTTAACAGTTAACCCACCGTTCGCTGAAAGAACGAGGCTTAATACGTCACCTTGTTCATTGCTCTGATTGGTTGCAGTGCTATCCAACTGCATGCAGTGGCATTTGACATGCACGAGTAGGAGCCGCCCCTTGAGTTGGGAATTACTATTGATCATCGCCAGACTCTCTACCGTTCTTGTTATGGGTCTGGATTTCCAGGCTTATTGGATTTGCCAAGGGGCAAAAAAGAGCCATGGGCCCCTATTGCACTTCTGCTCTGTTCACTAATGTGTTATTACTACTGTAGATAGAGATATGGATATGATTTACTTGATAATAATCCTTTTTATACTGGGGGTGAGGGGAAGGGGGGTGTTACGTCACTGCACGCAATCTGAGGGAGCTTTTAAATAGCGGAACCTTTAAACTTTCTCCTACACTTAGCTACGTGAATAAACAATTATAAATGTGTGTGAACAGCTAAATATAACCCCCTACAGTTTTACCCCTATAGGACTGAGACGTAGCAGCGGGGCATTTGGGGGCACATGGTTGTATGGAGTTTTTTTCCAAAAGCTTAACTACACATTATACGAGTGTTCATCTTCTCTCCCTTTGTGTTTTCTGTGTGTTATTATATGAAGCAGGGTCTATTGCAAATACAAAGGTTTGGTGAGCAGATTATGATGCGGGGTGTGGGCCATGGGACACGGAGGAAAACTGGGTCGTAAATGAACTGCACTGCGCTGAGGAGACATGTCACTCCACTAGATCAACATGTCTAAATGCATGATTATTTTTATATCACATCTTATGATAGTAAGATAGTTAAAAGTGACTTCATAGATGATCCAATCGTTTTGAGTAAAACAATCGTAATTCAATGCGTGTGTGTGTGTGTGTGTGTGTGTGTGTGTGTGTGTGTGTGTGTGTGTGTGTGTGTGAACTCAGAGAGTCGCTGACACAGAGAGGAGATAAATGGCACAGAAAAGAGTTGATCTGGACCCAGAAACTTTCTTTTGTTTGATATATCTAGTTCTACTGAAGGATCTGGTGACTCTAAACTGTGGACACTCTTACTTTATGGACTGTATTAACCCATTGATGACTATGGCAATCTAGGATGCATGTCCTTAATGCCTGAGGGTTTTCTGAAAAAATAGTAGGAATTGTCAAGTCTACCAAAACCTTAATATCTAAGCCTGTGTAGCACATAGAAACATGAAATAAAATACATTTAAAAGTTAAGGTTCACAGGTTTTATTTAAACATGCTCCCTTAGCGCTTACAAACCAACAAATATTTCTAAAAATCGTCAAAATGAGATGAATTAGAAAATTATTAAATATTGTTAATAAATAGATGCAATGTGTTGTGTGATTTTCGTCAGTAGTCTATAGTAGACCTTGATTCTGCGCACCAAACGCCACTAACTGTTCTGTCGCCGACATAGCTGGCGTATTTTTTAAATTATTTTGTTTTATTTTTTTATTTTTTATTTTTTTGATTGACATGATTTTTGGCAAACCACACAACTTTTGGGTGGTCACGTGGTCTTAAAAAAATCAACAAAACCCACCTCATGTGTATTTGAACCAATGACAGTGCATTCTATGCTGGGAATAACATGAAAATTAGATAAAGTAATAATGCTGCGCGACGCAGCATCAGGCAGGAGAGCCAATGTGGCATCGCGCAGCCGTCATCAATGGGTTAAAAACACTGGGATAAAGAGGATCAGAAGAAAAAGTACAGCTGTTCGGGCAGAAAACTGCTGTGATTGGTTCAAAATACTAGAACCAGAGCATAGCACAAATGATCTAAACCAAATTTCTGTAAAGTTTATCAAACTTAAATTACAATATCTTTAATATGGATTCATAAATATGCCTAACTCTTTTCAGATGCTTACTATCATGCAACTAACTCTACGAGTTACATAGTTAGAAGAATGTTGTGTATTTGTGTTTACAAGGCCGTTAAGAGAGAACGCACTAGACCTCCCATATTTGGTTTCACAGCATTTTGTACATTTGTAGTTGTAAGCATCCGGGTAAATTTGACCACAAGATTTGAGACATCCTACATTTTTTTTCTACCATACTAGATAGCAGAAAGAATGGGGATTGGAACGCAGGGAGAGTGTCCGCTCACAGACCTGCTGTCATTCAATCAGGCTTCTTATGGGGGTTACTATAGGTTAGCAGAAGAAGAGCATTAGCGTGATAGTATTTATTTACTGACAGCACAGTGAGAGTTGGGTAGAGAACAGAGCAGCCCCTCACCTCTTCTGGAGCGTTCCACTGAGTTCCTCCAGGATTTGACAGGACTGCCGGTGGTACTCTACAGCTGCATCTATCAGTGCTGCAAGCTGGCTCACCTGCTCCACCTATTGGCAACAAGCAATAAAACACACATTCACTTTCACATGACTTCCCCTCCATCAAAGAAACACAACTCCTTCATACAACTCTTAAAGGTCACATATTCTGCTCATTTTCAGGCTCAAAATTGTAATTTGGGTTTTAAAAGCGGTTTTCATGGTGTGCTGTCCAAAAAGAATCCAATTTCAGGTTTGAATCTATTTGGCAAGTAGATTTAAGGGGTATCTGGGTGTTTGGCTTGTTAAAGCCAGCGCTAAGTTAGGTTGGTAATGAGGGGGCATGGTTTCTCCCCTGACTGAGGTTTATGAACACAGCTTTTCAGGAAGGTGGAGGTGGAGAAAAAGAGGGAAGGTTGTTTTCTTCTCATACTTTGGGCGTCTCTAGTCACACTCGGGATCCATACTAATGTTTAAAAACATGAAGATTATGCATTTTGCATACTAGTTGATCTTTAATGAGCCATAATTAAAACACTAACTTTCAGCAGAAGGAATAACGCTCAGCAGGGAGAGAGACCGAGAGCTGCAAAGTCAAAATAAAGTATTATTTGTTTTACACGTCACAAATATAATACGTGTGTTGCCATGGTAACTGGCGGTACACCATACTTTGGCACTAATGACACACAAATTGGTAGCCATACTTCACTTTTATGGATACCAACTTTTGATGGCCATCCTTAACTGAATACATCTCAATTATTCTGATATATTTGATATGAATATATTTCATCTTCATATTGAACCATTGATTACATTGACTGCTGCCCTGCAGGACTTTGAAATGGTAGATATGTGATATTTAACTCAAGTAGATTTATTACTATGAAACCTTTTTCATATGATTTGCCTTTTTAAATTCGAATTGCTGTGTTGCTTAAGCCATACTAACCTTACAAATAATATCCCTACTTACAGAGAAATGATAACAACAAGTACTACTACTACTCCTGCTATATCGACAGTATCATTATCAGCACATATCCAAAACCCAGATTTCGGAATTGGATCGGAACTGAAAAATTGTGGCTGTGTGCATGTCTGTGTTTAATAATAATAATAATAATAATAATAATAATAATAATACTAATAATTATTATAGGTTTTATATAGCACTTTTTTGGAGGTCACTCAAAGACGTTTTACATCACATAAAATATACATAAAGAAAAGAAAAAACAGGAAAACAAGATACAAAAACAAATTCAAAATGAGGTTTTGGAATAGAGTGTTTGAGTGTAGGAGTTGTACCCTCCTCTTACATCGTTCTCCAGGAAGTTGAACATGCTCCTCTCAGCCAGCTCTCTGCTCTCATCAAACTTCTCCACAGCCTGTCTGATCTCCTCCTCTGGCACCTTGCCCTGACGCTTCCTCTTATAGTCAAAGTCTAACCGCCGGCCCTCCAGCTTCTTCAGGTGGTGCTGCACAATCAGGATTCAAGATTGGTTTATTTGTCATAAGCACAATAAGTAGAGCAGCAGTCAAGTCCCAGGCTCCACTCAACAATGCAATATAGAATAGAAAAATGTATAATAGAAACACACAAATGAAAAGGGCAACACAAGAGACGCAAATAAACACAAAAGTAGAGCACGGACACAGTGCACATAAAAGTGTAGAGATAAGGTGCACCATATATGCATCAAGAATGTAGAATGCAAAATATAATTAAATTAAATGTAGACGAAATAGCATACTGCACATGGAAATAAAAATAATAATAACTGAAGTGAAATAGGATACTGTACATTTAGTAGAATAATGCGCTATTTGGTGTGGTTAACATTAGAAACATGTGCAGCATGAACATTAAAACGTAAACTGATATTTTTAAACAGATGTTAAAACCCTCTGAGGTCTAGGGGTATTTTCTCCGATTTTACATATTTCTATAAATACCTATTTCAAATGTGCAAGAAGATAAATTATACCAACATGTTTTATATGGAAATGTTCAGAACACATTAGGCCTTTGTTTTCTGAGGTCTACTTATGTCCTAGACCATTGTCCATATAAATAATTGGCTTAAATGCTGAAAAATTAATTGCGATTTTTGAAAAACCTGGAAATTTGTGTGAAAGAAGAACCTTTAGTCATCCTGTTGAGTTGTTTTGGCTCTTGAAATTGCTTCTCCTAAACCTTAGCTTAAATAATGCAGTGGAAATTTTCCAAAACACAGTAAGGAGGTACACAAAACATGACTAATATAAAATTTGGTCCAGATGCTTTTTTGTAGAAATGTTGTCTCTAAACATAAGGAAATTAGACTGAATGAAGACTTTGAACCACATATAATGATTCATGGGATGTACACTAATAAAAGAGGAAGCATCACAACACATTCTTCAAACAAAAGTAAATATAAAAACAATAATAACAAACTACTTTCACACTATGTATATACTCTATGCACTATTTACAAGCTAAGTGGTAGCTGGGGAGCTTCTGGGTCTTGCTTATAACAGTGTTTTCTAAGCCTGTAAGGGACTGACAGTATCACAAGAACATTCCGCGGAAACAGGAGGACCTCTAGTTTGAGATGATGTTTTCACTTTATTTTTCAGCCATATCTTCAGGGAGATATTAATAAAGATATGCGCGCACGCGTGCACGCACGCACATGAATAGACCTCAGAGGGTTAACTGTTGCAGTGGCATAGTGATGAGCTTAGCAGCCCAGGAGTTCACACACACACACACACACACTGACATCAGCCTTAGAGTAACAATGCACACATCCGGTACTTACACTATCCAGGAAATGGCAGTGTGTACATAACTGATTACATAACAATGAATGCATTTTCATCACACCAGAATCCAAACAAATGTTATTTGTTTTGTCATCGAAATGGAGCAAAGGTAAGGTAGGCTAGTTTTATTTGGAATTCAACATTGGTTTTATGACTTATCAGCAATTCTGGAGAATGCTCGCTTTGTCAAAATCCCTTTTTGTCAAAATCAGTGAATATCTCCTCATTTTTCACAACCTGTCCGATCCTGTGTGTGTGCCGAATACAAATCTGGTGGTAATACACAGCCTAGGCTCTGTAAACTGCCGTGTTGCTAGCTATGATTGGGCACCTTTGTTACAGTTTTTCTCTATTGCTAAAACACAAAACCCAGTACTCTAAAACAAATGACCAATTGCCTAAACACATTTTCCTAAACCATCCCCTTTTTCTCAAAACTCTAAACACATTTTGCCTTGCTAAAACACATTTTGCATATATCTCTGCTCTAATATGCATTGTAAAGCTCATGTGATGCAAAATGCCACCCACAGTCAGCAAAACTTGAACACAATGAACATACCTGGTGTCATTCAGTAAACACAACGACTCGTAATTGAAAACACTTGTTGCAAATGATGTGACCAAACCTGTATAAGTCAGTGCAGTTTCCTGAAGGTTCCAAACAAAAATGGATGATCAAGGCAGAAGAAGAGGAGTTTGTGTCAGAGGAGGGAGAGGAGCAGGGCCGAGGAGGGAGAGGAGAAGGAGGGCGAGCAAGACAACGCATTTTCAGGAGGATCTTCCAGTTGGAGTCTATGGCCAGACCCCATGAATTTATTTTTGTGGATGAGGCTGGCTTCAACCTCACAAGAAGGAGGAGGAGAGGCCGTAACATCATAGGACGGAGAGCTATCATTTATGTGCCCGGCCAACGTGGAGGAAACATCACTCTCTGCGCTGCCATGAATTCTTGTGTCTGCCACCCTACTCTCCATCCCTAAACCCAATAGAAGAGTTCTTCGCATCATGGCGGTGGAAGGTCTATGAGCGCCAACCTTACACCAGAGAGAACCCTCTCAGGGCTATGGACCTGGCCTGTGATGATGTAGCTGTGGAGGCGTTCCAAGGCTTGGTGCGGCATTCCAGGGCATTCTTCCCACGTTGTTTGGCTATGGACAATATTGCCTGTGATGTTGATGAGGTCCTGTGGCCCGACCCAGCCCAACTACGTGATGCCGCCCAATGATTTCAGTGTCAACATACTGTACACCATACTGTGTCAATTTACATGTACAACATACTGTAATAAAATAAATCACACCCTGAACATTGTGTTTTCAATAGTTACTGTACTGTAGTATCTATTGTGTGTAATGGATCCTCCATGGAGTTTACATTACTCATTTTTGCATTGAGTTGTGATATAACTGCATTTTCTGCATTATGTAACTATTCCCATGAAACGCACAAATCTATAGTAAATGCCCAATACATATTTGAGAATAAATAAGGGTTGCTCAAATGCATCCTGGCAGTTGTGAAACTGTAAAAAGAACAAGTCTCACACTCTGAAAATTGTGTTTTCAATTTCTTGGGTAATGTGGTTAATGATGCTCAGTAGTGTTTACATTTTTGCAGGCCTTGAGCGGTATTTTGGTGTCAGAGTTTGCTTTTGAGCATATGAGCAACTGTTTTGGTGTGGTGGGTTGGTTTTGAAAAGAGACTGTGAGGTTGTGTGTACGTAGCTTTTGAAAAGTGTTTTGTGTTTAGAGTTTTGTAAAAAGGGTTTAAGCAATAAAGAATAACTGTAATATACCTTTTGTTTACATGCCCATTTACAGAGTCTAGGCTGTATATTAACACCAGATTTTCTTTTTTCAGCGCAGATGGAGCGAGGAGATTCACTGATTTTGACGGAAAAGTGATTTTCATTACATCCATTGACGCTGACTTATTAGTTTGGGTTTGAGCAATTCAAGTTGAATGACCACACACTCATTTTGACTTGTGCCTATCTGTTTGCCCCTGGACAAGAACAGTGCAGAACCTCAAGCTAGTACATTTATGTCAAGTAACAGGAAAGGGGAAAAGCAAATAACTGATTGCATGTAAAGCAATCAGTAACCTACTTTACATCCAGACACAGCAGGCAAAAACATTTTACAGTATTTTCAAGGACTGGTCAATTTTGAGATTTCACTTTATTTTGCTTCCTTAACATGTCTTCCTTCATACCAGTATAAATAAAAGGTCCATTTGTCAAAGTGTACAATTACGTGTTTATTTGACTAAACCGTATCTGTTTCTGTATTCCTCCTATACAACCCTTAGCAATGGTCATTATCACAGCATCAGTTTTATTCAATATTCATATAAAAAATCTCAACGTTTAAAGCACTTACATCAACTAAACTTCCTGTATACATTTTCTATTTAATTTAGCAGAACATGCATTTTATATTTTTTCTTACATATAACATAACTGAATGCAGGTGTGCCAGAGAGCTAAACACACTGCATGCCTTCTGTCACAGAAGAGAAGAGAAGGAAACACTCAGGTGATACACATTTCAAACAATGTTACAAATGTGCTGCAGAGGGCCCTGGGATGTTTTCACAGTTCCCCTGTGTTACAGATGCAGTCAGCACGATCAAAGCTAGATGGAGAGGTCTCTCAAACTCTCATTAGTTTAAAGTGCCCAACACAACTCCAAATAGGCCTACCACTAGACGCTTTAGTCTTAGGTTAGGGTGCATGCTACTGCGACGTACCATGATCTCTTTGAGCTCCTTGTCCTGTAGACTCTGCAGCGGATCGATAAAGTTTTGTTTGACGTTGATGTCCAGAGCATCCTTCACATCCGCCATGTGCCTCATGGCCTCACCCATCTCCATCAGAGCACAGCCTGCCGGAGACACACACACACACACACACACACACACACACACACACACACACACACACACACACACACACACACACACACACACACACACAAACACACAGTTACAAGTTAACCTTTGCTCCTTACAGCAGAGCACTGCAACCTGCAACATAGAAATCATTCAAGGACATGCACCATGTTCTGTTATAGGTTTCACCATCATTCTGTGTGTTTTTGTCAGTTTTGCTCTTAAAGCAGCTACGAGTAACATTTAAATATCTTTAAAAACAGCCTCATTTTTCCTCTGATAATCATAAATTACCTTTAACAGCAAACGAGACCATCAGTGCAAAGAAAGACATTTTTATATATCAAACGCGATGTGAGAAGCCTATCCCTCCAGGTGAGGGAAGGGGAGCGCGAGCCTTGTTTGAGACAGTTATTTGTCGTCATAATGACTGATAACGGGGCTGAACCATCAAAGAAAAAAAGAAAATTCAATGAAGAAAAGCTAAAAGGGAGAGTGATAGGCGGGCGCGAGGAGGGCGTTGCCAAGCAACGTGTACACATTTCATGAGAGTGAAGTCCTGCAGACTTACGGCCTCCACACACATCCTACCTCTACTGCGCGTCTACCTCACGTCTGCGTCTGAATTTCACTGACCGTGTAATCAACCTAGAGCGAGCACACATCCAACTTCAGACGCACTGCTGATGCACGTCGGAGGCACGTCTGCAGCGACGCTCCCCTGTACTTCAGGAGGCTCGCCTATTTTTTTCTGAGAGCCGCGCGTCTCTCTCGGGTCTCTGCTTTAAAGCGGCAACGAGTAACATTTAAATATCTTTTAAACAGCCTCATGTTTCCTCTCATAATTATAAATTACCTTTAACAGCAAACGAGACCATCAGTGCAAAGAAAGACGTTTTTATATAGTCTTTATTACTGCATTTGATCTGGTCGTACACCCAGTCCGATTTTCGGTTCACGTGTGCATGTTCTATGGTCACATATCCGTATTGGTCGCAGATTTCAGTGTGGCGCAGGAACGCGATTTGAGAAGCCTATCACTCCAGGTGAGGGAAGGGGATAGGGAGACCAGATCCCAATTCACCAGATGTGGGACAAAAACTACGTATGTGCGGGACAATGCGGGACAAAGTGCCGTTTTTTTAGCAAAATAAACTCGTGTCACCACCGGTAATGCCAGAGACACGGCTTTCTATATTAAAAAACACTATCTTTAGATCAGCGCGCAGCAGTTAAGTTAGCTACTGTTAAACAAATAGAGCATTAAGGCTGCGGCTTCACATTAAAAGCATTTCACTGGCTTCACATTAGCATTTCACTTGACAAACGTGAGTTGGCTTTTATTTTGAAGTAACAGGAAGGTAAACGCTGAAGCACTGCAGGCAGCACCTTCACAGAGCCCACTGCACTGAGCCCAGCAGCCCGATACACACACACAGACAAACACACAGACAAACGGAGACTGCTGTCTCCTCACAGCTATCGGATGAATGCCAGATTATAAAACACGCATTTAAAAAGGGGGGCTCACTTTCAATAACAATGCGGGACAACGTCTCAATTTGCGGGACGTGTGAAAAGTAATGGAAATGTGATCTGGTCACCCTAGAAGGGGAGCGGGAGCCTTGTTTGAGACAGTTATTTGTCGTCATAATGACTGATAACGGGGCTGAACCATCAAAGAAAAAAAAGAAAATGCAATGAAGAAAAGCTAAAAGGGAGAGTGATAGGCGGGCGGGAGGGCGTTGCCAAGCAACGTATACACAATTTCACGGAGTGAACCTAGACTGCAGTGTTTACTCCTAAATGAATGAGCGGTAGCCTACTAAAACAAAGTTTACTTTGCCTCACCAGCATCATCAGATGACCATTATTCATCTGAAATAGTCATTATTTACAACAACATAAACACATTACCTCATCGTGATCCATAACTAACTGCCGTCTCTCGTTCATTCGCTTTGTGTGGGGACTCATACTCGTTCAGCTCCGTGAGAGGTGACAATGGTGTAGTTGATGCTGTGTCACTAACCACTCTCACCACTCTCACCGAGCCGAAAAGAGTCCGGTGCCCTCACACTTTCAACACATGGACACGCACTATATTGCTTCCTGATTATTTGAATCTTGCACGCCCTGCAAGAGCTAGAAAACAGCTTCACGACAGCTGGCGTCGTAAAAATACTACCGCTTTTGTTCAAAGGTGTCGCCAAAGTGCCGACTTGTAGCTTTAACTGATAGAGAAATACTTTGAGAGTCATATTGACTTCATACCGGCAGCTTTCGCTGTAGTTTCACCATTTCCTGGTGTGTCCCTTTCAAAATAAGCAAAAATTAAAAAAAAAAAAAAAGAAAAGGAAAAAGGCAAAGGGGCGCACAGATTACTGTCCAGACTCAATATTAGACTCAATATAAATCATATGCATCATAAATTACACGAAAGAACTTCATTTTTAATGGGAATTATTTATGAAAACTCTATGTAGAAAGATAGGGCTTTTAGAAGCAACGCTGCAGCAACAGCTGCTGCTGAGACGTTCCATGTGTGTCCGAGAAAAGTCCGGGAGACGCAGCAGTAAGGTAAGGCGACGCGCTCCAGGGGTAGACGCAGGATGTGTGCAGAGGCCGTAACTCCTAAATGAATGAGCGGTCCTAAAACAAAGTTTAATTTGCCTCACCATCATCAGATTATTTATCTGTAATAGTCATTATGTACAACAACATAAACACATTACCTCATCGTGATCCATACTAACTGCTGTCTCTCGTTCATTCTCTTTCTGTGAGGACAGGGAATCTTTCAGCTCCGTGAGAGTGGTTAGTGACACTGCATCAACTCATTGCAATCAGGTCTGTGTGACTGACATTAGTTGATGCTGTGTCACTAACCACTCTCACGGAGCCAAAAAGAGTCCGTGCCCTCACACTTTCAACACACGGACATGCACTATATTGCATCCTAATATTTTGATTTGACACGCGCACGGCCGGCACGTGCTAGAAAACAGTTTTACGACAGCTGGCGTCGTAAAAATACTACCGCTTTTGTCCAAAGGGGCCACCAACCAACAAAGTTACTCGTAGCCACTTTAAATACTGCATTTTAAATCCTATAAATAGAGGACTACATAGAAGTCTAAAGTACGTACATATATCAGCCATCAGCTTTTGTCTATCAGCCTCCAGCTCACACAGTGAACCTCACACGTGACACACATTAACCTATCCATCATAGAGCCTTAAAGGTCCACCAGTAGGCCTTTCACACCAAAATGAACCAAGAGTCAGTTCCAGGCTGGTGTTGGGGTCAGTTCAAAACTGGTTCCAGCCTTATCCCAGTTATGAACCGGTTGGTTTCACATCGACCGGAGACAGCCATGGAGCCGGCAAGAGAGCAACGTCATGACGTCACTGTAAACGTGTGTGTACGTCGCCCGACGCCGCTGCTCTTGTGGCTAACGCTAAAGCTACCGCTAGCTTTAAGCACAACAACAGCGGCGAATACGTCTTATTTTTACACGTGTTAGCTCTCGCTTTGCTTTCTTAACCAAACAGGACCCATACAGCGTATTCCCGCCGGTCAATTTGATCGCTACGTTCGGTAATTATGTTATGTTTACGTCTCGTAGTAGCGGTGTTTTTAAACATGGCGGGCATGAGGTTTTAGTTGGTCTGGTTGGTCAGGATAATCCCTCCCCCGGCCGCTGGCGCAAGCGGTTCACTTCAAACCCTGCTCAATCCTGGGGTATGAGTTGAACCGGTTTTTACGGCCCGGAGCAGGCTTTCTGGCGGTGTGAAACCAAAACACTGGCTCTAACTCCGAACTAGCCCAGAACTAGCACCGATTTTGCGGCGGTGTGAAAGGCCTACAGGATATGGAGGGTCTACTCACTTTGAGTTGCTAAAAGGATTTGAATGTGAAACATCTCATCCGTACTTGTGTGAAAAAGAGACCATGTGAGCAGCACAGTGGTGAGGGAATCAGGATTCTATTGAACTGATGGATTTTGTTATTTGTAAATGTAGATTCAATTGGACTTAACCCATTGATGACTATGGCAATCTAGGATGCATGTCCTTAATGCCTGAGGGTTTTCTGAAAAAATAGTACGAATTGTCAAGTCTACCAAAACCTTAATATCTAAGCCTGTGTAGCACATAGAAACATGACATAAAATACATTTAAAAGGTACGGTTCACAGGTTTTATTTAAACATGCTCCCTTAGCGCTTACAAACCAACACATTTTTCAAAAAATTGTCAAAATTAGATGGGGGAGAAAACAAAAGAATTAATAATATAAAATATTTAAAAATATTGTGCTAAATGAGGTTATAATCCTGCTTCCCTTTAGCATGGATATTAGTGACTGAGTGTGCAGTGGAGGGATAAAGATAGACAGATATAGGAAGGAGAAGATAGCTTTGTTTTATAATTTAGTTCAGTTATCACTGGCACCATAAATCCGACTTCCCAGTACAACTGGAACGCAGACTGACTCTTGCTGTCGGGAGCCGATCAGCTGGTCCAAATGGCTGTAGGCTATACCACGGAGATGAAAACAAAACTGAAATTTAACTATCGCCTGGCTGGGCTGAATTTGAGTTGGAGCAGCAAAATATAGCCTAAATTCATAAATATTGTTAATAAATAGATGCAATGTGTTGTGTGATTTTCGTCAGTAGTCTATAGTAAACCTAGATTCTGCACTCCGAACGCCACTAACTGTTCTGTAATACACTATCGCCGACACAGCTGGCGTATTTTTTTTAATTATTTTTATCTATTTATTTATTATAATTTTTATTGACGTGATTTTCAGCAAACCACACAACTTTTGGGTGGTCACGTGGTCTTCAAAAATCAACAAAACCCACCTCATGTGTATTTGAACCAATGACAGTGCATTCCATGCTGTGCACGCCATGAAAATTAGATGAAGTAACAATGCTGCGCTACGCAGCAGCCGGCAGGAGATACAATGTAGCGTCGCGCAGCAGCTGTCATCAATGGGTTAAGAGAACAATAGATATAAAAGGTGGAAAGTTTGCATCAGCAAATTATTTTCATTAAGTGATTTTTTCTTATTTGTGATGCAAATGAAAGACAAACATATTTCACCATGAATTTACATGTTATGAGACATGAATCAATGAGAAGTTACAAACATCACGGCATCTACCCTGACAATATCAGTTGACCCGTGTTACAATCTCGGCTACCGAAGCCGTCTTTTGCCCCTTGGGTGCAGGTGCAAGTACTGTCAGGAAACCCATCTATGCTTATGTGCTTTTACAGTAACAGTGCTGTTTCAATGATGAGTGACATCTACAACTGAACCTCCAATAACTATTTCTGGTTTGTAGCAAGTGGCCTATTTCTAAATGATGAAAGCCTAAGAACAGTAGAGGCTACAGTAGCTGTCATGACACTGAGTATTGTAACCCCATGCTGTTCATTAACGGGCAAACAATCTCTAAATGTCTTTTGTTGGCCCTTGTGGTAATAAGAGTATTGGTACCAAAGACAGAGGCCTCTCCCAGCTCATGGCCATAGCGCAGCATGCAGTCCCCCAGCAGGCCTTCAGTCTGAGGGTAGCCTGTGGTCTTCACCTGCCCGCGCATCTTAGACACAGTGTTCAGCATGTTCAGTTTGGCTCGAGAGGCTACGGAGGGAAGAATACATATACAACACAATGGCTTCACTTTGCAATACATAATAAATAAAACATTAAAAGTACGCAATAAAAATGAAGAGATAAATAATATTCAAAAATAACATACCTATAACATAATAAGATATTTTCTTTACCTGGGTTAGGCTGGAGGTATTCTGTTGTTTTGGACAAAAGGTCAAAGACTGACTTGTTGGTCACATCAATTTTCTAGGGACAAGACAAGAATGTGGAGAAAAAGAAAATGTATTGCGGCCATGTGTCAATATTTCTTTGTTCTACAGTCTATATGAAACATTACAGACGGTTAACCATTCAGTTGTTTAAGCTCATGGCTCAATATCACACACAGCCAGACCAAAGTACAGCTAGTAGTTTGATATCACAAGGGTAAACACAATGTAATTACCACTGATATCAAAGTGTGACTTAACTGTTTAACTTGAAGCTATTTAAGCCTCTGTATGCCAGGTCAAATAAACTTGACAATCAATTTCAAGCTCAAAGTGTGGAGACTGGAGTGCCACAACACAATCATTCTACACATTCTAAGTTGGTGATAGGAATCACTTTACTGAGAGATTTAGACAAGCTTTAACCCCTTAACCAATAACCACTCTATATATTCTACATCTAAATGTCAGTGTTACTCTGTTAGCTAACCGGAGCTAACTCCTTGTTAGTAAGTCCCTAAAACAAATCCTCCAGAAGTATTACCTTGAGGTGATCATTGACATTTGCAACACATTGGATGTGTGACAATAACGTGCGCCGACTTATCAAAATAGAATTTATTATTTTAAAGTATAATTTCAACAGTTGTTTGTCCCACGTGTCAACAGAACATTATTGCTCGACTAAACCAATGTTATAACACATCTTATAATATTCATTTCTTTCTGTTCCATGACTGTACTAACAGGTTTATCAGATATCACATTTCAAGTACTTATTTCAAGTACAACTTTTCAATTTTGTTAAATAGGGGTACTACAGCTGCATGCGATATGTCCAATCCTGTATTGTATAATGATAATAAAACCTTGAACCTTGAGCTATTTCCTGATGGACAGCAGTGAATGGATGCAGCTTCCCATATGACTGTTATCATACTGAGGTTAGTACCACTGTTGTCTGTACCCAGTCCAAAATCTAAACCAGTGCTAGCAGGAGAGGCTGCTCAGAACATATACCCAGCGTTCCAATCCCCATACTTTCTGCTATTTAGTATGGTAGAAAAAAGATTTAGGATGTCCTGATTCTTGTGGTCAGATTTAGTATGCTTTAAAATACCCGGATGTCGATTACATCCGGCCAAGATTTTTAGTGTTGAAAACAGCATGCTATTTGGGTGATATCCACATCCAGTGCGCACCGGAGGTGACGTCACATCGACGGAGCCTCTGTATGAAAACAAACGCGGATGCGACGGATATAAAAGCAAGAGGCACTTCAAAGCGCAATGTTATGATGAAATAAATAAGTAAAAGTATGTCGCAATTGTACTCTTACTGCATGCTAACTAGGTTATTTTTATTATCAGATGTAGTATGTAAAATAGAAAAAAGAAAGTAGGAGATTTGTAATGCAGGGATTGTTAATGTTGCTCCACACATTCACACATTATATTTCTGTATGTGTACAGGTTATACAAAACAGATAAAAGATGTCAGCTTTACAAATGTGGCAAATTGGATTTTTCACTTTGTACAGAGCCATGCTAGTTGTTTCCCCTGCTTCCAGGCCAGATGCTAAGCTACCACGCCCTGACTCCAGCTCTGTACTTGTGCAGCCAGTAGCGAACTTAGCCATTTTGGGGCCCTTGCATCTAATGTAACTTATATCGTGCACAATGAAATACTCCATAGAAGGGATGAACAGAAGTCGCTAGCTTTTTTCATTTTGGATGGGACTACTCAGGTAGCCTACCTGTCAGAGGCTTTCATAGCTTGGATTGGTCTGAGATGCTCACACATCACAGGGTCAAACTGAGCCATTAACTGAACCTGACCAAAGACATGTCCATTGCCTGGTTCATAAAGTTTGTTAAGTGGCCACGGAGAGGAAGCTTACCTGGATAAAAGTCTAATCTAGACCAATATGACTTTGCTATCAAACAAATGTGTTGTTTTATTTTAAAAATCCACCGTGAATTACAAAATAGCCTGTGTCCACAAAGGCTATTTGAAATAAAATCTTCAAATATTTAAAAAAGAATTAGGTTATAACCCAGCTTCCTTTAAAGATCACCTATTATACTACTTTTCTGGTCTTAATTTCTTGTTAAAAACTGCTATAGAGCAACCTGACACGAATCACATCACAAAAAACCATGTCGATTTTCGGGACACTCTTCCTCTCACCCTAGCACGCACAGCAGTAGGGGAGAACGAGTAGGCACTCTTTTTACTCTAGTGAGAATTGCTCATCACCTAAACATCTTTCAAAAGTCATTCCTACATTAAATTGAAGCTTAAGGTGTTGGCTTGAAATGTGTACCCCTCACTTTTTCTATCTAATAATAAAGAAGAAATGAATCGTCAAAGACACCCTTACACATTGTGACAACCAACCCCATCAAGGGGTCGGTTGTCAAACACTATGGGGTTGTTTGTCACAATGTTATCTTAATGGGAATAATCTTAAAAAGAAGACGAGAAAGCAGAACAAAATTTGAACGTGTAATTGCATTGTCAAGTTGACAAATAGGCCTACTTAACTTACTGTCGCCTTGGCAGCTAGTCTAGTTTGGGATGCACTGGGTTGTTTTGATTTTGTTGCCCTTTTTTCTTTTGCATGTTAGCTGCCTTTTCCTGCTCTATTCTCTCCTTCTCTGGGGTGTCAGTGAGGATACAGCTTGACAATTTATTTCATTATTGTGTTCCTTTTCTGGCTGCAGCCTTTGGATAACATGTGACAACCAACCCCCCAAAAAATGTGACAACCAACCCCAACTTGAATTTCTTGCTAGCATCAAGGCCAACAACCATCTGACAACTAATTAGCTTGCTAACCACAATCTAAACTATAGTTTACCCTTCATACTTTTTATGGGTAACAAGTGTTTTGTTATAAACCCATTGTGTAAAAGCCTAGAAGAAAAATACTGAGGAGCTAAATATTTTCAATTTGACATGAAAAACACAAACAGTCCTCTCACCTCAAATTCAGCAGTCTAACTCCAAGGAAGACTATGTAGGTGACCTCTGATCCCAATTGTGGATATTTACATACCAACATTTCACAGACAGCGCCTTCTGGTTCCGAGATATAACGATTGAGACAACCAACCTGTGTGAAAATTTACCCCGTTCTCCCCTAACTTTCCACACTGGGCTTTGTGCTTCTCCGCCCCCTTACCCCCTCCTGCAAACCCCACTCCGTTGTGATTGGTTACCTTCCTTCCGGAACAATTTCAGCAGCGCTCGGGCAGATTTGAGAGCAGGAAGGTGGGGGCATGACAGCTGTTCTTCCGCCGAAGGTCCCGCTGTAAAAAAGCTTGATAGCTTTGGCAGCTTTGATATCAAGTCCTGCCTTTGGTCCTTCTTCTTTTTGTTTTGTGAGTCGCTCTCGTATGTTCCCTTCATTTTGGTATAGGTAGGTTAGGTTTATCTCGTCTCTCTCTTCTCTCGCTATTTACTTTTTTGAATTTTCCGCCACAAACGTGCAGTGTCATGAGAGTGATGTGTAATGGAATAGTCCATGTAGTGCAGACTGAAGGGGGGTGCACAGTTGGCAGAAAGGCCGTCAAAACGTCAGTAATTAGACATCCCGATGATACTATTGTGAAGAGATTTTTTATAAAAAACAATAAATATGGGGCAAAATATAAAGAGGGCATTTTGGGGGCCCCAAAAGCGCTTATGAGGCCCGGGGCTCCAGGCAATTGCCTGGTTTGCCTCAATGGACGGTCCGCCCCTGTGTGCAGCATGTAATAAAGTTGTATTTTGGCCTCATCTAGTGAGGAAGGTTCTAGATTACAGTGCTCCTTAGCTAACCCCTCCCTTTGGGAGAATTTACAGAAGATACAGTGGCCTTCAAGGAAGAGAAGCTAGTTACTAAAGATGGCAACATCCCAACTGCCTCAAGTTTTTTCAAAACAACCAAATGTGACACTACCCATCACAAGCCCAGGTTAACTCACTCTCTCCATCTCCATGAAGTCTTCATCCAGCTTGGTCCCCTCGGCCCCACTGATCTTCTCACTGAGCAGCTGAGTGACAGAGAGAGGAGAGAGGGTTATAGGTCTGACAACCACAGGTCAGGAATGACAAAACTAACTTGAAGTGCACAGTACACGTACATGGTACCATCTTGTGGTAACTGAATGTATCAATATTTTTTACAACCTGGTTTTATTGTATAGTTTTTGCAAGCACATCAGTAGGGCGAACATCCCAACCCTTCAGTTCACCACAAACACAAAACCCCCAGCATCTCTAGACTGTTGCTTGGATCTAAAATGCCTTTGAACCATTGAATGTAAAAGTATATGCGATAGGCCAAAGTTTAAGTTACTCTGAGAATAACTGAAAAGGGAAAAGGAAAATACAACCCAATTGTACATTCACACTACATTCTGTTCTGCCCATGATCTAGACCTGCAGTGTGAGTATCTGCAAACACAGACATAACCTATTCTTATCTCATAGGTTCACAATATATGACGACCGTATTTAAACAATAGTCAGGTGACCATAAGCACAATAATTTTCCTTGTTAATAACTATTCATAAATATATTAGTGTGTGTGTGTGTGTGTGTGTGTGTGTGTGTGTGTGTGTGTGTGTGTGTGTGTGTGTGTGTGTGTGTGTGTGTTAGGTTGCGCAGTTGTCAGCCTGGTTCTTCAGCCGAGGCTGCTAGGTGTGTAAGCGTCCGAAAAAAGTGCCTCACAGGCGGACACAGGTCGCGACTAATACCGCTCCTCCTGCGTAGTGTTTAGTGCTAGAGAGAGTGCACCCGTTGGTTGTTGACAGTGTTCATTTAATTTAACTTCCGTATTCGAATGAGCCAACTCTCAAGACTAACGACATTATCAAACCAGTTTGATAATGTCGTTAGTTAATGTCGGAATGTCAAGACGGGAAGAAGACTGGCTGAAATCGGAAGGCCACCTTAGACCAAACGACTGAGATTATGGGCGCGCGCCACAACTCCAGCAAGACACCCGTGATTTCAGTCCGACATTGGGAATTCGTCTGCGACTGTCAAATCGAGGGAAAAGTCGTGTAGTGTAAGCCCAGCATTAGTTAATGTGTTTTTTCAACCCTTCTTGTTATTTGTTTTTTAGGCAGCCTATTGTTAAATCTGGTCAGGGACTGCAGATTAGCCTTCTGGCTAAATCTGGTATAATGACAGAAATGTTGATTTACATGCACCGTCTCTCACCGTCTCAAATAAAATACATACAAATACACCACATTGGTTTGTTTTATGAATGTTTCACTGTTAAAACACACCCCCATTTCACTGATGTGTTCATATTACTGATGGAAGATTATGATTTTTTTCTAATGTACCCAATCAAGTTCTGTGGGTGTAGAAACATATAGGCACTAAAGTCCTGCAGTGAAACGAGAGTTACATATGTAACTACGGTTCTATGAGTTCCGGATGACCGCCAGAGGCGGTGCTTACAGCACTGGATGTTCCATCGCGCGCATGCGCAGGTCGAGATCGTTATACCAACAAAGTCACCTGTGACACCTGGGTGACCCCGGGAATGTCTATATATTGCGGAAGTCACCAGAGGTTCTGTTCCAACTGAATCTTCTCGCGGTGTCTGAGAAGTCTGAGTGACAGAGAACTCTGGCGGTCATCCGGAACTCATAGAACCGTAGTTACATACGTAACTCTCGTTCTATTTCGTTCCTACTGACCGAGGCGGTGCTTACAGCACTGGATGACTTATACCAAAAATGTAAGAGTACTCATCAATTAAGGGCTTGCGGCTGTACAGAATGTGCTGAGAAGCACTGGCCCCTTGATTGTCCACCTGAACGTGGTTGAAGCTATTAGCACGGGGTACCATAGTGGTTCCCGGCCTGGAATCAGGCAGAGGTGCACGTTGCAGCGTGCAACTACTGACTAGCCTGGTCAACCTGAACACTTCGCACCGGACCTGAAGAGCAGCTGGCCAAACGTCTGGCCTGGGATCACTGGAAGAGAACGGAGGGTCTCTCGACACACCTCCGACTGGGACGACTGCGCCAGCCATCAGCCTGCCTAGCTCCCTAAGTCATAATGCAAGTCTGCAGTGAAGCATCACTGAGGGTCCATGCTGAGTGCTGAACCCTGTATGGTTTGCGACCGAGCCAGGACTGTGTGAGAAAGCAAATTCCCAGATGGCCCACACAGGCAGCAATGTCGTAACTCCTAGTAAGGAGGTCGCCTGAAATCCGGCACTGGGGCCGAGGACAGCGCACATCGGCTCTCAGAGCCTCGTCTGGGGAGACAACCAGGGATGCTATAGCAGGCTCAATCGGAGCTACCAGTCCAAGCCCTAACTATCAGCATTGTGCATGGCTGCCAGAGCTCTGCTGTCAATAGTATGATGGGAGAGAGCCCTTAAATCTGGCCAGCATCTACGGAGCTCTGCGGAGTAAGGCTCAGAGGGAGGCACACAGAAACGGAGGATTGAGGGCCTGCCGAAAAGAAGGCATTCGTGGGTGCAGATGAAACCAGAGCCTCATCTAACCCCATACTTGGCGAGTCACGGACGGACACTGACCCTCTAGCCGAGCTGCCCACCTCTAAGAGGTTACAGGACGCAGCTGTGGACAGCATGTCGTCCCCTGTAGTAGGAAGGATGCCCAGCCGCAAGGTTACTCACTGCCACTGGTACCATGAGCTGGTTGGAGGCTAGTAGAAGAGCCTCTACCTAGCAACCTAAGTGCCTGACATGAAACTACAGTTCATGCATGGGTTATCTGACAGCGCTTCCCTCAGGTGCTCAACCCTGAGACCTGCAGGGCACTTGTCATGGCCATTCCCCACTGTATGGAGGTCATGAAGGCGTAAGCTGCCCACTGTCGAGCCAACTAAATATGCATCTGACTAAGGTATGCAACCGGGCTTCAGACGAGAGCAACCGAGCCACGGTGCAACACCGCCAGAATAATACAGCGGCGGTGCAAAACTATAGCGCCCACTGGCGAGCAAATCACAGTAGCCTGCACAGACACGACAACCGTGTGACAGCTAAAATAACACAGTGAAGGCAACTCTTGGAAACCCAAGACGCTCCCTGGCGAGCAACCAATGTATGCAACCGGGCTTAGGCGAGAGCAACCGAGCCTCGGTGCGACACCCATGACACCCATGGACATATAAGAAGGGCAACACCGATAGAATAGTACAGTGGCGGCGTAAAACTACCCCCACTGGTGAGCAAGTTACAGTAAAACCTGCTAGAATTTAGCCAAAAGTCGAGCCAGCTAAAATATGCATCCGACTAAGGCATGCAACCGGGCCTCAGGCGAGAGCAACCGAGCCACGGTGCGACACCGCTTGAATAGTACATTGGCAGTGTAACCATGCCGCCCACTGGCGAGCAAGTTACAGTAGGCTAGGCAATCGAGCTTTATGCGAGCACACCCTAGCAACAATGCGGCCAGCCGAGCCAATTAAAATATGTAATCCGAACAAGGTATGCAACCGGGCTTCAAGCGAGAGCACCCGAACCACGGTGCGACACCGCTAGAATAATACAGTGGCGGTGTAAAACTATGCCGCCCACTGGCGAGCAAGTTACAGTAGGCTAGGCAATCAAGCTTTAGGCGAGCACACCCAAGCAACAATGCGGCCTGTCGAGCCAATTAAAATATGCTTCACCGCTAGAATACACAGTGGCGGTGTAAAGCAAGTTACAGTAGGCTAGGCAATCGAGCTTTAGGCGAGCACACCCAAGCAACAATGCGGCCTGTCGAGCCAATTAAAATATGCTTCACAGCTAGAATACACAGTGGCGGTGTAAAGCAAGTTACAGTAGGTTAGGCAATTGAGCTTTAGGCGAGAGTGCACCCAAGCAACAATGCAACCCCCTAAATAACACAGTTCAATTGAATTCAGTTTATTTAAGAAGGGGACAGTGCAATTAACAAAACACATGATCATACATGGGTTAATGCTAGAATTAGCCAAAATGCTATTCTCTACCTGTAGTCCCCTGGCGGTGTCAGCGGCTCCAGGTAACCCCGGCCGCCCACTGGAGAGCAAATCAACAAAGGCTAAGCAATCGAGCCTCAGGCGAGAGCACACCCAGGCAACAATGCGCCTTAAATAACACAGTGACGGCAACACTTGGATCCCAAGACGTTCACTGGCGAGCAAATAAATTAGCCTATGCAACCAGGCTAAGGCGTGAGCTACCGTGCAATGGTGCGACATGGCTATAATAATACAGTGGTGTGAAACTGAGCTGCCAACTGGCGACACACTACAGCAGCCTGCACACGAGCAACAGTGTGACACGGCTAAAATAACACGGTGAAGGCGATTTAGGAAACTAATTCGCCCACCGGCAAGCAATACAGCAGCATACAGTGTATACAACAGCATACTAGTGTGTGGCACGGCTCACCCACTGCACAGCAAATAAAGTGCAATGCAACGCAAGGCTTTAGGTGAGAGCACACGACTGTTGCGACAATGCTACAAGTACTGTGGCGGCGGCTTGGACCCCAAGCCGCTCGCTGTCAACAGTCAACAATGCTAGAAAACAATACATTCGAGCATACAATTAGCAACCGGGCTTAGCGAAAACACATAAGCAACGGTGCGAACAAAGAATAACACGGCGACTGTGAAACCTGACGCTCACTTAAAGCAAGGTGGAAAGGTGATATTAGCTTCCGCGATAGCCGCCGGCTACGCGTATAGCCTTCACACTTTACTCACCCCTTACCGGCCGCAGCCAAGTCGAACGAATTGCAAGTCGCAGCCCTTGGTGGTCGAAGTCAAATCACAGCACCAGCCCTTAGGTACGAGCTACTTGCGACAAGCTATATGTGTGGTATATTATCACACAACAATGTGTGCGACATGCTAGTCCGCGAGAAGATAGAAGGAACAGAACCTCTGGTGACTTCCGGAATATATAGACATTCCCGGGGTCAACCAGGTGTCAAAGGTGACTTTGTTGGTATAAAGATCTCGACCTGCGCATGCGCGCGATGGAACATCCAGTGCTGTAAGCACCGCCTCTGGCGGTCAGTAGGAACGAAATAGAACTACTCTTAATTAAAAAAAAGTTATATTTATCATGTAAAAGTAGAATTTGACAAAAGTACAAAGTAGGTCAGTTAAAATGTTAGTAAGTTAAATTTGCAAAAGTTGGAGATGTTATGTGATGATGGTAAGGTAATACGATAGAACAATTCAATTAATGAACATGTTGCAAAATAAAGTGCATTGACATGTTAACATGTAGACTATTGAAACAACATCACACTGTTCCCAATTGTGAACTAACTGCACATCGGAGACGTTGTGTAAAAACTTCTCCTCTATGAACAAGCACTTTGCAACCTGTGTGTGCAATTGATGATTAATTATACACTAACAGACACTGGGTGAATGCTAAAAACTTCTGTAGAGAAATACACATATTTCAAAGCATTGTTGAAAACGCAGGAATTGGATTTTTTGATTGCAGAGAAATCTTTGAGGCGGCACTGCTTCAACAAGCTGAGCTGCAAAACATTGCTTAAAAAAGCTGCTTCTCTTAAAGGAGTTGAGGTGTCATGTAATATTACTTAAGAAGCTGCAATGTGAGGTTGGCGACAAAGGAAAAATGCGCTACAACGGCACAAAAAGATCAGTGAAAGATTGAGGGCAGTGGGCCAGTAAGGAAGACTACTACAACTACTACACTGAGGACCACATCCAGTAAGAATGGTCTGCGGGCACTAATAGTGAATAATAATGAATAAAGGTGAAATAGTGCCCACAATCTGCCCTGTTTTAGCACTGTATCCACTAGGTATACAGTACACCGTGTTCAAAATTATTAAGCAAATTGTATTGAAGTGTCATAAACATTACATTTTTTGTTTTTCAATAAAACCTATGTATGATATTGTGTCTCAGGACGCCTTGGATCATTCAAATCAATCTCATACACCTGTGACAATTAGTTTGCCAGGTGATCCCAATCAAAGGAAATCTACTTAAAAAGGACGTTCCACACTATTAAGCAGGCCACATGTTTCAAGCAATATGGGAAAGAAAAAGGATCTCTCTGCTGCCGAAAAGCGTCAACTAGTGCAATACCTTGGACAAGGTATGAAAACATTAGATATTTCAAAGAAACTGAAGCGTGATCATCGTACTGTGAAGAGATCTGTGGCTGATTCAGAGCACAGACGGGTTTGTGCAGATAAAGGCATAATGAGGAAGATTTCTGCCAGACAAATTCATCGGATAAAGAGAGCAGCTGCTAAAATGCCGTTACAGAGCAGCAGACAGGTATTTGAAGCCGCTGGTGTCCCGCAAACCTCAAGGTGTAGGATCCTCCAGAGGTTTGCAGCTGTGCATAAACCTATTTTTCGGCCACCCCTAAACAATGCTCACAAGCAGAAACGGTTGCACTGGGCTCAGAAATACACGAAGACTAATTTTCAAACAGTCTTGTTTACTGATGAGTGCCGTGCAGCCCTGAATGGTCCAGATGGATGGAGTAGTGGATCGTGGGTGAATGGCCACCATGTCCCAACAAGGCTGCGACGTCAGCAAGGAGGTGGTGGAGTCATGTTTTGGGCCGGAATCATGGGGAGAGAGCTGGTAGGCCCCTTTAGGGTCCCTGACGGTGTGAAAATGACCTCTTCAAAGTATGTTGAGTTTCTGACTGACCACTTTCTTTTGTGGTACAAAAAGAAGAACCGTGCCTTCCGTAGTAAAATCATCTTCATGCATGACAATGCACCATCTCATGCTGCAAATAATACCTCTGTGTCATTGGCTGCTATGGGCATAAAAGGAGAGAACCTGATGGTGTGGCCCCCATCTTCCCCTGACCTCAACCCATATTGAGAACCTTTGGAGCATCCTCAGGCAAAACATCTATGAGGTTGGGAGGCAGTTCGCATCAAAACAGCAGCTATGGGAGGCTAGTCTGGCATCCTGAAAAGATATTCAAGCAGAAACTCTCCAAGAACTCACAAGTTCAATGGATGCAAGAATTGTGAAGGTGATATCATAGAAGTAAACATGTAACTTGGCCTGTTTAGATGTTTTTGATTGAAATAGGTTTTGATTTCACTAAATATGACCTCCACATTCTGCAAATTCAACAAAAGACCATTTTTAGTTATTTACAACCTATAAAATGTTTTGAAACTCTGTTGTGCATAATAATAAAAAATGCATTTTGAGTTTTTTATTTTTGAAAAAGAATACCGTTGTCATTGGGAGGTTTGTTCAATAAAATGTGAATCATACTTTAACGGTTGATGACTTAAATTATACTGACTCATTTCCATCGACTATTTAGGAAAATCTGAGAAATATAATTTGCATAATCATTTGGAACACGTGTATATCGGCGCTTAAGGTGCAGCCACACTACACGCGTAACTCGCATAAGTTTCACGTTCACGTGAGACACGACTCACACTATCAGTTGTATGTGCTTGACATACTCACATACTTTCTATATATCCTTTTCGTTTAAGAACTAGGCCAAATGTTCATTAACACTACATAAGACAACCCAGAACAACTTCAGTGGATACCAATGCAACTTAATCCAGGCAATCAAGGCACATTCAGCAATAAAATAACACAAACCATAACACACATAGCTACACGGACAGTTAAGGGAACAGTTAACCCGCGCCGGGAGAAGGTGTGTATTTTACTCACTATTTGTAGAGGAAGGCCATTAGCTGAAGTTTGCCGCTACCAGCTAGCCACTCGGTGCAGACATAGTTCTCCTCACTGAAAGTGAGATAAACTTTCTTTCTCTCCACAGCATTGGCCTGCCGTCAGATTTGATTTTTAATGGCTCCTCAATTGGCAGTTTGGTAAAATAATGTTTTAGTAAATACTCAAAATCTCCACCCTCCATAACTGTTCTTGCTAATATGATAACAATGCAAACATGCTAATCTCCCGCTATTGTTATTGTTGTTCAATTTCAGTGACGTTGATAATGATGCTTTGATTTGATTGGTGTAAAGCCAAGGGCTGAGTGGCTTCCCTTGGCACCCTCATGACACCCTCCTGACCAATCACAGGAGGGCAGTGTCAAGACAATAGCCTTACCTGATTAGTCAATCCTTCTTTCTTTTTTTCACAAAGGGATGCCAGCTCGGGCTGGCTTCCTCGCGCACATACAGTGTGCAGTGTCGTGTTTCGCCTCGTCTTGAGTATGTAACTTTAAAGGGGCGCTGTTTCGCGCATTGTGAAATGCTCAATGAGAGGAGAAAAATGGGGAAGAAATGACAGCAACACAGCACCAAGTAATTACAGAAACTGTTAATAATTTTATTTTTATTGGATGACAACTACAGCCTAAAAAACAGGGAAGCCTGGCTTCCCTTGGCCTCCGGGAGAAAATGCCACTGACTGTGCCAATGTATGTGACGTCGGGTCAAGCCCAGCGCTGATTGACCAACACGGCTAAGCGTCACGCGTACGAGCGTAAAAAGTTAAATTTTTTGAACTCCGCTCGTAGGCGCGTTAGGTGCGGATATACGCAGCTAATACGCGGCTAACGCGCATAAAGTGTTGCGTTAGCGCGTGCAACGCATATGCGCGCAAACCAATTGTTCCCTATGGAAAACATGCCGATTTTATACGCGTCTGTACGCGTGTAACACGTGTAGTGTGGCCGCACCTTAACACACTCACAAAGTCTGGCAGCTGGGCGCAGTTTGCCCTGGTTTTACGTTTGTCAAGGGGGAAACACCTGTACAGTTGTCCTGGGCCCAGGAGGGACGGGTGGCACAGGGAGACACAAAAACAAACTTCTCTTACAAGAAAAGAGAAAAAGACGAAGACGCTGCTCTGCCTACTATTACTTAAAAAAAAGGGAGAAGGGGTCACAGAGCCACGTCATTAACTTGATGCTCTGTGGTAGTACACTATGAAGGAAGTTGTGTCTGGGGCACAGTGAAGACACACAGCAGACAGTAACATGTCTCTTCCCAGGCGGGACTGTTTCAGACAGCACCGTGTGCTTTACACTTTAAGGCAAAGGGGCCAAGATGATCTGCTAGGATTTGATGGTGATGAATGTTCTAGAATCTGCTTCACATCCACACAGGTCGGCTGGTACACACAGATCACAGGTTTATACAGTGACATTGTTTTTAATAAACCTGAGCTCCATCATAACTGTTTTTTTCTTTTCTTTTTGGATATCCTAATACACAACCCACTTCCTATAGATTTCCCCCATAATATGACTCAATATCAATTCAATATCATTTTAAGCTCATAGGTGTTGAAGAGAGAGAGGGAGACAGAGAGAAGGGAAGTATAGAAAAGATTGAACGACTACTACTCGACTTTGATAAGCGGTAATTGCACCACTAGTATTGGCACATTCTAGACAGGTATCGTTTCAAAATCATAATTTTGGTATCACAACAACACTTCTGTGAAGTTGTGTTTCTGCGGCCCCAAACAGTGAGTTATTGTCCATGTTATCTGCAGAGGGAGTTCACATGCAGCACTATCTTTACAGTTAACATTCGGCTGTTGCAGACAGCCTGTGACATCATCAGCTCAATCATACGGTGAGGGGTGTACACTGGAAGCGGAGGAGGCTCCAGGGCTGGTTTTGATAGGGCAAGCATTCAACACTAATGCATTTTAGAAAACTAGTGCCTGTAGGAAGCAGAAATTAGCTTATGCATGAGTAAAAGTAACCTGTCTATGAAAGTGGGACACAGAAACAGATGTCACACAGTCAAGCTGGATGGATGCAACGTTAGCAAGGAGAATGGATTATGTTTATTTTCCAGCTACAGAAGACGTTTAAAAGGTAAGACAGAGTTTGGATAACTGTCAAATAACATTAACGTGTCAATAGCAGTCAGCTGTGACACACAGTGTTTGTGTGAGTGTGTGACATGCTGACTGTAATTAGCATTGCTGTCGCGGAAGTATTTAACTATACATAAACTGTATTACAGTGAAAATAGCGTAAAGTGTGATCTTTAACACTAAAGCGGACAGATTTGAGTTGTTGGTGATGTCTGTGTAAAGGTTTAAGAATGTTTTGTTTGTAAAGTTATCCCGACAGTCAAGGTTCACTTGAGGGTGAAGATGGAATGAGGAAGTAACAAATGGCTGTGCCTGCCGTGTCCCACTCGTCAGCAGCCAATAAAATCAGAGGGAGACGGGTTTTACTCTGGGATTACTTCATGCCCGTTCTCACTGTTGCCTTCAAAGTGTGCACGTATTCACCTTCAGAATTATATAAATATGATAACTCTTACATATTTTGTCAAAATCTAAATGAAGGATGCACACCTTCGTGCAGTGCACAAACCATATCCGGAAGCTCAGGCCGATCTGACACACAGTCAGAGAGATATGCGAGCCACAGACCTTATATGTCCATGCCACAGCCAGACAGACGTTTCTTGCTTTATTGATAGAAGCGCACGCACACGATCCCTCCGCCCACCACCACCCCCCCCCCCCCCCCACACACACACACACACACACACACACACACACACACACACACACACACACACACACACACACACACACACACACACACATACACACAGCTGACTGCTACTGACACGTTGACGTTAATTGACAGTTATCCAAACTCTGTCTTAGCTTTCAAATACCTAACAGTAATGGTAATGGGGTTGACAATGTTGTCTTGGCGTGCAGCATAGACTCCTTTTATACACAGTGCAGCCATTTACAGATTGTATAGGTAACACCTGTACAGCAAGATTCTTCTTTAGGCTTCAACACTTAATTAATTAATAACATTTTCTGTTTCATTTCACTTAACAAAACACATGGAATTAGTTTGTGGTTATCTTTACACAATACACTAAGGAATGTTGCCCTACTCTATAGCCAACTTCTACAAAGTAACTTACTGATAATAACCTTCAACAGTGTAAAATTAGCCATCAATGATAGCAGCCAAATGTACTGTTTAATATGTTTCTTTGTTTACCTGCTTCCTACGGGCACTGCACTAGTAGTGTCACAATAAACCTTCCAGTTTGATCAGTTGCACCATTGCTACTGACACAACAAGCTAGAAGGCAATCAGAATGCAGACAAATTTGGTTGGTTCAAGTGCTGCCGGCATTGGGACAGTTGTAGGCAGCAAGTGGGTCAGAGTCTGGGTAAATTTAGCAGACTGGAGAAATGGCTGCCAGGGGTGGGGGACAGTGTGCTGAGTGAAATTAACCATTTACTGCAACAACTGTCTGTCTGCTCCACCAAGTTGTCTGCTATCACAATCGTAAGGTCATGTTACTAAATGAATGGTTTGCTACCTTGGGAAAACACTCATTCCCTTTCTTAAAACCACCAGCCTTTCTCTTGGGGCGGCAGTGGCAAAGTGGGCAGGGAGGTCGCCTCTGGAGTGCAGGGTCAGGGGTTCGATCCCACGCCTACCCGCCACATGTCGAAGTGTCCTTGGGCAAGACATTGAACCCCGAATTGCTCCCGATAGTTAGCTTGCACCCTGCGTGGTAGCTGCTGCTATCGGTGTATGAATGTGTGTGTGATTGGGTGAATGTGTACGAAACAATGTAAAGCGCTTTGAGTCTGTGAAAAACCAGGGAAAAGCGCTATATAAGTGGAGTCCATTTACCATTTCATGTACAGGTCAACCATCAATCATGTGTTGTGAATGTAGGAGGTTTTCAAATATTTCTGAGGAAAAATTAGACAATCCAAGTTATAATTGGTGCAGTCTACGTGTTGCGTTCAGCCCATTCATCACAGTAGCCTTGGGTCAAATCAACGCAATGAGCGTTCAAAAGAACAGAGCACTTTTCAAATAAGTTATTTAATAAATATAGATTTAATTATTCTCACTTGCATGCATTTACTGTCAAAAATAAAATCATTTTTTTCCAAAACTAAATGCTATTTGAATCATTTGGAAGATAGATTGTTTGCTGATTTGAAGATTCCCTCATGTTATACTGCACCTTGTCACTTCAATACAGATAAGGCTTGAGTTTCATGGTGTTACACTGTAAGCAGAAAGGGGGAAGCAGCAATGCTCACTGGGACAATGGGGGAGCAAGCTGCAGCAGCAGGTGGCAGCTGGGCGGCCAATGACTGGTGCTTTTAATTCACACTGACACCATCTAATTATAGCCTGGCACCGCCCGCCTACCTACTTCTGCTCAATTGTCATTTCCCTTCAGTAGTCAATCTGGGTCCGTGCAAGGCCGGATTCTCCATATATACAGTCGGGCGAGTGCCCTGGGGCCAATGGGGGGCACCAAATGATCAGGACAATGACTAGAGCCTTAACATATTTTTGTTATAGTTTACATATTTTATATCGGCCTAATATACTAGAAGAGATACAAACACATACAAAATTAACCACTGATAGGATTATTACTAAAAAATCATTGTTATTTGGGTGTAAGCTAAGGGCCCCCCTCCCCCCATCATGGACGAGTCCACAATAACACAGCGGCAGCGGCGCGAAAATATGTAAACAAAAAATTCAAAAATGGACAGGCTTCACAAAGCGGTTTCGCAAAAAAAGAGAAAGAATTGTGACACTCAAAATGTCCCATCAATCGGAAGCTTTTTTATGCGTAAACCAACTGGTGTTGATAGCAACGATGCTAACCTTGGAGTTAATGAAGCTCCGACAGACACGGCTCAGGCAGCCGAGGCTTCTGTCGTGAATGGAGGCAGGCAGGACGAGGGTGATCGGGAGGACGAGGAGATATAACGGACGATCGGCAGCCGCCGGAGGATTTAACCATCTCATCAGACCCTGACAGGTTGCTGTCATGTCTATCGAAGCGCACTGACACATACAGGGAGCTAAACGGCCTGTTTGGTGTGTTGTTTGATACGGACATTGACAGTGATAGTGTGCGTAAACGTGCAGCTGCGCTCTACTCCACATATCCAAACGATCTTGACAACAGCTTTAGCGGTGAACTACTTCAGTTCAAAAACTTTGTGCGGGAGGAGGCAACCTGTTCACCTGAGGAGATGCTTCAAATAATCAGAAAAAATGGCATACAGACAACTTTCCCCGGCGTGTTCATTGCACTTAGGCTGTTATCTAACTCTGCCATTTACTAACTGCGAGGGCGAGAGATCCTTCTCTCAACTAAAAAGGGTTAAAAACGAACTGATGACAATCATGGGACAGAAGCGTCTGTCTGCCCTCTCCAATGATGGCCATTGAATTGGAACTGGTTAAACAAATGGACTTTGAGGATCTGCTGAACGACTTTGCCAGCAGGAAAGTGAGAAAAGTTATAAAGGTAAGGCCTATTTACCATTATGTCCATCTTTTTCCATCTTCTTTTTGCTGCCATTTGACGCTGCGGTTGTGATGTGCTATCTGCTGCTGTGATGTTACGAAGGTGTGGGGATTGTTTATTTCAGTAGGCGGTGTATTGCATGTAGCCTAATGTTCAAGTCCAAGTGATGCCTACATTATAACCGACAATTTCTGGTGCCGACCAGCGAGGCAGTGGACGTTCAATCTTTTAACCGACTAGTCCTGTTCATCAATAAGCCATTCAGGGTAGCCTATAATGTAATATGCCGTCTACTGCGGCGTTTTTATTTAGGCCTATTTAGGCTATTTATTTTTACAGCCTACCACACGCTGGCTATTTCAGAACCAGGCGCTGTCTACTAAGCCTACCTGGCGCCAGACTGATAGGACTACGTGAAATAAATGTTTTAAAGTAGCCTGTGTCTTTCATAGCCTACTCACAGCATGAATTGAAGAAGCATAATATTACACCTTTCCTCACAGCAGCACTCATACGCTATACAGGATACTCTCTCTGTTAGGGCTGGGCGATTAATTGAATTTCGATTTCGGTTACAATTTTGGCTTCCCTCGATCATGAAAACAAGATAATCATAATAAAACGGTTATTGTGCAGCACGCCGGGTCATGTGTAGTAAATGCAGCGCACCCTTCTGTCTCCACCTGCGCTCCGCCCCGCCCAAACACTGTCGCTTTCAGCAATTCCAGTGCAATTGTTTATTCAGCATAAAGTTGAAACGCTCGTCCAGGATGTTACACCGAAACACAAAAGCCTTGCGCGATTGAAGCAGCGTTTCACTCGGTGAAACATGGTGTGAGTGAGACACTGTGATGGCGGTGGGTTAAGGCTGTTACATACTCCGCCAGAAGAAAGAACAAAGTTCTCGGTGACAGAGCTGCGAGAAGAAAATGACATCATTTTCTCCTCCCAGCTCTTGTTCAGCTGTTCTCGCAGCTTGTTCTCGACACATCACCCGGGCCGAACTTTCTTCTCGCAGCTTGTCCGAGAACCATTGTGTGATTGGTCAGTCTGAAGTCAATGAGGAAAGCGAAGTGAAATCAGCTGGCGCTACTGATTCAATTACCATGGTAACAATGCGCCGCGGTGAGGAGTTCGGCAGTTGAGTTCTCGTGAAGTATGTAATGTCAGACCAGAAAGAACTTCTCGCAGCTCTGTCACCGAGAACTTTGTTCTTTCTTCTCACGGAGTATGTAACAGCCTTAACGGTGTCATTCACTATGAGAACTTGCCGGTGTGAGCCGCCGCGCAGAAAAGCTCTGTGGCTTTACAGGTAAAATGATAGTCGGGGATTCCTGCACGTTAACGTTGTTGAGGGGAAAGGCTTCCGCTTTCTGATTGCATTTCTTGAGCCTGAATATATTGTGCCATGTCGGCAAACTATCTGCGCGACAAGAGCAAATATACTGTGAGACACACCCCCTCCGTTAGTTTCAGTCTACAGACGAAAAGTTACAACCAGCACCTAAGCATGGACTTCGTTTAAATAAAGCATCTAATTTTTATGATCAGCGCTCTGATGCAAATTCTGAAGTCTGAACATTACGGTGTCAGCTGTGGTGTAGTTTTTTTTACAGCAACTCAACGTGCACTGCAAAAAAAAAAATCTTTTTGTAGATTCCTAGCCTACCTCCTCTTATAAGTCGAAGTACAAATCAATGAATGGTTCACAATCACATCCCTAGTAAAATATTAATTTTACTCTTAGATTTGAAGGTTTTACTGATTATTTATTTTGTGTGGCTTTTTAGTTGTAGGCTATGTTTGGGGAGCACAATTGGGAGTTGTGTAATGTTGAAAGAATTGGCTGAATTTTCATTTTGGTGCATCCCTACAATGAATAATCGTCTTTAATAACTGTGATTATCATTTTTGCCATAATCGAGCAGCCCTACTCTCTGTCACTCCGCTAGCGCTCGCTCTTTTCGCTCGACCACACACACACACACACACACACACACACACACACACACACACACACACACACACACACACACACACACACACACACACACACACACACACACACACACACACACACACGGCCTATTCTCGTAACACAGGCATTCTACGCGGGGCTATATTTCCTAATATTTGTGATTGTCAGTTCAATTTCAGTGAAAATAAAAACACAATCAGAATAATAAAAAATATTCAGAATAACCTGGCGAGATAGGTAATATTTCTGGAGACAATTAAGGCGTTATTCGGCAGCTGTGCCAGGGAAGAGCCTCTGGGGAGGGAGGTAGGAAGGGGCAAACAACCCATTCATTGCACTCTGCATTCTAAAACTCGACCGGAGACTTGACATGTTCAATCTTTGGGGACTCCTTGCAATGGCATCAGCCACGGCGCAACTGTCAGTCTACACTGCTGCAACCTTCCCCTGCGACGTTCTAAAACCGTTTTGTCTCGTCGCAAATCTTTGGTGTAGACGGGCCTTAAAAAAGCCAGACTGGAGTTCGCAAAAACATACCTGAGGAAGCCAAAAACCTTTTGGGAGAATGTCCTGTGGACCGATGAGACAAAGGTAGAGCTTTTTGGTAAAAGACATCAATGTGTTTACAGAAAACAAAATGAAGCCTTCAAAGAGAAGAACACAGTCCCTACAGTCAAATATGGTGGAGGTTCAAAGATGTTCTGGGGTTGCTTTGCTGCCTCGGGCACAGGACTCCTTGACTGTGTGCATGGCATCATGAAATCGGAGGACTATCAGGGAATTTTGGAGCACAATGGACAGCCCAGTGTCAGAAAGCTGGGTCTCCGTCAGAGGTCATGGGTCTTCCAGCAGGACAATTACCCAAAGCATAATTCAGAAAGCACTCAGAAATGGTTTGAGGGAAAGCGCTGGAGAGTTCTTAAGTGGCCAGCAATGAGTCCAGATCTGAATCCCATAGAACACCTGTTGGGAGATCTGAAAACAGCTGTTCAGAGAACCTGAGTGACCTGGAGCAGATGGCAAAGGAAGAATGGTCCAAAATTCCAGTGGAGAGGTATAGAAAACTTATTGATGGACACAGGAAGCGTTTAATTTCAGTTAATCTTTCTAAAGGTTGTGCAACCAAGTTTTAAGTTCAGGGTGCCAACACTTTTATCCGGCACATTTTTGGAGTTTTGTGTAAATTTGGCTTTTTTGTCTATTCTTTTTAGTGTTTTTCAGTTGGAAACAAATGTAATAAAAATATAAATGCCTCTGGGTGAGACAGTGCATTATCTGACAGAATTCCAGGGGTTTTGTCCATGACTGTATATAGTGTGTGCGTTTCATAAAGCTAATCTCTCGGTCACTCGCTCTGCATGTAATCGTCAAATAAACTTTTCGGGGATCCCGAAACTGGTATCCAATCAGAAGAGAGAAAGCTACAAACAGGCACCCGTCTCAGTGCCGGTGCACGTGCAGAGCGACAGATGGGTGAATGTGTATTCGCCTACAATGGAGGAGCAGGTAAAATACTTCTCAATGTCTGTTTTGATGGTTGTTATCATGTTTTATCACACTTATGGATCTGAGATGATGCTAGATAACTCGCTGCTTGAAGACCACATTGCATTAATGTGGTGACGTGGGGATGAGGGAGGGTACCGCTAAGTGCAGTAACTGACAGGAAGTTAGCTAAACTGAACATTTCGCTTACTGAACCATTTAATAAAACATTTTAATTGTTCCTTGTTAAAACATTGAAACATGAAACCAATAAAAAGAGCCCAAGGTATCAACACTGTCTTTTGTCAGCAACTGATATCATGTATCACTCTTTAGGAAATGTTCCAACAGGACACCCTGCTTCTGTGCCTCATGTATTAGCTGCTGTTCATCTGGAAGGCTCTCATTAAGCTCCACCAACATAGACTGTCTGATCCACAACACAGTGGTGATGAGCTGATGGAATGTTAATGAGCTGAAAGGAAGCCTGCCAGTCCAACAGGTGACTGTGGCTCATTAGATCATTATAGATGGATGGATTCTGTTGACAGGCATTGTGTTTCTGCTACAGGCGTGAATGGCTTATTGTGAGAAGATTAGGGATGGGACAGATCCGTTCCCTATATGACTGCAATCTACTTATCGGATATCGGACTGACAACTCCGATCCACGTATCGATCCAAACTCCATAGTCTGTTTAAAAAAATAAATAAAAATTTAATGTCACCATGAAAGAAATGTTAAATATATGTGATATTGCGCACAGTAAAAATGATTTAGGAATTGAAATGTTAAGTTCTGATCTTTTGCATTCAAACCGTTCAAAGCAGTTCAGATGAATGCTCTTTTAAATTAGAATTGCTGTGTTGCTTAAGCCTTCCTAACCTTACACATAACATCACCACCAACAAAGACATGTGTAATAATTACGATATTGGACAGTATCGGTACCAGCCAATAACCAGAACCCAGATATCGGATCAACTAAAACATAGTGGTTCAGTGACTTTCTAGAGAACATGTTGCCAATGCAACACAGAGATAATTAATATTGAAAGGGTTTCATTTACATTACATCACACAAGTTCTATCTTCTGTCCTGTGGTGGTCAGAGAAGCTTATGAGGTCATTATTCCTCCCTTACCCTGAGGTTCAATGTTTTATATATCAGGTTGAAAAAGGCCAGCTGGTGCTTATAAACAGCAGATGGGGATTGTCCACACAGGTAGCCTACATGTGACCCAGGACCATACTTGCCAACCTTGGGACCTCGGGGAATCTGGGGGTCCCCCCATAAAAATTTGAGCTTTAGAGACATTGTTTTGCGCATTCTGGTGACTTTAAAATAATAAAATAACAAAAAAATAAGTACACTGAAACGTTAATTTTATATTAAATAGGCCTATTTTATTTCATTAGATTAGCCTACATTGCTGACACTTATCTAAAGCGACTCCCAATAATTTAATTCAACTAAGCAGGTCAGCAAGAATCAGGCAAGTAGCCTACATTAGCTTCAAAGGTAGGTGTAACATGTAAGTGCATTAAATTTTGTCTCCTGTTTGTACTTTTCAATTTTTTCGCGAGCTCGGGTATAAGAACTACACTACCCACAATCCTAGAGTGTCAGAGAGACGTCTGTAATTGGTGGAGCCCGCTTTTACCATGGAAACGTTTGCCGCCCCGGATATTTTTTGTAGCCCTTTTCCGCAGAACAGGTTGTTGTGATAACGAAAGTGGCGAGAAAGGGAGAAATGTGGGAAATATTGTCAGAAATCTGGAGAATTGCGGGAGTTTGTTTACCACGGGAGGAAAACGTGAAAGGATAGTGAATATCGGGAGTCTCCCGGGAAAATCGGGAGGGTTGGCAAGTATGCCCAGGACACAGGGTGATTTTCAATCTCTGTTTTTGGACACCATGCAAAGGTTCAAACAGGAAGAACATGGCCTTTGTTCATCACAATACAACTGAGGACATCACTGACTCAAATATGGATAAAAGAAAAAAAATTTAAATAAAAAGGATTGTTTTTTATAAAAAACCGCAGGGAGGGCATTGTCAAAAAAAATACATTCCAAAGTAGTACAGCGTGCTCTGTGGCTCCTCAAACAGTGCTTCCTCCAAAAGCTACATGAATTAAAATTTCAGCAAACCACCTTTAATTAAACGTGTCTGGCTTAAAGGGATAGTTCAGTATTTTTGAAGTGGGGTTATATTAGGTACTTAGGTATAGTTGTATGTTATTATGTATGTTAATATATAAATCTCTGTTGAAAAATGTTGAATGCTAACGCTGAGTTGTGCCACTCTTGCACGCATAGTGTTGATGTTTTGATTCAGTGAAGCTAGCAGCTGTCTCAGGCCAATATCGTGCTGTGGAACACGGTTGAAAATAGGGATCGGGTCTGTTTGAACTGCCCCGAAAAGCACAAGTGCCATCTTTTAAAACTACAGGTAGGCATAGTTGTCGTAATTTTAAAATCACTTTAGGCTACTTGTTTTCATGTGGTTTTCATGTGAATAAACCGCTGGAGTGATTCGCAAGACTGCACCGGCGTGAGTTGGCTTGGTAATACAATGGCCGAGCATTTGAGCATCTGGACTTGGAAACGAAACATAACATATACACGAACAGTACTATGTTACACCACACACTGCATTGACCATGTGACTGAAAATAAAAACATCAGGATTTTCCCTAATCCAAAACCCTGGATGAAGAGGGAAGTCCAGACACTCCTCAGAGCCCGCGACACTGCCTTCAGGGCTGAGGACAGGACCCTTAACAGCCCGGCCATGGCAGACCTGAAGAGAGGCCCGGACAAACAGACTCAAACACAGCTTTTTCCACACTGCAATACGATTTCTGAAAGGACAAAACTTTAAAACTGAAATGACTCAAAGAAGGGCCATGTATCTAAATATTACAGTATCTTAGTTACACATAGTACCAAATCAACACTAAATAAATTAAATGCTTGGAAAATAGACATAAAATAAGATATAGATGAGACAGAATGGAATAATGGCACGAAAACAAACTATAAATACTTGATTTAAAGCCACTACGAGTAACTGGGTCCCTTGGCGGCCCCTTTGGACAAAAGCGGTAGTATTTTTACGACGCCAGCTGTCGTGAAGCTGTTTTCTAGCTCGTGCCGGGCGTGCGAGATTCAAATAATCAGGAAGCAATATAGTGCATGTCCGTGTGTTGAAAGTGTGAGGGCACCGGACTCTTATCGGCTCCATGAGAGTGGTTAGTGACACAGCATCAACTAATGCCAGTCAGTGCTACACACACCTGATTGCAATGAGTTGATGCAGTGTCACCAAAGTACTCTCACGGAGCTGAAAGACTCTGTGTCCTCACAGAAAGCGAATGAACGAGAGACGGCAGTTAGTATGGATCACAATGAGGTAATGTGTTTATGTTGTAGTACGTAATGACTATTTCAGATAAATAATGGTCATCTGATGATGGTGAGGCAAAGTAAACTTTGTTTTAGTAGGCTACCGCTCATTCATTTAGGAGTAAACACTGCAGTTCGCTCCTGTGAAATTGTGTATACGTTGCTTGGCAACGCCCTCCCTCTTGTCTACCACTCTCCCTTTTAGCTTTTCTTCATTGCATTTTCTTTTTTTTCTTTGATGGTTCAGCCCCGTTATCAGTCATTATGAACAAACAACTGTCTCAAACAAGGCTCCAATACGGATATGTGACCATAGAGCATGCACGCGCAAGCTGAAAATCGGACTGGGTGTGCGACCAGACCAAAGGCATTCATAAAAACTACATAAAACAGCTTTTTTTGCACTGATGGTCTCGTTTGCAAGGTCATTTGTGATCACCAGAGGGAAAATGAGGCCGGTAAAAGTTCCTAGTAGCCACTTTAATGTGCTAATTTTATTGAAGCACTTTTTAACCTAATTTATTATTTATAGGGGAGAGTGGCCTAAGTTGTGCAACTTTTCACTCAAAGTGACTTTAAAGTAAGGCCTTAACAGTAAAGTCTCCAACTCAAATATGTACATATTTGAGTTGGATTGCATCCCTGGCAATAAAAACTTTGGATCTGGAATAAACTGTTGAAGAAATATAGCTTTCGGAAAAAAAGTTGTCTTGATGCACAACTTGCCCCCGGTGTGGTGTAAGTTGTGCGGTTGGAGAGTATACCATGGGGTGAATTGTGCCATTGATATATATCTCATAAACTGTAATGCAAGACAAATCCATTAGACAATCACTTATTTAAGGTGTATTTAAAGTAAATAAAGTAAATAGTTGACAAAGATTGAAGGACAATTTTCTTAAATAAGGCCTAGCAGATCTAATGGTTCCTCTGACGTCTACGGCCACGCCGGCGCATGCACGCGCGTTCATATCTTTATTAACATCTCCCTGAAGACATGGCTGAAAAATAAAGTGAAAACATCATCTCAAACAAGAGGTCCTCCTGTTTCAGGGGAATGTTCTTGTGATACTGTCAGTCCCTTACAAGCTCAGAAAACACTGTGAGAAGCAAGACCCAGACGCTCCCCAGCTACCACTTAGCTTGTAAATAGTGCATAGAGTATATACATAGTGTGAAAGTAGTTTGTTATTATTGTTTTTATATTTACTTAATGGTTTGTTTGAAAAATGTTTTGTGATGCTTCCTCTTATATTAGTGTACATCCCATGAATCATTATATGTGGTTCAAAGTCTTCATTCAGTCTAATTTCCTAATGTTTTTTGAAAGTAGAGACAACATTTCTACCGTCTGGACCAAATTTTATATTAGTCATGTTTTGTGCACTCCCCTACTGTGTTTTGGAAAATTTCCACTGCATTTTTTAAGCTAAGGTTTAGGAGAAGCAATTTCAAGAGCCAATACAACTCAACAGGATGACTAAAGGTTCTTCTTTCACACAAATGTCCAGGTGTTTCAAAAATCAGCATTTAAGCCAATTATTTATAAACACAATGGTCTAGGACACAAGTAGACCTCAGAAAACAAAGGCCTAATGTGTTCTGAACATTTCCATATAAAACACTTTGGTATAATTTATCTTCTTGCACATTTGAAATAGGTATTTATAGAAATATGTAAAATCGGAGAAAATACCCCTAGACCTCAGAAGGTTGGCACTTTACAGGATCCTCAGGATCCTAATGCTGGGCTTACACTAGAGGACTTTTAAAAGACTTTGAAAAGACTGAAGACTGAAACCCTCTCACATCTAAAGACAATCAACTTACACCTGAAGACAACTAGGGCCGGTTTCCCAAAGCCTTCTTAGAGCCTTCTTAACGCTACGTCATTCGTAACCCCTACGTAGAGTTCCTACTTAACGTTTCGCCTGTTTCCCGAAACGTTCTTTGCTACGAATCTCTTTCGTACGTCATACATTGGTAAGGTTGGTCTGGAGCGCCCGCAGAGCCTTCTTAGCTCTACCGTAGGGATGTTTCAGCTCTCACTTGTGTCATTTAACTAATAAATCTGACTGTATTTCATATCAAACGGACACAGCGATGACTGTATTAAATGACAAACTGTTAAAAACGATGACTGTATAGCGTACATATCACATTTAAAGTAAGCTATATATTTTAGCAGAATACCATTCACTCTGATTCACAAAGTGTTCAAACTATATGAACAAGTACATAGTCATCTAACTGACTTGACAATCAGCATTAACTGTCCGTCAATATGAAAATACTTTATAAGGCCTACGTGATACACTATAACCTACTGTCAGATCGTTTTTATCAGTTTGATATTTAATAGTCATCGCTGTGTCCCTTTGATATGAAATACAGTCAGATGTGTAAATTTAATGACAAGTGAAGTCCCTGCGATCGCTGTGGCATCGCCAGAGATAGGCTACTACAGACCCCCACATATCCTTCCGTAAGCACCATGCGTAAAACGGACACGAGTGACATCCCTGTTGCGCATGGAACTGCCACAAGTCATTCATGAAGAAAATAATTGCTGGAAACAATCTTAATCTCCTCCGCTGTTTCTATATTTTTCTATAGCCTAGGCTACCTTTTTTAAATCAGTATAGGCTATGGTAGTACGTTCGACCAAGGTTAACACTAGAACCATCGCACTGCGGAGCTGTCAGCTGAGCCGGCTGACAGCTCCGCAGAGCCGGCTCAGCTGACAGCAGAGTGCGTCGGATTCTCCGTCTCAAAACATGTAAACGTGTGAAAACATTAATGAATAATCAATTAAAGCTTACCTTAAAATAAGTGTGCCATGTTACTGTTTATTGTAATTAGGATTTTAGCTCATTTGGACGCTGTTTGGGCCGTCTGTTTTTATTGATATAGGCTATTGGCGATATTATGTCTACTTTCAGTTTCCTTACTGACCCACCACGAAACGTGATTATTGTTCTTAAATATACTTAGATTATAAAGCAAGAGGTGTTAAATGTATAAATAAAATAAATGTTTCGGCTTAGAAGGATTTCTAGTAATCTTTTATTCGCAAAGACTTGTCATGCAGCTTCGCATGAAATAAGCAGGAAATGGAAAATCGAACTCTGAGCAATCGATTTCAGCAGTGTACGTACGACGTAAGGAGTGTTTCTCCTAAGAGACCGTTCGGGAACCACGACTACAGAGGTAAACAACTTTGGTAAGTCATAACGTAGGAGTCTTCGTAGCTCGCTAAGAGATGACGTTATCGGGAAACCGGCCCCTAGTCATTATTTCTCTGAGTTTTCAGTCACAGACTGAGATTTTGAAAAGACAGAGGGTCTCATATTGCAAGACTACAACTAGATTCCTTTTGAGATTAATATTCTTTCCAGTCTAGGGGATTAAAGTGATTTCAGGCAAATACAAAGTAGCAGGTGAAATGGACTGGGTGTTAAGTAGGCTAAATATAAACAACTATATGCCCTTATCACGTAGGGTAAATGTCATGCATGATCACCTTAAAAACCGAAACGCAATTGTGATTTTATTCAATATTCCGAGTGGGGGACTTCCTTTAGTTATTTGACCAGCTTTATTTGCTGATCTCGTCCCTCAATAACTTTAACTCCTAACCCTGTATGTGACGATAAAGTGTTAAGGTTGTGCAGTTGTCAGCCTGGTTCTCCAGCCGAGGCTGCTAGGTAAAAGTGTCCGAAAAAAGTGCCTCACAGGCGGACACAGGTCGCAACTAATTTCGCTCCTCCTGCGTCGTGTTTGGTGCATGAGAGAGCGCACCCGTTGGTGGTTGACAGTGTTCACGTCATTTCGCTTGAGCCAACCCCTCAAGACTAACGATAAAATCAAACCAGTTTGATAATGTCTGAACATCAAGACGGGAAGAAAACTGACTGAAATCGGGTCGGATGACCACTTTACACCAAACGACTGAGATTACGGGCGCGCGCCACAACTCCAGCAAGACTCCTGTGATTTCAATCCGACATTAGAAGATTGTCTGCGACTGACAAATCGCGTGAAAAGTCGTGTAGTGTAAGCCCAGCATAAGAAACAAATACATTACTCAAATAATATAGTTCATGTTCATAAGGGATAGGAAGACGTTGAACATTTTTATATTTTCCTAATCATTCATAGAAAATAAATATTCAGTTTGAATCAATCAGTATTAATTAGGTTAAATCAAATCAAAACTTTTGGACAAAACAATAACAAAGTAATGGAACAGATGAAACAAAACCATCAAACTAATAGCAAACCAGAAATGCACTCATCCAGCTCATAACAATTCAACATGTTGTTTCTGAAGAGTTTTTTTAGTTTTGATATTGTTGTACATTCTTTCAGCTCAACATCGCAGTTGTTCCACAAACTAACAGCCTTTGCCATGATACTAGGGATGCACCGATCCACTATTTTTAGTTCCGATCCGATTCCAATATCTGGGTTTTGGATATCGGCCGATACCGATACTGTCCGATACGATATCCTAATTATTATTAAAAAATTGTTGGTGGTGATGTTATGTGTGAGGCTAGGAATGCTTAAACAATTCTAATTTAAAAGAGCAAGATATATACACAAATGCATATAGATTTATCCTAAAGGCAGACTATGCAATATTTCAATGAAAATATCAATTATAGAGTCACACAAAAATAATCCTTCTCAATGATTACTTCTGCCCCACTAGAATATGTGGTGGTGTGTTTGTCTGAACAGTCTTCCTCTCTCTGACTCTATTTTACATAGTTTAATTTGTCACAGTGCAGAAGCCTCTCCACTTCCTTGACTTTGGTTAGCTCACTGGCAAACAAACTGATATGTACTGTATGTCTAAGTAGAAGAAAGTGGTGTCCTCTCTCCCTCCACCGAATGTTGGCACATGCTCACACCTCACTTCAAATTGGAGCACACTGTGAAGTACAGAGCATACTATCAGCAGTAGCATTATGTATTGACCTTAGTTCATGGAGCAGAAAGGAAAACTTGTCAATGTCTGTGTTAAAGTTGTACGCCGTAAGATTTTCATCTAATTAATGTTCTGTTAAGTTCCTGTCAAAGAGAGTTAAACATTGGTGATTGAGCATAACCCACTAATTAAAGTTCTTGTATTTGCGGCTGAGTAATTATATCCGCGTGTCGGTGGCGACTTTCCCGCGCTAAAATCAAATGCAGAACACAGGGATGTCTTTACCATCAGTCAGCAGGGGTGCGTGCGTTCCATTCAACTCAAAACAAGGGAACTTCTGACTTGGTAGTGCCTGGTTCAGACCTATGTATGTGTTCCAGTGCATCTGGAAGTTTTTTTAAATTAATTTTGATAAGACATGGTCCTACCGGGCTATGTCCCAAATTTAAAAAAATTGGTGAAAAGGTTATTTTGCTTACTGATGACGCTGCATGCTGCAATGCTGGAAGTTCCGCATTTCAGAGTAAATTTTTAATGCAGCACTGAGTCTGCCCAGACGTTATGTTACTGCTATAACTGTGAATACGCTGCAATGCACTTTTTAACCTGCTGCAATGCACCTCATAACATGTCGAAATGCACTTTACTATAATACGCTGCTATGCACTTCATAATTCAAGCACCTCCCAAAGCACTTATAAATCATTAATTCATTACTTGTGTGTTAAATGTTGTGGTCGCAAATGTGTGTGCTGCTTGATTGTGATTGAGTAATGTGTGTGAGTGTGATGTGTGTGTTGCTGATCTTACAGTGTGTGTGTGCGATGTTTATGTTTGTTGATTGTGTCTTGTGTTTCATATTTAAGCTATTGTCATGTGCCCCCTTTAAATTGCCCCTGTTCGGCTTCTAAAGGAACTCTGGGAGATTACACTCTGTCAATTGCATCTTATCGCCAAAGCTGCCGCTAGATGATGATGGTCTACAAAGCCTTAAATGGTTTAGGGCCAAAATACATTACTGATCTGCTGATACGTTATGAGCCGCCCAGAGCCCTTAGGTCGTCTGGGTCAGGTCTTTTAAAAGTCCCCAGAGCTAGGACTAAACAGGGAGAGGCGACATTCAGCGTGTATGCGCCCAATGTCTGGAACGGACTGCCAGAGAGTCTGAGGTCCGCTGAGACTCTCAGCTCTTTTAAATCGGGTCTCAAAACGTTCTTGTTTCCCTTTTAACCTGTAATTTTTTTTTCTTTTTTGTAAAATGTTTTAATTCTTTTATTTAAATGTTGTATTTTTATCCATGTTTTAAATTTGTTCCTTTTTTTGTATTTGTATTCTTTATTTGATTTTAACCCTGTGAAGCACCTTGAGTGGCCCTGTGCCTGAAATGTGCTCTATAAATAAAATTGCCTTACCTAGATTCAACATTACTCAAATCTGATGGAATACGACTTTAAAAGGGATTGACATGCAAGTCCCCAGCCACACTATGGTCTCATGCTAGGGACATCACAGTTACATAGTCAGCACCTTATAACGTTAGACCACAGGGTAACCCAACCTCTGTTGTTCTAAGGGAAGGATGGGCCGGTCCTGAAGCCTGTTTCAGGTACTCTGAGTTTAATCCAGCGCTTTGAGTTGGTCAACTCAGAGCGCAGGGTTGATGAGCAACTCTGGGTTTTGGGTTTCAGAACTAGGGATGGGCATTTTAAGAAATTCAATTAATCGATCATCGGGAAAATTAACGAGCAATTATCGAGCAATCGTTATCTTTTTTTACATATAAATGCCAACAGAACATCCAAAATACAGCGTTTTTACCATAGACTGTATACAAGAGGTTTTTACTCAATTACATCTTTATTCCAAGATCTTCTAGGCAAACAAATATATCAAGACAAGGCAACTTTTTAAAATAGAATAATAAAATGCGGCGCTGGTTAAAGCCCGAGGCTATGAGCCAACAAGGAGCCAATGCTACGATACCTTTAAAGTTTAAACACTTATGCGCCTCCTAAGATGCTGCCAAAGACTGCATAAGGGCACTGCACGTTTCTCTGAGTGGTAAAGGACCTAACGTTACTTCATCTAATAAACAAAATGTGCAAATTAGTTCCCTGATGAAGGCGAAGTAGGAAAGCATAGATGCTAAAGTTAGCCGCTAATGCTAGCGGCGCTAACGTGAGACGTTAAACAGGGTCGGATGTAGGCTTCAATGTACAATTGGTACATAATTCGGTTTGTTTTGTACAAGTGTTGTACAAGGTTTCACAATGCTTAATGAACTTAGTTATTTTCGGTTCTAAAGCTGTCCGATGCCAAACTTCGCCCTGTTTAAGTTTTGCCATCCACGGCAGCTCGTAGGCTGCTGCCTGAGCCTGTTCTGTTGTCTCCTACTACTAGGTAAGTATCTCCCCCTGCTGGTAGGATGTTTAATTGCTGCCCATACAGTCTGTATTGCTGTGCTGCCGGACTCACACTGCGCAACACAACGGCTATATGATCGATAACAATTTCACGTGATCGACAATATTCTTAACGAGCAATGATCGATTAATCGATTAATTATGCCCATCCCTATTCAGAACAGTGGATCAGCGTTGGGTCAATCAACTCTGAGCGTGTTCACTCTGGGTGGAGCGTGTGCGCAAAAGCCATCGTCAATGGATCGCTGATAACATGATTCACCTTGGAAACAGGTGAAACAAATGCTTGATCCTCCCACTTCTCCACTTCTCAAAAAAGAAAAAAAAAGAAAACTTCTCCGCTCCTCCCACTAGAGTTAGAAATATTAACGAATGAGCTTATGAAGAAGAATTAACGGGGATATTGTCTCATAACTCATATCTAATCACCTCGGCAATTCAGAAAAAAACGGTGCAAACATTTTTTGTCAAGAGCATCATGAGAAGCAATCTATTTTAAGAATTAAGTTACGCATATCAGCAGCAACAAAATTATTAAGCTGCCGCTGCACAGCATTGCTGACAGTGTTTTATATTCGCTGTATTATGTAGGCAAGCTATAATAGCCTACTGTGCAGTAAACAGACTGTCGCTTCTTTTAAATGGGGAGTGAAAGACATTAACGTCTGACACATAAGGTGACAGTTTCCATTGTAGATCCTGATTGATGTATTACCAGATCCCTTGTCCACTAGTGATCAGTTTACATTATTATGTAATTTCTATATTCATATTAGGCTATTTAACGATGCTCGTCTGTGACTTTAGGATCACGCAAGTGAACAGTAACGATCGCGTGCAGCCGCAGAATTACATTTCAACCTGAAATCTGTTCAGTGGCACAGACGTTGAAAAACTCCTGATAATAATAAAAATAAATAATGAGATACATAATCTGAATGTAGAGCATGTCACGATGTGTAAGGTGGTCGCATATGAACGGCACGAGGGCTGAGAACAAGGCTACTGATCAGATAAATGATCGATCAAACGTAAAATCATCAGTACATGATAAAAACATCCCGATGGAGATTTCTATGGAGTGATTTTGCTTCAAACTGTACAGGGACGTGTGTGACAGTGACACTCTTTCTTCAGTCGGAGCCGCAGCGTTAAGTGAAAACAAACTCAGGGTAGGTCTAACCACCTCCCGAGCAGGTTAGACCCACGGCGTATGTTGCCGCAGTAACTGACTCTCGGTTGCGCTGAACCTGCTTCTTGAAACGGAAAACCCAGAGTTTCCACTAACTCAGAGCGAACAAACTCTGGGTTGCCTCAAAACCAGCTACCTGAAACAGGGCTCTGATCTGCCTGCTAGTGGATATATTGTGTAATCCTCCAGGTACACACAGTATAGGAAGTCAGTATGTGAACAATGCTGTTCACATTTCAGCCACTTGTCTACATGGACACATTGTGTAAAAGCAGAGTGATGGAACTAGTTGCTCGCACAGACTGGAATAAGCTTTTTAAATGTGTAGTCAGCGATTCTGGAGAATGCTTGTTGTTCAAACCATTTTTGTCTTAGGTCTACTCTACTGTGTGTGCGCTGAATAAAGTCCAGTGTTTAAACAAAGCCTAGGCTCTGTAAAAGGGCATGTTGCTACTAGCCACGGTTGGCCCCCTTTGTTTACTTACCTGTTCACAGAGCCAAAGCTGCGTATTGACACCACTGGATTTTTTTTTCAGCAGACTCACAGTGCGTGCAGGTAGCAGATGGTTAGGAGATATTTACTGATTTTGACAAAGTGATTTTTTTTCAACAAGCGTTCTCCAGAAATTGTGGTTCTGAGTTGGTTCAAGTTTACAGGTTTATCAATTACACTCAGATGAGGAAACTACAGTGGAAGACGGACTAATTGGGTAAAGGGATTTCTTTCACTGCCTTCCCTTTGTTTGTATGAGAGGCCAGGAGGACTAGTCATAGTGACAGTGGGTTCCACCTGTACTGTGGACTTTGTCCAGTAAACTGACACTGTGTAACTGACACAACAGCAGCTCTGTTATCAAGCCCTGGATAGAGGGAGAGTCTGATTGGGTCCTCAGGTAATATCTGTGTGTGTGTGTGTGTGTGTGTGTGTGTGTGTGTGTGTGTGTGTGTGTGTGTGTGTGTGTGTGTGTGTGTGTGTCACAGGTGTCAGATCTTAACCAAAAACTAATGCCTTTACACCTCCCCACAATAACGGTCAACAGTTAATTGTATTGTCTTTCACTTATAGTTTAGGCCTACAGTATAAAATGACCCACTGCTTACCTCCAAATACTTTTAACAAGGTGTTTTTAATTTGTTGTCTGCTTCATACTATTCAGTAAATCAGTATTGACTTAGAGGGCGAAGGACAATGCAGTCTTTATCCAGGCCAGAGATTATTTCCACTATACTCTCACCTTGACCCCTTATTCCATACCAGTGGAAACACATTGAGATGTGTTTGAAATCAACAGGACGTGAGACAGCTTGTCCTGCCCAGTTATCTTCATGTTTGACACAGAGATGAATACATTCTCTGTCCCATTTCCACTTCAGGAAGCAGGTGAAACACCAAACAACAGTTATTACATGCAGAGACACACCTACAGTTGTTCTAAAAACAGATGGTTTGATTGCATTGTTGCAGGGGTTGACACATCTAATTGATAGCAGTTTTTTTAATATATTTTTGTTTCCAGTAACAGGAAACCACTGCGGTAAACATCATTGTAGAAATGTTTGGAATTGTTTCACAGCCTTGGCTTTGACTGCTGCTCACTGCATGGCTGCGAACAAAAAGTCAACACTTTACTCAGGGCCATTTACATGTGGAATAGGTGCCCACAAAATGGATTAAAGCCTGGATTTAAATTCTTTCTTCAATCCAATGAAACAAGTGTGCATTGGTTACATCCCTGTGTTAGTTGCCTTTATCATCAAACAGAAACAATGAAACTGATTAAAGTGTGCAGGATATATACACACACACTCACTCACTCACTCACTCACACACACACACACTCACTCACACACACACACACACACACACACACACACACACACACACACACACACACACACACACACACACACACACACACACACACACACACAGAGAGGAAGCAGCAGGTTCACATGTAGCTTGTGTGGCAAATCACCTCATGGCAGCTGACTAATGATCATGTTAGCTATGGTGCTGTTCAACATCAAGGCAGGAGAATATTCATAGATGTATTCATGTGAACCTGAAGGCACTGTCCTCACACAGATAGGCAGACCAAAGCTTCTTCAAGGGAGGGAACCACACCGGAGTTATTCTTACTCTATGAGGTCTTTAAAAATATAATAATTGGATTGGATTTATATAGCGCTTTTCAAGGCACTCAAAGCTCTTTACAGGGTTCCAGGTTCAATTCATTCACACACAGTCATACCGGTGGTGGTAAACTACAAGAGTAGCCACAGTTGCCCTGGGGCAGACTGACGGAAGCGAGGCTGCCATTCAGTGCCATCGGCCCCTCCGACCACCACCTCAAACACACAGCAATCATACACATTCACACAAGGCAGGGTGAAGGTGGGTGAAGTGTCTTGCCCAAGGACACAACAACCATGACACAGGTGGCCGGGCGGGGATCAAACCGCCAACCCTTGGATCTACTAACACAAACAGTGCTCTCGCTGTTGTCAGTTTAATGTCAGACATTAAAGATCTCCTATTATACTACTTTTCTGGTCTTAATGTCTCATTAATGACTCCTATGGAGCAACCTGACACGAATCACAGCACAAAAAAACATGTAGATTTTCGGGAAACTCTTCCTCTCATCTGAGCGCACTCAGCAGTCTCTGTCCACACTCGGCTTTGTGCTTCTCCGCCCCCTCGACCCCCTCCTGCAAACCCCACTCCGCTGTGATTGGTTACCTTCCTTCCGGAACACTTTCACCAGCACGAGGGCAGATTTGAGCAGGCAGGTGGGGGCATGGCCGGAGCGCGCCTGAGCATGTTGCAGCATTACCACACATGGAAAAATCCACATTCGTGACGACACAAATGCAGAAAATTTTTTGCCGATTTGAACAAGTGATTTCTCGACCAGCTGCCCTAGTGTTTAGCACTCTGCACAGCCACCCCAGACGGTCAGCAGGGAATACGTCTAAATGCATGTAAGTCATTATTTGATACTTTAGTATGGTTAAACATGACTATAAATCATCATAACAATGTTTATAGATCATAAAAGTCGAAAAAGTATAATAGGTCCACTTTAAGCAGAACGGCATTGTTGTGTCACAACATGTGTTAGAGCTAAACATATGTCTCATCAGTTATTAATGCAACATCAAGTTGTGTACGTCTGAGAATATAACAGGAATAAGTTCTACTCATTACATACCTTGTAATTCATTACACTTCCAAATATCAATACTAATCCAATTCAAGTATCAGTATGTCAGGCTAACACTCAGTGTGTTTCCATGGGACAACCAGATTGGATTAAGACATATACCGAACTTGCCACTCGAACAGACCGCGTCACTTGTCTGAGTATACATGGCCTTTCAAAGATTTGATCAAAGGCTGGAGCATGGCTGACTCCGCTACGCTAGGTGGCGCTGTAGCCCTTTCAACAAGTGGTTAAAGAGCCACGTCCGGTTCCTTTCCGGCAACAACACTACTATTTATTACGTCGTCTCCTTCCACTTCCTTGTGAAATCCTCCGCAGGGATTCTCGAGCAAGCGCAGAACAAGAACTCCTGTGATACGCGATCCAGTATACATGCGGGTAGAATGCAGACTATGAGTTATCTAGGTGTTCTTATCCGACTTCACTTGTCCGTTAATGTTCCAATTTGTGTGCAAAATAGATCGGATAAAAGGTGTTTACATGCATTTTACAAGTCCTGTTGAAGTCTTATTAGTTTATTTACCTGATTATGAGTCTTCATGTAAATGCACTGACTGTAACCAAACAGTGAGGCTAGAAAGCTCCATAGAACTGCACACCCGCTGTTCATTCTAATTTGGTCATTACAACTAGCGACCCCTTTCACGTTGCACAGAGTCATTGGATCTTATGCCAAATCAAAGACATTCTATTAGCAACTTTAAGACCCAACGTGGATGAACCTGACTGGAGCTGCCAAACTAGAGACTCAAACCCAGCTCAGAGTAAGGCTCTCTTTCAGCCAGTATTGATCACTAGCTCGCCAAGCTAAAGCTGTATATCTATTCCCACTGAGCATGCATTTGTACTTTGAACACATGATGTCACACATAGAAAGACATATATAATTTGAAAACACTTAAACTGCAGGGCGTCTCTTCGGCTTACCGATGGAGCGCGTAACATTAAAGACCTACTTCACCGGTGAAAATATGAGAGTGTGTTGAACTCTGAGATGTACTATACAAAGGCACAAAGAGTGTTTCACTGTCTAACCCTACATTTCCCCATGTGTGACAAGTTTGGGGTTCCCTGCTCAAGCTGCTGCCCCCGTGACCAGAATCCAGATAAGCGGTTGAAGATTATGATGTTGACATATCCTCCGGGAGAGTAGATGAGGTCTCTCTGTCATTTTGAAGTTGACAGACAGCAGACTAACTCTTAAACACTGATATTTCCATAAAACGCTGAAATACCCCTAAAAACACTTCCATTTTCACATTGAGAAAATTCACACTAGTAAAATGCTTATAATCTCTTTGTTTTTTTCTCTCAGATGGCATTATTTACATTAAGTTATAATGTATAAATAAAAAATGTATTATTTTAGTTTGATGTTGTTTTCTTCCAGTATTTTTTGCTTGGGGTCTCCAGTGACCCCGTCGGTAGTCCATGTATGTAAAATATAGTTAAGTTCTATTGCAGCAAACCCTGGTTCCACTGTGGCCTGGGCCGTTTACTGCTTGTCTTCACCCTCTCTCTACCCATTTCAACTGTGTCCTTCAACTATCAAACAGAGGTGAAAACACCAAGAAAATATCTTGTAAAAACATATTTAAAAAAATACAAAACTGGAATGGGCCCAGGCCTGGAGCTCTCCTCCACTAAACCAGAGGCATCACAAGCTTAAAGCCCATAGTCTCTGTTTCCACATGCATGAGCAGGTGACATGTGTGTGCATGTGTCAAGAACCATGGATTCAATGATACACATGCATTGGGGTGGCTACTATTAAATGTACGGTGCACTGCCCACCATCTCTACCATTGTGTCCTTGACCAAGGCACTTAACCCCAAAACTGCTCAAGTGGCACTGTACTATGGCTGACCCTGTGAGAGGACCCCCTCTGAAGTGTGGTAACTTGACAGGGGATACGCAAAAACATTTCAATGTGCCTTGTGTAAATTGGTTAATACAGCTAGCTTATCTTATTTCTGTTCTGCTTATCGGTTCATAAATCTGAGTGAACAGCGTTTTAATATCAATAAAAGAAGCTGCTACTTGGAACATGACGTCACTCCATTTGTCTTACAGCACATCAACAAAGCATGTCGACGGATATGATGCAAAGTCTGACTAAGCTTCACCACAAAGATAACCACAGAGTATTATGTGTGGGACAACATCTGGGCTGAAGGGGAGCCTTGAATTACAATCAATACTATTGAAAGGATGCATTTATTGCATTTTAAATCCACAAATAATTGGCTCACTCTATAATGTCATAACAATACACTATTACTCCACAATGTAGCCTAATAAGTCGTTACAAAAAGTTATTAAGTTATGATAACGTCATGAGCTTCAGATGAGACATCAAACTATGACACAGCATGTTACAAGGTAACTTATGTAACGGGGCACATGTGATTATTTTTTATGTGTATTAAACAAATATTTGTTTTGCTAGATTTTCCTGACATGCAACCACTAGTTGTTGACTGATACAACAGCAAGAGGATTACATTTGGAATGGTATTATAGTGTTGAATAACTCAAAATACATTTCCATGGGATTCACTGTTTCAAAATATAGCCTTCGAGAAAGAAATATTTAATTTTCGGATTTTTCAACGGAATCTGGAGTAACGTTGTATGAAATGAACTTGAATTAAAAAAGTAACGTTAAAAAGATCGTCTCGAGACACTGTCTGAGACAACACAGCACTGTTAGCCTAGACCTGATCATGTTAAATTAGTGTTTTATAATGTTTCGGAATCACCTTATGCATGATTGCGTTCACCGTTCTCCTAAACCAAACAAGTGCAATAACAGCGTCTCACCTGACTGGCTTTATGGAACTGTTTCCTCAGCCCGGCCACAGACATCTTCAAACCGGGGGGAACGTTTCACCTGTGGACCAAAATGCTCCGTAAAACACCGAAGAAAACTGTGAAAATCTTCGTGAACGAACCAAGCGTCTCCACTCCGCTGCACTCATCAGTCAGTAAGCAGCACTACAGATCTGAGCGAGGTCAAGCTTACACACAGCACAACCGGAAATACTTTTATTGTTTGTAAAAATACAACTCTGAAAATACAAATCTCAAGCGCAAAAATATTTTTTTGAATAAGCCTAGGCCTTCCGGTATTTAAAATATATGATACAAAATGACACTGACACATAGGCTACATAGGGTCAGGGAGTGAAACAATTTACTGTCACTACTTAGTTTCTGTTTTCTATAGGTTTTCTTTTATCAAAAATGTTTGGGGCCGGTCAAGGGGTGCTTGGCTGAGAATATATTTCAATGGCGGTGCATTATTGAAAAAGTTAAAGTAGGCTTATTACTAAGGTATACAGACAAAACTTCAAATGCCTAGAACCTCCAAAGGCTTTAAGCTGATGATCATGAGCACATACAATCTGAGCTTCTTCTTGATGTTCTACTAGCCTACAATGCTTGTTTTACCAGTCTTATTGTGATCTAATCAACCTTATTATTTACATGTATTATGTGTAAGAAGAACCTATATGAAATTAATGATTTATTTCTCTTCAGAATACTGACTCATTAGTAAACTGTAGGCCGATATGTTAGGGCGAACGTGTTTAAAGGTTGGTTGACGTTGGTCCGTTCATTGTCATTTTATTTTGACAGCCAGAACCGGAAGCACATGTGACATGGTCTATCTTTATTTTGAGGAGAGGGTTCCCTGAAACGCTGGTATGTCGCCACTTCTCCATCCTGATTGGCTCACAGCTGCTCATGCAAGGCAAGCCGAGTCAAATAGGCCTAGGCCTAAAGTATTTTTTCAATGAAAGGGTTGTAGTTTATAATCATTTCTGTCATTTTATGTATTAAATGGATTACAACTGATTGCAACAAACTCACCGTGTGACACCTTTAGGAAAGTAATTCGCAAAATGGTATTTTGACCTGATAAACTTGCCATTGTACACACTCCTTCACCAGACTGCCTGAGATGACAGGACTAGAGACAAAAGGCTCCGAGCTGCAGCAATAGCCTAATAGTTTCCTATCCAGGTTTAATTGAATGAATGAATGTATAAATAAATAAACAGTGTCCATGGGTGAATTTAGAACCTTGTTGATGGAACCTATGGCATCAAAATATTGTTAATACTGATGCATCAATACAAATGAATTATGCTACTGCTTATGGAGCCTATGGTAGTGGAGCTTTACAGCTTGGAGTTGTAGTTCAGTGGTTGCGACCCCCATTTAAAGCTCACCAGATCAATGTGAGAAGTTGTGAGATGATTCATGTGGAGAAGGAAGAAAAGAAAGAAAGGTCTGCTACATGTCAAGTTCATTTCATACATCCCAATATCACATATAACCATTTTCCTGTGGGGGTTTTACAGAAAAAAAACATTTTAATTGGGAAAAGTTGGAAGAAACGTCAGGAACCAGAGGAGGGATCCCTCCCCCTGGACGGAAGGACAAGAAATAACCACCGAGTGAACAGACCAACAGATAATCCCTGTATGAACACATTTTCATCACAGAATTATTATTATTATGACCCAGGAGGGTCAGGGTAACTCTGCAGTGTCTCCTCTCTCTGTCTCCATGGAGAAAGACGTCATATCTGTTGACGGACGTGCCCATGGGCGTCATTCCATCCTGCCGGGAGATGGTCACAACAGACGCTCGCTCTCAGGATGGGGAGCGGTGTGGCAGGGCAGGACTGCTCAGGGGCAGTGGTCTTACCCAAGACAGCGCACGCCATATCAACGTGCTTGAGCTTCACGCTGTGCAGCTTCCACTGACCCATTTTCTGCCGCATCTGACAGGCAGGCATGTACTGGTCCGGTCGGACAACATGTCCATTGTTTCCCAGATAAATCACCAGGGAGGCACCAGGTCCGCACAGCTTGTCTGAGTGTCCCGGAGCCTTTTGACTTTGCCATCTCCCCATCTGGATGGCCTGCGGGCAGTCTTTCTACCGGGGGACAGGAATCATGTCGCGGACTTCCTCTCTCGACGAAAGCCTCCACCGGGAGAGTGGCAGCTTTTTCCCAAGGTGGTGGAGACGATATGGGGCCTCTTTGGCAATGAAGAGGTGGACCTCTTTGACTTGGAAGAGTCAGCACATCGCCCCCTTTGCTTCTCCTGGACGGACAGGATCAGCCCTCTGGGACAGAACGCTTTGGTGCACAATTGGCCGGACAGGCCTCTGTATGCCTTCCCACCACTGCCTCTGATTCTGCCAAGACTTCAGAGACTGGATGCATGTTTTGACAGGGAGCCAGTGAAGCTGCTGAAGGACAGGAGTGATGTGATTAATGGAGGGGGTTCTGGTGATGATGCGGGCGGCAGAGTTCTGGACCAGTTAAAGCTTACGGGTGGACTTGAGAGGGAGTTGCAGTAATCAATGCGGGATGTGACCAGGGTGTGAACAAGGATGGCTGTGCTATGGGGTTTGAGGGATGGGCGGAGGCGGTTGATGTTGTGTAAGTATTAATAGGCAGACCTGGTGATGTTATTGGTGTGAGTTGGAATGATAGTGTGCTGTTGAGGATGACACCCAAACTCTTAACCTAGAGGGAGGGGGAGACTGAGTAGTTATCGATGGTAATGGGAAAACTGTCAGGTTTTGTCAAGGTGGATTTGGTGCCAATGAGGAGAACCTCTGTTTTATGCTGTTAAGTTTTAGAAAGTTGCAGGTGGACCAGGATTTGATTTCCAGTTGGCAATCAGAGAGGGAGGTGGGGGGAGGGTTAAAGTGGGCTTGGTGGATATGTAGAGCTGGGTGTCATCCGCATAGCATTGGAAATGTACGGAAAATATTGTCGAGAGGAAATAGATCAATTATAAACAGAAAGGGGCCTAGGACAGAACCCTAGGGAACACCAGAAGTGACTGAGATTTGAAAGTTTTGAGATGGATGAACTAAGTGTGGCCAAAGAGATAGGATTTAAAGCAGTGCAAGGGTGTGTCAGTGATTCCAATGGAGGCCAGTGTCAAAGGGCGCAGATGGATGAGGATAGTGAGAAGTCCGGAGTCTGCTGCCATTAGAAGGTTAGCATGCTAACATGTAGGCTTTTGCTCATTAAATAATTAGAATTAACAATACTACATTTGGCTCATAGCTTTAGCCTTAGTAAAAGCAGTATTTTTAAATTGTTATCTCATGTAGGTTAAGAAAATGAAAGGAATATATGAACATCCCTACTAGAGACAGACAAAACGTTTTTAATACAAAGGCTGTTATGTCACTTGTACAAATCAAGTATCATAATTGAAATGAACTGTTTGCTTAAAAACTGCATTTGTTATCTTGTAGATGCCTGATGAAGGTAGTTGGATGGAAACGTTGCTTCCTATTGAATGCAGAGTTTTTCAATATAGTTTAAAGGTCTCATATTATAAACTTTTCTGTCAATATTACATGGTTTTAGAGGTCCCTAATATGTTTTTCTTTAGTTGTTTGCTGAAAAAACAGCTCTGGGGGGCGGTTTCCCGATAACGTCCTCTCTTAGCGAGCTACGAAGACTCCTACGTGAAGTAAGCGATGTATTTGTTAATATAAGTATTAAGTCTTTATTCATACAGTGATCACTTACATAATGTGCGCGTTTCATAAAGCCGATCTCTCAGTCACTCACTCTGCATGTAATCGGCAAATAAACTTTTCGGGGATCCCACTACTGATAACCAATCAGAAGAGAGAACGCTTCAACCGGCACCTGTCTCACTGCTGGTGCAGTGCAGAGCAACAGATGGGTGAATGTGTATGCGCCTACAATGGCGGAGCAGGTAAAAATCCTTCCCAATGTCTGTTGATGGTTTTTGTCATGTTTTATCACACTTATGGATCTGAGACGATGCTAGATATCTTGCTGATTGAAAACCGCAGTGCATTAATGTGGTGACGTGGGGACGATGGAGGGGAATGCTAACTGCAGTCACTGATAGGAAGTTAGCTAAACTGACCATTTCGCTTACTGAACCTTTAAACCAGACTTTCCATAGCACTGACTTGGCTTCTCTAAGGGTGCAGCCTTATCCAGGTTCAGTTTGTTGAACTCATGCAATACAGGCTATTTACAATGAACCCTGCCTTACTACACCTTCTCTGCAACACCTCTCTGTATAAGATCTCTCCAGCAAAGCAAAGAAAGAAAACAACAGCATGGCACAGGCACGAGGAGAAAGGATGGAAAGACAAGATGCTAAATGTGTGTCCATGTTGTTCACTCAGGTGCAGGTTTATGTGGAAAGAAGCGTGCAGACACAGTGTGAGGCAGCTACAGTATCACATGCCTCATCAACATTACACAATATACAAAATCATGGTGTCTGCATTTCAAATGAACACAGATTCCAATATTCCGTCATGTCAAACATACGCACACACACACACACACACACACGTTTCATATAAAATAAATAGCAATAGGCACAAGACTCTCTCAAAAGGGCAAAAAACTCAAGTTATACAATATGTAAGAACACAAAACACAAACAAACTTACATCATGAAAACAACCAACAAAATGCGTAGCCCTGTCGCTTTAAAAGAATGCAAAAAAAACATTTACCGTGAAATGCAAAATCAAACAAGGATTCCTGCATCAATCAATCTTAATCAGATCTAGAAAACAATCTAGATACGAGGCATTTCATAATGGTGCAAGGTGGTTAGTGTGTTGCCAGGTGGATCATTGCTATGGTCAAATCTCCAGAGTCAGATTAAGTCTTAAACCCTTATAACAGAATGGAAAGGACCTGCTCCTTGTCAGGCAAATGTTTGTTTTGTTTTTCTTATGATGGTAAGACAAAAAATAAATAAACAATAGAACCATTTGTAATGTAGATGTTTCACATGTTTTTGGACTTAGATATAGTTGAATGAATGTCTGATCACTGTTTATGATTACACTATGACATAACGAGTTATTATCAGCATTTACCTGAGGAATTTGACCTTTGAACAAGCTTATAATAATTAAACACCCACTTGTGGATTAGGATAGGTTAATTCTGCTTTGTTACACCGTGGGTCTCATTTTCATACTTTTAGGAATGTTAAATATTCTATTAGTTAAACTTTTTTACACACTACAATTGTTAATGTGATGTCAGGTGATGAGGATGGATCAAAAACCATTGGCTCTAAATGATTTGATAGAATAATCTCCCATTTCAGTATTATGGGTTCGATCGCTAGAAAGATGTAAACTACTAGTGAGAAATATTAATCTTGCATTCAAAGGGTTGAATAAACGCTGCTGACCCTCAACATTGTTAGCCCATCGCCATCTTCTAACCTTTGAAAAACCTAAGAAAACAAGATTGTGCTTAAAAAAGCACTTTCCCTACTAGGAAGTGCATCCCACACAAGGTCTAAAGCCTTGAGGGGTGAATATCCAGTTTAGTACATTAGCCAATCCATGAAAATAAATCTGGTCACAGTTAAATTCAACAGTAAGGGGGCAGGTAAAAACCCTCAGCACAGCAAACAGATCCAGTAATGGGAGAGTCACATCAGTTATCAGCAGAATCAATCAAAGGAATTGATCAGGACATGGACGTAAATGATCAGGTGTTCTTCATACAGCTGTGTCAGCGGGCACTGCTACACTGGGTGCTTTCTACATGGGAATCCTACAGGTGTCCGTGAATTTCCCATGGTAACACACACTCCATGCAGTGCTATTAAGACACCATACAGTCCCAGTCCACAAAGTATTATATCCAACACAATGGGCATCGTTGACGTAAATCCCATGGCAGCCATTTGGAACTTGTGTCAATCTTGGGGTGATAAAATACAGCTAGAACATTATGTAAAAAACATCTCAACTTTGACCAGAATATTCTTTACTGCCAAACCAAGCCAGTTAGCTTCATGGTTAACAAGATGGGTTACTCTATAAATGCCTTAATATGTTTCTCATGGACTATGGTAATCAACACATTGCAAAAGTGTTTATACCTATTCCAAAAGGCCAAATTTGAAGGAGGGGTGACGCAATAGCAATAGCAACTAGTTTTACAATATGCGATAAATATTCAAAAAAAAAAATTAGTTTTTATTTCCTGGAAGGCATTCATGATGTTGTTCTACTTGTTTCACACATGAAAAGAATTAAACAAATATGAAAAGTAAAAGTTTCCAAATAATAATCCAAATCTCCACTGTGAAAGGGGTCTATTGTCAAATCATGTCCAGCTTATTCTCTGTGCTACCAGCCTGTTTGGCTTATACGCTCAGAGTTTACCTGGATATGATGCAGGACTCCAGGTCTCTTACAGGGCAGCACAGGTGCCTGAGTGTTCAATGCTGTGGCCTTGCACCAATAAGGTGAGGGTTCAAATCTGGGCCTTAACCCCCTTGCTGTGAGGAGTGTACACCTGCTCACTGTGTTGCTGTGGGTTTTCTCCGAGGTCTTCGGTTTCCTCCCACATTTAAATAAAAAAAAAACAACAAATCAAAACAACAAAAAATTAAAATAAAAAATCTAAATTAAACATCAACCTTTCTGTTTTAGAACCTTTATTTTCTGCTCCAAAACTACATATCGGTAAATGTGTAACTCAGACCAAAGTTATGTTGCTTAAAATATAACTCCATCAGAAGATAGATCACAGCTTGTTATAAATAAAAAATATAGATAACTGTCAATGTTATAACTCTGTTTAAAGACAATGTAAGATTGAGTTTTAGGAATCACTTGTTGGCATTATCAGCAGAATTAAACTAGTGATGTCAGCTACTTCTGTCAAAGGTCCTGAATCTTTCCTAGCCCTTCATGGTGCTGCTGTTCAATGTCTGAATTGTACTAGTCATTAGTTGTGGTGCCATCGCCATTCAAGGTTTTGACTAGCTAGTTCAGCCAATATCTTTTGTTCAGTGTACATTCAACATATTTAAGTTTTGTCCAGTTGTTCAGACAAACAATCTTGCAAAATACAAAAAATAGCCTCCAAACCTGTTTTCAACTAGCCTGGCACCACCCGCCTATCTACTTCCGCTCAATTTTCATTTCACTTCAGTAGTCAGTCTGGGGTTGCGGTGTATGCATGCGTTCCTGCTAAACCAGATTTTTGGCTGTCCAATCAGCGAACAGAGGGAGTGGCTGAGAACGATGACGTCGAGGTCATGCGCCAGTTTCAGTTGTAGTCAGAGGAAGACAATGGATAAGGATACAAGAGAAGCTATTCAGCCTGGTGTGGCAACGCTGCCGAATATCGATAAATTAAAGCCGGAGCAAAACAATCTTTGCTGAGTTTTGTTGGTTCCCGGCCGGTCCCGGCGCATGACATACGTCACAACCAAACGCTATGCTATTGGTTGGCAGATCCAGAGTGGCACTGGGCAGATCCAATCATTTTAAACTTCTACAGACACCCGCTTCCAAGTGAGTGAACGTTTGTCAATTGAGCAGTTCCAGACCTTCTGTACAAATGAAATGAAGTATGATGGTCTGGTAGGACCAGGCTGGTTTTCAACAGCACACTAGAGAACTAAAACTCCAGTTTCCCTCAATGTAATGGATTTTTTTTTTTCAACGTCTGTGAGTCATACCCTTTACAGTCTTTGGTCATACCTAATAACTCTAACTTTGCATTCCTGTCTTTGCTTCAGGACTTCAAGATTTGTTTTAGATTACTTTTATTTTTATTGTTTTTTATTATTAGTAAAGCTTAAACATCACATGTCTGTTCTGTCATACTGGTTGTCTCTGAGTCGCAGATTTTGAGTGTATTTTCACAGGTACATTTAGGTTATTTGTACTCTGTTTTGTACTCATACACTGTGCTACATTGCGCGCAGTAATCCAGTTTAAAGGATGAGGACACAATGTTGCAAGTAAGTAATGGAAAAAGGCCTAATTTGAAAAACTTGCGAAAGAGCTGACGAGCCTATTAATGCTGTTGTTGTTGCTGTAGTTTTGGACAATGATGGGTTAGTTGGATAAAATAGATTTAAAACAAAGAACATTTGAACTATTTAAAGTGTCTGGGACACACAAAGAGTTAAGTGTCTGGGACACAAAAGAGTTAAGTGTCTGGGACACAGGCCTAATTTGAAAGAGCTGACACACCTTTTAATGATGTTGGACACATTCATCAAGTGCAACTGATGTTAGTTGGATAAAATAAATTAAAACATTTTAAGTGTCTGGGACACAACAAAATAGATTACACTATTTAAGTGTCTGGGACACACCTACTTGAAAAGTTGAATTTGTTTTTACTATTTTTTGAATCTTCTAATGTCTAATCTTGACATTAGACATTAGGATGATGCTTCAGTCGCAAAGACAACAATGAATCCTGTTTTAAAATAATTTAGATATTTTCTGGCTCAGCATCTTCATACACACCACAGAGCATGATGGAATGTTAAATGCTTAATTGTACCATGAAGTGCACCTGTGTGGAAGGATCTGCAAATCATTATGTTTCTCCATTCATTTATTTAGGATATTTCTGTCATTCGTCACTCATCTGTGTTAACGCATGCACGCATGCACGCAGGCACACACACACACACACACACACACACACACACACACACACACACACACACACACACACACACACACACACACACACACACACACACACACACACACACACACACACACACACACACACACACACACACACACACGGGAGAGCCACAAGGCTAGATCATTTTCAACAACAATAAATATCAAACCATTGCTAGTTTTGACACTTGGATCATATTGACATCTGATCTCTTAGTGAGTAACCAGCAGTAACTAATAAATGCTGTGTCATCACCCTTCACAATGTTAGAACATGATTAGCTATGTAAATCATACTTTCAATAAAAAAACGTATACATTTGTTTTACAAAATCCCTACAAATTGCTCTTTAAGGCTTTTAACCCTTCTTTCGAGAGTGGCACAGGTGAAAACAGGTAGAAACACTTTTACCTTTAGATCTGGTCAGACAACATGCAAATACAACCTGGGTGATTTAAAGCAGAATGAGAGCTCTTAGTCCTTACTGTAATCAGTAGGCAATGTATGCCATTCTGCAGGGCAGAGGCTCTCAGCCTGAAGGTGGGAAAATGTCTACTGTGGGAAATGCATTCATATGAAAAAGCCCAATCTCCTGGCAGTCTTTTGGGGAAGTTAGTTTTCACTTCCTGCTTTCTTCATGCAAGATGGTTGTTTGTCCAGTGTTAGTCCTTCTTAAATCTCCATGAGGTGTATTGTTGGGCTGTCAAAGTAATATATTTATTTCAGTGCATTGTGTGTGGTTGCATGCATGTGGGTATGTACGTACGTGTTCCTTTCAGAAGACTTTTCAATGTGTGTGTCTTCTTCTGTGTATGTTTGTCACTGTCCAGGGTAGGTGGGGTAGTGCGCTAAAGAGTATGTGTGTATTTGTGACTGGGAATGTGCGTCTGTGTTTGCCAAGGGCAGCGTGGCATGGCGGTCTGGAGGCAGGCGGGTGGACAGCAGGTCATCTTCTGAAACATCACCTACAGGCAGAGTAGAAACACAGCTGTTACTGTATCAAATACCAGATCCATTGTGTTTATAGGTGCTGCTAGCTGTGTTTTGTCACTTTGGACATAGCCTGGCTACATGCTTCCACTTACTTCAAGTATTCATGCAAAACCAGGCTATTCACATCCTGACTCAATTGTTGTACTTAATTAGAAATAAAATTGATACCACTCAATCTCAGACAGAAATTCAACAACAATAACTATTGAACTATTATGATCACACAGAACATGAGATATTTGATCTTTCTTTTTAAATGATGGCTCAATCCATCCATCTTCATCCATCCCTTTTCATCGGGTCGCGGGGCCAGCAGATCCAGCAGGAAGACCCTGAACTTCCATTTCTCAAGCCACATTAACCATAACCATCACCTACTTGGGGATCCAAAGGCGTTCCCAGGCCAGTGTGGAGATATAAGCTCTCCAACTAGTCCTGGTTATTCCTCCTCCAATTCCCAACCCCCGCGGCTTTGCCACTGTGGAGTTGTTTGATTACCTCAGTGACTTCCACCATGGAAATTGATTGATAATCCCCGATGAGCCTCTAGCTCTGCCTCTACAACGGAGGGCGGATGAGTCAGGTTCAAGTGTCCCATCCTTACTGTACACAGCTTGGGAGGTTCCTTGTTTCTCCCTCCTCAGGGGCCGGATGTTTTTCTAGAAGTGATATGCCACTGTCTCTGCAGTGTTGAATCAGAATACTCAGACACTGACTGAGGGTTACCGCCGATTGAGGCACCTTAAACCTTGAGACCTGGGGTGATAGGATGTCCTAGAGGAAAGAGAGGCCTCCAAGTAACCATGAGGTATCTGGTTCCTCCCAGTAAACATGAGGTCTCTGGTTGGATCCCCAGCACCGGACAGGAGGGTGTTAGTAGTAAAACTAGTGGTGGCTGCTATTACATCTACGGTGCCCACCATCTCTACCATTGTGTCCTTGAGCAAGGCACTTGAGCCCAAACAGACCCTGACCCTGCGTGATGACACACACCTGGGCTTGCTGACAGGTGCTCGCAGGTATTTGCCTGTCAGCAAGCACCTGTCAGGAAAGCCAGGTCCTTTCTGGGGGCTGGACTTCATCTGGGTAGGACCATTTCATTTTATGAAAAGTGTGAATAAAATCATTTGTAAGAACATCCATCCATTACACAGTAAAGACAGTACATTGTGATACAAGTTATACATCAGGTTCTGTCTAAATGTTGGTTTTGAAAAAAAAAATCTTTTAATGATAGACAAAATTCAACACAGGTTAATTTTCATCTAATCTTGGTGTGTGTAGCGCCTACTCCACAGGGTTACTTCCATGTAAGCGAATGCAGGTTTGTTTTTAGAGAAAGGGAAATAGGTACAGGCACAATAACAATGGACTAGTGGAGAAAGCAGTAGTCCTCTGGGTTTTACATGAGGCAAGAACAAAATCGCAGGAAAGTTGTCCAACGTATCTGTGAGTAACCTACCACTGCTAGAATCCATGCCTGTCTGGTTTCCAGTAATGTGGTGCCAGTAAGCGGATCTGGGCAGGATGGCGGTTGGGGTGCAGGGGTAGGAGCCAGGCTCTGAACCCATAGACATCACCTGGCATCGATATACACAGCATCAGGAATTATTTTGATAAAACTCTAGAATTCTAGATAAGCAATTTCAAAAAAGTACCTCAATTAACAGTGAACATTTTTTTTTACACTACGAACTATTTTTGACACTACTAAAGGATTGGAAGCTGCTTAACAGGCATCGGGTGGGGGGGGGGGGGGGGTGTCATGGTGGAGTATTTAACAGCTTAAGACATATTTTTCTTGCTAACGTTTTCTGTTTGTCTGTTTGGCTAGTTTTACCATATCTACAGCATCATTAACAACTGCCTTTTGCTGATTCAAACAAAACATTTGAGATCAGGGAGACGAAATAACAGCAGTGATGTTTTGGGACTTAACAAACACATAAAATAATAATGATCTTACAGTGTAGTTGATGTGTGTGAACAATAGGCTCTCACCCTGCTGTTTGTCTCCATCTCCAGCAGGACTTTCTTGTGCTGCTCTGCTATGGCCAGTGTGGAGGAGTGAACCCTCTGGTAGATGTGCTCTCCCTCTCTGGTCTGGAAGGTGTACAGGCCTTCTCCACTGTCACACATCCTACACACAATGAAGACAGTTTGGAGAACAGCAATGGCTTTCATACAATTCAGTGTAGTGGAGGATTTGAAGTGAACGCTTACTGATATTCTACTCTTACTGCACATGTGTAAGTAATAGATATTAGCATTGAATCAATATCAATTTGAGGACGTGATTGAATGTCCCTAATTTAAAACAGAATGGAAACAAAGAAGCATTGCCAGGTTTATTAGCTATTGTACATTGTGCCCCACCCAAATTCTAATGAAAAGATTCAAATGTGACTAAGTTCATTTGACTGGAGCCCTACCTTCTTGCATACTCCCCCAGTACAAAAGGTTTCAAATGCCCCCACCCCCTCACAGAAACTAAAAGTAAGCCGCTTATTGAATGAATTTTAAACCACAAATCTACTTTGGATGAAGAAAGAACCAGTCATTCATCACAATCTCTGTTAAAAAAATAATAGTTTTCTTCCACTTTACCGTGCAGAAGAGCTGCCTTTATCAGACACTCGTTTTATTACGTCACATGCCTAATAATTGTTTTCATTAATTAGGTAGAGGTTTATTAATACTATTATCATCATTTTAAGCAAGAGATAGCACTTGTACAGGCTAACGGCAGGGCCACAGGCAACCAAACGTCCTAGATGTAATTTCTCCTCGTCTGGTTGTCATCACCATGACCCAAGCAATGTCTGCTATCAACAAATGAGTTGTTCAAGCAGCTGATCAAAGATAAACAAACCTGGCGATGTCCAGAATAATATTCGTGATAACCATCAAACTAAATCGTACACATTCACTGAGTGAAGATTGTGAAAGTATGACACACATTTCTCGCCAACAACGTTATCAAAAACCCAATTAATAACTTATAAATCTTTTAAAAATCTGAATTAAAAACTGTAGCAATGGCGGCCACAGCTTGGATTTCATTTTCGCCGGGAGAAACTTGAAAGTCACGTGACATGTATCTGTCCAATAGAAATGAATAGCGCCCGGGGTGGCATTACATTGTAGTGAATTGAACCCCCAATCCGTCTTCAGACGACGGCAAAGTCTGATTTCACGTCAGTGACGGACGGTAAGAGGCCCTGTACCACAGTCGCACTATGACGTTCTAGAGTGAGTGTGTTGGTATGGGTTCACTTTGGTGGGCCTAAACTGACCTGGTTCTATCTCTGTTTTATCTAGTGCCGCCCAATTTCTTCCCTTAACCCATTGATGACTATGGCAATCTAGGATGCATGTCCTTAATGCCTGAGGGTTTTCTGAAAAAATAGTATGAATTGTCAAGTCTACCAAAACCTTAATATCTAAGCCTGTGTAGCACATAGAAACATGAAATAAAATACATTTAAAAGTTAAGGTTCACAGGTTTTATTTAAACATGCTCCCTAAGCGCTTACCAACCAACAAATATTTAAAAAAAATCGTCAAAATTAGATGAATTAGAAAATTATTAAATATTGTTAATAAATAGATGCAATGTGTTGTGTGATTTTCGTCAGTAGCCTATAGTAGACCTTGATTCTGCGCACCAAACGCCACTAACTGTTCTGTCGCCGACATAGCCGGCGTATTTTTTTTATTATTTTGTTTTATTTTTTATTTTTTTGATTGGCGTGATTTTCGGCAAACCACACAACTTTTGGGTGGTCACGTGGTCTTAAAAAATCAACAAAACCCATCTCATGTGTATTTGAACCAATGACAGTGCATTCTATGCTGGGAATGCCATGAAAATTAGATAAAGTAATAATGCTGCGCGATGCAGCATCAGGCAGGAGAGCCAATGTGGCATCGCGCAGCAGCCGTCATCAATGGGTTAAGATCTCTCATTACATTGGTCCATTTAATCACTGAACAAGGCCCACCTGAATGTGTTTACCTGCTCGATTTAAGCAATGCAGCTCAGGGTTCACAAACTTTTGCACACACAAAAGATGGCAAATCATTTGTTTAATTTGTTTTAACAATTGATTTCCGGAAAGAAAAATGTGGAATTGATAAACACACACCTGGTATCTAAATTAAGAAAGGCTGGTATCGATAAAAATCAATTAATAAATAAAATTCCAAAATGCTCAAGGGGTTCACATACTTTCAAGCAGCACTGTAGCTGTAGTTTGTATAGCTACGCTGGCAGTAAACTAGCCATTTATTATTACATTACAAATGAGTGATGCAGTACAACACACCCACTGACAGGGGTCAGTCTTGCTATTTTGGTTTGTCTCAGACAATGGACAAAGACATGCAAACACGCACAGACACACAAATGCGCGCGCACACACACACACACACACACGCGCACGCACACACACACACACACACGCACACACACACACACACACACGCACACACCATTATCTGCATGCTGACCCAATCATAGCTCGTCAAGTTTTATCAAAGAGAAGAAGATAAGGAGGTCTGGCCCAGCATTGATTTATGGTCTAATCTATTCAATCAATCTCTTCATGAAAATCAGAGACAGAGACAGAGGTATCCTTGGACTGACCGTAAGATGGCTGACAAACAAACACAGACAGTTGAGTAGTGAGTTCCTATAAAGGTGAAAGATATAAGATGGTTCATCCTAAATAATCAATTTGTATGGCAAAAATATTTGTGTGGCAAAATATGATGTATGTACACCTGTACTAAAGGTGAAATAAGTGAATCTGGAGAACGTTTGTTGACAAAAATCACTTCTTGTCAAATCAGTGAATATCTGGTGTAAATACACAGCCTAGGCTCTGTAAACAAAGGGGGCACGCCGTAGCTAGTAGGTATGCCCGTTTACAGAACCTAGGCGGCATATTAAAGACAGCTTTTCTTTCCAGCGCACTCACAGTACAGACAAGAAGCAGATTGGGAGGAGATATTCACTGATTTGACAAAAAGTGATTTTGGCAACAAACATTCTCCAAACTCACTTACTCCACCTTTAACTGTCGGTGGCCGTGGGTCAGATTTCAAACATCCCCCCCTCCCTCTCTGGTCTCACCGTCCGGCCTCGAAGGTGAAGCGCGTGGCGTCTCGTCCGTAGCGCCGCAGCGAGCACAGTGGCCAGGTGACCAGCTTGGTGCGAGGGTTGTGAATGTCCCACAGGTAGATGTTCTCATGGGTGATCTGCATCATACACTCTCCATAGATGTCCAGGTTGGGACAGGGCAGCAGGAAGACGTTGAAGCGCTCTGAGGGGACACAGGGACATTCATACTGGCATGGTGTCTTAACATGTTCCAACATAGACATTACGTATATTTTATAAATATTGTTTTTTTGTGTTATTTGTATGATGTGTCATTTTTTTGTACAAAATGAATGAATGAATGTTTCTTTGTTAGGGTTGGATCGAAATCCTCCCAAACCTTTCAAAGTCATATTCAGGATAACAGCGCCATATCTCACAATAATAGTTCTACAAGCAACAGCGTTAAGTGTCCCTGAGGCATAACATATAGTGAGATTCAGGCGCCAACACTTTCCAAGCTTTCACACTAATAAAACGCTCGTGTCAGGCACCAGCGAGGTTTGAAGCTGTGCTTCAAGGAGTAACACAAGCTTTCCCAGCTTTGTAGTATTGTATGTTGTCTGCCCAGATCATTAGTTTGATAAGATACGGGACATAAGTAGTCCAATTCAGCTTTGAATATGGACAAGAATATACATAAAGAAAAGTGTCATCTTTATAGTCAGAGATGATAAAAAAAAACTTCACGTGTAAACACAACTTAGAACACATACAATTATAAACAAATACCCTCTCTTTCACAAAATGTTCTTTTTCAAAATTGATATATTATTGCATTTTCCCTAGCCTGGATATCCAGACCTGCCGCGAGGTGCTGGCAAATTGAATTTGCTGCGCCTGTTGGTCTGGGCACTCTCCATTGACGCTCATTAAATATGTCAAGAAATCCTGAGCTATGGTTCAATTGGTTCTTTCTGATATGGGAGGGCCAGAGCCCTATGTATGGTGCTCTGGGGAGGACGTAAACGGATGACGACAGTGCGCCGTCGAAGCCGTGATAGTAAACATCAAAGATGGCTGCGGATATGTTGTTTGAGTTTGAGACTGCTTTGGCCTCGACCCTTTACAATTTGGAAGACGGCACTCAAATCTTTCATTAGCAAGTAAGTGGAATGTTCTGTTTTGCCGACCGACCACGGCAAAAGTTAAATTTAACAGTTAACCCGCTGTTCGCTAAACGAACGGGGCTTAATACGTCACCTTGTTCATTGCTCTGATTGGTTGTAGTGCTATCCAATTGCATGCAGTGGCATTTGAAATGCACAAGTAGGAGCCGCCCCTTGAGTTTGGAATTACTATTGATCGTGGCCAGACCCTCTATCGTTCTAGATATGGGTCTGGATCTCTAAGCTACATTTTCCCCTTCTCTTCTCCCAAATGTCTTGCTTAGCACCCAGCCATTCTATCACGTGTGTTGGATGTGTACCTAAACTAAAGCACAGCAGTAGTGGTGCCAGTAAGACACTTAAACATTGCCCTGAGATTTACCTTCCACTCTGCATGTTGTGTGTTGTTGTGTGTCTGTGAGTGAATCACCTGTGTGTTCACACTGCACTCCTGCAGCCAGTAGGTCTGGTTCTCCCATGCTGATGTCATTGAGCCGTGTGCCCAGACACTCGATAGAAAGCATCTTAAACCAATCCTCTGCCTCCAGTTCTGTGGGGAGGGAGGGGGGGGACAAAGAGAGGGATATAACGTCCAATAGAATCCACCAAAAAGAAAAACATCTCATTATGCTCTGACTTGTATCTTTCAGTGTGTCAAATAAGTGAACATTTTACACAGTATATTCTCATTATGGAATGAACAAACTTGGATAAAATTGGATCCCTGGAACACAGTTTGAAGTTAGAAAGTTCCCTTAAAAGTGACAGTTTTTCTGTTGTTGTGGTTATTGTTGGTCCAGGTGTGTTTTGATTTATAATGATATAATTATTCAATACTAAGAATTACATGTATAGTAAGGATGTTTTGTAAACTAACTACAGTCTTTGCAAATGTAAAGAAATCCCTGTGCACCTTAAATGAATTATGATAAACGTGTTAACGCTGACAGCCTTAAATAACTTTCTTTGTCTTCATGTAGAGTGTTCTGTGTTTTTTCACTCTGTGAACTCCTAAACTCAAAACTTTAGTTTATTAAAGAATCAGTACTTCAGTATTTATGTGAATAAATCTTTTCAATCCATCTTGTGTTGATGTTATTCTCTGTGTTTCTACTTTATTTTAAAGAGCACCTAATATAGGGGGAGCCTTTAGCTCAGTTGGTAAGGCGTCCCCCCCCATAGGCCTCGGCCAGCAGCAGACCCGGGTTCGATTCCAGCCCGCGGACGTCCTCTGCATGTCACTCCCCTCTCTGCCCCATTTAAACTCTGTCTCTACACTATCAATAAAGCATAAAAATGCCAAAAATATCTTTAAAAAGCACCTAATATGCATTTTCGTCTTTTCTGACCTATAAATGTTGTTATAATGTTTTATAGTCGTGTTAAACGATACCAAAGTGCCAAATAATGACATACATGCATAGAGACATATTCCCTCCCGACCGTCTGGGGTGGCTTTGCACAGTGTTCAAATCTAGAGGCACCCTAGTGTTTAATATCCTGGATTGCGTAATGTTGAACAACACATACTTATTTCTACACTCAACAAAAATATAAACGCAACACTTTTGTTTTTGCTCCCATTTTTCATGAGATGGACTTAAAGATCTAAAATTCATTCCAGATACACAATATTACCATTTCTCTCAAACATTGTTCACAAATCTGTCTAAATGTGTGATCGTGAGCACTTCTGCTTTGCTGAGATAATCCATCCCACCTCACAGGTGTGCCACATCAAGATGCTGATCTGACATCATGATTAGTGCACAGGTGTGCCGTAGACTGTCCACAATGAAAGGCCACTCTGAAATGTGCAGTTTTGTCTCACAGCAAAATGCCACAGATGCCACAAGCATTGAGGGAGTGTGCAATTGGCATGCTGACAGCAGGAATGTCAACCAGATCTGTTGCTCGTGCACCATTAGCCGTCTCCAAAGGCGTTTCAGAGAATATGGCAGTACATCCAACCGGCCTCACAACCGCAGACTACGTGTAACCACACCAGCCCAGGACCTCCACATCCAGCAGGATCACCTCCAAGATCGTCTGAGACCAGCCACTGAGACAGCTGCTGAAACAATTGGTTTGCATAACCAAACAATGTCTGCACAAACTGTCAGAAACCGTCTCAGGGAAGCGCAACTGCATGCTCGTCGTCCTCATCGGGGTCTTGACCTGACTCCAGCTCGTCGCCGTAACAGACTTGAGTGGGCAAATGCTCACATTCGATGGCGTCTGGCACGTTGGAGAGGTGTTCTCTTCACGGATGAATCTCGGTTTACATTGTTCAGGGCAGATGGCAGACAGCGTGTGTGGCGTCGTGTGGGTGAGCGCTTTGCTGATGTCAATGTTGTGGATCGAGTGGCCCATGGTGGTGGTGGGGTTATGGTATGGGCAGGCATCTGTTATGGACGAAGAACACAGGTGCATTTTATTGATGGCATTTTGAATGCACAGAGATACCGTGATGAGATCCTGAGGCCCATTGTTGTGCCATACATCCATGAACATCACCTCACGTTTCAGCAAGATAATGCACGGCCCCATGTTGCAAGGATCTGTACACAATTCTTGGAAGCTGAAAATGTCCCAGTTCTTGCATGGCCAGCATACTCACCGGACAGGGGCGGGCAGGGGCCGTCCATTGAGGCAAACCAGGCAATTGCCTGGAGCCCCGGCCCCTTTGGGGCCCCCAAAATGCCCTCTTTATATTTTGCCCCATATCTATTGTTTTTTATAAAAAATCTCTTCACAATAGTATCATCGGAATGTCTAATTACTCGCGTTTTGACGGCCTTTCTGCCAACCGTGCACCCCCCTTCAGTCTGCACTACATGGACTATTCCATTACACATTACGCTCATGACGCTGCACGTTCACGCGGAAATCCAAAAAAGTAAATAGCGGGAGAAGAGAGAGACGAGATAAACCTAACCTACCTATACCAAAATGAAGCGAACATACGAGAGCAGGTCACAAAACAAACAGAAGAAGGACCAAAGTCAGGACTTAATATCAAAGCTGCCGAAGCTATTAAGCTTTTTTACAGCACCCAGCGCGGTGGCAGCGGGACCTTAGACGGAAGAACAGCTGTCTACATCATTAACCGGTAACGTTCCAGCTCCTACTGTCAATCCAACAGGTGGCTCTGGCTCAGCCAGCAGCTATGCTAATGACGTGAAAGTGTGTCAACAAACTGATGGAGATAATTAATGGAGCAACGGATCACGGTTGATCCGTGGTCCATATATGCTAAATAAAAAAAAGACACCTGTGTGTTCACGTGATCGTGTATTACAGAACAGTTAGTGGCGATCGGGGCCAGCCTCTAGGTCTACTGTAGGCTACTGACAAAAATCACACAACACATTGCCTGTATTTTTGTAACAATATTTAGGCCTATTAGTTTAGGCTATATTTGGCTGCTCCACTTTAAGTCAGCCCAGCCAGGCGATAGTTAAGTTTCAATTTCGTTTTCACCTCCGTGTGTAACAGCTGTTCAGAACAACAGCTGATAGGCTTGCGACAGCAGGAGTCAGTCTAAAGCCATCAATGATCAATTTAAGTAAAAAAGCAAAATAAAGCTATCTCTTCCTCCCTCTATCTGTTTATATTTCTCTCTCCCCTGCACACTTAGTCACTACTATCCATGCTTAAAGAAGGCAGGGTTATAAACTATTTTTTTTTTTTTTTTTTAATATTTGAAGATTTTATTTCAAATAGGCCTAGACTATGTGGACACAGGCTATTTTGTAATTCACTGTGTATTTAAAAAATAAAACAACACATTTAATTGAAAGCAAAGTCATATTGGTATCTAGAATTTTATCCAGGTTAGTGGCAATCATCAACTTCCTGTCAGAGAGAAAGCTTCCTCTGTGTGGCCCCTCTGACACACTTAATGAACTAGGACTAGGCAATGGACATGTCATGGGTCAGGTTCAGTTAATGGCTCAGTTTGACCCTGTGATGTGGGATCCTCTTAGACCAATCCAAGCTAAGAAAGCCTCTGACACGTACCTGAGTAGTCTCATCCAAAATGAAAAAAAGCTAGTGACTTTTGTTCATCCCTTGTATGGATTATCTCAGTGTGCGCGATATAAGGTACATTAGATGCAAGGGCCCCCAAATGACTGTTCGCCTGGAGCCCCAAAATGGCTAAGTTCGCCACTGCGGACATGTCACCCATTGAGCATGTTTGGGATGTGCTTGACCGGCGTATACGACAGTGTGCACCACTTCCCACTAATATCCAGCAACTTTGCACAGCCATTGAAGAGGAGTGGACCAACATTCCACAGGCCACAATTGACAATCTGATAAACTCTATGCGAAGAAGATGTGTTGCACTGCATGAGGCAAATGGTGGTCACACCAGATACTGACTGGTTCTGAGTCCCCAGACCCCCAATAAAGCAAAAAAATGCACATTTCAGAGTGGCCTTTTCATTGTGGACAGTCTAAGGCACACCTGTGCACTAATCATGATGTCAGATCAGCATCTTGATGTGGCACACCTGTGAGGTGGGATGGATTATCTCAGCAAAGCAGAAGTGCTCACTATCACACATTTAGACAGATTTGTGAACAATGTTTGAGAGAAATGGTAATATTGTTTATCTGGAATGCATTTTAGATCTTTAAGTCCATCTCATGAAAAATGGGAGCAAAAACAAAAGTGTTGCGTTCATATTTTTGTTGAGTGTACATACTCAACATGTATATACTACATACTGACTACTTAACGATCGATTGTGTATGCAAAGTTCGTCAGACAGAAGCAATAAAGGAGTATACAGAAGCAATAAAGAATAAAAAAATTTTTTTAAACAATGCATTGGGGGAAGTTGAGTAGGAAAAGTACCTATCGATCCATACACAACTTCCTGGCAGAAAGTACTCATCCGGGCATTTCTCACCCACACAAACTCACATACAGATCCACAACATACTCAAATTGATGTCAAAATTAGTATGAGTAATATATATAATATATATAGGGGAGAACGGGGGAATCTGAGGCATCGGGTAATGTGAGCCACCCCCTGTATCTAGGCAACGGAAAACATTTGTGGTCATGTGAGATATATGTTTTCAAGCCCCTCTCATTTCCCCATGGCCCTGAAAGAGAGGACCTCATGGTGCTGTGGTAAGCATGTTTTTTTCACCAAAATAGGTATTTTGCATGTAAAAGTAAATTTTCTTGCTGTCAACTTAATCAACTGTTGTGCCAAAGCAAATGTATTCACATAGAAAAACTTCTATCATACGTGTTGATGAACTACCAACATATAAAAACCATGTGATGATATTAGCTAAAGATTAGCCTGGAAGGCTAAGAGAGGTAGTTTTTTCTCAAATTGTGGTGGTGGGGGAAAGTGAGCCAAATGCTGTGGGGGAAAGTGAGGCACTGTCTCACTTTCCCCCACCATGAGGCACAAGTTAAGTTTAGTCTTAAACATATTTTAATGTAATATTACATAACATATGTTTTATTTTAATGTCATACACATTGTAGAAAAGCCATCATGCCAAGGAAATACACCAGGAAGACGACCTGGGACAACCACACGGAAAGAGCACCTTCTCATCTTTCCCTGTAACCTTCAGGGCTGGAATGTAGAGTAGGCCTAGTTGTAGAGTATGACAGGCTGATGTTATAATCCAGTTGGGTCTTCTCCTGTGTTCCGAGTCCCATGCTGTTCTCGCTGGTTCTGATTTTCCTATGCTTTGACCCCCAGACACAAGCTGGCTCTAAGGGTCCTGTGTTCTGACCCCAGACTGTGTTCTAATCAAACTGGTTCTATCTTTCATTTGAATCTTATTAAAACCATTTGAATTATAATATGTTGTATTTGATTTTGTTCAGAGTTACTTTCAAGTGTTTAGAACATTTGCTTTGCTTAATTGACCAAACCCCATCATTCTTTTACTAGTCTGACATTAGTTCTGGGATGTGTGGCTAGCTTTCAGGATTCTAACTGTTACAATATGTGTTGTTATGGTAGTTTCAGAGTGGAAAAAGTGAGTGGATCAGTTTACCCCCTTGATTTTTCTGATCTAACTCAGTTTACCCCACAGCTGGGGTAAAGTGAGCCACATGACAACTTTTTTTAAAACAATCATATTTTCACTGCCCTTTGTCTTGAAAAAATTCTGCTAATGCCCATTTCTAGGAAACATCCTGAATTAATGGGAAATGTGTAAATTTGAGTGATAAATCATTTTAGCTCACTTAGAGGGGAGCAAATGTAAACAGTGGCTCAGATTACCCCGTTCTCCCCTATATAATAATACAATTTTATTTATGATGCACTTTATATTCAAGAATCTCAAAGAGCTTAAAAAGGGGGAACCTCAAAGAAAGTTTAGCTAAATGCTCTTTTAAAGAGATGTGTTTTGAGGTTCCGTTTAAAAAGAGAATGACGTTAGTAGGGCTTTTCGAACACAGCGCAAATCTGCCCGATCAAATCTGCCCGCGCCAATGAAAGCAGACCTGGCCTTCTCTGATTGGCCAGGTTCCAGGCAGAGGGCAGACGGGGGTCTTAAAGGGAGTTGTGTTAAGGCTTTAAACAGAACGTCTTAACAGAGAGGCTATAAGACCAAATACAGCAATGCCAGTGTGAGAAATAAAAAGGGATTTTTGGACACAACACCATGAAAAGAGTTTCTAGTATAATCACAAAATAAAAGTCTGAACCCGAAAATGAGCACAATATAGGACCTTTAAGGTTGTATAAGCAATCTGATTCATACTGTACACTACACACTGTTTATATTCAAGGCATAAATCACTAGACAACTCTTGCGTCACAAGAAATCCATGTAGTCTGGCTGACCGGTTATAGACAACTTGTATAGCGCTACCGGAAAATGGAGCCATTTATGCTGTATGTGTGTTTCTGTGTGTGTGTGTGTGTGTGTGTGTGTGTGTGTGTGTGTGTGTGTGTGTGTGTGTGTGTGTGTGTGTGTGTGTGTGTGTGTGTGTGTGTGTGTGGGTGGGTGTGTGTGTGTGTGTGTGTGTGTGTTCAGACATTACCTGATTCACAGGTGAAAGTGCGTGAGGTGTCATCTGTAAAGACAATGGCCACTGCCTGTCGCTTGGTGTCTCGAGGTACCCGTGTGATGTTCTTGACGTTGCTGATCTCTGTCACCTAGGCAACAGGTTGAAGGTATAACGCTCAACAAAGTGCATTGAATGAATGAAGTGCATTTCTTTAAACAAAAACAAATTAAGAAAAGGTTCAAAAATTAAATTAGGTGACAAAGTTTCAAAATAAATATATAAATATTGCGCAGTCAGCCAATTGTAGAGGTCAGGTAGGTATGATGTATTGCAGGAATTTCAGATGTTTAATTATGAAGTATTTAGTGCAATAACAGCTCTGTGGTAGAAACTGTTGTTTAGCTCTGATTGTATTTGTTATACAGCTTAACATACAGCTTAACATACAGCTTATTGGGGGGACTGTGGCACAGGTGGTAGAGCGGGTCAGCCAGTGATCAAAGGGTTGGCGGTTCTGTCACTTGTGTCATGGTTGTTATGTCCTTGGGCAAGACACTTCACCCACCTTGCCTCGTGTGAATGTGTATGACTGCTGTATGTTTGAGGTGGTGGTTGGAGGGGCCGTTGGCGCTGAACAGCAGCCACGCTTCTGTCAGTCTGCCCCAGGGCAGCTGTGGCTACTGTCGTAGTTTACCACCACCAGTATGACTGTGTGTGAATGAATGGAACCTGGAACCCTGTGAAGCGTTTTGAGTGCCTTGAAAAGCGCTGTATGAATCCAATCCATAACAGCTCTTTTCAAACTATGGGAGGTTTCACGCCTTAGAATCTGCCTTCTTTCCCTCTCATCAAGGTCTCGGTCCGAATGGTTGTTCCACTTTTAGTGCCGAGTACTACTGCTGTGTTCCCACCTGGATTAATAAAAGGAACCACAGCAGAGTGGAACCCAACAGAGAAAGCACCATATGACATTCCTCAGCATGTCTGGAAAATACTAAGTCAGATGAATTGGTAACAGTGTAGTAAGAGTTATTATTAAAGTATTCCAGAGGTAGAACGCCTCTTCGTGTTCATTGTCAATGTAAGCATGAGAAGCAGTTGGAGCACTTATAAGGGTTGGATGGAAAATGAATCAAAACCAGTGACTCTTCAGTCTGAGTCTTGAATTCAAATAAAAACACATTTGTGTGAGAAGGCAGGCCATGAGTTTGTATGGATTTACTTTTTTTCCAACTTTTCCAGAGTTGAAGAAATGGTTTCTGGCGCACCTTGTCTTTAACCAGAGGTTGAGGCAAGAGAAGCTAACAATAAAAAAAGTGAACTATTCATTTTAGTCCAATGGTGTGTGGAAGGATGCTAGGTGAAGGAGTAAAAGTGTCATGGTTTGTCACCAGCCATAATTCACATTCTTTGTCACTTTGTAATGCCATATTACAATCATCCACCGGAGGCCCCCAGACTGTTCACATCACCTGACTGGCCCCCACCCATCGCCACACCTGTTCCTAATAGCCTACTAGCCTAGCTCAGGAGTTAGATTCAGACACTAATGAGAAGAATTATTTATTTCTGTTTGTCAACTTTTTATCTTTGGTTTACTCCTACAAAACTGGAGATACCTGTCACTCACACACACACACACACACACACACACACACACACACACACACACACACACACACACACACACACACACACACACACACACACACGCATTTACCTTTGCACAGGCTCTAATGTAGGCAGACTTTTCATCTGTGTATTTCTCCAGACGACGGGGTCCTTTACTGGATGATTTCTTGAACACCAGCCAGCAACGCCGATAGATCTGTGTGAGTGTACATGCGCGCACACACACACACACACACACACACACACACACACACACACACACAGTTAATGTATGTACGTGTGACATGTATGTCTATGTCAGAACACACAAACATTCAGTCACTCTGTTATATATTTTGTAAAGACGATATGATCATGTATAAGGTGACTATGTAAAGCCCTTTATTTGAAGATCAAACACAAAGTGAGAACACAATGTTGCTCCTCTTTGCACCATAAAACTGTGTAAACAAGCACCAGTACGTACGCTATAGGTCAACCATGAACTTGTAAACTGTGATGGATTTGAGCTTTTTGAACCTGACAGTGCTGAACTGCTAGCCTGGAAATCCAGACCCTGATATCTTGAACGATAGAGGGTCTAGCCACGATCAATAGTAATTTCCAACTCAAGGGGCGGCTCCTACTCGTGCATTTCAAATGCCACTGCACGCAGTTGGATAGCACTACAACCAATCAGAGCGATGCACAAGGTGACGTAAGCACCGTTCGTTTAGCGAACAGCTTTTAAACTGTTAAATTAAACTTTTGCCGTGGTCGGTCGGCAAAACAGAACATTCCTCTTACTTGCTAATGAAAGATTTGAGTGCCGTCTTCCAAATCGTTAAGGGTCGAGGCCAAAGCAGTCTCAAACTCACACAACATATCCGCAGCCATCTTTGATGTTTACTATCACGGCTTCGATGTCGCATGCACGTCACTGTCGTCATCCAGTTACGTCTGCCCCAGAGTACCATACAAAGGGCTCTTAGATAGAACCAATTGAAACGTGAGCCCGGATTTCTGGACTTTTTGAAAAAGCTTCAATGGAGAGTGTCCAGACCAACAGGCGCAGCAAATTTAATTTGCCAGCGCCAAGTGGCAGGTCTGGGAATGCCAGGCTACTGAACTGCTGGACTTCTGTTAGGAAACACATTTGGTCAGTTTGACTGATTGGTCAGATTTAAGCTATTGAACATCACCAGTGAGAAACATCAGTATCCAACTTCACAGAATCAGGTTTTTTTCATCATCAATCTGACAAACAGCACAGCATTTAAAAGAACCCACATCCGGGGATACCTGTCTCACACACACACACACACACACACACACACACACACACACACACACACACACACACACACACACACACACGATAGAGAAACCCAAAGTTGCACAGAAGATAATAGAGATCATCGTATTAGCAGTGTCCATTAGGGCACACACTGGAATTAAAGGTGTTAAGGGAGGAGATGAAGAACACAAACTATTACTTTATGCCGATGACATCTTAGCAGTGGTGTCTGACCCCCTAACATACTTATCACATTTGATGGACACAATCCAATCCTTTTCAAAATGTTCAGGTTATTCTATTAACTGGACTAAATCGGAAGTGATGCCCCTCTCCAAGTCCTGCTTTCCATTTATGGTAGAGAAGTACAACTTTAGATGGGTACATAACGGGATGAAACACCTTGGCATTAATCTCTCTCAGGACACAGGGGAAATAGTAACGACAAACTTTAATCCTTCACTCCAAAAGATCAAAACTAACTTTGAAAAGTGGGAGAAGATCAGTATAATAAAAATGGTGGTAGCCCACCATTAGTTAATTATGTTACTATGATGCTCCCAATTATAATACCATCTACTATATTTAGGCAACTAGATGATATAGTAAAACACTTCCTATGGGAAGGGAAAAGGCCACAAATTAAACTGAGAAAATTATGTACACATAAAGAAAATGGAGGATTGGGTCTTCCTGACACGAGATTGTATTATTCATCTTTTGAAATGGCTAAAATTGCACTGAAAATGTTACTGAAAATAATGCAGCCTGGATGGATATTGAAAGGGAGATATGCTCACCCTTCAATCCTATTGAGGTTATATCTCAGAAAAAAGGTCTAATATCACAAACCCTGTACTTTTACATTCAAAGGATGTATGGATTAAAGTCCATAACATCTTTAAATTTAAACATACTGTACAAAAATATTCATCATTATGGCATAACCCTGATGTCCGCATCGGAGAAACATCTGTGTACTGGAAACAGTGGCACTCCAGAGGTGTATGTACTATTAGCGATTTATTTGAGGACGGGGTGCTGTTATCATACAATAAACTTTTAGAGCGATTTAACCTGGTGGGAAAGGATCACTTTTGGAAATACTTGCAGATACGGAGCTGTATTAGTTCTAAGCCATACAGTGTTGTTGATAATAATGTCATGAATTATATGAAACTACCACCAGAAAAATGTAAAGCCTCCCAATTTTACAAGACTAATGCTTCTATGTGTAATGATTAAAATATTGTGAGATCGATTTGGCAGAGAGATGTAGGTGGAGAAATGAAGTGTGACCACTGGACAAATATTTTGGCTGATTGTGGTAAATATGTGAGAGAGGCGAGGGGAAAGCTCACACAATACAAGATAGATACTATTATACTCCTTCTAAACTCCACAGAATGAAACTGTTGAATGATAACCTATGCTGAAAATGTAAAACTGAAATTGGTACTTTTCTCCATTGTATCTGGGAGTGTGCTATGGTCAGGCCTCTCTGGACTGAGATTATTTTCATTTTAAGCAATTGGTTTGGTTCAGAAATTCCTTGAAGCCCAGAGCTCTGTCTACTAGGGGACAAATCTCAAATACCTAACGTATCGAAGTGTGAGTTTTCTGTAATTATTGTAGGTATAGTAACGGCTTGCCGTGTTATTTTAAGACACTGGAAGTGACCAAAGGCCCCACAAGTTGAAGAATGGGCCAATGCAATGACTGAAACTGTACCTTATGAATGCATGTTGAATCGATTAAGTGACCATTGGGGGGAGGGGGCGTCCTCTTGGGAAGGGTTTTGGGACCACATAAAGGTAGACAGTGACCCAAATTAATACAGTTATAACTGCAAAGGCAGCTAACATCACCGGTTCCAAGGTAACAAATGTATTTAGTTTCTGTCATTGGCCTGGTTTTGCTTGTGGGGTCTGACCATGGCACACTGAGGGGAGAAGAAAGGAAAATAAATATTGGCTCTTATCTCCACATGGTTGAAGTATTTCTCACATTTTTAGTTTTCTTATTATTTTTACTTTTTTCTTTCTTATTTCTTATTATTTTTTTATATATGTCGCCATGAAAGCAATGATATGGAGGCGATGAAACATGAAATATGATTTTGTATTATGAATTGTTATCATGTGTCCCTGTATCCTGTGACCAAATACCACCTGTGAAGATTTAATAAATATGTTAATTACAAAAAAAGAAGACACTAGAGATCATACAGTATACTAAAACAACAGACAAAAAAATGATCATCAATCTGCAGTGCTTCTGGATCTGGATGTTGTTCAGCATTTGGTTGGGATTGGCTGCTGTGTTTTATCTAACCAAATCAGATGTTTTGTTATTATTCTCCCCCCCCTTAAACTGTTTTCATGAGTTACTTAAACTGTAGTGCTTTGAGCTTTCAGGGACACCATATAATAGTGAGTTTAACCCAAAGAATGTCTAGCCGCTCAGCTAAACCTTGCCAACAAATATTGCAGTAACACTGTATATAATGAAATATCCTTTATAGTCTGATCAGCATATCATAAGGATTCATATGCAAAACCCGTCCAGCCATTCCCCCCTATGTCTCTGTCCTCTCAGTTGCTTACAAGGGCTAAGCTCAGTGTCAGGGGTGGGAGTAAGAATGATACTCTCAGGCCCACGCTGCAGTGAACGAGGGCAAGTGGAACTAGTATTGAAATGCAGCTCCAATCTCTGTTGATAAAGTATGGAATACTAATACTTGGCCATAGGTCCCTCCTCTGAAAGGGAATATCAGCATAGTAGGTCAGAGATTTTTTTCTTTTTGAAATTAGGATTGTTGCAGAAGAGCTGAAGTGAACAGTGAACAGCCCTGCTCATATTTACACCGGGACATGGATCCAACTTCTGTCATCACAGCTGAGGTGTTTAGCTGATGTTCTGATCTAATGTAATCTTTGGCCTGATTGCATTATTAATGGAACTGTTTTGAGGGTTCAAAAAACGTGCCCACTTGGACTCCCCCACAGCTGTTTGATTAGCCGGACATGCCATTTAATACCAACGTTTGGAGATTGAAATGAGCTCTTGTCTCATTATACCTTTTGAATGTTAAAACATATAATCATTCAAATCTCCAAAATATCAAATCTTATTTTCGATTTGAAGCAATAGCCATTCAGTTTTTAACTTTATGTTATTGACTCTTTTGATATTAGTTGAAATTGTGTCTGGGCGGCCTGATTCTAATTTCTAAATCTAAACACACAAGTGAATCACACAAACAGTGACAACAGCTGGCTTGGCTGTGCTGAACACAGGTTGCTCCATTGTTGTTAAACGTCTGAGCTCTCCATTGATTTACAATGTTGTTCATTGTTAAAATGAATTTGTTTTAAACAGAAGTTTACATTGTACGCAAAGGTTCTAATGGTAAAATGCTCTATGTAGAAAAACTACTGACGGTTATTTAAAATGCCTATGTATCTGTTAAATTCTACTGCAGGCACAGTGGCTCAAGGCTTCCTTCTTGCATGCTAGTAACTCCAAACTGTTCCACATCAGTTTGATGGTTGGTGCTGTGTGGAGGGAACTATTAGCACTTCCTATCTTTCCAATGTGTCCACCTCCCTCCTCTGTCTCCTCACTGTAACACAATAATCCTCAAGAGGAAGCGCACAGGGAGACGGTTAGCTCCCTACCATCATTTAGAAAGAGCCAGAGCCTGCTGAGAGTCAGAGGGCATGTGAGTTCAACCCAGTCATCTTCCTTTCAGCCTGAAGGCAGAGGGAAGGGGAGGTAGGCAGTGACTAGGCTATATCCACACACTCCCTGCATTCCGAACCGCATACTTTTTAATATTTAGTATGGAAGAAAAAAGATTTAGTATGTCCCGATTCTTGTGGCCAGATTTAGGATGGTTAGAAAGACCCGGAAGTCTACTACACCCGGCCAAGATTGTTAGTGTTGAAAACAGCATCCTATTTGGGCGATTCTGACCCATAATCCAGAGCGAACCTGAAGTGACGTCGCATCGACGGAGCCTCCATATGAAAACAAACGGGGATGCGACGGATATAAAAGCAAGAGGCAAGATCAAGGCCCAATGTTATGATGAAATATATAAGTAAAATGTATGTCCCAATAATATGCCTACTGCATCCTAACTAGATTATTTTTATCGTCGGATGTTTTATGTAGAATAGAAAAAAGAAAGAGTATGCGATTCGGAACGCAGGGACTATCTCTCTCTCCAGTACTGTCTCCTCCTTGACCTCTCCTTTAAAGCAGGCTGTCAGTGCATCATCTAAGATGTTTTGGATCTGGATCCTCACCCTCCAGGAAACCCAGTCTCTCCTCTTCCCCTCTGAATTTCAAATTCTAATGCCCTACCCTTCTCATTACAAACAGGTTATCACATTACCGTAACACTTCAACAACAACCTGTGTTCATCGCAATTGCAATGCCGCTGTTAACAAAGAAAACCACCTCCATGTTTAGTGAAATTAAAATATAAATTCTTGCAATACTTGTTTCTTGGTGAATGAGAACACTAGCAACACATGAAAACTACAGCAAGCTAAATTGGAAGTTTGACTTTCAGTTTAAATCAACAATAAACTGTAATTGCATGACACACACACACACACAAAAACATGCACGCACGCACACACGCACGCAGGCACACACACACACACACACACACACACACACACACACACACACACACAGTTAATGTCTGAACGTATGACATGTATGTGTATGTCAGCACACACAAACATGCAGACTCATGCGAGGATTTAAATATAAACTACTGGGTGTTATATATTCGGCAAAGATATGCAATTATTATTTTACAGCTTTTATTTTATACAACTTTGTCTGGACCTCTGTGACCGACCTGAGTGGTGAGAATGGCCATGCAGACACACTTACAAAGAGAGGGGGGAAATGTAATATACAGTACTTAGCACCTGTAGTAAATTGACTTACAATAAAAAAATAACATTATATTTTTTTATAGAATAAATAGTGGGAGAAAAGAAATGAAGACAATATAGATAATGAAGCAGGAATTATGGAAAGATTAATTAACACAGCAGAGTTTGTACTGGAACAAGACTGCAGAGGAAGGCAAGCAAGGAAGACTTTTTTTAAAATGGTAAAACAGTGGAAATCAATCAATCCAGCTGTTCATAATCATATCATCCATATAATATAAACATGCTAGCTATGGTGGGCCGCACTCACTCAGCGACATTCACGTTTGTCAAAAAATTAGATTAATTTATGAGATGTATTCTGGCATTTACAGCCAATGAAATGCCTGGCATACAGTTATGAAAAAAAAGAATGAGGAAAAGATGTGCTGGTTATGCCTGACACTTATAGCAGCATCCTGCTTCATTGTTCCACTGCTCACTTCTACCATAACACACACTGACTCTGGTTATAGGTGCCTTCATCTGCATCTGCACTGTCCTGTTTAACTCACTGACTCCTGGTTATAGGTGCCTTCATCTGCATCTTGACTGTTAGCCTCATCAGCAGCTCACCTGCCAATCACACAGGAGAGCATTCAGTGTCCAGACAGGGAGGTGAGCTGCACAGGCAAAGTCTGAGCTCTTCCTATAAGATTAGACCAATCTCTTCACAGCAGGACAACCAGCTTTGAGCATGGTGGATCTATCTGATGTTGCAGTGTGATGGGAATGCTGCGTAATTTTCCCCCCATATCCCTCCAGGCATCTGATCTTATCTTTCCCTATACACCTGCTTCAATAACCTTTATATGCTGCTGCCGCAGCAACATTGTGGAACATTCATCCCCACCAGGAATAGTGTGTTATGACTTTTCTAAGCAATCCTCCACAAGGTGGCACTATTACTAATCCCAAAGTCGCAAAGTTTGACAGGCCACGCCCTTCGACCCGTAAATCTGATCAACTTAAAATGTCTCACACATGTCCAGGTGAAGGTACTTTACAAAAAAGCTTCTGGTACAATATAAGTCGGCATAGAAAAATTGTGAGCTATAATGTGCATAAACTGGAAAATAGTTTCTTCTCAATTTCCTTTTGCAAGCAATCAACACCACATTTTGTTCACAGGCTCAAGAGACAAAGATACATACAGTATGTCTGTAGATAATAAGCAAGTTTGCTAGAAAAACATGGCCACCATAGAGCAAAACGCCTTGTGTAAAGTAACATCGGCTGTCTTTTTTTCCCCTGACAAAATACACTTGATAAAAAGTCCTGGAGAGTTATACAACAGAATGAAGCCAGGAGTCGGACTCGGACGTCGCCCTCGTGACTTTGTCACTCCAGTGACGACACTGACTGGCCAATCAGTGCCTGGAATTCTGCAGACGTCACCTCATAGCATCGTGTCAGCTCGCTTGGAACCTAGAGCGAGGTGAAACCAAAAAAGCAGCCGCTACCAGGTACCATGTTTTTGTGGTGGAAAGCAAAACATGCGAGTTGAGTCAAGGCGAGTTGAGCTGATACCACGCAGTGGAAAAGCGCCATTAGTATACCAAATATCATGTTTTTATCACAAAATGAACAGTTGTTATGGTTATCTGCACAACTATTACAAACATAACATGTACACAAGACACATTCAGAATTCACAGAAATGTCAATGTTAGGTCAAGCAATAAAAACCAAAAACATTATTTCCCACCGGCCACGTTTTTTTGCATACATACTTCTGCAAGCCACTGAGCTTAAAGCTAAGGGCAATACATACATTGAACACTGAGTTCATGCAGATACGAGAATTTGAAGAGAGCTGGTGAATAGGACTTAGCTCAAATTTAGTTTTCATTTCCATAATATGACTCATGCAAAGTTGAATTCCACAGCCTGCGTCATCTCACTGTGACTCACTTTAATTAGCATTCACCATGCAGTTTCCTCAGCTGATGACAGATGCTCAATCCAAAAGCTCATACAACATATAAAACCTAACGTCAATTTGAAAAAAAAATTGAATAATAAGTTTTCATAAGCAAACTGAAACAATCTACTTATACAAATATGTCTGTATTGGCTAAGATATACATATGAAATGTGTGAATGGGGTCTTAAAGACACTTCTGCATAGGGCATCACAATATATTTAAATGTATTGTTAGCGCGAATGTTGATATTGCGATATACTTACCGCAAAGACTGCTTAAACTGCACTAAATGGTAGCCTATTCCATGTGCCATGAGCACCTTTTACACAGAGATTTCGGCATATTGACGGAACAACGTCACGCCAAGGTGTCCGTCGCCTCCTTGGTCAGTATTAAAACATATTTTACAGACAGGCTTTGTGGTGTTCATAGGCTCGCCCTGACTGTCGGTTATGTTGGCGAAATTCGCTCGGCGTGTCTGCAAGCGCGTGTCTGCCTATCACTGTGCATAATGAGGACAGTGCAGGACTCCTCTCCCCCTCGGTGAGTCAGTCGCATGGACATATTGTAAATATTATATCATAAGAGGTGTGTTGGCAATCTGCTGTTCATTATGAAAGAGCAACAACCGATGAGGACTGAGTGATGACGTATTGACTTTTCTGAATTTGGTCACCCACTCACTCAGCGGCATTGCGTTTGTAGGGCTGGCCTTGCTCTGTGGTCCAGCCAAAAATATAAAGAGACTCTAATATGTAGCGACAGAATATCCTAAAATAAATTAAAAACACGTATAAGACATTCACTGCACAATTCATCCCAATTGCATATTCAGGTAGCGTTCAGTGCAAGTATTAGCCCCCTGGAAATCCAGACCTGCAGCTAGGCGCTGGTGAATTAAATTTGCTGCGCCTGTTGGTCTAGACACTCTCCATTTAAACTCATAAAATATGTCAAAAAATCCAGAGCTACCAATCAAATTGTTCTTACTGATATTGGCGGCCAGAGCCCTATGTATGGTGCCCAGGTGCGCTCTTTGGCGGACGTAACCGTATGACGACATTGCTGTGGATGCGCTGTCGAAGCCGTGATAGTAAGGGTTAGATGGCTGTAGATATGTTGTTTGAGTTTGAGACTGCTTTGGCCTCGACCATTTACGATTTGGAAGACGGCACTCAAATCTTTCATTAGCAAGTAAGTGGAATGTTTTGTTTTGCCGACCGACAACGGCAAACGTTTAATTTAACAGTTATTCCCGCTGTTCGCTAAATGAACGGGGCCTAATATGTCACCTTGTTCATTGCTCTGATTGGTTGTAGTGCTATCTAAGTGCATGCAGTGGCATTTGAAATGCACGAGTAGGAGCCGCCCCTTGAGTTGGGAATTACTATTGATCGTGGTCAGACCCTCTATGGTTCTAGATATGGGTCTGGATTTCCAGGCTATGAATCTGGTGCACTTTGAGAGGAAAATTAAGATGCTAAATCTGAGGAATTTTGTGTGAACAAATAATTTGGAGACACTGAGTCGGATGAATTAGAATTAAAAGCTATTGAAAAAAGACACATGGACTTTCCTTTAAAATATTAATATAAAATAAAATATTATGCAGGGTCCTCTGGGTTGGGCTCGGTGCTTAAATGCAGTGAGAGGAACGAAGCAAAACAACTGTTGTCCAGCTATCTTTTCTTTCACAGACAAGGCTGAAATATGCTTTAGACTATACACAGCACATGGGCAACTAAGGGCAGCCCCATGTCCAAATGTTAAAAAAAAAACTCAATACATAGGGGAGAACGGGGTAATGTGAGACACTTTTTACAAATGTTCCCCTCTAAGCGAGCTAAAATGATTTATCATTCAAATTTACACATTTCCCATTAATTCAGGATGTTTCCTAGAAATGGGCATTAGTTAATTTATTCATTTTTCATTTTCCTTTATTTATTCTCGAAAGATCAATTGAGGTTACCCTCTTTTACAATGACGTCGAGACAGATACACAATATACAATGAGAATACACAACAAGCTTACAAAGAGACAACAATTAAAACATTCAGATCAATTGAATAAAATAGAACAATAGCCTAATTAAAACAGTTACAAGTGGAGTGGGGCTGATTCAAAATAATAACTTTAAATTGGTTAACAGTTATGAGTGTATTTATTTTAATTTGATGTTGTAGGCTGTTCCAGGAGTCAGGGGCACTGTAGCTAAAAGCAGTCTTACCAAGGTCAGACCGGGCGTATGGAACATATAACATGAGCATTTCAGTTGAGCGGGTTTGATAAAGCCCATCTGAGATATGCAGCATTGTTGTCAAATAGAGTGGCAGCTTTCCGGTCAGGGCTTTATATATAAAAATATGCCAATGTGCATCACGTCTCTCTTTAAGAGAGGACCAACCAACCTTTTCATATAAAAGACAATGGTGAGTGTCATAAGCATCTCCTGTAATGAACCTTAAGGCAGAGTGAAAAACGGAGTCTAGGAGTTTAAGACATGATTGAGATGCATGCCTATAAACCACATCACCGTAATCAAGGACAGACATAAAAACTGCCTCAATAATCCTTTTCCTACTGAACAACGGGAAGGTGGCTCTGTTCCTATAAAAATATCCAATCTTTTGTCGCAGACGACAGACAAGATTTTTTATGTGAAATTTAAAAGATATTTTTTCATCTATCCAGATGCCGAGATATTTATATTCAGTGACTCTTTCAATTTGAGATCCATTATTTGTATGAATATTAAGATCATTAAAATGTATAGTTCTTGCTCTGGAGAAACACATATATTTTGTTTTGTCTGTATTAAGAACAAGCCTGAGGTCCACTAGACAGTCCTGCAGGGTGTTAAAAGAGCTCTGAAGGTTCTGAACAGATTGATGGACCGAATCAGAAATGCAATACAGTACAGTGTCGTCAGCATACAAATGGGCTTGACAGTTTTGTAGCGATGAAACAATGTTATTGATGTAAATTGTGAATAGGACTGGACCTAAAATTGAGCCCTGCGGAACACCATTTGTAACTGTTAAAAACTCAGTTTGGTGGCTTCCCAGTTTTACTGACTGCTGTCTATCAGAGAGATAATCCCTAAACCAGCTACATGTAGAATAATCAAAACCAATAACATGCAGCCTCTGTAAAAGCAAATGGTGATCTAAAGTATCAAAGGCTTTTGACAGATCAACAAAAAGTGCTGCACAGTGCTTTTTACTGTCGATAGCTGTAACAATGTTGTCTAAGACCAAAGTGACAGCAGATACAGTACTGTGACCTGCCCTGAAACCAGATTGAAATGGGCTCAGAATGGAAGCACTGGATAAAAAGGTTTTCAACTGATTATTAATAACTGATTCTAGGATTTTTGCCAGGCATGGGAGTTTTGAAATTGGCCTGTAATTATTGAGATCACTTTTGTCACCTCCTTTATGCAATGGGATGACATGAGCTTTTTTCCAAACTTTAGGAACAATACCGGAGGAGATGGAAAGATTAAAAATATGGGTTATTTGTTTTGATATTATATGTGTAGAGAGATTGATTGAAAATGGGTCCAAATTGTCCTCCCCCATATACTTCCTGGGGTTGATGGCTAGAAGCGCATCTACAACAACACTTGTTGGAACTGGAACAAGGCTAAAAAGAGGAGTTTGAGAGACAGGCGGTACGTTACTACTAGTTGTAGAGGGTGTACATCCTCCATTCTGAAAAAGTTGACCAGCAGCTAAAAAATGTTTATTAAAAGCTAAACCAATCTCTTTCTGGTCATTTAAAATCTGACCATTTATTTTTATCTGACTGGGAACAGTGCTAGACTTGTTTTTATTACAATTGACAGCCTTCCAAAATAATGCAGGGTTGGAGTAGCAGTTGGAAATTAAATCAAGGTAGTAATCCGATTTAGTTTTCCTAACCATGGTCGTACACCTATTTCTGATTTGTCTAAAAACTGTCCAATTAAAATCTTCTCCAGAGCGTCTGGCTAGAGACCATGCTTTATTTCTCTCTATAAATAAGTCAGACAGCTCATTGGTAAACCAGGGGTTCGATCTATTTTTTACCCTGTACTTTTTATGGGGTGCATGATGATTCAAAATTGAGGTGAAAGTATTGGTGAAAAAATCCAAGGCTAATTCAACATCAGATATTTGAGTTGTGAGATGAATATCACTGTGATGGAGTTCATTCAAAAAGGCTTGCTGGTTAAAACCTTTAAAATTACGCTTAATAATGATTTTAGGTTGACATTTTTTTTAGGTGAATGCTTCTGATACAGGCCACCGGGCAGTGATCACTGATCCCAAGGTCAAAGACACCAGCAGAAACTATTTTATTGATTTGGTTTGATAATATTAAATCAATCAAAGTTGATTTAACTGGGTTTTTTAAATTGGGTCTTGTAGGCTCAGTTATTATTTGTGTAAGATTTAGGTTGCTACAGATTTCTTTGAAAGGTTCAGAGGCACCAGAAAGCCAGTCAATGTTAAAATCACCCATCACAATGACTTCTCTATTTACATATGGAGAGATTAAATGTGCTAGCTCAGACAAGGAGCTATTTTGCGCAGAAGGAGGCCTGTACACACCAATTACAACAAAACAATCATTGGATGATAAAGACAATTCCAGAGCAATAAATTCAAAGCAGCTACGAACAGAGACAGCATGTAATAATGTTACAGAATAATGAGATTTAACGTAGACAGCCACTCCCCCACCCCGTGTGGTCCTGTCTATTCTGAATAAATTATAGCCATTTATTTCCACCATAGAGTCATGTGTACTGCTCTTCAGCCATGATTCAGTCAGAACCAAGACATCTGGGTCAGCCTGAGATACTAAGATCTTAACATGGTCCAATTTATTGTGCTGAAGCAAACTTCTAATGTTTAAATGAAGAAAACCCAAACCCTTTCTTAATTTGAGGATGTTTGGTGAGTTTAGCTTTGCTATGCTCATGTCCGGGTTATCAACAGCTATGTGGTCCAACACAATTGACTTATTACACAAAATAGGTACAGTTTTCAAGTTACTTGTAATCCCAAGTGGTCTGTGGCGTGACCTGTATAATCTATGTGGAGGGATTAATGATGATCTGACAGACAGGGATTGGGTGAGTTTTTAAAGTAATGGATGTTCCAGGCCTGGAGGGGGCGCTAGATGCATGGGGACTAGTAGTCATGGAGGCTGAGCCACATGAGCTAAATACCTCTTGACTGACCAGGGACAAAGACAAAGGGCAGTGAAAATATGATTGTTTTAAAAAAAGTTGTCTTGTGTCTCACTTTGCCCCAGCTGTGGGGTAAACTGAAACAGACCAGAGAAATCAAGGGGTAAACTGATCCACTTACTTTTTCCACTCTGAAACTACCAGAACAACACAAATTGTAACAGTTGGAATCCTGACAGCTAGCTTGAAAACCAAATATTCCAAAAATAATGTCGGACTAACAGAATCATGGGGTTTGGTCAATTAAGCAAAACAATTTTCTAAACACTTGAAAGTAACTCTGAACAAATACAACATACAATTCATATTCAATAATTAACATTCAAATGACAGATACCAGTTAGATTAAAACACAGTTTGGGGGTCAGAACACAGGACCCTTAGAGACAGCTAGTGTCTGGGGGTCAGAGCAAAGGACAATCAGAACCAGCTAGAACAGCCTGGGACTCAGAACACAGGACTAGACCCAGCTGTCATTATTCATCTTTTGAGTCTTTGATTAAAGCGGCTACGAGTAACATTTAAATATCTTTTAAACAGCCTCATGTTTCCTCTGATAATCATAAATTACCTTTAACAGCAAACGAGACCATCAGTGCAAAGAAAGATGTTTTTAAATAGTTTTTATTATTGCTTTTGGTCTGGTCGCACACCCAGTCCGATTTTCGGTTCGCTTGTGCAGGCTCTACGGTCACATATCTATATTGGTCGCAGATTTCAGTGTGGCGCAACAACGTGAATTGAGAAGCCTATCCCTCCAGGTGAGGGAAGGGGAGCGGGAGCCTTGTTTGAGACAGTTATTTGTCGTCATAATGACTGATAACGGGGCTGAACCATCAAAGAAAAAATGCAATGAAGAAAAGCTAAAAGTGAGAGTGATATAGGCTACGGGTGGGACCAGGGCGTTGCCAAGCAACGTGTATACAATTTCACGAGAGCAAAACTAGACTGCAGTGTTTACTCCTAAATGTGATGACGCACTTAATAAGCACGGAATTGTGACTGACATGAGGAAAAAAGGGAGGCAACCGGCCGCAAAGACAGCGACTGGGAAGGAAGAAAGCCTGTGACGTGCATGTGCTTCAGTAACTGGCACACAAACACACACGCGCGCTTATCACATATGATTGGCACAGTCGTTATAGTCTTTGTAAAGCAGTTTCGCCCAACTTTGTACTGTATGCAATATCACATATTAGCGTACATGTAGTAGGCTACTATATGTAGGCCTATATAAAATATGGTGTGACTAGTGAAATAATGCCTATAGTCTATTCGAGAGCATTGTGTATCTCCCGTGAGATCCACACATTTCCAACAACGTCAGATTATAGTTATATCTTCCAGTGTGAATTGTTATGGGAAAGAGATGCGTGTAATGATTTGCTAAATTCATAACATGATTTTATCTAACGAAATATAGACCTACAGTTTTAATTAATATCTGTTTGGCTTAACATTGTACAAAATTACTTTTTACACACCTCTTAAAATTTGCTCTCCCGCTGGCCACACACGGAAACACCTCCCGACGTATAGGATATTATTATAGAGTAGCGCTTTAAGATTCAACTTATAAAATATAAACATGTAGAACTAGGCTACTTGATAAGTAATTCAACCTACATCACAACTGCATGCCATAGACTACAGTAGCCATAAGGTAAGCTTAAACATTTTATTGACTAAATATATTGGGTGCTAAGCATTTCACAGTCATTTGTCTGTGTTTGACTCATATGACTGAGCTTTATTTCGTGGTGTTGCCATTGAGTGTCGCTGATTCCCCGAGTCAGGAAAACCTTGCGGTAGCTCTACGCATGGTCGAAAGTTGGCGTAGGAATACGCACAATTCTCCGCAAAGAATGTTTTTATAAATACCAACGTTTGCCACCGCACATTTTCCCGCACATTTCTGGCCGTCTACGCAAGGTTTTTGTGCGCCGCAAGCTTTATAAATGAGGCCCCTGCTCTGCATGTAATCGGCAAATAAACTTTTTGGGGATCCCACTACTGATAACCAATCAGAAGAAAGAACGATACAAACCGGCACCCGTCTCACTGCCGATGCAAGTGCAGAGCGACAGATGGGTGAATGCATATGTCTTTGGGTGAATGTGTATGCGCCTACAATGGTGGAGCAGGTAAAAATCCATCCCAATGTCTGTTTTGATGGTATTTATCATGTTTTATCACACTTACGGATCTGAGATGATGCTAGATAAGTCGCTGCTTGAAAACATTAATGTGGTGTCGTAGGGACGAGGGAGGGGACTGCTAACTGCAGTCAGTGACAGGAAGTTAGCTAAGCTGACCATTCCGCTTACTACTGAACCTTTAATATTAAACACACCCACACTGGGAAATAAAATGGCTGCTAGTGGGTAGCTGCATCCTGATCTCCCTCTACCTACTTTTCCTAATGCAGTACGAGTAACTGTTGGCTTTAAAACTGGAGTACCTGTCGAGCTGATTTAGTGTCTAACATAGCACAATAGCTCTACAAAAATAAATTAAAAAAATCAAGTGTCGAAGTAACTTGTGTAGGCCTATATGCCGCGTGGAACAAAAAACAGCGCACCGCCAGCTGCATCGGAGGCTTTGCAAACAATGGAATCATCTGGAAAACTGGCCGAGCTGATTGACATTGCTCTGGAGAAACATTTTTCCAAAGCTGATGCCATCGCAAAGGAGAGATTTACCTGTCTCGAGCAACGCTTTGATGTGTTACAGACGGACATTCTATCACTCAAAGAAGAAACCGGTGCACTCCGAGCTGACCATGCAACTTTATTAAAACGCACAGAAAAGGTAGAACGCTCTACTTGTTCCCTTTCGAAATCTCTAACAACAGTTGAAGCAAAGCTAGCGGACCTTGAAGATCGAAGTAGAAGAAACAATATCTGTGTTCATGGACTTCCTGAGGGAACAGAGGGCCCAAATGCCACACAATATCTCAACACTCAGCTATCGGTGTGGTTTCCCACACTGAAAGACGCTCCACCGGAGATTATGCGAGCGCATCGCATTGGACCCCGCGGGTAAATGCTACCGCTAAATCAAGAGTGCTTATTTTTGTGTGTCTGAAATATACGGATCGAGCCCTTATCCTTAAAGAAGCAAGAAACTCACCATTGAACATAGAAGGGATGGAGGTCCACTTTACCGCGGACTACAGCATGGCAACCAGAGTACGACGTAAATCCTGCTATGACTCCATGAATAAGGCTCGTGAGGCTGGTTTCCTCGCCTTCTTAATCTATCCGGCAACTATGAAGATTTCCAAAGGGCATGAGCACAACTTTTTTGATGACCCGGTAAAGTTGGAGGACTTTCTTAGAGAACACGATCCGAATGAGTCCAATGATGAGTGTTGACGAGGACTAATGACAATTGATAGGTTTACTCCGTGAAGTATGACCCCCTTCTTCTTCTTTCTTTTTCTATTTTTGTCTCTTTTCTGATAATTTAACCGGGCTGCGGCAGTTACTGAGAACATTGTTTTGGTCGTCAGTTTCTGGTCATGTGACCTCGATCATTGACGCTGTTGGCATGGTGATTTCAGTCACGTGACAATATGAACTTGCTGCATTCAAGAGCAGATATGCAGAATATTGGAATATGGTTTGAGAGGGGACTCGTTTTTTTCTTTATTTATTTTATTTACATTTTGGAACTATGGTAGAGGGAGAGATATGTTCACAATGATCACAAACAATGGGTACCCAGAGAGAATGGGGCCTTTGGTGTGGGTTAATGTTTTTGTGGGATGTATTTGTTGGTTTATGTCACTTTTGTTTGGACCTAGGATTAGTTTAATGAATGGTTGTAGGGGTATAAACTCTGAGATGGATCAGTTAATAAATGAAAACATTATGGATAACATAAATGATTATGTAGAATGACTTCTGTTAAATTACCAAGGAAAGGGCTGAAGATAGCTCATATTAATATATGTAGCCTTAGAAATAAATTAATTGATATCTCCAATATGCTAATAGAAGGTAACATACATGTCTTAGCAATATCAGAGACTCATCTGGATTCCACGTTTGAAGATAGTGTAATGAATATTCAAGGATATAATATATATAGGAGAGACAGAAATGCAAATGGAGGTGGTGTAGCTGTTTACATCCAAAATCATATACCAGTAAAATTAAGGGTGGATTTTATGTTAGCAGACCTAGAAGCATTATGGCTTCAAGTGTATATTCCTCATTTGAAGCCCTTATTAGTGGGTTGTTGTTATAGGCCACCTAATGCAAACTCTGATTACTTAGATACACTGTGTGATATGATAGATAATGTATGTGATCATGCAAATGAAATATATTTCCTGGGAGACCTCAACATTGATTGGAAATCATTGGACTGTCCACTTAAGAATAAGCTTCTTGCTGTCACAGATGCATGTGGACTAACTCAAGTGATAACCCAACCAACAAGAGTGTGCTTAAAAAGGGATGGATCAAGAACAGTAACTTGTATAGATCATATATATACTAACAAAGCAGAATTATGTAACAAGGCCATATCATTACCAGTTGGATGTAGTGATCACAACCTAGTGGCAGTAGTGAGGAAAACAAAGGTCCCGAAAGCTGGACCCAAAATCATTATAAAGAGATCATACAAACACTTCAATGAAGACTGTTTTATAGAAGACGTTAGAAATATTTGCTGGGATAGTGTGTTGTTGAAGGATGATCCAGATGATGCGGTTGAGGCTTTTGATAAGCTGTTTGGAGAAATAACTGATAAACATGCACCTGTGAGGAAGAGAACTGTTAGAAATGTCAGATCCTGTTGGATTGATGAGGAATTGAAGGATTGTATGGAGCAGAGAGATCAAGCAAAGACAATGGCAAATAATTCTAAATTTGAATCGGATTGGCAAGTTTATCGCAAACTACGAAATTATGTAACAAAATTAAATAAAAGGAAGAAGAAGATGTATTTTGTAAATGTGATTCGTAACGCAAGCCATGACAGCAAAAAAATGTGGAATATTCTTAATGACATGATGGGCAGTAAATCTAAGTCACCTCCATCATTTCTTGAATCAGAAGGACATTTCATTACTACGCCTGTAGGAATTGCCAATCACCTTAGCAACTTTTTTAATAACAAAGTGGAGAAACTTAGGAATGAAATGTGCCAAACAAACAACATGCAATCACAAACCTTGATTAGAGATCAAATTATGAGAGGTAAAAAATGCACATTTGAATTTACTAAAGTCAATGTTAGCTACGTGGAAAAGTTGCTTTTAAATTGTAAAGACAAACCATCTGGTGTGGATAACATGGATGTGAGACTCTTGAAACTGGTAGCAAACTTGATTGCCACTCCAGTTTGTCATATGTTGAATCTAAGTTTTGAAAAATGTGTTTTCCCACAAGCATGGAAAATTGCAAAGATTGTTCCACTACCAAAGAATGCCACTGTACCATTCAGTGGCCCTAATAGTCGACCAATTAGTTTGCTGCCTGCTATGAGTAAGATCATGGAAAAAATTGCCTTTGAACAAATACAATGCTATTTTTCAGCTAATGATTTAAATACAGACTTTCAACATGCTTATAGAGGCGGGCATTCCACTAGCACAGCCCTTATTCAAATGACTGATGATTGGCATAGAGAAATCAATAACAAGAATTTAGTAGGTGCTGTACTGTTAGATTTCAGTGCAGCTTTTGATATAATTGATCACAATCTGCTATTGCAAAAACTTAAAGGATATGGTTTCAATTCAACTGCAATACTCTGGCTAGGAAATTACTTAGCTAATAGGAAACAGACAGTGTACTTCAACGGACATTTCTCTGAGTTCAAATCATTAAACTGTGGAATTCCACAAGGAAGTTGCCTGGGACCACTGCTATTTTCTGTATTTACAAATGAACTACCTTTAACTGTAACAAATGCAAAAATAGCGATGTATGCTGATGATTCAACAATATATGTGTCAGAGTCCACAATTGAAATGCTTAATAATGTCTTGAACAATGAATTGCAGTTAGTATTGGACTGGGTAACACATAACAAACTAGTTCTTAATGTTTCTAAAACAAAAAGCCTTGTATTTGGGACAAAACATCTGTTATCAAATGATCCCAAGTTGAATTTGTACATTAAGGGTATGGCAGTTGAACAAGTTCAAAAGACCAAACTTCTTGGCATAATTGTAGACAGTAAATTATCCTGGGCTCAACACATTGGTAAGGTGGTAGTTAAAATGGGCAGAGGTCTCTCAGTTATACGGAGATGTTCACATTTTTTACCAAAGAATATAATGGGAAATGTCATTAAAACAATTGTCTTAGCTCATCTGGACTATTGCTCAGAGGTTTGGTCAGGAGCTGCCATGTCACATATAAAAAAATTGCAAATTGCTCAGAATAAGGCTGCACGCTGTTTATTAAGGTGTTCCTATAGGAGTAATGTGAAAATAATGCACAACTTTCTATCCTGGTTAAGTGTTAAGAATAGATTTACTGCCTCTTTGCTTAATTTTACGAGGAAAATTTCAGTGACTAAATTGCCGAGGGTATTGCATAAATGTTTAAGTTTCAGTTTTGATAAACACAATTATAACACCAGGCATGCGATGGAAGGAAGATTCACACTACCTAAGGTGAAAACAAACAGAGCGAAGAGTACAGTATTATATAGAGCCATGAGTAAATGGAACACCATGCCTGGACATATTATTCAAGAAAATTGCAAAAATCGATTCAAACTATTACTTAAAAAAACATCTACTAGTCGAGCAGCTCTCTGCAGTGGCTAATATCTAACCAATGATGCCACTCCCATCAGTATAATCATCATTAATTGTTTCTGTTTATATATGTTTTTGTCTGGTCTGACCATCAATTATACCTGTCATGTTTATATAAGTTTATCTCTATGTTTCTGTGAATAATTTAGGTCCTGTGTTTTGTTATTTTTGTATTATTTTTATTTTATTTAATTTTGACTGTTGTAGAGTTATTCTTATTACTTTTGTTACCATTTCCGTTATCACTGTTTTGTCATGGTGATCATTATTTAATGTAATTATGCACTGCAGTGTATAGATGCACAGGTGTTGTGTGGACTCCAGGAAGAATAGCTTTGGCTATGGCCTCAGCTAATGGAGATCCCAATAAAATACAAATACAAATACAAACTGGCGGTCGGGGGGCCCTAAGCAACCGCTTAGTTCACTTATGCCTGGGGCCAGCACTGGGTGGAGGCAATCCACCACTTTCTATTTTTGTCCAGAGAAGCGCACACACTTACCATAATCGGCTGTGTTATGAGATTGCATCATATGGTACTTGTCACTCGAGGCTATATCAGTGGTTGTGTGTGATTAGGCCAAATCAATGCTACAGCATGACAGTATACAAACTCCAAACTTTTATTTCAGAATTTAAATAGGCTGCTCTTTCCTACAAGCTACTGGCTTGCCGTTTAAGTTGGTTGGATTCCCGATCAAAGGGTTACCTTGTCCTCTCTGTCCCTCTGCATCCTTCTGCTCTCTCTCTTCATCACTCTCTCAGCATCATTATTTTTCTCTATTTTGCTCTCTCTCTGTAAATCTCATCTTCCAATTCTCTCCAATTCTTTGATTGGCTCTGAAAATGTAATAGCCCAAATACATTTCAAATTCTAGAGGCTAGTCAGTGGATCCAAACAGTTTAAATTGCAATGACAAAAAGCTATAATCAATTGACCTCGTCAAATATTTAATTTCTCATCCATTACTAAATTCTACAGCATGTTTAATAGTGCAGTTTAGAGAAGAAAAATGTCAGTGATACAGAGTGGGAATTAATTTGTGTTGTTGCTTCGTTGCTTCCTCCAACAACATTGGAGTTGAGAAACGTTGGGAAACAGTCAGAGTAAAGTCAAACAGTTATTGGGGACAAACAGCCATATGATGGGGAAATATTTTTTTAAATATTCTTTGCGCGCGCGACGACTAGTGGAGAGCTCATGGCAGAGAGGGTGGGATATATTGGGCGGGTCATTCTGCGCATGCGTTAAACAAATTAATGCATTAATTCCATCAACACCTTCCACTGGCTGAGTTTACAGAGCAGAGCACAGCACAGTGCAGCTCAGGTATACGGCATCACACGTTAAGAGGCGGGGGGTTGGAGGATCCTGGATCCATACACCACAATGACAACATACACCGGATTATCTTTTTTCAGTTTTCAGAGTTTTCAGAGTTTTCAGAGTGAAACACGCACAGTACTGCAGACAGCTGTCACCAGACCAAGGAGCAAAACCACGGCGGAGCGTCACAAAACCAGTGGAATGGCCAGCCGGGCTGTCCCTTCCACAGGCATGATGGCAGCCAGCGCAAAGCCATCATGTGTATAGAACCCTTTATTGTGCGTTTATAAATCACCATGGTAGTCTCACCGATGAGAATATGGATCAATGAGCAGGAGCAAAACATTATTCCACTGTCAGTCGACATGACCAATCAGATTCGACAAGGTCAATTCTTAGTCGGGACAGCCCTAGTGTTAACACACAGCCTAGCGCTGATCTGAAAGCCTGGCTCAAATGCTGCAGATAGTATAAAGTTGAACAAACATTCCTCAAGCGTTCCCTGGAGATTGCTTAGTATTCATTCAAAGGCAACGAAGTGCAAACAATTATACACATACTGTATATATGTAGCATTTATTGCTTACTACATTAGTATTACAGTACAGAGCTAAGCTTGTCCTTTTGTAATGAATGTGATAAAACATCAATGAAGAGACAAAAAACACCCATCCGACTCAATGGATTGGTCATTCAACTGCTTGAATGGTTAACAGTTATTTAAAACACACACATGCACACACACACACACACATACACACTCACCCCCAGCTTGCGGCTACGCATGCGTACGTAGCCCTGCTTGATGATGTCGTTGAAGTTGGAGGCCATCTTTGGAGGGGCAGTGAGCGGCTGGCTGTCCCTGTGGAAACCATTCAGATGTTTCTCCCGTCCCTGGCTTTGCCCTCCAATCTTTCCAAACCTCCTCCTCTGGCCTGTGGGGCTTCCTCCTGTTCACCTCCTATCCTGTCTGTCCACCCAGTAACACTTCTCATGGACTTGGCATGGAATCCTACAGCCCTCCTGGTTCTCCTGTGTCCGATATGTTTCCTGCCTTTGGTGCCTTTTTCCCCATTTTCCTCTTTGGCATCTTTAAGAAATGGAAAGACCAAACGATAGAGGGAAAAAGAGATGTTAGGTTGTTGCCCAGGTCCATGGACAGGGACCATGCTGCTCTGCATAGCGTGGTCCCAGCCCATCCGGGCTTGGCCCCCTAAATGATTACATTCTCCTTCAATGCACATGATGGCATATGACTGAATACATTGACGAATTACAATTGAGAACATATGAAGTTTTCCCTTTTTTAATAAAGGTAACTATGAAATTGACTGAATATTTGAACATTACTGCTTTGACAAATCCTTTTTCTAAGTAGGAAGGCTGGGAACTAAATCATCAGCTGTAATTTGATGATGATGATCTAACAAGTTTAGTCCAAATAAAATGTTTTGTTACATTGACCATAAATGTGATTCAAGAGAGGGCTGTTCTCATAGGCCAACTGGTATAACAGAAATATACTGCCTATGTCTGTAGATAGAATGGTTCAAGCACAAATACATTGTGATGAAGAGATATAGGCTAGTAGCAATGTGCTGGAGGAAGATGTGATATGTGCTCAGCAGAAACACACTCGGAGACACATGAGAGCTAGGACACCTGGCTTCTTAATAAGTGGCTTACTAACGGTGATGAAACTAATATACATTACTTGTGCTGACCAGACTAATTTGATTATTTAAGCATCCCGTGCATGCGTACACAGAAGTGCTACCTAATATCTGTGTGTGTGTGTGTGTGTGTGTGTCGTCCGTGCGTGCATGTGTGTGTGTGTTCCATCAGGTTCGGAGCAGTGGGGCATACACTTCCCATTGGGCTCAGTGGTGAATCTCCTTGACAACAGTGGAACACAGACATTAAACTTTAACAAGGGGAGGATCATTATTAATACACACATATGGCTGACCGTGGAGGAGCCAGGCTTATCATTATGAGGCTGTTGGTTTAGCTAAGTAGCTCAAGCACAACAGACTGTTAAACATTAACCAAACACAAACACAGGCTAAATGGAAGAGCCCATAATAATGAAATGGATGCACTGTTGGATGCACCGTTGTCAATTACTTTTATATGTAGGAATGTGTAAATAAATACAACAATAATCGTTTGTTGCCACCCTTCTAATGGAATTACTCTCAGTCTAATATGGCACCTGTGTTTACTTGAACCATCTTAAATAAATATTGTGCGCAGAATGCACCGTGTTCTAGGAGTGCCGTTCAGGAATAGCATGAATAATTCATTACACAAACATTAGTAGGTTGGGGATAAATAATTAAGCACGTTGCTAGGATATCTAAAAGCCTCACTCTTCATTTTTCATCGAGGAGGTTTTCTGGAAAGATATCAAATGTTGATTTTGTTGGCTCAATACTGCGTTTGTGCCTGCGTGCGTGCATGTGTGTGTGTGTGTGTAAGGGGTCACACAGAAAAATATCACCCAACTCTGCCGTTCTCCTCAGCTCTGATGAACGTTTGAAGTTCATCAGAGCTCATTGTTTTGGTTCTACAGCCCACACACTGTTCTGTCTCTGCTCATAAACAGTGTGTCAAGCAGCTCTTTACAGCAACAAAGTCCCATCAAATCTCTCTAATTTGAAACAAGCTGGAGGATTTAGCAGCTAATGCTACATGTGAGCCCAATCAGAGCTACAAGAGAGAGGATACTGTAGGACTGACATCAAGCAGGTTGCCAGAAATGAGTTCCTAAAGACAGTTTATGTTGCTTTGTGTTTCTGCTGGATATGTGAAAAGGAAACCGTTAACTACTTTTGCTAGTTTCTACATGTCAATTTTTTTTGTTCTGTCGCCAAACGTTTGAATTGCAATTATTCTGTAAATATTAAGACGAAAATATACGGTACGCATATCAGTTGAACTGGATGTTTAACTGTTCAGCTAGTTGTCCATCATTTACTAAATGAGTGACAGTCAACCAGAACTTTGATTCGGAGAATGCTGTGGTGCGATTCATCTTTCTTTTATAACAAGAAAATGGGGGCGGGACTCGATAAGCCTTTGGCTTCTTCCGTCACCCTTCGGACAACACAAAGTAAGATGTATGATGTGAAAGAGATAATTGTTTATTGTGTGGAATTGTCCGAAAGAATAATAATAAAAATAAATAAATAAATAAATAAAACATAGGGGAGAACGGGGGAATCTGAGGCATCGGGTAATGTGAGCCACCCCCTGTATCTAGGCAACGGAAACATTTGTGGTCATGTGAGATATAAGTTTTCAAGCCCCTCTCATTTCCCCATGGCCCTGAAAGAGAGGACCTCATTGTGCTGTGGTAAGCATGTTTTTTTCACCAAAATAGGTATCTTGCATGTAAAAGTAAATTTTCTTGCTGTCAACTTAATCAACTGTTGTGCCAAAGCAAATGTATCCATGTAGAAAAACTTCTATCATACGTGTTGATGAACTACCAACATATGAAACCATGTGATGCTGATAACTGAAGATTAGCCTGAAATGCTAAGAGAGGTAGCTTTTTCTCAAATTGTGGTGGTGGGGGAAACTGAGCCACTCTCTCACTTTCCCCCACCATGAGGCACAAGTTAAGTTTAGTCTTAAACATATTTTAATGTAATATTACATGACATATGTTTTATTTTAAAGTCATACACATTGTAGAAAAGCCATCATGCCATGGAAATACACCAGGAAGACGACCTGGGGGAACCACACGGAAAGAGCACCTTCTCATCTTTCCCTGTAACCTTCAGGGCTGGAATGAGTAGGCCTAGTTGTAGAGTATGACAGGCTGATGTTATAATCCATTTGGGTCTCCTCCTGTGTTCTGAGTCCCAGGCTGTTCTCGCTAGTTCTGATATTCCTATGCTTTGACCCCCAGACACTAGCTGGCTCTAAGGGTCCTGAGTTCTGACCATAGATAGTCTAATAAACCCCCAGACTGTGTTATAATCTAACTGGTTCGATCTTTCATTTGATTCATTATTAAAGGTCACCTATTATGCTAAATGCACTTTTTAAATGTGTTCCAACATATCCATGGGTCCACGGTGTGCCTAGAGACTGCCAAAATATCCAAATAAATAACAATCTCTCCTTTTCTCACTCTCCCCCTTTCTGAAACCCCCACCCCTCCCCCCCAATATACTCCATTCAGAATTCTCACGGTTTATGACGTCATAAACTGTACAGCCACATCCCCATATTTTCTTTATATGTCCATGCTTCCCCCACACATTAGCAGTAGTCTATGATAACCCCCCCCCCCCCCCCCCCCCATTTCTTATTGGTCCACGGCCCCGAGGTCCTCTGGAAAATTTTCCGAGCGACAGCCATGCTGCTTTCCCCGCTAAGCGACAAGATGCCCATAGTACAGCCTGAATGTTACATACACCAACACAGAATGCTTTTGCTCATACTCCACTAATTTATCTTAATCACAGCAGTCTATTAATGCCTCGTTTTTAACACAACGGATAGGAAGCCACCTTTTTTTTTAAACGGTGAAACTAAAATAATAGTTTGTATTGGTAGTTTTGCCTGACTGGTGTATAGCTATTAGCTTTGGGACAAGCAACCAGCTTTTGCTCATAACACGCTGTTTATATTCCCCAAAGCAGTCTGAAAATGACTCGTTTTTAACATGACAAAGGATGGGAAGATATTCCTGTAGAAATCACACTTTGAAGCTACTGTTTTCACTGGTTTAAATCGTCTGAGTCTTATTTTTAGCGTTAGCGCCCATGTAGCTTTGGTTGTAGCACCAAGTTTTGCTCCTAATACACTAACTTAGCTTTCCCCTTGCAGTCTAATAATGCCCCGTTTTTAATAACACAACAGATAGGAAGCTACCTGTGCTTTTTTTTAAACGGTGAAACTAAAATAATAGTTTTTATTTTTATTTTTGCCTGACTAGTGTATAGCTATTAGCTTTGGGACAAGCAACCAGCTTTTGCTCATAACACGCTGTTTATATTCCCCACAGCAGTCTGAAAATGACTCGTTTTTAACATGACAAAGGATGGGAAGATATTCCTGTAGAAATCACACTTTGAAGCTACTGTTTTCACTGGTTTAAATCGTCTGAGTCTTATTTTTAGCGTTAGTGCCCATGTAGCTTTGGTTGTAGCACCAAGTTTTGCTCCTAATACACTAACTTAGCTTTCCCCTTGCAGTCTAATAATGCCCCGTTTTTAATAACACAACAGATAGGAAGCTACCTGTGCTTTTTTTTTAAACGGTGAAACTAAAATAATAGTTTTTATTTTTATTTTTGCCTGACTGGTGTATAGCTATTAGCTTTGGGACAAGCAACCAGCTTTTGCTCATAACACGCTGTTTATATTCCCCACAGCAGTCTGAAAATGACTCGTTTTTAACATGACAAAGGATGGGAAGATATTCCTGTAGAAATCACACTTTGAAGCTACTGTTTTCACTGGTTTAAATCGTCTGAGTCTTATTTTTAGCGTTAGCACCCATGTAGCTTCGGTTGTAGCACCATGTTTTGCTCCTAATACACTAACTTAGCTTTCCCCTTGCTGTCTAAGTATGACTCATTTTTAGCATGACAAAGGATGGGAAGATATTCATGTAGAAATCAAACTTTGAAGCTACTGTTTTCACTGGTTTTAATCATGTCAGGTCATGTTAAATTGTTAAAAGTATGGCTTAGCTCCGGGTAAACACTGTGTTCGCAGTCACGCAGTGTCTCTCTAGTATCGCGAGAGCACGGCAGAGACGGTGGGAGAGCCCCCCGGCAGAGAGGTGAGAGGGGCCAGCCAGATCGCACAAATATAGGTCATCCTGAGACCAGAGGACAATCAGGGTATAGAGGTTTGCTACAATAAATGATCTGAACGGGTTTTTCAGCAAACATCTAAAAAAATAAGTATTAGGGACTACTTAGACCATATAAAATTGACAGCAAAGTGCATAATATGTGAGCTTTAAAACCTTTTGAATTATAATATGTTGTATTTGATTTTGTTCAGAGTTACTTTCAAGTGTTTAGAAAATTTGCTTTGCTTAATTGACCAAACCCCATCATTCTTTTACTAGTCCGACATTAGTTCTGGAATGTGTGGCTAGCTTTCAGGATTCTTACTGTTACAATATGTGTTGTTATGGTAGTTTCAGAGTGGAAAAAGTAAGTGGATCAGTTTACCCCACAGCTGGGGTAAACTGAGCCACATGACAACTTTTTTTAAAACAATCATATTTTCACTGCCCTTTGTCTTGAAAAAAATCTGCTAATGCCCATTTCTAGGAAACATCCTGAATTAATGGGAAATGTGTAAATTTGAGTGATAAATCATTTTAGCTCGCTTAGAGGGGAGCAAATCTAAAAAGTGGCTCAGATTACCCCGTTCTCCCCTATAAAAAGTCTAATGAGTCCGTCCTTTTTCAGAAAAAAATATTTGTTGGTCTATATACAGTATGATAAAATGTTTACATACTGATGCATGTAGAGAGCTTATTAACCAGACATAAAACGTTTAATTTCATGGTTTGGCCAACTCACAGATTTAATGGTTATTAGATACGGCTTCGTTAATTCTCTGACAACAGTTTTCTTATCGCTCCGTTAAACAGTCCCAGTCGACTACTAACACCTTCACAGCTCGTTAAGACATTAATAATTTAATTTAAATCATTGCTCTTGTGATTTTGATGTTCTTGACATGGATGCTTGATTTAGTAAGATTATAAAGTCTCTTGAGATTATGAGTTTATGAAACTAGACCAGTGAATTGCATATCATTAGCCTCATAGGATAATTGCCTAAATCATATTTACTCTACTCTACATCTACTCTACTCTACTCTACTCTACATCTACTTTACCCTACTCTATAACCCTTAAAATATGACTTAGGCATTTATGCTATTAGGCTAACAATATTATATTTAGATTATTCTTGCTTCAGGTCATGTGTCCCATACAGAATGAAATGATCCACTGACTTTACTGTCATAACTCAGGTTTGATAATATTCTGTTAAAGGGATAGTTCAGTATTTTCGAAGTGTGGTTGTTTGAGGTACTTATGCATAGTTGGTGTGTTACCTTGTGGAGATGACAATCAGCACAGTCACTATAAGGAGTTTGGGGGAGATGTCGATGTAGCAGAAGATTTTTTTTTCATATAAATGCTACCCTAAAACAAAAATATCCCTTCAAATGTACGATATAAAGTAAGATTTCTTCTACAGCTTTAGTCTGCTGCCAGACAGCCATTTATATATGATTAAAAAGTCTCAATTTAGAGTACAACTGAAGGGATATTTAGGTTTTATGTTAGCATTTATATATTTGAAGAAAAAATGCTTTTTTATTCTGGCCCCCTCTGCAACATACAATGCTGACTTCTGCTACAGCGACATCTCTCCTAAACTCCTTATAGTGACTGGGCAGACAGCCATCTCCATAACACACTTACTATGCATAAGCACCTCGTACAACCACACTTCAAAAATACTGAACTATCCCTTTAAGGTCACTTGAAGGAAACCAATGTGCTTCATATGGGAATAATAAAGAGCCATAGTGACTAAGCTTGGAAAATAACCATCATGAATAGAACAATACAAAGTAATGTGTCAAGTGCCCTTCTCCCCCAAAGGTTCTTCCCTTATATGCTACCATGTAACTGGGGACACAGTGGAACACATTCCCATCAGAAAGCTGTGGAAGTCTAGGGTGTCCAATAAAAAAAACTTTACATTTTCGTTTTCTTAATTTCACCAGTAAAAACATCACAACCCAGTATTTATACGTTTCATGGAGCCTTTGGCACATTAACCATTTCACTCAACTCTAGAAAACAAACTATTTAACCAAATGAGGCTGTATATTTTTATCCAGCACATTGTCATCTGTGAACACTTTGAACCGTGTACGTGTACAACGTGTGCTTTACAGCTGTGACCAGTATATACAACAGCTTTTCAAAACATAATAATAATGAATAAATGTTTTGTTTTATTTTTATCCTTTACATATAGTTTGTAATTCTTAGTTTCATTGCATGTGACAAACAGATCTAAAGCTAAAGATATTGAATCTGCTTTCAATTTCAATTCACCTCACTTGTATTGTTTTTATGTGCTCACATATTTTCAAATGGGTTTTAATCACACCATCCGACTCAATGGATTGGTCTTTCAACTGCTTGAATGGTTAGCAGTTATTTAAAAAACACACACACACACACAAAATGCATGTTGTCATAAAAGAGATGAAAACTGTTACAAGGTCATGACATCGATTCACTGATGCAACCCATTGATCCTGTTTTGTCTCTTCCTGTGTGTGTGTGTGTCTGTCTATCTATCTGTCTGTCTGTCTGTGTGATACTAAGAGTTTACAGTCTACTCCCTATTCAACTAAAGATCGAACTGTAGTCACCCTCACTGACCATGGACCTATTATAAGACTGACACGTGTGTATATTGTCAATACTACAGCTAATAATTGCACTGTAAAGCATTGATATAAATGATGTGAACAATGTTGCTGGCAGCCTATATCATCCCTATGTTCCCACAGCCCGATGGTCCCACAGCACTATCTTCCTGAAACTGGCGTTTAGGTTTAGGCATCACAGCTGGGTGGTTAGGGTTAGGGGACAGCATGTAGAATAGGTGTCACACACACACACACACACACACACACACACACACACACACACACACACACACACACACACACATTTAAGTACTTCTATCTTTGAGAGGCTATCCATTGAAATAATACATTCCCTAGCCCTTTACCCTAACCATCAAAACTAATTACCTAACCCCAACCCTTATACTAGCCCTTACCTAAATCCAATTCTAACCTGAAAATTAAAACCAATCCTCAAGGGCATTTCCAAACTTTCATAAAATGTCCTCACTCCAAAGGTTAGAAGCTAAAACTGGTCCTCACAAAGATGCCTGTACAAGTAAACACACACACACACACACACACACACCACGCACACCCTAATGCCTCTCCCCAGTCTGCCCAAAGGCTAACGCTTGGGAAAGCGTCACTCTGTCTACTCATAACTATCTCTCATAGATAACAGTTGGGATACACATGCACACACACTTCCACACTCACCCACAACATGTCCATGAACAGCTGGACCGCAGACAAGGCCCTCCGTCTCCAGCCCCGTATCAGATTATTGTATGCACATACTACAAAGACACACAGTCTCACAGCCATAACCACTCATGGTTATCTTGCACATCACAAGAAACCTTGATAAACAGCTCTCTTTAGAATGTTAGACTGGAGGCTGTTTGGATTTGTGAAACATGTATATCAGTGATTCTTGAGAACCGGGACAAAAGGCCGTCTTCCATATGTAACTGCTATTATGTTTACAACTAAAAATATTTAAAATTGTAGATGTTATTAGGGATTAAGAATAGAATATCTGGAGCACAATTATCCCCTTAAATTTAATTTTATCATTATTATGTCAACTATATGACACAAATTTTCATATGCAATAAAACCTATTCAAAATGTACTTTAATCATTAAAAAGAGCTTTGTTCATCAAAAGCAACACTAAATAATCTCTCATATCAATAAAAACTGTTTTTCTACAACATATTCATGTTTTATAAGGTTTCTAAGTGGTGGGACACTTTTTGTCACCACCGTCAGACATTTCATTAAAATGTAATAAAATGGGGCGCCCTTAGCTCAGTTGGTAGGGCGTCCCCCCATGGGCCTCGGCCAGCAGCGGACGCGGGTTCGATTCCAGCCCGTGGTCGTTCTCTGCATGTCACTCCCCTCTCTGCCCCATTTCAACTCTGTCTCTACACTGTGAATAAAGCATAAAAATGCCAAAAAATATATACACTCAACAAAAATATAAACGCAACACTTTTGTTTTTGCTCCCATTTTTCATGAGATGGACTTAAAGATCTAAAATTCATTCCAGATACACAATTGTACCATTTCTCTCAAACATTGTTCACAAATCTGTCTAAATGTGTGATAGTGAGCACTTCTGCTTTGCTGAGATAATCCATCCCACCTCACAGGTGTGCCACATCAAGATGCTGATCTGACATCATGATTAGTGCACAGGTGTGCCTTAGACTGTCCACAATAAAAGGCCACCCTGAAATGTGCAGTTTTGTCTCACAGCAAAATGCCACAGATGCCACAAGCATTGAGGGAGCGTGCAATTAGCATGCTGACAGCAGGAATGTCAACCAGATCTGTTGCTCGTGCATTGAATGTTCATTTCTCCACCATAAGCCGTCTCCAGCAACTTCGCACAGCCATTGAAGAGGTGTGGACCAACATTCCACAGGCCACAATTGACAATCTGATAAACTCTATGCGAAGAAGATGTGTTGCACTGCATGAGGCAAATGGTGGTCACACCAGATACTGACTGGTTCTGAGTCCCCAGACCCCCAATAAAGCAAAAAAATGCACATTTCAGAGTGGCCTTTTCATTGTGGACAGTCTAAGGCACACCTGTGCACTAATCATGATGTCAGATCAGCATCTTGATGTGGCACACCTGTGAGGTGGGATGGATTATCTCAGCAAAGCAGAAGTGCTCACTATCACACATTTAGACAGATTTGTGAACAATGTTTGAGAGAAATGGTACAATTAACCCTAACCCTAACCCTAACCCTAACCCTGTATCTGGAATGAATTTTAGATCTTTAAGTCCATCTCATGAAAAATGGGAGCAAAAACAAAAGTGTTGCGTTTACATTTTTGTTGAGTGTATAAAAAAAATAATAAAATCAGGCGAAATAGGGGGCAGCTGTCACTTTAAAGGACCTCTTGTCACATTCTACCTCTGCAGAGTACATTAGAGTCACACAGGCTCTGATAAGTGTTGTAGTTTTAGAATATTTTACATTCCGAATCTTGAAAGTCCTGTGTCACAACCATGATACGTTAACGACTTACATCGACTTTTATCGACAATTTCTGAAGAAGTTATACATTTTTTCATCATTTTATTTTCCTGAAGAAGTTCATACTAGCACCTAACATCAACAGAAAAACCAAATGGCTACTAGATAAATTCCATTTGTTATGTTTAAGAAACAATAAATATGTCAACACCGTCAGACAGGAAATCTGACAGAGTTGACATCTGACGGTGATGATAGGCCAACGACGGTAAAAAAAAAAAAAAGCTAGGAGGTTGTGTCAAAGCATAGCTCAGTAGCTTAGTATATGTTGGATACATAGCGGAGAACGGGGGAATCTGAGGCATCGGGTAATGTGAGCCACCCCCTGTATCTAGGCAACGGAAAACATGTGTGGTCATGTGAGATATGTGTATTCAAGCCCCTCTCATTTCCCCATGGCCCTGAAAGAGAGGACCTCATGGTGCTGTGGTAAGCATGTTTTTTTCACCAAAATAGGTATCTTGCATGTAAAAGTAAATTTTCTTGCTGTCAACTTAATCAACTGTTGTGCCAAAGCAAATGTATTCACGTAGAAAAACTTCTGTCATATGTGTTGATGAACTACCAACATATGAAACCATATGATGCTGATAACTGAAGATTAGCGTGAAATGCTAAGAGAGGTAGTTTTTTCTCAAATTGTGGTGGTGGGGGAAAGTGAGCCAAATGCTGTGGGGGAAAGTGAGCCACTGTCTCACTTTCCCCCACCATGAGGCACAAGTTAAGTTTAGTCTTAAACATATTTTAATGTAATATTACATGACATGTTTTATTTTAATGTCATACACATTGTAGAAAAGCCATCATGCCAAAGAAATACACCAGGAAGACGACTTGGGGCAACCACACGGAAAGAGCACCTTCTCATCTTTCCCCGTAACCTTCAGGGCTGGAATGTAGAGTAGGCCTAGTTGCAGAGTATGACAGGCTGATGTTATAATCCAGTTGGGTCTTCTCCTGTGTTCTGAGTCCCAGGCTGTTCTCGCTGGTTTTGATTTTCCTATGCTTTGAACCCCAGACACTAGCTGGCTCTAAGGGTCCTGTGTTCTGACCCCCAGACTGTGTTCTAATCTAACTGGTTCTATCTTTCATTTGAATCTTATTAAAACCTTTTGAATTATAATATGTTGTATTAGAATTTGTTCAGAGTTACTTTCAAGTGTTTCGAAAATTTGCTTTGCTTAATTGACCAAACCCCATCATTCTTTTACTAGTCCGACATTAGTTCTGGAATGTGTGGTTAGCTTTCAGGATTCTTACTGTTACAATATGTGCTGTTATGGTAGTTTCAGAGTGGAAAAAGTAAGTGGATCAGTTTACTCCACAGCTGGGGTAAAGTGAGCCACATGACAACTTTTTTTAAAACAATCATATTTTCACTGCCTTTTGTCTAGAAAAAATTCTGCTAATGCCCATTTCTAGGAAACATCCTGAATTAATGGGAAATGTGTAAATTTGAGTGACAAATCATTTTAGCTCGCTTAGAGGGGAGCAAATGTAAAAAGTGGCCCCCCCCCAAATACCATACATACATTTTTCATTTCATTTTCCTTTATTTAACCTCGAAAGTAAGGTTTCATTTCCAAATACCTTACAAGCCAACGTTTAAAACACCTGAGTTAAATGTATTGTCTAAATCCCAAATGCACAAGAACACAAAAACCACCATGCAGCAAGAGGTGCTGTTTTTACTTGCCTTGGAAATAAATTGTGTGTGTTTGTGTGTGTGTGCATATGTAAGCATGGGAAACATAGTATACTACATCCAGGATAAACATAGATATAATAATACAATAGAAGCCTAGGAGAGGTCACAGACAATGACAAATAATCTTCCCCTGTGTCTCTCTCTATATATATACATATACTGAGTATATACTCAGGGATTTGGGAAAGCAGTTGTTAATCACCATTATTAGGGATATGGATTTAAAAGTTGGACCAAAAACAATGGCTGCTGCCAATTGTAATTGCATCCTAATTTGAATCATCAGCTCCAGTACATAGCCTCAAAATGCTGCCTTTCCTTCTCCGTTCCAGGCCAACTGTCATTCAATTCATTTTCACAAGTTTCAATACAAAAGCATTGTAAATAGTAATGATTATAACTACATGGTTTATGAAATGAAAGCTCTCCCTCTCTCTTACTTACAATGGAAATCAGTCAATGCTTTATTTGAGTGGATTTCTCAGGTATGGCAGTAATAAAAGCAGGGCAATGGAGATTTTCATTGATATGGAGAAACCAAGTCATGATGAAGAAAGTGAATCCACTGCTTAAAAGTCTATTTTGTTTGTATGCGAAACTGACAATTTAAGCTTAGGGCACCCAAAAGCTTAGCAGCGGCCCTGTGAGATAATCAATGATTTTGACAGAAATTGATTTTCACAACCCACATTTTCCAAAATTGCTGACTCCACCTTTAATAAGATGAAGGGATGGTGTCACAAAAGGATGAAGAGATGAGAACATGAGCAAGTTGAAAGGCACAAGAGGAGGAGAACGAGGACAACTTCCTCTGTCTCATTTCTCCTCTGAAGGTTTGAACGCTATGATGTGGAAACAACTGTTACAAATGGTGTCCCACACGGCTCAATTTTGGGTCCAGTTCTTTTCACAATTTATATCAATAACATTGTTTCATCACTACCAAACTGTCACGCCCACCTATACGCTGACGATTACGTTGCATTTCTGATTCAGTGCATCAATCTATTCAGAACCTTCAGAGCTCTTTTAACACCCTGCAGGACTGTCTTGTGGATCTCAGGCTTGTTCTCAATACAGACAAAACCAAATATGTGTTTCTCCAGAGCAAAAGCTAAAAACTTCAATTATCTCAATATTTTCACAAAAATGGATTTCTGATTGAAAGAGTCGCTGAATATAAATATCTCGGCATCTGGATAGATGATACACTCACTTTTAATTTTCAAATAAAAAATCTTGTATGTCGTCTCCGACAAAAAATTGTCTATCTTTATAGGAACAAAACCACCTTCCCTTTATTTAGTAGGAAAAGGATTATCGAGGCAGTTTTTATGTCTGTCCTGGATTATGGTGATGTGATTCATCGGCATGCATCACATTCATGTCTTAAACTCCTGGGGCCAATACGAATAGTCCAATCTCCTAACCTATAAGCCTCCTTTCCTATACCTTAACCCCTAAACGTCATCGGAGTTAAGGAGAGATGAAAGGTGCTTCCCATCGAACATAGGAAAAGACAGCACTGTTTCAAAAGAATTCGACTCCACTTTTCCTAACCGACGTCATTGCGCGACGGCGAGTAGTGCTGACGAAAATAACTATTATGATGTTTGTCTTTTATGAGTTCTTTATTATCTTTATGGGGAAGGGGTATTTTGTTTTAGCCGAGTTAAATCTTCCTCTCTTCTCCTCTCCTCTCCTCTGTTTTACCTCTCGTTCGTATTCGTGTAGAGTCGGTAAACTCCGGCGGTGGCCTGTTGCTTTAAATCTTGCCGCCGTAAAGGATTATGGGATACCACTATCTCCTTTCCTTTCGCATAGGTTGGTCCGGAGTAACCTATGCTAAAGGAGGGTTAAAGGATTAATCGAGGCTCCTTTCCTATGCCTTTCCTAAGCATTTTGAGAATTCGGATCACCTATCTGCCGAGTACTTCCGGGTCATCTCGATAGGAAAGGAAATTTCCTATGCAAAAAAGACTATTCGGATTGGCCCTGGGACTCTGTTTTTCACTCTGCTTTAAGGTTCATCACAGGAGATGCTTATGACACACATCATTGTGATTTGTATAGTGTTGGGTTGTCATCTCTTAATGAAAGACGTGACGCACATTGGCATGTTTTTATTTATAAAGCCCTGACCGGGAAGCTCCCCCATTATTTGACTACCATGATGCAAATTTCAGATGGGCCTCATCAGACCCGCTCCACTGACATGCTCATGTTATACACTGTGTGCACAATTATTAGGCAAGTGAGGATTTTGGCCATATCATAATTTTTATGCATATTTCCCAACTTCAAGCTGTATAAACCTAAGTGCTTATTGGATTTAAGCATACAAGGTGATGTGTATTTGTGTAATGAGTTAAGGTGTGGCCTAAGGAGATCAACACTCTATATCAAGGTATGCATAATTACACTCAACAAAAATATAAACGCAACACTTTTGTTTTTGCTCCCATTTTTCATGAGATGGACTTAAAGATCTAAAATTCATTCCAGATACACAATATTACCATTTCTCTCAAACATTGTTCACAAATCTGTCTAAATGTGTGATAGTGAGCACTTCTGCTTTGCTAAGATAATCCATCCCACCTCACAGGTGTGCCACATCAAGATGCTGATCTGACATCACGATTAGTGCACAGGTGTGCCTTAGACTGTCCACAATAAAAGGCCACCCTGAAATGTGCAGTTTTGTCTCACAGCAAAATACCACAGATGCCACAAGCATTGAGGTAGCGTGCAATTGGCATGTTGACAGCAGGAATGTCAACCAGATCTGTTGCTCGTGCATTGAATGTTCATTTCTCCACCATAAGCCGTCTCAAAAGGCGTTTCAGAGAATATGGCAGTACATCCAATCGGCCTCACAACCGCAGACCACGTGTAACCACACCAGCCCAGGACCTCCACATCCAGCAGGTTCACCTCCAAGATCGAGACCAGCCACTGAGACAGCTGCTGAAACAATTGGTTTGCATAACCAAGGAATTTCTGCACAAACTGTCAGAAACCGTCTCAGGGAAGCTCAACTGCATGCTCGTCGTCCTCATCGGGGTCTTGACCTGACTCCAGCTCGTCGCCGTAACAGACTTGAGTGGGCAAATGCTCACATTCGATGGGGTCTGGCACGTTGGAGAGGTGTTCTCTTCACGGATGAATCTCGGTTTACATTGTTCAGGGCAGATGGCAGACAGCGTGTGTGGCGTCGTGTGGGTGAGCGCTTTGCAGATGTCAATGTTGTGGATCGAGTGGCCCATGGTGGTGGTGGGGTTATGGTATGGGCAGGCATCTGTTATGGACGAAGAACACAGGTGCATTTTACTGATGGCATTTTGAATGCACAGAGATACCGTGATGAGATCCTGAGGCCCATTGTTGTGCCATACATCCATGAACATCACCTCACGTTTCAGCAAGATAATGCACGGCCCCATGTTGCAAGGATCTGTTCTTCCAATTCTTGGAAGCTGAAAATGTCCCAGTTCTTTCATGGCCAGCATACTCACCGGACATGTCACCCATTGAGCATGTTTGGGATATGCTTGACCGGCGTATACGACAGCGTGCACCACTTCCCACTAATATCCAGCAACTTCGCACAGCCATTGAAGAGGAGTGCACCAACATTCCACAGGCCACAATTGACAATCTGATAAACTCTATGCGAAGAAGATGTGTTGCACTGCATGAGGCAAATGGTGGTCACACCAGATACTGACTGGTTCTGAGTCCCCAGACCCCAAATAAAGCAAACAATGCACATTTCAGAGTGGCCTTTTATTGTGGACAGTCTAAGTCACACCTGTGCACTAATCATGATGTCAGATCAGCATCTTGATGTGGCACACCTGTGAGGTGGGATGGATTATCTCAGCAAAGCAGAAGTGCTCACTATCACACATTTAGACAGATTTGTGAACAATGTTTGAGAGAAATGGTAATATTGTGTATCTGGAATGAATTTTAGATCTTTAAGTCCATCTCATCAAAAATGGGAGCAAAAACAAAAGTGTTGCGTTTATATTTTTGTTGAGTGTATTAGGCAGTTTCTATTCTCAGGCAAAATGGGCCAAAAAAGAGATTTAACAGACTGTGAAAAGTCATAAATTGTAAAAAGTCTTTCAGAGGGATGCAGCACTCTTGAAATTGCTAAGATATTTGGGCGTGACCACAGAACCATCAAACCTTTTGTTGCAAATAGCCAACAAGGTCACAAGAAACGTATTGAGAAAAAAAGACGCAAATGAACTGCCAAAGATTTGAGAAGAATCAAACGTGAGAGACTACCAACACCCCTTTTTCCCCCTTTTTCCCCTATTCCAGAACTGCAACCTACCCGGAGAGCTCAGAAGTACAAGGTGTTCAGTGCTTAGAGACATGGCCAAGGTAAGGAAGGCTGAAACCCGACCACCACTGAACAAAACAAACAAGTTGAAACGTCAAGACTGGGCCAAGAAATATCTGAAGACAGATTTTTCAAAGGTTTTATGGACTGATGAGATGAGAGTGACTCTTGATGGACCAGATGGATGGGCCTGTGGCTGGATCAGTAACGGACACAGAGCTCCACTTCGACTCAGACGCCAGCAAGGTGGAGGTGGGATACTGGTATGGGCTGGTATTATTAAAGATGAGCTAGTTGGACCTTTTCGGGTTGAAGATGGCCTCAAAATCAACTCCCAAACCTACTGCCAGTTTCTAGAAGATACTTTCTTCAAGCAGTGGTACAGGAAAAAGTCTGCATCTTTCAAGAAGACCATGATTTTTATGCAGGACAATGCTCCATCACATGCATCGAAGTACTCAACTGCATGGCTAGCCAGTAAAGGCCTTAAGGATGAAAAAATAATGACATGACCCCCTTCCTTACCTGACTTAAACCCTATTGAGAACCTGTGGGCCCTGCTTAAACGGGATATTTACAGTGAAGGAAATCAGTACACCTCTCGGAACAGTGTCTGGGAGGCAGTGGTTGCTGCTGCAGAAAAAGTTGATCGTCAACAGAACAAGAAACTGACAGAATCCATGAATGGAAGGCTTGTGACAGTTATTGAAAAGAAGGGTGGCTATATTGGTCACTGATTTTTTTTTTACATGTCGGAAATTAAAATTTGTAAATTTTGAGTTGTTTTATTATTCTCACTTTAACAGATGAAAATAAACAAGTGAGATGGTAAAATTTTCGTTTTTTTATTTAGTTGCATAATAATTCTGCATACTAATAGTTGCCTAATAATAGCTAAACATATATATATTCTCGTAAGAAAGACAAAACCTCACTTTTACTTTCGTAAACATTCAGGTTTAGGTTCATTAACATTTTGGATTGACCGAGAGCACTGCAGTTGTTCAATAATAAAATTAATCCTCAAAAATTCAACTTGCCTAATAATTGTGCACACAGTGTATGTTCCTTACGCCAGGTCAGAGCTTGGTAAAACAGCTTATAGCTTTAGTGCCCCTGACTCCTGGAACAATTTACAACTTAAAATTAAAATAAATACATTAATATCTTTTAACAAATTTAGACATATTATTTTTCATCTGCCCCACATAAACTGTAACTGTTTTGGCTAAGCAATGTTCTTCTTAATTTTCATAATGTTTTAATTGTTTTTTTCTCTCCTTGTAAACGGTTGTGTATTTGTATTGTATATTGTGTATTTGTAAAACTCAACGTCATTGTAAAAGAGGGTCACCCCTCAATTGTTCTTTCGAGGTTAAATAAAGGACATGAATGAATCAAACAATCAACTGGAGAGTCTGACCTAGTAGGGCGAGAGACATAGACAGACAGAGGGAGAGAGAGTCCGCACTGCACTCTGTCATTTACAGATGTGGAATGTGGCAGTCGGTTGGCCTTGAGCACTAATTACAGACCAATCTCTCTATCCCCCCCCCCCTCTCTCTCTCTCTCTCTCTTTTTCCTCAGTACCCACAATCCTTTGCTCCAAGCTCTCGTCCCCCGGACACAAAACATAGGCAATGCCCATGACACACACACACACACACACACACACACACACACACACACACACACACACACACACACACACACACACACACACACACACACACACACACACACACACACACACACACACACACACACACACACACACACACTCTGGTGCTCAATCTGCTGAATTTAAAGCTGCCTGTGCTCATTAGAATACATTCACACAAATCCACCAACTCATTCATCTAATTCAGTCTCTGAGTTTGTTAACCTGACGAGGAAATACGATGGAAACAAGGAGACAGTGAGAGCTCTTTACAAACTACACTACAAAAAGTGAACAAACACTACGTACACCTGACTTTCTAAAGCCACCACTGACAGCTGAGTAAGTTCCTTCTTGGCTGAGGACCGTGACGGTTCAAAAAGTAGACCTAAGTAAGTGGATCTTTGAGTTGGGACTTTTTTTGTCATGCACATTGGTCCCAGGACGAATAAATAAATTCCATGCACAAGTGTTTCCTCCCCCAATAACATTATATGACGACCAGGGACGGCTGGTAACAATGGGCTAATGGGGCTAAGCCCTCCCTATCTTTTCTAACTTAATGAAAATATTAAAATATAATATTACTAAAACTTAGAATTGGTTGATTGTGGAAGCAACGGCACCAAATAATAACAAAAACGTTATGTGGGCTTGGAAAAGTCAGCCCAGACGATCTGCCTGGGCTGACTTTTCTAAGCCCACACTTATGAAAATCAACATCCAATCGGTGTCGTCTAATCGTGATTGACAGGTATCATGACATACCCCCTTGATTTAAAGACCATTTGGGCTAAATTAATATACCATTGACTTTCCGCAAATCACAGTAGCCTACAGTGACTGTAGGCCCGCCTCCAACAGTGACAGTGACTCTCACTGGTGACTGTCACTGTTGTAGGCGGGAGAAAAAAAGTGATGACAACAATGGCGAGCTTTAATGTAGTCAACGAAGTGGACTACCTCATAACGAATCCTTTTTCGTTGATGTCTTTAGAAGAAAAAAAATTAATAAAAAGACTTGGGGCACATCGGCCAAAGGATGTCCAGATTAAACAAAAAGACACCCGTCTTCTGAACTACCTCTCAACGAAGGCGGTCGCATTTCTCCTCCCTCCTAAACCTTATCTTCCCTGCTCTGCTCTCTGTCTCTGTGCTGTCTCTGTCTATCTCTGAGACTCTCTGTGCATATTCCTCCGAATACCTAAATTATGGATCTGATCAACTGGGGTCTCTCTGCAATAGATCAAATTTTCTCAACAAGAAAATTAGGCTCAGGAGAAGCCCGCTGTCCTGATGGAACCTTTGCTGCCGGATACAGCTGGGACGCATGGAGCAGTTGGAACCCGATGTGTCTGGCAACACTTTCCATCAAGGATGCTGAAGATATCTACATAATTGGGCTTTTGGTAACAGGGTTCCTGCTGTTTGGTGTTGGCGGGTTCCTGTTCTACCGCAAGGTTAAAAAGGCGTTGGCTGCACATCAGGCCATTAACAAGCTGCCCGTCTTTGAGGGCTTGTGCCGGGCTGTTAACGTATACAGACTCAAGTATTAAGCGAAGTGAACCGCAAGCTGGAGGTGCTTTACGGACTAAATCGAAAAGTGGATGCGATCTGGGTGAGCGTTAACAGTCCGTAGGCATGGAAAACGGCCACTGGATTTGGAATATTTCAGATTTACCTAACCAGTGACTTTAAGACAGGCACCACATTCCAGCGCCTAGTCTCTTCAAAACAAATTCATTATCTCGATTCGGCTCTCCACACCGACCTTGGAGGTGTTATCTCTTCTCTCCCCGGGATGTTTATGCAGAAAGACGCTCTACCCCCAGTCCTGACCTAATCTCCTGTGAACTCTATCTCTGGCTGGGCCTCGAGGTTGTCTCCTTGGACTCGCTATACCATCTGGCGCCTGAAGACTCCCGTTATGTCTGTTATGTTGTGTTATGTTATGTTACATTTGACACATGTTTTAGTGCTTTAGTATGCTACACTTTGTGTATATATAGTTAGCACGATGTCAGCCCTAAAATGCTGCATCATGCTTATTATCCAACATTCTGGGGTTGGGGTGATTTGTGCCGGAGGGCCTGGGGTGAGTTATAAGTAAGTAAGTAAAATGTATTTATAAAAGCACATTTTGCACTGTCCCAAGTGCTGAACATAGTGCATTCAGTAGGAAAAAATGTATGTAAAATAACAATAACAAAAATAAATGACATAAAGCCCAGACATCCACATATAAACAAAGATAGTAGTGCAGAGGTAAGATAGTTAATGGGGAGGAAAAACCAGGGTGTACAGATGGGTTTTGAGCCTTGATTTAAAGGCAGAAATGGAGGGGGAATCGCATATGCCAGGTAGCAGTTGGTTCTACAAGGGCGGAGCAGCTAGTGCAAAGTAAACTTCTGAGAGTTGTGCCATTGGCATGGCTGTATACCAGGGTTTCTCAACGGGCGTTCGTGCAACCTAAGGGGCGCTGGGACACGAGAGCTTTTTTTTTTTTTTTTTAATAAATATATTTTAAACTTTCTTAAAAATCTTATAAATATTTTGACTGCAAAAATAGGTTACCTGAAATAAACAGCCTATTTTAACTTTTCATGTTTCTAACCCCTCGACCTCTTTTTAACTATTCCCTCCAATGTTCTGCGGTCTGCTGACTGTCACAGCCTTAGAAAAGAGAAGGCTCTGCAGACAGCCAATCAGAGGTCTTTGAGTCAGAACAACCAGCCAATCAAAGCCTTAGCGGCAGAGGAATCAGCCAATCACAGACTAGTATAATGACGTTTACTGATATTGCTAATGCTAATGCTAGCGCAGCGAGATTCAAACTTAAACTAACTATTGTCTCTGAGGTGGAGAAAACACAGTAAGAGTAATCAGCCAAAGCATGGAGTTAACTAAAACACAAGCAGAACCATGTTAAAGACACAACCCTCATATGTTGGAGAGGGACGATATACTAAACGCTGTGCACCGCGAGAGGCTCACTGAAGCCCTGTACAGCAGCCCTATGACAGCAGCAAAGCACAGCTACGTCATGAGCGCTAGTTCGCGGGATAACAGTTCAACAACCAATGAAAACGTACACAATTCATTGTAACATATTCAACTTTAATAACATAACATAAACAAACATGGCGGATAGCAAGAAAAAGTGCCGGCAGTACAATGCCAATTACATTAGTTATGGATTTATCCCGTCACCGATGAACACCACTTTACCAATGTGCCTGATCTGCGATCAGGTGTTCTCTAATGAGGCCATGAAACCCTCGCGATTACAGGAACATTTAGTGAAAAAACATCCCGAAAAATCAGCTAAAGATCCATCCTACTTTAAGTCTCTGAGGGATCAACATTCAAGACGGCCCACCATCAACTCTCTGTTCGCCCGTAACGTCAATCAAAGCGAAAGCGGGTTGGTGGCGTCCTACAACATCGCTTTATTAATTGCTAAGTCTGGCTTACCGTTCACTGTGAGTGAGTGGGTAATTCCGGCAATAAAAGAAGCAATATCGACAGTCATGGAGCGGGATGCTGCGCCAGTCATCAAAGCCATCCCGCTCAGTAACGATACTGTTGCCCGGCGCATACGGGAGATGTCGCTCGACACTGAGCAGCAGCTGTGTGCCACCCTGCGTGCGTGTCCCTTCAGCATCCAGTTAGATGAGACAACAACTGCCGACAACAATGCCCTCTTAATGGGCTATGTTCGGTACATGTCTGGGGGGGATCTCAAGGAGGACTTCTTGTTTGGGCAGTATCTCACCACCGACACACGCGGACAGAGCATCTTCACCGCCCTGGCCGAGTTCCTGCAAGAGAGGGCCATCCCGATGGAGAACATCTGTGCCACGGACGAAGCGCCGGCTATGGTCGGCAGGTACCGCGGCTTTGCGAAGCTGCTGAAGAAACAGGTGCCACATGTGCTTACCTTGCACTGTGTACTGCACCGTCACAACTTGGTGGCAAAGCACATATCCGACTCGCTCCATCAGTCCCTTAATGTAGCGGTCAAAGCGATAAACAAAGTAAAATCCCATGCGCTTAATGACCGGCTCTTCAGGCAACTTTGTGGAGAGAACGACGAGTCTTTTCAGCGCCTCCTATTCCACACAGAGGTGCGCTGGCTCTCCAAGGGGAAATGTTTGGCCAGGCTGTGTGAGCTGTTCCCCACTGTCCTCCAATTCCTGGAGAAGACCGACGACACTTTGAAAGTCCAGCTATGGGGCTGCCGCCACGACGTCTTCTATCTTTCCGACTTCTTTGGGAAGATGAACGAAGTGTCGCTGAAGCTCCAGGGAAATGGTGTGACGCTAATCCATTCAAAGGCCGCCATACGCACTCTCCTCGCGAAGCTGGAGCTGTATGGACACAATTTGAGCAGGCGTCAGTTCAACAACTTCCCACTGTTGGCTAAGGTAGGCTAATAATTATTTATACAATATGATTGGCCAAAACTTTTAACTAGCCTACATGTGTCACTCCGCTCTACAGGTGCTCCTTATTAATGCCACAGTGTTTGTTGCTTAGCAACAGTTAAATCCCAGTCTCGGATCTATTTTTGTTGGCAGGGTCAAAAAGATAATTTCATAAACAAACAAATCATAATCTTTTGCTGTCGCTGATTAGCCTACTGTTAACAAATAAATGTAGTAGGCCTACTGTTGTATAAAAGCAATAGCCTATAACGCCGGAGGTCGTGCTGAATATCAGCTGTGATTATTTTCGGCATTCGGCCCGCTGCCTTGTAGCATGTGATATTGCTTAATTATTAGTCTGCCATTGTCATCAATAAAATAACTTAGGCCCTACTGTAATGACTTACATTCAGGTGTTGGATGAACTGACCGATGACCATCTGGTGGTGTACGCAGACCACTTGAAGGCCGTCGAGGCTGATATGGAGGTCCGCTTCAGCGATCTGGACCAGTTGGCCGTTCCCGATTGGGTGATGGAGCCGCTCCAACACGACGCAGCCAGCAGCGAGGAGGCCATCCAAGAGAGACTCATTGACCTCCAGAATGACGCTGAGGCGATGGCCACGTTTCGCACCTCTGGTTGGCGAGCATTGTGGATAGCACACGGACAGCGTTTCCCTCTGTTGTGGGAGAGAGTCCACCTTCTCCTCCTCGCTTTCCCCATGTCCTATCTCGTTGAGCAGGGATTCAGCCAAGCACTGCACATGCAGTCAAAATATCGCAACCGTCTCAACCTGGTCAGCTCTGGTGCTCTTCGATTGAAATTGACGTCTCAGTGTCCCAACGTCAAGGCGCTGGCAGCGGGCCACCAACCGCAGGGCTCTCACTAATTTATTATCCAGCTGCTCTGAGCGTCTTCACAAAATGACCGTTGCATTTTACATCCCCAACTTAAATAGGCCTAATTAGGCCTTGTGCACGTTCTGTTTCGTGATTGGTTGAACAGTTAACGGTTATTCACCTCATAATTAATACAATGTGCATGCTGTTCACGTGATGTGCACCTGTTTTTTTCCATTATAAAATGACACATGTTGTTACCTACGTTCAATGTTTCTGTTGATTAAAAAGAAAAGATAGATTACAACCAATGCTGATAGTGTTTTTCCTTTTTATGCAACCAGTGGGTTAAATCTGCCTATCATAGAACAGGCTCATATTGGGATTTTTTTTAATAATTCTTATAAGAAACCAAAACAGCACAGAAAATATGTTTTATTGTTGATAGAGGATGTAGCCAAAACATATTCTTAATTGTGTGTGTGTGTGTGTGTGTGTGTGTGTGTGTGTTTTTTTTTTTTTTTTTTTGGGGGGGGGGGGGCGCTAGAGTATCTCCGTAAGGTTAGGGGGACGTTGGCTCAAAATAGGTTGAGAACCACTGCTGTATACGCTGGTCACCACAAGAAAGTGATTGTCTACAGTAGCTCAGAAGAGACTGACATCTCCATTCCACTTAACGACAGCACTGATGAGAGTTCAGATGGTCAGAAAGATGATGATGGTGACTTTGTCATTGTGAGCTTTGCAGGTAAAACCTTTAGATCTGCTAGGCCTTGTTTAAGAAAATTGTCCTTCAATCTTTGTAAAATATTTACTTTAAATAAACCTTAAATAAGTGATTGTCTAATGGATTTGTCTTGTATTACAGTTTATGAGATATGTATCAATTAGGGCTGCAACTAACAATTATTTTGATAATCGATTAATCTGTTGATTATTTGCTCGATTAATCGATTATTAATCGGTTAGTGTTTTAGTCCGTAAAATGTCAGAAAATGGTGAAAAATGTTGATACATTTTCCAAAGTCCATGTTGACGTCCTCAAATGTATTGTTATTAGGGATGGGAATCGAGAACCGGTTCTTGTTCAGACCCGGTTCCGAGCCAACCAATTCCTTGGAATCGTTAACATGCCTGCTTAACGATGCCGCTTATCGGTTCCGCTCGTAGCAAATGCGTCATGACTTCAGACACGTGCTGCTTTGTTTTGGTTCAGAACGCAGCAAACATGACGTCGAGGCAGAAGCGCTCTAAAGTGTGGTTGTATTACACATGAAAAGGCAACAATACGGTAAAGTTTCCATTTCATCAAATGACTCGTGCACAAGCAAGCGCGCAGACTGCGATCCTGATGGTTGAACGTTTAAACGTCCGCTGCCTTACTTGGCACCAGAATTGCCCATCACTTGGATTTGAACATACAATGTAGGCTATATGAATTAATGTGTGTGTAAGCCTAGGTGTGGGCAAGTGAAAGAGGGAGATACATAAAAAAGGAGAGAGCAGCATACAAACAGGAAAAAAGGATTTCTTATTCGCTTCCAAAGGCCAGCTGTTTACTCTCGTTCATCAGCTGTTAAATGCTGCCTTGAAGCACGGCAGTGGGGACGAACGCAAAACAACACACAGCGGGACTCGGCGGTCCGGTGGTAAGGAAACTTTAAGAATACGCTTTATAAAGACAGTAAGACACACTTAAAATAACGCTCTCTGCCCGATACAAAAAGCTCTGCCTTGGATTACTTGAGCGATTGATGTGTATAAAACCATCCGCTACGTGTCTGATGCAGGGACATTATATTAGCCTAATAAACAGCGCGGTGAACATAGCAGCGTACATTGTAAAGCTGAGATGGAGCGGTGACTCCTTGTCGTTGGCGTGGTGAAGAATAAGCAAAGTGATACATTCTCTTAAAGCCTTTATGGCGTATTTATTCTCTTCTTGAATAGCCTACATGACTGTCTACTGTGCAGTCGTGACAGTTTGACCTGAGGCGTTAACATAGTGACATCATCACGTTGGCCTTTCAGAGTAAGGGCGCAATCATATAATAACACTTAACATACATTAAAGATCTCGTATCCTTCCTGAGAGGGCAAACATGATAATTGTTCTGCATAAAAAGAGTATTATCTTTTCAAAAGACTTATTTGTGTTTTTTCTGTCAGTTGAATTTTGTTTTAAGTGCCAATGAGCACTGTTAATATTCCAAAAGGCACAAGCTCTTCCTTGACTGTTTTAAGTATGTGTTTTTAGTTTGTAGGGCACATAAGGACATTTGGGCTTAAAAACCAAAAAAAAAAATTGTCTGGACCAATTAATGTGAAAATTGACAATTTCCTAATCCTAAAGTAGCTTGATAATCTTTCAATGCACATACTAGACACTTCTGATCAGATATTAAAGAGAGTTAATACAAACAAACTCATTGGTACATATTCTCTCACCCAATGAGAATCGATAAGAGAATCGATAAGGAATCGGATCGATAAGCAGAATCGGAACCGGAATCGGAATCGCTAAATTCTTATCAATTCCCATCCCTAATTGTTAAGTCCAAAACACACAGATATTTCAGTTTACTGTCATAAGAAGATTAAATAAACCAGAAAATATTCACATTTGAGAAGCTGAAATCAGGCAATTTGGACATTTTTTATTAAAAAATTATTCAAAACGATTAATCGATTATCAAAATAGTTGGCAATTATTTTAGTAATCGATTAATAATCGATTCGTCGATTAATAATGGAGTCGTCGATTAATCGTTGCAGCTCTAGTATCAATGGCTCAATTTACCCCATGGTATTCTCTCTTGTGGCACAACTTACACCACACCGGGGTCAAGTTGTGCCACAAGACAAATTTTTTTCTGAACTCTATATTTCTTAAACAGTTTATTTCAGATCCTAAGTTACTGTTGCCGGGGATACACAATACCCTGAAATATATGTACATAATTGAGTTTACTTTACTGTCAAGGCCTCACTTTAAAGTCACTTTGAGTAAAAAGTGGCACCCCTCTCTCTCTCTCTCTCTATAATATATATATATATATATATATATATATATATATATATATATATATATATATATATGTGTGTGTCTATATATATATATATATATATATATGTGTGTCTATATATATATATATATATATATATATATATATATATATATATATATATATATATATATATATATATATATATATATATATATATATATATATATATATATATATATATATATATATATATATATATAAAATGTCATTGCATCTCAATTGGTGGTGTGAAACTGTGGAATGGTATGAGCACGGAGCTAAAGCAATGTCCAAACATGATTCAGTTCAAAAGAAAATTCAAAGCAATGATTTTTAAAAGGTACAGGGATGAGGGAGAGATTTAAGAAGGAAAGTATATTAAAAAAAATAAAAAATATATATATATTTTTTTAGATTGTATATATTGTGTATATATATATTTAAAGTGTAATTATGATGCATCATATTGAATGAATATTTGTATATAGATATATTGATTGTATAGATATGTGGATACATGTGTATATATATATAGATATAGATATGTGAATTGTATAAATATAAAGATATAGATATATGGATTCTATAAATGCATACAATAGATATATTTTTGTATAGATGTATGTATATAATAGATATAGATATATGGATTATATAAATATAAAAAAAATTATAGTATCAAATTGTATATTTGTATGGATTGTATCAAATATGGTATAACCAATTGTATAGATTTGTAAAAAGGATTATAAAGAACACAGGAAGCTAATATAATAAATATAAGTTATTGAGCTGAGGAAAAGGGGTAGGATCAAATAAGTTTATACTTCTTCCTTCTCCTTTTCAGGCATATCAATTCAATATGTTGTTTGTTTATTTTGTTTATTTTTATTTCTTTTGTGAAATCATCTGAACATATTTTTTTTATTGTATTTTTATGCTTTTCATTTTTCTTGATATGTCTGAAATTAATAAATAAATAATAAATAATAATAAAATAATAATATATATATATATATATATATATATATATATATATATATATATGTGTATATATATATATATATATATATATATGTGTATATATATATATATATATGTGTGTATATATATATATATGTATATGTGTGAGTTTGAGACTGCTTTGGCCTCGACCCTTAACAATTTGGAAGACGGCACTCAAATCTTTCATTAGCAAGTAAGTGGAATGTTCTATTTTGCCGACCGACAACGGCAAACGTTTAATTTAACAGTTTAACAGCTGTTCACTAAACGAAAGGGGCTTACGTCGCCTTGTGCATCGCTCTGATTGGTTGTAGTGTTATCCAACTGCGTGCAGTGGCATTTGAAATGCACAAGTAGGAGCCGCTCCTTGAGTTGGAAATTACTATTGATCGTGCCCAGACACTCTATCGTTCAAGATATCAAGGTCTGGATTTCCAGGCCAATATATATATATATATATATTTTTTTTTATTACAAAGGAAAAAGAGATGATCCGGGACCCCCCAAAATTGAGGTTTCTTGAAAAATGTTTTTTCTTAATTGTGCAACCTATCACTCAATTCGGGAAAATTAGATGTTTCCCCCAATTATAGCCTACCCAGCTTTATCAAGCTGTTTTTGAATGGCGATTCATAATGGCAAGCGGGGCCGGCGGCAGCCAAGGGGCAAGGGTAGGCCTGCCCACCCAATCAAAAGTGAAGATTATTTTTTTTTTTTCAGCCAATTAAAATATGTCTATTTACTATACCAGGACCATTCCTAGCTTCTGATTAGGTGGGCACGGCGACAGCCCGCCTCCAAATTCACGCATCACCAGTTTTTCTGTGGTCACCTGTCAATCACGTCCACAGAGCGCAGTCTCTCCTTTGCAAAAGCAGTTAGTAGGCTTCTCGGCAGGGGTGTACGCTTATTTTTTTAGGTGGTAGCACTGGTGCTAGCAAGCAAAAAAATTCAGTAGCACAAAAATAAATTTGGTAGCACACAAAGTATGATCGAAAACTTGCATAACCTTAACCCTTGCATTTCACTGTAATTACCTTTGAGCCTGTCATCTTGGTCTCATTTGAGATTCTCAATTAATATTATATCCTAGTGTGTGCAGTAATAATTATAGAAAAATGAATAGGGGTACACTGATTGCAATTTAGACAAAATAATCTAAAATGCCCATTGCAATTTTTTGCTGATTCAGAATTATTTCTCCCCATAAAAATATAAAAATAATATCTATATCTATATATGTTTTGTATATACATATAATTATTATATTGATAATAATAAACATTTTTAGAAAATGTCCTTCTGTTAATTAAAACCAAACTTTAAAACATTAAACATATCCTATTACATAAATAAGTATCCATATTGGTACAATTTAGGATACATTAAATATGTTGTTGTGAATGTGTTGGGAGTTGTTCTTCAGTGGTTTATTTCAAACTTTGTTTTTAGACTACTGTTGACTTTTCTCTGCAGCTGAATGAGTTGCCTTTCTAGCTAGACCACTGCAGGGCTGTGAAGTGCTAACTTCCTGTTCTTACCGGCTTCAAAATAAAAGTCAACTCACGTTTGGCTAGTAACAGGCTTTTAACGTGAAGGCGCACAGGAAATGTTCTGTTTGCACACACGCTAACTTAACTGCCTCCTTCCGGTTATTAGGGACTTTAAGCAACGACGGTTGAGAGGACGGCTACGGCGGTCGAGTAGAATTTTTAGCATTCGAGAACTTATGTCATCACCTCCTATCGCTGTAGTCAGAGCCGTAGTCCGTCTGTTTACAACGGCAGAACAGGGTTTTGACGTTGTGAGCGCTACGCCAACTGCAGCAAGTAGCCGGTCTAAGAGTTGCTAGGCAATAGTGGAAGCCGTTGGAATCTTTCCCCAACGCCGTAGCTGTCGCTAAAACACGCTGCTTAAAGTCCCCGTTGGTGAAGTTGTTTTACGCTAGAATCGCTGCACGAGCACAGATCCCGAGGACATATATTTCACCAGCCAAAGTGGAGGGTGGACTCAATAACTTACTTGCCTAAGACTACATTTACCCCCATTTGGAGTGTTAATGTAGAGCCCTCTAAGCAGTGTTGTGCAGCGCTCCTCTGTGTTTCAAAGACAGCCTCTCCTCATTAGCACTAGTGCGAATGGACTTGTTTTCATCATCGCACGTGATCAATTTCAGTAGCAAATGCGATCAAAACTGTCGCACTGTACAGCCCTGCTTCTCGGCAACTTTTTTTTTTACACGTTAAGCTGTTCTTACTGTAAGTAAATGCTGTTTGTTTTTTTTTGGGGGGGGGACCTCACTGACAATGTAAGCTTAGGGCACCCAAAAGCTTAGCAGCGGCCCTGGTTTGCTAGTTTGTCAGTTCAGTGCGCCCCGCTACAAAATCAGCAATGACTTCTACAACTTATTGATTTCTGCAGCGCCTCCTCTCTGTGCAAACTATACTACACACGTGTCCAGAATGCATTGTAAACCCTGATAAGTTCCTCCATCTATGGATTTAACAAAATGCCATTTTCAGACACCCAACTCTTACGTAATTGGCATGTAAGCATGTAAGGAGCCTGGTTAGTGAGGAATGAATGTTTGCTCTCTCATATTAAATGTTTTAGTTTAGACCTTGGTAGTAAAGTAAATATATCAAATTACCGATATTATGAACCATTGATTGATCCAGAATGTCATATACAGTATATATATTCTGATTTATTTGCCTGATTGTTACAGTATATATACTGTAACAATCAGGGAAAAGAAATCAGAAATAAATTAATGAAAAAAATCGTATAGGCCTATTTACATTTATGGTTATCAAACTAATTGTCATCTACTGTATACTTTATTGAAGACTAACCATAGGAGGACATCCAAGGACTTCCAGAGTTTGGAGTTTATTACTAACTTATAATGTGAGAATTTACTTTTATTCCATCTGACTATAAGCACATGTGAATTTTCTAAATTTCAGTTCCGTTTCAGTAAGAAACATGTGCACTGTGGCCTTTGGAGAGGGCAGGAGATGGTGTACTTAGGCTACAGCTGCCATATGATGCCCATAGGGTGCTACATTATGACATACTCTGCCCTGTTGCTATCTATCACAATATTCTGTCATTCCCTGGTTTACTGGTCCATCCCTCCTCATTGTTTACTCATTGGTTGCTCCTTGTGCTGCCATTAACTGCTCATGTGCGCAAATACACAGTCATTAACACATGTTAGTTATTCTCAATAAAGAAAGTGTACAAGTAGAAGAGCTGATCAGAAGCTGAAAGAGAGGATACAACCAAACAATGACAAACATACAGCTTAAGTTACACCGAAGCATAAAGCCTACACTGAAAAGGTTTGCATGTGCACGCGTGTGTGTGCGTGTCAACACAAGCCTGGCAAAAGCAGAGCTCTGTCTCTGAAGTGTAATTGTCACTTGGTCTACATATAAAAACATGCTGCGAGTTGTAAAAAGCTGAAATAATAGTGTGGAAGACAAGGAAAATATACACACTTGTAACATATCATCACAGGCAGAGGACTGAGCTCACCAAAGTCACATTCTTGGAATTTGGACACAGGGGCTAATTAGGTGTCAATACTCTGATCATACATGCAGGGCTGCCTTTACCTGCCACTAGGCCCTGGGGCTGAGAGGTTTCGAAAGCCCCCCCGGGCGGCGGTCTTACAATACAGATGCGTTAAAGCCATGTTTGTCTACACCACAATATCTCTATTGATGAAATACAAAATCACTTAAGGTAACATGTAAATAACCCCCTCCTGGTCTAATGACTTTTAATAACCAAACACACATGGTTGGTTACAGTGTTTTTCCAAGTTATTGAGGAGACAGCGGTGGGGTCCCAGGAGAAAGAAGAAAATTAAGGCTAAATCAACTGTGTCCTATGTGAGCTATTTTCTGGAATAATTTGGCCGACACAGAAATACCAAAAAGCAGAAACAAAAATATACAGGTTTAAAAAATCCAGTCATTCAGCATTCCAATTTTTTTTAAATAATCCCTTATCCTAAAGCTACTTCTCTCTTTGAATTCTTCGTTTTGTTTTTAATGGTTCAACTCAATATAGGCCCTTGATCTGCGTTGCCCTGAACAATGTTATTTAAACAAAAATAACTAAAATGTACTGGTGAATGATAGGCCCCTTGATCTTCATAGGCCAAAAATAATGTGATTTTTTTTTCCTTTTTCTTTACTGGTTCATGATAGGCCCCTGATCTCCGTACGCCCGCCCCCCTATGAAGATTAGGGGCCTATCATGAGCCAGTCAATAATTTATTGTTTTAAATGACAATGTTCGGGGCCTTCTTAGATCAGGGGCCTATATTGAGACAGTAAAAAAAAATGTTTTTCTTCGTAGGCCCTGGGGCTTCAGCCCAGGTAAGCCCATGCATAAAGGCGGCCCTGCATACATGGTTTAACAGATTACGTCAACCACCAAACAGTAAGCCCCGTTTATTTAGACATGCTTTAAAGGATAAGTCTAGTGCTTTCTGTTATTTTTTCTTGTTCTCAACAAATCCCACTAAAAAGGCCAAATCAACCCATGTGTGTGTCTGTTTCTCAATAGTTTCTAACTACCCATACCCTGTCTAGCCTGTCTTGTTTTTTGTTACTAAAGGTGAGTTAAAACCCATTTAACACTTCTAATGCTTTAATAGGGTGTCCTGTATTACATTTAACCCAGTCTGACCATATTTCATTAACAACTTTATATAGAACAAGTTAGGTAAATATCGCTGTGACGTATACGTCACATCGGGCCGTGAGCCTCAAAATAGTCATAAAAATTTGGAGTGACGTAGGGGAGAACAGGGTAAGTAGGCACACTTTTTACTCTAGTGAGAATTGCTTATCACCTAAACATCTTTCAATAGTCATTCCTACATTAAATTGAAGCTTAAGGTGTTGGCTTGAAAAGTGAACCCCTCACTTTTTCTATCTTATTGTAATAAAGAAGAAATTAATCATCAAAGACACCCTTACACATTGTGACAACCAACCCCATCAAGGGGTCGGTTGTCAAACACTATGGGGTTGTTTGTCACAATGTTATCTTAATGGGAATAATCTTAAAAAGAAGGCAAGAAAGTAGAACTAAATTTGAAAGTTTAATTGCATTGTCAAGTTGACAAATAGGCCTACATAACTTACTGTAGCCTTGGCAGCTGGTCTAGTTTGGGATGCACTGGGTTGTTTTGATTTTGTTGCCCTTTTTTCTTTTGCATGCTAGCTGCCTTTTCTTGCTCTATTCTTTCCTTCTCTGGGGTGTCAGTGAGGATACGGCTTGACAATTTCTTTCGTTATTGGGTTCCTTTTCTGGCTGCAGCCTTGAGATAACATGTGACAACCAACCCCCCAAAAAATGTGACGACCAACCCCAACTTGAATTTCTTGCTAGCATCAAGGCCAACAACTATCTGAAAACTAATTAGCTTGCTAACCACAATCTAAACTATAGTTTACCCTTCACACTTGTATGGGTAACAGGTGTTTTGTTATAAACCCATTGTGTAAAAGCCTAGAAGAAAAATACTGAGGAGCTAAATATTTTCAATTTGACATGAAAAACACAAACAGTCGTCCTACCTCAAATACAGCAGTCTAACTCCAAGGAAGACTATGTAGGTGACCTCTGATCCCAATTCTGGATATTTACATACCAAAATTTCACAGACAGCGCCTTCTGGTTCCGAGATATAACGATTGTGACAACCAACCCGTGTGACAAATTACCCCGTTCTCCCCTATTTGTCACAATAACAAAAATGGTAATAAGCTAATCAATTAATTTTAGTGTTTCATTTATTTTGAATTAATATATGTTCTTTTGCTAAATTCAAAGTAAAGTGAACAAATCTAAACAAAAATTAATGACAACACATTGTAATATTAGGGTTAAAAAAAAAGTTTGGATAATATTTGGATTAAAAATTTTTAAAATTTCCAAAAAAAAAAAAAAAGAAATTAGAAAACATCAGAAATGTGTTCTATGTGGTCTACTTAGTCTGTGTTCCATCCCTCATATTTTTCCTAAAAGTAGAACTGGGTGCGGGTTCGTATGGGTTATGTTTGTATATGATACAGATCATTTAAATTACCCCCATTTCTAGTTAATTCCCTTTATTCCCAATTTTGAATATTCCCAAAAATTCCCCAGCTTAATTTCCAATGGAGCGTTTCCAGAATGTTTCAGGGAATTTACCAGAAACTGTCCACCCCTTTGCAACCCTACTTGACAGCTAACAAAAGGTTTGACCTCTTAACTGAGAACCGTACCATACTGTACCGAACCATGACTTCAAAATCGAGGTACATACCAAACCGTTACTTTTGTGTACCGTTAAGCCGCTAGCTGACAGCTAGTCAAGAGAGACTCTAAAGCCGATTCAGTAAGATGCTGTATCTTTGTTTATCTATACAGTTTATAACTATTGTAGACAAGCCACACTGAGCAGAATTACACAGAGAATAAAGAAAACCGTTGATAGGTCAATTGTTTTATATGCTGTTTGTAAAGTTCACTGTATTTTTGCAAAGGTCCTATCCTGGCAAGGGCTGAACATATTAAGTGAATATACTAAGTAACATTCCTTTATGTATCAGCTTGGTTAATGATACAACAGGGCGTATTGGATGAACAGCAACAGACACCAGTGTGACTGTAGTTACTGTTGCATCACCAATTAAGCCATGTTAGAGAGCCAGTAGGAATACCTGAGAGTCTCTCCCCCTGCTATGCTATGCTACGTAAAGGCCTGTTCAGAGCTTGAGCCAATGGAGCAGCTGTCACAGCAAATTAGAGCAGTCCCCGCCTCCCCACTGTATTCCCTCTCTCCTCATTCACCCAGACTGAGCCACCCACCCACGCACCCACGCACGCACACACACCGGAATCATCAGAAAACAAAGCATGCATGTACATTATTCAGGATACATGCTTCACCATTAGAATGTGTTTGCATATGAGCATCTTTAGTGCTATAGATTAAACAGACAACTGATCTATTAGCAAAGGAGGTTTTCTCAGTAGCAAAAGGTGTGTGTGTGTGTGTGTGTGTGTGTGTGTGTGTGTGTGTGTGTGTGTGTGTGTGTGTGTGTGTGTGTGTGTGTGTGTGTGTGTGTGCGTGCGTGCATCTCTATCCTGTCAAGACAAGGCCCATGAGGCAACAAAGGTTACAGTTATAGTTCGAGCTAGTAGTTTTTTGTTCCTCAGGGTACGGTACACACAGCAGACAGGCACACACACACACACACGCACACACAACTCTTAATGACAGGTTTTTTGAGCGCTTATATCTTCACCATGCCGACCAGTGTCTTCTGTAGCGTCTGCATGTGCCTCTTGTTAGTTGTTACTATGTTGTAATGGTGACTAACCCTTTACCCTAGATACCCTCCACCCCCACTAACATTATCGTACCCACTTATTAGCAGGATCCTCTCTGCTGAGATCACACACAGCGGCTCATTAACAGCTCTATAACAGGGCCTTCATTATCAGCTAGTCCCTTGACTTCTCCCCATATGGTTCTCTCCAGGGTTATAGGAATGATACAATAGGGCCATAATGTGACACAAACTACACAATAAGTGCTAGAAGGTTACCATAAACTCACTATGGTGTATTATACAGACTACAGTAGGATATGAAGCTTTTTCTTTTTTTACCAGGGGCTTTTTTGGGCCACTGTGAAATATATTTGGGGGGCAATTTGGTTCATTTCCAGAGTAGCTTTATCAAATGTTGGGAAACACTTTGTTTCCTGTCGGGGTTCTCCAAATCAAATGGAAGACTTTTTAATCCTTTTTTCTAATGCCAATTAGAATGAAATTCAATGCCAACTGCACTCACATGCAAGGTTGAAACAAAGGATATAATGGAGGATCAGTATGAATTATATGCCCTAGAAAGTGAACCACCAAGTTCTGTTGGGACATACTTTTTTTTATTTCATCATAACATTGCGCCTTGATCTTGCCTCTTGCTTTTATATCCACCGCATCCCTGTTTGATTTCATATGGAGGCTCCATTGATGTAACGTCACTTCAGGTTCGCACTGGATTATGGGTCAGAATCGCCCAAATAGGATGCTGTTTTCAACACTAAAAATCTTGGCCGGATGTAGTAAGACATCCGTGTCTTTCTAACCATCCTAAATCTGACCACAATAATTGGGACATCCTACATTTTTTTTTGCTACCATAATAAATAGAAAGCATGCGATTCGGAACGCAGGGATGGTCTCCACTTTTAATGAACGGCTCATGAAGAAATGAGAAGTCCCAGGGGATCATTGCTACAGCATCATTCCCCTCAAGACAGTTAAGGCGATGAGAGGCCGCCGTTACCTGGACTTGGCTTATAGTTATTCAGTCAGTGTAACACCAATAGGCATGTTTTTTTTTAATCAACATTGACTTTTGAGGCACTAACTGCATCCCTTAAAGCAGTCTGTGTCATGGTTAGAAGAACATGAGCTAAATGTAGATTGTTTTGTTTTGTATAGGGTTCCAACATGTTTCTTTCTTCTTGTTTTGTCAATGAAATATAAGAAAAGTATAAATAATGTCCACTGAAATACCCCAGCCTAAGTTGAAATAGCCTATTTAGAATCTTTGTTTTTACCGATATAGAGTTCAAGACCTAAAGGTATTTAAAATATATAAAACCACCAGATATGTAGAAGCTGGAATGCAGAAATGTACTTTGTAAGTTTCGTCTAATAGTGTAAGAAATAATTGATCAACTAAATGTTTGCCGATGTATTTTCTGTCCAAGGATTAATAAACATTTTTGTTCTATCTTTAAATCTGTTATGCTTTTCTCAAATACATTTGAAGTCATCACAGATTATGAATAGTAAGGCTACCACCGAAATATGCTCCCCCGATTATCTATAGAATGACTAAACGTGTAGGCTATTTCTTTGTAATAAATTAGACCATTAAACAGTAACATCAAAACTACTTATAGAAACTATAAGGTTGAAGAAGCACAAGATCATTTAGAGCTAACTGGTGTGACGTAGTCCACATAAGTGACAGTAGAATGCCACCACGACACAACATCACAGCGAGAGCGTGGCTAAACAATACTAAAGGTGGAATAAAGTCGCAGCTCTACAGAAGCATTGGCGCAGGTGAGAGCAATCACATGGCTCACATCAAACTCAAAGCCACAGACATGCATCAGTAGGCTATAGGCTAATACATGGATGTTACCCTGGAGGATGACAGCAGCAGCAGTCCTCTGGTCAGCCCCAGCAGCGCAGCGGCCGGGCGGGGTCCCGGGGTCTCGCTGCCTCAGTCCTCCGCTCCTGAGCGCAGCTGTAGCAGCCTGTCTCTCTGTCACAGCTGTAGTCTCCCTCCCTGCAGCTGTAGTAAATCCAATCGGGCAGGCGCTGCTGGTTTTTGTTAACACGCGATGGTTCGTTTAGTGAGCAGGAGCAGCAGCAGCAGCCAGGGAGCAGTGATGCGGCTCTCCTCCTCCCCACCTCTCCCTCTCTATGTGACGCTGTTGTGTTCGCTAGCGCACAGGTGCCCGATGGGACAGGAGCACATAAACACAAAGAGCAAACACGCCCATCCGACAGGACCCGCCTCCTACCGTAATACTCCGAAGAGCCAGCTGCTTTATGAAAAAACCTTACTGTATTTTGTGACAACAGTAGCATACTGTTACTCCAAGCTCCAGCCGACTGATTCAAAGTTATGGCCGGTGTCTCTCATGATATTGTTTTTATAGTTGGCATATGTTTGGCCTAGCCAAATAGTCTAGGTGCTGGGAACGTTTTATATACGCTTCATTTAGCGGAGAATATCTCAACTGTTATAGACAAAGTGAACAACATGGGATGTGTGACAAAATCTCTATCCGGGTCGAAAGTCCTGAAAATTACCACAACAGGTTACACTAGTATCACTATACGTGGTGAATGGGACTTTTTTTTCCTTTAAAGATATCCTCATTCTTTTTTACCAGATTAATCTTCATATTAAGAGAAATACTTTTTGTATTGCACTTTGTATAAGAAATTGTAATAAAATATGCAAATTAGGCAATATCTCATTATATATGCATAGCCTACATACTTTAGTAGAATTCCTGGATACGAGGATTTTTTATTTTTTTTGTGCTATTAAGCGCGATGTGTGCTTGTGTATGGTCATATCTGCGCGAAAGGCCGCGATTTGCAGTAAATAAATGTCCACATGTGTCTCCAAGTGTCTCTTTAGGTTATTTAAAAAGAAATCAAGCAAGTAGACTAATAATAACTTTAATTAATTATTGGTTATCGCATCACAGAAGGCATATTGGCCTACAATAATAAAAAAACACCACCTTAACTATGTTTACAGTTTAAAAATGTTTTGAATGAAATGCAAACCTCAGTGAATCATTTGCTCTTGTTTCTCTGTCCTGAGATTCACACAGACTGAGCAGTCTTGTTGAAATGTTACAAATTGAGCTAATAAACTGAACTTTGAATTATTTTGCTGCAGAAGTTATCTCAGCTAATTTTTGTTATCTAATTTGATAATAAGGTGATTGTATGCAGAATGCTTGTGCCAGAAACTCATACAGTGGTTTTGTACAGATAAATAAATAAATAATAGCAGGTTCTCAATAGTATTTCAATTTAGGGGGGGGGGGGCGCGAAAAAAATTCTGTCCCCTAGGGGGGGGGGGGCATGACAGAAAATAATTGAGAACCACTGGACTAATATGACCCCAGTAAACAACATGGGATGTGTGCCAAAATCTCTACCCGGGATGAAAGTCCTGAAAGTGACCACAACAGGTTACACTAGTATCACACTACGTGGTGAATGGGACTTTTTTCCAGATATCCTCATACTTTTTTACCAGATTAATCTTCATATTATGAAAAATACTTTTTGTATTACACTTTGTCTAAAACATTTAATAAAATATGCAAATTAGGCAATATCTCATTCAATATGCGTACATACAGTACGTAGTAGGTTGACTGTTTTTTTTGCCATTTTCATTATATATCAAATCAGAATGTTTACACTCTTCTATGACCTTATAATCATTGTCATTGTGAACATTGTGATCCCCTCAGAAAATCTGTAATTTCAAGGGTTTATATGTACACATATTTAAAAAAATATTGGCTAATGGGGGGGCATACCCCCGGACCCCCCTAGCAGGGTCGTGACCTCGGCTGGCTACTATTTTCACCCAGCTGGACATCAGAGGCAATAGTGGAAAGTAGTGTGTATACTATATAGCTCTGGACTACCACCATCCAGGTTGCCCAGTCCCAAAGCTTTCTCTTCAATCAGCTCAGGCTGCCTACAATTTAAAAAAAAGATACATTATGTTGTATATAATGTATATTATATGTTATTCATAAACATTTGGGAAAAAAACATGCAAGAGTCAAATCTCCCACACAGCAACACTCAAAGTTAATGTGCATATTGTGTTCTACACAATTCACAGTAAATGTGCCAAAAAGCAGACGCAGAGATCTTACAAGGGCTAAAAATTTAGGCTCGCGCGCTCTGCGCGCGCTCGCATCTTCGGCCTCTCTGCCCGGTGTGCCCACCCAAAATTTCTACAGGCCCACCCTAATCTAACTGTCTAGAACCGGGCCTGATACACTTTCACCTACAGTAACAACAAATACTTTACGGTTTTTGCCAAATGCTAGCACACATGTTGCAGAATAGTTTATTTTGCCATTTCAAACAAACATAATGAATAGGTAGGACTGCAGTTCAAGCAATTCAGTGTGTCAGTATAAACTAAGAAAAATTACAGTAAAATTAGGGAACAATGGTATACAAAACAGCGTTGTAAGGAATTGGGTGGTTGGATTATGAATCCTTTTATGGATACCGCCTCCTGTTTGCGTCTGGCCACATCGCCTAATCAACAACACACTCAATGTCTTCCTATGAGAAGCAACAGGGAAATGATCACCTGATATCCAGACTAAATCTCCTAATTATGGAGCGACTCAGGTTGGGCTGCACTCTCTGTCCAGGCTCCCTCATTGATAGGCCATGATCTATAACATGGTCCACTATAGTGTTCCTGTTGTATGTGTCTCCTTCTGTTGCCTTCTTTGTCCTCGTACTCCTGTCGCTCTCTCTCCTCCTCAACACTGGCTCTTACTGTCTCAGAAAGGAGCTGAGCTCACCTGGGGTCTATTTGTAGTGCTAAGGTTTAGACTGATTGGTATTCAATTACAGTTTTTTCCTAATGCTTAAACACTAAAAGTGGCTGCTATGCCCAAAGCATCACAACCTCTAACTTTGGTGACCATGTCTTAAACACAAGCACCAACCCTACAAACACAATAAGTGCTTTGCACTGTGTTTGAAATTCTCCAACACACTTCTTGCAAAACACTACACACTGTTTTTCACATAAGACACATTGTTCAAAAATGAAATCTCCTGCAATCATTGGGAAAACACATCTTTTTAAAATATAAAACACAACTAAAATTGGAAAAGCACACAGACTCACACACATGAAAAAAATAAAATAAAGCTAATATAATACCAAGCCTTAGCATTACAAATAGACCTCAGGTGCGATCAGCTCCTTTGTGAGACAGTAAGAGTCAGGGGAAGAGGACAAGAGAGAGCGGCAGGAGGACGATGACAAAGGAGACAACAGACGGAGACAGGGTCACTATAGTGGACCATGTTATAGATCATGGCACCATTTTTGCACCATTGTACCATTTCTTGTGTGGCTTTGTGTTTTTTTTTTTTACTTTTGCAAAAACCTGAAATGGCAAAATAAAATAAAAAATCTGAAGCTTTTACATTTTGTTTTCATGTGTCTAGATCAACTGTAGTGGATCAATCTTTCACAAAAAAAATCTGTATGAGACTTTTAAAGTCAAAAACCATCCAAAGTACTGAATACAACTGTGTTTTGCATAAAGCACATGTGTGTTGTTGCTGCTAGGAAAGAGCAATTAAAAAGTGCATGTGTGTATTTTTTGATGCTAAAAACAGTTTTGAAAAGGGATTGTTAGGTTTCGTTTTGCCGTATAAGTTAGAAGTTTATGTGCTTTGTCCTATTCAGCCTGTGTTAAGACACAGTGGGCCAAAGTCTGCAACATGTGTGTAAGCATTCGGCAAAAACTGTTTAATTTTTTTTTCAAGAGGTGTGTGGGAGAATTTCAAACACAGTGCAAACCATGGTCTGTGCACCAGGTCACTGCTTGGTTGATCTGTGCACGGTATTCAGTTTCTTGGTTGTTGGTGATGAGTCCTATGATGGTTGAGTCGTACGCGTACTTGTACAGGTTGACAGAGCTGTGGTGGGATGTGAGCTTGTTTGTGTAAAGGGAGAGTAGCCAGGGTGAGAGAACACAGCCTTGGGGTGTACCTGTACTGAGGAAGAGAGGGGAGAATGTAGTATTGTTGATCTTCAACTTCTTCTCCTTTCCGGGAACCATCACCTTATAGTGGTGGAGAGGTTTGTGTGCCCCTATGAACCTGAGGGCCGTGTTGTCTGGAGCCTAGTGCTCCTGGTAGGGTCTACCAAGGCAAAGTGGTCTCAGATGAGGGGTCAGACTAAGAATGGTTCAGAGTACTTTAACAGCAAGTACAGTTTAGCTTTGAGGAGTTGTGCCCCACAGCCCTATATAATGCACATTGTAAAGTTCGACAGTGTGGAGAATCCAATCATCGCAAATCCTATACTTCCAGCGGCGGGTGTCCGCAGGAATCACACGGCAGATGGTGGAGCTGATCCCCCCATGGGGGGCAGTATGACGGCAGGACCCCAAACTTGAAAGGGAGGGTCCAGTCTGAACACAGCGACCCATCTAACGCACTTCTGCATTGTCGGAGACCACTTATAATAGGAACCTTCAACGCAAACACAGTGAGAAAAGAAGCTAGGCTGGCAGAGCTTGCACACTGTGACGAGGAAAGGGGAGTAGAAATCCTGGGAGTCCAGAAGCACAGGAGAGTACATGGACAAATGGACCAGATTGTGTACTGCAGAGTGGGGAGTCACTCGTTCATCACCTCATCAGCATGGCGAAACCAGGCCCAGGCTGCAACGGGAGGTGTGGGGCTAAGTCCTCGAGCACGAAAGGCTCTCCGTAGGGTGCACCAGCACACCGACAGGATCCTTATTGCAGACTTTGACGGCAACCCAGCCACAACCATCATGGTAGTGTACTCACCTACCAATGTAGCGCCAGTCGAGTTCTGTGGGGACCTTACAATAGCACTCCGGGAGGTTCCGGCTCACAACTTCCTAGCAATTCTGGGGGACCTCAACGCGAGGCTTGGACCAGGGGATGCACCCATCATGTATCATGAAAGCACTAACCGCAACGGTGAACAACTTGCTGCCCTGCTAACGGAACACAAACTACTGACTGCGAACACCTTGTTCCTGAAGAGAATGGGCAAGAGATGGACCTTCCAGGACCGGGCCTCTGGTATGCTACGTCAGCTGGACTACATACTGGTAAAGCGCAAGTGGAGGACTTCGATCCTGAACGCAGAGCCATACAGCACGTTCAACTCTGTTGGCTCAGACCACAGAGTGGTTTTCATGAGGGTGCGACTGAGCCTGAGGGTCCCCAAGCCTAGCTCAAAGATCCACCACAACTGGAAGTCCTTTTCGGAAAGCCCCGACCTCCAAGCCAGATACACAGTTGAAGTGAGGAACCGCTTCCAACTGCTGGATACGGAGGAAGAGCCTCGAACAGTGTACGAACGGTTTGTTGCAGCGAACGTGGAAGCAACCAGGGAGTGCGTACCTAAGAAGGAGAGGATCAGAATCTCCCCAAGGTCAAGACATCCAGAGGTCATACAGGCGCGTGCAAAGGTGGAGGAGGCGCGACGAAGCTTTGACCGTGAACGGACCACCAAGTAGAGGAGTAGTGGAGTATTGAACGAGGCCAAACACAGACTCTTCAATACCTACGACAAGATCAAGGGGGAGGACCTGATGGAGAATGTACGGAGAGTAGAGGCAGCGCAGGGGGAACAACGGTATGGGGAGTCATGGAAGGTCATAAATGAGATGAGTGGGCGCAAAGGGCGAAGGAAGGACAGGTAGCAGTCTGCTGCCCACAGGGCAGAGTGACAACCTGGTTCACACACTTTCGTGATCTCCTCGGCACCCACCCAACAGTGGATGAAGCTTAGGAAGAAATATCGGCAGTCTTAAGAGATCTCAAAATTGCCCCTTTACAATCAATGAGCTTGCCACAGTAAAATTCACCCTGAAGCAAGGAAAAAGTGCAGGACCAGACGGCATTCCCCCAGAGGTCCTTAAAAACTGTAATCTCGACGACATCATCCTGGAGATCTGCAACCTGGCTCTGATAGAAGACATCAAACCCGATATGTGTTCTCTTTCTAACATCATCCCAGTGCCTAAATCTGGAGATCTCTCAAAGCCAGACAACTACCGAGGCATCAGTCTGACATGTATCATTGCAAAGATGTACAACTGTATGATACTGAACCGGATACGGTGTGCCATCGACCCTCACCTGAGGGAGAACCAAAATGGTCTTAGAGAGGGAAGAGCCACCGTATCCCAGATACTAGCCTTAAGGAGAATCATCGAAGAGGTAAAAAAGAACAACCTGACAGCAGTGCTGTGTTTTATTGATTTCAAAAAAGCTTTTGATTCAATACACCGAGGAGTGATGATGACCATTCTTAAGGCTTACGGTGTCCCTCCTAACCTACTCCGGGCAATAGGTGCCATGTATGAGGGCACAAGAGCAAGGGTGGTAATTCCAGATGGAGACAGGTGGAGGAGTGTGTGCTCCTCCCTTCAGGATGTAATAACTCATACAGTAATTAAAAGCACCGGTAGAGTTAGGGAGTTCTTCTTCTGAACTTATATCTCTTACATGTATGGAGCCATAAACTCGTAGGCTCCTAAAGTTACTAGAACAAAGGTCACAAGCAGAAAAGACGTAATGTACCTTAATTAAATGTTAGAATATATAATGAAACAAAGTTTCGTTGACAGCAGGTTTTTGTAAAAAAAAAAGAAATACATTTTTTAATTCACTATACAAATAGGATTTATTTTATTTTATCCTATTTTTATTCAAAATATTCTTCATTTATTAACGAGTTTGTTCTATAGTTAAACGTCATGTTACTAATGTTGGTGGAATAAGCTGTTTCCATGTCCTTGTTACCTGCTTCGTGGCTGGTACAAACAATATATTAAACACATAGCCTACCTGTCATTTTGTTTCATCTTCCCTTGCAATCTTATCCCTCGAGATATTTGCTAATTCAAGTAGCTCTTTTAAACTAGAAATATATTTAGTGCTTCTATGTGTACAACAATCTAAGTGCAGTATACAATATAATATATAGGAGGAAATAATTGAATGTCAACTCCTGATGCAGTAGGGCTCGGTTGCTAACTTCATCACAATGTCAAGCCCTGCCCCCGACATTATGTCAGTTAGTCAGCTTCTAAGGGGCCTGTCTGGAACTGTGTGAAAGTGATGTATGTGTTTTTGTAAAGAGACACTACACAGAGGGTGAAACTCTGTGGCTTAACTACACGGACAAAACTACACATCTGTCAAAGTGAACAGTCAAACACAATGGGGTCCTTTTTCAGGATACATCCATGCCATGTCTACCTCCCGTCGAACTGTCTTCAAAGCAGCATATCAACTCAAAACCCTGGACTAATTGGCCTGTTGCAAAGGATGGAAACCTTGACAGTGACATACCTGAGATGTCCAGTGCACAGCAGGTGTGTACACCAAGCATCATGCCACCAACCCACATACTCTCATGTGATTGGCTGGCTAATTGATTGGCTGTCACAGTGATGGTGTCAGTGCTCCTATCCAACATAACCATGGTAACACACTGAAGCCACAGCCGAACACTTCACCAATCAGCCTCTCAGTGAACAGAGGGAGCAGGAGAGCAGCATGATCATCTGTCAAGGCCGAATTCCACCGGCTGCATCTCCGGTCCTTCTCCGCTCCAGCATGGCAGAAACAGTAATACAATTAAGGGGCACTTTACACTGTGAAAACGTTACAGTTTTCCAGTTTTTGGTTTAAAAAAAACCCCCGTTCAGACACAATTTATCTGACATCTTCACCCGTACACATGTTTTCAGAGGAAACGGGCCGAAATCGCTGTAGCAGCAGTGCCAAGCCAATAGTCAGCGGTGACACAGCCTAGTAGATAGCTCTTCCGGTACAATTTGATGCATAAAACCTTACTGTAACCGAAAATTAATGCCACTAACGTTCATAAAGCGGTTGGTGTAAGCTTGGGGTTACAAATATTGTAAAAGACAAGCTTTCTGTCCTCTTATTTCACCGCATTGAACTCGTAAAAACAGAAGACTTGCTGATAGTGAAGGGGCTTCGTGAGCTGATACCTTCCTGTTAGGCATACTTCAAAATAAAAGTCAACTCACGTGTGTCCTGTGAAATGCTATTAATGTTTAGCCAGTGAAATGCTTTTACTTTGAAGCCGTAGCCTTAAGGCTCCTTTTGTTTAACAGTAGCCGCTAGCTTAACCGCTGCACGCTGATAGTGTTTTTAATGTAGAGAGAGCCATGTCCCTGACATATAGAAGTGACACACGTTTATTTAGCTAGAAAAACAGGCAGAGCACAAATCTTTCCCCAGCCAACGTGGCGGGTGGTCTCAATAACTTACTGCGGTAATCGCTTGGACTAAATTGGCGAGTGTTAGCCTATATTTTAGCGCTGCACGACACTCTCCGCTGATCACAGTGATGGTGCCGTGGAGACACCGTTCATGTTGTCTTCTAACTTTATAACTCGCTTGTGTTGTGGGTATTTTGACAGCAAATGTTATAGACTACGCATGTGTGAGGGTGGAGCCGTGACGTCAGCGTTATCAGGGGAAATGGTTTCGGTGTTTACAGGAAACCAAAACCGTTAAGTTTTCCAAAAAATCCTCCCTGGGAGGTGATCTCAAAAACCTGCGGTTTCATGCCTGCGTTTGCTGTTTTCCTGTAAATGATATAGTGCAACCGCGGGAATTTTTCCGCGATTGCACCGTTTCGTGTTGTCGTGTAAAGTGCCCCTAAGAGAAGTCAGTGGGTGAGTTTCCACCACGTCCGCAGCACCGTCTCTCTGCTCCGCTGCTGCTCCAGCTCTCCGGTGAAATACGCACTGCTTCTATTTCTGCCGGATGCCTGAGCTCACCGCATCAATTTAGCACAGAACACATCGAGATAGACAGGAACACAAGCGCCGACAAAACAATAAAACCTCCAGTTAATTTTCAAAATAAGACACTCGGTGTTCACTGCAGGTGACATTCTCAAAACAGAGACACATACAAGCATGTCCACTGTTCTTTTACTCGTTCGGATGGAAACAATAACCTTCCGTGCGTTTGTTGTTGTGTAAATACCATATAGGAGAATCATATTATCAAGAGCGATCGCCCGTCACTTTTATTACCGCGGGAACTCCTCGTTCTTACGACTCCAGCTGTTCAGCGGAGCTGGCCGTGCCTGCTTTGAAAACGGAGCCGGTGGGTATTGACGGACGTGGGCGCACAGAGCAAAACCGTTGGACACCGCACGCGCAGCCAGTGGAATTCCGGGGTCATTCTCATAGCAACTGGCACAGGTCCCCTGGCTCTCACAGTTGACCCCATTCAAACAGTCTATTAGTGAAATGTATTGTTGCCACACGCCATTGATGAGTGAGCTTCCCTGACCTTCTCATTTAGGCTAATGGAACTCCACAATATAACCTGCCTGTCTATTATATGGTTGGTTCATAACGACATGAATTGGGTTCTATCCTTACCATCAGCCATGATATTATATTTGTACTTTTTGGAAAATACACTATTGTGTCTATATAATCTGAGATGCAAGACAGGGCTTTCATTGAAGGTCGTAAGGCAGTAATATGGAGATTTCTGTGATGAACTGGAGTTTTATTAAAGTTGTCTGGTGGGTAGATTACTAACATGCAGTTGGATGGCGTACTAGGACATAATTACCAGGGGTGTAAAGTAGCGAATTACATTTACTCGCGTTCCTTTACTTTGAGTATGTTTTATTTTGAAGTATTGTACTTCGCTACATTTTATATCACCTGCGTTAAAAATAGTTAGGCTAAAGGAGAGAAAAGAAAAGAAATATTGCAGGTGGCTTTTATTTTTATGGCACAGAGTGAATGATCGACAGGAGCAGAGAACACATTGTGACTAAATGATAACAGCAAACATTGCTTCCCTCTATCATTAAAACAAAATAATCCTAGTTAAACTATCATTGTACCGCACGTGAAGACGTGAAGGCTTTTAAATGCAGCGAACCTTTCATCCAGCCGTGCGATCGGCCCCTCCCTCACCTGATAGTTTAGCTTTCAGCTTAAAGGAGCTGTAAGTGGAATGGTTCTTTTAGCTAACTTCCTGTCAGTTACTGCAGTTAGCAGTCCCCTGGCTCGTCCCTACGTCACCACATCAATGCATTGCGGTCTTCAGGCAGCAAGTTACTCGGAGCTCGGAAATATCCGACTTGGTAGTTCCGAGTTCCGACCTGTCTGTGTTCCAGTGCATCTGCTCGGGAAAGTATGGACGCCTAAAACCTTTCTCGTCCAAATAACTAAACGTTAGGCTCTAGCTAGTTACCGTTGCCACGTACCAGTAGATCCTTAGACTACAATATGTAGTGATTTCCGAGTTCCCATTACAACTGGAACGCACCGTCAGAAGACGGCTCATGACATACGTCACGACCAAACGTTATGCGATTGGTTGGCTGATCCAGAGTGGCACTGGGCAGATCCAATGGTTTTAAACTTCAACAGAAACCCGCCTCCAAATGAGTGAACGTGTACCAATAGAGCAGTTCCAGACCTTCTGTAGAAATGAAATTAACCCTAAAACAGGCAACGTGCACTGGGAGATACATACTCTTTAACATCCTGTAGGGGGCTTGCTGGAAGGTTTTCACTAATCTAGTTAGCATTTATCAAAAGACTTGTCTGTTATTAGCATCTAGGTGACATGATTTGGTTCAAGTTATCTTTCATTGTTTAGTCAGCCTGATCAGAAATCAACATGGACGCCAGTGGTGAAGCGCCAGCTTCCCAGGGTGTAAGTAATCATATATTAGACATACTTATTTTTGTTAAAATAACAATCTAAATTCATATATTGAATTAGGACATTTGTCTTAACATGCTGATGAAGGAAAAAAAAATCCATCTGTGTTTGTGGGTTTTTTAGCAGAATTTGAAATGTATGTATCCCCGGAGATACGTTGCCTGTTTAGGGGGTAGAAATTTGGTCAATGTTCATTATTCTGAATTTTATTTAAAACTTGAAAGCATGTTGATAATGACTGCAGAACCATATATTATCATGAACAGTTGTGCCCATTACAACATTATTACTGTATTTCACTTTTAAAATGATCTTTCTATATTTATGTATACTTAGGGCAGTGCTGCCTGGAAGGCCCTATCCCTAACCGTTGGGGGAGGGGAGTGCCTTCCAGGCACAAAACACAAACTTAACTGCCCAGGGATGGCCAAAGCCACTGGCAGGAAAGTAAGCTGCTGTTAATTAAATATATAATTCCAGCTGGTGGCTGCTGGTCGTTGTAGGCGCACAGTGTAGCATCATGCCTGCATCGGCTTCAGAGGAGCCTCTGACGCACCTGTGGCAGCTGTTTGAAAGGATCAGGGTGCAGTGACTAATAGTCAATCCTGCTTAGTTACAGTTTGGCCTGTCATCCATTGCTTTCCTTGGGCACTGCTTTCCACAAAAGGAGCCATTAAACTGGTACACAAGTAGGACACCGTGCCAGGTTCATGCACACGGCACCATAAAGTCCCTACATTCCTGTTGGACGGCCTCCATTTCACTGCCTTCGTGGACCACAAGCCGTATACTAAGCTGGTGGGTGTTACATTTGTCTGGCCCCGCCTCAGGAGTGATGTAAAGACCTGGGCTAGCTTCAGTTTGGCCTGTCAGCGTGTTCAAGGTACACATGATACCAAAGCCCCCTTGGCGCCGATTCTGGTCCCCGAGAGGCATTTCGACCAGGTCAAAAGGACCTGGTGGGCCCCCTGCCTTCCTCCCGTAGGTTCACTGACCTCCTCACCTTGGTGGACAGCACCACCAGGTAGCCGGAAGCCATTCCTCTGCATTCGCTGAGGTGGACTGGGCGTTCCTCAGGTCAGAGGTGGCCCGTTTTGGTATGCCGGCTGACCTCACCTTGTACAGAGGCCCACAGTTCACATCCGAGCTGCATGGCTAAAGGGTCGCAACTGGGTTGACTGCCTCCTGTGGTTGTTGGCCTGTTTGGCTCTCTGCCCCTAAGGAGGACCTGCAGTTTTCATCTGCTGAATTGGTTTACAGACAGCCACTGGTGGTCCCGGAAAGTTCCTTCAGGACGCTGCGGTTCTGTGGATGGGCGCTCACATTGGACTTTTCCCTGGGCAACTCCAGCCCCTTCACTCAGGTCCCCCTGAAGACTCCCCTATGATGGGCCCTTCTGTGTCCTGGAGGCGGGAACCAAGAACTTTGTGGTGGACATGGGGGATAAGCTAGAGCGGGTCACTATGGACCGTCTCAAGCCTGCCCATCTGGATGTGGCTGATCCAGTTTGATGAAACTAGATTGGTAAAACTGAATAAAATGTACTTAAAAAGTAGTATTTGTAATTTAAATGGACAAGATAAACAACAATTTATCATTTCTGTTCATCAAATTAAAAATTTATATTTTTACCATTTCGGCTTTTTTTATACCTTAATAGGGCAACGTATCCTGGGAGATACAACTCGTAAAACCCAAAATATACAAAGTATAAAAAAATTTGATGTGGAAATATTTTTCTTTGGTCTTAAAGAGATAAGTGATAACATGAAAATATTTTTAGAAACTCATTTTCCACTGTTGCCTGTTTAAGGGTTAAGTACGATGGTCTGGTTGGACCAGGCTATTGAATAGCCATAGCCTGGAGGGAATGACAGAAAGAACTTAAGTTTCTCAGTCAGAGGCCGAGTTGAGCACAAACCCTCTCACATGATAAGTGAAGCCATTCTTGTCCTTTAAAGTAGTTATACTTTGCAGATTAACACGGCCCAACATGCTGAAATTACAAACGGCAAAACATGGATTTGATTTATATCAAAATACCTTTTTAGATATAATTTAAACATTCAGTTTGCATTTTGTAAAGTCTGTTTCACATTCTATATACATTTAAAGACTTATTTGTCACTATACTGTCTATTCCTTCTCTCCAAGCTGACCATTAAGCAATAATTTTATAGTGTGACTACTAATAACTAAAAGTTTCTTGAAAAACACATTTCATAATTCAACTAGAGCAACAGTAATAGGTCACTTTCAAAGATTTAACCAAATTGGTATCATTGGTATAATCAAAGGTATCATCCGAATGTATCATTTTTTCCACACTAGCAGCATTGCTCCAGGAATGGCAATGTCAGTCTGTCTGCTTTTTTTCACTCATTAAAGGGATTGTTCAGTATTTTTTGAAGTGTGGTTGTATGAGGTACTTAGCTATAGTTAATATGTTACATTATGGAGATGGCTGTCAACGCAGTCCCTATAAGGAGTTTTGGGGAGAAGTCGTTACACAAAGCTGATACAGAAAGTTGGACTGGAGTTATGCTGACTTTGAAGGTTAATTACAACTCTGACCTTTCTACCTTCCTCTTACACCTTAGGTATTCTTCCTCCCTAGCTTGCTGCATTTCATCCTGCTGGCTGAACAGCCACACACAGGCATCCCCCATCAACCCTGACAGACAGGCTTATTCTACACTTCCTCAAGTCATGGAATCTTGAATCCCTTGTAATTTATACGTTTACCTTCTCTTTTTTCTTTCTATGCCAGACTGACTCATTTGAGAGAGAGAAAGAGAGTGAGTGAGTGAGTGAGTGAGTGAGTGAGTGAGTGAGTGAGTGAGTGAGTGAGTGAGTGAGTGAGTGAGTGTGTGTGTGTGTACAGACCATTAATATGTAACTCTCTATTACTCTATGTCAGTGCAGCTCTTAAGTGCTGCAATTACAGCACTCCTTTTGTTATTTGTTACAAAAACAGATTTGCCAATTGTGTGAAAAATCCTCCACAGCAAGTTTTAAAACCTTGAGCCAATGATAATATGGGTTGAAAATGACTTGCAGAATGCCAGGAATGGATGTGGACTCTGAAGACTTGATTGCTGAGTACTGTATGGACTACTGGTGTGTTGTGGAGGATGCAGGTCGCTTTATAGACTCCATCCCTGTGTCATTGTGATGATCTGTTGCAGCTGTATAGGAGCTAGCTGAAGAAGGCTCTGGGGTGCGAGCATGCACGTCATACCAACGTCATTTTGCTGGAAAAAGCATGACCATAAAACAAAATGATCAGGCCACAGGCTGGAATAGGTAACAAAGTGAAAACCTGTTTAAAAGCCTTTCCACTCGTCTGCATTAAAAAGTGATTAAAAACTTTGTGTGTCTTCAACTGCATTTGTGTACATACAGCGAAAGAAAACGTGTTTAGTGATTTTGATATTATCTTCAAACAAATGGATACAGCAGTTTCCCAGTCAGTTATCTCTCAGCCAAATGCTTTTAGTGGATATTTTCTTTTGTCAATACACTATTTTATTAAAAAAAAACTGACATGCTGTCAATACTTAATATTATTATTATAAAATGCTTCACAGTACGCTGTACAAAGATACTGTGCAATATACTTAAAATAATGTGTACAAATTAGTGCTGTTAAAGTTACGCACAACGCAAACTCCTTTTAACAGCGATTTTTTTAACGGGCGATTAACATGCGCACATTCTGTATATGAACCTTAGCCCGCCCCATAGTATGGGAAATCAGGAAGCAGTAACGTTGTGTTTCGCCAAGCCTTCATGAGAATAAATTGATAAAGAAAAGAGTCTTTAGAATTACATGTTCAGCTTCAAAGTCCTGCCAGATGGTTTTCTCCACAACACCAAAGTTACTTCACAAGGTTACGTCCACTCTGCCATAGTGGCCAAAATGATTAGAACACCTGTCAGATCTGAACATGTTGACCTTTTTTTTGCCTCAAAAAATTTCATTTAAAAATGTTCATGAAATATTCAGATGGTTGTTCTGAGCACAACAAATATCAAATGAAGTCAGTCCTACTGTTTCTATCCACTTTTAACTTTAATATTTGGTATGTCCATCTCTCTGGCACAAGGTCAGTATATTTCCTGAGAACTTTAACACTAATGTTATCCCATGCTTTCTACAACTGAAACTAAAGGCTTTCCTTTAAATGTACAATACATCTGTCCAGTTTATTTTCCAACTTGCCCCAAATTAGCTCGATGGGGTTGAGGTCTGGACTTTGAGGGGGCCAGTCCATGATTTTTCAGCTGATTTCTTCCGTCCCAGGTAGTACTGGCAATAGTTAAAGCAGAGCGGCCAAGTCTCACGCTTCGGCCGTGAGACACACGCATATCAACCAGTTCACACGCTCACACGCCACACCTCCAATTTCTCACGCAGAGAAATGAATCCCCGTAATATATATATATATTTTTTTGGTACTTTTACTTTGAAAGTCTTATTTTGAAAAGCTAAACGGACTGAGTTTCGTGACATCCTCTTTCTGCCATGCTTTCTGCACGTGCGGTTTCTTTATAGGTCCATGGCCGTGTGCAGCCCGTAGCCGCAGCAGCCACTTGGCAAACCACCACGGCCACGCCCCCCTGCCTTACACTACAAAACTAATAAAAGCCCGCCGCCTCCCAGTCCCGCCCTTTGTTCAAATTATATGGAAAATTAATGACATCAAGGACGCCGGTATTAGATGAACAAAGAGGTAAGAACACCTTAATTCAAATCAGTCACTTCACTTGAAATATTCAAGCTTGTTTTGCATTATGTTATTGGGCTGGTTGACACACCAACACATTTTTGTTCTAAAATGTTGTCAACATTAATTGAATGAATGTATTGAGTAACTAAGCTTAGAGGTTACTGTGGGAAAAATATGTTCTGAGAAGACATCAAGTGTCATAGATTTAATATAATAATGGTGAATTGAAATTGGATAATTGGATAACCCATACAATGTTGAATACATATAGAATAATTACCTTTATTACAGTTTAACCAAATGTTTTAACAATAGGCTACAGGAGATATTTGAAAGCACTACACATGCATTGTAGGCTATTCAATTAAATTTGTGTCAGCGAAACCGTGAATGTTCTCTTTTACTTTACATAAAAATGAATGCAGAAAAGGCACACATTGCTTCATAAAAATTCACCAGAATGCAGGAAATTAAGTGTTTAATGCTCAAAATTTTCTGGGGGGAACCCCAGAACCCCACTTACAATATGTCCACACCCAATGTTTAATTAAAACCTGTCCTACAACTTTGCAATTCATGAATTTGTTTATTTTAATAAGATTTTTGATGTTTTATCACATTTTCCAATTGTCTTTTATTTCTGATTTATTATGAACAATATGTAACTTGCAGGACACTAGCAAAAATGATTGGGTGGGAAAGAGGACACGGTTTTGGGTCCCTCGGCCAAAAAATCTCACTCCAAACTTTTGGTGAAACTTGGCAGCCCTGGTTAAAGATATAGTTAAAGAATGTTTAGGGTCATTGTCCCATTGAAAAATACATCTGGTCTCAATATGATGACTCCCAGATGGTACTCCCCAGAATGTTGTGGTATACTTTCTTATCCATGATGCCATCTACTTTCACTAAGTCACCTGTTCCTGAGGCTGAAATGGCAACCCACATCATAATACTACGCCTCCATGTTTAGCTGTTGGCAAATTACACACATTTTTATATCTCTGCCCCTCCCTCCGTTGAACATACACTCTTTGCTTGTTACCAAACTGTTCAAACTTGGACTACAACACTTTAAACCAATCTTCCTTTGTCCATTTCTGGTAGAAGTTAAGGGGGACTTAATTGTTAATGCTAGAAAATTCTCGCATTGAATACAGTTGCTTCTGCTTGAGTACATTCAGATAAAGGATGAGGAATAATGTTCATTTAATTTTGAATGGTGATTTCAAACTTTTGTGGAGTCAATTGGAGAATTTCATCAAAGGAGGGGGTTAACACTTCCAATATGCGCTCAGCTTCGCCCATCAGCAGGTCATATCCTATCAAGCATTTCACCTCTTCAGCTTGTCGAAAGCCACTGCAGTGTCTTGTTCCTAGGACTCCTAGGATCTCATGCAGCCGAGCTATGCGCTCAGCAAGACATTGGTGGCACTTGTGCGGGTTCTAGCTCATCTCAAAGCAGCCTCATGGCTCCAGCCAGCCTGGACCGCCTCAGCTGCTTTTCCACGACACTGCACAAAAACATATTGTTAACTTTGATGCTGTGCTAGTCACAAACCATAGCGGGAGACTGTTGCCTGATACCTAGCAATTATTTTTTTAATTCTCCTTTTTCTTTCTTTATTCTAGTAATTATTGTTAACTACTATTGATTGCTGGAAGCCACACTTTACCCTTGGGGAAAATAAAGCTGTCCTCTACTCTTCACCAGTTTTCCCCTACTCCTGTAAGACCACAGAAGTGCAGATATGCATGGTGGCTGCACAGCTAAACCATAACAGTCCACGGTAAAAATAAAAGTGCTGTTATTTTTATGACCAACATCCCTGGCCCTCCGTTCCGATAACTTCTCTGCAGTGCAGGAATGCTCAAGGCAGCAATTACATTTCCTTCAATATACATCTGCAAAGCAATTAAATAGCAAACAAAACATTCAGCAGGGAACTGTGTTGACTCCTGTGGGCTTCCTGCAGGATCCTTGATCTTGGCCGGACCATTCATTTGACGGACACTCAAACACATCTCGTCATGTCCTTCTGATAACCCAGGCACTACTGAAACACAAGAGGTCTGTGGGTGGACTTGACTTCTGCTGGTACTCACTCATAGGGGCGACTGTGGCTCAGTTGGTAGAGTGGGTCGGCCGATGATCAAAGGGTTGGAGGTTCGATATTTTCCCTTCAGTAGTCAGTCTGGGTGTACAGCCCATTTCCCAGTTTTGCCGGAGATTCGACAGCCGGTCCAATCAGCGAACAGAGCGAGTGGCTGAGAACGATGACGTCGAAGTCGCGCTCCAGTTTCAGTTGCCAGAAGCCGGCTCATGGCACACGTGACGACCAAACGTTATGCGATTGGTTGGCTAATCCAGAGTGGCACTGGGCAGATCCAATAGTTTTAAACTTTAACAGACACCCGCCTCCATGAGTGAACATTTGCCAATTACAGCACTGCCAGACCTTCTGTACAAATGAAATGAAGTACGATGGTCTGGTAGCACCAGGCTAACTCAATCCACCTTGCCTCGTGTGAATGTCAATAGTTAGCCTGCTATCGGTGTACGAATGTGTGTGTGAATGGTAACGTGGGAAAGGAAAACAGGTCTCCCTTGCAAAAGAGTCTTCGGTCTCAATGGAATTTACCTGTATAAATAAAGATTAAAAAAAAATAAAAAATAAAAATAATAATAGCTGCTACTATATGAAAATTGTCAGTATGTCCTTTAACTTTTTGCATTTGTCAGGAATGTGCTCATTGTGGGAGACTATAGCTGCATCATAATAAACTAGGCCTTTGACCTGGTATTAAACATTTTTTTTAGATGGGCCAGTGCTGAGTCGAGGAGTTTCTTCAGTAGACTTATGAATGAAGCAATCTAACTCTGGAATAAGCTGCTAATGAGATGCTGCATCTTAATACAAGCACAAATCACTTGCGATTCTACTTTATGGTGATTATTCCATTTAACCGTGAGCTTGTTTGTGTGATTGTGTTTGTGCCATTTATTTACCAGACAGACCGTTGGAGACAATGAGAGAGAGAGAGATAGAGAGAGAGACTGAGACTGCAGAGTAAGAACTAATGTTCAAGATAACATTTATTCCAGACTTTTTGTCACATCTGCTTCCAGACACAACCGGAGGTGACCTGTTTGAATCCTCATACCTAAAACATAGACTGAGATCTATCAATCAATCAAACTTTATTTATATAGCACTTTCCACACACAGGGAAGGCAACACAAAGCGGATGAATATGTGAAAAAAAAATGTGAGTTTGTGTTTTTGATATTAACATCATATTAAGCAAATGTAAGTTATCATACAAAAAAAGGAATACAATGTTTTGGTCTAGATAGTTAATAGCCTAATAATTGAATCAGATCATCTGGGAGATAATCCGAGGTTAACTGATCACGTGACATCACGTTCACGTCCTAGCACAGTGTGTATTGAGTTTATTTAAAAACATTTGCCCATGCACGTGTATAGTCTATAGCCTATTTCAGCCTATTTCAGCCATTTCTGTGGAAATAAAGATAGCTGGACAACAGAGTTCTTCTGCTTCGTTCCTCTCACTGCATTTAAATGCATTAACTATATTACAGAGAAATATGTCTAGTTAAAGAAAAAGAGCACCAAGCCCAACCCAGAGGACCCTGCATAATATTTAATTTTAAATTAATATTTTTATGGAAAATTAATGTGTCTTTCTTCAATAGCTTCTAATTCATCCGACTCAGTGTCTCCAAATTATTTGTTCACACAAAATTCCTCATATTTAGCCTCTTAATTTCCCTCTTAAAGTGCACCAGATTCATGCATTTCACTTTAAAAAGGACATTTTCCTCCCCGAAAGTAATTGAATAGACGGGCCACAATTTAAACCGATCGAGTAGGTCTGCGATGGGGAGAAAAAAAGAGAAAAAAAGCATGGGCTGTAGTTGTAACAAAAAAAATAGTCTAAGTCACAATTTAAAATAAGAAGGACAGCAAATAATATAAAATGATTGTCCTACAATTTAAATACATATAAATAACTCACCAAAGCAGATAGTTGTAGGCCTATATCCAACCGCGTAATGCTCACTCTAGTGTTGTGCATCGCTCCTCCTTGTCTAAATGAGACAGTAGCCTATCTCGTCAACCTAGACTTGTAATTATCTTCGCACGTAATACATTTTAATAGCAAATGCGATTAAAACTGTGGCTCTGTACAGCCCTGTATGTTAACTTGTTTGAACCCCACCGGTTAAAAACACCAATGCAAACAGAAATGATGTACGTGTTGATTTACACACAGAGCGGGTAAATGGAATCCGATCACAAGTAGACAAAGAAGTCACATCTAAAGACAAGTGTGAACACACGGACTGAGAGCTGGCCACCTTTGATCGGATTACCAAAATCACATCATAATCCCAGGTGGAAACACATTCACAAATCTGTCTAAATGTGTGATAGTGAGCACTTCTGCTTTGCTGAGATAATCCATCCCACCTCACAGGTGTGCCACATCAAGATGCTGATCTGACATCATGATTAGTGCACAGGTGTGCCTTAGACTGTCCACAATAAAAGGCCACCCTGAAATGTGCAGTTTTGTCTCACAGCAAAATGCCACAGATGCCACAAGCATTGAGGGAGCGTGCAATTGGCATGCTGACAGCAGGAATGTCAACCAGATCTGTTGCTCGTGCAATGAATGTTCATTTCTCCACCATAAGCCGTCTCCAAAGGCGTTTCAGAGAATATGGCAGTACATCCAACCGGCCTCACAACCGCAGACCACGTGTAAACACACCAGCCCAGGACCTCCACATCCAGCAGGTTTACCTACAAGATCGTCTGAGACCAGCCACTGAGACAGCTGCTGAAACAATTGGTTTGCATAACCAAACAATTTCTGAACAAACTGTCAGAAACCGTCTCAGGGAAGCTCAACTGCATGCTCGTCGTCCTCATTGGGGTCTTGACCTGACTCCAGCTCGTCGCCGTAACAGACTTGAGTGGGCAAATGCTCACATTCGATGGCGTCTGGCACGTTGGAGAGGTGTTCTCTTCACGGATGAATCTCGGTTTACATTGTTCAGGGCAGATGGCAGCGTGTGTGGCGTCGTGTGGGTGAGCGCTTTGCTGATGTCAATGTTGTGGATCGAGTGGCCCATGGTGGTGGTGGGGTTATGGTATGGGCAGGCATCTGTTATGGACGCAGAACACAGGTGCATTTTATTGATGGCATTTTGAATGCACAGAGATACCGTGATGAGATCCTGAGGCCCATTGTTGTGCCATACATCCATGAACATCACCTCACGTTTCAGCAAGATAATGCACGGCCCCATGTTGCAAGGATCTGTATACAATTCTTGGAAGCTGAAAATGTCCCAGTTCTTGCATGGCCAGCATACTCACCGGACATGTCACCCATTGAGCATGTTTGGGATGTGCTTGACCGGCCTATACGACAGCGTGCACCACTTCCTACTAATATCCAGCAACTTCGCACAGCCATTGAAGAGGAGTGGACCAACATTCCACAGGCCACAATTGACAATCTGATAAACTCTATGCGAAGAAGATGTGTTGCACTGCATGAGGCAAATAGTGGTCACACCAGATACTGACTGGTTCTGAGTCCCCAGACTCCCAATAAAGCAAAAAAATGCACATTTCAGAGTGGCCTTTTATTGTGGACAGTCTAAGGCACACCTGTGCACTAATCATGATGTCAGATCAGCATCTTGATGTGGCACACCTGTGAGGTGGGATGGATTATCTCAGCAAAGCAGAAGTGCTCACTATCACACATTTAGACAGATTTGTGAACAATGTTTGAGTGAAATGGTAATATTGTGTATCTGGAATGAATTTTAGATCTTTAAGTCCATCTCATGAAAAATGGGAGCAAAAACCAAAGTGTTGCGTTTATATTTTTGTTGAGTGTAAGTGGTAGAGGAGAAAAAGACGCACCAACTGTCCGATTATGGTCCACATAAAATAAATTCACCTCTGCAGAGATTTGAATGATTAGAATATATTGGCCCTTTTAGATAGCACTACTCAAAAGGGTTTTAAAAACTAAAAATAACACATTTTGCGTTTTAGTGTATATGACAGAAGCGCTTGGCAGGAGTGGTCAGCCCGGCCGTCAGCTGCACAAGCTGACCAGGCAACGATCAGCTGTGAGAGCGCCCACCGTCCTGCTCCACCAGCAGATCGGAAAAACAAGCCGAAACGTGACAGATAATGGTGGAAATAAATCGCTCGCTATAGCGATCAATGACACATTAAAAGAGGAACTAACATCTCAAAAGTGCGTCAAATAATCCCAGTCCTCTCAGAGCCTGCAAGACAGGAACTGGACTCTGACTTTGCCCTAGAGGAGATAAAAAATGCTATTCGGTCCTTTCCCAACGGCAAAGCATGCGGCCCTGATGGCTTTGGCATAGAATTTTATAAGACGCATAAAGATGTTATTGCACCTCTTCTGCTCCATATTATCGATTGCTCTGTGAAAAATGGTACTTTCCCTCGCACTTTGTACAATGCACATATTTGTGTCCTCCTTAAAAAATATAGAGATGATACTAACGTTGCTGTATACCGGCCCTTAAGTCTGCTTAATTCCGACCAAAAAATAGTTGCGAAGGTGCTGACTAACCGGTTAAACAAATATATTGGTTCTTTAATTCATCGCGATCAATCGGGTTTCATCTCTGAACGTTATTCCTTCTCGAACACTAGGTGTCTGCTAAATGTACTGTATTCAAATAAGTTGCCCCATGCGCCTGTTACCTCTTTAGATGCTCAACAGGCTTTCGACCAGGTAGAGTGGAGATACATGTTTGCTGCTCTTGATAAATTTGGTTTTGGGTTGAAATGTATGGCAATACTAAAGATGCTATACGCTAGTCCTCAATCTTCTGTTCTAACTAATCATGATAGGTCCCCATCATTCCAGTTGCACCGTGGCACCAGGCAGGGCTGCTGCCTCTCTCCAATCCTCTTCGCTCTGGCTCTTGAGCCGCTAGCGAATCTGACCGCACCATTGGGCTGTACGCGTATGACGTGGTTTTGACTCTTTCCGACGTGAGGACATCCCTTTCACCCCTCCTCAATCTGACAGACAGTTTTGGGCGACTGTCTGGGTTTACCATAAATTGGGGGAAATCGTTTTTTATCTCTCTGTCTAACAGTCTCGACCCCAGTTTTCTTGACAATTTACCTTTCAGACTTTCCCTTGACCATTTTTCGTATTTGGGAATTAATATCCCCGGAAATCCAAAACTTATTTTCAAACTCAATTATTTGGATTTGGTTGATAAGCTTAAACATGATAGATAAATGGATACTTCTCCCCCTTTCTTTGATTGGCCGTGTTAACATTATTAAAATGGTAGTACTCCCCAAATTCACATACCTTTTTCAGAATGTGCCCATTTTTCTCACCTCTTAATTTTTTAAAGCGTTGAACTCTATCATCATGCCCTTTATCTGGGCTTCCAAGCCGCCCCGTATTTCTAAAGCTCACTTACAGAAGCCCACGGAGGAAGGGGGTTTAGGACTCCCTGTCCTTCGACATTACTATTAGGCCTGCAACGCTAGAGCGTGGGTTTTCTGGAATCAATCGTCGAGGGTGGTGAAGTGTGCGGCCCTGGCCCTAGTTGGCCTGAGCTTGAACTTTGTAACGCTGTATCATTTACTGGTGCCTCCCTGTCAGCCATTCTGTTTTCTAAACCTAACATTAATATGAAATTGCTACGCAATAACTTTTTTCTGTGCAATGCGTTTAAAAAATTAAGGGTGTCCTAGATCTCCCGGTACTGTCAATTAATGCTCCTTTATGTCAGAACCCCTGTTTTAGGCCAGGTCTGATGGATGCGGTTTTCAAGCACTGGTCTTGTCAAGTTTATCTACTATCAGGGATCTCTATATAGATAATCATTTTGCTTCTTTTGCTCAGCTTCAGACAAAATTCAATCTTCCTTCTAGTCATTCTTTTCGTTACTTGCAAATTAGGACATTTTTTGATCCGATTCCAGCGCATCACTTCTTCTATGACATCATGACCAAACCTCCCATCTCCAACATTTGATCTCTGGGTTTGTTAATCTATTTTCTATGGCGACCCCCTCTCTCCATATCAAAGAGGCATGGATCAAGGGTACTGGTAAAGCAATATCTGATGAGCTGTGGGAGAAAGGGCTTAGTAGGATAAAAGTATGCTCTATCAATGCTAGGCTTCAGCTCATTCAGTTTAAAGTAATTCACCGGTTGCACTTTTCCAAAACCAAGCTGAATAGAATTTTCCCTTCTGTTTCTGCTACCTGCGATAAAAATAAGTCTGCGGATGGAACTCTCGGGCATCTTTTCTGGGCCTGCTCAAAGCTCACAAGGTTTTGGACTGACATTTTTCATCTGTACAATATCATATATAACAGACAACTGACTCCTGACTGTCTCCTGGTGATACTGGGCTGCTCCGACTATTCCCTGACTCTTCCCCACGTTTTACAACAAGCTCTCATGTTTGGTATGGTCATCGCAAAGAGAGTTATTTTAAGAGAATGGAAGTCAACTTCTCCTCCCTGCTACAAGAAATGGCTAAATGATATGGTCTCTTGTTTGCATCTTGAGGAAATTTGGTTTAATTTGGCTAACTCACATTCTAAATTTAAAAATATTTGGGGCCCCTTCGTCAATCACATTAAGAGGGAAACACCTCCGTTTTCTTTGTGCTGAGTGAGTGCTGGCTGTCTGTTTTATTTTATATATATATATATATATATATATATATATTATTTTATTTATTTTTTGTCGTATTCCGTCTCTTGTATGTTCCTGTCTTTCTGTGTGGAAAATTTGTATTAAAAAACTTGAATAAATGAAATATATAAAAAAAAAGAAAATTGCATCAAATAAATAAAATGTTAAGCTGAATGTTGTGCCGTGTATTGTTGTTATCATAAAGAGCAGTGTACTACTTGCATAGCCTACATATTTAATACTTAGGCTGAGATAACTGCCCTAACGCAGTCCCATGCAGCGCTCCTAAGTGGCCCGTGTGCGCACTATTGAATCAGCTCTCCTACTCAGTTGCACAACATAAGCTGCACATTTTTAAGTGATTAATATCTTTATTTCGGTCTGAGCAAACACTGAATTTGTATTATCTTCTAATAATTGTCCAACAAAGTCATCGGCTACCCAGCACTGCAAGTCCATGCTGTTTACAAACTTGCGTACACGAGCTGAGAACTGGCGTGGGATTTGAGCGTACCCTACGCTCACGTCCATATTGATAAATGCCGATGTTTGCGTGGAAATGTGAGTACACCCACTTTTCTCGTCTACGCACGGTTGATAAATGAGGTCCATTGTGTCTGAACTGTGAGTAGCAGTCAGTCTATTGTCAGCAGATGCCCAGTAAATGTTAGTATGGCTTAGCAGCTAAATGTTCAACACTATGATCAAAGAAAATGTAAAAATACCTGGTTAGGATGGGAACGTTAAAGTGCTAGCATGACTGTGAAGTTTAAATTATACAACAAAAAAGTAGGTCCAACAGTGATTCTGTGTAATGTTCGTTTGATCCGAAACATTAACGCACAGCCACTTAGGAAAACTGCTGTATCGAGTGACAACAACGCCGTTCTGAACCTATTTCACAAATGTAAAAATGTGGACGAAAAAATAATAACTTTTAACAGCTGGAGATAAATCTCATATATGACTGGGGCATTACAGCTGCTCAGTTCACTGTAATCATCATGCTGCATTTTGTATGCCTGCTCTGAGCTTTGGATGCCCCATGTAGCCATTATCCTGCTGCCCACACACACACACACACACACACACACACACACACACACACACACACACAGCTGCTGAACACTTTTAAACATTGCTTTGGTCTCACAGGCATCAGCAGGGGGATGTTTTTTTAGTTATCTGTTTATTTCCCTCAGTAATAAATGAGCTGAAATGGGCAGTCAGGCGCCATCTGGTACTAATGGTGGATAGCTGCTGTTCTCTCATTTTACTCTGAGCTAATGTGGACGTGTTACATGGATGCTCTTAGTTTTTTCTCAGCCGAGCTAAGGGTCTAAGGGCAGGGTGTCATACTGTATGGAATGTGAAGCCCACTGAGGCAAATGTCTATTTGTGATATTGGGCTATACAAATAAAACTGATTTGATTTGATTTGATTTAGGAAGTGGTTCATCACTGTAAAATCTCATCTTTTATTTTGGAAAGTATAGGTTGGTATCTCAAGTCTTTGGTATTTCCCTACATGTAACCCATTCTCTATTGATTTGAATCTGTAACATCTTATACACTCAACCCTGTTTGACACTATCCAATCCATTATGTGGGTGACAGTTCCTGATGTTTGAGATTAGGGATTTGTATGTGTTTTTTATTTTGTATTTGTCTGATGCTGACTCTTGTTTGTTTACTGCATATTTTATGTATTTCAATGCTTGAACTACTGAATACTTGTATGCTGTTATGATTAATGTTGTATCTGTTGCTTTTATATGTTCTTTTTTTTTTTTAACTCTTCCTGTTATTTGCTTGTTATTTGCTTTTTAAGAAACTTTTTATGGAAACTAGCCTTCTGGCTAAATCTGGCACATTTACAGAAATGTTCATTAATATGCACTCTCCCTCAAATAAAAAATATATATATATCACACATGCATTGATTATTAGTCCAGTTCCTTATGTCATTTTTGGGGGATTAGGTTAACCATACATTTTTGAAATCGTCAAAGAATAACGATTAAGAAACGTTCAAGAAGATCCCTGTCAGCAAGTTTTTCTTTTTATCTATGTTGGTGTGGTTATCATTTTGTGTAGTGCTGTTTTTTATGAGTGCCAACACAAACTGAGTTGTAGTAATACAATGAATAATAAACTTCATTAAAGTGGACCTATTATACTTTTTCGACTTTTATGACCTATAAACGTTGTTATAATGATTTATAGTCGTATTTAACCATACTAAAGTATCAAATAATGACTTACATGCATTTAGACGTATTCCCTGCTGACCCTCTGGGGTGGCTGTGCAGAGCGCTAAACACTAGAGCAGCCGGTCAAGAATTCACTTGTTCAAATTTTCTGCATTCGTAATGTCACAAATCCGGATTTTTCCATGTATGGTAATGCTGCAACGTGCTCAGGGACGCTCCTGCCATGCCCCCACCTGCCTGCTCAAATCTGCCCATGCGCAGCTGAAAGTGTTCCGGAAGGAAGGTAACCAATCACAACGGAGTGGGGTTTGCAGGAGGGGGTCGAGGGGGCGGAGAAGCACAAAGCCGAGTGTGGACAGAGACTGCTGAGTGCGCCCAGAAGAGAGGAAGAGTTTCCCGAAAATCTACATGGTTTTTTGTGCTGTGATTCGTGTCATGTTGCTCCATAGGAGTCATTAATGAGAAATTAAGACCAGAAAAGTAGTATAATAGGAGATCTTTAAAAAAAAATACAGCAATATTCTTTTTTCATCAGCCAACACTCATGTATTCATAAATGAGCTCAAATTCAAGTGCAAGTGAATATAAATATTAAAAGCTTTACAACTTTCACAGCCAAATAGATTAGGATGAAAATAAGTGGGCAGTGTGTGCGTAGGATGCAGCAATGAGAGTAATAGCCCTCTGCAGAGTAATATTACTTTCTCTTGGAACCCTTTGAAAAACATTATTAATTTTAAAATTATGCAATTAAATAACAGCTACCAATTCAAAATCTGTTCTTGCTTTTTTTTCAAAATCTACACTCCACCTTCATCTTTCGATTAGCTTTCCTCATTGCCCTCTCATGTTTAGCTGCATGTCTAAAATATTTGGTCAGTTTTTTTCATGGAAGTGGGAACAGCAAAAATCAAATGATATCCTAACTTTTCAATGACAATTTGGGCCATTTCCACTCATCTTAAATAAGATACCATCAATATTCATGCAATATGACCTCGGTTCGAACATTTGCATCAGAATTCATACAACTTTTATGTCACTCTAGCCCACCATGAGTCACAATTCTCTCTTGGCATACCAGGGGTTAAACAGGTGTAATTAAAAGTAGCCATGCAGGGTGGGAGACGCTAGTGAGCAGGCCATTGAATAGGTTGTGTCTTTACTCAGCTCCTCCACCTCCGGTAAATTTAAATAAAAAAATGCAGATGTTTAAGCCTTTTGACGGTGACAAATAACGCATAACGCTCTTAAGGATGGGTAGGAGCAAGAAAAAGATCCCAAAGACGGTGGACAATCTTTCGGGGAGTGAAGGTGACTTTTTGTCGAACAAGCAAGCTAGCAGCTAACCAGGCTCAGGTAGCGCCAGAGTTGACTTCTCGGCAACACTGATGGAAGATGACTCCCCGTCTGCTAACATACATTAGATTACAGTTTTTTTTTCGATTGCTAACCCACAGTGGGCACAACTGTAGCTCAATGTGCAAAACTCTAACTACAGTCTGCACTACCAACATTCACTGGAGCTGAACAGTTCACTTCACCTGCAAAATAGGCTCAGTGCAGCAAACACTATGAACCAGCCTCATTGAGATAACACACACTGTCATTTAGAACACACTCAGAGTAGAAACACTAGCATCAAACCCCAATACACAAATTACAAACTTTTACAGTATTGAATAATTTGAGTTACTTCACACAAATAAAGTAATATTTTCTTTGAGGAATTAGTCAAATTAGTTCACATGAAATTGTTTATTTTATAACATACCAGTTATGTTTAGGTAAACAAAAATAAATGACAATCAGAAGTTTGCTTCAATAGATACATCTTTTTATTTTATATTTTATTGATAATGTTTCCAAATGTAGCATTTATCTGTGCAAATATTCTATAATTGTAATACAGAAATCAATTCCTGTAATGTTGTCATTTACTATAAGGGTGCAACTCTTACATTTTTGTTTGCTTGAAAATTCGTATCACAGATGCAATTTTAGATCTTTGCAGATTGTGTTGCACTCTCAACCCTGCCTCTCTCAATGAGAGACCATGATTCACAACAGGGTCTATCAGTGTTGCCCTTACTGTATTTCATCAGAAATTACAGCTCAATGTCTTCTAGGTCTTCCTCCACACATCCAGTCTCACTGCTTCTCTTCTCCCTCCAACAACCTGTCTTCCTATTGTTGAGCTTTCCCTATACTGTTGTATATACAGTATGTTCACTAACAAGTCTAAAACAAGACACCTTCTTAGTGTTTCAGTTGAAATTGCAATCAGCAGTGTTTGAAATGCACTAGGCTGATATCCATTCTGTTTTGAATGTGTGGTCTACAGTTGTGACAGCAGTGTGTTAGCATTTGAACAAAGTGCTAGAAATCCACAGTGTTGTGCAGGCTGTGGTTAAGCACTTATGAGATAAGTGTGTAAAGTTTTTGAAAATTGTGTTTAAGTAATGAAAAACGATCTAGAGTTTGGTCCACATGAACCGCTGCTGTGCATAGTGTAGTTAGAGTTTTGCACTTGTCGTTCCAGTTGTGCCCACTGTGGTTTAGTGATCGAAAAAAACTGTAATGGAAATATGATTTGATAATCTGACTATGTTTTGTTAATATTGATGTATCTAATTGGTAATTAAGTTATCTCCACAGGATGTCCTCAAGGCTCTGTGATCTCCCCAGTCCTGTTCACCCTATATACAAACGACTGCAGAAGTGGGAATCCTGACATGGTATATATTAAATATTCTGACGACACAGTCATCGTGGATACCACCAACTCAGGCCAACAACTGCAGTCTGCAGTGGAGGGCTTCTCTCTCTGGTGCTAAGATAACCATCTCACCTTGAACATCTCTAAACCAAAGAGATGGTCATAGATTTCAGGCGCTCCTCCACCAGCCCCCCTGCTCTTCAGTTAGATGGCCAGATAATTGAGAGACTGGAAGAATACAAATATCTCGGTTCCATCATTGATCACAAGTTCACCTTCAAAAGCAACACAGACCGCATGTTCAAGAAATGTCAACAACACCTGTACTTTCTCCGGAAGCTGCGACGACTGCAAGTCGACAAGTCAATACTCCAGTCATTTCACAACTGCTTCATCCAATCCACCTTCAGTATCTTGGCTTGGTTTGGCTCCCTGAGTGAGGTGAACAAAGGTCCCCTCAACAGGATCATAAAGATGAGTGGGAAGATCATTGGACAGCCACAGACCACTCTCACAGCCAGATTTGAAAAACAGGCCATCAGGAAAAGTAGACGGATCATATCGGACCCCACCCATAACCTCAACAACCAGTACCACCTGCTACCTTCAGGAAGGAGACTGTGTTGCCTGCCCCTAAGAACCAAACGAGCCATGTCCACCTTTGTTCCAGTATCCATCAGGCTGTTGAATAAACAGTAGGCCCCCCAGCCCGCCAAACCCAACCCATTACTCCAGGCTTCAACCTATTGAAGCCTTCTCCCTACCCACAGGGTTTTTAGCTTTTAGCATTTATTTATTCTCGTACATGATACTGACTATTTATTGTTGAAGTATGTCTTGTTTGTATGTGCCTGACCACAAATGAAGTTCCCTCACGGGAAAAATAAAGTTCTTTGAATTGAGTTGAATTGAATTGAAGTTAATCAACATTAAAGACAAACCATTGATAAAACAAGACGACCACGCTACTTTTCCTTTTCTAAACAGGTAGTACCCCTAATTTTAATAATTATTAAAGTAATATTAATTTCAGATCATTTCTAATAGCAAAATTAATCTGAAAAAGATTTAACCACTACACATGGACTACCGACGGGGTCTCTGGTGACCCCAGGCATAACATTAATATATTTTTATTATTTTTGTTTGCATAATTCTTTTATACCCATATATTGATCTGTATGCACAATGTATTTAGTATTTGTGGCTGCAATGACTCTACAGCATTTCTCCATGCGGTTCATTAAAGTGGCATGTACTCTTATTGAATTATAAATGTAAACTGTGCAACAATACTGTCACCTCAGCATAAGGGCATATAAACAGTGTTATGAAATGCTGTGACGTCCTATGCTATTTGGTGGATGCAAGAGCAGCAGTCTGGTAATAGAGTTTGAAAAGTATAGTTGTGTGACCAATAATAAGTTAGTGTCTGCGTGTGACATTGTGTGTGTGTGTGTGTGCGTGAATTTGTGCCTGTCTGTGTGTCAATAGTGGGTTAGCACATAAAGGTTACAGGGTCTGTAATTACAGCCAGTGAGACCAGACAGTTCGTCTTCTCCCTGCAAGAGAAAGAGTAAAGAAATATGTGTGTGTGTGTGTGTGTGTGTGTGTGTGTGTGTGTGTGTGTGTGTGTGTGTGTGTGTGTGTGTGTGTGAACTAAGCAAATTTAAACACTCAAATCAATGAATGTAAAATGTATATTAGTTGTCTATTACTTCCACAGTATTACTTCCCAGCCCTGGAATATAATCATTAGCTCTATTTACTCCAATGTATTAATTTATATCATAGGTTTAAAATTTTTCCTATATTTTCTGAGATTAATTCAGTATTTTTGTTAACATTAAGCACTGGATCTCACACATGCACAGGTTGAGTAGGGGAGACCGGGGCTAGTAGGCACACTTTTTACTCTATTGAGAAATAGAATTGCTCATCACCTAAACATCTTTCAATAGTCATTCCTACATTAAATTGAAGCTTAAGGTGTTGGCTTGAAATGTGTACCCCTCACATTTTCTAACTTATTGTAATAAAGAAGAAATTGATCATCAAAGACACCCTTACACATTGTGACAACCAACCCCATCAAGGGGTCGGTTGACACACACTATGGGGTTGTTTGTCACAATGTTATCTGAAAGATCTCCTATTACACTACTTTTCTGGTCTTAATTACTCATTAATGACTCCTATGGAGCAACCTGACACAAATCACAGCACAACAAAAACATGTAGATTTTCGGGAAACTCTTCCTCTCGTCTGTGCGTGCTCAACAGTCTCTGTCCACACTTGGCTTTGTGCTTCTCCGCCCCCTCCTGCCAACCCCACTCCGTTGTGATTGGTTACCTTCCTTCCGGAACACTTTCAGCAGCACACGGGTAGATTTGAGAGCAGGAAGGTGGGGGCATGGCCGGAGCGAGCCACCACGTTGCAGCATTATCATACATGGAAAAATCCGCATTTGTGACGAACCGGCTGCCCTAGTGTTTAGCGCTCTGCACAGCCACCCCAGACGGTCAGCAGGGAATACGTCTAAATGCATGTACGTAATTATTTGATACGCTAGTATGGTTAAACATGACTATAAATCATTATAACAACGTTTATAGGTCATAAAAGTCGAAAAAGTATAATAGGTCCTCTTTAATGGGAATAATCTTAAAAAGAAGGCAAGAAAGTGGAATTAAATTTGAAAGTTTGCATTGTGAAGTTGACAAATAGGCCTACATAACTTACTGTTTCTTCTTCTCCAACTGGGGTGCAGTAGCCTTGGCAGCTGGTCTAGTTTGGGATGCACTGGGTTGTTTTGATTTTGTTGCCTTTTTTTCTTTTGCACGCTAGCTGCCTTTTCCAGCTCTATTCTCTCCTTCTCTGGGGTGTCAGTGAGGATACAGCTTGACAATTTCTTTCGTTATTGGTTTCCTTTTCTGGCTGCAGCCTTTGGATAACATGTGACAACCAACCCCCCAAAAAATGTGACGACCAACCCCGATTTGAATTTTTTGCTAGCATCAAGGCCAACAACCATCTGCCAACTAATTAACTTGCTAACAACAATCTAAACTATAGCTTACCCTTCACACTTTTTTAGGGTGTGTAAAAGCCTAGAAGAAAAATACTGAGGAGCTAAATATTTTCAATTTGACATGAAAAGCACAAACAGTCCTCTCACCTCAAATTCAGCAGTCTAAGACTATGTAGTTGACCTCTTATCCCAATTCTGGATATTTACATACCAAAATTTCACAGACAGCGCCTTTTGGTTCCGAGATATAACGATTGTGACAACCAACCCGTGTCACATATAGCCCCGTTCTCCCCTAATTAGACCAACATAGTCACCTGTGAGTCATAGGTGACTAACCGAATCTTCGAAATCGTAGATATCCAAGTGACAGAAAACTGGTCATCCAGAATTCACAAACATAACTCTCTTAAAATGTCATTCTTACTGCCCGCCAGAGGCAGTGCTTTGATCCCTGGATGACTCATACCAGAAAGCCACAAGGAGTACTCAGCAAATTACGGCTTGAAGCCGTCAACATGACGTCTGACGCCACAGGATGAGAAACAACATGTTACTGTAGAACCAAGCACATGTGAATGATGAAGAACAGGTAGCCAATGTCAGCAAATGTCCTGAAGAGGAACCCCCTTCCTTGCAGGCCATGATGTATCAATACCACTGGTAGAGTGGTTCTTAACGGCAAAGGCCAAAGGGAGCCCCTATGCTTGATATGCGTTCAAAACCACACCCACAATCCAGTGCGGAAGTCTGTTTGGACAGCAGAGCCCCCTTCCTGCAGTCTCCATAACAGAGAAAGAGGTTATCTGTTTTACGCAACCTGGTTGTTGCTTCAACATATGCCCTAAGCGCCCGCAAGCGTGTTTGTATCTGTGTGGCATTTTCAATCTTTTATCGGTAGGACAGTATAGAGATAAACAGGAAACATGGTAAGAGACAGAAGGCGACGATGACTTGCAACACAATTCCTTGGCTGTAATCAAATCATAGACATTACAGTATCTGGACACACTAACATATGCATGTATGTATATGCGTATGTAAGTGTGTAGTATATTGATGTAATTTGAAGGTGACATTAGAAAAAGCCTTGCTTGTTATTGATTTGAAGAAAACAAAATGAGGATGATGTTCTACCGCATTAAAGTGGTAGTTTTCTTCAAACAAACTGTTCAACATTACTAACTCCTAAAATGTTCATATTCTTAAAGTAAGCACTCACTGCTTTCAGATACACTCAACACACATCTTCTTGTTTCACTTCATGCATATGTTAGAGAGGGGCCGCTGAGACATCTGAATGACTGTGCTGGGAATTGGATGACAGCAGCCATATTATTCTGTATCTTGTGTGTGTGTGTGTGTGTGTGTGTGTGTGTGTGTGTGTGTGTGTGTGTGTGTGTGTGTGTGTGTGTGTGTGTGTGTGTGTGTGTGTGTGTGTGTCAGGTACTTTACAGGATCCTGTCGTGCAAACAGAGCATAGGTGCCAGAAAAAGCAATTGTATTTCTTAATGCCATTTTCAGTCTCATCAGACTGTTAGCACTGACACTCTGTCCTCTGTGCTCTGACAGCACTGAAAGGAACAATTATTTTATTGCTCTCACTGCCGTCTTCATTCTTTCTCAGTGTCTGTGTAGAAATCCCAGCAGACCATCTCCTCCTTCCCCTTCAAGAAATAACTGCCTCAGAAAATGGGATTCTTATACCTCTGTGTTTTGTCTCGGCTCATTATTCACCTTCAGCCGTGTGTATAAAGATGATTTATGATCACTTAGCTGGCACCATGGCAGTGCTGTATACTGTATATGAATAGATCAAGACTAAGCTCAGGATCCTTGAACTGATGTGGAACAGTTTCAATCTACACATGATGTATACTCTTGCACAGTACAAACTTTTATGTTTTAAATGTCTTTCTTTCTTTCTTTTGCTCAGCTCTCGGACGCAGAAGTCTACTACGACCAAAGGTTTTTTATCAAAAGGAAATCAGGGTGGCTCCCCAGGCTTAAATAGACATGAAAATGCTTCCAACATCACCATGAGGTCCTCTCCTTCATGGCCAAGGGGAAATGAGAGGGGCTTGAAAACGTGACCAAAAATGTGCTCCATTACCTAGATACAGGGGGTGTCTCACATTACCCGATGTCTCACATTCCCCCGTTCTCCCCTATCCAAAATTTGTTCTGTAAAAACCTTGGACACTAATATTTTAGTTAAAATGAAATAAATATTCAAACTCTTGCTTTAACCAACATCTAGATTTTGGGATTTTAATGTATACGGAAAATAACACGTAAAATTATTATTTTGATTTCAGTAACCAACTGACAAAGTTTCATGATGATAGCTATGAGTTAAACACTTGACACTATTCACCTGCAGTGTCTCAGTTGTATTACTTTGGCTTTAGAAGGAATCATTCCACTGCGCTGGCCTTGGCTGAATCGGTAGAAATGATTAGTAATGCTATAGATCATAAATTGTACTCTATAGGTATTTTTATGGACCTCAAAAAAACATTCGACACTATAAATCACGACATCCTTCTCAATAAACTAGAGAATTATGGCATTAGAGGTATAGCATGGGACTGGGTCAGAAGTTATTTGCATGTCAGGAAACAATATGTGAAATTAGGGGATATCACATCTACATGCTTAGACATTGTTTGTGGGGTCCCTCAGGGGTCAATCTTGGGGCCGAAATGATTCCTGCTTTACATAAATGATATATGTAAAGTGTCGAAGGTCTTAAGGTTAATTTTATATGCTGACGACACGAACATCTTCTATTCGGGGAAAGATCTGAATAATATGGTTGAGATCGTAAACATTGAATTGACTAAGTTAAATGGGTGGTTAAACCGAAATAAGTTATCCCTAAATTTAAAAATCCAGGTAAATGGATAGAGATTCAAAGGGTCAAGCAACACAAAGTCCTAGGGGTAATAATTGATGACAAGTTAAGCTGGAAACCACAAGTTAGCCATCTCAGGGGCAAACTAGCTAGGAGTATTTCTATACTTTGGAAAGCACAACATTTTTTCAATGAAAAGGCTTTACTTACATTATACTGGAGCTTGGTTTCCCCTCATCTGCATTACTGTGCTGAGGTGTGGGGAAATACTTACAAAGGTAAATTGCACCCCTTGGAGATTCTTCAAAAAAAAGCAGTAAGAATTGTATACCAAGCCAATTACAGGGCACACACTAATAACTTCTTTATTGAAGGTAGAATTCTCAAATTACGTGATCTGGTAAATTACCACACCGTACAAATTATTTACAAGGCTTCAAAAAAAGCCTTCCTATCAGTTTACAAGTAATGTTTGAAGAAAGAGGAGTTTCGCATGATTTAAGAAGAAAAAGAAAATTCACTGAGAAAAATATATGGACCACACTTAAATCCTTTTCGATTTCTGTAAAGGGTATTAAGCTATGGAATGATCTTGACGAAGATGTCACAGGAAGTTGCAATTTAAAAAAAAATCATGTTTCAAAAATTATTGAAAATTACAGACAGTTGAGCACAATGTGCTTACTAAAAGCTGAGCACTATGTGAATGTCACTACCATAAAAATATCATAATAACAAATAACAGAATACTTTTGCAGACTCTTATCTGGTGTGTTTAGACTACCAGATAATAAATGAGCCACATCACAAGGCCACATCACACAATGCATTGTCAAGAAAAACTGAACTGAACAGAACTGAACTTGAAAGCTGAAGCAAGCGTCCTATTTATTAACATGGACCCTAGGAAAATTGATTATATATTAAGGACTTGATCGAAACACCTACACTGGTTAGAACCCCCCCCCCCCCCCCGTCCTCCCAAGCTATTTATTTGATAATAATGTGACTTTATGACCTTTTTTCAACCCATTTTATTGCTGTGCTTTTTGTTTGTTTTTTTGTTTTCATAAAAATGCAAAATAAATAAAAATAAAGTTTAAAAAAAAAAAAAAAAGCTGAAGCAAGCAGATTGATCATGGAACTGCTAAGTTGGTCTCTAAATGATTGGACTGCAGCTTCTTAAAAAAAAAAAAAAAAAAAAAAATGTAAAAAAAAACAACAACAAAATTGTGTTTTTTTTCTGTATCAGTAGCTGTGTAGCTGTGTAGCTGTGTATCTGAATCTGATGACAGTGGGGGCGGGACCTGATAAGCCTTTGACTTCTCCTGTTACCCTTCGGACAACACAAAGAAATATGTATGAATATGTGAAAGAAAAAATTGTGTATTGTGTGAAATTGTCCGAAAGAATAATAAATAAATAAATTACCACAGAAACAAAATGAACAGTTAAAGCAGAGCGAGATTGTCATTACAGTTGAAGCAGGGAAATTAAATTAAAGAAATTACTTCGAACAGTAAAATATTTAGGGCCGATTTCGCAGACATGGATTAAGCCTAGTTCTGGACTAGATTGTACCTTCAATGGACAATCTCCATTCAAAATTCCATTTAGTCCAGGACTAGGCTTAATCCATGTCTGTGAAACTGGCCCATAATTTTCACATGGTGTGTATTTTGTTGTGCTGCATAGACACAAAGGCTAACATACGTAGAGTAGTCTACATGCACACAAGGAGTCGTGGCAGGTGTGGAATAATAATTGAGGGATCAGTGCAATTTTGCAGCTTCCAGCTGTCAGGCCTAATAAAGACACAGAGAAAATTACCTTGATGAACTTAGCTCAGGGGTTTGTACACACACACACACACACACACACACACACACACACACACACACACACACATGCACATGCACACACACACAACACACGCACACACCTATGGAAATTACATCACAAACCCTCAGTGCATTACAGTGTGTATCATGCTTAGCCATCAGTTTTCAGAATGATGTTCTCTACTGTACTCATGGGATCAGGCTTAACACACACACACACACACACACACACACACACACACACACACATATGCACACACACACACACACACACACACACACACACACACACACACATCTAACAGCTTGAGTGTGTGGGCAAGTTTAGGGTTTCCTGTTATCCCAACGGAACCATAATAAGTAATTGCACAAGTTTGCATGTCAACGTTAAAATAAACAAATGGGTTTTATGCAAAGTATGTGTACGCAAGCCAAAACCACACACACACACACACACACACACACACTCACAACCAGTTGGGTCTGATTTCAGTTTTTGTGACTGCAGCCTACACAAGAGTAAAACATTAATCATAAGTCTTGGCCTCTCTCTTGGATACACAGTAATGAATATGATGTCAGAGGAAGAAGGGAGCTGTGTGGAGTCCATCTCATTTCAGTGGCTACACCGTGCAAACCACAAGTCTTGCGTTTGTCAAACACACCACAAGAGTGTTTGAGTTTAGCACACAGTCTGGCTCCAACTCCTTTGTCTTGGATTTTCTAGCTCTCTGGCTCTAGAACCTTGACTGCTGCAACAATTACTCCACCTATTATTAGACCATGGAGGTTTTCTAATCCTAAAACATGTCTCTTAACAATTTCCTATCATGTATCATTTTTCATTTTGATGTTGAATTAAAGGTGGGGTAAGCTAATTCCAGAGAATGTTTGCTGACAAAATCCCATTTTGTCAAATCAGTGAATATCTCCTCACACTCAGCTTCTTGTCCATACTGTGGTGTTAATACACAGCTTTAAAGCTGTAAACAGGCATGTTTCCATGCTACGATGGGCCTCCTTTGTTAACATTCCCTTTGTTTACATACCAGTTCAGCACACGCTCACAGTACGGACAGGAAGCACATGTTGAGGAGATATTCACTGATTTGACAAAAAAAGTGATTTTTTTGTCAACAAACATTCTCCATATGCCCCACCTATAAAAGCCTGTGTCATTTTGTTCGGATGAATGTTTTTGATTTTTCACCTCTACACTCTGCTCGCACCAGTTAGAAGACCTAGACTTAGCAGATGATCTAGCTGTTCTGTCCTCCAATCATAACCATCTGCAGGAGACGACTGAAAGATTGCATAACTTTGCAAAGCAGACAGGCTTAAATATAAACCCCTCCAAAACTCAAATCATGTATATCAACCCAACTACAGAAACACCCATCACAGCAGATGGCAAACCACTTGAGAGGGTAGACAAATTTACCTACCTGAGAAGTCTTGTGAGCACTGATAATGCAGCCAGCAAAGACATCGACGCACGTCTTGGAAAAGCTCGTAGCGCTTTTGCCATACTTCGGCCTATCTGGAAGTCCAAGCAATACAGCCTACAGACTAAGATCCGACTGTATAACAGCAACGTAAAGGCAGTACTATTATATGGCTCGGAGCGCTGGCGAGTTGTTCAAAGCGACATGATAAAGCTTAATGTCTTTCACAACAACTGTCTGAGAAGAATTTGCCGCATTTTCTGGCCAGTGAAAATCTCCAACCAAGACCTATATAGACAAACCGGAGGAAACAGCGTGGTGGACGACAGCAAACGTCGACGTCTGAAATGGCTTGGACATGTTCTAAGAATGGACAGTCAGCGTAGCCCCAAGGTTGCCTTGAGATGGACACCAACAGGAAAGAGAACGCGTGGAAGGCCAAAAACCACTTGGAGGAGAACAATTAAAGCTGAGCTGGCTGAAATAAACCTTCCCTGGGGCGAGGCACAACATGTTGCAAAAGACAGAAACAAATAGAGACACACTGTATCGGCCTTATTTCCCACGGGGGAAGAAGAGGCATTAGTACTCTGTTCGCACCAACCTTGGTTGCGTTCCGAATCGCATACTTTCGACTATATAGTATGTAGAAAAAAGATTTAGGATGTCCCGATTCTTGTGGCCAGATTGAGGATGGTTAGAAGTACCCGGATGTCCTACTTTATGCGGCCAAGATTGTTAATGTTGAAAACAGCATCCTATTTGGGCGATTCTGACCCACAATCCAGTGCGCATGTGAAGTGACGTCACATCGACGAAGCCTCCATATGAAAACAAACAGGGATGTGACGGATATAAAATCAAGAGGCACGATCAAGGCGCAATGTTATGATGAAATAAAAGAGTAAAGTATGTCCCAATAGTATGCCTAAAGCATCCTAACTAGATTCTTTTTAACGTCGGATGTAGTATGTAGAATAGAAAAAAGAAAGAGTATGCGATTCGGAACGCAACCCTTGTTTCAGGCCGCAGCAGCTGTTCTCAGCTCTGTTACACTCTCTGTAGTCTGGCTGAACCGTTTCCGCCAGCGTCAATTGGCGCTGGCGTCGGCTCACAACGCTTCGCCTCCATTTCCTATTGAGCTCCCCCTCAAACTAGGAAACAATTCGCTCACAGTCAACCTGTGTGCTTCTGTGCAGTGCTCTCCCTCTCTCTCTCACACACACACACAGGGTGTGAGAAGTCACATTACTGTAGACAGAAATAAAGTGTGGCGATACTTTGGGATAATAATATCGGCGGCGGCGGTCCGGGACGCTGCGCAGCCTAGCTTAGCCTAGCCTAGCTTAGCCTAGCCTAGCTGTCCAAATTCATTGTACAACTTCCACCGGGCAGAAATACCCTCATAAACTCTGGAAAATGAAGCGTGGGGGTTTGGATTGAGCACCGGACCTTATAACCAGCTAGATTAAGATCCGCAGTTCCTTTTCTTTGGTGATTTACAGGACAACGGCCGCCGATGATAATGTTACCAGAGATAACACTGCGTGACTACGTGGCTAGTTAATTCCGGTTAAGTTATCCCGTGAGCTCGTCGGGGGCTAAAGTGTATGGTGTCTTGACATGCTGGTTAGAAAGCAACACACTATGTGTATTCCTTTTGTCTTTAATAGTTTTTTTGTGGCGTTTGCGGGTTAGATTTAGCCATTTCTCTGACAGCCTCTGGACGTGAAGATGTTCCATCAGAATAAGTTCCCCCCCCCGGCACTATTTTGCATCGACACCGCTGCTGTTTCCCGGGGTTAGCCCCGCCCTAGATGATTGTGATTGGTTTAAAGAAATAAAAACAGGCCAGCCCAGTTTCCCCCCCCGAATAGACGGCTCGTTACGGTGTGCTTCCAGACCATACTACTTGCTGTAGTTTGGTCTGGCTTCGCGAGACTACACTCTCTGTAGTCTACCTGCAAACAGCAGACAGACACACCCTGTGTTCCAATCCCCATACTTCCCTACTATTTAGTATGCCAGAAAAAGATTTAGGATGTCCCAATACATTCATGTCAATTGTAGTATGCTGAAAATACATAAATGCCCCACTAACTCCAATAGCATTTCCTGATCTGAATTTTTTCCCCTCCTGTGGCCCTAAAACTCTTCTGTACTTTAGTATGTAGTTTAGTAAAAATAAAGAGTATGTGATTTGGAACGCAGGGAGAGTGAGAGACTAGAGCTGGCATACATAGTGGAGTGTTAAGCATCTGGACAGCAAGCTACTTTCCTCAGGAGGTGGTGGATACTCCAAAAGCTAAAGACACAAACATCAATCCAAAATAATCAAAGCTAATGTTGCTCTGTGTCTGCATGTCTGGATGTATGTGGAAAGTCTTCTCCAGATAAAACTTAGAACTACTCAGAAACACCAAGTATGAATACTTATGAATAAGAATGCATATACAGGATGGAGAATTTTAAAAAAAAAGCACAGTGAGTCACATTCCTTTGTATGTACAGTTGATATTTTATAGAGCTCATACAAAACCCACTGTGGTACAGATCATAATATAAAAAGTAAAGCATAATAACAAGCACATAAATAGTTCAGAATCCTGATTGGTAAAAAGATCTTGGTCCCATTTCCAGCTTCAGAGTTGAGGCCGTGGCAGAGAGTGAGTGAGTGTGAGGGTATGGATGATGGTGATGGAAGATCATTTCATGTTTTATTGCTTTTCACAACCACAATCTGTCCATTTGCCTGACTGGAGCTCTCTCTCTCTTTCTCTCTCAGGCTGGGAGGTGTATAGCCCGGTTTGGAGCACATACATGAACTCTTCAGTCAAACCTCCTAGAGGAATGTATCTGGCCTGGCTTTAAAGGGAGTGTTTAATTCTCTTCATGATGCTCGTAATGCTGCTCTGGAGTAGCCTGGAAATCCAGACCCTGATATCTTGAACGATAGAGGGTCTGGCCACGATCAATAGTAATTTCCAACTCAAGGGGCGGCTCCTACTCGTGCATGTCAAATGCCACTGCACGCAGTTGGATAGCACTACAACCAATCAGAGCGATGCACAAGGTGACGTAAGCCCCGTTCGTTTAGCGAACAGCTGAAACTGATCAACTATTAAATTAAACGTTTGCCGTGGTCGGTCGGCAAAACAGAACATTCCACTTACTGAAAGATTTGAGTGCCGTCTTCCAAATAGTTAAGGGTCGAGGCCAAAGCAGTCTCAAACTCACACAACATATCCGCAGCCATATTTGATGTTTACTATCACGGCTTCGACGTCACATGCACGTCACTGTCGTCATCCGGTTACGTCCGCCCCAGAGCACCATAGAAAGGGCTCTTATGGGCGCCCATATTAGATAGAACCAAGTCTGGATTTCTGGACTTTCTGAAAAAGCTTCAATGGAGAGTGTCCAGACCAACAGGCGCTGGCAAATTAGTGGCAGGTCTGGGAATACCAGGCTAGCTCTGGAGGCCTTCCCAGTATGAACACAGTCCTGTGTGTGTGGGCTTTACCAGCAGAGCACTGAAGACAAGTCATAGCAGCACCACTACACTCAGAACTCAGAAGAACACAACTTTGAATTGATGTATCTTTTGCTGTCAGGAAAAGCTTGGTTCCACTGGTGTGTATTCTTGTGTACTTCTGAAGAATGTTGAACTTCCATTATAAGAGTATGGGACCACCAGGCTAGATACAATGACTGTCTAGACCAATGTTATAAAGTCCAAAACAGTCGAACCTGAGCCAAACGTAAAAACCTGGACTCTTGAATGCCTTACAGAATATTCAGCTTTAAAACTCAGACAATGCTGAATTAATTAATTTCTTTTATTTTAAATCCAACCAGGCAGTGTAAAAGGCGTATTGAATACTTGCAGGGCAAGATGGTGAACAACCAATTTTGTCTAACTGCTAACACGCAAGCCAACATCTGGCCAACCTCCTTTACCTTCCTTTTCTCTGTACTGTGCCATTCACTTCCCCTAAAAAATATTGTTCTCTTAATTCATCAAGATTCTTGAAAATTTAATTTATTCAGGATCCCTATTAGCAACACACCAGACTGACAGCTAATCTGTTGTATTAGGGGGTTTCTAACAGTCAGTGCATAGGCTCCTTAGCTCATTTAGCTATAGGGGACAATAAGGGAAGAAGGTTCATTTGAGAACTAAACATTCCTCTTGGGTGGAGCAGTTTACCCTTTGTCACAGGAGGGATATATCAAAATGGCAGGATAGGCAGCTAACAAGCACAACAACTTCCACCATGTTGGTTTTTTGTTCTTCCACCGTCAGCAGTACGGTAGAGATGGTCTGCTATTGGTCAACAGTGCTATCATACTGAACGTGGAGAGTCCATTAAAAGGAAGACACAAAGGAGCCGTTTCAGATGCTTGATATGAAGCTCTTTCTGATCATTATACAAGAATGTTGTACATTGTCTTACTGAGCCCATGTTCATGTACATACTGTCTACAATGCATGGTGACATGTATTTGTTGTCAGGAAAGCAGCACCAGTCAAGCTGGGAACACATTACATTATGAAATGATCCAACCTAAAATACTGAGATGGGTTAACACTTACATGTTTTTTTTTTTTTTTCAGTACAGAGTTACAATGGAACTACTCACATGTGGTTCTCCAGACTCTTAAAGGGGCTGAAATGTCCACCCAAAATGTAACAACGACCTGAAATGTCATTTAAAACATGTAATAAAACCTAGAAATTGAATAACTGGCCGATTATGTAATAGAATGATGAGCCCAAAACGTAATTGGCCCAAAATGTAGGCACTTATTATGAAATGTTGGGTAACTTAGTACATTATGGAGCGAGCAAAATATGTTTGTAGTGTAGTATCAAAGTTTGTGCATGAACACTTTGAGCCTTGAATTACATTAGAACAATTGCACAATGCAAATGAAATTATTGACTCACTCTGTAATGTCATACAATAATAATGATGACACTATTAGGAGAACAATATTTTGCATGCTTCATAATGTAATACCTGACCCAAATTGTAATAGGTTTTTACATTGTAGGCATAAAGTTAGGCGGTTTTGGGCTCGGTATTTTGTTAAATTATTTTACTAGTTATTATTATTACACTTTTTTCTCTTTACATTTTGGGTAGTTGTTACATTTGCAGCTCTTACAGGGCATGTGAAAACACTTATCGTTAGCCTCATAGCATAATTGCAAAAATCGTATTTAGCCTACTCTACTCTACTTTTACTCTACATCTACTCTACTCTACATGTATTTAACCCTACCCTATAATCCTTAAAATATGATTTAGGCAATTATGCTATTAGGCTAACGAGAAGTAGATGTAGAGTAGAGTAGATGTAGAATAGAGTAGATGTAGAGTGAAAGTAGAGTAGAGTAAATATGATTTAGGCAATTATGCTATGAGGCTAACGTTATTTTACTGTGAACAGCCACTTATCTTATTGCTCACCCGTTAGTACATAGTTGTTTGGTGGGTTGGTCGTGTCATTATTCTGTGGAAGTCTTTTATTGTTGTCAGATTAGCTGTTTTCTATTTGCGTTTCATCTGAACATCTTAACGGTCCATAATGAAACTGAAGGGCAGCATTCACCACATTTGCTATGAACCTACAGTGACCGAGGTTCCCTTGTGATCAATATATACTGTAGATAAAAAATAGGCTTTTTTCCTCATAGCTGACAGCTATTAGCAAAGTATTAATACTGGTGTAGATGTGTGGTTGAGCACTGCACAGTAGCACAGGTCCGATGCCACAGCTGTTCATCACGTGTGTGATGATGTGAGGTAAGAGGAAGTGAGTACATTGAAAGCAGTACAAGGGGGTTTGGTTAAGGAGATAAGCTGTCATTCAGTCTGTTACACTGTCCTGTTAGTGTCTGTCAAAGTCCTGCTGGCTTCACCTGGTTGCTGTGTGTCATATTCTGTTTTTTCAAGCATATGTGCAAAGTGTGTGTGTATGTGTGTGTGTTCTTCTGAAGCGTGAGTTGTGTGCTTATCATATTGCAGATGGGTGTTGTGACGTGACTAGGGTTGCAAAGGGGTGGAAAGTTTCCGGTAAATTTCCGGAAACTTTCCACGGGAACTTTCACTTGGGAATTTTGGGAATATTCAACATTGGGAATGATAGGAATGAACTAAATGGCAGTAATTTAAATTATTTTTTTCATATCCCAACATAAATCTAAACATTTAAACACTACGTTTGGTCATAGGCAGACATCCATTACAACAACTACAATTTAAAAACAATACATTTCAACAGATTATTTTATGAACAATCAATAATTTCACTGAACAACAAAACAATGAATGTTGAGTAAAATATTACTCATCTGTCTGACCCCACCCATTCAATAAATTATGTTAAATGCCCCCCCCCCCCCCCCCCCATAGATGGAGTAATGCACAGTGCATGTAGGGGGCGTGACCTCAGCACCCGTACAGTAAGCAGTGTGCTATGTGCAATTTACCAAGTGTACTTGCATGAAATTTGTTTTTTTTAGTCAAGATTAGGCAAAAATATATTTTCCCCAACTATATTTATAATCACAGTTTAAGCCTCTGTAAACCTGGTCTAGTAAAAATCAATGTATGATATCAAGTTGGATGTCTCAATAAGCTTTAAAAAAAAAATCAGATTAGACATTAAAAGATCATAAATATCATAAAACATGGTTGGAAAAACTGCTTTTTACTGTCTAGAACGTTTGCCAGGACTGAAATAACATAGTCAGAAGGGTTTAGTGCATTTGAGTTGCTTTAAATTGAGTCAATTCCCTTTAATTCCCAAAATTCCCGTTAATTCCCATGGAAAGTTTCCAACTTTGAAAATTCCCGGAATTTTGCAACCCTAGACGTGACACATCCACTCTTCCATATTTCACCTCGTAAATAACAATGATGTGGTTCATCTAAGTCTCCTGAAAATAGAGAAGCATAAACATGGATCCTGTTTGGCAAAGCTTGTTTTGATTTTTGTTCATCTGTTTTTGAACGATAATTTGATTTTTGATCATTTACAGTACATGGCCAGCCCGCTGTTGAGGACACTGCCTGGAATGTGGATCCAAACAATGAGATACAAGTGGAATGAACTTCTAATTTGACTCTGGATAAAGTATTTCTAAACATGTTGGAGTGATCCTTTTTAAAAAAGTACATTACACTGGAGATTTGCCTCCAAGCCAACACTGTTTACCTTCTTAATGTGACGTTGCTGATGTCTGCTTAAAGGATGTATCACTACATGTTAAATGGTAAATGGTCTCCACTTATTTAGTGCTTTTCCCTGGTTTTTCAGACCCAAAGCGCTTTACATTGTTTTGTACACATTCACCCAATCACACACACATTCAAATACCGATATCAGCAGCTACCACGCAGGGTACATACATGGTGTGTGTGTGTGTGTTTGTGTGTGTGTCATGGGATCTGGAGCTGCTCCTCCTCCTCCATGTCACTGCCTGGCCCCTCTGTGGTGTCCGGACTGAAGCGAGCCGATCTCATCTTCCCAAACAGGACCGGACTCTGCTGCTGCCGGCGCAGTCTGGAGACAGACACATTAGAAGATAACACCATGAGTCATTTGTAAATCACCCAACCATCAAATGTGTTCTTGTTGCTAATGTGTTACACTCTGTAGCAAAGTGGTGGACCCACACTACATCGCCACCCCTAGAGCCCCACTGCTAGCACAACCACAGCAACAACAGCTTTGAAATATACCCTCAGAGTGCGTAAAATCATTGAAGTCAACAGAGTTATACTAGCAACACTTACAGTAGAACCACAATCACAAGCAGCAATTTACTGTGCTAGTAATATATTGTTAGATGACAACAACAGCTGACTTTAAACTTCAAATTTAAGTGAAATGTGTAACAGTAAACGTCCGTATTGAATACTGTATTTCATTAATAAGGTACATTGAAATAACGTGTTTTGACAATAAGGGTACATTAATTAATGGTTAGTTAATGCTTCATAAGGGTTAACTAACCATTAGTTAACTGTTAATTAATGTGTGTAGTAAGTATTTACTAATGGTGTTCATGTAAACTAAGGTATTAATTAATACATTATTTAATGTTTATAAATAATAATAATAATAATAATAATAATAATAATAATAATTGATAGGTTTTATATAGCGCTTTATTGCCTAGGCACTCAAAGACGCTTTACAGGGTTCCTGGTTCAATTCGTTCACACACAGTCATACCGGTGGTGGTAAACTACGAGAGTAGCCACAGCTGCCCTGGGGCAGACTGACGGAAGCGTGGCTGCCATTCAGCGCCAACGGCCACCACCTCAAACATACAGCAATCATACACATTCACACAAGGCAAGGTGGGTGAAGTGTTTTGCCCAAGGACACAACAAATATCCTATATTAACCTTAGTTAATACATTAAGCATGAACCAAAAGTTGATTAATATAATAATAAGCATTAATTGACTGTTAACAAATGTCATTTTTGTAACATTACTTAAGCATAATTAACCATTTATTAATGCTCTTTGTGACCCTTATTGTAAAGTGGGAACAATGTATCCATTAAGTGACACTTAATAAATGCACATCAGTGCTGAATAGGCATTACTGAAGTATAATTAACCTTAATACAGGCTTAAAATGCATCGGTGATTTATTTATTAATGATCTATTTGCTAGTTTTTCTTAATTGACAAAACATTTTGGTATTTTTCCGATTTCTGCAAATCAGGCATTTTACACAGAAGTTAATTCCCCAATTCCCTTATAAACTGCCAGCCAATCATGTCGATTTGTTTCTTTCTGTAAACCCCACATTAAAAGGCTCAATTTCTGTGTTTTTCAACCTTATTTCGAAGTTGCATAGCCCCTCATTAGCAGCTATAAGAACCCTGTGGGAGCAGGACCTAGGTTCTGCCTTCACAGATCACATGTGGGATTCAGTCCTGGATCGGATACACTCTACCTCCATGTGCGCCCAACATGCTCTTGTGCAATTTAAAGTAGTACATCGTATCCACATGTCTAAAACTAAATTAGCTCGTATGTTCCCCGATGTAGACCCGACCTGTGATAGCTGTAAGAGCGCACCGGCATCACTCTTTTACATGTACTGGTTGTGTCCCACCTTGACTGAGTTCTGGACATCAGTTTTTCAAACAATTTCTGAAGTACTTCAGCATGAAATTGAGCCGAACCCTTTCACTGCAATTTTTGGCATCGCTCCCAATTCAGGCTTGCCTAAAGTGAAGCTAAAGGTACTGGCCTTCACCTCTTTACTTGCTCGTAGGGCTATCTTACTTAAATGGAAAGATCCTGCTCCTCCTTCCCACTCACATTGGATTAGAGACATTGGCCCTCATTTATCAAACTTGCGTGGAAACTGGTGCAGATTCTGGCGCAAATACCTCCCTACGCCAGGTATCGCGTGGGATTTATCAAACAGTCGTATCTCGCCAATCTCAGCGTACGCCAGGCCATTATTGATAAATGCGGCGGCTGAAAACGATCGTATCACACCCCTATATTTTATCAGTTTAGAGGCCTCGCCCAGAGGTTTTACGACATGGATATGCGCATTACGGCACAGAAGAGGAACTTCTCTGAAGTAGAAATTGACTAATAATAACAGCGAAAGTAGAAAAAAAAGAGTTTCATTTCGGAGCATTACAAGCGGCATCAAAGAACGACAGAAGGCAAGCAGTTAGGAAGGAAATAACTGCTGCGGTCAACAGCGTTGGTGTTGACAACAAACGATCTCCAGCTGAGGATTTTGCATTTTAGGTTTACATCAGTAGGCTACTATCGCTCAAATGCTATAAAACAACATATACAATTATATGTCACCATTTCTTTACATAGATGAAGAAAAAATGGTCTGACTCAAACATCGCCACTAAAAAAAGCATATTGCTGTTCTGAGATGCAACCAACTGGGGGTGCGGGCATAATATAGCCTAAGTGGTAGAGGAGAAAAAGACGTACCAACTGTCCAATAATGGTCCCCATAAAATAAATACAGGTCTGCAGAGATTTGAATGATTAGAATGTATTGGCCCTCAAAAGGGTTGTAAAAACTAAAAATAACCCATTTTGCGTTTTACTGTATGACAGCACGAGTGGTCAGCCCGGCCGTAAGCTGAACCAGGGAGCGTTTGACAGAGGCAGTGAATGAGGAGCGGTTGCGATAGAGGAAGCTGAGTCTGGCTTTTACTTTCGACTGCAGAAAGGACAGATGTTCAGTGAAGGAGAGGATGCAGTCAATCCAGACTCCCAGGTATTTGTAGGAGGACACTAGTTCAAGTTTTTGGCCTGTAGCAGTCAGAATGGTACCATCTTGGAGGGGGGGCTTACGACCAAACCACATGACCTTGGTTTTAATGGGGTTTATGCCCAGTCCCAGGGCAGAAAAGCCAGCCTGTATGGAGTGGAAGCTCTGCTGAAGTGTTCCCAGTGCAATGTCAGGTAAGGGGCCAGTGGCTTAGAGAACTGTGTCGTCGGCATAAAGATGGATAGATGAATTGCCAGCTGATTTGATGATGTCATTTATGTAAATTGAGAAAAAAACTGGGGCTAATATGGAGCCCTGTGGGACGCCGTTTAGAATAGACAGGGGTTGCGACAAGATGCAGTCAGATAGGCCAGAGAGGTAGCTGTTAAACCAGGCTAGTGAGGTAGTGGAAACACCGATGGAGTTTAAGCGCTTCAAAAGCTGTTCATGAACTACAGTGTCAAAGGCCTTGGCCAGGTCGATGAAGACGGCCACACAGAATTGCTTGGAGTCCAGAGCACTGACAATGTCATTAATTACTTTGAGAGTCGCAGCTATGACCTGTGCGGAACCCAGATTGAAAGTCAGACAGTATGTTGTTGGTGTTAAGGAAGTATACCAGCTGTTTGCAGATCAGCCTCTCCAGTACTTTCGCTATGCAAGGTGGAAATAGGGCGATAGCAGTTAGGGTCAGCTTGATTTCCCCCTTTAAATAAGGGGTGTACTGGGGCCGTCTTCCAGGCAGATGGAGTGTATGGACAAGTTGCAAAGGAGGGTGATGGGTTCTGCAATAATAGGGGCTGGAGCTTTAAGGAGAAAGGGGTCTAACCCGTCAGGCCCAGGGGTTTTTTTGGGGTCAAGCTTGTACCTCACTCACAGTGAAGTCCTGCAGGAAGAAGCTGTGGGCGGGGACTCGGTCAGGAGTACTTAGGGGTAGGAGGTTAAGGGGGGGAGGGGGGTCATGAGGTGATAGGGAGGCCGGTGGATTGGCAATTAGAGCAAAATGCTGGTTAAAGAGCTCAACCATACGCTTATTATCCGAGACAAAGTTTCCATCCCAGAGGAGGGAGGATGGTAATTGAGATGGTGTAGCTTTGGTGTAGCTTGGATTAGTGCCACAGAGTTTAAACTGATCATGAAAGTATTCAGTCTTGGCTTTACGGATGGCTTGAGTGCATTTGTTTCTGATTCTTCTAAAAGATAACCAGTCGTCAGAGGATTTTGATTTGCGAGCCTTGCGCCAGGTGGAGTTTTTTAGACGCAGCTTCTCGACTAGATCATGATAAACCATGGACTGCATCTGTTCTTTAGCCTCATCTTTTTAATGGGAGCGTGTTTGTTAATTATCTCATTAAAAGAGTCGTAAAAGAAGGACCATGCACTGTTTATATCGGGGATCAGGCTGAGTCTGTCCCAACTAATCTCAGCTAGATCACGGAGAAAGGATTGTTCATTGAATTTTTTGAACTTTGGGTGATAATGGTAGGCTGTTTCATCATTCTTCCGTTGCGGAGACATGCAGTGAGGCAGTGATCACTGAGATCATTGCAAAAGACACCAATGCGGTATCTGTCTGGGTTGTTGGTGAGAATGACATCAATAAGTGTTGCTCTATCTGGGTTTTTGGGGTCATATCGGGTGGGGGTGGTAACGATCTGACAGAGGTTTAGAGAGTCCCATTGACATGTCCCAAATAAGATCCCCATCAGGACAAATTCAGCTTTGGTGTAAGGGGCCAGGAGGGAGCTGAGAGTGGACAAAGTACAGGAAGGGGCCGAGGGGGGACGATAGCAACCAGCAACTGTTATTGTGGAGTTCATGGTCAGTTTAACGTTGAGAATAAGTAGGTCAAACTGTTTAGGGACAGACTTCCCGATGACAATGGAGGATTGAAGATGATCTTTAACAAAAATAGCAACACCACCACCTTTAGAGGACCTGTCTTGTCTAAATACATTATAGCCAGTGATATCAATAGCAGAGTCAGGGACAGAGTTTTTTAGCCAAGATTCGGTGACAACAAATATATCCGGATTTGAGCTGTGTGTCCAAACTTTTAACTGGTCAATCTTGGGTAGTAAGCTTCTGGAATTTATATGAAGAAGACCCAGAGCTTTACGTGAACAGAAGTCAGTGAAACTCAGGTCTTTCAAACAGGAGTTTACATCAAAGCATGGATCAGTGACAGACATAGGATTAATAGTAACTACAGGACCAGGGTGAACATGAATATTTCATATCTATGCAAGGCACACAGTGGACTGGAGTAGATCCTGAAATCCTGCTTTGAGCCAAATCCAGAAATACATTTTGAATGGTGGAATCAATTGAATGGAATTGTGACCCCAAGAATAGGAATGGAATGAAACCGTGGGATTCCAAATGATTCCCAGCCCTACTTGCTCTCCATGTATCTGAAGTGCTGTTTATACGAACGTTAGTGGCATTAATTTTCGGTTACAGTAAGGTTTTATGCATCAAATTGTAACGGAAGAGCTATCTACTAGGCTAAGTGTCACCGCTTACTATTGGCTTGGTATGCGTACTACAGCGATTTCGGCCTTTTTTCTCTGAAAACATGTGCACGAGTGAAGTTCTCAAATCAATTGCGTCTGAACGTGTTAACTTTTGAAACTAAAAACGGGAAAACTGTCACGTTTTCATCGTGTGAAGGGCTCCTGAGCCTGTGTTGTGGTCACTCTCTCACTGGGATTGACAGCTTTTACCAAAACACTGGTGGATCATGTTCCTCACCATTGACATGTTTGAAATAATCACAGTTAACATGTATATATACACTCACCGGCCACTTTATTAGGTACAGCGGTTCAATTTCTTGTTAACACATTTAACTTATCAGCCAATCACATGTCAGCAACTCAATGCATTTAGTCATGTAGACCTGGACAGGACAACTTGTTGAAGTTGAAACCGAGCAACAGAATGGGAGAGAAAGGGAGTTTAAGTGACTTTGAACGTCGCATGGTTGATGGTGCCAGACGGGCTGGTCTGAGTATGTCAGAAACTGCTGATCTACTGGGATTTTCACGCACAACCATCTCTAGTTTTTACAGAGAAATGCCGAAAAAGAAAAAATATCCAGTGAGCGGCATTTGTGCGGACGAAAATGCCTTGTTGAAGTCAGAGGTCAGAGGAGAATGGGCAGACTGCTTTGAGATGATAGGAAGGCAACAGTAGCTCAAATAACCACTCGTTACAACCAGGGTATGTAGAATACCATCACTGAACGCACAACACGACCAACCTTGAAGCAGATGGGCTACAGCAGCAGAAGACCCCACCTGGTGCCACTCCTGTCAGTTAAGAACAGGAAACTGACTCTACAATTCACACAGGGTCACCAATATTGGACAATAGAAGATTGGAAAAATCTTGCCTGATCTGATGAGTTTCGATTTCAGTTGCAAAGTTCAGATGGTATGGTCAGAATTTTGCATAAACAACATGAAAGTATGGATCCATCCTGCCGTGCACCATAAACAATGCTATGTTAAAATTCATTTAAACCCCCTTTCTTTCCCATTCTGATGCTCGGTTTGAACTTCAGCACATTTTCTTGACCACGTCTACATGCCTAAATGCATTGAGTTGCTGCCATGTGATTGGCTGATTAGCTATTTGTTGTTACAAGCAATTGAACAGGTGTACCTAATAAAGTGGCCAATGAGTGTGTGTGTGTGTGTATATATACAGTGCCTTGCAAAAGTATTCATACCCCTTGAAATTTTCAACATTTAGTCACGTTATAACCACACACGTACATTCATTCATTCATTTATTGGGATTTTATGTGATAGACCAACACAAAGTGGCGCATAATTGTGAAGTGGAATGAAAATGAAACATGGTTTTACATTTTTTTTAGAAATAAAAAAATGAAAAGTGTAGCGTGCAAAAGTATTCAGCCCCCCTGAGTCAATACGTTGTAGAACCACCTATCGCTGCAATTACAGCTGAAAATCTATTTGGGTATGTCTCCACCAGCTTTGCCCATCTACAGGCGGATATTTTTGTTATCAAGGCAGCCCGCCCCCCCCCCCCGACAACTCACGGCGCCCCACCATTTGAGAAGCACTGCATTAGACAATCACTTATTTAAGGTTTATTTAAAGTAAATAAAGTAAATATTTTACAAAGATTGAAGGTCAATTTTCTTAAACAAGGCCTAGCAGATCTAAGTGGTTTTGCCTGCAAAGCTCACAATGACAAAGTCACCATCATCATCTTTCTGGCCATCTGAACTCTCCTCAGTGGTGTCGTTAAGTGGAATTGAGATGTCAGTCTCTTCTGAGCTACTGTAGACAATCACTTTCTTTTGGTGACCAGCGTATACAGCATAACTCTCAGAAATGTACTTTGCACTAGCTGCTCTGCTCTTGAGGAACCAACTGCCACCTGGCATATGCGATTCCCTCTCCATTTCTGCCTTTAAATCATGGCTCAAAACCTATCTGTACACCCTGGTTTTTCCTCCCCATTAACTATCTTACCTCTGCAGTACTATCTTTGTTCATATGTGGATGTCTGGGCTTTATGTCTTTTATTTTGGTTATTGTTATTTTTCCTTAATTTTTTACCTACTGAATGCACTATGTACAGCACTTTGGACAGTGCAAACTGTTATGAATGTGCTTTTATAAATAGATTTTACTTACTCACTTACTTATAACTCACCTAGGCCCTCTGGCACAAATCACCCCATCCCTAGAATTTTGGATAATAAGCATGATGCAGCAGTTTAGGGCTGACATCGTGCTAACTATATAGACACAAAGTGTAGCATAGGGGAGAACGGGGTAAGTAGGCACACTTTTTACTCTAGTGAGAATTGCTCATCACCTAAACATCTTTCAATAGTCATTCCTACATTAAATTGAAGCTTAAGGTGTTGGCTTGAAATGTGAACCCCTCACTTTTTCTATCTTATTGTAATAAAGAAGAAATTAATCGTCAAAGACACCCTTACACATTGTGACAACCAACCCCATCAAGGGGTCGGTTGTCACACACTATGGGGTTGTTTGTCACAATGTTATCTTAATGGGAATAATCTTAAAAAGAAGGCAAGAAAGCAGAACTAAATTTGAACGTGTAATTGCATTGTCAAGTTGACAAATAGGCCTACATAACTTACTGTAGCCTTGGCAGCTAGTCTAGTTTGGGATGCACTGGGTTGTTTTGATTTTGTTGCCCTTTTTTCTTTTGCATGCTAGCTGCCTTTTCCTGCTCTATTCTCTCCTTCTCTGGGGTGTCAGTGAGGACACAGCTTGACAATTTATTTCGTTATTGTGTTCCTTTTCTGGCTGCAGCCTTTGGATAACATGTGACAACCAACCCCTCAAAAAATTTGACGACCAACCCCAACTTGAATTTCTTGCTAGCATCAAGGCCAACAACTATCTGACAACTAATTAGCTTGCTAACCACAATCTAAACTATAGTTTACCCTTCACACTTTTTATGGGTAACAAGTGTTTTGTTATAAACCCATTGTGTAAAAGCCTAGAAGAAAAATACTGAGGAGCTAAATATATTCAATTTTACATGAAAAACACAAACAGTCCTCTCACCTCAAATTTAGCAGTCTAACTCCAAGGAAGACTGTGTAGGTGACCTCTGACCCCAATTGTGGATATTTACATACCAAATTTTCACAGACAGCGCCTTCTGGCTCCGAGATATAACGATTGTGACAACCAACCCGTGTGACAATTTACCCCGTTCTCCCCTACTAAAGCACTAAAACATGTGTCAACTGTTTTCAGGCGACTGTGGCTCAGTTGGAAGAGCGGGTCGGCCGATGATCAAAGGGTTGGAGGTTCGATCCCCGCCCTGCCATCTGTGTCATAGTTGTTGTGTCCTTGGGCAAGACACTTCACCCACCTTGCCTCGTGTGAATGTCGATAGTTAGCCTGCTATCGGTGTATGAATGGTAACGTGTAAATGGGAACAGGTCTCCCTTGCAAAAGAGTCTTCGGACTCAATGGGATATACCTGTATAAATAAAGGTTAAAAAAAAAAAAAAAAACGTGTCTATAATTGTTCAGACACAGTAATCAAAAAACCTTGATCATGGAAATTTTACTTTGAAAGGCAAAAAACAGTTTTTTTAATTTAAATGTGCGTATATGTTATTCTATGTTTCTCCCTTCTTTACAGGATGAGTTTAATGGATGGCTCGATTAAAATTTTTAAACAGATTAATCACAGGATTCTGTGGATCAATCACGATTAATCACGATTAATTTTACCATTCAAAATATGCTTGAAAAATTCAAATTTTCTCTATATATTGTTGTATGAACGGAAAGATAAAGGACAGGAGGTGGATATGTACAATTGTGGTCAAAAGTTTACATACACTAGTGAAGATCATGTATGCCATGGCAATATAGGGTTTTCAATAAACTCTACAACTCTTATTTTTCTGTGATGGAATGATAAGGAGCACATATTTCTTTGTCACAAAAAACATTCATGAAAATTTTTTCTTTTATGAATTTATTATGGGTCTTTTGAAAATGTGACAAAATCTTCTGGGTCAAAAATATACATACAGCACCTTGAATTACTAATTTGGTGATGAAGAAAAAGTTGTTTCAATCCAATTTGCTTTTTGGCATGGCCTCCTAACTTTTTACGAGTGATTATGATTGACAGCTGGTGACTGAAAAGGACCATTTTTCTTGAATGTTTTCAGGAGTGTGTCTACATTTTCACCGACACAGGGTTGCGTTTAACGCTGGAAAAAGGCGTAAGGTGGACACGGGCCCTTACTCAACCCTACAAGAACAAACACTAAGCTAAGCTAACCCCTTTCCAAGAACACACACACACACACACACACACACACACACACACACACACACACACACACACACACACACACACACACACACACACACACACACACACACACACACACACACACACACACTAATCTAACCCCTCTACAAGAACACACACACATTTGAGTCAGCTGTTACCATGCCGACACGCCTGTCACTCCTCCACAGAGCACAGCAACAAGAGAGCTCTCTGTTACTAAGGTAACCTGCCACTGGGAGCTCTGCCATTGGTTGTCTGGGGCAAAGCAAAGCACATGGAGAGAATGGAGAGGGAGAGAGCAAGGAGCTGTGTGCAAAGCTGATAGAGTGTGACAACTAAAGTGAAAGACATGACACACACATACACACACACACACACCTGGGCATGGTGTGTCAATGCCTTCATGGTTTTCTAGGTGTGTTTGGGAGTGAGAGTGCCTTTTGTAGCAGGAGCCAAGTAGCTTTTAGCTAAAAGGGCTACACATTAGCTCAACATGCTTGACTGCATGGTGAACAGCAGGGGGGCCCAGCTCAGGCCCAAACTGGATGTAAGTCACCCCTCCCCTTGCAGTTTTGAATCTGGTGATAAAAACCCCAGGTGTCACCTGAATGGCTGGAGAGGTCGCTGGACCCCTCCTCCTACCCTGTGGTCGGTCACCTGCCCACAGGAGGCTTAACCTTTTCTGAGACGTATAAATAAGTCATTTACAGCGTTATTCTGTCTCTTTGATCATGAATTAGTTTGCAACACATCGAGGATGCTCTGTTTTTTGAGCAACAAAGGACTATCCCTACGTTGTTAACAAAAAGATGTTTTTCTTATTTATTAGCTGGCCGCGGTAAAAATCTGATTGACTGACTTTGTTAAAAGGCTTCAGTGAAGCAACGCAAGAAACACCGGCACTTTTTTCTTTTAAACTGTGATCACAAGGAGAGGAGGCGACCCACACTTTCTTTTCCTCAAAACGTCGTCTACTATTCTGATTCACCCCGATCCCACCGAGATCGCGGATTCAGAATTGTCTCTTAAGCTTGCAAGCACCGAGACCAACTAGACTTTAATTCATCTTTTTCTTTGTTCCTGATCGTGGAATCGCCCACCGGGAATCATAAAAGGACGAGATTTGGTTCGCCGGAGCGGCTCCGAGTAAGAGAATGGCTTAAATTATCTGGGCAGATATAGGTTTAGATAGATTTACTTGTAAAGTGATCACTATACTGTTTGATTTTTTGGGTTCACGTTCCCCTTGCTGGGGAATAGGCTACTGTTGGTGCCTTTGTTAACACTCATCCGCTCTTCTTCCCCTCTCTGTGTGCTAATGCGCTCCAGTGTTAATTTTGGCAGCAAATTCTGATTTAGTCTTAGTCTTTTGAATATCACACCATTTAGTCTTAGTCCTATTTAAGTCATCTAAAATCTTTTAGTCCTAGTCTAGTCTTAGTCTACTAAACATAAGCAGATTTTAGTTGACTAAATCTACAGCGGACTTCGACTAAGTGTTTTTCTTCATTGAATGGTATTAAGGTTTGAATATGCAATACAGACATAGATTTAATGGTTGTAATACAAAACATGTATTCTATTTCATTCGTAATAATCTCACATAAAATCAGTGTACCTGACTGGATAAGGGGCAGGGGGGGCTTTAAGAGCCTGTGCCCGGGGCCCATTATCTCATGATCCGTCTATGAACCAACTGGATTACACAATCTTTTTTTCTTTTTGCGGGGAGCATGCACAAGCGTCATTTATAAAAAATTGAAAATAAAGAAAATAAAAAAAATAAGTGGGGGGCCCCACATTAGGTCTTGAAACGGGCCCCGAGATCTTTAAGGCCGCCCCTGGGCAGCAGCAGCATGCAGTTACGTGCTGATAAAATTGAGCAACTGCGCTTTCCATTAAACAACACTGCTGTGTGTGTTCGGACTTCTTTTGCATCAAAGCCTTTTTCATAATAAAATGAGAGGTTTTAATTGAACACTGTCCATGCGTCGGAGTTGATTGTAACTTACTCGGGTGAAAACAGAAACTAACGGATGGAGGCGGCAGTTTCACATTTCATTTCCTATATAGTTGCGCAGTCAGTTTGGGGACATGGCTCTGTGTATTTAAGCTCGATACACAGCCTACTACAAACAGATCGCAGAACTTAGCCATTCCCCTAGACAACGTTAACAGGCAGGATATCCCTGGCTATCATTTTGTCCATCAAACCGCACAGTTTTCTGCACGTCGGCTCTCTCCACCCGCTCACACTGGCGAGTTCTCCCGTCGATCTTCACCGACACAGGGTTGCATTCGCTGCTTTGCACTGATTGGATTTCTTCCAAACTTGTCCCACAGTTCTGATTGGATCGCTTCTCCATTCGTCCCGCCCTAACAGTTTCGTCTCGTTCCTATTCGTAGACTATAGTGTCAGTTATATTAGTCTCAGTCTTCGTCATCATATATGCCTTTTTATTTAGTTTTTATTTAGTTTTCGTGCGTGAAAAAGGTTTGTTGACGAATATCTTTCGTCATAGTCTTAGTCTACGAAATTAACACTGATGCGCTCACTATCTCGTTCTGTTTTTCTCACACACTCACGTTACGTTTGATTCCACTCCCGTAGTGTTAACGTATACACGAGTGTTGACTTGATTGTAAAGTTAAAGATCGCGTGGAATTCAAGCTTCCCGCATTTTGGTTTTATGATTTATTGTTTCACGAGATTGTCCGCCATTCCGGTAGTTCTCTAAAACTCCCGCCTTGTAGTCCACCATTTGTTACACGCACGCACGCAGACACACACCCACACATACACACACACACACACACACACACACTGACCCCTAGAGACAATTGTATACAGAGGCACATTTTTCTAGACGTTTTCTTCTTTTTATTACTCGTGATCGTTTCTCTGCTTGTATATTTTGGATAATGTTACCTTAAGTTCATTGTTGTTCAAATAAACTTGCCCTTGTATTGTAACTAGAAGTGTCTGTCAGTCATTTGTGTGAATATTTTGTGTTGTCAACCTCTGATACGTCAAGGATTCATTAACCTTCAGTAATGTGGATATATTATCAGATTTTTAAACTCAATAATAATTGATTTATTATTAGATTTTATAGAGTGATAATTAAACTAGGTTTTATTAATATTGATTTATTTTAACTGATCATTAGACTTAATCAACATTAGTTTCAAACCATTGATAAAACGAGACATTTTTGCTATTTTGCACTCGTAAGTGGAGAGCTGGTGCCCCAAATTTGAACTTTAATAAATTATTAAAGTATTGTTAATTGTCAGATAATTTCTAATAGCAAAATTAATCTGAATGGCTTGTAACCATAAATAAATGTTGCCCCCATGTGAGAAATTACTACACTTTGCTTGACACCACTTTTTTGGTGTAAAGAAGTTTGGCATAAGCTGCTTGGAAGATATTCCACATTCCATATTCTTTGTAGATTCTGATGACACAATACTAGGGCACACTATTTGAATGTGTCTTTTTGCCTGCTATACAATCCTAGACTTTCACAGCAAGGAAAAAAGGAAAAATACAAAACAATCTCTTGGGCAGAGTTGGTAGAGCAAGCAAAATAAATCAAACAGTATATTTTGTAGGGACCAGTAATGTCAGAGAGCAGCGATATAGTGACATAGTTATTGGTCTTTGGTGTGACATAGACTGACAGCAAATGAAAAACAATGATAGTTTTTGTGTTTGGTATGCACCGTGCCTGCACTGGTACTGTTCCAGAAAATAGCCACAGCTTCAAATTCTGAGTCACTGACAGCTGTGACCTTTTCCCATTTATTTATATACTACAGATACCACATCAAAAGACCAAACTGTAACAAAGTTTAGCTTTATTAAACCTGCAGTGTGTAGAATTTTGGGATTTTTTTCATAGCAGACTTGTTAGAACATAATTATAATACCCATAAGTACGTTTAATTTAGTGCATAATAGCCGTTTTCTTTTAAGAATTATTATTTTTTCCCTTAGAAAAGGTCTCTTATATGTCTTTTTTTGTAATTCACATATCTATTAAATGTTCACAGGTGGTATTTGGTCACAGGATACAGGGACACATGATAAAAATTCATAATACAAAATCATATTTCATGGCTTCCATGTAATTGCTTTCATGGTGACATATACAATAAAATATATATATGAGAAATACTTCAACCATGTGGAGATAAGAACCAATATTTATTTTCCTTTCTTCTCCCCTCCGCCATGGCATACATGGTCAGACCCCACAAGCAAAAACAGGCCAATGACAAAAACTAAATACATTTGTTACCTTGGAACCGGTGAAGTTAGCTGCTTTTGCAGTTATAACTGTATTAATTTAGGTCACTGTCTACCTTTATGTGGTCCCAAAACCCTTCCCAAGAGGACGCCCCCTCCCCCCAATGGTCACTTAATCGATTCAAGATGCATTCAGTCTTAAAATAACACGGCAAGCCGTTACTATACCTACAATAATTACAGAAAACTCACACTTCGATACGTTAGGTATTTGAGATTTGTCCCCTAGAAGACAGAGCTCTGGGCTTAAAGGAATTTCTGAAATTCTCTTGAAAGGTCTCTTATATCTCTGTATTTCTCCATATCATGGACGAAGGCATGGGCGCCGCCATTTTGGAAGCGTCATAGTTGGAATGTCTTCAGCTCTACAGAAGCACAGAATGGAACAGTTGGCCACACTGTGTCCATCAGAACTACCAGTTGGAATGTTCTTGAAGAATTTCTGTTGCTTCTCTGAACGGGAGCCATAGAGACCAACTGTTGTGATGATTTCATATTACACACTGCACCTTTAAGCAGTGCAGGTGGTGATGAAGTGAAACTTGTACTGTACTGTACTAGGATCCTGGACTCCACACAACATAAACTAGATACAACTCTACGCTCAGAAACATTCCAAAAACCAAATAAAAAATTGTTCCTATGGGAAAATATGGTCCATCTTCAGCCCTGGTTGTGCTGAATGTACTGTACATGGACATGTCAAAAAAACATCCGCTCTTGGCAGGACGTTTGTAGCCTGGTCCCACCAGACCATCTTACTTCATTTCATTTGTACAGAAGGTCTGGAACTGCTCACTGCTCACTGCTCGCTGCTGACTTGAAGGCGGGTGTCTGTTGAAGTTTAAAATGATTGGATCTGCCCAGTGCCACTCTGGATCTGCCAACCAATTGCATAGCGTTTGTTTGTAATGCGCCGGGACCGGTCGGTAACCAACAAAACTCAGCAAAGCTTGTTCTTGCTCCGACTTAAATGTTTTGATATTCGGCAGCGTTGCCACAACAGACTGAATATCTTCTCTTGTATCCTTATCCATTATCCTTATCCTCTGACTACAACTGAAACTGTCACACGCGTTCAGTTCAGCGGGACCTCGAGGTCATCGTTCTCAGCCACTCGCTCTGTTCACTGATTGGACTGCCAAAAGTCTGGCTGAAAAGGAACCCATGAATACACTTCAGCCCCAGACTGACTACTGAAGTGAAAGGAAAATTGAGCGGAAGTAGGTAGGTGGGCGGTGCCAGGCTAGGACGTTTGAGCTATTGTATTCATATTTGAAACTGTAACAGACAATAGTATATTTTCTCCCAATGAGGAACTCTTTTTAACTATTTTTAAAAACAGTCTAATTTTTCCTTTGACAATCATAAATGACCTGTAACAGCGAACAAGACCATCAGTGCAAATAATGCTATTTTTATATAGTTTTTATTAATAAATTTGGCCGGGTCGGACACCCAATCCAACCCAGACAAATGCATTAATCGTCATGATCCATCCTCTCATGCGTTCACTCGCATTCAACATGGACATGGGCTGATCGCCAGACGCTGGCACCGGCCGTCACGCGCTTGAAAAGAGCTTAACGACAGCTGGCGTCTAAAAATACTACCGCTTTTGTCCAAAGGGGCCGCTACTTTACAAAGTTCCTCGTAGCACCTTTAAGGACAACTCTCTCCAGGTCTCCCAGACAATCAGTATGTCCTGTTCTCTGTAGACTGAAGGGAATGTCTGAAAGTTCTTTGCAGTTAGTTTCAGATTGAACTATGTCAAATGTACACAATCAGGAGGACTTCCGGGTTAGACGATGTAGTGAACAGACGCGCGAGAAGAGGCTCCCGACTAATTTGCATTATTTACCTTCAATACGGTCCTGTTCTTTCACTTTTTGCCTCACAACAAGCCGGCGAATGCGCATTGGAAATGGAATAAATAAGATATGCCATCAAAACGCCGCAAACAACAAGGAATTCAAGCTTACATAACTCGTGCTAATTCGCAACCTGTACAGCTAGCCAACATGGCGACGAGCGCAGGCTCCGCTACAGTAAACACTCAACCTGCTACCGAAGTTAACGAGCCCGCTTCGGTTCAACAACTCTCAACCATGCTTGAAAACCAACGAGCCAGTATGAAGGAGGATATGGCGAAGCTAATACAAACCACGTCACAGTCATTGAAAGCCTCCGTTGACGCGTTGCGAGAGGATGTGAACTCATTTAATAAACGCCTCACCGAAACCGAAACGAGAGTGGGAGAAAACTTTGAAAGGATCACTTTGACCGAAGCAACGGTAAAATCCCTGGAGTCCCAAAACAAACACCTCCTAGACCGAGTAGAAGACCTGGAAAATAGATCGCGCCGATCTAATCTTCGCATTGTGAATATACCGGAGGGCAGCGAGACTGGCAAGGAGCCGAAGCAGTTCATTGCCGACTTTCTGATGGAGGCTCTCGGGGAGATATTCACGTCACCCCCGCCCATCGACCGTGCGCACCGCACCGGCCCGCTACCGGAACGAGGATCCCCAAAGCCGAGGCCTTTCATTGTGTGCTTCCATAACTTCTCTGACAAGGAAAAAACATTAAGGTGGGCAATGAAACACGAACTGAAACACCGCAATGTGACTTTGAGAGTGTACCAAGACATGAGTGCTAACCTGGCCAAAAAGAGAGCTACTTTTAATGGCATCAAGCAGGAGCTGTACAAAAAAGGCATCCGCTTCGGACTGTTACACCCGGCACGTCTGCGCGTCACCTTTGATGGAGAATCGTTCTACTTCGACACCCCTGAAGAAGCGAGGGCCTTCTATGAGCGGCGCGTTGCAGGCTAATTTGGATAAGACAGTATAAGAGCTGAACTGTGTGAGCAGGTGCGCAGAAATGCGCACACTCTTCTCATGTCCCGATGCAGATATTGGTAACTGCTATTCACACCAATTGTTAATGAGGCGACTACTCATCTTTACTCATTTGTAGCTCAGATGTAAGCTTTTATGCAGTTGGTTTGTACTTGTTGTGGGAAATTATACACTACATTTAATATAGGATTTGAATAAGTTGGGTGTTTTCTCTCAAAGTAGGAGAAATATAGGAACTGTCTCTCGGGGGACAAGATAAGGGAATCCTGCGGCTAGCCCCTGTTAGGGAGACCAGCATAGGAATGGAACGTGTTAAAGTTGTTCCTTTTTGTTTTGTTTTTGTTCTCTTTAGTTTTTTTTGTTTTTTTCTCAGGGTGTTCAGAGTTTTTTGGGATACACACTACCTCTACCTTTCAAAAATAGAATATAACAATAAATCCAGAGTAAAGTAATGTTAAGTGGAGTAATAACAGGAGGAGACACTGCCAGATTTGTCAGTTGGAATGTTAAGGGGCTAAATGGCCCTGTTAAAAGAGCTCGAATTTTTGCTCACCTTAAAAAACTCAAATCTGAAATATTTTTTTTACAGGAGACACATTTAATAATAGAGGATCAGCTTAGACTACGAAGACCATGGGTCGGTCAAATATTCCACTCCAATTTCAATAGCAAATCAAGGGGAGTGGCAATTCTTTTCCATAAAAAAGTTCAGTTTACCGCAGCAGATGTTATTTCTGATCCGAATGGCCGCTACATTATAATCTCTGGATCACTTTTTCATACACCAGTGATACTTGTTAATGTATATGCCCCCAATTGGGATGATGAAGATTTTATAAAGAAAATTATATCCAATATTCCTTCTCTAAATTCTTATTACTTGATATTTGGAGGTGATTTAAATTGTCTAATAAACCCCGATCTAGATAGATCCAACCCTGCTTTAATACCTCCATTAAAAATGGCAAGGGCCTTATCAGCCTTTATGGATCAGGTTGGATGCATTGATCCCTGGAGGTTCCAGAACCCCAACAAGAAAACTTTTTCTTTCTATTCACATGTACACCATTCATACTCCCGTATAGATTATTTTTTTATAGATAAAACTCTTCTCCCATCAGTGGCCAATACAGAATATTCTGCAATTGTGGAATCAGACCATGCGCCATTAATCCTAGATCTGTCATTTAATCTCTTGCAGAAACCCCACCCTCTGTGGAGGCTCAACTCTCTCCTGCTAGGTGATAAAAGCTTTTGTGATTTGATAAATAAGGTTATTGATGAGTTTCTCATAAACAACCAGAAAGACAATGTAAGCCCTTCTCTTCTCTGGGAGACTCTCAAAGCTGTCATCAGGGGAGAAATTATAGCTTTTTCTTCCTTACAAAATAAGGTACGCAGAGAAAAACAAGACAAACTTTTAAAATCTATAAGAGAGTTAGACTCACAAAATTCAATGACACCATCACCAGACCTTTCCAAGCAGAGATTGAATTTACAGAAGGAATATGATTTATTGTCAACCGGTAAAGTAGAGAGGCAACTTCTGCGGGCACGTGGACTCAATTATGAAAGTGGTGAGAAGGCGGGAAGATTACTGGCACACCAGCTTAAAGTTAAGGCCAATTCACAGCATATATCCCAAATTAAAAATATCTTAAATCAATTAACAATAATCCCATCTGAAATTAATAATGTCTTTAAAGAATTCTACTCTAATTTATATCAATCTGAAAGTCCACCTAATGATACAGACATGGAAATGTTCTTTGAGGGTATAATTTTTCCTAAAATTGGAAACGATCAAGCCGGGAATCTAGAACAGCCATGGAACATAAGTGAAATAACAAAATCAATCAAAGCCATGCAAAGTGGGAAGACACCTGGGCCAGATGGTTTTCCAATTGAATTCTTTAAGAAATTTTCAGACAAACTATCACCACTTTTGCTTAACATGTTTAATGAGTCATTGGCCCAAGGAACCCTGCCTCAAACTCTTACTATGGCATCAGTTACTCTGCTGTTAAAACCTGGGAAGGACGCAGATGCATGTGGATCTTATCGTCCAATATCTCTTCTAAATGCAGATTATAAAATATTGGCGAAGGCCTTGGCTATGCGGCTGGAAACAGTTATACACCAGATCATCTCCGATGATCAAACTGGTTTTATTACCAATCGCCACTCATTCAGTAATATCCGCCGCCTGCTAAATGTTATTTATTCACCTGCATCTGAAGAGGTTCCAGAGATGGTTATCTCCTTAGATGCGGAGAAAGCATTCGATAGGGTGGAATGGCCATATTTGTTTAGGGTCTTGGAGAACTTTGGTTTTGGTCACCAATTTGTGTCATGGGTTAAACTTTTGTATTCTTCTCCCAAAGCTTCAGTCATTACAAATAGATTAAATTCTGAATATTTTAATTTACATAGAGGTACCCGCCAAGGCTGCCCTTTAAGCCCGTTACTTTTTGCTTTGGCGATTGAACCGTTGTCAATTGCTCTTAAAACCTCACCAAACATTAGTGGTATTCTTAGATGGGGCACTGAGCATAAAGCTTCTCTTTATGCTGATGATTTATTGGTTTATATTTCCGACCCAGCTAAATCTGCCCCGGCATTAATAGAAATTCTTAGACAATTTGGGCCATTTTCCGGATATAAATTGAATTTTGCAAAAAGTGAATGTTTCCCTTTAAACAATTTGGCTACTGAAATCCCAGAAATGCAACTGCCATTTCATAAATGTAATTCTGAATTTAAATACCTGGGTATTTATATCACTCGGAAATATGAACATTTGTATGATAGGAACTTTTCTCCATTATTGATTAAGATTAAGGAAGACTTTGACAGATGGAAAACGATATATTTTTCACTAGCAGGCAGGGTTAACGCTATTAAGATGAACATTCTTCCACGCTTTTTGTATTTGTTCCAATGTCTGCCACTCTTCTTGCCTAAACTCTTTTTTACTACCTTAGATAAGCTCATTACAGGCTTTTTGTGGGGCAATAAACTACCGAGGATAAATAAAGTGATGTTGCAAAGACATCGCACTCAAGGAGGTCTCTCTCTTCCCAATTTTAGATTTTACTACTGGGCTGCAAATATACAGAAAATAATGTACTGGATTAAATTCCCTCTAATTAACTGGTGTCTAATTGAAGCTAATTCGTGCCCCTCTTGCTCCCTTGTATCGTTGGTGACTTCTAGTCTCCCCCTTTCCCCAAGACAATACTCATCCAGCCCTATAGTAATTACAACATTGAAAATCTTGTCCCAGTTCCGCAAAAGATTTAACCTCTCAGCTGCGTCTAGTCTAACTCCTGTTCATAATAGTCACCTCTTTCTTCCCTCTAGACTGGATCATGCATTCAATTTATGGCTTAAAAACGGTATTACTAACATTGGTCAATTATATATAGGTGGGGTTTTTGGAAGCTCCGGAGATGTATTTGTGAAATATGATATCCCTCGAAACCATCTGTTCCGTTATTTCCAGGTACGGCAATTTGCCAAATCTCTAAACCCTAGTTTTCCTAACTTACCCCAGGAATCATTATATGAAACAATCTTGGATTCACCACCAAAGCTTAAAGGTTGTATATCCAGAATATATCAAATTATCAACTCAGCTGCTGAGACTAATATTGTCAAGATTAAGGGAGATTGGGAAAAAGAGTTGGGAGTGAGTTTATCAGAATCATTTTGGAATCAAGCTTTAATCAGAGTGAATAAGAGTTCATCATGCTCACGCTTAAGCATAATACAATTTAAGGTACTGCATCGCTTACACTACTGTAACTCCAAACTCGCAAAGATTTACCCAAATGTACAAGATAGCTGCAATCGATGTCATAATTCACCTGCAGATCTTACGCACATGTTTTGGTCCTGCCCACAACTGGTAGACTACTGGAATGGCATATTTAAATTCCTTTCCGAATCCTTGAACCTAAACCTTCAACCCAATGCCTTTATGTGTATATTTGGTACAGACTCTGATAAAGATCCAGACTTAAACAATAAACATAAAAATGCTATTGCTTTCTCAACCCTCCTAGCGCGTAGGAGAATTCTGATGGACTGGAAATCACCCCGATCCCCAAGTTGTACTGTGTGGGTGAAGGATCTTATGTTCTTTTTAAAATTAGAAAAAATTAAGTTTTCGCTTCGGGGTCAACCTGACAAATTTGGTTCTACTTGGGGCCCAATTATACAACACTTCGACATATTGAAAAATCTCTCGGTAGACTTGTAGCTCAGGACCTTCCCCATCCAGCCTTCTGTCCTTTTTAATTTACTATAATAATCACTGTTATTATTATTTTTTATTTATTCTATTTTGACTTTATTCTTAAGTTGTCTTTTATTATTATTTATTAGTTGACATGTCCTCCTGCACTCTATTGTTTTTTTTTTTTGTTTTGTTTGTGCTCTGTACTTGGGTCACTGTTTGTCATCTGGGGTAGTGTGTATGTTCGCCATGGGGGGGAGGAGGGTTTGGGGTGGGAAAAAAAAAAAAAATAATAATTCATTCATTTGTATTCTGCAAGTGTTACATGCACATTGTGTGATATACATTGTATTGTTATACTTTTTCATTCAAAAAAAAAAAAAAAAAAAAAAATAAAAAATAAATTTACTATTATAAAAAAAAAAAAAATTCATAAATCACTTTTTTCCTCCTTCCCTTCATAACCTTATCAACCCCTTCTTATTTTTTTTTTTTTCATTATTTTTTAAAAATAAAAAGTCACTATTTGTTTCCTTTTTTCGAACAAAGCCCGAAAAACCCCAAAAACCCAACAAAATTTACTTTTCTTCCCCAACCCCCCCAAAGGAACAAAAAAACAAAAACAAAAAAAAAACCCACCCACAATCCAACCTACCTACTAAACAACGAAAGAATAAGTAAAAATAAATCACCATTCCAAACTCAAAAAAAACCCCAAGAAAAAGAATGAAAAAAAAAAGAAAACGAAAATAAAAAAACCCCCCACCAAAAAAAGAAAGAAGGTTTGTCCGGCAACCAAACAAAAAACCCCAACAGATCCCAAGAACACCATCTAATCCATATAATAAATTGAATGTTAAAGAAAGGTTTGATAAAGAACGGTCCTACACCAAACAGTGATCTTGAAGCAAAACAATAAAACAAGGTTCAGTTCATTCATAAAATAAATTTTATTTATATTATTTTTTTTGGAAAAAAAAAGGTTTTGGTTGGGGGGGATTTTTAAAAAATTTTAAAAAAAACTTTTCCTTCATACAATTCCTTAAAGGAATACTTCACCCATACGGAACCAGCGTTCTATCATTAAAAAATCGCTATTATAATATAATGAATGAGGTTTTTCTTCCCTCAGTCTTACCTAAATCTTCCCTTGGCCCAGCTGTTCTGTTAATCCTAACCCTACATTTTTACTGAAGTGATGTCACATTAGTAAAATGTAGGGTTAGACAGTGAGACCATAAAACACTCTTTCTGCCTTTTCTCAGGCTAGGATGAACCGATTTCTAAAATGTTTGCACATTTAAACTACATATAGTGGAGGTCCTGGGAAATGTTTGTATGCACTTCATTTAGCGGACAATATCTCAACTGTTATAGACTAATATGACCCCAGTGAAAAACGTGGGATGTGTGACAAAATCTCTATCCGGGGCGAACATCCTGAAAATGACCACAACAGGTTACTATAGTATCACACTATGTGGTGAATGGGACTTTTTTTTTTCCTTTATAGATATCCTCATACTTTTTTTTACCAGATTAATCTTTATATTATGAGAAATACTTTTTGTATAACACTATAACACGAACTCAGGTGCACTTCCGCCTTCGTGCGCATCTTTCAGACATGTGTGACTACAGCAATCACACTCGGGGGCGGACCAAACAAGCGCTTCGAGACCCAGCTGAAGAGGTAGTCTCGGTGCGTTTCCAAACGCACTCTGCTACAGTTCGTTTGTGGTGTGAATTTGTCCGGACTCGATCCGACCCAAATGCAGGAGGCACTGTGCCTTTTCTTTCTTTTCTTTTTTAATAAATAGCCTTCAGCTTCACATTATGAGAAAGTGTTGTTGTCGCCATTGTTAGGACGATACGTTGTGGTTTGACCGGGAGCCCAGAACAATATATTACATTTGATCGAGAGGAGGCATAAACATGCTGAATGTGTTCAGCGATCAGATGAAGGAGAGGGGAGCATCTCTCGCACAGTGCCAACAGGTTCACGCTGCGCAAGAAGTGTGTGTTTTTATTTTGCTTCTCATGTACGGGACCGTCAATACTATTCCCCTGTCAGTTTGGAGCTGAACTGCGCCGAACTGACACCCAGCTGATACACAGCTTGATCAGCTCATGCCGACAGAGTGTCGGCATGAGCCTATTCTTCTCGCGAGCCGTACGTCCAGCAGCAAAAATACATATACATACATAATATCGTAGACAACAAGCCACATAACGTGGCATTGTCATAGGGCTTCATAATATAACCATATGAAACAACAATAATTTTATATTATTCTTCTTTATAGGCTAGATGTAGGCATTTTTATTATTTTTACCCCATATTATATCAATGATATATTTCGCAGTTTTTACTTCGTCTTCCTGCTTCTCTCCACCCCAGAATGTCTGTCCAATGAATGAATGACTTCAGATCACGTGTGGTTTTGCTTCGTAATGCTGGTTCACTTGCAAAAGGGGCAATATGAAAGTGGACCACACCAAACAAAAAAAATCTAAACTCTATTTGGTCTGGACCACAGCAAGTGAACTAGCGGACTTTCCCTGTGTGAATACACCCTTAGTCTAAAACATTTGATAAAATATGCATATTAGGCAATATCTCATTCAATATGCGTACATACAGTACGTAATAGGTTGACGGTTTTTTAGCCATTTTCATTATATATCAAATCAGAATGTTTACACTCTTCTATGACCTTATAATCATTGTCATTGTGAACATTGTGATCCACTCAGAAAATCTGTAACTTCAAGGGTTTATATGTACGCATATTGAATGAGATATTGCCTCATTTGCATATTTTATTTATTTTTAGACAAAGTGTAATACAAAAAGTATTTATCTTAATATGAAGATTAATCTGGTAAAAAAGTATGAGGATATCTATAAAGGAAAAAAAGTCCCATTCACCGCGTAGTGTGATACTAGTGTAACCTGTTGTGGTCATTTTCAGGACTATCGTCTCGGATAGAGATTTTGGCACACATCCCATGTTGTTCAATGGGGTCATATTAGTCTATAACAGTTGAGATATTCTTCGCTAAATGAAGTGCATACAAATCATATCCAGCACCTCTACTGGTAAATGGTAATGGTAAATGGACTTGTATAGCGCTATATCTCCGTTTATCACAGACTCAAAGCGCTTTACATTGTTTTTTTTGTACACATTCACCCAGTCACACACACATTCATACACCGATAGCAGCAGCTACCACGCAGGGTAGGCTTAGCACTAGGGTGCTAAGCTAACTAAGCTAACTATCGGGAGCAATTCGGGGTTCAGTGTCTTGCCCAGGGACACTTCGACATGTGGCGGGGAGACGGGGGATTGAACCTCCGACCCTGCACACCAGAGGCGAACTTCCTACCCACTTCGCCACTGCCGCCCCAAATGGGTTTATATGTAGGCTATGCATATTTAATTAGATATTGCCTAATTTGCATATTTTATAAAAAAAATTGACAAAGTGTTATACAAAAAGTATTTATTTTAATATGAAGATTAATCTGGTAAAAAAGTATGAGGATATCTATAAAGGAAAAGTCCCATTCACCACGTAGTGTGACACTAGTGTAACCTGTTGTGGTCATTTTCAGGACTATCGTCTCGGATAGAGATTTTGGCACACATCCCATGTTGTTCAATGGGGTCATATTAGTCTATAACAGTTGAGATATTCTCTGCTAAATGAAGCGCAGACCAATCTTACCCAGGACCTAGACTAATAGGAACTTAGAGTTCAATTCACCTTCATATTTTCATCGGTGAAGTAGGTCTTTAACAATTTTTTTCCCCTCATTCAGGACATGCTCAGGATACAAAATAGATTGAGTTTGCTTTTGTAGCAATTAGTGTGTGGTTGACCCACATTTTGACATAGAATGCCTGGACTCAGAGAGAAGCCATCAGTGCACTCAGCAGGAGCAATATAATGTCCATTTGAAGTGAGAGTGATGTCTGCTGAATGTAGCAGCTGACCCTGCATATGTTTCTACTGATGCACTGCAGCAAGTATACTTTAGACTCCATTACAATCAGGCCCGGTTCTAGACAGTTAGATTAGGGTGGGCCTGTAGAAATTTTAGGTGGGCACACTGGGCAGAGAGACCGAAGATGCGAGCGCACGTGCAGATTTTTGGCACATTTACTGTGAATTGTGTAGAACACCATATGCAAATAAACTTTGAGTGTTGCTGTGTGGGAGATTTGATTCTTGCATGTTTTTTTCCCAAAATGTTTATGAATAACATATAATATACATTATAAACAACATAATTTTTTTTATCGCAGTATTAACTGTAGGCAGCCTGAGCTGATTGAAGAGAAAGCTTTGGGACTGGGCAACCTGGATGGTGGTAGTCCAGAGCTATATACTATACACACACTATATAGATATATATTCTTTCTACTATTGGCTCCGATGTCCAACTGGGTGAAAATAGTAGCCAGCCGAGGTCACAACCCTGCTAGGGTGGTCCGGGGGTATGCCCCCCCCCCCCCCCCGGCAGATTTCTTTTTATCTTTTTAAAGTGAAATGCATGAATCTGGTGCACTTTGAGAGGAAAATTAAGAGGCTAAATCTGAGGAATTTTGTGTGAACAAATTATTTGGAGACACTGGGTCGAATTAGAAGCTATTGAAGAAAGACACATGGATTTTCCATAGAAATATAAATTTGAAATAAAATATTATGCAGGGTCCTCTGGGTTGGGCTTGGTGCTCTTTTTCTTTTATGGACATATTTTTCTGTAATATAATGAATTCATTTAAATGCAGTGAGCGGAACGAAGCAGGGGTGGCAGTGGCGAAGTGGGTAGGGAGTTCGCCTCTGGTGTGCAGGGTCGGAGGTTCGATCCCCCGTCTCCCCGCCACATGTCGAAGTGTCCCTGGGCAAGACACTGAACCCCGACTTGCTCCCGATAGTTAGCTTAGTTAGCTTAGCACCCTAGTGCTAAGCCTACCCTGCGTGGTAGCTGCTGCTATCGGTGTATGAATGTGTGTGTGAATGGGTGAATGTGTACAAAAAAACAATGTAAAGTGCTTTGGGTCTGTGATAAACGGAGATATAGCGCTATACAAGTCCATTTACCATTTACCAGAAGAACTCTGTTGTCCAGTTATCTTTTTTTCCACAGACGAGGCTGAAATAGGCTATAGACTATACACAAGGGCAACTGAGGGCAGCCCCATTTTCAAATGTTTTAAATAAACTCAATACACACTGTGCATGCCATGGACTTGAACGTGACGTGATTAGTTAACCTCGGATTACCTCCCAGATGAACTGATTAAATTATTAAGCTATTAACTATCTACCAAAACATTGTATTCCTTTTATTGTATGATAATTTACATTTACATAATATGATGTTGATATCAAACACACAAACTAAAAAAAAAATAAAAAAAATAAAAAATCTTTTTTCTTTTGATTGGGTGGGCACGGCCCACCCTGGCCCCTGGCTACCGCCGGCCCTGATTACAATCATGTCCACCATGTTAATGGTTAATGTAAGTACAGGTGTAATACAGACTGATCAGATGTGATACCAAGTCTTACACTGCTTTAACAGTATCATACTAAAGTCACTCAAATAATGCAGTGTATGTGTGTATATGTTTATACCACCATTTACAGCGACCATGCGAGAGACCTTCGTTGTATGTGTGTGTGTGTGTGTGTGTGTGTGTGTGTGTGTGTCTTACCTTGACTGTAAGTGTTCCAATTGCACCTGCAGGTTCTCAGTCTGCTCCACCTGCTCATCCAGAGACCTCTGCAGCTTCCTGCTCTGATTATGAGACTCATCCAACTGGACACACACACACACACGCACGCACATGCACACACACACACCATTGCTAATTTTTTACAACCACCAATATATGTTGATGCGCAAATGATGGTATTTTTCTACTTTATTCACATAATTATGACCAATCTGAATAACATGCTTAAACTCTTCACCCCAACTGAGTTTCAGAAGTGCTTGTCAAATATACAGTGTAGCATATGTCATTTCAAATGCCTGTCTCTGACTATCTAAATACAGCAGGAGCAAAAGACCAGGGCAAGCTGGACGGTCAACTCTCTAGCTGTATGTCATCTCTGTAGATGTAGAATCACACTGACTATTAAACCTAAGCTAAGCAAAAACAAATACCCTGCCCTGATTGCTAGGTATCATTCCCTGTATGTTGAAGCATAGCCACACACCGCTGCATGCAGAGCCAGGTGTTCCTACCTCGTCCTCAGCCTGTCCCAGCTCTTTCTTCAGCTCCTCCACCCTCATACGGAGCTTCTTGACCTCCGCCTCGTGGCCCTCCACCCTGCGGTTGGCGTGGGCCAACTCGGCCGTCCTCTCCTGGAACTGCTTCTTCAGTTTGGAGTGGATGTGTCTCAGATCAGCCAGCTCCTGAGGGCCAGAGCAGGCAGGGCAGGCAAGAGACAGTGTTATATAGGTATATAGGTCTGATGTGGATAACACAGTGCAGTGGATTCTGGTCAACCGGCTCTTCTGTCTTGGTCACAAAGTGATAAGAATCAGAGTCATTGCCAGGTATGTTCTCTAAAACAAGGAGTTTTCTGTTGTCAGATAGTAACACTTAGTTTGTATTTCTAGTCTCTGCCAGGTTTAATGGAAATGTTATGTGTTTACACTTAGCTTCTCTTCCTCTCTTTTACCTCCATTTCATTATTTAACTTTTTCTACAGTTTTAACTTTATATATAACTTTATATCTGGATGCTGATATTCAGTTGTGTTCCAAACTGCTGTTCTTTCATCCATCGGGTGACTGTGGTGGAGTCAACACTAAGAGCTCCACTCCACAGGTTTGCATTGGGGTGAGCCGAGGGAGAGCGTGCAGTCGGACTAATGGCATCATCAATAATGCACCGTCGTCACTCACTGCACTTTCATGTACGACAATGGTGTTGATTCAGCTTCTGCCCGCTGGCTCACACCTAATGGTTTCCCAGACGGGAGCAGCTTCCAAGAAGCTTTTCTCAACTCATGCACTTCCATCAGACAATAAAAGACTAGCCCGGATCAAGGAGTGGGAAATGCCCTTGACTTATTTATTTATATCTGCATTTGATCCACCCTTTATCTTTACTAGATATTCAATAATAAATGCTCATGCACCGACCCACTATTTGTCAGTACAATCGCATTCAGATATCTGGGTACTGGATATCAGCCGATACCGATACTGTCGATATCATAATTATCATACATTTCTTTGTGGTGATGTTGTGTGTAAGGTTAGGAAGCTCCCATATTGTGCACTTTTCTGTCAATTTTATATGTCTAAGTAGTCCCTAATACTTATTTTTTTAGATGTTTGCTGAAAAACCTGTTCAGATCATTTATTGTAGCAAGCCTCTATACCCTGATTGATACTTGTTCATTAACAAATACAAAAATTGCACATTTTGTGTTGTAAGAAGGCCACTCAGGGAGCCTACGAAGCCTCTTAGCCCCAGGGCCTAATGGCAGGTTGAGGCGGGCCTGGCAATATGGGTTCATGCAGTTCTATTTCGTTCCTACTGACCGCCAGAGGCGGTGCTTACAGCACTGGATGTTCCATCGCGCGCATGCGCAGGTCGAGATCTTTATACCAACAAAGTCACCTGTGACACCTGGTTGACCCCGGGAATGTCTATATATTCCGGAAGTCACCAGAGGTTCTGTTCCTTCTATCTTCTCGCGGACTAGCATGTTGCACACATTGTTGTGTGATAATAAACCATTAGCTTGTCGCAAGTAGCTCGTACCTAAGGGTTGGTGCTTCGATTTGACTTCGACCACCAAGGGCTGCGACTTGCAATTCGTTCGACTTGGCTGCGGCCGGTAAGTGGTGAGTAAAGTGTGAAGGCTACGTGTAGCCCGGCTACCGCGGAAGCTAATATCACCTTTCCACCTTGCTTTGATTAGATCAGGCGGCGGCTGGGTTCACAGTCGCCGTGTTATTCTTTCGTTCGCACCGTTGCTTGTGTGTTTTTCGCTAAGCCCGGTTGCTAATTGTATGCTCGAATGTATTGTCTTTCTAGCATTGTTGCACTGTTGATCGGGTGCTAAGTTCGCCTAGACCGGTTGCTTACTTTGATTTAATCGACAGCGAGTGGCTTGGGGTCCAAGCCACCGCCACAGTATTCTGTAGCATTGTCGCACTGTGGCTCGGGTGCTGAGTTCGCCTAGAGCGGTTGCATAGGCTACTAATTTGCTCGTCAAGTGGGCGGCTTCGGGTCAGAAGTCGCTTTCACTGTTGTATTGAGCTGTGTCCCACCAGTCGTGGGCTCTCACCTAAGCCTTGCGTTGCATAGCTTACTTTATTGCTTGCCAGTGGATGAGCCGTGCCACACACTATGTGTATAGCCTACACTGTATGCTGAGCCGGTGGGCGAATTAGTTTCCTAAATCACCTTCACCGTGTTATTTTAGCCGTGTCACACTGTTGCGCGTGTGTAGGCTGCTGTAGTGTGTCGCCAGTTGGCAGCTTAGTTCACACCGCTGTATTTTTATAGTCGTGTTGCACCGTTGCACGGTAGCTCACGCCTTAGCCTGACTGCATAGGCTACTTAATTTGCTCGCCAGTGAACGTCGTTGCCGTCACTGTGTTATTAAGGCGCATTATTGCTTGGGTGTGCTCTCGCCTAAAGCTTAATTGCCTATAGCCTTCGTTGATTTGCTCTCCAGTGGGCGGCTGGGGTTACCAAGAGCCGCTGACACTGCCAGGGGACTACAGATAGAGAATAGCATTTTGGCTAATTCTAGCATTTTTTAACCCATGTATGATCATGTGGTTTATTGATTTGCACTGTCCCCTTCTTAAGTAAACTGAATTCAATTGAACTGTGTTATTTAGGGGGTCGTGGGTGCGCTCTCGTAAAGCTCGATTGCCTAGCCTACTGTAACTTGCTCGCCAGTGGGCGGCATAGTTTTACACCGCCACTGTATTATTCTAGCGGTGTCGCACCGTGGTTTGGGTGCTCTCGCTTGAAGCCCGGTTGCATACCTTATTCGGATTACATATTTTAATTGGCTCGACAGGTCGCGTTGTGGCTTGGGTGTGCTCTCGCCTAGAGCTTGATTGCCTAGCCTACTGTAACTTGCTCGCCAGTGGGCGGCATGGTCACACTGCCAATGTACTGTTCTAGCGGTGTCGCACCGTGGCTCGGTTGCTCTCGCCTGAGGCCCGGTTGCATGCCTTAGTCTGATGCATATTTTAGCTGGCTCGACTTTTGGCTAAATTCTAGCATGTTTAACTGTAACTTGCTCACCAGTGGGCGTAGTTTTACGCCGCCACTGTATTATTCTAGCGGTGTCGCCCTTCTTATATGTCCATGGGTGTCGCACCGAGGCTCGGTTGCTCTCGCCTAAAGCCCGGTTGCATACATTGGTTGCTCACCAGGGAGCGTCTTGGGTTTCCAAGAGTCGCCTTCACTGTGTTATTTTAGCTGTCACACGGTTGTCGTGTCTGTGCAGGCTACTGTAATTTGCTCGCCAGTGGGCGCTATAGTTTTGCACCGCCGCTGTATTATTCTGGCGGTGTCGCGCCGTGGCTTGGTTGCTCTCGCCTGAAGCCCGGTTACATACCTTAGTCAGATGCATATGTAGTTGGCTCGACAGTGGGCAGCTTACGCCTTCATGACCTCCATACAGTGGGGAATGGCCATGCCAAGTGCCCTGCAGGTCTCAGGGTTGAGCACCTGAGGGAAGCGCTGTCAGATAACCCATGCATGAACTGTAGTTTCATGTCTCAGGCACTTAGGTTGCTAGGTAGAGGCTCTTCTACTAGCCTCCAACCAGCTCATGGTACCAGTGGCAGTGAGTAACCTTGCGGCTGGGCATCCTTCCTACTACAGGGGATGACATGCTGTCCACAGCTGCGTCCTGTAACTTCTTAGAGGTGGGCAGCTCGGCTAGAGGGTCAGTGTCCGTCCGTGTCACCCACGAATGCCTTCTTTTCGGCAGGCCCTCAATCCTCCGTTTCTGTGTGCCTCCCTCTGAGCCTTATTCCGCAGAGCTCCGTAGATGCTGGCCAGATTTAAGGGCTCTCTCCCATCACACTAGTGACAGCAGAGCTCTGGCAGCCATGCACAATGCTGATAGTTAGGGCTTGGACTGGTTAGCTCCGATTGAGCCTGCTATAGCATCCCTGGTTGTCTCCCCAGACGAGGCTCTGAGAGCCGATGTGCGCTGCCCTCGGCCCCAGTGCCGGATTTCAGGCAACCTCCTTACTAGGAGTTACGACATTGCTGCCTGTGTGGGCCATCTGGGAATTTGCTTTCTCACACAGTCCTGGCTCGGTCGCAAACCATACAGGGGTCAGGTGCTGGTCACTCAGCATGGACCCTCAGTGATGCTTCACTGCAGACTTTGCATTATGACTTAGGGAGCTAGGCAGGTTGATGTCAACTGTGACATGGCGCGCCACCACGGTTGGCTGGCGCAGTCGTCCCAGGCGGAGGTGTGTCGACAGACCCTCCGTTCTCTTCCAGTGATCCCAGGCCAGACGTTCGGCCAGCTGCTCTTCAGGCCCGGTGCGAAGTGTTCAGGTTGACCAGGCTAGACAGTAGTTGCACGCTGCGACGTGCACCTCTGCCTGATTCCAGGCCGGGAACCTCTGTGGTACCCCGTGCCAATAGCTTCAACCACGTTCAGGTGGACAATCAAGGGGCCAGTGCTTCTCAGCACATTCTGTACAGCGCCGTAACACTGCGCTACAGCTGCATTTCAGGCGCCAGGAGGTCGGCGTCCTTGGGGGTGCTACTCGATGCTCGGTAGGTTCTACTCAACCGAAGTTCAGGTACCAGGAGGTGGGGCGGGGTCGCCCCGTTCTGGACTAAGACGGCGGAATCAGTGCCTCACGATTCTTCCTTTCCCCATGCTGCGTGTTGCAGGGGCCCTCCAGTCTATCGCTCAGGCGGACTGGGTTGTGTCATAGCCCTGAAAGATGCTACTTTCAAGTCCCTACTGCCCAATGTCACAGGTGGTCCTCCCCTTTGCATTTCTGGGCAAGGTGTACCAGTTCAGGGTTCTTCCGTTTGGGCCGTCCCTGGCTCTGCGTATATTAAACAGTGTGTGGCAGCATCCCTGCCACCATTACAGCTCAGCTGGTGCTCGACTCGGCAGCCATGCGAGCCTGCCTTTCTCCGTAGCGCGTAGCTACCGTTCAGCAGCTACTACAGCACTTCATGCAATGGAGGCTGCTGGAGTACAGCCTCTTCCTTCGACTGATAAGTATGCTGACCTCAGCATTATCTAATTATCATTATCTAAGCTGTCCAAGTTCCAGGTGTCCGGAACACAGCGATAGAAAAGGGCCACCCCCGGGGAGTGGAGACTCCATCCGGAGGTGGTGGGCATGATTGGGACAAGTATGGCAGGGCAGTGGCATATCTCTTTGCTTCCGAAGAGATGACCCACTGTCCCCCTGGGTTCTCCTAGATGGAGAGGACCAGTCCCCTAAGGCAGGATGCTCTGGCTAATGCTTGGCCAGTCAGCCTGCTTTATGCATTTCCTACAATTCTTTTGTTACTGACAACACTGGATGGGGTCCAGCATTGCAGTTACAGTCTACGTTTGGTGGCTCCACATTGGCCAGGAAGGCCATGGATCCCAGCGTTACTAAACTCCTCAAGGAGAGCCTTGGTGCCTTCCAGGGAGACAGGACCTTCTGTCTCAGGTAGGCGGACACATGTGGCACCCGAACTCGGGGCACCTGCAGCTGTGTGTGGGGCTCCTGGTAGCCAGGACCCACTGTTGACGTATTGCGACCAGTCAGAGGTCCATACCTTTTTAACTTCAGGGGCACTCTCCACTACATGGCGCTATGCAAACAGGTGGAAGTTGTTTTCACAGTGGTGCATGGCACATGGCGAAGTCCCATGGACTTGCTCAGTGATAGTGATACTACACTTTCTGCAGTCTGTGTTGGGCAGCAGGAGAGCTGCTTCCACCCTGTGCGTCTATGTGGCTGCGATATCGGCCGCACATGCAGGGGTGGATAACCAGACGGTAGGGTCCCACTACCTAGTCAGGCAGTTTCTGAAGGGAGGCTTCATTCAGCCACCATGACCCCTGAGGGCACCATCATGAGACTTACAAGTAGTCCTGAGGTCTACCCCCATTTGGGCCGCTGAGTCAGGCAGACCTGACGCGGCTGTCTATGAAGACGGCATTCCTCCTTGCCATTGCGACTGCAATCGGTCAGTGAACTCCATGCCTCGTCAGTGAGCCAGGCGTGCTTGCTCTAGCATGCAGAAGGGTCAGGAGTGGTGCTCTCGCCAAATCCATCCTTCCTATCCAAACGATTGTCTCCCCACCATGTAAACCAATCGATCGAGTTGGCTGCTTTCAATCCCCTGGGCTCACCAGGGGGTGCAGAAAGAATGTCAGACCCACTGTGCCCGGTGCGGGCGCTTAGGGTATAGGTTGTGGCAACAACCAGCTTGCGTAAGACAAATACCTCTTTGTCTGCTATGGGAGCTGCAGGAAGGGGGCTACCCTGTCCAAACAGAGACACTCCCACTGACTTGTGGATGTGGTCTTGAATGCATACAGAGCACAGGGGCTCCCCATGCCTTGGCCGTTGAGTGCCACTCTACCAGGAGTATGGCTACATCATGGGCTGCCTTGAAGCGGATTTCACGGCAGGACATTTGCGCCACGGCTACATGGTCTTCATCATGTACGTTGCGCGGCTCTACAGAGTAAATGTTGCTGCACCTCATCCTGTGGGATGACAGCTGTCTTGTTGATGGCTGCAAGCCCTTAATTGATGAGTACTCTTCGTGACCTTTTTGGTATAAGTCATCTAGTGCTGTAAGCACCGCCTCTGGCGGCGGTCAGTAGGAACGAAATAGAACAATAGTTACGTATGTAACTACGGTTCTATGAGTTCCGGATGACCGCCAGAGTTCTCTGTCACTCAGAATAAATTACTAAAAACTATGCCCTTTGAAAAACATAGGCCTAGGCCTAATTTATTTTAACTGTTCGCGATCTGACAACTGTACGTGCAGTCATTCATAAACGCTTAGGCTACAATAAATAAGAGATGAATATAAATGGGACGTTGGAAGTAATAGGGGTGCGGCCGCACCCCCCCTCACCACCGCCTGCACCCCCTCTCCACCCCCCTACACTTTGCCCTGTGCTCCCGCGATTGCTCTGTAAACAGTCTCATAGCCTATGTCCTCTTTCCCATCTCCTGCTCCCTCACATCAACTTGACAGAGCATAAATACTGTATACACTATAATATATATATAGCGTATAGGCTATATACTGTATAGGCTACAGTATATGCCCGTCGCATTTCTTCTCCGTGCCCAGGACAAGATTACGTTTGTGCCCCGCCTTCCCATGCGCACTTTGGTAGAGTCAGAGTGCTGAGGGGTGCGCACTAATGAGCATCAGGTTATCATTAAAAATCCAGGTTAATGGCACAAAGCAATAGCCTAGATAACTTCAACATAGTCACTATACGTTCCCTCTGTCTGCTAAGCGCAGGGGGGAGAGAGAGAGAGAGAAAGAGAGACGCAAGGACGGATTAACATGACCACGGGCCCTGAACACAAACCAGTCATGGACCCCTACCAACACGCAAATACACGCACTAGCACACCGTGCAATCCACAATCACACACATTATAATGCAGCGCACGGCCTAGAGAGAGAAAGAGAGAGATAGAGCGAAATACAATTCTATAAAGTCTCTCTGGTGCTGCGCAAGAGAAAGAGACTCTTTGCGCCGGAGCCTACTAGACAGTTAGATTGGGGCAGAGACACCGACGATAAGAGCGCGCGCTAAGCGCGCGAGCAGATTTTTTTTGCCTTTGTAAGATTTCTGCGCCTGCTTTTTGGCCCACCCTTGCCCCCCCTCGGAGCCTACACTCAATGTCTGAGCGAAGCAGCGCGTCCGTCACCCGGTGAAACGCTGTGTTGGTGTCGTTCACAGTGAGACAGACACACTCTGTAGTTTAAAACTAAATGATCACAGGGGATTCCTGCACGTTAACGGGTGTCGAGGGGACAGGCTCCGCGATCTGATTGCATGTCCCTAGCCTGAATACCCCAATCTCACTGCCGATTAACTGTAAAGTGAAACAACCGCCTCGCTCGTTACACTGGTACTGGTGCGTAAAGGGAACGCACAGTTGGCAAACTCTCCTCACTACAACTGCCACAGCAGAAAAGCCACGGTAGGGGGTCTTCCCTTTCCCTTCTCTTCCCCCCCCCCCCCCCACCCCCCCCCCCCCCCAAAAAAAAAAAAAAAAAACTTCATCCTTTCCCCCCCCCCCGAGCCCCCCCCCCCTTTATATTTTTAAAAAAAAAAAAAAAAACCCCACCCCCCCCCTGGGCCGGGCACGGACACCCCCCTTCCCCATGCGGAAACCCTTATTGAGAAGCAATCTCCCCCCCCCCCCCCCCCCAGAAGGGAAGAAGCGGGAGGCAAGCGGGGCACATAATAAAGTCACACATCAGAGTTCGGTTTATTCGCACTAGGTCTACTGTTCATTTGCACTGAAGAAAGGTGTTTGGTGAATACAAATTCACCAGAATGCAGGAAATTAAGCATAATGCTCCAAAAAAAAACAGCTGAGTGCTGTCTGATAAGCCGGACAGAGAGCGTCGGAGGAATCCTTCGCCTCTAAACATGTAAACGTGTGAAGAAATGAATAAAAAATCAATTAGCTTACCTAAAAATAAGTTTGCCATGTTACTGTTTATTGTATTTAGGGTTTTAGCTCATCTGGACGCTGTTTGACCGTCTGTTTTCATTGATATAGCCTATTGGCGATATTATAACTGAATTAATAACTTAACTTTAATTACTGAAACGTGATTAGTGTTCTAAAAGATACTTCGATTATAAAACAAGAGGTCAAAAACACAGACGATGATTAAACAAACTAATTTATGACTTTATATTTCCTGAACGTTAAATAACGGTCACCGGCCGGACGCTGTAGCCTAGGATCAGAGATCTGCACTCGATTGCTCTTCCTCAAAGAACCCGGATGTGCACATCTCTACTCGAATCTGAATTTTCTCTACTTGAATTTGAATTTTTTCTACTTGAATTTGAAAACTTGAATTTTGAACTTGTATTAACTGATTCAGATTCAAGTAGAGAAAATTCAGATTCAAGTAGAATTAATTCAAATTCAAATGGATAATTCATATTCAAGTGTATAAATTCGAATTCAAGTATCAATAATTCAAATGCAGGTTGATCAATTCATATTCAAGTCGATCAATTCAAATTCAAGTTCTACTGACACAAATCTCTGCCCACACACGTCACTGCACATTGGTGTTTGAGTCCCTTTATGACATCATATCATTTCAGAGCAGCTTACTCTGATGTTCCCTAAGGGGTGAGGAGAACTCCAAACACTCATAACTTGCCCCCTAACAATAGTAACCGGATAAAACAACAGATTTGGAGAGAGAGATGAAATGGGGCAGAGAGGGGAATGACATGCAGTGAACGACCACAGGCTGGATTCTAAACCGAAATATGTCTACAAACTACATTTTCAAACTGCTCAAATGTCTTAATGCCTCAAATGATGGAACAAAGTAGGTATTCCTTCACCCTGCCAGAGAGATGCATGTTGGGTAAGCAACCCCACCTGGTGGCCACAGGTGTCCCCATGTCATAAGTACTTCCATTATTATCCAGGTATTTGATGACTGTATGATTAAACATAGATTATATAATAGAGAATGATCATATTATATTTGATTAACTTTATCTCCCTTTCTTAACTAGTTGTTCAACATTGCCCTGGTGCATTTTGTTAATGATATAACTCATGTGATTCTGTGACACCTCATACCATACTATGTGCTTTAAAGGGAGGGAGTGTGCTGGGATTTCTGCAGAGTATGTTCATGTTGTTTGGTCCTGTCCTTGTATTCTACCTTGCTGGAGGGAAGTGAGAGAGTTCATTGTGGAGACTCTGGACATAATATTTGACTTTGTGTTTACCTGCTTATATCTTGGAGAACTCCCTGATGGTCTCAGTAAAGGAGACACATACCTCCTGAAGATTTTCAAGGTTGTAAGTAAAAAAGCTATTTCTTTAATGCTGGCTTCAGAGGAATCCTCCTACCATGAGACACTTAACAAACATTATAAACTCTATTCATAGAGAAATGTTTGTGCTAGGGCTTCATTAAAAAAAAATAAAAATAAAGTATACAATTTTTTCGCCTTATTCGGTTGAGTGCTGTCGTCTTCTGTTAATTTTTCTAATGAAAAAGCTAAAAAGTGTTGAGGCCAAATCTCCAGCCATCTTTGTTGTTCATTATCACCACTTCAAAGACGCAGCACTGTCGTCATCCGGTTACACCCGCCCATATCAGATACGTTTTGATTGGTGACTCTGTATTTTCTGACATAGTTAGTGAGCTCCAATGGTTCGTGCCCAGAGTGAGCTCAAACCAAATTGAAATTTCTAGGATTCAATGGATTCACAGGGTTGAAAGCATAGGGATTTTTTATTTTTTAAAGCCAAAATCAAAGCATTGTCCAGCCCACCTTGTTCCTCTCAAACATCTCAGTCTGGATGGCCTTCAGGTCAGTGTCTAGAGCCGAGGCGGCCTGCCGGCGCCTCCTGGCCAGCTGCTCCTCCAGGTCTTCAGTCTGGGCCTTCAGCTTCTTGTTGTCTCTCTCCAGACCCAGCTTCTCTGTCTCAAGACGCTCCCTACGCCCCCACTCTGCTGCATTCTCCACCTGCAGACGCTCCATCTGAACACACACACACACACACACACACACACACACACACACACACACACACACACACACACACACACACACACACACACACACACACACACACACACACACACACAGAGAGCTGAGCACACAGAAATCAAGAATTGATTGTAGGTGTTCCTGGTGGTGATATAAAGGTTAGAGAAGTGCTTGTCTTCTCATAACACCTTTTGAAGTGGAGCTGCACTGTGATAGAAAGTCAAAGATTCACCCAGCCAATGTTTCTCAGTACGATCCCATTGCAATATCTGGGTTCTGGATATCTGCCGATACTGTCAAATTTTATTTTATTTCATATTTAAAATAATAAAAATATTTAATTTAAAAACAGACTGGTGCAGGGGGCACCCTTAGCTCAGTTGGTAGGGCGCCCCCCCCCCATGGGCCTCGGCCAGCAGCGGAACCGGGTTCGATACCAGCCCGTTCTCTGCATGTCACTCCCCTCTCTGCACCATTTCAACTCTGTCTCTACACTATCAGTAAAACATAAAAAAGCCACAAAAAAAAAAAAGACTGGTTGGAAATGGTTATCTATTGAATGTTCGTGATCATTATACACTTAAAGGAATAGTTAATTTTTTAGTTGCTTAAACACAGCTTTTTGCCTCGCTCGTCGGTTCAAGAAACTGTTCCTCTAACTGTGCGTTCATTTTGATATAGAAATGGACAAATCATCCAGTTTAGCTTAGCTCATCCAGTTTAGCTTAGCTCATCCAGTTTAGCTTAGCTCATCCAGTTTAGCTTAACTCATCCAGTTTAGCTTAGCTCATCCAGGTTAGTTTAGCTCATCCAGGTTAGTTTAGCTCATCCAGGTTAGTTTAGCTCATCCAGGTTAGTTTAGCTCATCCAGGTTAGTTTAGCTCATCCAGGTTAGTTTAGCTCAAACACTGGTATTGAACCTGGAACCCTGTAAAGCGCTTTGAGTCAACAACATCGAAATAAAGCGCTATATAAATCCAATCAATTATTATCAATTATTAGTCAAATGGAGCAGTTCAAAAGATAAACTTTACAACATCACTAAACACTCCTGCGTGCTTGTTGGGACTTGTTATTTTTACACATTATGTTGATTTAGACTGAAATACATACTGGAAAGAAACCAGGAAGTGCCTGTGACGGTCACATACATATTTGGTTCTACAATGGCATTAAGTGAAAAAAAATAGAGCGCAACATAACGTGCTAATTAAACAAGTCTCAACAAGCACACTATTCTTTTAAAATAAATATTGCAAAATATTACATGTTTTGATAACGTTAAGCAAGAAAACCGGTCAGAGTCCGGTTCATAATGATAGAGTAGAGAAAATGTGAAGTAGCATTAAAGCTGAGGTATATGATTTCTGATTGGTCAAAGTGAACATGAGCGGTACACTTTGACCAATCACAGCGAGGCTCTGATTAAAAAAAAAAAAAAAAAAAAAAAAACGATTCTCTGTTCTTATTGGCTGTTGGGACTGTCCATTCACTTTGGCACCGACGTTGTTGGTGTAGAGCGTGTCAGGGAGGGACCATAGGGGAGGGACCAAAGAGAACAAGCGGAGCGGTTGAGGTATTTGGATTCGAATCTCTATCCCAGCTGCTATTTTCTCCCCAAATCATATACCCCAGCTTTAAGAGGCCATCAGAGAGGTGCATTTACAATAATGTTTTGCCAGCGACTTAATATGTTGATTGCTCACATAAGGATAATTATAAATTCATAGTTTATAAACATAAACTATATTCATGTAGAAATACCTTGAGCCCTCCTGCATCTACACTAGTCACTATTCATATTTTAATTTAGTACTACCACCATGTAAACATCTGGTCAATCATCGACTCCTTTATGATTTTCTCTACTTATGACATCTATTGCAATATGTCCGTCCTGGGAGAGGGATCCCTTACTCTGTCAACTCTCCCTGAGGTTTCTCAATTTTGTAATCCCGATAAAGGTTTTTACTGGGATTTTTTTCTCACCCGAGCTAAGGGTCTAAGGGCAGGGTGTCGTACTGTATGCAATGTGAAGCCCACTGAGACAAATGTCTATTTGTGATATTGGGCTATACAAATAAAACTGATTTGATTTGATTTTGATTTGACCTTGCAGTAAAAATCTTTTTTAAAGATGCCCACATAACATAAGAAAAATATTTGCTGACCTCAGCTCGTAGTTCAGCTAGCTTCTTGTCCATACTGCTCCTGGCTCCCAGCTCATCCTCCAGGTCTTCAGATATACGGCCCAGTTCATCCTGGTGCATTTCCTTCAACAGGTTCAACTATAGCAGGTTAGAGGGAGGGGGACAGAGACAGACAAGGGCATATGATTCAATATAAATTATATGTTGTATTTGATCAGATTTACTTTCAAGTGGTTAGTAGTCTGGCGGAAGGGGTTTCGCCAGCGTCTATGAGCGCTGGCGTCGGCTACCTACGCAACCCCTCCACTTCCTGTTGCTGGCGTTCCCGTATTGAACCCTCAAACTAGGAAACAATTCGCTCACAGTCTGTGCAGCGTCTGTGCTGCGCTCTCTCACACACACACACACACACACACACAGGGTGTGAGAAGTCACATTACTGTAGACAGAAATAAAGTTTGGCGATACTTCGGGATAATAATAGCACGGCGGGCATTATAGGCGGCGGTCCGGGACGCAGCCTAGCTTAGCCTAGCCTAGCTGTCCAACTTCATTGTACAACTTCCCCCGGGCAGAAATACCCTCATAAACTCTGGAAAATGAAGCGTGGAGGTTTGGATTGAGCAGCAGACCTTATAACCAGCTAGATTAAGATCCGCCGTTCCTTTTCTTTGGTGATTTACAGGACAACGGGCTGCCGTTGATAATGTTACCAGAGATAACACTGTGACTAGTTAATTCCTGTTAAGTTATCCCGTGAGCTCTTCGGGGGCTAAAGTGTATGGTGTCTTGACATGCTTGTGTGAAAGCAACACAATATGTTTATTCCTTTTGTCTTTAATAGTTTTTTTGTGGCATTTGCGGGTTAGATTTAGCCATTTCTCTGACAGCCTCTGGACGTGAAGACGTTCCATCAGAATATTTCCCCCCGGCACTATTTTGCACGGACACCGCTGCTGCTTCCCGGGGTTAGCCCCGCCCTAGATGATTGTGATTGGTTTAAAGAAATAAAAACAGGCCAGCCCAGTTCCCCGCCGAATAGACGGCTCTAAACGGTGTGCTTCCAGACCATACTACTTGCTGTAGTTTGGTCTGGCTTTGCGAGACTAAGTGGTTAGAAACAAAATGCGCTTAATTGACCAAACCCCATGATTCTGTTACTAGTCCGACATTAGTTCTGGAATATTTGGTTTTCAAGCTAGCTGTCAGGATTCTAACTGTAATTTTAGAGTGGAAAAAGCAAGTGGATCAGTTTAACCTCTTGATTTCTCTGTTCTGTCTCAGTTAACTCCTTAGGTGGGGTAAAGTGAGACACAAGACAACTTTTTTTAAAACAATCATGTTTTCACTGCCCTTCGTCCTGAATGAATTCTGATAATTTTCATTGCTAGGAAACATCCTGAATTAATTGGAAATGTGTACATTTGACTGATAAATCATTTGGGCTCGCTTAGAGGGGAGCAAATGTAAAAAGTGTCTCACTTTACCCCACATTCCCCTATATTCTCATAACTGAATAAACAAACTTTCCACACAGGAAAATAGGATCCCTGGAACAATGTATGAAGCTAGAATGCCAAATGAATAGTTACTGTTTCACTGTTGTTGTTTACAGCAGCAGAGCCCACCGTTTGGTTTATATAAAGTATTCCAGTCTTATGTTTGGTTCCTTTTTCCTCAAAATAATTTAGTTTTGATTTACGATGATATAACTATTCAATACTAAGAATTACATATAAGGTAAATATGTATTTAAAACGAACTACAGGCTTTGCGAATGTAAACAAACCCCCCTCCCATGAAACTGCATAGTGCAACTTTAAGGTTAAGGAATTTAATTGTAATAGTGTTTTTTTCGAACAAGTAAGTAAAATAAAAGAATTATGAAACAGGTGGACATATATAATACAGTCATATTTACAAATTATGAATATAAACTGTCCAACGCTTGCTTTGCAAGCTGGAAAAGGGGGAGAAGAGTACTAATTTATTTAATCTCACCCCTTGATCAGCTTCCTTGTTAATTTTAATCTATACTTTCATTATATCGCTTTTATCTTTATAGGGGAGAGTGGCCTAAGTTGTGCAACTTTTCACTCAAAGTGACTTTAAAGTAAGGCCTTGACAGTAAAGTCTCCAACTCAAATATGTACATATATTTCAGGATGTTGTGCAACCCTGGCAATGAAAACTTTGGATCTGGAATAAACTGTAGAAGAAATATAGCTTTCGGAAAAAAAGTTGTCTTGTTGCACAACTTGCCCCCGGTGTGGTGTAAGTTGTGCGGTTGGAGAGAATACCATGTGGTGAATTGTGCCATTGATATATATCTCATAAACTGTAATGCAAGACAAATCCATTAGACAATCACTTATTTAAGGTGTATTTAAAGTAAATAAAGTAAATAGTTGACAAAGATTGAAGGACAATTTTCTTAAACAAGGCCTAGCAGATCTAGGTGGTTTTGCCTGCAAAGCTCACAATGACAGAGTCATCATCATCATCTTTCTGGCCATCTGAACTCTCATCAGTGGTGTCGTTAAGTGGAATTGAGATGTCACTCTCTTCTGAGCTACTGTAGACAATCACTTTCTTTTGGTGACCAGCGTATACAGCCATGCCACTGGCACAACTCTCAGAAATGTGTGGTGGAACCAACTGCCACCTGACAAATGTGATTCCCCCTACATTTCTGCCTTTAAATCAAGGCTCAAAACCCATATGTACACCCTGGTGTTTCCTCCCCATTAACTATCTTACCTCTGCACTACTATCTGTGTTTATGTGGATGTATGGGCTTTACGTCTTTTATTTTGGTTATTGTTATTTTACCTTCATTGTTTATCTACTGAATGCACTATGTACAGCACTTTGGACAGTGCAAACTGTCATAAATGTGCTTTTATAAATACATTTTACTTACTTACTTACTTACTTACTTACTTACTTACTTACTTACTTACTTACTTACTTATAACTCGCCTAGGCCCTATGGCACAAATCACCCCATCCCCAGAATTTTGGATAATAGGCATGATGCAGCAATTTAGGGCTGACATCATGCTAACTATATAGACTCAAAGTGTAGCATACCAAAGCACTAAAACATGTGTCAAATGTTTTCAAACGTGTCTATAATTGTTCAGACACAATAATCAAAAAACCTTGATCATGGAAATTTTACTTTGAAAGGCAAAACACAGTTTTCTGAGCTTAAATGTGCTTATATCTTATTCCTTGTGTCTCCCTTCTTTACAGGATGAGTCAAATGGATGGCTCTTCTTAAATATGTGGTCACATTTCCAATTTCTTCCACGGTTTTCTAGAAACAAGGGGTGGCACAACTTCCAAAATGCACAACTTAGGCCACTCTGCCCTATCTATAATAATTACTTATAAAATTCAAAAAATCTAAAATATACATTTGTTATTAAAACAACATTTAATTCATTACCAATTAAATGTTCATCTTGATAATATTGTCTAGCTCTCTCTTAATATGGGTATTATAGTATTTATGAGATGGCTGGACTACTGAAGTCTACCAGGATGAAATGATTAGAAAGGATGTCCCCTTCATATTACAAAGGGTACTGATGCCATGCTCTGAGGAAGCCATAGGACAGATACAAATTATACTTTGCTGTGAAAATTAAACAATATAAAAATGTCTCCATTCAATATCGCAACAAAAACTCTCTATCCTTTAAACTTTTCTAATTGCTTGGCATTTACTGTTATCTTTACATTTTGTTAGCCTCATAGCATAATTGCCTAAATCATATTTACTCTACTCTACTTTTACTGTACATCTACTCTATTCTACATACTCTAATCTACTTTTCGTTAGCGAAATAGCATAATTGCCTAAGTCATATTTTAAGGGTTATAGCGTAGGGTAAGGTAGATGTAGAGTAGATGTAGAATAGAGTAAATGTAGAGTAAAAGTAGAGTAAATATGATTTAGGCAATTATGCTGTGAGGCTAACGATTTGTAAGAAAAGAGTTCCTTCCTCAAAGATGGACATTCTCTGGGAGCAAACAGTATCCGGGGGACAACAAGGAGCAGATAAGGATGAGCCCATGATCTCCTTGTTCCTATCTGATCACTGTCTCTCTGCCTCCTCTCCACCTTCACCACCTCCCCCTATCCTCCCATCTCTCTCTCTCCATCTCTCTCTCTCTCTCTCCTCTACCAGTTTATCTTCAAACAACCATCACTCCATCTAGACAGCTCTCATATCTACTGAGCCAGCCCCTTCTTTGTCCCTTTGCTACTGTAATCAAACTGACCCTGCATTCCAAATCGCTTTCTTCTTCTTCTTACTATACTACATACTAAAGCATGCTGGTTTCTATACTGCAAAATGCTATTGGATGTTTAAGGGTGTCCTGGTATTTTTGGCATACTGCATTTGACATGCATTAATTGGGACATCCGACATATTTCTCTAGCATAGTATGGAAGTATAGGTTTGGAACACAGGGTGATTGTCATTCAGTGAGCCTGTTAGGTGGGTCTTAATCCTATCTGTCTCTCTTTCCTCTGCAGGCCTGCACTGCCCCCATGTGGTGGAACACTGACAACACATTAAAAAGGCTTTCTGACCAGACGTCTCAGCATTTCTATTTTTCCTATTTTTTTTCATGACATTTATATTTAAAACATTTGTTTATTACTAGAGTTTTAAGTTATTTTCTTATTTTCACATGAAAATATTTTAAATATTTGTTTACAAAAGATTCTTGTTATTTTCTAAATGGTTTAAATGGCAATATTTGAAATAATTAATTTGATTTGTTATTTGTTTGCTACTGTTTTAGAGAACTTGATCTTGACTTCAAAACTGAAATGTGATATTTTCTTTTTGAAATCAAAGCGACGCTTTGATTTCAGTTGGAAATATTCAATACGTAACCATAAATAGTTCATAGAATACATTTCCTTTTTTAATCACAAAGATAACATATTTACTATTTCATTAGATACAATATCCCAGCTTTAATAGTTGAGCATGTTTACAGTACAAACCCTGTCAGTATCAGCATGAGGGCAAAACAACTAAATAATGGTTAATTAATCCTAATCGAGGTAAACTTTTTAATTAATGGTGAAATAGATTTGAGGTTGAATGGCCCAGCCCTTGTGTCCTCCTCTTTGCACTATTCATGTCTTATATTGGTGTCCCAGAAACTGAAGAATCCACTGCTCCAGTAACTGTTGTTGAAACTTGTCAGAGTGTCAGCTTGACCACATGGACATCTCACCTGTTTGAAGGCCTCCTGCTTGGTCTTGCTGAGTTCTTCATATTTCAGTTTCCATTGGCTGAGCTCAGCCTCCAGCCTCTCAATGCTCTTACTCAGGGCCAGCTTGTCTCTGGGGGAAGACAACAACACATTAACTCTCAAACACACTGATGTGGGGTACTAACTGACTCAGCAAATATCTTCTAAATGGATTTTTCATTCATTATACAGTAACTTCACATTAACCCATTGATGACTATGGCAATCTAGGATGCATGTCCTTAAATGCCTGAGGGTTTTCTGAAAAAAACAGTAGGAATTGTCAAGTCTACCAAAACCTTAATATCTAAGCCTGTGTAGCACATAGAAACATGAAATAAAATACATTTAAAAGTTAAGGTTCACAGGTTTTATTTAAACATGCTCCCTTAGCGCTTACAAACCAACAAATATTTCTAAAAATCGTCAAAATGAGATGAATTAGAAAATTATTAAATATTGTTAATAAATAGATGCAATGTGTTGTGTGATTTTCGTCAGTAGTCTATAGTAGACCTTGATTCTGCGCACCAAACGCCACTAACTGTTCTGTCGCCGACATAGCTGGCGTATTTTTTTAATTATTTTGTTTTATTTTTTTATTTTTTTGATTGACATGATTTTTGGCAAACCACACAACTTTTGGGTGGTCACGTGGTCTTAAAAAAAATCAACAAAACCCACCTCATGTGTATTTGAACCAATGACAGTGCATTCTATGCTGGGAATGCCATGAAAATTAGATAAAGTAATGCTGCGCGACGCAGCATCAGGCAGGAGAGCCAATGTGGCATTGCGCCGCAGCCGTCATCAATGGGTTAAGAATCCCTGCACAGTTCAATACAAAACATGGTCTATCCCAGAACTCCCCAGGAAGAAGTCAGATACCATCTAAAGCCCCTTTTTATTGACTAGGAGATGGCACTGCATGTGTTGGTCTCTATTTAAAAAAAAATAATGGTGTATGATTCACAGTACATACAGCACACATGTTTTCATTTCATAGCAAGAAGAGGGAATATGTTAGCAGTACCTTATGCATACAGTATCTCACAAAAGTGATTACAGCCCTCAAATTTCTTCAAATATTTCATTATATCTTTTCATGGGACAACACTGAAGAAATGACACTTTGATACAATGTAAAGTAGTCAGTGTACAGCTTGAATAACAGTGTAAATGTACTGTCCCCTCAAAATAACTGAACACACAGCCATTAATGTCTAAAGTGCTGGCAACAAAAGTGAGTACACCCTTAGGTTAAAATGTCCAAATTGGGCCCAAAGTGTCAATACTTTGTGTGGCCACCACTATTTTCCAGCACTGCCTTAACCCTCTTGGGCATGGAGTTCACCAGAGCTTCACAGGTTGCCACTGGAATCCTCTTCCACTCATTCTTGACGACATCATAGAGCTGGTGGATATTAGAGACCTTGCACTCCTCCATCTTCCGTTTGAGGATGCCCCACAGATGCTCAATAGGGTTTAGGTCTGGAGACATGCTTGGCCAATCCATCACTTTTACCCTCAGCTTCTGTAGCAAGGCAGTGGTCGTCTTGGAGGTATGTTTGGGGTCGTTGAAATACTGCCCTGCAGCCCAGTTTACTGAAGGTTGAATGCACGTGCTCAGTGTCATATCCAGAGGTTGGCTTTGGAAAATAGACGTATGAGTGCTCCCAGCATTGCTGAAGGGCTTGAAGTAGGGCTGCTCGATTATGGCAAAAATGATAATCACGATTATTTTGATTGATATTGTAATCACAGTTATTAAAGACGACTATTCATTGTAGGGATGCACCAAAATGAAAATTCAGCCAATTCTTTCAACATTAACATAAACAAAACTCCCAATTGTGCTCCTCAAACATAGCCTACAACTAAAAAGCCACACAAAATAAATAATCAGTAAAACCTTCGAATCTAAGAGTAAAATTAATATTTTACTAGGGATGTGATTGTGAACCATTCATTGATTTGTACTTTGACTTATAAGAGGAGGTAGGCTAGGAATCTACAAAAAGATCGACTTATTGCCTTCTTTTTTTGCAGTGCACGTTGAGTTGCTCTAAAAAAAACTACACCACAGCTGACACCGTAATGTTCAGACTTCAGAATTTGCATCAGAGCGTTGATCATAGAAATGAGACGCTTTATTTAAACGAAGTCCATACTTAGGTGCTGGTTGTAACTTTTCATCTGTAGACTGAAACTAACGGAGGGGGTGCGTCTCACTGTATATTTGCTCTTGTCGCGCAGATAGTTTGCCGACATGGCACAATATATTCAGGCTCGAGAAATGCAATCAGAAAGCGGAAGCCTTTCCCCTCAACAACGTTAACGTGCAGGAATCCCCGACTATCATTTTAAGGCCAGGACACACCAATCCGACTACCCGAAAATCGCGACTGCCGATCCAGTGAGCTCCAGTCTTCCCGTCGCGGCCGAAAAAGTGCAAAGAACACACCAAACCGACTGTTGCCTTTCCGTACGCTCTGCGCTTGCGCGGGACGTAATGTCTCCATAACAGCAGGCGGCGCTAATCTGTATTGTGGCCCGAAAAATTACGGAAGCCGGAAATGATGGGACGGCTCTCTAGACCATAAACATAGATAGACATACGTATTTATAATTATGGACCATAAAGAGCACCATTTTTAGCGGAGAGTGTCGAGCATGGTGTCGAGCAGTCAACAAGGGTTGAAGCATGTGAGTACTCGCTGAACGAAACAAACAAACATATTAACACGATGGCTAACTGTTGTTAGCTGTTTGTGCTACCCGCCTCACTTCTGGGCTTCACAGGACACAGCTTGAGTGTGTGTGTGTGTGTGTGTGTGTGTGTGTGTGTGTGTGTGTGTGTGTGTGTGTGTGTGTGTGTGTGTGTGTGTGTGTGTGTGTGTGTGTGTGTGTGTGTGTGCTTACTCTCTCTCTTTGAGCAGGACTTTCTGGGCCTGGTCCAGGCGCAGCTGCAGGGCGTTGAGTCTGCTGCAGTCTTCCTCCACTGTGGGGATGTCGTCCCACAGCGCTCTGCTGCGCTCCTGTCTGCTCAGAGCGGAGGAGGAGCGGGAGCTGGCTGAGTGAGCAGCACTGTCCCAGGGTTCACACAGGACAGAGCCCAGCTCCTCACAGTCCTGACACAGAGAGGGAGGAGACCATGTCACCACCATAGCAGTTTATTGGTAAAGGCAAGGCAAGGCAAGTTTATTTATATAGCACAATTCAGACACAAGGCCATTAAAAGTGCTTTACAGGGGCAAGATTAAAATACGTAATAGACATTAGAAAAGCGAATGAATAGAAATAAAGAGACCGCTATGCTACTGCCATGTTAGATATCAAGGTAACATCGCTACAAATCTTGGTGAGCCGCCAAATTTGAGCGGTGCATGCGTTAGTTTGAGGACTCAAAAATAGTGTGGAGCAACCTATTGAAATGCTGGATCCCCAAAACAACCAATAGCCCTTCTTTCTTACACCCTTTGCCGATCCATGTGTCCACCGTGCCTCTAGTGTGTAACTCAGGCTTTCTGTCATACATTTGTATTCTCCAAGTCCATGGTGAAAAACCCCTGATGACATCACAAGGGTTTTGCTTTCTTAGGTCGATCGAGTTTTTAGGAGCATTTTCAAATGTCCCCCACTCGCCTCTCTCACTGAACAGATAAGTCACAATGGCCCTCATTTATCAACCGTGCGTAGACCAGAAAAGTGGGTGTACGCACATTTCCACACAAACCTCGGCATTTATCAATTTGGACGTGAGCGTAGGGTACGCTCAAATCCCACGCCAGCTCTCAGCTCGTGTACGCAAGTTTGAAAACAGCATGGACTTGCATTGCTGGGTAGCCGATGACTTTCTTGGTCAATTGTTCATAGATAATACTAATGCAGTGTTTGCTCAGACCGAAATAAACATATTTTTAGTGAATATAGACATGTATTTCATTCATTAAGACTTTTAACTCTAAAGTGAATTACTTGACTCTACAGCAGAAGGTTGGTGTCAAACCCCCCAAACATTCCTCTGCCTTGAGCCGAAGCATTGTCTGGGTTTCACACCTTTCTCTGCCTGAAGCCAGGCCATTGTCCTGGGTTCGCACCTAGCCAGCCCAGCCAGGATGTGCCCCCCCTTTCTCTTCTGTCATTGGTCAAGAAGTCTTATGCTGTTTTTGATAATAGCTATTGAGCTGGCTACATGCTCGCTCTCTCTTCTCCTCGCCTCCACCAAGAGAGGTTGGAGGGCTCTCTTCTCCACGAACCACCCAACAGACTGGGGGTGCCAGTTGCTCTCTTCTCTTTAAGCACCATCCGAGGTGCTCCTCTCTGCTGAACCCACCCCGAGGTGGAGCTACAGCTCCCTCTTCTCTACCCACCACCAAACGGTGTGGAGGTACAGCTCTCTTCTTCTCCAACTTCCAGACTGGGGGAATCCACCAAGTTCTCTGGAGCCGGCAATCAGCCTCTCCGCAGTGAAAGACCTGGTGCTACTCTCAAACTCCTGGACCCTGGCAAGGCCCGTTGTTCTCTGCTCTCCCTGATCCAAGCCCTACAGCACGGCCTGTCCAAACAGCCGTGAAGGCCCTCTCAACCAAAGAGGGACAAGGATCAAACCTGCTGCTCCAATCAACCAAAGAAGAACCAGGGAATGAACCAAGCTCCCACCAAGGCCAGACCCTTAAGAAGACGAAGAACTACCAAGTTAAGTGTACTTGCTACAACCGTAGCCCAGAGACAACAATGCCAGTTAGCATGCCGCTACTGAAGATCCAGAAAGCAACAGTTCATCCGAACTGCACACACGACAGGACCAGACCTACTGAAAACCCCTTTTTCATGCCAAAGGATCCAGAACCTCTCACACTGCAACAAACGCCGTGTAGGCCTACAATTCTGGTATCGTATGAACTACTGGGCAGTTAGCTTAGCTTAACAAGAACACATGGCTGAAAAGACTGTTAACTTGGAAATGTATATTTACTGATTTTGAACTGTTCATTGTTGTTTTGTAATTGGGTTTACATACTTTGATACTGAAACCTTAGGGGAACACACAGAAGCCTGAAGCCCCCCCCCCCTCACAGAACAAAGGTTTTTCACACCTCCACACTCACACACACGCACTCAATTTGCATCCACATACATGCACCCACCGACACACACACAATGTGTCCATAGTTTTTAGTGATTTTAGATGTGTTGATTTTATTTACTTTCTGTTAATAAATTACATGCATTTTCTTTTTGTAACTGGAAGTTTCTGTCATTCATTTGTGTGAATATTTTCTGTTATGTCAACCTCTGCACGTCAAGAATTCATGAACCTTCAGTCATGTGGATATATTATCAGATTTGTAAACTCAATAATAATTGATTTATTATTAGATTGTATAGAGTAATAATTAATCTAGGTTTTATTAATATTCATTTATTTTAACTGATCATAGACTTAATCAACATTAATTTTAAACCGTTGATAAAACAAGACATTTTTGCTATTTTGCACTCGTTGGTGCCCCAAACTTGAACTTTAATAAATTATTAATCTTCAGATAATTTCTAATAGCTAAATTAATCTGAACCACTTGTGACCGCTACATAAATGTTGCTTCCCTTGTGAGGAATTACTACATATTAATCACTTAAAATTTTGCAGCATGGTGTTCAACTGAGTAGGAGCGCTGCGCACACGGGCCACTTTGGAGCGCTGCATGGGACTGTGTAAAGGCCAGGACACACCAGCCCGATAATCGCCGTCGTCAAAAAAAATGGAGTCGGCCGTTTCAGGAAGCTCCAGCTTCCCGTCGCTGCTAAAGAACACACCGAGACGACTGTTTATTTTCCGTACGCTCGCGGGACGTAATGTCTCCACAACAGCAGGCGGCGCTAATCTGTATTGTGGCCCGAAAAAATACGAAAGCCGGAAATGATTGGACATCTCTCTAGAGCATAAACATAGATAGAAATACGTATTTATATTTATGGACCATAAGAGCACAATTTTTAGCAGAGAGTGTCGAGCATGGTGTCGAGCAGTCAACAAGGGTTGATGCATGTGAGTACTCTCAAAACGAAACGAACAAACACATTAAAACGATGGCTAGCTGTTGTTAGCTGTTTGTGCTACCCGCCTCACTTCCGGGCTTCACTGATTCGCTAGCCCTCCACCAATCAAATTGCTCCAAATGAAAGAGATTGTCGGCCGCCGATTGAACATGTTCAATCGGCGGCCGACAGGCTCAAAACAAGCCCGACGACCTCTACGTCGGCCGACGTCACGGCACACACCAAACAGATTCGTCTTTTTTTTTGACGACGGCGATTATCGGGCTGGTGTGTCCTGGCCTTAAGGGCAGTTGTCTCCGACTTGGAGCAGCTGGGGGGACTCATTCATCGCTTCAAAAATGTTAGCCTAAGTATTAAATATGTAGGCTATGCAAGTAGTACGCTGCTCTTTATGATAAAAATACCCGGCACAACATTCAGCTTAACATTTTATTTTTTTGACACACTTTTGAGATTTTAGTGCGAGATTTATTTCCACCATTAACCGGCAAGTTTTGGCTTGTTTTCCCGATCCGGGACCTCGTCAGTTATGGTCCAGGATCGGTGGTGGAGCAGGACGGTGGGCGCTCTCACAGCTGGTGGTTGCCTGGCCCTGTGAAGGTTAATACGGGCCGGTTTGTGCAGCTGACGGCTGACCACTCGTGCCAAGCGCATCTGTCATAGGCTACAGTAAAACGCAAAATGTGTTATTTTTTGTTTTTAAAACGCTTTAGAGTAGTGCTATCTGAAAGGGCCAATACATTCTAATAATTCAAATCTCTGCAGACGCGTATTTATTTCATGGGGGAAAAAACAAGACAGGCGTTAAAGGTTTAATATTTATACATTATTGGACAGTTGGTGCGTCTGTTTCTCCTCCACTACTTATGCCCAGACCTCCAGCTGGTGTTGCATTTCAGAGCAGCAACACGCTTTTTAGTGGTGATTTTAAGTCAGACCACCTTTTCTTCACCTAATTCCTCGTTGCCACCGAGTAGAGCGGGTCGGATCGGAGAATTTTAAGAATTTCGGTGTTGTTTCCACCGCCGACCCTACCCTTACTGGTAGGGCGGGGTTTAGGCTGGACTGCGATAGCCGCCGCCAGAATGTGGGTCAAACTATCGGGCTGTGGAACAACTGTGGTCAAGCCAGCGGTCTCTTGTTTTTGCTTGGTCAAACCAGCCGCTTCTTTATTTATTCCCCCCGTGTTGTGAGCACAGAGACGGCTCGGTGCAACTGATAGACAGTGAGCGAATAGCGCTGGCTGCGGCAGCTACGTGACATCGTAGAAGTGGGACGCAGTGTAGCCAACTGATTCATTTAAGGAAAAACACCACACAATAAACAGTGCCGCGCTCACATTTTAGCCAAAACTCTCTTCACTCTAGCCGGGGTGACTACAAACGGCGGAAATGATTCAAACCAGCCGCTTCGTTATTTATTCCCCCCGTGTTGTTGTGAGCGTGTATTTACTACTATCTATGGCGTAAACACACAGAGACGGCTCGGCACAACTCATAGAGACAGTGAGCGAACAGTGCTGGCTGCGGCAGCTACGTGACTAGCAGTGGGACACAGTGTAACCAACTGATTAATTTATTGACGAGGAAAAACACCACACAATAAACAGAGCTGTGCTCACATTTTCGCCAAAACACAAGACTCTCTTCACTCTTGCCGAGATGACTACACATGGCGGAAATGATTCTTTCGACCAATCAAATGACGGCAGTGTGTAGCTCCGCCTTTTAGGCACCTTTTCAGGCGGCTAGTACCCCTACGGAGGAGTACTGAGATTTGGAGCGGCTCAGAGCGGTTAGGTGCGCTTAAACCGTACCCTACCCAACTTTTCCCCTTTCTTGCGACCGGTCACCGGCAGCGGTGAAGACGAGGAAACCTTTCTGGAGGCCGGCGGTAGTGAAGACCCCCAGGTGACCGGCATTGGCAAAGGTGAGGATAACCTTCTGGAGGCCAGCAATGGAGAAGACCCACAGGCGGCCGGCATCGGCGAAGACGAGGGCCAGGAAACCCCTCTGGAGGCCGGCAGCGGCGAAGGCGGACCCCCTCTGCAGAACGACCTAGGCGGAACCCCCCAGAACACCAGCTGCCACGGTGACGAGGCCGGCGAAGGCGGACCCTCTCCGGTGGAAGGCAGAGGGCGGGCACCCCCAGGAGGGTCTGGAAGGCGGGACCTCTCTGGAAGTCAAGGTACAGGGTTGGACCCCCCCAGGAAGGTCTGGGAGGTGGACCCCCTTGGGCAGGAGCAGGGAACAAGACCCCTCGGGCAGAAGAAGGGGCAGGACCCCTCTGTAAGACAAGGTAAAGGGCGGAACCCCTCAGGCAGGAGCGGAGAGCGGGCCCCCGTAGGCAGGCGACGAGGCCGGTCCCCCTCTGGAAGGCGAACAAGGCAGATCCTCTCAAGAAAACGTGGAGTGGGCTCAGGAACTGGACAGGGCTCTTGTGGTTGCTTGGGCGCCTTCTGGAGCTGGTAGCTAGCATGCTGGGGTTGGTAGCTAGCATGCTGGGGCTGGTAGCCAGCATGCTGGGGTTGGTAGCTAGCATGCTGGTTGCAAGAGGCCGGGGGCTGGAGCTGGTTGCTGGAAGCCGGGGGCTGTTGTTTGCTGCTGGAAGCTGGGGCTGGAGCTTGCTGCTGGAGGCCGGGGTCAACTCGGAAGCTGGAGAGCATTGTGGAAATCCGATTTAATTTTTTTTTGCACATTTATACAAAATAGGATCTACGAGTTCAATACACCTTCATATTCCAACCGGTGAAGTAGGCCTTTAAGGCTCAAAAAATTACAAAAACTACCAAGGCAAAAAGGCCAAAAGGCAAAAAGGCAAAAAAACACAGAGAGCACAGTACACAAGAAACACGGGACGAGACTCACCAACAACGACAGGACAAACCGTAATGCAAGGACAAAGAACAAAGGAATGACAAGGGGTATATAAACTAGACATAACAAGACACAGGTGTAACACATCAGGGCGGGGCCAGTAATCAAACAAGAGGGAAACTTGACAGGACATGGGGAGAAACAAGACAGACATACCAAACTAAAACAGGAAACACAGGGACACCACCAAAACAAGACAAGACACAGACAGACCATGACAAAAGAGCTACTAAATTGATTCCAGGAATGAAATATAATAATGTGAAGAGTATGAAGTATGAATGTAGAGAATGACGTTTACCAACTCTTGTGTTACAGAATATACAGAGACATGATTGTGCTTAAATGTAATATACAGTACACTGTTTAGCCCATATTCCACTGTTGGAATTGATATGATCTAAGAGGGAATTATTTCAAAGTAAGACCCCAGAGATTAGCACTGGTGACAAACAGAGCTCCTGCCAGTGATCCCATTAAAGTAAATCGACCTTTTGCCACAAAATGTCTCCATCTAAAAAGCTGTATTGAACGAGCCTTCATTTGAAACGCCTGTCCTGTCACTTAAAGTGTTGCAGTTTCAGTCCCAAAGTAATGCATACAGTCATTGTGAATATGAATAGCATGTAGTCACAGTGGTGTTGTAAGCTGCAGCAGAATTAAGTGCAGATTGTGAAGTCAAGTGAATCAAACTTTTCCATCTAGCAGATCCTCTTAAGGTTTGTGCCAACCAGCCTCCACAGCAGAGCCATGACACTCTTGGCTGGCTTCTTTGGGACCAAACATTTTCACATCTCATATTATTTAACCGCCTTAACAGAGATTAGATTGGAAACATAGAGCACGTAGTAAATCTGTCTGCTTTGGCACTGCAACAGTCCAAATGTTTCCCCACCCTATATCCTTCACAAGACCTTCCAGAATGTAAAACGCTAGGTCTGCGGCTCCCACAGGCTCCATAACACAGCATGCTTCTTTAAGAGTTCCTCATAAATATCTCATTCTGCGACTATATGTGGTTGAATAGTATAACGTGTAAGACCCCTATGACATCATTGTATTTAGTGGCTGTTTTTTTAAATGAAGAAGGGATGATGATGGAGGGGTGCTGGAAAATCACATCAGGCATTTGATGTTTGATGGAGAACAAGACTGGGAGTCTGCAGCCATGCTAGTGGCCTGCCGTCGTTTGAAATATTGCTGTGAGGCGACATTTTTGCACCGCCTGACAGCAATTTCTTGGAAGCTTAATAAATATTACTAAAGCACTCAGTACTCACTAGAAACCAATCTACACTTTATGATCGCTGCTGATGCAACGTATGCCAAAATAAATCCTCCTTCAGCAGTGGTGTTAACTGGCACATGATCAGCACCGATACTGAGCACACACACTACACAGTGAAACAGCAAAGACCCTGGACAACACACAGCAACTAATGACAACAGAGCAAAGGTCAATCCAGCAAGAGTCAGTAGGCAGACCAAGAAAGATGGAGGAGGGCTTTCACATCCCAAACCCAGCGCTGACGCTGTAAGGCTATTCTGACAAATACTTATTTTCATGATCAGGCTTTTGGCCGAAAAACATTGGTAGAGCATTTTAGACACACAAATGTAACCATCCAATGTACTTTGCATTAGGGCTGCTCGATTATGTCAAAAATGATAATCAGGATTATTTTGATTGATATTGTAATCACGGTTATTAAAGAGGATTATTCATTGTAGGGATGCACCAAAATGAAAATTCAGCCAATTCTTTCAACATTACACAACTCCCAATTGTGCTCCTCAAACATAGCCTACAACTAAAAAGCCACACAAAATAAATAATCAGTAAAACCTTCAAATCTAAGAGTAAAATTAATATTTTACTAGGGATGTGATTGTGAACCATTCATTGATTTGTACTTCGACTTATAAGAGGAGGTAGGCAATGAATCTACAAAAAGATCGACTTATTGCCTTCTTTTTTTTTTGCAGTGCACATTGAATTGCTGTAAAAAGAACTACACCACAGCTGACACCGTAATGTTCAGACTTCAGAATTTGCATCAGAGCGCTGATCATATAAATGAGATGCTTTATTTAAACGAAGTCCATGCTTAGGTGCTGATTGTAACTTTTCGTCTGTAGACTGAAACTAACGGAGGGGGTGCGTCTCACTGTATATTTGCTCTTGTCGCGCAGATAGTTTGCCGACATGGCACAATATATTCAGGCTCGAGAAATGCAATCAGAAAGCGGAAGCCTTTCCCCTCAACAACGTTAACGTGCAGGAATCCCCGACTATCATTTTACCCGTAATGCCACAGAGCTTTTCTGCGCGGAGGCTCACACCGGCAAGTTCTCACAGTGAATGACACCGTTACCCACCGCCATCACAGTGTCTCACTCACACCATGTTTCACCGAGTGAAACGCTGCTTCAATCGCGCAAGGCTTTTGTGTTTCGTATCTCCCTCCACCCGACGTCACATCAATGCCCTTTTCGGAAGGGGAAATGAGGCGAAGTAAAAGAATGACAAGATGGTGACGCGCCAGGACGATTGGATGCAGTTGGAATAACTGAGATCAGCCCGGATGCTACATCCATTTTATATACTATCTATGGCTGGACCATAAGCATAGCGGTTTAATGTAAAGGTATGTGGAGCGGAGCACAGAGCTGGGATGCTGCTGCTGTAGTTGCAGATAATCCCCAACAGAGGGAGCCAGTGTATAACAGATGTCAGTGAGACACACACACACACACACACACACACACACACACACACACACACACACACACACACACACACACACACACACACACACACACACCACACTGTGCCACATGTGGAAGCACTCAGTGTGTATGAGAACAAGAACAATAGAGGGAGACAGGAAACGGGCCTCTACTGTGTGTGAGCACCGGTCAGTCATAGAACCATGACCAGCACTGCTACCTCCAGGGACAGACGTGTTAACATGGTTAACTCAGGACACTACTTGTATGAGTGTGTGTGTGTGTGTGTGTGTGTGTGTGTGTGTGTGTGTGTGTGTGTGTGTGTGTGTGTGTGTGTGTGTGTCACCAACATGTCCGGACTGGACAAGTCAAGTCTGATAGGAAAGGACAGCAACCTTTATGTATTCATTTCTGCTTTGACACAGGAACCTTCATTATAAGGTTACAGTCCAAACAGAGGGAACTGCTGCATTACACACACACACACACACACACACACACACACACACACACACACACACACACACACACACACACACACACACACACACACACACACACACACAGGGAGATGTAAATAAGTATTTGATCCCTCACTGATTTTGTAAGTTTGCTCACTTACAATGAAATGAACGCTCTATCATTTTAATGCTAGGTTTATTAACAGTGATAGACAGAATATCAAAAAGAAAATCCAGAAAATCACATAAAAAAAGATAGAAACTATTTTGCATTTCATTGAGTGAAATAAGTATTTTAACCCCTATCAAAACATTGCTTAGTACTTGGTGGAGAAACCCTTGTTGGCAAGTACAGAGGTCAGACGTGTCTTGTGGTTGATGACCAGGTTTCCACACATCTCAGGAGGATATTTGGACCACTCCTCTTTGCAGATCCTCTCCTAATCTTTAAGGTTTTGAGGCTGTAGCTTGAGCTTCAGTTCCCTCCACAGATCTATTGGATTAAGGTCCGGTGACTGGCTAGGCCACTCCAATTCCTTAATGTGCTTCTTCCTGAGCCACTCCTTTGTTGCCTTTGCTGTATTTTTAGGGTCATTGACGTGCTGGAAGACCCATCCACGACCCATTTTTACGGACCTGGCTGAGAGAAAGAGCTTGTCACCCAGTATTTCATGGTACATGGCCCCATCCATAGTTCCTTTGATGCAGTGAAGTCCACCTGTCCCCTTAGAAGAGAACCACCCCCAAAGCATAATGCTTCAACCTCCATGCTTGACTGTGGGGATGGTGTTCTTGGGGTCATAGTCAGAACTCCTCTTCCTCCAAGCATGGCGAGTCACTATGATACTAAAGAACTTGATTTTGTTCTAATCTGACCACATCACCTTCTCCCAAGCATTCTCTGAGTCATTCAGGTGTTCATTGGCAAACGTCAGACGGTTCTGTACATGTCCCTTCTTGAGCAGGGGGACCTTATGGGCACTACAGGATTTCAATCCATTATGTCATAGTGTGTTACAAATGGTTTTCTTGGTGACTGTGGTCCCAGCTGCCTTGGGATCATAAAAAAGCTCCTCCCGTGTAGATCTGGGCTGATCCCTGACCTTTCTCATGATCATTGATACCCCACAAGGTGAGATCTTGCATGGAGCCCCAGACCGAGGAAGATTGATGGTCATTTTGTGTTTCTTTCATTTTCGAATAATCGCACCAACAGTTGTCTCCTTTCACAGCCAGCTTCTGGCCTCTAGCCCATTCCGGCCTTGCACAGGTCTACAATCTTGTCCCTGATGTCCTTAGACAGCTCTTTCGTCTTGCCCATGATGGAGAAGTTGGAGTTTGATTTATTGACTCTGTGGACAGGTGTGTTTTATACAGGAAACTAATTGAGATTAGGAATACTTTTTTAAAGCACAAGGACTAATCTGTGGGAGCCAGAATTCTTTATTGTTGGTAGAGGATCAAACACTTATTTCACTCAATGAAATGCAAAATAATTTATAGGGGAGAACGGGAGAATCTGAGGAATCGGGTAATGTGAGCCACCCCCTGTATCTAGGGAACAGAAAACATTCGTGGTCATGTGAGATATATGTTTTCAAGACCCTCTCACTTCCCCTTGGCCCTGAAAGAGAGGACCTCTTGGTGATGTGGTAAGCATGTTTTTTTCACCAAAATAGGTATTTTGCATGTAAAAGTAAATGTTCTTGCTGTCAACTTAATCAACTGTTGTGCCAAAGCAAATGTATTCACGTAGAAAAACTTCTATCATACGTGTTGATGAACTACCAACATATACAAACCATGTGATGATATTAGCTAAAGATTAGCCTGAAATGCTAAGAGAGGTAGTATTTTCTCAAATTGTGGTGGTGGGGGAAAGTGAGCCAAATGATGTGGGGAAAGTGAGCCACTGTCTCACTTTCCCCCACCATGAGGCACAATTTAAATTTAGTCTTAAACATATTTTAATGTAATATTACATAACATGTTTTATTTTAATGTCATACACATTGTAGAAAAGCCATCATGCCATGGAAATACACCAGGAAGACGACCTGGGGCAACCACACGGAAAGAGCACTTTCTCATCTTTCCCTATAATCTTCAGGGCTGGAATGTAGAGTAGGCCTAGTTTTAGAGTATGACAGGCTGGTAAATGGTAAATGGACTTGTATAGCGCTATATCTCCGTTTATCACAGACCCAAAGCGCTTTACATTGTTTTTGTACACATTCACCCAGCTGCTCCGACCCTGCACACCAGAGGTGAACTCCCTACCCACTTCGCCACTGCCGCCCCCTGAATTTATAATCCAGTTGGGTCTTCTCCTGTGTTCTGAGTCCCTGTGTTCTGAGTCTCGCTGGTTCTGATTTTCCTATGCTTTGACCCCCAGACACAAGCTGGCTCTAAGGGTCCTGTGTTCTGACCCCCAGACTGTGTTCTAATTTAACTGGTTCTATCTTTCATTTGAATCTTATTAAAACCTTTTGAATTATGATATGTTGTATTTGATTCAGAGTTACTTTCAAGTGTTTCAAGTGAAAAGGTCAGCACTCCTCTGCCCCGCTGTCTTTTGGGGTCCCCCAAGGGTCCATCCTGGGTCCAATCCTGTTTTGTTTACATATGCTCCCACTGGGGAATATAATCAGAAAATATAACCTGTCTTTCCACTTTTACGCCGACGACTCACAATTATATCTTCAGACGCTCCAAGAGTGTCTCAAGGAGATAAATGACTGGATGAATTTCCTCCAGCTTAACAATAGCAAAACAGAAGTCATCATCTTTAGCCCCTCCAAATAAAAAAAACCCATCTTCACTGACCTAGGTAGTCTAACCTCATTCATTAAACCATCTGCTAGAAATCTGGGCGTCATTTTTGATTTTGAGCTATGCTTTAAAAAGCAAATCTCATCCGTAGTGAAGAACAGCTTCTACCAGCTCAGAACCATCTTTAAAATAAAGCACTCCCTATCATATCACAACCTTGAAATAGTTATCCATGCTTTCATAACATCACGGCTGGATTACTGTAACTCCCTCTACCTTTGTCTCCCTCAGTCCTTCATATCACGCCTCCAAATAGTTCAGAATGCAGCAGCAAGACTGTTGACTGGGTCAAAAAAGTGGGAACACATCACACCCGTTCTTGCATCCCTTCACTGGCTACCAGTACAACAAAGGATAATTTTTAAGAGAGTTCTCATGGTATTCAAAGCCCTCAATGGTCAGGCCTCATCTTATATAGCAGACCTTTTACACCCCCACTCAGCCCCTAGGTCCCTAAGATCCTCAAATAAGGGTCTTCTCCACATCCCCGATCCAGACTGAAACAAAAAGGTGACCGGGCCTTCGCAGTAGCGGCTCCACGCTTGTGGAACCAACTGCCACCTGACATACGTGATGCCCCCTCCATTTATGCCTTTAAATCAAGGCTCAAAACCCATCTGTACAACCTGGCTTTCCCTCCCCATTAGCTATCTGACCTCTGCACTACTGTCTATGTTTGTGTGCCTCTGCACTACTGTCTGTGTGTGTGTGTGTGTGGATGTCTGGGTTATATGTCCTTTATATTTTTATCTTTATTTTTTCTATTGTTGTTGTTGTTATTTTGCCTTCATGTTGGCCTACTGAATGCACTATGCACAGCACTTTGGTCAGTGCAAACTGTTATAAGTGTGCTTTTATAAATAAATTTTACTTACTTACTACAATATGTGTTGTTATGGTAGTTTCAGAGTGGAAAAAAGTGATTCCCTTTACCGCCTTGATTTTTCTGGTCTGTCTCAGTTTACCCCACAGCTGGGGTAAAGTGAGCCACATGACAACTGTTTTTTAAACAATAATATTTTCACTGCCCTTTGTCTTGAATAAATTCTGCTAATGTCCATTTCTAGGAAACATCCTGAATTAATGGGAAATGTGTAAATTTGAGTGATACATCCTTTTAGCTCGCCTAGAGGGGAGCAAATGTAAAAAGTGGCTCAGATTACCCTGTTCTCCCCTATATTTTTTTAAGTGATTTTCTGGATTTTCTTTTAGATATTCTGTCTATCACTGTTAAAATAAACCTAGCTTTAAAATGATAGACCGCTCATTTCTTTGTAAGTGGGCAAACATACAAAATCGGTGAGGGATCATATACTTATTTCCTCCACTGTATACTGTATATATTGAACTCAATTGTGAGTGAGTGAGTGAGTGAGTTAGTGAGTGAGTGAGTGAGTGAGTGAGTGAGTGAGTGAGTGAGTGAGTGAGTGAGTGAGTGAGTGAGTGAGTGAGTGAGTGAGTGAGTGAGTGAGTGAGTGAGTGAGTCACAGACAGGATAACTTGTTATGTTACTCTGGTTTACTTGGTATCACCATGGCCTAAAACCCAGTCACCACGTGCTCACTAACAGCAGAACCTAGGGCCGGACTCCAAAAGTGTGTGTGTGTGTGTGTGTGTGTGTGTGTGTGTGTGTGTGTGTGTGTGTGTGTGTGTGTGTGTGTGTGTGTGTGTGTGTGTGTGTGTGTCTCTTATATATAGGACAATTCCCCTATGCACACAGTGAAGGTGAGCCATCCAACAGGGGTGGAGACACAGGCTGACCTACATTCACTGATCTCAGGTCAGCAGCACTCTCATAACACAGTGACTCTCTCTCCAATTTATTCCATACCCAGAATGTTTCCCCACAGATCAAACAAGCCTCCTCCCTCGTACAAAGACAGAAACATTTTGATTCAACTAAAAAAAGCAAGTCAGCAGCTAAGAACACAAACACATTGCAAATTAACATTAGCTTATTAATCATACAAACCTGCTCTCCAGATCTAGAGCAGCACATTTTTCATTCTTGATTATTCTGATGGTAATTTGTGGATGAATCCCTTTCCTTAGAAAATTTCAGAAGAAATGCCCTTTCTGGATATTAATAATACAGATGTATAATACGAAGCAAATCTTCTCATGTAAGTGAGTTGGAACCACCATGTGTTTGGTAGTTCTTGGTGATCAAGGACTTTAACTATTTATTGAATCACGTGACCCAAATAGTTGATTAACAGGAAACATCTCCCATCTACAGTAGTTCATTCATTAACTTTAATGGTAGAAAATGAACTCAGCTCTTTCACATCCTTATTGCTTTTGTAAATCAGCAAAAGGTTGGGTTGTTTGTGAAGATAAAATTCTGAATATCGACAATGAGAAATTATGTTTATCCTTTCAGAAATAAAGAATTACTAGAACTACCGCCTGGCAGCTATATGCCTCTGCCTCTATAGGCGTATAATTGCAGAGCGGTGAAAGTCCAATGGTGGTAGGAAATAAAGTAAAGTTCCTAAGAAACTATGGAAGCCTACAAGGCCACTGTGACCTCACAATGTGTGAGGTTGAGGTAACCTCTGAACTTTGACCTCCAAAATGTAATTAGTTCACCCTTGCGTCCAGGTGTAAGTTTGTGCCAAATTTGACCAAAATCCCTCAATACATTCTTCAAATATTGTGACTTTGACCTCCAAAATGTAATCAGTTTCACCTCCAGTCAAAGTGTGAGTTGTTCTGCCAGATTTAAGGGAAAATCCCTCAAAGCGTTCATGAGATATTGAGTTCATAATGAATGACATCATAGTGACTTTGACGTCTGACCTCCAACATCCAATCAGTTCCTCCTTGAATCAGAGTGGGCATTTGTGCAAAATTTGAAGGAAATCCCTCAGTGATGAGTTTTTGCGAACAGCATTTACTAACAGAAAGAACAGCTTAACGTGTGAAAAAAGTTGCAGAGTATCCTACTAACTGCCTTTGCAAAGGAGAGACTGCGCTCTGTGGACGTTGACCACAGAAAAACTGGTGATGGGTGAATTTGGAGGTGGGCTGTCGCCGTGCCCACCTAATCAGAAGCTAGGAATGGTCCTGGTATAGTAAATAGACATATTTTAATTGGCTCACTTTTGATTGGGTGGGCAGCAGGCCCACCCTTGCCCCATGGCTCCGCCGGCCCCGCTTGCCATTATGAATCGCCATTCAAAAACAGCTTGATAAAGCTGGGTGGGCTATAATTGGGGGAAATATAATTTGCCCAAATTGAGTGATAGGTTACACAATTAAGAAAAAACAACGATAATAATTAATTTATATATTTTTTGGAATGTAATGATTATCATGAAATTGTTTAAGAAACCTCAATTTTGGGGGGCCCCCAGATCATCTCTTTTTCCTTTTTAATAAAAAAAAATATATATACAATATATAAAAATAATGTTTGGGGGTGGGGCCCCCCAGATACTTGGTGCCCTACGCGCTCTGCGTACCCTGCGTATAGGGAGCGGCGGCCCTGGGGTGGAGCAACAGATGCCATTCCATCACAGCACAAGTCAGGCTAAAGACCACAGGATACATACACAGGCAATACTATGGCTGAATCAATACCATTACCTTCACCTAGGCTGTCCGTGGATTGATGTCACTTTACTGCGTTTTCTCTATCTTTTTCTTTGTAGAAAGAAACTCTTCCCTCTAAATGTTCCCTACAGAGACTCACTTTTTCTTGACCCATCTGTTGTCTGTCCAAGTCCGAGTCGCGCACTGGATCTGGTTCTGGGGACCGCGGTGAGTCTGTGTGGGGCTGAGAGGGGGAGGATGGAGGGATGGATGGAGAGGGGGATGATTGAGGGATGGATGGAGAGGGGGATGATTGAAGGATGGATGGAGAGGAGGAGGAGGAGGGGTGAGCAGGAGAGGAGGAGGATGGAGGAGGACCAGTGTGTTCACACTGCAGACGTAGTGTCTCGTTCTCAGAGGCCAGCTCCTGCCTCTCCCGGCGCACACTGCTCAGCTCCTTGGTCAGGGTGTCCAGCCGCTGCCTCAGCTGACGCACCTCGTCACGGGCACGGTTACGCTCTGAACGGACCTAGGACAAGTTTAAAGACGTCATATATATACAGTATATATATAGATGTAAATACATTTATATAGGGCTATAGGGTATTAGCAAGGACTTTACGATACGATACATGTGTCACGATATGATAATATTTTTTAGTTTGAGTTGCACCTCTCTAGTGATTTAGAACATTTCAGTTTACACGTTCAGTAAGCAGCAGCAGCCCACCTTGCTCCACTTCTCTCTCCAGTTGGCAGTGCAGTCTGACCACCACCTCATGGTCTTCTCCATCTGAGCTGCTCTGGCCCGGGCCTCCTCCAGCTCCCTGAGCCTCAGCTCCTCCCTGCTCTCCCAGTCAGCGCCCCCTGCGTCCCCCATCAGGCCCAGGCCCATGCACCCTAAGCCGGGGGACAGCAGCAGGGGCGGGCTGGAGCTGGGCGTGCCTCCACTGGGGCTGGGCGTGTGGGTCAGGCTGTCAGGGGAGCGGATCCCCCGGTCTGAGCTCAGAGCCAGGCTGCACAGCAGGCCCCCTCCAGGAGACTTCCCCCCCCCTTCAGAGAGGTGGTGGGGGCTGGGGGTGTGGTTCATGATGGAGGAGGCAGTGTGTGTGGATGAAGGGGCTGGGGCCGATCAGGAGAGCATCATCTCCCCAGGCGCTGTTCAGACTGCAGACAGAAAGACAAAGCTTGTGTTACTAATTTCTTTTCATCATCCTTTACTTTTGTAAAGCGTACTTGGGTTTCTTGAAAGGCGCTTTATAAAACAAAGCTATTATTATCATTATTAAAGCAAAACAAAGGAGTTCCCTCATTAACATTATTGTCAAGGGCGATGGAAAAAGCATCTTTTGAAACTTGTTCTTGTTTTATGTATTATAAGTATTCCTGTACTTGGCACTTCATTGAAACATTGTATGAAAGAACTACTGGACAGTCTGTCTGTCTGTAACTGATTGCTGTTGTATTATATTGTCCCAAACAAGTCTCTCTTGAGAATGAAACCCTGTGTCTGAATGAGAGTAACTATATAATTAAAGGTTTAAAAATAAAAAGTAATCTATGAGGAGAATCTGTCGACCACATGTGACTAGAAAATTAATTTGACCTATTTTAGGATTAAACAATTCAAGAATGATCAAAAGAAGTAAGAATCTAACTTTAGAACACAAACACAGTGAAGGAAATCAATGGCAGAGCCGGCGCGCTGCCTTTGGGGAGGAAAGCCCCTCGTCTGTGTTCCAAAGCTTACAGATGTAGAAGGAGGCTGGACATGGAGAAATGACTTGAGCTGCTAAATGAGGAACAGCTCACAGTACAACAACAACCAAATGACCATGAGAACACAAACAGAAACACACACAGGAATGAATGTTCAAGGGATAACTTTTTTTGAAGTGGGGTTGTATGGGGTACTTATGCATAGAGAGCTATAATTTCATCTCAAAACCGTTTGAGCTCCATTGGTCCACCATAAGGCAAATCATATACAAACGGAGAGCTCTAAGAGTGAAGTGGACTTCCTTCGCATCGGCGGCGCCCCACCCGTCGGCCAGGCTCGAACACTTCTACGAACCGCCGCTGCGTGCTTTCCAAACTCAAGTTTTGGCCAATTGAAGGTTGCAGTCGTGGCAAATCAGCAGCAAAGGCCCACTCATGCGAAGACGTTTTGGTCAACGATGTTTCTCGAGCTATCTCGCTATAACTTTTTACACATGTGTATGTCGGTCCCCTAGGGCCGTGTACACAATTTGGTGATGATTGTGAGCACCCTTAAGTGTATCTGAGTGAGAAATTTCAAGTCAATGGGACTTACAGTGTGAGGGGCGTGGCCTCTCAAACTTTTTTCAGACGGGGCTTAATAACAGCTCCCGCTTGTGGAAAATCAAAAAAACTGAATAATAGCACACCCCATGGAGTGGGGACGGACGTTCTGTGAAATTTTTGCGTTTCTAAGTGCAACAGTGTGGGAGGAGATAGAGCTAGAAAAAAGGGAAGGAAGAATAAGATAAAGTATGGTGGATAACAATAAGTTAGTACCTCGTCTCTGAAAAAAGAACAAAACTGCTTGTCACAACTTTGCCAGAGAGCACCTGGAGAAACCTGAAGTATTCTGAAAATCTATGATGTGGACAGATTAGTCCAACATTGAAATTGGAATTTATAACACACATCCGTTATTTCATAAAAAATACTGGCATTGATAAAAATGAATTAATAATGGTTCAAATAAATGCAATTCCAAAAGGCTCAAGAGGTTCACATACTTTCAAGCAGCACTGTACAAGGGGAAACACTTTTTGTGCTGGCCCCCTCTGCGGCATTACAATGCTGACTTTTGCTACATCTCCTACCATCTCCATAAGGTCAGAGACAAGGCATGTTTGCCCGTTCCGTGCTGCAGGAAGATTCCCCCCTCCCCCGCTGGCCCGTGGTCACACTGCTCCAAAAGGCCGCAGCCCGGGAACGATTGCTCTATCATACATTCGTCATCACGTCGTAATACGATACATACGTCATCACCAAGCGTACTCGCTACCGGAATTAGTAGAACAACAATGGAGAACAACAGTAGTCGCAGATTGCCCCAAACACCTCCGAATTTTTGTGGGTCTTAAGGTGCGAACAAACCAAACGCGTTGGGTGCGGTGGCCAAAGCGCCCAACGCACCTGATCTGGCGCTTGGTCATTTTTAGGGCTGCAGCTATCATTATTCTACCGATTATTCCATCGATTAATCGAGTAATCGGATAAAACATACATTGCTCAATTGAAAAGTAATTATAAATAAACATGAGAAAATAACATGTCAATTAATAATGAACAACCAATTTGTTTCCTTTTTTGAAAAATCAACATTTTTTATTTCAAAAATGCATGGAGTAGCAAACCATATTTTCTACCAAAAGTACCAATTTAGTTACTTTCCCATTGTTTATCAGTCTGTACTTGTACTAGGGCTGTACGGTATGGCCTAAAATGTATATCACGGTATAATTTGAAGCATAGACGGTAACGGTATTATATCACAGTATTTTCATTTATCTTTAAATGAATGCTTGTGAAGAGGTAAAATACTTGCTATTACTATAGGCCTATACTCTTGTATTTATAGGACATCTATTGCTTATAAAATAAATGCAATTTGTATTAACTAGTAGAGCACAGTAACACAACACAGAATAAATTATCCAAATTGTTCAAGATGTTTTTGACTAATCAAAAAACAAGTGTTACATTTACCCCCGGTCTCCCATACAGAGGGATTTAAACAACATTAATTGTGCAATCTGCAATGTTCTGCTCTGTGGATGGGTATGGGAGGGGGTCAATATGTTTGTATATGTAAAGCCCTCTATGCTGACTTTTTGTGTATGAAAATGACTCTATATAGTAAGTTTGATTTGACTATGACTAACTGGGGATGCTGCTGATGCTCTGGTGGCTGCCTTTTCTTTTACAATCGGTTTATGGTTCTATCCAGGGGTGGATTACTGCACGGGCACACCGGGCACAGGCCCAGGGGCCCAAGGACTCAGGGGGGCCCTTAGCCAGAGATACTGATAGTAACTTTTCATGTTGCATAGTCAAAGATGTCAATAACAGGGTCCAAAAAGGAATAGCCTAAATATAAGGATACTCATTAAAATGTAACAAGCTAGAAATCATCATGGGCCCCTCAACTAGTAGGAGAGAAATACAAAAGCAAGTTAAAACAACAGCATTAGTAGCTCTGTCTAAGGGGCTTCATGAGGGGCCTTGAAGGCCCCCCTGACACATACAGAAATAAGCTTTCTATGTGTGAATTCTAAATTGTTCATAAAAAGTAGCTATCCACCCTTAATCTGTTGAAATGGGCCTCCATCATAGAACATGGGTCTGCATGGGACTGTACTGTTTTTACAGTTGCAGAGTAAAGAGTGCTGCCTGTTTAAGAAAAATCTGAAAAATAATGTTCCTTCTGCATCTCAGCATTTGATATAGCCTCTAAAATCTCCTCTCAAAGTGCACCAGATTGATGCATTTTACTTTAAAATGGTAAAAAAATTCCGGGGGGCATGCCCCCGGACCCCCCAACAAGGTACAGGGTCCCTCCAACAGTATCCCAAAATCCTGTGGGAAACACTGACTTCCTTGATATGTTTTTGCCATTAATTGTATGTATCTGTGTGGAAAAGTCAGTGTACTGACTGGACAGGGACGATTGGGGGGCCCTTTAAGAGTTTGTGCCCAGGGGCCCATTATCTCATAATCCGTCTATGGTTCTATCATCTCTTAACTTTCATTTCAGTTTAAACTCCTTGTGTGGTGCTTATTTTTTATAAAAACTGACGTGAAAACCTTGCGCGCACAGAACAGTTTCCGCGAGTGGACAAGCTTCATCGCGAGGACGCATTTCTCACCGGGCTGTGAGTGAGGAGCGCAGCCTGGCCCTCTCTAGGCGCGCGCAAGTGTTGTTCAACACTCGCTTACGTTTGTAGTTTGTCAGACTGGTCGCTCTTTATGTCATGACTGGATGAAGCTTTTCCCCTCGCGGATGCAATGCTTTGTACACCGCGAGGAGCATTTCTCAGCGGGCTGTGAGTGACGAGAACGAGCCCGACCGTCTTGAGGCGCGCGTAAACCAGTGTTCAACACGCTCACGGTCGCAGTATGAAAAACTGATCGCTCTTTATAGGTCACAGTGTTTGTTATTTTCGTATAGTGTTTTAAGATGTGAGTTGTTCAGTGCGGATGACATTATAGCTGTCAGTCAGCCGGAGCGTCTGTTAGGTGAAGTTTCCTTTTCCTTCTCCCTCCCTTCTCCCCTCGCGTGCACGTTGGCGCAGTAAACTATCATTCCACGGTTGAAACGTGCTTTCCCTGAGTTTGTTTTGCATCACCTGTTGGAGTAAGTGCATGGGGTTTCCCAATCGCTGTATAAGTTATAATTTATGCACGTTATCAAACGGTCGCGATTCGCCGTTCGCAGCAGCTGTTTAATGGCCGTGTCCGAACTGCCATACTAACGTCCTACTCATACTCATTTTGACTTCAATTTGAGTATGTGACGGTTGGGTATGCGAGTTTGGGTATGTGAGAAATTCCCGGATGAGTACTAACTTCCGGGAAGATTTTGGGTATGAATCGATTGTATACTTTTCCTACTCAACCGCCCCACAATGCACTGGGTCAATTCTACCCGCCCAGGAAAATGAAATATTTTCGAGCAAGTTGCTAGGCAACAACATTGTTTGGGGTCCGCGATCTGACAGCTGTACGTGCAGTCATTCATAAACTCTCACAATAGATAAGAGATGAAGATAAATACCTCACAACATTAGAGTCACTAAGTGAAATGAGTGAAGTGAGTCTGATAGTGGAGAGAGATTAGAACAGATCGCTGTTCCACACACCGCGGCTCGTCCAGCTCAACTCACAGACAGCTGAGTGCTGATGAGCCGGACAGAGAGCGTCGGAGGGATCCTCCGCCTCAAAATATAATTATTATAAAACAAGAGGTCTAAAACACAGATGATGAACACAGGACTGTAAAAATCTAGTTCAATATCTAACCTGTAGAGGGCGGTTATAAGCTTAACAGTGTCTAAACTGCCTGAATCTTATAAGAAGAAGAAGAAATTCTTCATTGCTTGAGTATACTTCAACTGAGAACGTTTCGACGCAGCTCGCATACACAATCGATCTTTGAGTAGAGAGTATGCAGTATATAGATGGTGAGTATGTAGGATGTAGGACGCTAGTATGGCAGTTCGGACACGGCCACAGTCTATGGCCGCGTCTGTCTGCTCAGTGTCACACTAAAAATGGTCCGTGCGGAAAACCGTTCTGTGGGTTGTGTCACACTAAAAATGGTCCGTGCGGAAAACCGTGACCTCAACTGTAAAATTAAATAAACGATGACTCGAGGCAAGAAAAATTAATCGATCCTTTTTTGTAATCGAATTACTCGAATCAATCGATGAATCGTTTCAGCTCTAGTCATTTTGTGTCAAAAAATGGTTCAACGCGCCCAATGCTACGCAGCTAGTCTCCCCCAATATATTTATTCCCCTAATCAACCATGGCTGCGATCAGACCCGACCCAACACAACAGCGTTCATGTCCACACAAAAACAACAACAACACGGCCAACCATTGTGCCAAAAGACAAATAAACAGCAACTGAACGGAACAAATAGCCTTAAAACAGCATTGCAGATTCACGCCACTCGGAAATGAACACAAACAGCAAGGCAGTACCATACCAAACACATTTACAGCAGCATTGTGCACAGGGCAGTAGAAAATAAAGGCAAGTAGCCTACATTACCCTACTGTGACGGGACCGTGGCTGGCGTAGATATAGGCATAAACACAGGTACTTCGCTGTACTCGTTTGTGAAAGTTCCCCGGACTTAGCCGTTATGTTTGGGTTCATTATGGAGGTGGGGGCCGCACACAACCGGGTGAGTTAACTAACGCTATCCGACCGGTGCTAACTTGGTTTATCGGCTAAAGCACAGCCGCTATATTCACTGAATTAACCAGGAAGCCCATTCTCCTGGCTCACTTTCCCCACGTCTTCTAACCCAACCCCGAGCGGCTTCATATCACCAGCCAGCCGCATTTCCTACTCGGTGTTTCTCAGCCTCTGTGTTGTCCCCCCACCCATGCTCCCATCGTGCCAATGTCCGTGACGTCGGGTCAAGCTCACCGCTGATTGGCCAACGCGGCTAAACGTCACGCGCTGAAGCGTTGAAAGTTCAATTTTTTCATCTCGGGCGATGGTGCGGTGACGCTTTGGTGGTGCGTTGACGCTTTGGTAACGCGGCTGCCGCGCCCAAAGCGCCGCTTTGCCGCGGCCAACGGATCATCGCGCCTAAACCAATGGTTCCCTATGCAAAAATAGGATTTTTCAACGCCGCCACCGCACCCAATGCGTTTGGTGTGTTCTCACCTTTATCCAGCTCAATTTTCTAGCAAACTCTCCACTTCGCAATCGCACCGGAACCCAGTTGTAAAACTCTTGCCGACATTGTTTACAATTGTTGTGGGGAAGAAGGGTCGCGCATGGACTACGTCATCCAGCTCAGGTTGCGTATCCGTGCGTGTGCGCGTGTCATCTCATTAGCATCTGCACTTTGGCCACGGCACACCTCTCCCAAGTGTGCCGTGGCCAAGGGGCTGTTCTGTGCTGGAATACGGATGGCGTGGTCACACTAGTCAAACATTCTAGACTTTAGTATGCAAATGAGCTCGGGCATGGGGCCGCGGCCCTAGTGTGAGTGGGCCTTAAACCACTTAAAAAATGCTGAACACTCCCTTCAAAGTGAGAAACGTATCAAACACAGACACTCAGATTGTGCAGATACAACAGGAGGTGAACTGTGTACAATGAACTAGGCAAGAAAGTCTTTCTCGCTCATTTAAAGCCACTACGAGTAACATGGCACGTTGGCGTCCCCTTTGGACAAAAGCGGTAGTATTTTTACGACGCCCGCTGTCGCAAAGCTGTTTTATAGCTCGTGACAGGCGTGTGAGTGTGAACTGAGAAGGGAGCAATATAGTGCATGTCCGTGTGTTGAAAGCTTTCTTTATAGGTCCATGGTTGAAAGTGTGAGGACTTTTTTCGGCTCCGTGAGAGTGGTTTTGACACTGCATGAACTAATGCCAGTCACTGCCACACGCACCTGATTGCAATGAGTTTATACAGCAGTATCACCTAACTACTCTCTCTCACAGAGCTGAAAGATTACGTGTCCGACTCCTCACAGAAAGCGAATGAACGATAGACGGCAGTTAGTATGGATCACGATGAGGTAATGTGTTTATGTTGTTGTAAATAATTACTATTTCAGATAATGGTTATCTGATGATGGAGAAGCAAAGCAAACTTTGTATTAGTAGGCCTACCAACCGCTCATTCATTTAGGAGTAAACACTGCAGTCTAGTTTCGCTCTCGTGAAATTGTATACACGTTGCTTGGCAACGCCCTCGTCCCCCGTAGCCTATATCACTCTCCCTTTTAGCTTTTCTTCATTGCATTTTCTTTTTTTTCTTTGATGGTTCAGCCCCGTTATCAGTCATTATGACGACAAATAACTGTATCAAACAAGGCTCCCGCTCCCCTTCCCTCACCTGGAGGGATAGGCTTCTCAATTCACGTTGCTGCGCCACACTGAAATCTGCGACCAATACGGATATGTGACCATAGAGCTTGCACGAGCGAACCGAAAATCGGACTGGATGTGCGACCAGACCAAAAGCAGTAATAAAAACTATTCAAAAACGTCTTTCTTTGCACTGATGGTCTCGTTTGCTGTTAAAGGTAATGTATGATTATCAGAGGAAACATGAGGCTGTTTAAAAGATATTTAAATGTTACTCGTAGCCGCTTTAAATGATTGTACATGGAATACATTTGGGCTTTGGACTTTTGAGTGGCATTTATGGACACTTTTTTTTGGTTTATTGTGATTTCATTTTTACGAATGCTTAAAGAAATGATCTGAAGATTAAATTCCGATAATCAAAATAACTGTTAGTAACTTTAGCAACACCTGATGATCATACACAAGCTAGAGTAACAACATGCATTAAGGCTGCTAAGAATCGTCTTTCAGCCAATCAATCAATCAATATTTAAATAGGAATTATACTGTATATGTAATGTATACAAATTAAAAATAAATTAAAGGGATTTGCTCGTAGTGATGAACCCACAGAGATTTATCACCAGCTCTGGCAGTGGAAGAAGGCAACTTATGCTAACATGTTGAGTTTAAACTTTAAAGGCTGTTGTGCTGGTCTAAAACAAATCTAGCCTGGTGAGACCAGCCAGATCTCTCTAGCTTCACATGCGTTCCTCTCCCACAGATCAGTCTGGACTTTCTCCAATCTCTGTCGGGAGGAGCCGGTCACAAAATGCATGGGCCGAGCAGGAGCCAAGTTTGGACCTTACTGTCTTCCCTTAGTGGAAGGCAGCTTCTGATTGGTTCATGTAGACGTCAATCTGTCTTCATGAGACCAGCCATATCTCACAAGCTTATTCGTTGATCCATATTGACGTCCATGACTACAAGAACCAATCAGAGCAGGGGCTGCCTTCCACTAACATCTTATTTCACAGAAGAAAAACGTCATGAAACTCCTGGTGTAGTAATTGAGCGTACAAATGGGCTGTCAAACTCTGCACGTCAGCTGACAGCCAGCTTCCGCTTCTAGCATCCCATTGGCCATCCACTCAAAGTGGCGCCTTATTTAAGCTGCTCTAGCCTGCCTACTGGTGCTGCTTCCTCTGCAAGCTCTTGCTACCCACCTCCACCCCACCACCTCCTTGTTTACTGTATTTGTCTATCAATGTCATTTCTGTTGTCATTGACGCTTGCTTTGTTCTGAACCCTAGGGGTTCCTTGCTGCAGATCTCTTCACCTTTTGGAATTCCATGTAGCTCATGGAGGACAGAGGGATGGCTCTCTCTGCCTTAAAGCTTTCCACGTGTGCGCGTGGAGATCCCAGATCAGAACCATACCGCCAAACATAATTACTGCAAAGTATTCTGCTGATTGAAATAAACTTCTATTTTGACTAAAGTATTCCTGACTGAACTAAGGCTTTTGGAAAGAAGAAACCCTTCCATGACAATTGCTATCACCTTCTCCCACATCGACCCCCCGCACACGTCACCAATGAGTATAGAATATGCGGTTTTATACTTTTCACTCACATATTTTCTATTCAATATTTTCTGGTGTTCCAATTTTCACTGTTTGCAAGCTATCCAGTATACACTCTGTAATGTTCAGAGAGATAGTATCATAATGAAACACATTTGTGGTGTAACGCCTTCTCCCTGAGGGATCTCCAGTGTCTGGGCCAGGTTTGCTTTGTGGTGAAGTCCGGCCTCAATCTGTCTGGGCCAAGAAAAGCTCCACTCTCCTTCCTGTTCCCCTCCAGAGGCAGAGGAAGTTCCACAGATCATTTGGAGCAGTGGGAACAACTCGCAGGGAAGCAGGAGAAAGAGAAAAGGAAATGAAGCAGCTTTACCAGTATAGTAGCTGGGGGCGGGAAGTGACAATGTTGCCTCTCTGTTAGCCAATGCAGCCTTCCAACAAAAAACAACATGATGAATATTTAAAAGGTGGAATATTCCAGAACACACAAGAGGTTTTGGTCCCAGTATGCAGACTTGCAGTTATTGAACAGTGAAGCACTACCAGAGTGATACAGAACATGACACTACTTTTAGGGTTGTCCTTTGTTTTTTGTTATTACATATGTTTGCTGCGACTGGATGTCAGAACTTTCTTCGGGATCAATAAAGTATCTATCTATCTATCTATCTATCTATCTATCTATCCTACTTAATAGTACATATATAAACAAAGCAACTCAATGGATCCTGTCTTTTCCCCACTCACTCAGTCCATCTAGGTGGCAGCATGAATCCAGTGTGTGTCAGGCTGACATTTCTCAGTGGATGTCTGCACCACCACCTGCTCAACTGTATGTTATGTTTCATTGTTTCCTAGATGTAAAGCACCTTGGACATATTCTGGTTGTTGCAAGGCTCTATAGAAATGTATGTTGATTTATTGATTGAATATCAGTTGTCATTTTTTAACCAGACGGGAGCAAGAGCCTTTATAAACACTGCAGATTGTAATGGAGAGCTTCTATTGACTACACACACACACACACACACACACACACACACACACACACACACACACACACACACACACACACACACGCAAATGATGAATGGAAGAGAGTGGAGAGAGAGCATATGTGTGTAGCACGTGTGTAGCTGCCAGTATTGAGCACACATAGATTCATATACATCCATGTAGGAATGTGTAACACATAGTCATTCATTGTTGGCCAGTTCTAACTTGCACTGAAACTTCCCCTTGTCTACAATGTAGCACTCTGCTAGTATAGTTTCTTCTGAGCAGCATGGTTATGTTTACGTCCAGTGCAGTTCATATTCAAATGTTCTATTATGGCATTACAGTCAATGGAATAAAATGCACCACATCCAGTTAAGAGAGGAATTCATTGATCTCCAACCTAGAGAGTTATACGATTGAGAATTAATTGATGATAACTAACATTCAACTAACTAAGTCTTCTTCTTTTTTTAGTACGCCCTAACTGTCCTTGTCCTCATTCCCTGTCCTGCTGTCTCCCAGTCTGCCTCTTTCTCTCCATTCCTGGCTCAGCCTCTGTGTGAACCACACCCTCTGTCATCACAGGCCCATAAAGCCACTGCCAGTCAACCTACAGGGGCAATAAACTCTTTGACAAAACATCTGCTCTCCCTCGACTATATGCCATACAGCCCAAACTCTACACTAATGTTCCACTTCCACTCTCATTCATTCAACATTCATACATATCATCAGACCACATACTTGACCCTGTGCTGGGAATAAGTATTCTTACCCCCAATCACCACCACACATTTCACTTGTCAATACTAATGTCTGCTTATCTTGTTGTTTGAGCAAAAGGTCAGGGTCGAAGCAGAGGGGTCATGGCCAGAACACACACACACACACACACACACACACACACACACACACACACACACACACTCACTCAAACGCCATAGGTGACAGATGGTTGTGTGTTCACAGCACTGATTTAGGAGGAATGTGAACCTAAAGAGATGCAGCATGACGCTACAAAGGACTTCCCCCAGTGCGCTCACATATTTCACTGTGTGTATGACCAATGTGTGTGTTATTGTCAGCTTTTGTGTGCTTTCCTCTTAATGAGAAGCAGCTCTGGACCCGTCTGTGTGTCAGAGAGGTTGGCTGTGTGCATGTAAGAAAATAAGTGCCGCGCTGGTCTCTGACATAAAGGCCCCATTCATTTGTCACAATCGGTTTTATGAATCAGTCTTCATGGTTTCACTGATTTACTACTAGAAGCATGTGTCTTCTTGGCAACTCTACATTGTCCGAACATGGGAAATATAAAAAGCTCCTCGTCCAAGTTCATTTCATGCAGATTCATTAGACAGCATCAAGTTACCACATTTCAGATGGGGTTTAGAGTGCAGGGTCAGCCATAGTACAGCGCCCCTGGAGCAGTCTGGGGTTAGGTGTCTTGCTCAAGGACACAATAGAGATAGTGGGCACCGTAGATGTAATAGCAGCCACCACTAGTTTTACTAGTACTAACACCCTCCTGTCCGGTGCTGGGGATCGAACCAGCGACATCCTCTAGGACATCCTATCACCCAGTTAGGGGTTGTTGATACAAGCAGAGATGAATGCATCTCTTTCTATAATGCAGGCCACAGGTCTACAGGGACAGTTGGCTGGGAATAAGGTGACAGTGATGTACAGTGTGAGGACAAGGCCTGTGCCAGGGTTTTGTGTAGTTTTGAGACCAGAATGAAATATCTCAACTAGTAGATGGATTGCCGTGACATTTGGGACAGAAATTCCCAGTTCCCAGCAGATGATTCACAATGACTTTGGTGACAGAGCCAAACAACTCTTTTCTCCAGTACAACATTTAAACATTCTCAGCCATCTTATCGTCATCTGGGCGGTGGACTGAGGCTCTCTCCACTTTGCTCATATGCAGTCAGAGTGACTTAGGCATTTGTACGTGGTTAACCGAAATGGAAGGGAGTGGAGTAATGAATTTTTATGCACCTTGCTGCTTTGGTTGCTCTGGTTAAGGTCCTCAATGACATCCACTTAAACACAGACAGTGGCAAAAGCTCTGTATTAGTTTTACTGGATCTCAGTGCTGCGTTCGACACAGTTGACCACAGCATATTGCTAGATCGACTTGCAAACTGGGTTGGACTCTCTGGAACTGTGCTAAACTGGTTTGAATCATACTTAAAGGAAAGAGACTACTATGTGTCAATAGGCAATTTCACATCCGAGCGAACAAATATTAAATGCGGGGTCCCCCAGGGTTCCATTCTTGGGCCTCTTCTGTTTAACATATACATGCTACCGCTAGCTCAGATTATGAACAAAAACAAATTATACTACCATAATTATGCAGACGACACACAAATTTACATAACCATATCACCAGGAGACTATAGTCCGATTCAAGCACTAAGTAAATGCATTGAACAAATCAATGACTGGATGTGCCAAAACTTTCTTCAATTAAACAGCGACAAAACTGAAGTAATTGTCTTTGGTGCCAGGGATGAACAATCAAAAGTCAGCGCACAGCTTAAATCTGTTATGTTAGAAAGCACACACCAAGCTAGAAATCTTGGAGTAGTGATAGATTCCGACTTGAATTTCAAAAAACACATCAAATCAATTACTAAGTCAGCCTACTACCACCTTAAAAATATATCGAGAATTAAAGGGCTAATATCTCAGCAGGACTTAGAAAAACTTGTCCATGCATTTATTTTTAGTAGACTTGACTACTGTAATAGTGTCTTTGCAGGCCTTCCTAAAAAATCAATCAGACAGCTTCAGCTAATTCAGAACGCTGCTGCTCGAGTCCTCACTAGGACCAAAAAAGTAGATCACATTACCCCAGTTCTTAGGTCTTTGCACTGGCTTCCTGTCACTCAAAGAATTGATTTTAAAATATTGATGATGGTCTACAAAGCCTTAAATGGTTTAGGGCCAAAATACATTACTGATCTGCTGATACGTTATGAGCCGCCCAGAGCCCTTAGGTCGTCTGGGACAGGTCTTTTAAAAGTCCCCAGAGCTAGGACTAAACAAGGAGAGGCGGCATTCAGCGTTTATGCGCCCAATGTCTGGAATGGACTGCCAGAGAGTCTGAGGTCCGCTGAGACTCTCAGCTCTTTTAAATCGGGTCTCAAAACGTTCTTGTTTCCCTTTTAACCTGTAATTTTTTTTTTTTTTTTTTTTGTAAAAATGTTTTAATTCTTTTATTTAAATGTTGTATTTTTATCCATGTTTTAAATTTGTTCCTTTTTTTTGTATTTGTATTCTTTATTTGATTTTAACCCTGTGAAGCACCTTGAGTGGCCCTGTGCCTGAAATGTGCTCTATAAATAAAATTGCCTTGCCTTGCCTTTGTCTTGACAGAAATTGTCAGACATTGTTGGGTTACCATGAAAGACTTTGCTACGGATTACTTTGAACGGTTGGTTGTAATATAGTTTGTGTTTATGAAAAAAATATCTTGTTTAAATTTTAAAAAATAGCATGTTTCACAGGAGAAAGTTTTGCAAAGTCTTTTCTTTTATCATGGACTTGCATTGTAGCGTAAACTGGTCTCCACCTCGTCGTCTGTGTGTTCTCAAATACCCCTTTTCCACAGACGCATAATGGAGGACGGATCGGAGCCGGTGCCCAGTCGGGAACAAGTTCTTTGGTTTTCCACCACCAGAGAGCCGGTTACCGGCCTGAAAAACTGCTTCCAGAGTAGGGGTGTGCGATATTCATCGTCAACGATTATATCTTAATTGTTGTTTTAACAAATACCATTTATTCATTATGTCGTAATCGCACTGCAATATTGGCCACTATAATCGAAAAATACACAACTTCTCCACATCGTGCAGCACTAGATGAAAAAGTCAGTCTGGAGCCCTGGTTTCTGTTGTGTGAGAAGCACGAGTAGAAAATGAAGAAATAAAAAGGTACCTTTGATGTTTAAGGACTAAACAGGGGGTTCCGCCTTATTGTTTACAAGGCAACATATTAGATTTACAACATTTTATTGATGACTACGCCTAGCAGAGGAGAAGCAACCATATGAATCAGCTTTGGTTTTTGCTTTTGCCATTTCCAGTATGGTTTCCTTTTTGCCTCTTCCTCAAGATGACGCTGATTGCACGTTCCCAATGTTCTACCGTGTTAGACGTGACACATTATCGCCACCTACTGGCCTGGCGTGATGACGTCAATGTTTTGCTTTTATCCTGTTTTAAATTGAATGTATGTTGACTGAAAAAAAGAAAATTCGAGACGGCTCGACTTGAAGAATCTACGTCGAACTTGAGGAGTTCAGACTGATGTTTTGAACCTTGGAGTTTCAGAGGGTAGCCCTGTGTTGCCAAGATATGTTTAAGTTTTAAAGTCCTGCACCAATATGCACTGTGCAGTGTTTTGCAGTCTGATAAGCAACAAACTCAACAATAGTCCCTTTCTCATGCTGGACTTCCTGGATAATTTTTCCTTTTCTAACATTGACCTGAAGCAAAAGCCCACACCAAAACAGCCACATGCTGTGTTCTACACACAGCTAGCTTTGTTCTTTTTAGACTGGCACCTACATTTATTTTATAATGTCACATAGGATTAGTATAGTGACAATTGTTACAGATCCATAAATGTCTGTAGCATGGTCTGATGCCTTTATTTGCATTAATCATAAACTGCCAAGCAGAACATGAGTAAAATTAGCTAAAGAATAATGTCCATCAGTTACATTAAATTGCCAAACAGATATGGCAAACATGCAGGGCTGTACAGTGCAACAGTTTTGATCGCATTTGCTACTGAAATTGATCACGTGCGATGATGAATACAAGTCCAGTCGCACCAGTGCTAATGAGCAGAAGCTGTCTGTTTGAGACACAGAGGAGCTATGCACAATACTGCTTAGAGGGCTCTACATTAACACTCTCCAAATGTGGGTGAATGTAGTCTTAGGCGAGTAAGTTATTAAGTCTACCCTCCACTTTGGCTGGTGAAAGATGTGTGCTCGGGATCTGTGCTTGTGCGGCGATTACAGCGTCTAACTTCACCAACGGTTAAAACAGGAAGGAGACGGCTCTCTTTACATTAACACAGTCAAGTTAGTGCGTGTGCAAACATAACATTTCCTGTGCGCCTTCACAATAAAAGTTGGTTACTAGCCAAATGCGAGTTGACTTTTATTTTGAAGCAGGTAAGAACAGGAAGTTAGCGCTTCACAGCCCTGCAGTCAACCATGGACCTATAAAGAAAGCAGTCAACAGCAGTAACTATCTATGATTTAAACAAAGATTGACACAACCTATTTAACTTGGCCTAAATTGTATAACTATGTTTACTAATTTATTTAATAGGCTATATGTTCAATGTTTTAAAGTATGGTTTTCATTAAAAGAATTAAATGTTCTAAAAATGTTTGTTATTATTAGCCTAATATAATAATGATATGTTTATAAAAATATACAGGTATAGACATTATTTTTATAGTTCTATGGGGGGAAATAATTCTGAATCAGCAAAAAATTGCCATTGGCAGGTTAGACTCTTTTGTCTAAATTGCAATCAGTGCACCCCTATTCATTTTTCTACAATTATTACTGCACACTAGGATATCATATTCATTGAGAATCTCAAATAAAACCAAGATGACATGCGCAAAGGTAATTAGAGCTAAATGCAAGGGTTAGGGTCATGCAAGTTTTCGATCATACTTTGTGTGCTACCAAATTTATTTTTGTGCTACTGAATTTTTTGCTTGCTAGCACCAGTGCTACCACTTTAAAAAAATAAGCGTACAGCCCTGCAAACATGTGTTTGAGGTCATTTAGGAATGTATTCCACCAGGAAGTATTGGTTTTTGTAAACTGTGTTACTGTATAACTGTAAAAAAAGCCTAATGTGGCGTTTCATCCCTAAATGTATTCATATAATCATTTAGTAATATTTATTTTTGATATAAAGAGCAAAGGCTATAGCTGTAACATTACATTAGAAATGTCTGAAAGTACAATGTTGCAGTTCTAATGCAAGCTTAATCATTTCAGCTTTGGCTCCAAACTGGTACATCAAACCCTCTCCAGAACAGAGAGCTCTTGAAACAGAGCCAGTGGGAGATTTCCAAACTATAAAGCAGCTCGGGATAATCTGCCCACTCTTTCCAGCCCAAATTAAAAAAAAAAAACAGCTTTTCACAGGAAAAAAATCTATCTTTACGCTTGTAAACAGTCTGCTATGTGTGAGCATCTCATCAAGTAGAATTATCTTCATTAGAGCACCAAAGTAAAAGATCAGAGATATGTAGCTGTAGATCACTGCTAATAATCTCATCAGGAATGCCTCTTAAAACCATGTCTCCATAGTATTAACTTAAAAAACCATAAAGCAAAGAGTGTCCAACATAACATTATTGGGCTGGCTCATGTGGACAAAATGTTAAAGTGTCCTTGGGCAACACACTGAACCCCAAATTGCTCACAACAATTTGTGAAGATGTGACTGTGTGCTTGGGTGAACTAGCGGCAAAAACGTTTTGAGCACAATGGATAAAAAATGAAAAGTAACTATTATGTATATTGAATAGCGAGCCAGCAAGCATTGTCAGTCACTCTGGTAAAGTGTGCCTTGAGGTCAAATATCCCTATTAATATTGTATGGAAATTGATTGACAAAATAAGCCAAACTTCATGCATTATAATAATACTTATACATGTGAAAACCTATACCGTATAAGAGACACTCATTTTTATTTGCATATTTATTAACTTATTGTTGCATATTGTTGTGGTCTGTGTTTGCATTTTGCACTGCTTTATTCTGCACTGTGGGTGGTTAGCACCACCCTAATTTTGTTGTACAAGTTTGCACAATGACAATAAAGTCTGAAATCTGAAATCTATAATACTTCATATATTATAATCAAACAAAACTAAGAGTCTACAGCCATGCTACCAGCTTCGTGAGGCAAATTTGTATGCTAATGTTAGCATTCTATCATTGCTTAATGATTACAATACAAAGATACATTTAGCAGGTATAATGTTGACCATGGACACATCATAGTTCTTGTGGTTTTAGCATTGCTAACAAACAAATCATTCATCTTGCTGGGATTAAGTCAAAGGCTACACCTGGGCTGCTGGTGAGTGATGCTAGAAGACATTTCAGGTAATCACCTGAATTGGCTTTATCTTCTGGGGATCATGACTCTCTGTTTCATGGCAATCCATCAACACATAAGTCTGGAGTGGTGGACCGACTGACAGAGCAACAATGCCAAAGCTTTACTGGCTAAAACAAGACCAATTATCCATAATGAGCATTTAATGTCAGTTAAAGTCCCCACTGCTGCTACACACATACTGTGGTCGGAACTCGATGAGTAAATAGGTACTCAGTGTCTCAGTCCAATAACGTCCAGCTTTGTTTCAGGTTGATAAGAGATTGTTACCAACTCTCCTGCTCAATAGCAACCACTGCCAACATTGCAACCAATGAATGGTAATCATACCAAGCAACAAAACAATAGTGAGTATCTGGAGTCTCAGGCAGAGACATAGAAACACATGTTTCAATATGTTTTGATGTGCATTAAGTAATATGGAATTAAAAAGGTCTTATGGAACCAGTCAAATGTGACTTAATAACATGAATATGGACACAAAGGTTGTAGGTTGGAATTAGATTTTCTCCTCATGGGAAAAGGGCTTATGTGATAAACGCTTGATTTGATAGTGTCGTTGTCGTCTGACGTCTGACTCTAGCTTGATATAATGGCTGGGTGATATGGCCTAAAAATAAAATCCCTGATTTTTTTTTCATACCACACTTGATTTTTCAATTCTAATTAATTTTGTCTCTTTGGAAATATGAAACGCCAACACATCTTTAATGTGTTTCCACTTGGGCACTTTCCTGTCATGGGGGAGCATACTGTGAGAAAATGAAGCGCCAGAGCCCAGAGCAGACAAGCCAAGAACAAACTGCGGTCAAGTTAGTGCACGTGTTACAGGGCTTTCGCCCCTAAGGGTCTCATTTCTCCTCTTTGTGACTGGTGATAGCCGGTCAGGACTTCCTGTACATGGTCTGAAGGTCCAAACCATCAAAAACCTGCCCTCACACTGGACACTGACCATTGATTCAGTATAATCCACATGGAGACCACCTCTTTAGGTCAGACCAAGGTCCGCCTGTTTAGTCCAGACAGAGGTCCACAGGAGGTTTCACACCTGCAATTTAAGTTTGGATCAAGCGGGAAAGTCCAGACCAAACAAGGTAGGTTTGAAAGCCCCCCAAGTGCTATTTGGGTAAGTGCCCGGCTCACTTGACCAGAGTGAGAACGACCTGTCGGCTACCGTATTTATTCTAGTCAAAGGGTATATTCATTTTCGAATCCTAATTTTTTTTAACAATATCCGGACATGAATCACATGAATTCGAATTACGATGTAAAATCGATTAATCGCTAAGCCCTACTTGATATGTGGTTGTTATCTGCCACATTAGCACTATTACAAATTGGGCTATATGAATCATTTCTTGGTAGACAGCACCATCCATTTTTGCTAATAAAAATGAATGGCATGTGACTTCATAAAACATAGCTTTTAATTCAGCGGACGGATGGGAACAAACTTTCACTGGCTTTATTCAAATGAAAATTCTTCGAGAACCAACACCATTTCATTGACAAATGGATGGAAACATAGCTAGAGACAGAAAGGGTCAAACAGGTGGTTTGGTACTGCCAAGTATTATTACTGCCATCAATCACATGAGCTGGTATTCACCCAGTCCACTGCAAACAAAGAAAGTCTGGCAGTTACGTAAATAAAAGAGTTATGGAGATTTCCCATTAGGGAAGTTGTCCTTACAACCTTGCTGGCAAAACCTTTAACCTGATTTCAAAGGCTTGAGTTTGGAGGATTTGGACCTCAGACCAAGCCCCAACCTCAGCGATTTTTACCGACATCCAATAAGGAAGTGACCTACAACTGTAGTAACCAGAAAGTGCCACTGGGGGTGGCGCCAAGACGAGCAGTTTTTCTTTGACTCACTTGTTTGATAGGCCGTTTTCAAAGTCTTATTAAACCTATTTACAGCCTGCGCCACAAAACCATTTTAGTCTGTATGTTTAGGTCATATCTCCATGACAACACTGAGGGGGGTGAATTTATTTGGCCCACGCTAGTTATTATTGGATGCCGTGTGAATAACTGAGGTCAGCCCGGATGCTACATCCATATTATTTACTATCTATGCCTCAGACACTGTGCTCGGTCTAACTTAAAATGTCTGTTTACTCTGCTGAATAAAACAATAAGGCCTACTCCATCTTAGATCAATAAGAGCACTTCATCTCCCATAAGGCCCCAGGTGTTATCACAGTGTGAGACTCCACCATAGAGAATGTTACTGACATTCCTGAACCATGACTCATGACTCTCTCTCACTCGCTCGCAAGCATGTGCACACGCACGCGGGCACACAACACACACACACACACACACACACACACACACACACACACACACACTCTCACTATTTGGTTCCCACACAGCATAGCTCCTACATACCAATATGCAAACTCAAATATGCACTGTAGCCTACTAGTATTGTAACTGACCCAAATTTTGTTTTTGCTTTAAACAAGAGAAAGCCCTGTTAGTGTTTTTGTGTTGCTTCACAGTGTAGTTGTGCTTGGTATAAGCTTTTATTGTCTCACTTCCAGTTTTATTAGCACAAGGCTTTTATTTTGAAGCGTGCGTTTTTGTATTTCCTGTTATCCTGCAGAGTTTTGACTGCAATAATAAGTTGAACGGAGATATACGGCAATATAACTGAAGATATGCCAACGGTTAAAGATATTTAGCACCCTCCGAAGAGGCACAAGGTTAGTAATACTGTTATACTGTGATAGAAAAATGTGGCTTATGTTTAATTTTATTTGTGTGATAACTTTATTCACACTTGGTATAAGTTTAATTGATGCTAGCTTAATGTGATGAAAAGACCGTGAAAATCGAATGTACAGTAAGCTAATGTGTTAATGTTTTTGTGTTTTGCAACCAGCTCTTACGTTGGATTTGGGGATTTTCAATCAATCTTAAAACCATCAGTCAAGTGTGAAACCATCTTTCAGGGGAATGCTACAACTATGCTTCAAATCTAATCTTGACTTGCTCAGAGGAACTTTAATTTTTTGTTAACTCTAGCATCCCATTTGGACAAAAGCGGTAGTGATTTTACTACGGCAGCTGTAGTTCCTGTGTGAGCGTACCCCTGACAAAGGTATTAAGAAAACTATATACAAATAGCATTATTTTCACTGATGGTCTCGTTTGCTGTTGTCATTTATGATCATTAGACTTTTTCAGAATCATTTAAAAGTTAATCTTAACACCTTTAATGAAGACAAACATGAATGTGAGGGAATGGACTTCTGCAAGGACAAAGTTATAATGAAAAAGTGACTGCAACTTCTTCAATAAGAGCAAGACAGACAGTCTGTGTGTGTGTGTGTGTGTGTGTGTGTGTGTGTGTGTGTGTGTGTGTGTGTGTGTGTGTGTGTGTGTGTGTGTGTGTGTGTGTGTGTGTGCGCGTCTCAGAGTCCAGCCACAGCACTGATGCTGCAATATCACATTGCCATCATTTATTAAACATGAGTCAGACAGAAAGCAAGCAGTGAGGGGGGTGGATGGATGGATGGATGGATGGAGGAAGGGAATATCTGGTGGTGGAGGAGGAACCTATAGATAAGGTAACACTTTCACTTGCTTCACAGCTCGGTATCTTATTGGGACCCCCTGTAGTGAATTCCATCAATATAATATGTATCCACCACCGAACCTTTGAAATGTGCTAAACAAGAGAGGAAACAGCTGACATATTTCAGTTTGTCCGAAGAAGACCATCAGATCTGCTGTCTTTTTAACTGTGCTGAAAATGTGTTTGTGTGCCGCTGTGTGTCTCTGACTGTTTCAAGTATTTGGCTGATCTGGTCGTGTGCTCTTTGTCCTTTTAACATTTAATTTGTAAGTGTGCCACTGCCCCCTAAAGTCTAGTTGCTTTGACCAGTGTTAATGCCTTGTTTCCACAGAGCAGAGCAGAGCGGGTCGGGTCGGAGCAGCTCGGTCGGTTATTTTGGCTTTTCATTTGTCAAAAGTTGGGTAGGGTACGGATATAAGCGAGCCTAACCACTCGAAGCCGCTTCTATTTTCGGTACTCCTCCGTTGGGGTACCAGCCGTCTGAAAGGGTGCCGAAAAGGTGGAGCTACACACTGCCGTCGGTTGATTGGTCGAAAGAATCATTGCCGCAATAAATCGTCGTGTGCATTCACCTCGTCAAGAGTGAAGAGAGTCTTTTTTTGAGTAAAATGCAGCACTGTTTATTGTGTGGTGTTTTTCCTTTTAATAAAGTTCAAGGGGCTACACTCACGGACCTATAAAGTCTACACTGTGTCCAGCTACTATGATGTCATCATAGTTAGCCTTTAGCTGCCACAGCCAGCGCTGTTCGCCAGTGTTGTGCCTGAACGAGTTCATGAACTTGTTCATATTGGGGGCGAACGTGAACTGAACATATGTATTTCTGCCTCATGAAGTTTTTGCGAACGCGCTCATTCTGGCGTTTGTGAACGGCGCTCTTACAGTCATTCAATCGTTCATCGAGTGCCAGATTTCCGTAGAAAACCCCCGCTAAAAGACATCGTAAACAGCCCTTAATATGTAGCTGAAAAACACCCAATCTTACAACACATGCCACCACAGCGTCGCACCGCCACTGCGTCATCAAAATGCGAAACACCGCGGGAAAAAAACAAATGAATGCAGCAGCGCTTACTCATACCCATGACTCAGACCATGGACCTAGCCTCAGGTTCTACCTCTTCTTCGTATGATTGTTACCTATCTCAGATTGTGTTTGTGTTAATAAGTATGTCAACACATCTTCTGGACTTTGTTGTTAACATAGGCCCTATACTCCAGTTTAGAATGGTCTCCTTGAGGGTTTTACTATTTTAAGTTGTAGCCTAATTTGTTTGTACAGTAGAACCTGCCTGGTATATTTTTCAGTATTGCTTTCTTTGAATGAAATTTCATGTGAATTGTTTCCAGGTTTGGAAAATTATAAAAATGGAAAAACTTTTGCACCTTAACCGTTTTTGTTTGAATAATTCTTCATTAAAAAGACCATCAAACAGCAACTTTTTCCTCATGTTTTTGAGAATATACTGTTGGGGTAAAAGTTGCAGCTGGCTTCTAGTGTGGACTGAATGTTATTGAAATAATTTATATCTGTGGTTCTATATGGTATGTGGCAATTATTTAGAAAAATAGCAGCCTGCAGCAACATATTGAAAAAGAACTATGAACTAGTTCATTTTTGAACTGTGAACTTAGTTCAGAATTTTGAATTATGAACAATGAACTGAACTAGTTAATTTTAAAGTGTGTGAAGTGAACTTTGAACTACACTCAACAAAAGTATAAACACAACACTTTTGTTTTTGCTCCCATTTTTCATGAGATGGACTTAAAGATCTAAAATTCACTACAGATACACAATATTACCATTTCTATCAAACATTGTTCACAAATCTGTCTAAATGTGTGATAGTGAGCACTTCTGCTTTGCTGAGATAATCCATCCCACCTCACAGGTGTGCCACATCAAGATGCTGATCTGACATCATGATTAGTGCACAGGTGTGCCTTAGACTGTCCACAATAAAAGGCCACTCTGAAATGTGCATTTTTTTTGCTTTATTGGGGGTCTGGGGACTCAGAACCAGTCAGTATCTGGTGTGACCACCATTTGCCTCATGCAGTGCAACACATCTTCTTCGCATAGAGTTTATCAGATTGTCAATTGTGGCCTGTGGAATGTTGGTCCACTCCTCTTCAATGGCAGTGCAAAGTTGCTGGATATTAGTGGGAAGTGGTGCATGCTGTCGTATACGCTGGTCAAGCACATCCCAAACATGCTTATTGGGTGACATGTCCGGTGAGTATGCTGGCCATGCAAGAACTGGGACATTTTCAGCTTCCGAGAATTGTGTACAGATCCTTGCAACATGGAGCCATGCATTATCTTGCTGAAACGTGAGGTGATGTTCATGGATGTATGGCACAACAATGGGCCTCAGGATCTCATCACGGTATCTCTGTGCATTCAAAATGCCATCAATAAAATGCACCTGTGTTCTTCGTCCATAACAGATGCCTGCCCATACCATAACCCCACCACCACCATGGGCCACTCGATCCACAACATTGACATCAGCAAAGCGCTCACCCACACAACGCCACACACGCTGTCTGCCATTTGCCCTGAACAATGTAAACCGAGATTCATCCGTGAAGAGAACACCTCTCCAACGTGCCAGATGCCATCGAATGTGAGCATTTGCCCACTCAAGTCTGTTACGGCGACGAGCTGGAGTCAGGTCAAGACCCCGATGAGGACGACGAGCATGCAGTTGAGCTTCCCTGAGACGGTTTCTGACAGTTTGTGCAGAAATTGTTTGGTTATGCAAACCAATTGTTTCAGCAGCTGTCTCAGTGGCTGGTCTCAGACGATCTTGGAGGTGAACCTGCTGGATGTGGAGGCCCTGGGCTGGTGTGGTTACACGTGGTCTGCGGTTGTGAGTCCGGTTGGATGTACTGCCATATTCTCTGAAACGCCTTTGGAGACGGCTTATTTATTTATTATTATTTATTTATCATTATTCTTTCGGACAATTCCACACAATACACAATTATCTCTTTCACATCATACATCTTAATTAGTGTTGTCCGAAGGGTGACGGAAGAAGCCTAAGGCTTATCGAGTCCCGCCCCCAATTTCATCAGATTCAGAATCAGATACACATTTACTGATCACAAAAAAAAAGGAAGAAAACACACAAATATGCATTTTTTTTTTTTAGTCTGTTAAGCTGCAGTCCAATACCCAGTCAACTTTCATTCTCCTTAATCATTGACTTTGCACAACTGACATGCTATCCATTTTCCCGATGAATTTTAATTAGTCATTGTTATCCTCTCCTTCCACTGTAGCCATTTACTCCGCTTATTAGTGCTCTGCTTTCAGTCTATAATTTTCCATAATTTTAGAAACATACATTTTTTTGAAATTTCGCAAACTGCAACTCCCTGTGATATCTTCATCAAGTTCATTCCATAATTTAATACCCTTTACAGAAATCGAAAATGATTTAAGTGTGGTCCGTATATTTTTCTCTGTGAATCTTCTTTTTCTTCTTAAATCATACGAGACTCCTCTTTCTTCAAACATTGCTTGTAAACTGACAGGAAGGCTTTTTTTGAAGCCTTGTACATCATTTGTACGGTGTGGTAACTTACTACGTCCCGTAATTTGAGAATTCTACCTTCAATAAAGAAGTTATTAGTGTGTGCCCTGTAATTTGCTTGATATATTATTCTCATTGCCCTTTTTTGAAGGATCTCCAATGGGTGCAATTTACCTTTGTAAGTGTTTCCCCACACCTTAACACAGTAACGCAGATGTGGGGAAACTTAACTCCAGTATAATACAAGTAAGGCCTTTTGATTGAAACAATGTTGTGCTTTCCAAAGTATAGAAATACTCCTGGCTATTTTGCCTCTAAGATGGCTAACTTGTGGTTTCCAAGTTAACTTATCATCAATTATTACCCCTAGTACTTTGTGTTGCTTGACCCTTTCAATATCAATCCCATTTACCTGGATTTTCACAGAGACATCTGCTGCTCTCCTACCAAACAACATAAATTTAGTTTTTTCTAAATTTAATGATAACTTATTTCGGTTTAACCACCCATGTAACTTAGTCAATTCAATGTTTACAGTCTCAACCATATTATTCAGATCATGCCCCGAATAGAAGATATTTGTGTCGTCAGCAAATAAAATCAACTTTAAGACCTTCGAAACTTTCCATATATCATTAATGTAAAGCAGGAATAATTTCGGCCCTAAAATTGACCCTTGAGGGACCCCACAAACAATATCCAAGCATGGTGGAGAAATGAACATTCAATGCACGAGCAACAGATCTGGTTGACATTCCTGCTGTCAGCATGCCAATTGCACGCTCCCTCAATGCTTGTGGCATCTGTGGCATTTTGCTGTGAGACATTTCAGGGTGGCCTTTTATTGTGGACAGTCTAAGGCACACCTGTGCACTAATCATGATGTCAGATCAGCATCTTGATGTGGCTCACCTGTGAGGTGGGATGGATTATCTCAGCAAAGCAGAAGTGCTCACTATCACACATTTAGACAGATTTGTGAACAATGTTTGAGAGAAATGGTAATATTGTGTATCTGGAATGAATTTTAGATCTTTAAGTCCATCTCATGAAAAATGGGAGCAAAAAGTGTTGCGTTTATATTTTTGTTGAGTGTAGTTCACGTAGAAAAAGAACTTTCCCAACACTGCTGTTCGCTCACTGTCTCTGTTGGCTTGCACCGAGCCGTCTCTGTGTTGTGAGCGGGGGGAATAAATATATAAGCGGCCGGTTTGCCCATGCAAAAAGGAGAGACCGCTGGCTTGACCACAGTTGTTCCACAGCCCGATACTTTGACCCATATTCTGGTGGTAGCTATTGCAGTCCAGCCTAAACCCCGCCCTACCAGTAAGGGTAGGGTCGGCGGTGGAAACACCACCCAGATTCTTAAAAGCGAGCTGTCATGCTCTGAGCCGCTCCGACCCGGCCCGCTCTGCTCGGTGGGAACGAAGCATAAGTGGGCCGTTCCATATTCAAGTACGGTACACTTTCTCGGCCACGGCACAGTTGGGAGAGGTGTACTCAGGCCACAGTACAGATGCTAATGAGAAGACACGCGCACAAGCACGCGCATATACGGCGATCCTGATGGCAATATACGTATATGAGACTGAATCCCCGCCACACAATACAGATATTTGAAAAAAGAATTTGATCGAAGGATTCGAGTTGGTCTGATATGGAAGTGGAATGTTTGCTGCAAATTTGTCTGGACGAAAAAATTCAAAAACTATCGGTTACAATTACACTCTAAATCCCAGACCCGCTGCGTACATAAAGAAGTGGTGAAGTAGTGCAAGAAGCAATAGTGCCTATAGGTTCAGGGGCCGTATTCACAAAACATTTTAAGGCTAAGAGTAGGTCCTAACGTGCTGATTTAGGAGTAACTCTCAAAAATAAGGGGCGTTTCACTCCTAATTTTAGGACTCCTAACTTTTTAAGATAAGTGTAATTCACAAAGCATTTTAGCGCTAAAACTAGCTCCTAAGTCACTAAGAGTAAATCACAGACAACCATTTGATGGTGTTTTGAGGAGATTTAAGGCTAGTGAGCTTTATAAAAGGTACCTTTAATAGCTGTAAGGGTTTAATGATCTTAGTAAAGCTATATTTAGAAAGTATAGACACATTTATATTTATTATATTGTTATAAAAAAATATTTATTAAGTTAATTTTCCTCCAGTTGCTTTGGGTTTACGATGCACTGAAAGTTACTGTTGGTGTCACGTTTGGGTTTAATTTCCTCCTAGAGTAGGCCTATATGTGGCGCTTCGCAGCATCTCCTCCGTTCCACAGATCCGCTACTGTATAGTTGCGCGTCTCGCCTTTTTCCTTCCGCATGTACTTTACGATTTTGCCGGCTGTTGTTTCTATATTGTGAATTTCCTGGTTTGTCGCTGTCTGACTATTGCTGCATAGTCCGCCATTGAGAGAAATACAGTGAGAGTGCATGGCGTGCAGCTGTTCAATGAGGATATTTTTCCGATTCAAATCATTGTAAAATTTAAAATGAATAGACCTATGTGGCTCTATTGTAGGTTAATTGTGAACAAATGTGTGGGAAACCCAGCAGTATCTTGGTTTCATGTTAAATCAGTGTCACTTGTCATTAATTGTATATAAAAACTCTTTACTTTAATACAGCGACACGATATGGATATCTCCCACAGTGTTTCCATCATAAATTCACTCTTAGCTCTCATTCCCTCTCAGCCAATCACTGTGGGCATAGAAGGTATGAACATGACGTCATCCATAGCAACAGGGTCAACACCGCCCTCTAGTCTTAGCTAAGGAGTCCCTCCCATTCCTTAGTAAAAGTTGGTATTACTTATCACCTTTGTGAATAGGTTTTAAGAAATTACTCCTTACTAAGAACTTTTAGTGCTCCTTAGGAGAACTCTTAGCGCTAAGATAAAATGTTTTGTGAAAACGGCCCCAGATCTTTAGGAGCAGTGTGAGTACAGGCCAGCGGGGGAGTGGGGGCAATCATGCCTTGGCACGGTACTGGACAACTTTGCCTAGTGTGAATGCCCCCCTAAGAGCCAGTCTCTTCAAGGAAAAAAGATTAATTATTGAGAGATTTCTCATTATATGTTCCCTTTAAGGTTATTGATTCAGCTGTTGAGAACACGAGCTAAAAAAAGGTGCATTTCCGCAGGGCGAAACGTCTTCAAAGCTATACTGCCACCTAAAAGTGCTGAGCGAGGTTTGCACAATGTGCACAATTAGGTCACTATATGGAGGACGCAGCCATTTTTCTTCTTCATTACAGAAGCTGCTGGGGTTGAAAAAGGAGATGATGAAATCCAAAGACAGAGATGGTAAGAGATACAAAGACTAAGTATTGTGTGAAAACAGATGAAAGAACTTGGAGGATAAAGTTCCCTTCTTCCCCACTGGACTTTGGACATGAGGGTAGGAGGGTTAAAGGTGTATTCACATTTTTTTGTCCCACGACCAGGAATGATCACCCATCCGTGCAGTTCACTTGAACTTCACTGGGTTTTGGTTATTAAAGCGCTCATATTTAGTCTCACAGCTCTCATCTACCTCCTTCACTGTGATGATGATGGATTACATAACTTCAAAACAAATCTTAAAAGTCTCATTGTCCGAATGTGGTAACAACTGGCTGCTTGGAGCAATACCAATAATGCATAATTAAGGTAAAGTAAAGAAGTGGTATGGTCCTTCACCGTTGACTCTTCACAGCTTCAGCCTTGCCTTTTCATTTGATTCCATCGGCTACTTTTTACAGTATACTAATATCTTAATGTGTACACTAAGGTTCTCTGAGGTCTTGATCTTACTGACTGTGCCTAGAGTCCATACTGAACTAGGGAAAGGGCATTTAGTTATGCTGCTCCCTTCTCATGGAACAAGATGCAGAATGAAACGTAAGGAGCTGGTTTCTCTAGATGCAACACCCCTTCTTAATGATGTTGAAGCTCTTCTGTCTGTACATGCTTTGTTTGATGATGTTCCGACTGTGACTCTATTTCTATGTTCTCTGTTGTTTTTAAATGATTGTCTGTAGGGCTGGCCCGAATTATTCAAATATCCGAGTATTTGTTTGTTAAATTAGTATTCGGAGCTCAATTCAGTATTCGGGATATTCGTTTTCTTTTTAATTTTTTTCTCTTCAAAAATGTTTATTTTTAATTTTTTTTTGCAAAGGTAGCTCAAACTGCAGTATATTTTGTATTTTATATTTTGTCAGCAAATAATATTTGGATACACAAGTTATAAAACAATTGTAAAATACAAATTAGAAGTTCATTTAAAATATATTATCGAATTATTTGAACTTTGACCTAGTTGGCCTCTGCCCTTTGCGTAACCGGTGATGTAGTAGGCTACGTGATGTTACCAGAGCGAGGCAAACTAAAAGCGGCACCAAGCGCAGGAGGGAGAGAGAGATGGAGGAAGAATAGATTGTGTTCCTAATGACTCTATAGGCTACCACAACATTAGCGCAATTTCGGAAGGAAATGTAATGCTTATGCTTGGCGTAATGCTAACGTTAGCTTAGCTCAGATGTTTGTTTACATCAGCCATCATCAACCCGTGACTCGCTTGCATCATGGGAATAGGCGGTCAATAATGGATATAATATGGACAAAAAAGACTATCAATATTGGATCTTTTTATGGATTTATAAATCGCCGAAAAGATGCACGTTCCTGGATGAATTGATAAGCTCCTGTGTGGGTTACGATGGCGCAGAGGACAGCTGATTTGGAACGAAAAACAGCTGTTGCCTCTACGGGGCAAACGTAAGGAACTCCAACTTTACTACCGTTCGAAAGTTATTAAAGCATCAACAAACTACGCAGCTTGCTGTTTCGGCTTACACACTCGGTTTCTGTGAGTACATTGGCATTATTAATGTTGGATTGATGGTGTGTTTTTCTGGAACGAATATCCGAATATTCGCTCGGAAAAACCAACGAATACTCAAAGCCTGAAAAATGGCATTCGGGCCAGCCCTAATTGTCTGTAACTGTGGAACTGTGCTGCTACCTGTCTTGGCCAGGACTTTCTTGTAAAATAGATTTTTAATCTCAATGAGACTTCTCCTGGTTAAAGAGTGATTGCCTTCCCCCCACCCTCCCCACCCAGCCCCCAACAAACTATGCCAAAACTAGCACAGAAGTTGGAAGAAGATCTAGCAGTGAATAAAGCACATTTAACAGTGTACAGTATGTGTGCATGAGACAGAGCCACACTACAGGAATGGTTGAGGAGTTTTGAGTTCTGGTCTAATTCTGTCTGAAAGGTCTTCCATGCGTAGAAATATGTCTGGCTGTAATCTGTCCCCACTAGGAAGCAGAGTTCACAGCCTGGGTGACAGGAAGCTTGACGGGCAGCCGGCCACAGAGGGATAAAGGGGGTCAACAGACACTATCAGCCAACAAAACACCTTTTAAATGCAAGCAAATGAGCCAAACAAGCTTACACTGTAACACACACACACACACACACAAGCTTATGCAGTGTCTTAAAGAACTTCAAAGAGGGGGGATATGGGTCTGTGAAGGCACTAATCCACACACACACACATACACACACACACACACACACACACACACACACACACACACACACACACACACACACACACACAGCCCCTGTACTTCTCCGACCAGATGGTTGACGAAGAAAATGGAAATGGTCCTCCTCTGCCAAAATCATAAATAATGGACAATATAGACAAAAATGAATTTTGCAGCAATAACGTGATGTCTATGGAAGCAATCAATCATCAATTGCATTCGTTTAATTAAAGTTATATTGTTCATTTGTTAATATTTAGTTAATTGTTGTATTTTATTAATTGTGAAACAAAACAAAACATCAGCATTATATATCGGCCACCTGCTCTCTAAGTATTCATTGGGGATTGAAAAAAAATAATAACATATGGGTCGACCAGCAGTTTTGATAGACTAAATGCCTGCTATGTTATGCTTTATTTTTTTTTGCCCCAACATTGAACATCAGCTCCAAATATCATTAAATGGAAGAAGAAAACATACCCTGCATTCCATTACCTATACTTTCTGCTATTTAGTATGGTAAAAAAAAGATTTAGGATGTCCCAACGCTTGTGGTCAAATTTAGCATGCATAAAAATACCCGGATGTCTACTACATCCGGCCGAGATTCTAAGTGTTTTGACCCAAAATCCGTTGCGAAACAGAAGTGACGTCACATCGACGGAGCACAACTTGGGATGTGCCTGCTATTTAAGTAAGAGGTAAATTCAATATAATGAAATAATGAAATAAAAGTAAGTCCTAATTGTAGTAGTACACTGCATGCTAACTAGATTATCTTCATGTTCAGCTGTAGTATGTGTAGAATATAAAAAGAAAGAAAAAAAAAAGAACGAGTATGAGATTTGGAATGCAGGGTAGAATGCTCTCTCCCTTTGTGTTGAGCCAACACTGGGGCTGGTTGTTGTGACCCCCGACTGAGAGTGAGTCCACCCCAGCAGCAGAGCCCATCTGCTGCTCCATTCCTCTACATCTGGAACACACATCACACACACAGGCCAGTAGCTAAGAGCTCCACCCACACAGGAAGGCTTACACTCCACACACTAGGGCTTCTTCTTAGTGTAGGGAGCCTGGGAAAGAGAATGTGTGTACGTTCAAGAGGTCAATGCTCACTTTGGTTTTAGGTTGGGCTATTCAAGAAGTCACACATAAACACACTTACATTGGAACAATCAATCACAAATGCATACTGCCAAAAAACAATGTTTGAGATGGGAATATTTGGCGAACACACACACGCAGACGCACACACACGCACACATAAACACACACACATACAAAGAGACACACACACAAAGAGACACACACACAAAGAGACACACACACAAAGAGACACACACACACAGTTCCAGTGACAGCAGTAGACTGAAGGCATTCCTCTGCTTGCTCTAACTTAAACTCTGCTGCCAGCCATAATTACCTAGTCCTAAACAAACACAGCTAAACATAGACACACACACACATAGACACTTTTTCACTACTATGGAAACACACTCCAAATTACGGTGGCGCTCTCTACTGCTTCTGTGGAGGTTTCAGGACATGCATTTACTCTGGCTATAGTGTCTGGGGTTATGTCTGAATGGTAAAGGGTCAATCGGCATTACCTTAGCACAGCTTACAACACCAACGTTCTGGGTTTAAATCTGAAAGCCTGTTCCTGTCTATGTTGAACCACCTACATGCATAACAACCAATGAGGCTCACTTTGCCCTAACCAGTCCTTGTATAGCCGGAGTCTAGTTTAGAGTTTTAAACAGTTTCATCTTTCTGTTTTAGTGCTTGGTAAGAGACCTTAAGAACACCCAGCAGGTTTCATATGAATAGGACAGCTTATACAAGGTTAAAAGGTGGCCAAGGAACATGTGATAAGCTTCACATCCAGATACAAGTTCAGCAGATTGATGTAGAAAGCATGGAAAGGTGCCAGCTATAGTATGCTAATTTCCACATTTATAAATTGTATTGGTGGGGCACTGCCTGGACCACCTCTTTTTATCCTCAGTGTGAGACAGTAGGATTTAGCTGCTGTCTCTTTACCCTTCAAAAAAGCCCCAGTCTGATCTGATTGTTTAGCTCCATTTGAGCAAGGTACCGAAGCCCTGACTGCTCAAGGTGCCCTCCTATGAGACAGGCCGCCCCCTCACTCTCACATCTGCCCATACATGTTTTACATTTAGTCTTTACTGGTTCATGTTTGAAAAGTGGCCTCAAGCCCATTGAAGTAGAAAAGCTTTATGAATAGACACTGAGGGAACGAGTGAGCGTGTACTGTTAGCATACATGTATAGTAGAGTATGTCATGTAGACAGTCAAACAGTCCAGAGCACACCCTCCATGGAGGTTTCACATTGACACAGGTTCTGTCAGAGGTTTCTCACCATGACAGTGAGCACTTCACTTTTGCTGAGATAATCCACCTGACAGGTGTGGCATATCAAGATGCTGATTAGACAACATGCTTATTGCACAGAAGTCCCTCACGCTGGTCACACACATACTGTACACTCCTTAGAGGATGAACTATCCAGCCTGCATGTTGTATGGATAAATACGGGTTTATTCCAAAATGTCTAAAATGACAAAACATAAATAAAATGTTTTTCCCTTATTAAAACAAATAAAAGTAGTGAACATAATCTCGGGCTACCCTAGACTAGTGCATATGACTATGTAGGTCAATTGCAGTCCAATAGGTTGAATGCACATAGATCACCTCCATATTCTGGCCATACAGCAATAAATTGAATTTAATAATTTTTCAAACAAATTAATTAAATCTAAATCTGGTTTTAATGATGACAAAATCAAAAGATAACTATCCTGAGATAGCATCTACTTTTTTTAATGTTGGAATTTTGCTTAAATATTGAACAATAAGTCAACTTTGGGAGCCCCCAGGCCATGGCCTTCACATGGGCCTTCACTGCCTCATAGGTTAAAGGAAAAGAGGAGTGGCATTCAGGATATCCTGGTTATCTGATGCCATGAATTATTTGTTCTTCAAAGTAAAAGGCCCCTGTTCTAATCTAATCAAGAATAAAGGGATTTTATATTACAGCCTTTTAGTCAAACTGAGATAAAGTAATTGTTGCCATATGGCATAGCTATGCAAAAGAGGGTTATAAACATGTTTTAAAGAAAAGACTCGCCATCAGCCAAAAAGATAGCACAATATGATGGATGCGCACGCAGGATCATTATTTTTCGGAATGCGCATGCGCAGAAACACTATAGCACAATTTGATTGGGTAGCAGAAATTGGCAAGACACCAGCTCTTTTGCAAGACGAAGCAGGTATAGGAAGAGAGGAGAAACAGATTGAGAAGACAGAAGAAGAGGAAGAACAAGTGAACTGACAAAAAAAGAGCAAAGTAGAAAAGAGATTGTGTGAGCAAAGTAAACAATGTGAGGGGATTGGAATGTGTTGAAGCAGCCTGAAGTGAGTGAAGGTAAACTGTCAGCCCCATGGCACACACACTGTCAGCTACACACCAAATCTTTCTAACTGCACCAGAACAAATATGATAGCATTCTAACCACAGTCCCTAAAGAGTAACATAGTATTATAGTATAGTATGGAAAGATGATCCCTTTATTCCACACACAGAAACATTTCTGCCATTTATTGTAGCGTAACTCAAGGCCTGAAACTATGGTTATAAGAACATGGGCGCCACACATACAATCAATGATGTCATTTTATCCCAGGGAGGTAGGCCTAACATTTCTGTTCCCACCATACAAAACAATACACCCAATATAGATAATAAACAGAACAGAGGCTTTTCTTTCTTTGTCAATAATACTAGTGCAGTGGCTGTATGAAGCAGGTCTGCTTTGTGTGTCCCGCTCGTCACTCATTTCAAGCTTTGGTCGCAGCAGCCAATCAAACTAGAGGGAGGCGGGGTTTAGCTGGAGACTACTTCATGCCGCTTCATGCCCGTCATTACTGTGGCCTTCAATGTGCGCATGTATTCGCCGCCAGCATGATATAAATATGATAACTTCTACATATCTGGTCCAAAACTTCATAATCAATCAAGGATGCACACCTTTGTGCCGTGCGCAAGCCATATCCGGAAGCTCAGGCCGATCTGACTAACACAGACAGACAGACAGACAGACACACAGACACACACACACACAGACAGACAGACAGACAGACAGACAGACAGACGTGTCTTGCTTTATAGATAGATGTCATTGTTTTGGATAAGATTGAAAATCAAAAAGTAAATACTCAATTCAGTGTCCTCTTTTATGCTCAAAACACAAATGTTGTGTCTGACAGAGATACTTGCTGGGATAAAGAGTTGTGTCGGAGCAGACAAAAGCTATGTCCCATTACAGAGACCACGCACTTGGTAGGACGCAGTCTCGCGGTCTATGAAGGCTATAGCCTATGAAGGCCATAGCCAATGAAGGCCGATTTTAAGGCCGATTCCAAGGCCAACGAGCCTTGTTAAATGAGACGGTCTCCGCAGGTCTCCGTTTATGAGCATTTCCGGTTTACGTAACAAGCCGTTACCTTGCGTGACGACTCGCCGCTCCTGTGCTGCCTAGCAACCCTGATTGCTGCCAACGGAGACAGCCCTGTCAATGGAGGAAAAAAGAAAAAGAAGTTGCCTACCACACAAAAAGAAAAAAAAGTACAAGAAAAAAAGAAAAGAAGATAGAAGTTAAGAAGATGGAGCAACACGTTGCTGTTTTGTTATTTTTTATTGCTACTGCTATCAGTGTGTGAATGTGTGTGTGAATGGTAAAGTGTGAATGGGAACAGGTCTCCCTTGTAAAAGAGTCTCCGCTCTCAATGGGATTTACCTGTATAAATAAAGGTTAGAATATTCGCCCACCAACAACAGACACGTGAAAGGCCAAGAACACATTACATATAGTAGAGCAGAACAATATCCTGAAGCAGCCCGCTTTTTATTTGGCCCGCGCCCGATTTTAAAAATATAATGTAATATGGCCCTTTTAATTTAAAAAAAAAATAAAAAAATCTTAGTTAACCCACTAGTGAAGGGGTGTCAAAACTGATTGATTGGCCCGTGGCACATTTTTAAAATATAATTTAATATGGCCCTTTTAGTTTTTAAATAATTTAAATGCATTCATTATATTACAAAGAAATATGTCCCATATAATAAAAGAAAAAGAGCACCAAGCCCATCCCAGAGGACCCTGCATAATATTTTATTTTAAATTAATATTATTATGGAAATTTCATGTGTCCTTCAACAGCTTGTAATTCATCTGACACAGTGTCTCCAAATAATTTTTTCACACAAAATTCTTCAGATTAAGCTTCTTAATTTTCCTCTCAAAGTGCACCAGATTCATGCATTTCACTTAAAAAAGTTAAAATAATCTCCCGGGGAGGCATATCCCCGGACCCCCTTAGGAGGGTCGGGAACTTGGCTTGCTACTATTTTCACCCAGCTGGTCATTGGAGGCAATAGCAGAAAACACTGGGTGTCTGAAGGCATTTAACAATAGTCAATGATTTGGGCAGCGCTAACATTGGAGAGGGGCCCCCTAATCAAATTCTGCTTAGGCCCCCTTGGAGGCTTCGGCCGGCTCTGAGGGGAAGTGTGTCTTTAATTTGCAAGGAAAGTGTTGCCGTGAAGAAGGATTACAATTTACGAAGACACAATGAAACTAAACATAAGAGCAGCTACATGTCCTGATAAATGTGTTATTTTTGCCAAGTGGCCCGGCCCTTCGTAGATTTTTCAGTATGTGGCCCTCAGTGAAAAAAGTTTGGACACCCCTGGGCTAGAGAATAGTATGTCTCTGTGTCTGTGTGTGTGTGTGTGTGTGTGTGTGTGTGTGTGTGTGTGTGTGTGTGTGTGTGTGTGTGTGTGTGTGTGTGTGTGTGTGTGTGTGTGTGTCCGGTGTGTGTGTGTGTGTATCACTCCTATCCTAACTTATCCCTGTCTCCTAACCACCCAGCTGTGATGCCTGAACCTAATCACTAATTTCAGGACCGTCGGGCTGTGGGAACATAGGGATGACCCCATGCATTCATCTAGAACAAACAAAAAAATTTGTAGTTGTATAGCCTCAATTAAATGCAAATCTCTAGGGTTGAACATAAAATGATATGATGGAAATAATATCCTTAAAGAGACAACTACATTTCTCAACCACAGTAATGAATCCTGTTCCACCTTTTATATTCTCATTGAATATAAAAGGTGGAACAGGATTGGCTCATTAGCTCTGAAATACTATCCATTAGGCTGGTGTAGGCTCAGTTGCATATTCTGTATATTTAAAGAAGAGTACACCAATTTCTAATACAAACTCAGTATGATTTTACACACACACACACACACACACACACACACACACACACACACACACACACAAACACTCAAACACACAGACACATGGCACATGCACTTACTCTCCCACACACACACCTTTAGTCTCACATACACACACACACACATGCAATTTCTGAATCAAGAGCACATGGCTCTTGTTCTTTATTTTGCCTCCAGAAACCTTTTGTTTCCATGACAACCTCACCCTTCAGTTTAGGCTACTGTGTGTGTGTGTGTGTGTGTGTGTGTGTGTGTGTGTGTGTGTGTGTGTGTGTGTGTGTGTGTGTGTGTGTGTGTGTGTTTTGAGCACCAATAAGCAGACATGGAGCAGATGGAGGTGCCAGCTGTGTGAAGCCTGTGGTGACCATGTGTGTAATGATTGAAATACAGGGAAAGCCCTCACCACGCCATGAGCCCTCAACACCTTAACATCTCAACATCTCATATCATAACTCACACTGCCGTTCAACTACATTCCCTGTCTACAGTTACACTTTCATTCCTTGATGTGGTTTGCAGATAAGGATGAGACTGATAAGATCCCATCCCTATCCAACACATACCATCACCACCAACAAAGAAATGTATATCGGTTGGGGGGCGCTTGTGTAGTGGTTACATTTTTTTTTAGTATGATGATATGAGACAGTATTGGAACCAGCCGTTATTCAAAACCCAGATATCGGAATTGTATTTTACTTAAACATATGATGATGAACTTGATAGCATTTAAAAGGTTCAGTCGGCGATTCTGGAGGACGCTCATCAAAACCATTGAATATCTCCTCGCGATCTGCTACCTGCCCATACTGTGTGCACTGACAAAAATATCCAGTGTAACAGCCTAGGCTCTGTAAACGGCACAGAGAGTATGTAAATAATGGGAATGTGTTTTAACACAGGATTTTTTTTTCAGCGCGCCGCACACAGTACAGACAGGGGATGAGGAGTTTTCACTGATTGGACTGAACAAGCATTCTCCAGAACGTGGTCTGAATCAATTATGAATATTAGCCTTATTTATCAGGTATTTATTCAGTACAAAAAATGTAGCTTCATATCTATGGCTTCTTTATCGTGTCATGTCAGAACATTGCTCCCGATATTTATTTGTATAAAATTGTAAGAAATAAAACAGAAAAAAATAATCAGCAAATAAGTTAACACAGACTTGCCTGTACTGTTGCAAAAGGTTGTGACCCCAAAGTGTAGTGACAGTAACCCCCTGAATGCCCATCCTGATCAATAGCGTTATGGTCCCTGGGGTTTGGTGTGAGTGCTCCTATTAAATAAGGTTAGGCTACACCACTGAACATCTGGAAAGGTTGTTTCAGGTGCTCTCTCTCTCTCTCTCTCTCTCTCAGAATTGAAACATTATATTCATCATTCATGGAGAAGCCAATCCTGACTTTAGGTGGCCTACCGTTGGAATTCCCCACTGAGGGAACCCTGCTACAGGCTATACTCTGGATCCCAGTCAGGCAGCAAGAGATCTACAAACACTTGAACATTTGACAAAGGTCAATGAACATGCCCCACTGTGGGAACTTCACCGTGCTTCAACAGCTCCAACAGTGCTCCTTCTATATAGCAACAATGTATCTGAAAGCACAATGGATAGAGCAACACGTTAACTATCCATTCAAAGTAGGCTACAATTTTGATCTGCAATGGTCGTTCATATAGTCTACACAAAAAAGCCGATGTACAAGGGAAATGAGATGATCCGAGATGGTTTTTCTTGTCATTTGACACCAGCGTGTCTCATGACAGTGGACTCAATAGTCAAACTATGAGCCACACTGACAACAATAGCAGATAGAGAACGTACCGTGAATGAAGCCTCGTGCAGACTGCTATTACAGGCTAATAGATCCTCAAGAGAGAAGTATTTGTATCCCGCTGGAGCAGCTGAGGTTTCCCCCTTTTCTCCTGCCAAACCTCCGCCCGCTGCTTCCTCTCTTTCTCAGTTTTTTTCTCTTCTCTTCTGTTCTGGGTGGAAAACGTCGTCCCCGCTGAGGAGAGAGAACGGGCGGGTCGAGAGCGTGTTGCTCCTCGAGCCGTCTGACCAATCAACTGTCATGCTGAGGCTTTGGTCCAATCAGGTGGCGTTCCTCACACAGAGCCGTATGCCCATTGGTCGACTGACTGAGGACCTCCCAGTTGAAACCAGCAGAGCACCGGGAGTAGAACTGCTGGAATGTGATTACCTGCCTGCAGCCGCTTAGCAAAGAACAAAAAAATATACAGTTTCGCTCCCCTTTGTATTTATTTATGGTGACTCCTGGCATATTTATTATATTTATATATAAAAATTCTAGAATCACTTATTAATAATCAGTTAAAAACATTTCTAACTAGTGCTTCCATTTTGAGCCCATTCCAATCTGGTTTTAGGGCAGGTCACAGACTGTCTCTGCTGTGACTTTGGTTGTAGACAACATTGATACAGCATTAGACAAGAAAAAGCACTGTGCAGCACTTTTTATTGATCTTTCAAAGGCCTTTGATACTGTTGACCACCATTTGCTTTTACAGAGGCTGCATGACATTGGCTTTGATCATTCTGCATGTAGCTGGTTTAGGGACTATCTCTCTGATAGACAGCAGTCAGTTAAACCAATCTGAATTCTTAACTGTTAATGTTGTCCCACACGGCTCAATTTTTGGTCCAGTTCTTTTCACAATTTATATAAATAACATTGTTTCATCGCTAAAAAACTGTCACGCCCATCTATACGCTGACGACACTGTACTGTATTGCATTTCCGATTCGGTGCACCAATCTATTCAGAACCTACAAAGCTCTTTTAACACCCTGCAGGACTGTCTAGTGGACCTCAGGCTGGTTCTAAATACAGACAAAACCAAATATATGTGTTTCTCCAGAGCAAGAACTACACATTTTAATGATTTTAATATTTTTACAAAGAATTAATTTTTAATTGAAAGAGTCACAGAGTACAAATATCTCGGCATCTGGTTAGATGATAAACTCACTTTTAATTTTTATATAAAAAATCTTGTTTGTCGACTACGACAAAAAAATTGGCTATTTTTATAGGAACAAAACCACCTTCCCTTTATTTAGTAGGAAAAGGATTATTGAGGCAGTTTTAATGTCTGTCCTTGATTACGGTGATGTGGTCTACCGGCATGCATCTCATTCATGTCTTAAACTCCTGGACTCTGTTTTTCACTCTGCTTTAAGATTCATCACAGGAGATGCTTATGACACACACCATTGTCTTTTATATGAAAAGGTTGGGTGGTCCTCTCTTAAAGAGAGACGTGACACACATTGGCACATTTTCATTTACAAAGCCCTGACCGGGAAGTAGGGGTGGGAAAAAAAATCGATTTTCCGATTAATATCGATTCTCTCTCGGACGATTCTGAATCGATTCAGAAAAGTTAATAATCGTTTTTTTTTTTTTTTTTTTTTTTTGTAAATACTAATACTTCCTGCGCCATTGCGCATGCACACCACACATGTGCGAGTTGTTTCCAAAGTGGCTTCAAAAGGGCTGAGAGCAGCAAACCCATGACCTGCACCGGCTTTATCTCTGTTTACGTTTTTGTATGAGAGCTGAATTCCAAGCCATACCTTTTGTACAATGTGTTGAAATGACATAGAAAATAATAGATAATAAAATATAAATCCTATAGAAACATGATTTACGAGATTAGAAACAAAATAAAACTGAATCGGTTTAGTTTTTACATACTTCCATATTGTGTTGAAAGCTGCATTGATTATTGCACTGTTCATAGAAAGTCATATTTGTGACAAGAAAAGCTTTTCTCTTAATACAATATTAGAGAAGGCAATTCATCTGTTGATTGTCTTTAATGATCATCACAAAAGTAGGAAGTGATTAGCAAACTCAGATGTGCATCTAAATATATTTTTGAAATTCACACATAGTATGTACATAAAAATGTTTTGCATTGAGATGCATTGAAAATCGATTTTGAATCGAATCGTTGACCTCTGAATCGGAATCGAATCGAATCGAATCGAATCGAATCGTGAGGTGCCCAGAGATTCCCACCCCTACCGAGAAGCTTCCTCGTTATTTAACAGAAATGCTGCAAATTCCAGATGGGCTTTATCAGACCCGCTCCACTGACATGCTTATGCTTTATGTCCCACAAGCCCGGTCTGAGCTGGGAAAGACAGCTTTTAGCTTCAGTGCCCCTGACTCCTAGAACAACTTACAGCAACAAATTAAACTAAATACCTTCATATCCTTTAACCAATTTAAATAAACTTAAAATTAATCTTAATCTTAAATCTGACAAACTCTACCTGTAACTGTTTTAATTAGGCTATATTGTACTTTCACCCATTTCATTTGAATTGCTGCCACTCTTCACCACTGTGTAAATGTTTAATTTTTTTTCCCTTCACCTGTTGTTATGTATTTGATGTATTTGCATTGAATATTGTTTATGTATTGTTGTTTTTCCTTTGAATTTGTTTGAACTTGACGTCATTGTAAATTATGGTCACCCCTCAATTGATCTCTCGAGGATAAATAAAAGTTAAATGAAAATGAAATGAAATTTGATGTTAATTTATTATTGCATTTAAGTATTTTCATCATTTACTTATTTATCTGCCTGATTGTCTTAGCCTGCTTACACCTTATCCTTTGTAGTCCTAGCCTATTTGTTGTATATTTTTACAACTGTTTATGTTGTTATTGTCTACATAGGGTGAATTTAGGTAATGTGGGGGACACTTTTTGGTAGGAGCTCCGGTAGACGTATAAAATATATATGATCTCACTCCAGTGATGTTTCTATAGCCTAAATCATGTTAAGCCTTATTAACATTTTTCAATTGCAATACAACATTTTTTAGAAGCTGCACACATTCAAACGCATCATGACCCCCTCTCTGACTCAGGCAGCATGTTCAGGTAATGTGGGACAGTTTGTTTGGTAAAGTGGGACAGGTATTCCTACTAGGCCTAGTAGTAGTAGGCTATTAGTAGGTAAAAAAATAGGCTTCTTTGCAGTTAATTTAAAGCATTTATAAGCATATATGTGATATATCGAAGGAAAATAAACGTCAGTGTTCATTGTAATGAATAAATATATCGCCCATCTCTGCAGCAGCGTGGCTCATTAATATGTTTCTATTAGTTAAAAAGTTTAAAAACATATGATCTCAGTTGCAAGGTGAATCAGATACATCGGGCTTTGGCTACATAGACGCTGTGATACCTTTGGTCTTTTAATGAGATTTGTTGACTATAAAACAGATAAGAGATTAGCACCAGACTTATCCTTCCACTGCAACTAAATTACGAAACAAAACTATTTTTTTTTTTAATTTTAATTTAAAATTTAAATTAAATTTGCAGTTGTAAACTGCAATATTCTATATTATCATGGCATATCATTGTGATATAATGAGAATCAAGTTTGAATCTAGTAAGATTATACAGCAACTCTCTGGAGTTTGATTGTTATTCTCACTTGTTTAGCCCATGCTTAAACTGTATCTGTCTTCACTGTGTTTTGGGTTGCCGTTTCTTTTATATATTTCAAATGGTCCTCCAGCACATAATGAGAGGTTTCAACCGCTTTCTAAGAACCTATCTTACTCTCCCTCTCTTCACCATCTCAGTGTGATTCAGCTATCGCCATTCACCCAAAGTCTGCCTCGACGCACACAGCAAACAGCTGGATCCTCCTCTGACAGGTGTGTCTATATTAACAATCAATTAACCCTGTTATTCAATGTTTTCTTCAATCATGGGCAGTATAGGCCATTTAAGTTTGAACCATTTAGTAGCCTACTTGTATAAATAAAGGTTAAAAATACAATTAAAACACTATAATAACATACATTCAATGTTAATTATTCTGATGAACATTTCATTGCAGTCTTGCCAATACGTTTATCATATAGGACTCCAAAGAATACATAAAGAATAAACCATTCAGGATTGAGTAGGCTAAAATAACTTTCATTTCATTCAGTGACAACTGAGTCTCCTATCTTTGTAGTTGCCATGGTTCCCCATGTGTTTTGATCTAGTTTTTTAGCTTTATCTTTGAAAAACATTCTTTCCTGTAAATATTAATGTCAAAGATAAGAAATAAATGAACTCAGAAACTAGGCTCTGTCTTTGTATTGTTAAAAACAAAACAACAGCATCAAGCAATGGGTTGCCAGCTTGGAAGCCCCAAATGATATTAAATGGTGATTAATGTAAACATATATCTTGTTCAGCTTACCAGTCTGCCACCTGCTGCCAAAAACATGCAACAATTTTTTAATGCCAAAATCAATGCATTATATCTTCCACCTCCTCATCACAACATCTGCAGAGATAACTATCAGCTATTTTCTATTCGAGTATTTTTCCTGTGGGCAACAAATTGTAAAAGGGGAGAGGAAAATCAAAAACGTGTTCCCAATATGTTTGAAAATGATGTGGATGAGACATTATATTCTTAAATAGGGCCTATATCTTTAAAATAATAAATATGATATTCTAAAAAATTGAGGCAAGGACACAGGTTTATTATCGATACAAATACTCTCATTTAACCATAATGGTTGTTGTCTGGCATCTGAGGAGTTTCTCAATGGAAAAATCTGAAAATGACACCATGAAGATAATGAATGAATGAGAAAGAGGGAAAAATTACGGGTGTACACATTATTTACCCAAGATTGGGATAACTGAAGAAAGTTAATTTAAGTTATCTAAGATACATTATTTAGCCGTAGCCTACCTAGGCTATAAGATACTTATATTTGTATTCAATGCAATAAAATCATTTATTTTGGTTTCATTTATTTATTTCTCAGCATGGCCTATACTTTGCATTAAGACTACTTAAAATGTAGTCACAATCAAGTGATGTAAGTATTCTCATCAGAGGGTGGGCATTGCAAATACTAGCAGGACCATTTGTAGCACTGGCTACAATTGTTAGCATAACTTTATTTACAATAAAGTGAACAAACAATCAGACATGACAATTCAAAGATATACATAATGATGTAGTGGAAGACAACAACAAAATAAAATAGAAACAAACAAATGAATAGTTGACACACTTCTTTCAGCAGTGGCGACAGATCACAGTACTCAAATAAATGATTAGTTAGTTAGTTACTGAAATGTTTTTCTTATTTTTTCTTTAACAAATTTAGGAGGCTCTAAATGAACACTGCCTACAACTTTTCCGATAGCCTGGTGGGCTATATCACTCATCATTGTACGCTTTATTCAATTGGCCATCATTACCCATACTAAGGCTTTTACACTAGTATAACTTCATCTACAAATCCATCCCACTTGGGGATTTTAAACTAATTTTATGGTGATGGGAAAAGCATAATTGAATACTTGTTCTTGTTTTTAGTGTTCCTGTACTTGGCACATTCATTTAAATATTGTAGGCTATGTGTATTATTGGTAAATCTGGTGGAGGGGGCACCTTACCTGGTATAAAGCCAGCCTTAGTTAATAATGCCAATGCTTAAAACAACCCCAAAACACATCACAGTAAAGAAGAGGGGACATTGAAAACCTTTGGCACGTGGGAACCAACATGTGGGCCTAAATGGCTACAGGATCATTTCTGCATTTTACAACTTCTAAATGAAGAAGATTCTTCCTCCCTCGTGGTCTGGGGTCATCAATAATAGGCTACCCCTTTCCCCCTGTCCAAAGAAGCCCTGCGTTGACACACGTCGATCCAGCTTTTTTGTCCAATGTGAAAGGTTACACCCTGCATTTAGATCCAGGTTTTCAGTACAGGAAACTGTGAGTAAAGACAAGTGCATTTACAGGTGCATTAGAAAAGATGCTGTTGTCATCTCAAGACACTGTGGACTGAGGAGTGGGCTGGCTCTCATAGGTAAACTACTCCTCCAGGGTTGACTCTCTGTAGGTCTGCAGGTCTTAATAACAGACAGTGGGGGGCAGCAGTACACCATAGCTCTGCGTCTAGTCCGCCTAACTAAAGAAGAAGACGCTTGATAACTGTCGTGCTTCTATCAGTAACAACACAGGTAAAGTGCAACAAAATCGCTTTACTGGGATTGTATCGTGCTGATTTTTCATCATTCCACCGCAGTAAGTGACCTGCCGCTTTCAGTCGCACCGTGTAGTTCAGCATCAACTGTCACACATTCGGTATTTTGGTATAAAGTTCACTTCTAGAGTTAGGCTAGCCCTCAAATAGCTGTTAGCAAGGGATTAGCCCTGCTAACAATAGCAACCCAGTGTTAGCATACATTTGGCTCTCAAATTGGCTCTAAACCTCCACGGCTAACTAGTGTTTGATGACCAGCTGTGCTCTTTACTAGCCCAGGTAACAGCTGACATGTGTGATAAATGTGATAAACAATTAGATAATTGCTGTGCCTTCAGCCAAGTAGCTATGACATGCCTATGAAACGCGCGCCGATTGACGACACACCAGAGTCCCTTTACAACCTCCAAGATATACGCTTACTTTATTAACCTGACAAACACACTGTGTTGATAATGTATCAATGAATACATTTTTGAATGTAGAAGGGCGTGTGTTTTAAGTCGGTACGGGTAATATTCTTAAATTGGTGCCTGACTCTGTATTCTTTGAACTTTTTGAAGTACTACTACTTACTGCTACCAGAGATCAACAGAAACCCCAACGCTGTGTACTACAGGTTGTGTGTGATATATGATAGAAGAAAGTTGTTTCGTTTCCTCTAAGATTGTCTTGAAGTTTTCTTGATCTTGAGAGAACAAGACGTAAGTTAGCAGCTAACGTTATAGCCGCTAGGTTCCATGCTCGCGTGCCTGCTACTTTGACAGGAAACTGCTTGAAAGGGGTATCTCTGATTTTACTGTCTTTAACTCGAAGTGGTTCATTGCACGATACACCGCTCACTACAATCAAATTCTAAGATTCTCATTAGCAACTATTGTATAACGTGATGCCAGCGTTTGACTGGCTGTTGTTGTAAGTTACATTATAAATGCTGGCATACAGACTTATTAGCCGACAAGGTAAGCGAGCTAGAATATTATGAAGTTACCTGTCTTTTGTCACTGCCATGACATTATAGTGTTAGCTTAACGTGAACTGTCTAGCGAAATAAGACACGAGCCTCAACCTGTTAAATATCGTTGTTAAACTACTAGCTGTGGTGTGGTGTGGTTGTATGATCTTTGGTCACACATTAAAGTATTGGATGGACAGCAAAGCGGGTAACGTTGGTGTTTGTAGGCCTGACCATATGGGCCTGACTACTGACAACATGCCGCTGTGGAACGTTCCACACGTGGGTGACTTACTTTCAGATATTGATAAGGTCTTAATTGCATTTTTTAAGATGGTACGATACGCTATTTTATCCTCTCAGTGTCAACGTTCTTGTGGGGATAACTTAGATGTCCATAGTTGTAAACTGCCATTTCCGTGTAACAGACTACTACTGAGTAGTGTTTTGGCCTCTGTAGGCCATATGGATGTGTTATTCAAAGTACATTCCTGAATCTAATTTAATGTAATGATCCAATAGTATCAGACCAGCCATGCCATCAAGCCCTCTGCTTTGTTTGACATGCCCCTCCACTACCCATTACTAGATGTTCATCCAACCATTCTCATTCACTTTGAATTCCTAGCTTGTGATCAGCACCAATGGAGCCAACAGGAGTTTGTGAAATGGATGTGGCCAGCAGACGAATAGTGGGAGGCAGTGACTCTCCACCTGAGCTGAACAGCCCAAGTCAGGTAATCAGTGTGTGCAAATATCTCCATTAGCAAATATCTCCAAACATCCTTGCACCCCCACTGATATGTTTCAATAAAGGGAAGTAGTTTAAAGGGATATATTTGGATGTTCACACAGTTTTCTAAATGTTTATTCATGTGACTAGCTATACAAGAAAGATCAAAGGTATGGCTATTTCAAAGCTCCCCCGACCCAGACATATCTGGCCAGTGATGTTTTTTTTTTTTATGTTTTGCCATTGCTAAAAAAGTATTGAGGTTATACTCAGTCCAGTGGTAGCATAGGGGTGACAAAAGTCATCTTTTTTGAAACAAAAGCCCAGTAAACTAAAAGTTTGTCCTGAGTAAACTTTTTACCAGCAGTCATCAAGCATGGTGGAAAGAGCTGTTCAATTAGAGTGTGTGTGTGTGTGTGTGTGTGTGTGTGTGTGTGTGTGTGTGTGTGTGTGTGTGTGTGTGTGTGTGTGTGTGTGTGTGTTCTCTCTCAGGAGGAGGTTGCAGCCTTTGCGTTGGGCCTGTGCTGTGCGGAGGAGGAGAGGGGAGAGACTCCAGGCAGAGAGGACAGTCCCAGTGAGCTGGACCCTGGAGGAGACCTCAAGGCTGGAGAGGACACCTTTGGTAGGAACATTACAAAGTAGCAGCGCTGCAGTTTACCATTAAGATAGCACCTGTGTTCTAGAATGATTAGTTCACCCATTAATGTAATGGGATAAGACTCCTGTAGGCAGTTGGGCTGTTTAAAACACAACTATTCTGTGTACACAACTGCTATGTTTAATGCTATATTTAGTAAATGCTGCCTTTTTAATATTAGGGCTGGGCGGTACACAGGTGTCACCTAATGATATGGATTTGACGATACCGCCATGATGTCATAAACACCCACGCATTTTGTTTTTACTGCGGACATTTTTAAATGCCAAAACACACGATGCACATTACTCAACCACACCAGGGTGTCCGCGGAAGTCTTAAAAGTCTTAAAAAGTCTTAAATTCATATATCTAAAATTAAGGCCTTAAAAAGTCTTAAATTCATTAAAAATTTGATATGCTGGTCTTAAATCCATTACTCAAAGGTCTTAAATTTGTCTGGGCAGGACTATTCAATGTTATATATATTTTTTCTTCCGGGACTTTCCGAGAAGGAGATGTAGAGGGGCTACTTTCTAACTAACTGCTCATATAAAAGTCCAACACTACGCTAGAGGCAGTACGGCCGTGTGTGGCTGTGATCCGCATATAAACGTAGCATAGAAGAAGAATGTGTGTCCCCTGCCTCCGAATTTGAAGTCGGTCGCGTGAAAGCAAGAAAGGGGAGAACTACCCAGCGAAATGCATGCCCTGCTATTATAAATTCAGTGAGAGGTGGAGGGTGGACGACAAATATCATGGCTGGCTTTATTCACCCCGCGACCACACACTGCCGCTACTCCGTAGGTGTGCAACCACCCCCCGCTGGCGATGTAGGTAGGCTACTGACCCAAACTAATTAATAGCTGCTCATTAGACGGTCATTCGGGTCTTGCCGTGAGCTCACAGAGTGAGACGCAAGTCTCTGCTTCTCTCTCTGTCTGTCGCTTTCTTTCTCTCCACTCTGCCCTCGCTCTCTGACGGCTAGTTAAGAACTATTGCCGATCGTCCCGTCAATCGCAGACAATAGCCTACATTTCCATCACCATTCGGTACAACCCTAATACCCGCAGTTTATTAGCTGCCTGCAACAATATGAAGAAAATCAAACATTTCGCAAATTACCGCAGGTCCCGTGGGCATCCCCCAGTTATGCAAACCTGTATACAGTAGGCTATGCTATGCTTACTTTACAGTAGCCTATTTCCGATTTTGAAAATGCAAAAACATTCACCTGTGGAACCAATTTTAAATAGTTTCTGCCATAAGTTCTGAAAAATAAAGTTAATGGACTAAGTTTGTTGTTTATTGAATAATTAGACTAATTAAAATTTGAAGGACATTCTTCCCCATAAATTACCAGATTTTTGTATTTCATTCTAATACTGCATGCTGCAGCTAACACATTTTCTTTATTGATTAAACTGTTCTTGTGACTCGATTTATCAGAAAATGTAAACCAATTGATACAGCTCTATAATAGGTTGAAAAGGTGGTAATGATGGGTTTTCACGTTGCCTTTACAGTGATCTCTTATATTTATTTGATGGTAAATTCGGGGGACATTGTCTTCATTCAGACTGCTGAACATTTTTTATTTTATGTAATTAGACAGCAGTTGTTAGCTAAAGTGCTTTGAATATTTGATATTCAAACTTAATAAAACTCTTTACAGAGCATATACTGTAGTGTAGTTTGTAGATTTGCCAAGGTATTGGTGTTCATTAGAGGTCTTAAGATGTGCAGATACCCTGAGAGAGGCTACTTTCTTCCTAGCTTCTGATATAAATGAGCGTCACTTTATGTTCAATAAACAGACAAAAAGTAAACTTGAATGAGTCTCATTGAGTGACACACAAGCTATGCTTTGGTTGTAATACAGCTGGACCCCCCAAATATCACCTATATGTATTGTGTTTTAGGTCTTAAATTTAATTCAAGGTTGTATTAAAAAGGTCTTAAAAAGTCTTAAATTTGACATGCTGAAACCTGCAGATACCCTGCACACAGATTGTGCACAGGATAAGCTAAGTTACGTTACCCACAATTCCACTTTCAATGTACTTACAGGTTACCTTACCCAAAGGGGTGTAGTGCTGATATTTGTATTAGTACCAGGGTGCACCTGCATGATGACACACATTAACAAATGACTCCTTTTCAGAAGTGGTTGAGCCCATGTGGTTGTGCTTTGTGTTCCAGGGAAGGAGGTTGTTCTACTGATGCACGCCCTCAACTCCCTAGCTACTCCTGAGGAGAAACTTGCTGCTCTGTGCAAGAAATACGCAGACTTGGTAAGCTTTCATTTGACCAGGCCACACACACAGTCAGTGCGTGTCCATGGGACAGCTGGATAGGATTAAGCCATATACCGATTTTGCCACTCGAACGGACCACGTCACTTGTCTGAGTATACATGGCCTTTCAAAGATTCGATAAATGGCTGGAGCATAGGTCTCTGCTACACTACGTGGCGCTGTAGCCCTTTCAACAAGTGGTTATAGAGCCACGTCCGGTTCCTTTCCAGCAACAACACTACTATTTATCTCCTTACACATCATCATCATCATCTTCAACCGCTTATCCGAAATCGGGTCACGGGGGCAGCAGCTTGAGCAGGGAGCCCCAAACATCTCTTTCCCGGGCCACATCAACCAGCTCTGACTGGGGGATCCTGAGGCGTCCCCAGGCCAGCGTGGAGATATAATCTCTCCGCCTAGTCCTGGGTCTTCCCCGAGGTCTCCTTCCAGCTGGACGCTCCTGGAACACCTCCCTAGGGAGGCGCCCTGGGGCCATCCTTACCAGATGCCCGAACCACCTCAACTGGCTCCTTTCAACGCAAAGTTGTAGCGGCTCTGCCCCGAGTTCCTCACGAATGACTGAGCTTCTCACCCTATCTCTAAGGGAGACGCCAGCCACCCTCCTGAGAAAGCGCATTTCGTCCGCTTGTACCCGCGATCTCGTTCTTTTTGTCATTACCCAGCCTTCATGATCATAGGTGAGGGTAGGAACAAAGATCGACCGGTAGATCGAAAGCTTTGCCTTCTGACTTAGCTCTCTTTTCGTCACAACAGTGCGGTAAAGCGAGTGCAAAACCGCCCCTGCTGCTCCGATTCTCCGGCCAATCTCACGCTCCATTGTTCCCTCACTCGCAAACAAGACCCCGAGGTACTTGAACTCCTTCACTTGGAGTAAGGACTCATTCCCTACCTGTAGTAGACAATCCATCGGTTTCCTGCTGAGCACCATTGCCTCAGATCTAGAGGTGCTGATCCTCATCCCAACCGCTTCACACTCGGCTGCAAACCGATCCAGTGAGAGCTGAAGGTCACAGGCCGATGATGCCATCAGAACCACATCTTCCACAAACGGCAGAGATGAGATCCTCAGCCCACCAAACTGCAACCCCTCCCCACCACAACTACGCCTTCATATCCTGTCCATGAATATCACAAACAGGATTGGTGATAAAGCGCAGCCTTGTCGGAGGCCAACCCCCACCGGAAACGGGTCCGACTTACTACCGAGAACCCGTACATAGCTCTCGCTTTGAGTGTACAGAGATTGGATGGCCCTGAGAAGGGACCCCCTCACCCCATACTCCCGCAGCACCCCCCACAGTATCTCGAGGGGAACCCGGTCATAAGCCTTCTCCAGATCTACAAAACGCATGTAGACTGGATGAGCAAACTCCCAAGCTCCCTCTAGGATCCTTGCGAGAGTGAAGAGCTGGTCCGTTATACAGTGCTGTTTGAAAGTTTGTGAACCCCTTGAGCATTTTGGAATTTTATTGTGTTTAACCATTATTAATTCATTTTTATCAATACCATTATTTTTTATATGAAATAACAGATGTTTGTTTATCAATTCAAAATTTATTTTCCAGAAATCAATTGTTAAAACAGATAAAACAAATGATTTGCCAGCTGTTGTATCTGCAAAAGTTTGTGAACCTTGAGCTGCATTGCTTAAATCGAGCAGGTAAAAACAATCAGGTGGGCCAAACTGATTGATGAAATAGACCAATGTAATGAGAGATCTTTAGGGAAGAAATTGGGCGGCACTAGATAAAACAAAGATAAAACCAGGTCAGTTTATGCTCACCAAAGTGAACCCATACAGGTCAGACATGCTAAAAGGGTAAAAAAATCTCAGAGGATCTCAGGAATAGTTGTGATGCTGCACATTTGTCTGGGGACAGCTATACATTCATATAAAAAAAGTTTGAGCTCCATCGGTCCACCGTGAGGCAAATCATCTACAAATGGAGAGCTTTAAGAGTGACTAAACAGCTGTCTAGAAGTGGACTTCCTTCAAAAATATCCTCAAGCGCCACAAGAAAAGTGATTTTTCTGGTAAAAGCCAACCCAAACATTACATCTGGAGATGTAAATCTAGTGTGCTTGCTTTCATCTATTCAAGAAAGTTACAAGGTTAACCCATAATGCAATGTTTCTTCTGTTGTCTTGCCTGTGTGTTGTATGTCTAGTTGGAGGAGAGCCGCTGCATGCAGAAGCGTCTGAAGGCCCTGCAGAAGAAGCAGGCTCAGATTGTCAAGGAGAAGGTTCACCTGCAGGGGGAGCACAGCAAGGCCATCCTGGCCCGGAGTAAGCTGGAGAGTCTGTGTAGAGAGCTGCAGAGACACAACAAGACACTCAAGGTACCAACGCTTCTAACACTCACATTCTTCACCAGTTTGATTCTTTTACTTAGTTTTTATTTAAATTTTTTGCAAGAAATAATTCAACTTGTATTCCTTCTGTTTTTGTTATTATGTATGTTTGCTGCCACTGGATGTCAGAGTTTCCATTTGGGATCAATAAAGTATCTATCTATCTATTCCCATCATCAGCTCTGTTCTGGTCTTTATTCTAACAGGACGGATACTGTTTGAATAACACCTCTGCTCACTGTCATCGCCCTCCCATCTACCTGATCAATTAATGTATTGTTTACCTTATTATTATTATCAGTAGCGGTTTTGGGCACGGGCGGCATTTTTTCATGATGCGTGGGGGGTGGCACGAGCTTTTAAAAAATCATCTGCGCCGCGGTTTTCTTTATATCACTGTGTTGGGATTGGAATTTGCAAATTGTAGAACCGCCACTGATTATTATTATCTAATATCTAAAAGGGACGTAATGATACAGTGGTTGACACTAACGCTTGCCCGGGGCAAGTGAAAATAATGTTCGGGCAAGTTGGTATTGCTTTTTGGTTGCCCGACCGGGCAAGTGGATTTTAAATGAGTTGTCAGTAGCTATTTATTCATGTGTTTTAGAGTCCGCAAAACAATTTTTTCCCGCTAACTCACACAAAATAGATCGGCTATATCTACTATATATCTATACTATCTCAATATTGAGCAGCTGCGCGCGGCAGCCAGCAGCATCACGCTCTCTCACTCACTCACTCACTCACTCACTCACTCACTCACTCACTCACTCACTCACTCACTCACTCACACACACAAACAACAGCCTGTGTGCGCGCAGTTTCGCTGTCTACGTTCCGAAAGCCGGCTCTGTTAGGCTACGGACCTGGTTCCGCTATATTCAAACCCCAGAAATCAATAACGTTTGAGCTTATCGATACCGCTATGGAGTCCAGTAGGCTAGGTCACATTATGTAATTTTAAATATCGAGTCGGGTCATCTTCATCTAATTAGGCCTACTTTGGCGAATTATTCCATCAGTAGTCTGCATCATAGACTGTAAAAGTGTTGTACCTTCGACTGTCTTGAAGAAACTCCTTCAACCCAATTCAACTCTGTCTCCAAAAAAAAATAAAAAATCCGTCCGCTGAGTCGCTGCCTGCAGACCATGCTGCAGACGGGCTCGGCACCATCTCATCATTCATTCAAAGCAGCAGTGATCAACAAACGCAAACGAGAGACTGTGTAGCATGTCCCGCAGTTAAAAATGTGATAGTTTTTTAATCCATATTTAAAATCTGCAAGATAAGAACTAGTTGGCTTTAAAAAAAAATCGCAAACGGTTCAAATGTGATGTGTTCAGGTCGGCTCAGTAAAATGATTATTAGGCACAGGTCAGTAAAATGACATCATGATGTGTTCAAATGTAACATCAAGAAAAAAAGAAATTTAAGTTTTTCGTGAGAAGCTTGAATAATACAGTTTGGGTGAAAAACCTGTTTCCCCAGCAATATAAAATTATTAGTAGGTCTAAATATGGAATTATGACCTGTTTAAAGTCCTATCCTTAGCTCTTCTAATCTTATAAGCAATTAAAGCAATAATACCAGTTCTCTTTTAACAAAATAATAGAAAAGTATCGATAAAAATTTGGATTGTGGAGTCTTTATAATGGTATCAATATGAATAGAAATGAATGATCCCCCTCCCTGCTTACAGTATAACTGGGCAATAGCTTTAACATGGTGGACTTGAATCATTTTATGGCAGACTATCACTTTTTCACACAATGTGACCGTTTTAAATAAGTAAAATAAGTTAAATTTTTATTTAACACTTTTGTGTGGAAGCTTACCTTCAGCTTGACTCTGAGCTAGACTGAGTTTTCTGAGACCCCCAAAACCAGGCCAGGTGCATGGCAAAAAGAGGCCCTTTTACGATGCTGCAGCAGGACCAAGCTCTTGGTGTAGTGTGATGTCATGATATCTAGGCTTATATGAATTGTTGTTGGTTGTATGTGGTCAGGATGAGACTAGTAAGCTGTGTTTGCATTTAAGAGATACGGTTCGCTAAAATGTATAATTTAATTAGCCTATATACAGTCATGTGAAAAAATTAGGACACCCCATAAAATATTGAGTTGTTGATTAAGAAATGTTCACAAATTGATGTCCAATCTTGTTTTTATTTATCTCTGGAAATAAAGTGATCCAATTGCAGGTAAAAAGCAAAACATAACATTGTTTTAGTCATTAAACAAAAAGATATCAACATAAATGCATAATTAGGGATGGGAATCGAGAACCGTTCTTTTCAGACCCGGTTCATCAACCAATTCCTTGAATCATTAACATCCTTTAACGATTCCGTTATCGTTCCGTCTACAAATCGTCATGACTTCAACACTGCTGCTTTGTTTTGGTTCAGAACGCAGCAAACATGACGTCGAGCAGAAGCGCTCTAAAGTGTGGTTGTATTACACATGAAAAGGCAACAATACGGCCACTTGCAACAATTTAAAGTTTCCATTTCATCAGACGACTCGTGCACAAGCAAGCGCGCAGACTGCGATCCTGAGGTTGAACATTTAAACTCCCTGCCTTACTAGTGGCACCAGAATTGCCTATCACTTGGAGTTGAACATACAATGTATATGAATTAACGCGTGTGTAAGCCTATGTGTGGGCAAGTGAAAGAGGGAGATACATAAAAAGGCGAGAGCAGCATACAAACAGGAAAAAGGATTTCTTATCCGCTTCCAAAGGCCCGCTGTTTCTCTCGTTCATCAGCTGTTAAATGCTGCCTTGAAGCACGGCGGTGGGGACGAACGCAAAACAACACAAAGCGGGACTCGGCGGTCCGGTGGTAAGGAAACTTTAACAAGACACTTTATAAAGACAGTAAGACACACTTAAAATAACGCTCTCTGCCCGATACAAAAGCTCTGCCTTGGATTACTTGAGCGATCGATGTGTATAAAACCATCCCCAACGTGTTTCTGATGAAGGGACATTATATTAATAAACAGCCCGCTGCACATAAGAACAGCGTACATTGTAAAGCTGAGATGGAGCGGTGACTCGTCGCTGGGTGGTGAAGAATAAGCAAGCGATACATTCTCTTAAAGCCTTTATGGCGTATTTATTCTCTTCTTGAATAGTCGTGACAGTTTGACCTGAGGCGTTAACGTAGTGACATCATCACGTTGGCCTTTCAGAGTAAGGGGCGCAATCATATAATAACACTTAACATAGGCCTACATGATAATTGTTCTGCATAAAAATGGTTAATTTGCCAACGTTGGTATTATCTTTTCAAAAGACTTATTTGTATTTTTTCTGTCTGTTGAATTTTGTTTAAAGTGCCAATGAGCACTGTTAATATTCCAAAAGGCACAAGCTCTTCCTTGACTGTTTTAAGTATGTGTTTTTAGTTTGTAGGGCACATAAGGGCATTTGGGCTTAAAAACCAAAAAAAAAATTGTCTGGACCAATTAATGTGAAAATTGACAATTTCATAATCCTAAAGTAGCTTGATAATCTTTCAATGCATACACTAGACACTTCTGATCAGATATTAAAGAGAGTTAATACAAACAAACTCATTTGTACATATTCTCTCACCCAATGAGAATCGATAAGAGAATCGATAAGGAATCGGATCGATAAGCAGAATCGGAACCGGAATCGGAATCGCTAAATTCTTATCAATTCCCATCCCTATGCATAATCTAACTGAGGAAAAAGTTAGGACACCCTTCCCGCTAATACCTAGTGTTACCCCCTTTGGCTGAAATAACTTCAGTGAGACGCTTCTTGTAACCCTCTACCAGTCTCTGACATCGGTCTGAGGAAAGTTTGCCCCACTCCTCAATGCAGAATGCTTTAACCTGTGTGATGTTTGAGGGGTTTCTTGCATGTACAGCCCGTTTCAAGTCACCCCACTGCATCTCAATGGAATTGAGATCTGGGCTTTGACTGGGCCATTCCAGGACTCTCCATTTCTTAGTTTTCAGCCAGTCCTTGGTGGATTTACTGGTATGTTTAGGGTCATTGTCATGATGCAGGGTCCAGTTCCGCTTCAGCTTTAATTTTCTTACAGATGGTCTCACATGCTGCTCAAGCACCCTCTGATACACTGTAGAATTCATGATGGATTCTATTATGGTGAGCTGGCCAGGTCCTGCTGCAGAGAAGCATCCCCAAACCATGACACTTCCACCTCCAAACTTCACAGTTGGTATGAGGTTCTTTTCCTGGAACGCTGTATTTGGTTTGCGCCAAACATGTCCCCTTTTCTGGTGTCCAAATAATTCAATTTTCAACTCATCTGTCCAAAGAACATTATTCCAGAAGTCCTGTTCTTTGTCTACATTCTCTCTGGCAAACTTCAGTCTGGCCTTAATGTTTTTCTTGGAGAGTAGAGGTTTCCTCCTTGCACACCTCCCGTGAAAGTTAAACTTGTGCAGTCTCTTTCTGATTGTAGAGGCATGCACCTTCACATCAACAGTGGCCAGAGCCTGCTGTAGGTCCCGCGATGACATTTTAGGGGTTTTGGAGACTTCTTTTAGCATCTTGCGCTCTGCTCTCGGGGTGAACTTGCTTGGACAGCCAGACCTGGGCAGGTTGGCAGTTGTTTTGAATGTCCTCCACTTGTACACTATTTTCCGGACAGTTGAATGGCTGATTTCTAAATCTTTTGAGATCTTTTTAAATCCCTTACCAGACTCATAAGCTGCAACAATCTTCTTTCTGAAGGCCTCAGACAGGTCTTTTGATCTCACCATGGTGTCCAACTCTCACGCCAACAGTCAGGAACACAACAACTGGAATCTTTGAGTTTAAATAGGCCAAACCTTCTTCAAAATGCTGAGTAACAATGTTCTTATCATGTGCACCTGATGTGAAACACCTGTGTTTGATTTCAGCCATTTTAATTGAAAAAATGTGGGGGTGTCCTAATTTATTCCTCACCAGAAATTGCATGTTTATTTTATTACATTTTACAGAAAGTTTTAAACTGTATTTTCTTCAGTTTTACTTGTTAAGTTATATTACTTGAATCTCTCAGAATTGTTACAATTGATATTACATATCCATATGTCTAAATATGTTAAAAAACACACATTTTTCCATAGGGTGTCCTACATTTTTCACATGACTGTATATATCATTGTTTAACAGTTTTTTTTGGGCAAGTGAACACGACATTCGGGCAAGTAAAACATTACCTGTACTTTCCCTATGGGCAAGTGCTTTTGAAACCTTAGTGTCAACCCCTGTGATATGAAAAACTCCCAATACGATAACACCTCGCTAACAAGTCCATGGTACTCGGTCTCTCTCTAGGTCGTCCTCAGACGAGCCCTCCATCGTTGCTTCCAGTCATCCCAATTCTCCATACATCTGGCCAGTTCATTGGTACTTTGCGCTCCTGCATCCTTCTTGAGTACATCCACGTAGGTTAGTGTAGGACGTCCTCACGACTGATGCCCATGGTTTGGTTCCCATAGTACCAGTTTGCTGGCTGGCAGCTGGTAAATTTTGTGATACTTAAAAATAAAATTAAATAAATAACCAAACGAATGAAGACTTAGATTCAAATTACCTCAAAGTCTTTCAATAAAACAGGGGTTTTCAAAGTGTGAGAGAGTAAGCCCCCCCTCAGAGAACAAATTTCAGCGGAGCCCCCCCCCTCCAAAAAAAATGTTCTAAATCCCTGTGTGTTATGAAAGATCTTTTAATTATTTTACAAATTTAAACATATTTTTGAAACATTCTAAACATTTTTGTGCGTTTTTAATCACATTTTTTAATACATTTTAACATTTTAATCCAGTGTTTTAATCCTGCTTCCTATAAACATGGATAGTAGTGTCTGAGTGTGCAGCGGAGTGAGAAAGATAGGCAGACAGACTTGCCCAAATTATTGACTAGTTAAATGTCATTCACACACCCAGTGTTTTTTTGCTAGTGCCTCCAATGTCCTGCTGGAGGAAAATAGTAGTCAGTGGAGAACCAGACCTTCGTAGGGGGGTCCGGGGGTCTGCCCCCCCAGGAGATTTTTTTTCACCTTTTTAAAGTGAATTGCATGAATCTGGTGCACTTTGAGAGGAAAATTAAGAGGCTAAATATGAGGAATTGTGTGTGAACATATGATTTGGAGACACTGGGTCTGATGAATTACACTCAACAAAAATATAAATGCAACACTTTTGTTTTTGCTCCCATTTTTCATGAGATGGACTTAAAGATCTAAAATTAATTCCAGATACACAATTGTACCATTTCTCTCAAACATTGTTCACAAATCTGTCTAAATGTGTGATAGTGAGCACTTCTGCTTTGCTGAGATAATCCATCCCACCTCACAGGTGTGCCACATCAAGATGCTGATCTGACATCATGATTAGTGCACAGGTGTGCCTTAGACTGTCCACAATAAAAGGCCACTCTGAAATGTGCATTTTTTTGCTTTATTGAGGGTCTGGGGCAGGGTGTCCGCGGAAGTCTTAAAAGTCTTAAAAAGTCTTAAATTCAAGTATCTAAAATTAAGGCCTTAAAAAGTCTTAAATTCATTAAAAATGTGATATGCTGGTCTTAAATCCATTACTCAGAGGTCTTAAATTTGTCGGGGCAGGACTATTCAATGTTATATATTTTTTTTCTTCCGCGACTTTCCGAGAAGGAGATCTACTTTTAACTAACTGCTCATATAAAAGTCCGACACTACGCTAGAGGCAGTACGGCCGTGTGTGGCTGTGATCCGCATATAAACGTAGAAGAAGAATGTGTGTCCCCTGCCTCCGAATTTGAAGTCGGTCGCGTGAAAGCAAGAAAGGGGAGAACGACCATGGGAACGACCCAGTGAAATGCATGCCCTGCTATTATAAATTCAGTGAGAGGTGAATGCAGTGAGAGGTGGAGGGTGGACGACAAAATATCATGGCTGGCTTTATTCACCCCGCGACCACACACTGCCGCTACTCCGTAGGTGTGCAACCGCCCGCTGGCGATCTAGGTAGGCTACTGACCCAAACGCAACTCACACAGAAACAAACAGATTTATTGTGTTTAGTAAACTTTTTTATGTGTCTATATTTATTAATTAATAGCTGCTCATCAGACGGTCATTCGGGTCGCGTTGCCGTGAGCTCACAGAGTGAGACGCGAGTCTCTGCTTCTCTCTCTGTCTGTCGCTTTCTTTCTCTCCACTCTGCCCTCGCTCTCTGACGGCTAATTAAGAACTATTGCCGATCGTCCCGTCAATTTTAGACAGTAGCCTACATTTCCATCACCATTTGGTACAACCCTAATACCCGCAGTTTATTAACCTGGCTGCCAGTAACAATATGAAGAAAATAAAACATTTCGCAAATTACCGCAAACCTGTATAGCCTACAGTAGCCTATGCTATGCCTACTTTACAGTGGCCTATTTCCCGATTTTGAAAGTGCAAAAACATTCAGCCGTGGAACCAATTTTTAAATAGTTTCTGCCATAAGTTCTGAAAAATAAAGTTAATGGACTAAGTTTGTTGTTTATTGAATAATTAGGCTAATTAAAATTTGAAGGACATTCTTCCCCATAAATTACCAGATTTTTGTATTTCATTCTAATACTGCATGCTGCAGCTAACACATTTTCTTTATTGATTAAACTGTTCTTGTGACTCGATTAATCAGAAAATGTCAATTAATTGATACAGCTCTATAATAGGTTGAAAAGGTGGTAATGATGGGTTTTCACGTTGCCTTTACAGTGATCTTATATTTATTTGATGGTAAATGCGGGGGGACATTGTCTTCATTCAGACTGCTGAACATTTTTTATTTTCTGTAATTAGACAGCAGTTGTTAGCTAAAGTGCATTGAATATTTGATATTCAAACTTAATAAAACTCTACAGAGCATATAATGTAGTGTAGTTTGTTGATTTATCTTGCCAAGGTATTGGTGTTCATTAGAGGTCTTCAAATGTGCAGATACCCTGAGATAGGCTACTTTCTTCCTAGCTTCTGATATAAATGAGTATCACTTTATGTTCAATAAACAGACAAAAAGTAAACTTGAATGAGTCTCATTGAGTGACACACAAGCTATGCTTGGGTTGTAATACAGCTGGACCCCCCAAATATCGCCTATATGTATTGTGTCTTAGGTCTTAAATTTCATTCAAGGTGGTATTAAAAAGGTCTTAAAAAGTCTTAAATTTGACATGCTGAAACCTGCAGATACCCTGGTCTGGGGACTCAGAACCAGTCAGTATCTGGTGTGACCACCATTTGCCTCATGCAGTGCAACACATCTTCTTTGCATAGAGTTTATCAGATTGTCAATTGTGGCCTGTGGAATGTTGGTCCACTCCTCTTCAATGGCTGTGCGAAGTTGCTGGAGACGGCTTATGGTGGAGAAATGAACATTCAATGCACAAGCAACAGATCTGGTTGACATTCCTGCTGTCAGCATGCCAATTGCACGCTCCCTCAATGCTTGTGGCATCTGTGGCATTTTGCTGTGAGACAAAACTGCACATTTCAGGGTGGCCTTTTATTGTGGACAGTCTAAGGCACACCTGTGCACTAATCATGATGTCAAATCAGCATCTTGATGTGGCACACCTGTGAGGTGGGATGGATTATCTCAGCAAAGCAGAAGTGCTCACTATCACACATTTAGACAGATTTGTGAACAATGTTTGAGAGAAATGGTACAATTGTGTATCTGGAATGAATTTTAGATCTTTAAGTCCATCTCATGAAAAATGGGAGCAAAAACAAAAGTGTTGCGTTTATATTTTTGTTGAGTGTAGAAACTAATGAAGAAAGACACATGGATTTTCCATAAAAATATTAATTTAAAATAAAAAAATGTATGCAGGGTCCTCTGGGTTGGGCTTGGTGCTCTTTTTCTTTAACAAGACCTATTTCTCTGTAATATAATGAATGCATTTAAATGCAGTGAGAGGAACGAAGCAGAAGAACTATTGTCCAGCTATGCCGTGATCTTAATATAGAAAACACAAACTAAAATTTAAAAAAAAATCACATATTCATCCGCGCCCCCCCCCAAGAAAGGGCTACAATGAAATAAATAAGATTTGAGTCTAGGTCTTCATCTTTGGACATACAAAATTAAATCACTTACCTTCAGATAGGCATTTATTTTAAGGCAAACGGATCAGAGTTTATATCAAGTAAGAATCATACCTTGCAATCAAACAAACACCAAGATTGAACACAGTTGTCCCTTAATGTTTCCTGCAGGGACCCACTCCCCAGGTAAAAGAAAAAACAAAGGAAACTACACTCCTGCCCGGACGATTACTGTCCCTGGCCACTGTGACAGAGACATTTTTTGCTATCATGATATTGCAAAACTGCCTATTCCGTTCCATCCCTGGTATCTATTGAGTGTCTAAGGGGTTTTATTGAGCGTAAATGTGTGCAGTCCCAATGCCCAGTGCTTGAATGCTTCTCTGTTGTGCCTGGTTGTGTCCCCTGTCAGGAGGAGAACGCCCAGCGCTCCAGGGAGTATGAGGAGCAGAGGAAGGAGGCCATGCTGCACTTCCAGATGACTCTGAGTGACATCGAGGTGCAGATGGAGCAGCACAGCTCCCACAACACCAAGCTACGGCAGGAGAACATGGAGCTGGCTGACAAGCTCAAGAAACTCATAGAGCAGTACGAGCTCAGAGAGGAGGTGAGACAACTAGAATGGCCCAGTAGATATACAGCTCCGGAAAAAATTAAGAGACCAGTCTGGATTTTTCTTAAATAATTTATCTCTACATTACTTATTGAAAATGCTCTAAGTGACAATATGTTTATTGTGAATTTGGTAGAAATGTTGTCAGTAGTTTATTTTGTAAAATCAAAATGTTCATTTTACTTAAACATATGCCGCTAAAGCGTAACACAAGAGACGCTGAAAATTTGGTGGTCTCTTAATTTTTTTCTGGGGCTGTATGTCACCATGGAAGGGCCAATTTAGCTGCACATATCTGTGCATGTGTGTGATCAACCTCTGATGATGATTTGATGAGAGACCAACACTATCAACTTTGTGTACTTCATGTACAGTGTTTCCTGCAAAATGTTTCTAGTTGAGGTGGTGGCTGGTTGGTTGGAGGGGGGGATTGTGATTATTGTAGACAATACTGCGATGCGATAGCCTATAATAGATTCATAATGGTTATTAAAAGTCTACTTGCTTGATTTAAAAAGATTACATAAAAAATACAGAGGCAGGTTATTGATACTTTTGGAATATGTTTTTCTCAAATTAGAACATAAAAATAAAGCAGCATTGAAAATTAAAAAAATAAATCTTGTAGGCCTACCCTAGCATGCTGTTTTCAAAATCAAATCAGTTTTATTTGTATAGCCCAAAATCACAAATAGACATTTGTCTCAGTGGGCTTTACATTCCATACAATATGACACCCTGCCCTTACACCCTTAGCTCGGCTGAGAAAAAAACTCCCAGTAAAGAACTCTTTACCGGGATTAAAAATGTTGAAGAAATCTCAGGGAGAGTCGACAAAGTAAGGGATCCCTCTCCCAGGACAGACATACTGCAATAGATGTCGAGTAGAGAAATATCACGAAGGAATTTGATCATTGACCAGATGATTACATGGTAATACTAAAGTAAACTGCGATAGTGTGGATGCAGGAAGACTTCAGATGCTGCCAGAGGGGGACCGGATCCACACGGTCTCGTTTCACCAGGGAAAACTAAGGTTTCCAGCGCCGGGATTACATCCCACGTCTCCAGGTGGCGTCCTTAACCACTGCAACATCTTCCGCGTTGATGATCCATTCTCAGATGTTGCCAGAGGGGGGACCAGATCCACACCTGGGAAAACTGGAAGAGGATAGACAGGCAACCAATGAGTGAAGCAAAAATTAATTTAAAGATTGAACAAGCATGCGAGTAGAAGAGTACTATCCTGATGGACGGTGAATCAGTGCTGATGTGAGGCAGTAGCAGGCGGGGAGCATCCGTTCATAGGACGGCTGATTCCGCACAGAACTCGGAGTCAGTCGACTATCATGGAGAGTGCTTGGTAGACAGAGTGAGAGAACCCCCGGGGCATCGCTCAACCAATCATGGAAGATGGACAGAGGAGCACAAATGTTGAAATGGTATCAGTTATGCGTTTTGCATCGGCAGGACAATTTTTCAGTGGGAGGACAACCGGTATTCAGGCCCAGACAAACCGAGACCGAGGCAGCTCCTCAGGCTGTTATTAATAACGCTATAAACAATGTTAAACAATATGAACACAATTAACATTCAATTACAATGATTTACACTCTACCGTTCCCCACCGACGCACAATCGGCGCCAGACCCAGAGCCAGCCCCCCAGCACCCGGCCCCCAGAGAGCAAGCCCCAGTGCGGCACTAGTCCCGAGGAGGTCCGGGGCCATAGGTAGAGAATAGACAGTATAGAATAGGGAATGCCACGAGGAGCAACCACAGCCGAAACCCCCGGAGGGGCGGCCCGTACGACCCACCCAAGCCCGCCGGACTGGCCACGCCCGGCCAATGAGGCAAGGCCAGAGGCACCGAGCACAAAGGGCGCGACGCATCCGCCGCCGCCACCGGCACACCCAGAGCCAGGACCGGCCGGAGGAGCACCGACGCCGGACAGCGAAACACAGACGCCACAGAGCGGACCGCCAGGCAGGGATAAATGATTAAAACAGTTTAAAAACAATTAAAACGCAGTTGGTAGGGCATCCCCCCTATGGGCCTCGGACAGCAGCGGACCCGGGTTCGATTCCAGCCCGCGGTCGTTCTCTGCATGTCACTCCCCTCTCTGCCCCATTTCAACTCTGTCTCTACACTATCAATAAAACATAAAAATGCCAAAAAAAAAAATAGATTGCTTCTAACCGCCCCAGGACAATCTATCCGCAGTTCTCCCGAGGCGGTCAAAAGCAACCCGCGTCTAAACGATTAAAAACATTGCAGTGCCCACCTACCAGTGCAACAATTACACAATCTGCACCCGAAGCCCCATTTCCACCCCACACAACGGTACAGTCAGGCAATAGCACAGTGCCACTGCAGACGCCTGAGCACGCACCCCGACACCACCCCCGGCCCAGAGCACACCAACGACAGGGGCACCCAGATGCCCCGCCCCCACGCATTTTTGATAAAAAAAAGGCAAATTTGACACTGGGCGATAATTTGGGGAGAAAGGGGTAATTTGTCACACGGGTAGGTTGTCACAATCGTTATATCTCGGAACCAGAAGGCGCTGTCTGTAAAATTTTGGTATGTAAATATCCACAACTGGGATCAGAGGTCACCTACATAGTCTTCCTTGGAGTTAGACTGCTGCATTTGAGGTGAGAGGACTGTTAGTGTTTTTCATGTCAAATTGAAAATATTTAGCTCCTCAGAATTTTCCTTCTAGGCTTTTACACAATGGTTTTATAACAAAACAATTGTTACCCTAAAAAAGTGTGAAGGGTAAAATATAGTTTGGATTGTGGTTAGCAAGCTAATTAGTTGTCAGATGGTTGTTGGCCTTGATGCAAGCAATAAATTCCAGTTGGGGTTGGTCGTCACATTTTTTGGGGGGTTGGTTGTCACATGTTATCCAAAGGGTGCAGCCAGGAAAGGAACCCAATAACAAAAGAAAATGTCAAGCTGTATCTTCACTGACACCCCAGAGATGGAGAGAATTGAGCAGGAAAGGCAGCTAGCATGCAAAAGAGAAAATGCAACAAAATCAAAACGACCCAGTGCATCCCAAACTAGACCAGTTGCCAAGGCTACTGCACCCCAGTGCACTCCACCCCAGCTGGGGAAGAAGAAACAGAAGAGAAAGAGACAGGAGGAGGAATCTTCATCAGATGAAGAGGATAGTTTGTGTTTGGTTTGTATGGAAACGTTCTCCAGCACCGTTCAGTGGAGTTAAGGGAGAAGTGTTGTATGTGCAACCAGTGGGCACACAATCTCTGCTTAGTTAAGAGTGAGCAAACCCTACATTTGCCATCACTGTAACTCAGATAGTGAATGTGTGTATCCTAGTTGAGTAGGCTATTATTGTTAGACCTATTTGTTTTGTTCTTTATGTTGTTACATACAGTAGGTTGGTCTTAATATGGATTTCATTTTTGTTAATTCCTTGCTCATTTTGTGTTAAGATGCATAAAGTTATAGGCCTATTTTTCAACTTGACAATGAAATTAAACTTTCAAATGTAGTTCTGCTTTCTTGCCTTCTTTTAAGATTTTTCCCATAAAGATAAAATTGTGACAAACAACCCGATAGTGTGTGACAACCGACCCCTTGATTGGGTTGGTTGTCACAATGTGTTAGAGTGTCTTTGATGGTGAATTTCTTCTTTATTACAATACGTTAGAAAAAGTAAGGGGTTCACATTTCAAGCCAACACCTTAAGCTTAAATTTAATGTAGGAATGACTATTGAAAGATGTTTAGGTGATGAGCAATTCTCACTAGAGTAAAAAGTGTGCCTACTTACCCCGGTCTCACCTACTCAGATCATCAGGATCCAAATTGGGTTTCTTCAGAAGGGGTTTCACCATAGCAGCCTTAAAGGAAGTGGGAACAGCACCAGTCATTAATGAAAGGTTGACAACATCATGTATTGTAGGACCCAGGGTTTGCCAGAGTTCTTTGAACAATTTGGCAGGCAAGGGATCAAGAAGGCAGGTCGTTGGTTTTGAGTTTTTGACTATTTGAGTCAGTTCTTCATAAGCAACGGGCTCAAAGTTATTAAGTAAACCGATATTACGCTTACACGCAGCTATCATGCAGTTCATTGTACCGAATGAACTGATTTGGTTTCTATTATTGGTAATTTTACTATCAAAATAGTCAATAACATTTTGCGCAGTGTGGATTGAGCGATTTGATGATTGCGTTTTTTTTGTAAGTTTGGCTACTGTGTCAAATAGAAATTTTGGATTACTCTTATTTCTATTAATAAGAGAAGAGTAGTAGGCCTTTTTTGCTACATTCAGAGCACGTTTGTATATTGAGACGCTCTCTCTCCAAGGCCGGTAGGTGGACTCTTGTTTTGATTTTCTCCATCTTTGTTCGAATCTCCTGCAGTCCTTTTTCAGAGCTCGAGTGTGGTCAGTAAACCAGGGAGAAGCCCTCACCGTTCGTCTGGTTTCTGTAGAGAGAGGTGCCACATAATCCAGGAGGGTAGAAAGGGTTGAGTTCAGCGCAGTTATCAGACTATCGACAGATTCGGTCACCGGTGCTAGGAGGCCAGGACCATGGGAAGTTCATCCATTAAGTTTGTTACAGTTGTTGCACCAATATGGCGACTGGTTACCACTGCTCCATCTTACCCGCTAGGGCAGTTCAGGGCAACCTCGAAAGAAATAAGAAAATGGTCAGATACTACAGAAGTGACAGGAGAAACATTGAGGTCCAGTACAGAAATCCCATGGGAGAGGACGAGGTCGAGGGTGTCTGCATAATATTGCACCAGTAAAACTTTGCTTTGCACTGTCTGCATGTTTGCACAAAAGTTGTACCTTCACATGGCAAAACAAAATTGCACAACTGTAGTCAGTGTCTGCAGTTTTTTTTTGTATTCAAATAAGCAGCGCCTCCCATGACCCTGGACAGTGACCCCTTGACATTTGTAGCAGAGTAGCCTACATTTATTTCTGTTTTTTGATAAGCTGTTGCACTCTTAGTAAACCTAGGCCTACCTGTATTTTGATAAACTGGTGCACTTAGAGTACATTCATTTCTATGTATTTTGATTGTGTTTTCCTGAACTGATAAGATTGTTAAACACTTAAACAACAGGCAGCCTATGTTAATCAAATAGGGATTTTTTTTGATAAGCTGGTGAACTCTATTTGTTAAAATAAAGACAATATATTTAATAAATACAATATATGCACTCCTATGTCGTTGTAGTGTTTTACAGTATATGTAGCTATTGATGTGATGCTCATCAATTTTAGGCAATTTTTTCTGGCCCCTCATTTTGGATCATTTCCACCAACCGGCCCCCATTCAAAACTAATTGAATAGCCCTGCTATAGCCTATGCAGTTAAGATACTGCATATGCGAACAGAATATTTCCTGTGCGCCTTCACATTAAAAGCCTGTTTCTAGCCAAACGCGAGTTGACTTTTTTTCTTAAGCAGATAAGAACAGGAAGTCGTTGCCTTGGAGCTCTCCAGTCAATAGCAGTGATGTCCGTGTTTTCAGATTTACGCAGTGAAATGAAAACAGAGGACATAAAGCTTGTCATTTGCAATACTGGCGGATGCAACTAACGTTCATGAGGCTTCTATAAAAGCTGCATGAACGCCAGTGATGCATTTTCAACGTATTTCCGCTCAGGCAGGTGGCGGCAGTTGAGTAGGAGGTCCCTAATGTGGACAAAAGTCACATTCTGTTTCCACTACAAAATGATTGCGGACACATCGGACACAAGAGACGTAAACCACCTCCGAATGGTGTTTTTGTGATCCGATCTCAATGCGTCTTAATAGTGTTTTCACCTGTAGTTAGAGCTGTATTCATGTGATCCGATTACAAAGTCAGATGTTAAAGACTGGTCTGAGATTAGCCTCAATGTCGGATGCTCTGGCTCCGGATATACATTTAACAGTGGCTGGCAAGTTTAATGTTGCATGTGATGGAGTCCCCTATGACTAGCCCGACCAACGGGAGTGAGGGAGACAGACGGGGTAACGGGGCTCGCTAGAGCCGAGTACCGATTCTCAGTCCCGAGAGGGGGCCGTGAACCGGGGCACCAAGCAAGCCTGCTAGCACCGCGTACCCTCCCACCCCGCCGGACAGGGCGAAACCCAGCCGCGTCTGCCGAAGCAGTTACGGAACTGCTACCGGGGGGGTTAAGAGTCCCGGAGCTAGGGTTAAGCAATGTGTCCGTGCTGTCTATAATGTCAGAAGCAGAAAGCTGCTCCAACTCACGGACGCAACTCTCTAAACAAGTCATTCTAGCCAGTAAAGTAGCACCATCCGCACAAGCCATCACGCACAGTTATGAGTTAGACACAAAGTCAGACCCAGGGGAGAGTGCGAGAAAGCTAAGTGCTAGGATATGTTATACAGACAACAACAAATCGCCCCCCAACACCAGCGTGGTAGGGGAGAACGACAGAAAAGTGATTAACAATATACAGGGCACAATTTGTGAAGAAAACAGGAAAGTGTGAAGGAAACAATAGAATAAACTTAAGACAGGACAAGCAGCAGCAAAGTAACAGCTAGCGAATCTTACGTGTAAACCGTAAACCGGAAAGACCCAAAATAACTTTCCTTTTAAAGGTAACATATTATGCACTTTGCTGTCAATTTTATATGGTCTAAGTAGTCCCTAATACTTATTTTTTTAGATGTTTGCTGAAAAACCCGTTCAGATCATTTATTGTAGCAAGCCTCTATACCCTGATTGTCCTCTGGTCTCAGGATGACCTATATTTGTGCGATCTGGCTGGCCCCTCCCACCTCTCTGCCGGGCTTTCTTTATATGGCCATGGGGCTCTCCCACCGTCTCTGCCGTGCTCTTGCGATACTAGAGAGACACTACGTGAGTCTACAGTGTTTACCCGGAGGCTCCGGGCCGGAGCTAAGCTAAGAGAACAGTTTGACATGACCTGACATGATTAAAACCAGTGAAAACAGTAGCTTCAAAGTTTGATTTCTACATATCTTCCCATCCTTTGTCATGTTAAAAACGAGTCATTTTCAGACTGCTGTGGGGAGTATAAACAGCGTGTTATGAGCAAAACTTGGTGCTACAACAGAAGCTACATGGGCGCTAAAGCTAAAAATAAGACTCAGACGATAAAATAAACTAAAAGTACCACACAAATCAGTGAAAAAAACATTTTCAAAATTGACTTCCACACTATTAAGTTCCAATCCTTTGTCCTGTTAAAAACGAGGCATTTCCAGACCGGTGTGGGTAATAGAATTATGTTTTTATGAGCAAAAGCTGAATGTTTGTCCCAAAGCTAAATAGCTGTACACCAGTCAGGCAAAAATACCAATAAAAACATTTCTTTCAGTTTCACTGTTTGCAAAAACCCACAAGTAGCTTCCTATCCGTTGTGTTATTAAAAACGAGGCATAGACTGCTGTGGTTCAGACAAATTAGTGGAGTATGAGCAAAAGCATTCTGTGTTGGTGTATGTAACATTCAGGCTGTAGGCTATGGGCATCTTGTCGCTTAGCGGGGAAAGCAACATGGCTGTCGCTTGGAAAATTTTCCAGAGGAAAATCTCATGGGATCTCGGGCACGGGATCTCGGGGCCGTGGACCAATAAGAAATGGGGGGGGGGGTTATCATAGATTACTGCACGGTGGAAATTTCTGGTTACTAATGTGGGGGGAAGCATCGGAAACATGGACATATAAAGAAAATATGGGGATGTGGCTGTGCCGACTATTACGTAATAGTCGGTGAGAATTCTGACTGGAGTATATTGGGGGGAGGGGTGGGGGTTTCAGAAAGTGGGACAGTGAGAAAAGGAGAGATTGTTATTTCTTTTTATATTTTGGCAGTCTCTAGGCACACCGTGGCCCCATGGATATGTTAGAACACATTTAAAAAGTGCATTTAGCATAATATGTGACCTTTTAAATAATGAACACAATGGGTGTTCCCCTTGAACATAAATAAATGCATTTCTCCAGAGGTCAAAGACAGTAACAGTGTGGCACTTCTGTAAACTTACTGAAACTCTCCTGGGCCATCACTCTCATTCATCAGACTTTTCTCTGCACTGTCTGAGCTCTTCATACCGTTAGATAGGTTGTGTTGCCACAGTGATTTGGAGTCTTAAACTGTCCTAGCTTTGCACAGCACTTCTTTCTGTTCATTGTCCCTGTACCTGAATCCTAAATATCTCCATAGAACAGTGCTGCCTTTATTCAGCGTCTGCTTGCTTTTAAACGGTAGGTCGGTAGTCAAGGCGGGGGGCTGGCTTTGTTAAAGCGGCCGCCTTAGCCATAAAGCGCTGGGGGAAAACACTGATACAAGAGTAGCAGCATGAAACCCACCTGGTATTTCTACATGTTATTATACCTTTCATTTCCACGTACGGTATTCTATTTCGTCTCATTTTATTTTATATTCTAAATCTACTTTATATTTAAATGGTGCACCTTATCTCTACACTTTTATCTGCAATGTGTCCATGCACTACTGTTGTGTTAACGTGTCACAGGTGTTGCTCTCTTCATGTTTCTTCTTCTTCTGTATTACATTGTTGAAAGGGAGCTGTCATTGTTGTGCATACGACAATGAAATAAAGCTCTTTAATCTTGAATCCTAAGTGAATTCATGAGTCATGTGTCCCTCTTCCAGCACATTGATAAGGTCTTCAAGCACAAGGAGCTGCAGCAGCAGCTGATGGACGCTAAGCTCCAGAGAATCACTGAGATGATGAGAGAGGTGGAGGACAAGCAGCAGAGAGAGAGAGACTTTGTGAGTACAGCTCCATGGCCTGGACCAATCTAAAGCCAGGATGGAGAGAGGGAGTGTTAGGCATTGTACAGCATGCAGGAATATGTGTCTGCTCTCTGTTGACTATTTCTTCTGATTGTTTTTCAGCTGCTGAAGGACGCCACTGAGTCCAGACGCAAGTGTGAGCTGATGAAGGAGCAAGAAACACAGCTCAAACAACAGGTAAACACACACACACAAACACACACCACAAACTGTTTTTTGAGCAGTGCAGATACTGGGAATATACATTCATACATTAACCCATCTGAAAGGTTTGAAAATAGCTTGTTCTTCCCCTCCCTCTCCTAGCTCTCCCTGTACATGGACAAGTTTGAGGAGTTCCAGAGCACTCTGGCTAAAAGCAATGAGGTCTTCACCACGTTCCGACAAGAGATGGAGAAGGTAACGGCCAGGGAATGGCATCACACGTTTCTGTGTCTGGGTGTGTGTGTGTCTTTTGTGGGACATCCTTCTAAAGTTTGGCTGTCCCAAAAAATTTGTTAACATCCTCCGTCAGTTCCATGATGATATGACTGCTAGAGTGACCATGGGAGGAAAAGAGTCTGCTCCTTTCCCTGTTCGTACAGGCGTCAAGCAGGGCTGTGTGCTGGCACCTGTGCTCTTTAACATATTCCTTCTCTGTGTTACTCAACTTCTCCGTCGAGAATAGCAGTGGTGTGCATGTAGACTTCAGACTGGATGGAAACCTCTTTAATATCAGGAGATTCCAAGCTACCACCAAACTGCTTGATGAAAGGGTCCTTGAACTGCAATATGCAGATGATTGCGCATTTGTTGCTAACTCTCCAGTCTGTCCTTAATGCTGCAGCCAGAGCATACAGCAGGATGGGTTTAACCATCAACACCACCAAAACAGAGGTTATTTGTCAATGGAGTGCCAGCCCCCCTTCCACTATGCCTGTCTTTACTGTTGCTGATGAACAGCTATCAGTGGTACCGTCATTTAAATACCTGGGGAGTATGCTCTCCGATGACTGCAGCATTGATGAAGAGGTCCAGAACCGCATCAGGCAAGCGTCTGCTGCCTTTGGTAGACTGTGACAAACAAGGACTTAAACCTCCACACCAAGGTGTCTGTGTACCATGCTGTCTGTATCAGCACTATTTTGTATGGCTGTGGGTCTTGGGTCACTTACAGCCGTCACCTCAGGTCCCTGGAGAACTTTCACATGCGCTGTCTGCAGTGTATCCTTGGCATCACTTGGCGTGATCATATTCCTCATTCTGAAATCTTCGCGAAGACCAACTGTAGAAGTATTGAGGCTCTGGTCACCCAGCACCAGCTGAGATGGCTTGGACATGTGGTGAGAATGACCCAGGACCGACTGCCCCGCAGAGTGTTGTACGGCCAGTTAAGTCATGGCCAACGCTCGGCTGGAGGCAGAAAAAGCGCTACAAGGACCAGATGAAGACCACATTGAAGAAATGTAACATCAGCCCTGAGGACCTGGAAGTTACTGCTGCTGACCGCACCACATGGCGGCAGGTGTGTAAGGAGGGGACCCTTAGCCTGGAGGAGGACAGGACAGCCAGGAGACAGCAGAAGAGGGACAGGAGTAGGGTTGCAAAATTCCGGGAATTTTCAAAGTTGGAAACTTTCCATGGGAATTTATGGGAATTAACGGGAATTTTGGGAATTAACGGGAATAAGCGGGAATTTACTAAATTTAAAGCAACCCAATGCACTAAATTCACCCAACTATGTTATTTCAGTCCAGACAAACGTTCTAGACTGTAAAAACAGTTTTTTACACAAAGTTTTAATATATTTATGAACATTTAATTTCAAATCAGATTGTTTTTTAAAGTTTATTGAGACACCCAACTTGATATCATAAATTTGTTTTTGCTAGGTTTACAGAGGCTTAAACTGTGATTTTAAATATAGTTGGGGACAATATATTTTAGCATAATCTTGACTAAAACAACCAGATTGTATGCAAGTACACTAGGCAAATTGCACATAGCACACATCCTACTGCAGGGGTACTGAGGCCACGCCCCCTACATGCACTGTGCATTCCTCCATCACATGGGGGGCATTTGACTTTATTCATTGAATGGGTGGAGTCAGACCCTATGGGTCAGACAGATGAGTAAAATTTTACTCAACATGCATCTTTTTCTTGTTCAGAGAAATTATTGATTGTTCATAAAATAATCAACTTGATAAAGCTCTTCTTACAAATAGGGGAGAGTGGCCTAAGTTGTGCCAGTGGGCAACTTGTGCCACCCATTGTTTCTAGATAACCATAGAAGAAATTGGAAATGTGACCACATATTTAAGAAGAGCCATCCATTTGACTCATCCTGTAAAGAAGGGAGAAACATGGAATAAGATATAAGCACATTTAAGCTCAAAAAACTGTGTTTTGCCTTTCAAAGTAAAATTTCCATGATCAATGTTTTTTGATTATTGTGTCTGAACAATTATAGACAAGTTTGAAAACATTTGACACATGTTTTAGTGCTTTAGTATGCTACACTTTGTGTCTATATAATTAGGACGATGTCAGCCCTAAACTGCTGCATCATGCTTATTATCCAAAATTCTGGGGTTGAGGTGATTTGTGCCAAAGAGCCTAGGTGAGTTTTAAGTAAGTGGAGTAAGTAATGGATGTGTCTTGCATTACAGTTTATGAGATATATATCAATGGCACAATTTACCCCATGGTATTTTCTCCAATGGCACAACTTACACCACACCGGGGGCAAGTTGTGCCACTAGACAACTTTTTTCCGAAAGCTATATTTCGTCAACAGTTTATTCCAGATCCAAAGTTTTTATTGTCGGGGATGCACAACACCCTGAAATATATGTATATATTTGAGTTGGAGACTTTACTGTCAAGGCCTCACTTTAAAGTCACTTTGGTAAAAAGTGGCACAACTTAGGCCACTCTCCCCTAAATCTGTTCAAATGTAATGTTTTTTAATTGTATTATTTTGCATGGATGTCTGCCTATGAACAAACATAGTGTTTAAATGTTTAGATTTATGTTTGTATGAAAAAAAAAATCATTTAAGTTACCGCCATTTAGTTAATTCCTATAATTTCCAATTTTGAATATTCCCAAAATTCCCGAGCGAAAGTTCCCGTGGAAAGTTTCCGGTAATTTACCGGAAACTTTCCACCCCTTTGCAACCCTAGACAGGAGGAAAACTCCTGTGGAGCCCACAGTGTCTACTGACACATTTACATGTCCTTCTTGTCAGAGGTTATGTAGGTCAAGGATTGGGTTGTATAGCCACATTAAATATCATAGATAGATGTGGGACAATGGGGATGGGTAGTAGGATTGGGCATCGAAACCCGGTACCAGTATGGCACTGGTGCCGACGTTAACGGTAGTAACCAGACCGAATAAGAACGAAAGTTTCTGTGCTTCATTTCGGTGCTGCCCCCTGCTGTAGTCACGTTTGTATTTTGACAGTAGAGCTGCAACGATTAATCGACAAATCGATTATTAATCGATTATTAAAATAATCGCCAACTATTTTGATAATCGATTAATCGCTTTGAGTAATTTTCTAATAAAAAATGTCCAAATTCTCTGATTTCAGCTTCTCAAATGTGAATATTTTCTGGTTTCTTTAATCCTATCATGACAATTAACTGAAATATCTGTGTGTTTTGGACATAACAATACATTTGAGGACGTCAGCATGGGCTTTGGAAAATTGAGCAACATTTTTCACCATTTTCTGACATTTGACGGGAAAACCACTAATCGATTAATAATCGATTAATCGAGAAAATAATTGACAGATTAATCGATTATCAAAATAATCGTAAGTTGCAGCCCTATTTGACAGACTGATCGCTCTTTATGTCATGATTGATAAAGCATGTCCGCTCGCGGATGCTGTTCTGTGAGGAGCATTTCTCACCTGGCTGTGAGTGACGAGAACGAGCCCGACCGTCTCGAGGAGCGCGCGCATGAGTGCTCAACACTCGCTCACGTTCGCAGTTTCACAGACTGATCGCTCTTTATGTCAGACTATTTTTGAACGCCAATGCAATGCATTTATTTTAGCGAATGACACGCGATCTAGCAGTATTGTCACGCATGTATTAGGCACGTGTAGGCTGACGATGAGGCAGCGGCCGCCTGCACGCTTCCTGCCGCCAGCTGTTCTAGTTCTGCCTATACGCACGGCGGTGGAGACGAACCCAAAAAAACACGGAAGTGGGACATGGCGGCCCGGTGATATGGAAACGTTTAACAAGAAACTTCATAAAGACACTTAAAATAACGATCTCTGCCCATACAAAAAGCTCTGACTTGGATACCTTTATGGAGCGATCTCTGTATAAAACCATCTGGTAGGCTACATGACGGGCCTGATGACGGGCCGTTATATTATTAATAAACAGGGCGCTGCCGCTGCACATTAGAACAGCATGTACATTAAAGATCTCGTATCCATCCTGAGAAGGCAAACATGACAATTTTTCTGCACAAAAATGGTTAATTTGACAACGTTGATAGTTGTGGTCTTATCTTTACAGAAGACTTCTTTGTGTTTTTTAATGCAAATGAGCACTGTTAATATTCCAAAAGGCAAACGCTCTTCTTTGACTGTTTTCAGTCTGTGGTTCTCATTGGGTGTACTTATTCCCTTACTGTAAATCCAATACTGCATTTAATTTCATATGGGTGTTTTATATGTGTATCTATTTTAATTTTTAAGGTGTTGTATTGTTCAGGCAGAGCTGTACGCTTATTTTTTTAGGTGGTAGCACTGGTGCTAGCAAGCAAAAAAATTCAGTAGCACAAAAATAAATTTGGTAGCACACAAAGTATGATCGAAAACTTGCATAACCTTAACCCTTGCATTTCACTGTATTTACCTTTGAGCCTGTCATCTTGGTCTCCTTTGAGATTCTCAATTAATATTATAACCTAGTGTGTGCACTAGGATATAATATTATAAGATTCTGCAATTATATCCTAGTGTGTGCACTAGGATATAATTATAGAATAATGAATAGGGGTGCACTGATTGCAATTTAGACAAAATAATCTAACCTGCCAATTGCAATTTTTTGCTGATTCATAATAATGTTTCCCCATAAAAATATAAAAATAATATCTATATCTATATATGTTTGTATATACATATTATTATTATATTAATAATAATAAACATTTTCAGAAAATGTCCTTCTGTTAATTAAAACCAAACTTTAAAACATTAAACATAGCCTATTAAATAAATAAGTATACATATTGGTACAATTTAGGATAAATTAAATAGGTTGTGAATGTTGTGAATGTGTTGGAAGTTGTTCTTCAGTGGCTTATTTCAAACTTTGTTTTTAGACTACTGTTGACTTTTCTCTGCAGCTGAATTAGTTGCCTTTCTAGCTAGAGCACTGCAGGGCTGTGAAGCGCTAACTTCCTGTTCTTACCGGCTTCAAAATAAAAGTCAACTCACGTTTGGCTAGTAACAGGCTTCTAACGTGAAGGCGCACAGGAAATGTTCTGTTTGCACACACGCTAACTTAACTGCGGTAATGTAAAGAGAGCAGAGAGTCGTGTTCTTCCGGTTATTACCGTTGGTGAAGTTTTTATACGGTAGAATCGCTGCTCGAGCACAGATCCCGAGGACACATCTTTCACCAGCCAAAGTGGAGGGTGGACTCAATAACTTACTTGCCTAAGACTACATTTACCCCCATTTGGAGTGTCAATGTAGAGCCCTCTAAGCAGTGTTGTGCATCTCTCCTCTGTGTTTCAAAGACAGCCTCTCCTCATTACCAACTAGCACTAGTGCGAATGGACTTGTATTCATCATCGCACGTGATCAATTTCAGTAGCAAATGTGATCAAAACTGTCGCACTGTACAGCCCTGGTTCAGGTCATAAGGACTCTTTCTAATCAAAATGATTACTTTTAGCTAAAGTTTTAAGATGGAGATTAGATAACCTGGTAGTCTCCACATTAATCTCCATTATTATTAGGGGTGTAACGATTTATTTAACCTTTATTTATACAGGTAAAATCTCATTGAGACCCAGGGTCTCATTTACAAGAGAGACCACGATACACGTATTCGTGAGGATACAGGCACGTATTTGGTGTTACAGAGGTGGACCGCGGTTCGTATGTGGAGTACATAACGTTATTATATGGCGAATGTACAGTCTTGTTTTGCGGTGTGGAACTTAAAACTTGTCGTCGGAGTTCCTCCCCGGAGCATTTATCCTCCGGCTCGCACGTGCGCAGTAGCAGCCAGCGATTGAGAGTCTATTATCGCCATGGTGAGCATGAGGGTCAGGGTCAGGCAGTGTTAGCAACTTAGACGCTATATTCAGTGACTTTTCAGACCCCACTGGCGACTCTTTTTCAAAAAAAGCCACCAGCGACCAATCTAGCTACTTTTTCTGGTGTTATTGGTGACTTTTGGAGACCCTGTCGCTAAAGCATGTATCGCTCTTAACACTTCTAAACGAGCAGCGGGTGCCTACGGCCACTCCCCCGGTCCCATAGCACTGACAGGCGGCCGAGTCCTTACGCAGCAGTCCCTCCCAGCTGCAGTCAGAGCAAGAGATACACACCTCTCCGCTCTATTGTCCCGTTTGCATCACTATTAGCAGTTGTAGTAGCAGCGTTCCTCCTCTTTTACAGTCTATGAGTAGGGCTGGCCCGAATACCATTTTTCAGGCTCCGAATATTCGTTGGTTTTTCCGAGCGAATATCCGGATATTCGGTCCAGAAAAACACACCATCAAAAACAACCAAACGTTAATAATCCCTATATACTCCCTGGAACCGATTTTGACAATATCTGCATATTATTTTGTTGAAGATTTAATAGCTTTTGAACTTTAATTAATAGGCCTAAGTAAGTTGGAGTTCCTTACTTTTTCCCGTGGACGCGAACAGCTGTCCAAATCAGCTGTCCTCTCTTACGTAACGGGAGCTTTTCAATTCATCCTGGAATGTGCATCTTTGTTTTCAGGGAATTTATACAATAAATCCATAACAAGTACCGAATTATTGATTGTCTTATGTGTCCATATTATATCCATTATATTGACCGGGTATTGGCAAGTTTATTTATATAGCACAATTCAGACACAAGGCCACTCAAAGTGCTTTACAGGGGCAAGATTAGAATACATAAAACACATTATAAAACATTTAAAAGCGAATAAAAGAAGCAAATAAAAATAAAATAAAAATTAAAACTCAATTTAATAAAAGAAGCAAATAAAATGAAAATTGCAAGTTAAAAAGGAAACAAAAAAGTCTTCAGACTCGATTTAAAAGAACTGAGAGTTGCAGCAGACCTCAAGTTCTCTGGGAGTTTGTTCCAGATTGTTGGTGCATAAAAACTAAAAGCTGCTTCGTCTCGTTTAGTCCTAACTCTAGGGACTGTAAGTAGACCTGTCCCAGACGACCTAAGGGCTCTGGACGGTTCATAACTTATCAGCATATCAGTAATGTATTTTGGCCCTAAACCATTTAGTGCTTTATAAACCAACATCAGAATTTTGAAATCAATTCTTTTGCCAAGACGTTCACGCTCTGCAGCAAGCCAGTCACAGTTTATGGGTGCGGTGCTGTACGTAAACATACAGCTAAGCTAAGGTTAGCATTTAGCTAAGCATTACTTTTCCTCCCAAGATCCCGCTAATGTTGTTATAAAGTAAATGGAAACAAGTTGTCTATTCCTCCTCCACCTCTCTCGCTTCTCTGCTTGGTGTCGCTTATAGTTTGCATCCCTCGCTCTGGTAACGTCACGTAGCATACAGCTGGTGTATCACCGGCTTTGAAAAGGTCAGCAGCCAACTAGGTCAAAGTTCAAAGGTGGTTCTGCTGTTCCAAATGGATCCAGTATATGGCACCATTGTATAATGCGAGACCTACTGTACAATCAAGTCGCCCAGTTACAACAACAAGCACACCATTCATTACATTTTCTCAATAAAAAAAAATAAAAAAACAAAGCTCCGAATACTAATTTTCCGAACGAGTATTCGAATAATTCGAATAATTCGGGCCAGCCCTATCTATGAGTAGTGCAAATCAAAATGTTATACAGTGCTTTCGATACAGTGCAAATCCCGTTTGAGGGATAACTTCGGATTCCAGGTGAATTATGAAAACAGTGATAGACGTGTGGAACAATGTCGGTACACAGGTTATTGTTTCACCGAGATCGCTTATGTAGGAGGCAACACTTCGAACATGCATGCACGTTTGAAAAGGCACCATCCAGGTGTTTGGCTACTATCACGATTACTGTGAAGAAAAACGAGCTGGGCAAAACCCAGACATTATTTTCTTTTTTCTACTGAATATAAACAAGCTGTCATTTAATTAATGCTGCAGTAGTACTTTTATGTGATAATTTTTATATTTATAAGAGCACTTTAGTACGGAGCCCCTAAAGGGACATGGAGGGGGAAAAAAATTTGGTTAAAGAATTAAAAAATCAAAGTCGAGATCTCGAGTTCGAAGTCGAGATCTCGACTTTGCCTTCAAACCTCACTCACCGTCACCAATGGTCCATGCATCAAAGGCATATCAATTAATTTATGGGAAACCACACAACAGTGTCATGGAGGAGTACTTGAGCATTCTCTCTCACACTAACACCAAACTACAACCTATTAGGCCTAAATCTAACGCGTATTATGCAAATTGGAGAGAAAAGTGACTATGCTTCACTCCTTTTTGGCGCACCAGGGACAGAGAGCGGAGGTCTAATTGTCAATACACACACACACACACACACACACACACACACACACACACACACACACACACACACACACACACACACACACACACACACACACACACAGGCCAAATGAAATTCAACCGGATTATCCAAACTTTCTATTTTTCCTCACTTGGAGAGAGAACAAGCGCTGTTCCTGTGCTCTCTGGCACTACACCAGCTGTGCCCGCCTTGAGCCTCAAACTGTGTCTTAATAGAAAAGATAACTGCAGGTCATATGACAAAACTAGCAATTGGACCAAGTTAGTAAAGCCTCATTCACACTTTCAGCCTTTCCCAGGAAGGGATCGTGTGTGAATAATGCCCTTAAAGTTGACATACCCTTTGTTTACACCAGCTTACAGAGCCTGCTGAGCATTAACACTATATTTTTTCATTGCAATTTTAGTTAATGCTGCACCTACACTAGTATTTTATTTTATTTATTGGAGAATTGCAGCAGTATTTGTTATGCATTTTATTTATATGTTGCATACTGTCAGCTAGTTACTGACAGCTAAAGCTGTTCATGCTCCGTTAATTATGAACTGTACTGTACCGTGACTTCAAAACCGAGGTACGTACCGAACCGTGACTTTAGTGTACCGTTACACCCCTAATTATTATATTGTTTAAAACAGTATTGTTGTATTAGATAATATGTAAATTGTGTGAATTTTATTTTATTAAAATAGTTTATTTGTAAGTTACTCGTAATTATATTGTTAAAGTTAATTGTGTTAAATTTGGCACTGGCTATAAAAGGGCATTATTTTGAAAAAGTGTGTGCAATTTTAAAGTACCGGTTAAAGTACCGTTTAAGCACCGGAAAGTACCAAAAGTACCGAGTAGTAACCGGTATCGGAAAAAACCCAACCGATACCCAACCCTAATGGGTAGTATGGACATTGTCACTACCTGGAGCTTGCTTGTACGGAGCCTGGGTCTGTTGAAGGTGCGTTGCTGTTTTTTAGGCTGCGATAGCCTTGTAGTAGGATAGGTAGAATCGGCATTGACACTACCTGGAGCTTGTTTGTACAGAGCCTAGGGTCTGTTGAAGGTGGCTGTGCTGTTTGGGCTGTGCTAGCCATATGATAGGATAGGGAAAGTAAAGTTAGTAAGTGAAGAAGTATGTTTTTGTTTATTTAAAATGTTTTTTACAAAAAGGTTAAAAGTGGACGTCATCGAAAAATCGATGGACAACCAAGAGAGAGAGTCTGTGTGTGTGTGTGTGTGTGTGTGTGTCTCTCACTGTTTCCTGGTTCTACCTCCAGATGACCAAGAAGATCAAGAAGCTGGAGAAGGAGACCACCCAGTGGAGGACCAAATGGGAGAGCAACAACCAGGCCCTGCTGCAGATGGCAGAGGAGGTGACTAGTCTCTACACACTAGCCCCTTTTACACACACACTCCGCCATAGTCAAGGAATGACAATCCACCTATATGCTGACTTTGTGCCTTTACACTGGACCAAGCAAAGTCAAGGCATACTGACAAACATGTGTGTATTTACATAGCATTCTGCATCCTGGAACAAAGGAGAATGTATGATGCAGGGTTAGGGTTGGGTCGCTTGACAAGTGATGTATAACATAGTGCCATCCTGGTCAGCTTCTTTTTATAAACTTTTTTACTTTTCTTTCTTCGTAAAAAAAAAGAAGAAGAAGAAATAACGTTGCTTCTTGTTGTCTGAGATATTTATTTGATTTGATTTCACCTTTTTATTTATACAGGTAATCTAATTGAGACAGAGGGACACATTAAAAGAGAAACCTGTTAATTTAAATTCCCCCGGTTGCAGTCAGACTTTAAGCATGTCTCGACAACATCAAGCTCGTAATGCCCCAGCTGCCACTGCTGCAAATGCATTCACACAGAGAGCACTCTGGGTATATTCCCGGAATCTTCGCCCTGACCTCATATATACATTTGACATCTTCGGCAGCTGAGGCTGTTAAATTTTCTCTGTCTCCTAAAACTAGTAACTGCTATTTCACAGGTAAAAGAAAATAAACCTTTCCACTCATGAGACATTGTGTTGTGTTTTAGAAAACGCTTCGTGACGGCCACTTCAAAGCTCTGCAGGGGAAGCTGGAGCTGCTGGAGAGGCTGTGCAGAGCGCTGCAGAAGGAGAGGAACGACCTCAACAACCGGCTCAGCCTGCTCCAGGAGCACGACGACACAGGGACCACTGAGCTGCCTCAAGCCCAGCCTGAGGGCCAGCCAGGGGAGCCTGAAGCCCAGCCAGGGGAGGCTGAGGACCAGGACCAGCCAGGGGAGGCTGAGGACCAGGACCAGCTAGGGGAGCCTGAGGACCAGGACCAGCCAGGGGAGCCTGAGGACCAGGACCAGCCAGGGGAGTCTGAGGGCCAGCCAGGGATCATCCAGGGGCCAGGGGAGGATGAGGACCAGCCACAGGACCCCGATGCCCAGCTACTGCAGCCTGAGGCTGTGGAGGAGGATGAAGAAGAGGACTCATCACAGGGAGAAGGGCTGGAAGCTCCCACACCACTTGAACTGGAAGCCACAGCAGCTGCAACTGACCAATCCACCTCTGCTCCAGCGCTGACTATCAGCCAGCCGGAAACACCCACCACAGAGATGGTCTGACCCAGCCTGTGTGTGTAGGCGAGCAGGCTGTGATCAGAGAGCGCTCCACACACCTCCAGCCTACTTCCATAACAAGCCAGAAAAACCCACCTGTAATGGAGATAGATTTTTTTTTTTTATTCTACACTTGCCTCTCCAGGTCTACATGGAAACTGAACCAATATCTTTTTGTGTGATAGTTTAAGGAGAATAAAATGATTGTATCAAGGATACCTTGTAAAACTTTGCCAATGTTTTCATTGGTTGTGATAATTGGCTTTGTGGCGAGCACTTTGTACTCCCTGTTTTCTACCATAACTGTATTTTCATAGGAAAATTCCCATGCAGTCCAATTGAAGCGGTTCAAAGTTAAATTGCTCTTTTTATTTCTCTCTAAACACGGTCTGTTAAGACTAGATGGGTATGTCTCATGAATATTGTAGCCTCTGGACAAAGTCAGAGTTGGACATCTGTACTGGGTAGCGTTGGGTATACTTTTTACTTTTTTGGATCAGTTTTTTTGGTTATATAATAATAAACAAACTTGATATATTTTGAGAAGTTCAATCATGCTTTGAGAATGGAGATGTCATTTTGAAGACAAAACAAGTTCTAATAGGTCAGGAATAAAGTCGTAATGTCATGAGAATGTCAGGATATAACTAGAAATAAAGTTGTTTTTTATATATTGAGATTTTTTTTTTTTGATTTGGTAAATTAGATAACATGTTAAAATATTCTCAAAGCCTTCTATTTTAATTTCCCTAACAGTGTCCCAAATAGGCAAATCGTACCAGCACAAAGGTAGCACCAGGAAACCCAGTGCACAGGTGAATTTCATGTGTGGTTTAAGTCAAAATTCTATCATAGTTTAGCAGTAAGTATCGGCTGACATGTTGGCAGTTTTTCTTAAAAAAAAAACTCTTGATATGATGAAGCTCATAGTTATTACAGACACAGGCTCTTCTTCTGTTGTAGTTCACACTGAAGCGATGTCTGATGCCCCCAGTGGTCAATCTGGGACTCAGAGAGATAAGTCATTTGAACCACACACTAGCCCACAAACCTAACCAGGCTGACATCCTAAGGTCAGAACCTTTTCTATATCTTTGTTTGATACTTTTACCCCGCTTTGTTTTTTCCTCATAGAAAATAATTGGATCTATTTTTAGAGGGGAATGGTCCCATGTCACTTAAATATGGGCAAATTAAATCTGAAATGTGATGAAAGCTTAGCTTAATGTGCTGCTTTTATGACATCTACACCACAGCTATGGTTTATTCCTTTAATAAAGCATGTCATGTGATTTCTACAAGGTCAGTTCAACAGGGTGTACAGAGAGGAGCCTAGTCATGAATTCTTAGACTCTTCAGACCACTAGAGAATTGTTTGATTCAAATTCTTTAAAAATATTTTAGGTCATCAGAATAACAGGCCTCGTCATTATTATAACTATATACTAGAAGAAAACTGAACATGATTAGTTTAAATGCGTTTGAATGAAAAGACAGACATCCATCAGCGATGCATATCAATAGATATGCTGTTCCAGGATCAGCAGTAACTGTACATGAGGAAAGTCATCTGTGTGTAGAGTTCTGATATCGAAATATGAACAGGGTCCAAACAAGTTCTCAATCTTTTTTTACATTGTAACGCTTCAAATTAGAATCTCCACAAATTAAATTGACACTGCTGCACCTTCTCTGCAGTACTATTGTCCTAATCAGGGATTGCTTTCCTCAGCATCAACAGTGGTTTATTCATGGACATAGTTGTTAACACTATCCCTGAGTTCCAATCCCTATACTTCCTTACTATTTAGCATCCCAGAAAGATTGAGGATGTCCCAATACAATTTTAGTGTGCTAAAAAATACATAAATGCCCCACTAACTCCAATAGCATGTTGGATTATTTGTCTTTATTTTCTCAACAAAATGAAAAAAAAACTTCCTTATCTGATTTTTTTTTCTCTCCTGTGGCCCTAAAACATTTGTGTACCTTAGTATGTAGCGTAGTAAAAAGAAAAAGTATGATATTTGGAACGCAGGGAAAGTGTTGTGAAGGAGCACATTCCCAAATGCCAGTGTTCGTCCTGTTTGAACTGGCTATATTGTCCAGATAGTGAGAATGGTAGAGCTGACTCATACTACCCTTACTGATAACCCATGTGTGACTGCTTGGAATGTCCTAAAGGTTCTTTGCTGTCAGATTGATTTGATCGGTGACTTCCGTTTTGAATCTTCCAACAGGTGAATTTATCTCCATATTTCAGAACAACATTGATGTGTGTGTGTGTGTGTCCTTTGGTAGAGGACAGGGCTAGTCTTGGCAGAGGGAAGAATTTGTCAGCATCCATGTTTCCTCTTTTTCTTTGGCGCTGCCCCCAGATTTGCCTCTCAGGTAATGTCCCAATCTACCTCTGCAGGTGAGACTAACTGTGAAACCAGTCACCATAGCTTCAGAGAGCTTTATTTTTTACAACAGCCCACACCCCCTCTTCTTCTTATTTGATTGTACAATGTTCTTCTAGTCCTGTTTTGCTTTTCAATAAAACATTTTGTAGAATTTTCCAACAACTCTGGATTTATTACCTAATTCTGAGTGAGTATTAGGTTGGCGTGTCATTTCCTTATAGTAAAGTGGGATTTGTCTGTGCAGCATTTCTCAACATGTGTAGGGGAGAACGGGGTTGGTAGGCACACGTTTTACTCTACAGAGAATGGCTCATCACCTTTCAATAGTCATTCCTACATTAATGGGACATTTCCATACCAACATTTCAAGGACAGCGCCTTCTGGTGCCGAGATATAACGAATGTGACAACCAACCCGTGTGACATATAACCCGTTCACCCCTACTAATGAGATGGTTCGGCAGACCTTTTGTTTTAAATAAATTGACATGAATAGAATACATTTCAGAAAAAGTTATAAAAGTTTTATTGCAATTTGTGATGCAGGAAACAAAACATGCTGATTTCAATGAACAACACAAACAGGAAAGGAAAGGAGGATGAGCACTAGTTTACTCCAGGCCAAACACTGAAGCATTAATGTACCTTAAAAACAAGAAGAAAATGTTTCTTCAGCTAAATATGATATTATGCTACAAAAATAACAGCCACAAGTGCTTAATGGGTGGGAATAATAAAGGTATAAAAGAAAGCTTCCCTGACTGTCAAGGTTAGCTTTTAACCAATTACAATTTGGATGGTAACCCTTCTGTTTACCGGGTTTAATACATACTTAAGTCATTATGGAAGCCTAGCATCTAGAAGTTATCTGGCTAATTATAAATCAAACTGTTGAATATCGTGTTCATGTTTTCCTTGCAACACTAGTGACCTTGTGCACATAACGGTCCTGCTCCTATGAGTCTTCAAAGCCACTTCACCATGAGATATCCCCATTGCCCAAACACTGGAGATACTGCCACTTTAGTGCTTAAGGTTTACCTGGGTCAAGGTGAGGTATCAAGCAGGGTGACACTGAATCCAACTGTGTGTTAACAAGGCTGGAGTCCATGCTGTCTCTTAACTCTCCACATTGTTCAGTTGACTTTACATGTTGCTGTGGAGATAAGCCAGAGAGAGAGAGGGGGAGGCCAGGCTGGAGCTCAGGGGAAGAGAGGAGAGGAGGTGTGTGGAGGAGATGCAACAGCAGCAGTTATGATGCCTGGGCCTCCAACTCTGATGCTGGGGTGTTGTCTGGCTCCTCATCGTTGTAGATATTCTCAGCCTAAGACAAAGAGGATAACATATGCAAGCATGAATCTACAGGTGAAACTCAAAAAAATTATGATTTTGTGCAAAAGTTCATTTATTTCAGTAATTCAATTTAAAAGGGATGGGGCCGATCCGATCCAGTATCGGGTCCGATATGGGCGAAATCTACGGATCGGATATCGGACAGACAGCTCCGATATAAAATCCGATAAAATAATAATAATAAAAATATATATAGGGGAGAGTGGCCTAAGTTGTGCATTTTGGAAGATGTTCCACCCCTTGTTTCTAGAAAACCGTGGAAGAAATTGGAAATGTGACCACATATTTAAGAAGAGCCATCCATTTGACTCATCCTGTAAAGAAGGGAGACACAAGGAATAAGATATAAGCACATTTAAGCTCAAAAAACTGTGTTTTGCCTTTCAAAGTAAAATTTCCATGATCAAGGTTGTTTGATTATTGTGTCTGAACAATTATAGACAAGTTTGAAAACATTTGACACATGTTTTAGTGCTTTGGTATGCTACATTTTGAGTCTATACAGTTAGCACGATGTCAGCCCTAAACTGCTGCATCATGCTTATTATCCAAAATTCTGGGGATGGGGTGATTTGTGCCAAAGGGCCTGGGTGAGTTATAAGTAAGTAAGTAAGTAAGTAAAATGTATTTATAAAAGCACATTTATGACAGTTTGCACTGTCCAAAGTGCTGTACATAGTGCATTCAGTAGGTAAACAATGAAGGTAAAATAACAATAACCAAAATAAAAGACGTAAAGCCCATACATCCACATAAACACAGATAGTAGTGCAGAAGTAAGATAGTTAATGGGGAGGAAACACCAGGGTGTACATATGGGTTTTGAGCCTTGATTTAAAAAGGCAGAAATGTAGGGGAATCACATTTGTCAGGTGGCAGTTGGTTCCACAAGCACGGAGAAACTAGTGCAAAGTACATTTCTGAGAGTTGTGCCAGTGGCATGGCTGTATACGCTGGTCACCAAAAGAAAGTGATTGTCTACAGTAGCTCAGAGAGAGTGACATCTCAATTCCACTTAACGACACCACTGATGAGAGTTCAGATGGCCAGAAAGATGATGATGGTGACTTTGTCATTGTGAGCTTTGCAGGTAAAACCATTAGATCTGCTAGGCCTTGTTTAAGAAAATTGTCCTTCAATCTTTGTCAACTATTTACTTTAAATAAACCTTAAATAAGTAATTGTCTAATGGATTTGTCTTGCATTACAGTTTATGAGATATATAGCAATGGCACAATTCACCCCATGGTATTCTCTCCAACCGCACAACTTTTTTTTCCGAAAGCTATATTTCTTCAACAGTTTATTCCAGATCCAAAGTTTTTATTGCCAGGGATGCACAACACCCTGAAATATATGTACATATTTGAGTTGGAGACTTTACTGTCAAGGCCTTACTTTAAAGTCACTTTGAGTGAAAAGTTGCACAACTTAGGCCACTCTCCCCTATTTATTTTTAATTTTTTTTTAACTATGAAAGAGCGAGAGCCCCGCGCGAGCAGATGTCAACGTTCGGTGGAGGGAGAGAGGATTCAAATACTCGTTCTAAAAAAAACACACTAAAGTCGGAGTTTCTTACTTTTTCCCCGTGGAAGCGAACAGAGCTGTTGTTCTGTTCCAAATCAGCTGTGCCGTCGTAGCTTATTTTCGGGGATTTATAAATCCATACAAAAGATCCAATATTGATAGTCTTTTGTATCCATATTATATCCATTATTGACCGCGTATTCCTATGATGCAAGGCAGTCACTGTTGATTGGCAATAGCAGCTCTGCATAGGGAATGTAAACAAACAGCAAAGCTAAGCTAACGTTAGCATTTCGCCGAGCACTGCTTTCCCTTCCGAGATCACGCTAATGTTGTGGTATAAAGTTAAGGGAAACACATATGCTGATATTCTTCCTCCCTCTCTGTCTTCCTACTAGTGATGGCAGTGTGACACTGAAGCTTCGATACGTGCTTCAAACCCTGATCTACAATTCCCAAGAAGCTTCGAAGCTTGCTTCAGTACGAAAAAAATCACGTGACATGACATCCAAAGCAGGAACTGCTTCGTTGCCTGAATCACTTGACTGGTCCGCGGCTCGGTGGACAAGCTTTGAGCAAAAAAAAGAAACCGGCTCAATCCATTAACCGTTGAAAAACTAAGGCAGCCTACCTCAATCCAAATCTTTGAGTGTTCCCCATCCCACATAATTACCCTTGTAGAGTTAGGCTACTGAAGCACACCCAACCAACCTTGCGCAAAGCCAGCCGGTCACCGCGGCACGGCCTAATTATTTAATGGAAAAAACTATCACACAATCGGCGCTGCAACCGTTTTCGGGAGTTGTGTCCAGTATGTAATAAAACTGTTTGAAATGTCAATTAGATTAGGCTAGGGGATAACACACCGACTGTGATGTGTAGGTCCGGGTTTGGAATCCCGGTCGGAGGCAGAGGTCATTATATTGTAGGTTTTTATAAAATGCTGTTTCAATTATATCCTAGCCTAAATCAGTTAGCCTATTTGGACATGGGCTAGGCCAATCCTTTTAAGAACAATTTAGACATCTGTATTTTGATCAATCTTTATTCGTGAATAAATCACGATATTGAGTAGCCTATTTGGGTTTGTGGGGCGTGTGTGTGTGCGTCAAATAATTTTCAAAGCAGGGATACTTTGAATCCACTGCAGCCTCGAACTTCGCCAGCAGAGGTCACTGTAGCTTCGAGTAATGAACCTATTTTCGAAACATTGGCTCAACTGGTTCAATGCTTCATAAAAGCTTCATTTGCCCATCACTACTTCCAGGGCCGGCCCTGACCAATTTGGCGCCCTAGGCAAGATTTTAGCTGGCGCCCCCCATTGCATTGCAGTCAGGTCCACCACTGTTCATACACTCACACAGAACTGGATAGCTTTGTCTTGGACATTTCCTTTTATTTTAGATAGAAAATAACCCACAAAATAAAAACCATATTACAAAACAAGTGACATAACATTAAAAAATTAATAAAATATTACGATTTGCACAAAAAAATGCAGACGTTAACATTTTAAAATTATAATCTATTACAAGTATAGTTTCAATACATCATAACTTTGCATTGAATATAATTCCACACAAAAGCTATATTACAAAATTAAATGACAGAGACCTCTGGTCTGTACTGCTATTTAACTTGATTCCAACAGAGAGCTGTCTACATTTAGATGTTAAGACCTCATCTTCAGATCTCAACAAGCTCACCTCACCTTGCTACAACCTGACTACTCTTGCCTTTGGGTCTATTGGTGAAGCCTTTATTCCTCATGCTGCATCACTGGGCTGTGCTAAGGTGGAGAAGATGTCTGCAGGACAGGTGGCTCAAAGTATTTCAAATGAAAACCTGAAGAGAAAAGAGAAGTATACATGTTGTTACATTATTTATATTAATACATGGTGAAAAGCTTTAAAATGGAAATTAGATAAGATTAAACTCTTGTCATTAAAATGAAATGCAGTTTAGCATCCAACCAGAGTGAGGAGAAGCAGTAACTAATGGAAAGCTATAGGCCTAGGTAAGGTACAATCAAACGGAAAAGTTTGCTCCTGCTTTTTATTAAATCAGAATCAAGCCTTCTAATGATATCTCATGGCTTTATGTATAGCACTTTGATTTACCTTGTGTTGAAAAGTGCCTCACAAATAAACTTGACTTGCCTCAAGTATGCAATATTAACAGTTATTATACTGTGCACTTTTAACACTGATGTAAACTAACCCAAGGTTGACAACCATTAATTATAGTGGAAAAGGAATAGCTTTCTAATAACCATTACAAGCAGTGCAAACTTTGGCAAGTTATGACAGGGGATGTAGGCTACCTGAAAAATCTTTCTAAATGCCTCTGATGAATTTAAGCTGGGAGTAACGTTACCCATCTTCCAAAAGTAAGCTAGCAAGTTAACACACTGCTCCTACAACGGCTAAAACAATGCAGCACACTATTCATTCATCACATTAACGTCACTGTAGGCCTACCTCTGTCTTTGTCACGTTTTTCCTCCTCTTCTTTTCCTTCTCAGTCTTCCCTTGGCACGAGAGAGCTTTTGTCATTTTGACATGGTGTGCGCTCTTTTCTTCCGGTTCCGACCGGTGAAGTTACCGTTCAGATACCTGGCTGATCGCCAGAAATCTGGAAGAGTCTATCGGAGGAGGGGGGAGGGGGGCGCTTCAAATTTTTTGTATAGTTTGTCTATCCTCAGTAGTTGTCATATTTTAAGCTTAACTCATATTTTGAAATTATAGTATTAACAGTATTAGTAAAAAAAAATAAATAAAGTTTTGGTAGCCCATTTCTTTTTTTTTTTTCGTAGCGGCGCCCCCTGAGGATGGATGCGCCCCTAGCATTTGCCTATACTGCCTATGCCCAGGGCCGGGCCTGACTACTTCCTACTGCGCTTGGTGCCGCTTTTACTTTGCCTCGCTCTGACAATGTCACGTAGCCAACAGCTGGTGTATCACCGCTTGCTCTTTGAAAGGACGGTGGCCAAGTAGGTCAAAGTTCAAATAATTTGATAATTTATTTGAAATGAGCATAACATTTATATTTTAACCTTTGTTGTATATATAACGTGTATATCTGAGTAGTAATATTTGCTGACAACATGTATTGCAGTTTAAGCTACTTGTGCAAAAAAAAAACATAAAATACATATATAAAATATATATATATATATATATATATATATTTGGAATACTGAATTGAGCTTCGAATACAAACTTAACAAACAAGTTTTTGGATATTCTAATTATTCGGCCCTAATGCATTCGTGTATATTTCTTGCTCTTTTAAATAAGAATTACTTTAGCCTTCCTAGCCTCACACATAACATCACCACAAACAAAGAAATGTAGAATAATTATGATATCGTATCGGACAGTATTGGTATCGGCCGATATCCAAAACCCAGATATCGGAATCGGATCGGAACTAAAAATAGTGGATCGGTGCATCCCTAGACTCATTACATGCAAAGTGAGATATGTCAAGCCTTTATTTGTGATAACTTTGATGATTATGGTTTACAGTTTATGAAAAACCCAAATTCAAAATCTCAGAACATTTTAATATAACATAAAATCAATAAAAAAGGGATTTTCAATACAGAAATGACAGCCCTCTAGAAAGTATAATCAGGCATGGTTGGGGCTCCTTTAGCATGAATTCCAGCCTCAATGCAGCGTGGCACGGATGCTATCAGTCTGTGGCACTGCTGAGGTGTTATGGAAGCCCAGGTTGCTTTGATAAGAGGCCTTCAGCTCGTCTGCATTGTTGGGTCTGGTGTGTCTCATCTTCCTCTTGACAATATTCCATAGTTTCTCTATGGAGTTCAGGTCAGGAATATTGTCAGGCCATCATTTACTAGTGGTTTTGGCACTGTGGGGAGGTGTCAAGTCTTACTTGAAAAAGGAAATCAGCATCTACATAAAGCTTGTCAGCAGGCAGAAGCATGAAGTGCACTGACATCTCGTGTTGGACAGCTGTGTTATCTGTGGACTCGATAACACAGTGGACCAACACCAGCAGATGACATGATACCCACAATCATCACTGACTGTTGAAATGTTGTGCCCCTCCACTCTTCCTCTACTGTGGGACCTTGATTTCCAAATGAAAAGCAATATCTAATTTGGATCAGTGATGATTTGAGGTGCCATGTCATCTGCTGCTGTTAGTCTACTGTGTTATCAAGTCCAAAGTCACCACAGCCATCTTACAGGAGATTTTAGTGCACTTCATGCTTCCGTCAGTCAAGCTTTATGGAGATGACAATTTCCTTTTCCAGCAAGATTTGGCACCTGCCCACAGTGCTAGAAACCACTAGTAACTGGTTGACTGACCATGGTATTGTACTGTACTTGAATGGCCAGACAACTCTCCTGACCTGAACTCCATAGAGAATCTATGGGCTATTGTCAAGAGGCAGATGATACACACCAGACCCAACAATACAGACGAGCTGAAGCCCACTATCATAGCACCTCAGCAGTGCCACAGGCTGATCATCACCATGCCATGCCACATTAATGCAATAATTCATGCAAAATCAGAACCCAGACCAAGTATATAGCAGATGATTGAAAATACTTATCAAAGGTGCGACATTTCTGCATTAGAAATATTTTTTGATTGGCCTTATGGAATATTCTAATATTTTGAGATGATGGAATTTTTGATTGGCATGAGCTGGAAGCTGGAATCCTGAAAGGTTAAACAAAAAAATGCCTGAGATATATCACTTTATGTCTCATACATCTTAAATATATGGAATTTTCACTTCTTAAATTAAATTAGATTTAAAAAAAAGAGCTTTTCCATGATATTCTAATAATATGAGTTAAAGGCAGCATGTGGTTCTTTAATAACCAACTAGTAGTAGATAACTTTCTACCTCAACATGCAAATGGCTCGCTATTGACTCACTGTTAGAAACTGGATTTACAAGCAGCATACCAATGTCATGACAATATTAATGTTTGCCTTGTTGCCTCAGTGGCAAAAAGAACCAGTGCTCTATTTCTAATACAAACTTGACCACATCCACCATGTTTACATGACATCTTGATACATTCTATATAATTCCATCAGCTAGAGACACATCAGGCGTTCACTTTACCACATGCCTTTTTCACTTGAAGATGGTAAGGTGCACTATGTAACTTTGGGTGTGTCAGAGAAGTAAACATACAAAGGTATATTCTCATAAGTGAATAAACAAACATTCCTCACAGGAAAATGTGATCAGTGGAACACTGTTTGAAGTTAGAAAGCTTCCTGAAAAGTTACTGTTTCTATCTTGTTGTTTACAACAGTAGGGCCCACAGTTTGGTTTACAAACATATTCTAGTCTTAAGTCATCTGGCATTATGTCCAGAACATATACGGCACACAAAATTTCAGTCACATCCAATCAGGTGGGGAAGAGGGGGGGGCTAATAGCACCACTTTGCTGTGCAATTCTTGATTCAGGGCTGAGGCAACCACCTCCAGAAGTAGTTCATCTTATTTTCAGTCAATTACCAGTATTATTTAGTGGTTCATCATAATCAGACTTATTGATAACTGACAATGTTTTTAACTGAATCATTTTCTTCTACTAATGTATATTCAATGTGAACTACATCAGCCAACTTTGCCGTTAAGGAACTGGATGCCCTCTGAGGTTATGAGTAACATTAAAGCACTGGCTTACTCATTTTCTTTACAAGGACAGCTGATCTCTAGATGGATTTTAACATGGACACACAGTGGACCCATATGATGCTGGCTCATCAGATGATCAGGATTCACAAGTTTCACTTTGACTGAGGACTGACCATGTTTGAGATTGAAAAAAAAAAAGTCTGTTTTCATAATTTGAGATTCTGAGCATCTCTGAAAGGAATGTGTGTGTGTGTGCGTGCGTGCGTGTGCGTGCGTGTGTGTATGTGTATTCACCATCTGCCAGACTTGCATGATGTTGTCCTCGGACACTGAGCAGATTACCCAGGGTTCATTGGGGTTCCAGGTGAAGTCAGAGATCTTGGCTGTGTGGCCGCCATGGATGAACTGAGGGAGAAAAGGTTTAGTTTAAATCCTGAATGGCTTTGAAATTAACTAGTTACATTACAGATACCGTTTCACTGTTATAACGTCATTGACACATCAGTTGATGTGATGTCTTAACTAAAGTAATGAAGCTGAAATTGGCATTGTCATTTGGATAAGTGCAGCCACACAAACCTGAGCAACACTTACTCAACAGAGTGCAGTGCTAAAGAGTGTTCAAGTGTAGCAAAGTTTCCTGGTTCCTAACATTACTAAATCTCATGATTGTGAGGGAATTTTGTATTGGAATCCCACATTGTCGGCACTTATTCTGTAGGGTCAGTGAGTGTCAGAGTGCATGATTGTACTCAGCCTGCACAAAACACGCAGACTCCCCTGCGTGATTGTTCAGTCGACCTGCCCCCACTCTCAGTTCACAAGCTTATTAATGTCTCTTTGTGTTTCCATGGAACAGGCAAAGACCAGCATGAGGAGCTAGGTAAAAGTAGCTGTAGAACTGTAGTAGAAGTGAGTCTGCGACAGTCAGCACTGCCGGAGAGAGTATACATGGTATGTGGAGACAAAGCCTACCGCTGTGTGCCTTATGATTATTCTCGTGGCACTTGTTACCTAGCCTATTTGGTTCCTTTGATCAGACAGGTAGAATCAGATGAGATAGCTGCATTATACTCCCCCTTACACAGAGACAGAAGAGAGCTAACACAGACTCAACACATAGCAAGCCTTGTTTTCCCCAGTTATCTCAGCAGGAACTCGCATCAATGTCCAAGGTCCTTGAAAACCACCTCAATGTCTCCACCAGGGCTATGCTGGCTGAGCATACAGAATTACAACAGGTTAAGACTGTAGCCTTACAGAACCGTATGTGTCTTGACCTTTTGCTCGCTTCTCAAGGAGGTTCATGTAAGATAATTGGCACAGATTGCTGCTCTTTTGTTTCAGACGCAACTAATGAAGTGATGGACATGGCCCACGAAACAGCACATGGCCTGAAAGAGTTGATTAACACTCATGGGTTTGCTTTAGGTGACCTCACAACTTTTCGGAACATGGGGATCAGGTCTGGTGAAGTTTGTTACAGTGTTGAGTGTGGGTGGCCTACTTCTCATTCTTCTGATTTCTTGGTTGGTAGCTATGGTTAAGCTGTGTTTAAGAAAAACAGTTGGCACTGTTATCCAGGCACCACAGTCGATTATCAATGTGAGGCCTAATCCAGAGAGAGTGCCATACTACCAGAGACCTGACGCTGTCCCTTACTATGAGCATGAAGAATTTCTTGATTGGGTGGGACGCCTGGAGTTAGATGGGGTTCCGTCAGAAGAGTTCTCTAATGAATCCTCAGTTTCTGGTGATGTGGAGGTGGAAAGTCAGGTGTAAGTGGTCATGCTGAATCCACCACTTGAGAGTCTGTGAGGGTTACCTTTCCTCCAAATGTTTTACTACTGAGAATTCTCAGCATGTTTTTTTGATTTTAGGGTGATTCCTTCAAAGTGTTCAAATGAATGTTTCATGGGTTTGCAATGATACAATAACATGATCATTTTATTAACAGGGACAATCATAAATAGTTTAATTTTAATTATGTCTCATTTTGTCACTGAGGTGGTTCAATCATTTCATTTTCAGTTTATGGTGTGTTTCTTTTGCTCATGGAGTGTGGTATTCTCATTACGGTTTTATGTTTTCATGGTGAAATTAGTCTCAATAAAGGTAGCGTGGTCAAACTGTGTCAAAATCTTTCTCTTTCCCTGGTATGAATTTTAACATGTGAAGGTCCATACTTATCTGATGCATTTTTGAAAGTTGATTTTCATGTTTTTGGAAGGTGATTATGTGGGGGTTATGATGTTTTGACTGCACCCTGTACGGATTGTAGAATAACATTCCTTGTTTTGTTTAACATGTGCTATGTGTACTAAAACATGGTAAATGGTAAATGGACTTGTAAAGCGCTATATCTCTGTTTATCACAGACCCAAAGCGCTTTACATTGTTTTTGTACACATTCACCCAGTCACACACACATTCATACACCGATAGCAGCAGCTACCACGCAGGGTAGGCTTAGCACTACGGTGCTAAGCTAACTAAGCTAACTATCGAGAGCAATTCGGGGTTCAGTGTCTTGCCCAGGGACACTTCGACATGTGGTGGGGAGACGGGGGATCGAACCTCCGACCCTGCACTCCAGAGGCGAACTCCCTACCCACTTTGCCACTGCCGCCCCAACATTGATTTGATATGACTGTTTAAATTGTTGTAAGGCAATATAGCCTCAAATACCTTGTGCTCATGGTCATGTCAAGCCTGACGCTTGATGAATTACAAACGAAAACAACTCGTGGCCTGCAGTCAGTCGTTTTTTTTATACTGGCTCAGGTGAAGACTTGCGTTTTTGGAAAACAAAGACAATAACGAACTTTCATTATAAAGAACTTTCATTATTTAATGTGTTATTCTGTTGTATTAGTTTTATTGTTTACCTGTCAATGATAGATTATTGATTTATGTGTGGTTGTAATCTCTTTTCTGACAGATGTCCTGGAGCTTCTAAATTGGGGTAATCACTAAGGGTGGGTAGTTTGTGTTGATCTCTTGATCAAAAAGGAGGGATCTGTGAGGGAATTTTGGGTCTTTAGTTGTAATATTAATGGGAAAGATTGAGAGGTCATATATGCTTATCTTGTGTCTGTCTCTCAGACTCTAGGTCAGCCATAGGAGACACTTAGGTCAGTTGTATAGATAAAGTCTCATCTCCTAAGACTCCAGAATGTTATGGTTCACTGTGTACAGCTCTGAACCAAAACATTGGTACGCTTGGTGCCCGAGCCAGGGAGGTGATAGAGATAGCGCGAGGTTAAAACACAGCTCTAAGCATGAGTTTGTGAGAATTGAAGTGCAAGTCACGAGAGTTGCAGTCCGGTTCTCCTTGGCCAAGTCTGTAATAAATATTGCTTCATAATTCATCCAAGTCTCCTGAAATATTCTTCCACCTGAGTTGACCTCCAACCTTAAACAGAACTTACATCACAATGATGACTTAATGGTCTAAAGGTCTTTGCACACCAGACACGTCGCAAATTAACAGCATGAAAATGCAAATAATTTGGAACGCAAATTTTGACGTGGCTGACTATCAGCAGCGACTCCGTTTGAAAATATATTAAGCAAAATTACGTCGCTGATATGGAAGCTTATATTGACTCTATATACTTCCGATAATTATTATTGACGCACAAATTAATCGAAAAAAAGGCATCTGGTGTGCAAAGGCCTGAAGTGTGCCTTTAAACACAAAAACAGTCTTTTGGATTTTAGGATGTCACTTACCAGCAGTTCTGGAGGGCCATCCTCTGCATCTTCTGCCGACTGCTCCTCACCGATTTTACTAGAAAGAATCAAAGAAAACAATCCAACTTAAGACGTGTTTCCAGAAAAAGTCCCAGGAACATAAGGTTCTTGTGGCCCGTTGCATTCCAGTGTTTCCCCTACCATTATACAGGCCTGGCGGCCCCGCCAGGCCATCGGGAGAAAATGAAGAACTCTGGAGAAATTAAGAACTCAGTAACAGGGACGTTGGACAGGAAAAAGTGCTGAGCAAAACTTAGAAAGTTAAAATCGCTACGTCGCCGTGGCGACACACCCAATCTGTATCAACAGCAGAGACAACGCAGAAAAAAACGGCATGCACTCGTTTCAGTAAGTTTACAGAAGTGCCACACTGCTACTGCCTTTGACATAGTCAGAAAAGCATTCATTTATGTTCAAGGGACATATTAATGTATTTATTGTTTTAAATGTTAAGTTATCTTGAAAACAGCAGGCTATTGTAGCCCTATTTCTTTGTATTTTCAATGCTACTTTATTTTTATGTTTTAAATTGAGAAATAGGCTAGATGAAATATAAATAGAATTTGCCTTATGTAGCACACATGTTGATAGGCTAATCATGATGTGTAGCATGTTAATTAATTTATTTTCAACAAGGCTATTTGCATTAAAAAAATAAAAAATTCGATATGCTAGCTTCAAGGTGAGGTGATTCAGATGGCTTGTGTCTCCAAATTATTACAGAAAATAGTTATAGGCAGGACATATGACAGTTGTTTACAGAGCACAGAATTAATCAGATTTCGCCTCTCAAAGTGCACCAGATTGATGCATTTAACTTTAAAAGGATAACGTTTTATTCCGCAGGGCCATGCCCCAAGACCCCAGAAGGTCCATTCTCACCCAGCAGGATGTAAAAATCCTGTGAGAAACCCCACATGTACAAATGTACTGAATGTGAAAGCATAACCCTATGCCCTCATTTTTAACGGGCTGTCAAAAGAGGCTCATCCCAAATGGGGTTCGTTTTGGTCAATTTCTTCTAGAAATTTGGTACGCACGCGGCGCTCATACTCCTTATCAGCTCTTACCACCGGGCCTAAAAGAAATTCTAGGGGAAACACTGCATTCTGTGATTCCAATGCAGCCTCAAGTCCTGGGGAAGTTATGCAAATCATGCAGTAGCCTTATGGAACGTTTCAACCGCACATGTAGCTCTACTCGACTTAGCTCAACTTGGTTTGGTAGCAGCACGGGTCGTTTTCCACTGCAAATAGTACCTCCTGAACGTGGGCAGGGTCGTCAAAGGGGCAGAAAGCTGACTCCGGAGCAAAGTAGCAAAGCAGAAATTACGAGCAGTTGTTGCGCTATTAACTGAACCAACCGCCAAAAATATGTATGGAAAATGTTTAAGAAATACCACCCTTGTATCTGTTTGCTAATAGAAGTAGAAGAATATTGCTACGGGCCATTAAAAGGGAGGGTTGGTGTCCCGATGTGTGACTCTGCCACACAGTCAGCTGTAGGGATATTCACGTACATCCCTATGCACGTAAACACGGGCATGATAAAGTTGACTGTTTAGTGCTTGTTTCAGGATACGTGTTTGCAAATGCAAGCCGTGTCTCAGCCTGAATATTTTATTGAGGTAATCGGTGCTGTCCGAGGCTTGTAATTTCGCTATAATTTCTGTCCCAGCTGGCTACTATAGGCTATATAGCTGCCCTACATGTCTCCTCTTGTGTCGTGTACACAGTATGTTTAAAGTAATATCGCCAACAACCAACACCACGGGGTGAGCTTAGTGAATATATAGACATTATATAGACGAAAATACACTGGAAAAGTCTGAATAAAGCCGGTAGTCTATGGCCAATCAGTGGCCGGCAGTCTGCCGACGTCACCTTTTAGCATCGGCTCAGCTCGCTTGGAACATAGAGCGAAAAAACAGCCGCTAGCAGGTACCATGTTTTTGCGGTGGAAACGCCAAAAATGCGAGTTGAGTCGAGCTGATACCATGCAGTGGAAAGCGCCATAAAAATATGGGCACTGCACATAATTTTTTAATTATCGAGTTCCGACAGAATCGGTGTGCTGTAGTGTTACATCGCTGCCGATGTGCGCTGTGTGTCTGCTCCATAGACTGCATAAAAGGCTGCTATAATCTGTTAACACGGGCGCAGTAGAAAAGGCAAACACAAGCGCAGCGCATTCATGATGTGTGACCCGGGCGTTAGTGCGGAGGATGCTCATGTTGTGCCATTTCAGATCACTCTTTATTACATTGCAAAAGGATTAAATCCCAACAAGGGAATGAGCCGATCACTGGTCGTAAAAGCAGAGTTTAAACATGGTGGGTGAACCGCTGCGATCAGGCTACTCGACAAATCAGAATTATTTAGCACTGAACCTTTGTAAAGTCCTACCCCCCAAGCAAGATCTTCTTCTGGGGTCAAAAAGGTTCCGGGAACTATGGTTAGACGCATTGGTGGAAACATGTGCAGTTCCTGCAAAGGTTCCTAGTTCCTGGAACTAGTTCCTGCGGTGGAAACGCAGCTTAAGAAGCGCCGCACACAGCATCAAGTTTCCTTTGCCTGTTAACATTTTTTACCATTTAAAACCAGCTGCTCTGCCACCGTGACACAGAGTTGGTTTGTTAACTGTAAAGTGACGGCGCACCGGAGATAAACAGCTAGAGCTAACCATGGGGAGCTAACAGATGAGGCTTCTTCTGCTGAAGGTAGTAAAGCTGTCTTGCAGCACAGCACTCTGCTTCGGCCCCCCTTGTGGTGCGGCGGTGATACTGTAGTGTAACTGTAGGGACTCAGAGGGACAGCTGCCTCCGGCGACATAAACTTTTTTTCTCCGTGGTATAAACGGTATGGCCAAATCTCTCCCGGTAGACACTTTATACCGTCCACGGTATGGTACCGTCATACTGACCAGCCCTACCGTGATATACGTTTTAGACCATACTATACAGCCCTATGATGAACCCTTGCAGCTCCACTCAGTTGTATAAAAGTGTATAATAGCTTCAATAGCCATCACTGTTTCATATGGATATGGTTGATGAAATATGGTGAAGAGTTTGTACCTGAGATCCCAGACATTGAGACGTCGGTCGGTGCCGCTGGAGGCCAGGATAGTCTCGTTGTGAGGAGACCATTGCACCTAAATCAATAGGACAGTGGCACGACAATGTAGACAGAGTAGTATTACAGTGTATATATATATATATGTATATATATATATATGTATATATATGTATATACATATATATATATATATATATATATATATATATATATATATATATATATATATATATATATATATATATATATATATATATATATATATATATATATATATATATATATATATATATATATATATATATATATATATATATATATATATATATATATATATATATATATATATATACACACACACACACACACACACACACACACACACACACACACACACACACACACACACACACACACACACACACACACACACACACACACACACACACACACACACACACACACACACACACACACACACACACACATATATATATATATATATATGTACAGCCTATAAGCACTTTTTATTGTTACAAAAACCTCAAGTCCTCAGTTATGCATGTTTTACACTTGACACTGTGAAAAGATTATAAGCACTTTATTATTTATGTAAAAAAAAATCAAATGGTTAACTTGAAGCACAAAATGTCTTAATCTTCTATTATACAAATCTGACAGTTTTTTTCTTTGTTTTACAGTCATGTTGTTATTATTTGAAGCACTAAAAACAGTGCAATGTTTTGATGTTTTAATAAATTCAGTCTTCTATCTGATTAAATTGTAAGAATTGTATTTGTTTGCACTTACTTGACACTTGTTGTGATGATTTAATCAGCTTAAAGTGTACAAAACGGAATTCATGAAATTAAAATGGAAAAAACGGAATTTGGGAAAAAATAAAACGGAATTTGGAAAAAAATAAAACGGATTTCATAGGGCCCTACTTTTGGAATTGTATTTATTTTAACCATTATTAATTAATTTTTATAAATACAAGTATTTTCTATATGAAATAACAGATGTTTGTTTATCAATTCCAAAAATCATTTGTTAAAACAGATAAAACTAATTATTTGACAAATGTTGTATGTGCAAAAGTTTGTGAACCCTGAGCTGCATTGCTTAAATCGAGCAAGGTAAACACTATCAGGTGGGCCAAATTGAGTGATGAAATAGACCAGAGGATCTCAGGAATAGAGTTTTGATGTTGCACATTTGTCTGGGGACAGCTATAAATTCATATAAAAAAAGTTTGAGCTCCATCGGTCCACCGTGAGGCAAATCATCTACAAATGGAGAGCTTTAAGAGTTTTCAGGTAAAAGCCAACCCAAACATTACATCTGGAGATTTGAAGACCATTTGCCACCACCGTTCTTCACTTGGTGGTCGGCAGAGTTGCGTTTTTGCCCAAACATGGCAGTTTTGGTTATGACCAAACACATTTTGGACAAATCTGTCCACAGAATAATTCTTCGGGTATCTCCAGGTGCTCTCTGGCAAAGTTGTGACAAGCAGTTTTGTTCTTTTTTGAGAGCAGAGGCTTCTTCAGCAACCCTCCTATGAAAGCCATGTTGACGTATTCTTATTCTTATTGTGGAACCATGCACATCTGTCCCAGATGCTGCAAGAGAGGTCTGCAAATCACTAGATGTAATGTTTGGGTTGGCTTTTAACTGAAAAATCACTTTTCTTGGTGGTGCTTATGGATATTGTTGAAGGAAGTCTACTTCTAGGCAGATGTTCAGTCACTCTTAAAGCTCTCCATTTGTAGATGATTTGCCTCACAGTGGACCGATGGAGCTCAAACTTTTCTTAAATAATTTATAGCTGTCCCCAGAAAAATGTGCAGCATCACAACTCTATTCCTGAGATCCTCTGAGATTGTTTTCCCTTTTAGCATGTCTGACCTGTATGGGTTCACTATGGTGAGCCTAAACTGACCTGGTTTGATCTCTGTTTTATTTAGTGACGCCCAATTTCTTCCCGAAAGATCTCTCACTACATTGGTCCATCTGATTGTGTTTACCTGCTCCATTTAAGCAATGCAGCTCAGGGTTCACAAACTTTGCACATACAACATTTGTCAAATAATTTGTTTTATCTGTTTTAACAGTTGATTTCTGGAAAAGAAAAATGTTCAATTGATAAACAAACATCTGTTATTTCATATAAAAAATACTTGTATTGATCCAAAATGAATTAATAATGGTTAAAATAAACAAAATTCCAAAAGGCTCATGGGGTTCACAAACTTTCACACAGCACTGTATGTGTTAAAAAGAAAATGAACCGCTGTACCTAATAAAGTGGCCGGTGAGTGTATATATGTGTGTGTTAATATATATATTGTGTGTGTGTGTGTGTGTATATATATATATATATATATATATATATATATATATATATATATATATATATATATATATATATATATATATATATATATATATATATATATATATATATATAAAAATATAAAAAAACACTTTAGGTTAGCAATTTAGGTTCTTACCTGGAAAATCTCGTCTTTGTGAGACTCAAAGGAGTGGAGCTTTAGTTTGAGGTTCCTTAGATCCCACAATGCAACAGTCTGCGCGAAACAAGATCTGCATTCAATATTTATGCCAATTGATTGTATTTGAATATTATTCTAATACATTTGGTCTCTTCTCTACCTTATCAGCAGAACCACTGGCAAGAATGAACTCGCTATAAGGGTTGAAGCTCAGACAGTTGACCTCAGCAGTGTGAGCCTCCACAGCATGGCTGGCTTTGGAAGTGTTGTTGGAGCGAGTGTCCCATCTGGATAAGCAAGGGTCACATGTAGCACGGACATTATTTTTAGTTGGTTTGAAAAAATAAAAAATAAATTAAAAAAATCATTAACTTGATGAAAGCTTCCATTCTACTTTATATTAATATGATGCACCTTATCTCTACACTGTGTCCGTGCACTACTTTTGTGTTTATTTGTGTAGCTCTCTTCACTAGTGTGTTTCTATCATACATGTTCTATTCTGTATCGCATTGTTGAGAGGAGCCTGGGACTTATGATTGTTGCTGTAGTTATTGTGCATATGAACATCTTGAATCTGTCTCAACATTTAAAACATCAGACACTAAACTATCTATGTCTAAAGCACACGACTTACATCATGAGCTTCTGGTCGTCAGCCACTGAGCCAAAGAGAGATTCGTGGAGCAGATGCCAGGAGACATCTTCCACCACCGCTGTGTGTCCAGTGAAGATGGTCTTTGCATCAACTGTCTTCCCTTCCTTTGTTCCAGACCCAATGTCCCATAGACAGATGGTCTGCACAGACAGAAGAGGGGCTCAATACAAGTTGTGTATCCACAACTGACATGTAACTTAACCCATTAAAACACTCTTAATCACAATTATTGTTGGTTGTGGGTAAGGATGTAACGATTTGAAATCTTAAAGTACGATACAATACTGTGATTAGGGCTGTGCCAAAAAATCAAAATATCGATATATCGCGATACTTAGTTTCGCGATATCAGTATCGATTTTTATAACAAAATCGATATTTTTTTATTAATTTTTTTATGATTTTTTTTAATTTATCTGTTTTGCTTTTCAAGGCTTTATTGACAGTGCAGAGATACAGATTTAAAATTGGGCAGAGAGGGAATGAAATGCAGAGAACAACCACGGGTCAGTATCAAACCCATGTCTGCTGTCAGGCCTGAGCCTCTAGGATACTGACTATTGAAGTTAAATCAGTTTTGTTTCTAAGAACACTTAAGATTCACTGTGTCACAAAAGCACACTGATGTGTTTTCATTTTCATTGTGTCCTGTACAGTTAGTACAAGAGTGAATTGGATTTGTTATTTTGGTGTTATGGCAGCTGCAGCAGTGTTTGATCATTTGTCAAAACCAAAAAAAAAGTTAGAAAATAGTAAAGGAAGTTGTGAATGAAATAGTTTTGGCTTCATTTGTCTGTGCAATTATCAATATATTGTGCTGTTATGTTTGAAAAGGCAACTTGTTTATGGAATATCGCAATATATCGTGATATATCAAGATACGCAATATATCGTGATATATTGTATCGTGACCAGTGTATCGTGATACGTATCGTATCGCGAAGTCCTTGACGATACCCAGCCCTAACTGCGATAAATATTCCAATACAATATAAGTGTACGAGAGATTTAAACAACTTATACCAAAACAAAGACACTGCTTCTCTACTGTTTTTTTAAAGAAGCATTACACATATACTTTTGAAACGTACTACTTAATACTTAAAGGCCTACTTCACCGGTTTGAATATGAAGGTGTATTGAATTCTGAGATCCTATGTAGTATAAATGTGCGAAAAAAATTGAAATCGGTTCATCCTAGCCTAAGAAAAGGCAGAAAGAGTGTTTTTTTTAACCCTATATTTCTCTTTCTCGTGACATCACAGAAAGAGAAATATAGGGTTAAAAAAAACTTACTTTGTAAATATTACTGTGATGTCTTTTACTGTGACATCACAGTAATATTTACAAAGTACATTTTTTTTAACCCTATATTTCTCTTTCTGTGATCTCTTTCTGCGTTTGGACCAGCTGATCGGCTCCTGACAGCAGGAGTCAGTCTGCATTCCAGTTGTACTGGGAAGTCGGATTTATGGTGCCAGTGATAACTGAACTAAATAATAAAATAAAGCTATCTTCTCCTTCCTATATCTGTCTCTCTTTATCCCTCCACTGCACACTCAGTCACTACTATCCATGCTAAAAGGAAGCAGGATTATAACCTCGTTTAGCACATTATTTTAAAATATTTTATATTATTAGGGGGCCAAGCCCGAGAAGGGCCTGGGACCGCGTTTTGCAGAGCAACGCGGTTCCATAGACTTTATATCCACAGATCCACTGGAGTCAGCTGCATCTTTTGGCATAAGCCATGCCCATTTGCGAATATATAGATTTTTCGCAAAATCGCAAAAACTGAAAAAAATATTTTTCGCTACTCCTCCCACAATTTTTCGACAATTGACACCAAACTTTGCACAGAACATCTACCGACCCACTCGGAAAAAACTTGTTCGAAAGAATTTTGATCCGACCATCGATAACGAAACTGTAGCGTTTTAAATATTTGTTTATTAGCTACGTTTTACGTAGAAATTCATAAATCCAAAATCATAAGTGGAATCAAGTCCAAATTTTAGACATATGTTGGGGCTACCCTTAATTGCGTTGAATAAAAAATTTGGAGAATTTCGCCATAAACGAGGAAATTTTATATCTCCTAATTGGCCCAAGGAATTTTCTTAAAACTCCAGGGAAACCATCAAGGGGCATACCCAAGTCTATATAAAAAATATGGCCAAGAAATAGTAATGTGTAAGGGGGTTTTTAATAAAATTTGATTTTTTTTTTCCATCAAAGAGTTTGGGCGCAATTGCTAATCTCAGCTAGCATTGACATTACTTTGTGTAATTAGCTCCGGCCGCCATTTTGTCAAGGCTGACAATCTGCTTTTGCTCATAACTCGCCAACCAAACATCGCACATTGAAAAACTTGACATCCACTTGTTCTGTAAATTGAGCTGCATCGTTCCACCGTGGCAGTTTCGCGAAATTCATCCATAAGGGGGCGCCAAAAGCACACTAAATGTATATCAGCTTGTAAACAGCAATACCTATACAACTCCCAAAGGAATTTTCTTCAAACTCAAGGGAAACCATGAAGGGGCATACTCGAGTCTATATAAAAAATATGGCCAAGAAATATTAATGTGGGCTGGACTCTTTCAGAAAAGGAAAAAAAAATGTTTTACAGTGGAGAGAATGACAGCCTCTCCAATTATTTACAGTGGAGAGGTTGACGATCTCTTTTTGCTCATTACTCCCCAACCGAACATCCCACAGTCAAAAACTTTATATCCACAGATTCACTGGAGTCAGCTGCATCTTTTGGCATAGGCCACGCCCATTTGCTGAATTGTAGACATATGTTGATGCTACCCTTATTAGCATTCATAAAAAAAATTGGAAAATGTCGCCATAAGGGGGCACCAAAAACACAAAAAGTATATATCTCCTCATACACTATAGCCTATTTCTATGCTATTTCTTTGCTTTTTGGTCTATAACTCCCAAACCGAACATCCCACATTCAAAAACTTTACATCCCCGGATGCGGTGATGTGAGCGGCCGGCGGCACGGTCTGCGACGCCCGGGTCCCGAGTTGCGTCGGAAGGCTTGGCTCCCGAATAACTGCTTGCAGTTCTAGTTATTATTTTTCATGACGTAAAAGTGGTGCTGCAGCCCAAACCGTAAAGGGTACGCAGACACAAAAATTCAGACATGCCGGCCACTAGGTGGCGCTACAACAAAGGAAAAGGCGTTTTGGGCTATAACTTCCGCACCGAAAGTTCGACAGTCAAAAACCTTATAACCACAGATGCCCACAAGTCAGCTGCATCTTTTGAGATAGGCCACGCCCATATGCGTATATATAGATTTTTCGTTACATCGCAAAAACTGTGTCAGTCACCAAAACATACTCCTCCTACAGTTTTCACCCGATTTGGACGAAACCAAAAGCATTATGCTCTACTGACTCCCACGAGCAAAAGCTGGCAAAATAATTTTTCTACGACCATCGGATCACCAAACGGTAGCACTTTAAAGATTCGTGAAAATTCCTTAAAAAAAAAAAAAAAAGGGATTTTCTTGAAACTCAAGGGAGGCTATCATGGGGCATACCTGAGTATATAAAAAAAAATATGGCCAAGAAATTCCTATGTATGCCGGACTTATTAAACAAATTAGTTTTTCACTTTTACTTCCTGTTTCGATATATTTTGGCAAAAACTTGACATCCACTTGTTTGTAGGGCTGGGTATCGTCAAGGACTTCGCGATACGATACGTATCACTGGTCACGATATATTGCGTATCTTGATATATCACGATATATTGCGATATTCCATAAACAAGTTGCCTTGTCAAACATAACAGCACAATATATTGATAATTGCACAGACAAATGAAGTCAAAACTATTTCATTCACAACTTCCTTTACTATTTTTCTTCCTTTTTTTTTGGTTTTGGCAAATTATCAAACACTGCTGCAGCTGCCATAACATCAAAATAACAAATCCAATTCACTCTTGTACTAACTGTACAGGACACAATGAAAATGAAAACACATCAGTGTGCTTTTGAGACACAGTGAATCTTAAGTATTTTTATAAACAAAACTGATCTAACTTCAATAGTCAGTATCCTAGAGGCTCAGGCCTGACAGCAGACATGGGTTTGAATCTGACCCGTGGTTGTTTCATTCCCTCTCTGCCCCACTTCATATCTGTATCTCTGCACTGTCAATAAAGCCTTGAAAAGCAAAAGCAAAAAAAAAATAATAATAAATCATAAAAAAAATTTATAAAAAAAATAAAAAAAATCGATATTTTGATATAAAAATCGATACTGATATCAGGAAACTAAGTATCGCGATATATCGATATTTAAATTTTTTGACACAGCCCTACCTGTTTGGTACATTGAGCTGCATCTTTCTATCTAACAAAGTTTTGCGAATGTCATCCATAGGGGGCGCCAAAACCACAAAAAGCAAAGAAAACACGTTTGGGGCTATAACTTCCACGCCGAACATCCCGCAGTCAAAAACTTTATATCCACAGATGCCCACGCCCATTTGCGTATGGGATTTTTTTTTGCTACATAGCAAAAACTGTTTCAGTCACCAAAACACACACCTCCCAGAGTTTTTGCCCGATTTGGACGAAACCAAAAGCATTATGCTCTACCGACTCCCACGAGCAAAAGTTGGATAAAGAATTTTTCTACGACCATCGGAAGACCAAACGGTAGCGCTTTAAAGATTTGCACATTAGCTACCTTGTACCAAACTGCTCCTAAATCCAAAAGGATTAATCCTATTAACACCAAACTTCACACATGTTTGTCCTATGGTTCTCAGGTTGGTTCTACTTTTTCCTTAAATTTCCTTAAACAAAAGGGGGCGCCAAAAACACACTTGAGGATCTTTCTCTGCAATTTTTTTGCTTTTTGGTCTATAACTCCCAGACCGAACATCCCACGTTCAAAAACTTTACATCCCCGGATTCCGTGAAGCGAGGGGCCGGCGCCGTGGACGACGACGCCCGATCCCGAGTCGCGTGGGAGGCTTGGCCCCCGTTCACAACTGCTTGCAGTTCTAGTTTATTCTCCCCCCCCCCATCTAATTTTGTCGATTTTTAGAAAAATGTGTTGGTTTGTAAGCGCTAAGGGAGCATGTTTAAATAAAACCTGTGAACCTTAACTTTTAAATGTATGCTGTCCACTGTGACTTAGATATTAAGGCTTAGATATTAGACTATTATCAATATGGAAGATGCAGCTGCGGTGGGTTAACTTTAACGACTACTTAAGAAACAAAATTAAGTCTGGCACAAAAAAAGGGAGCGATGTTTTTTTGGTATAAGTGACAAACATGGACATATAAAGAAACCAGTCTTAAAATAACACATCGAGAAGTTTACAGTTGTTGCTTGGCATTTGGTTCAGTAGTTGGCATAAATCAGTAGCCTATCTGTTTGTTATGTTCTGTCAACGAATTCCACTGTATGCAGTCTGTGCTTCCAATCGCATGGTTCAAACCATTTGTGTTATATCTTTTAATACAAAATCTGACTTCAGTTTACAAGCAATACAAGTCATACACAAACATTTTATTTGCACTTTGTTATTATGTTATTGTAGCTCTAGCATTCAAGAACCTTTTTTCTGGCATTGTCATTTGAAGCTATTTTATTTAGGCCTATTTATTTTATATAAATGTATGTCATTAGACAGGATATTTTGAAAAACAAAGAGAAACTGTCCGAGCTCCACCAGACTGCTGTTCAGGTTGAGGAATCCGGCATTCTTACATGTTTGGTAGCTCAAATAAATATGATGTAAATTCAATCAGAGCGTCTTCCGTGGCTGGAATTGCATGTATTCTTGAGTCTATAAGGTAAAAATAGATTACCTTGTTTGACTTGTGAAATGGGGGACTTAAAAGAACATTTTGATTTTGTCTGTACTTGTTAAATATAATTGCATTACTAAAAAGACTAAAATACAAATGTCATTGACTAAGACTAGACTTAAATGTCATCAGTTTTTGTTGAATGAGACCAGAAGAAAATAGTCCCAGATAATTCTGACTAAGAGAAGATTAAAATGCTCAAGACTTTTAGTCAACTGAAACTTGACTAGACTAAAAAGTTTAAACGTGACTAAGACTAATACAAACTAAAATTACAGTTTGACACAAAGACTAGACTAAAACTAAACTTAAAACAGGTCGCCAAAAACAACACATTTAAAATATTAATATTAAAACAATTCATTCTTTAAGATTCACTCTGCTTTTAGTCTGAACTAGGGCTGGGCGATATATCGAATATATGCGATGTATCGCGAGATGTTCTCCACGGGATGTATAAAATGACCCTATTGCGACCATCGAATACAAATTGGCACGTAATGTGTTTTTTTTAGCCGCCGCCGCCACCAGCAAACTCGCTGGTGTTCGCTTCTCTCGCTCTTTCCTGTGGCTCTCTGCCTCACAGACTCACATGCATTGGCAACTCACTCACTCCCCCCTCCCAACCAGAGTCTCCTGGGGCGCGCACCTGTGACGTAGTCTGCAGTGCGCCCTGTGTATGTTTACTTTTATCGCCATGTGAAAACAACGAGAGGGGGAGAAAAAAACGAGCGGGTGGAGGGGGCGCTAAAGACGGCGATGGTGGCCGTCGTTCGTAGCATGGACCTTTTTTGTAGGTCCATGAAATGAGAAGAAGGCTACACAGGCGAACGACCGGGGGAGGCGGGCGCACATGACAGCATTAGCGGCCGCTGTACACTGCACAGCCTGCCCTGGTCCTTATGAGAGGAAGGCTAGTGGCTACACATGCGAAAGAACGGGGGAGGGGGGCGCTTGACAGCATAAGCGGCCGCTGTACAGAGCCTGGTCCTTATGAGAGGAAGGCGAACGAGCGCCGGGGGGTCCGGATTACTCCGACTTCACGGAGAGTTTTTGGTCCAACGTCACACAACCACGGCATCCCATTTATTACGGGCAGCCTCTTTTAATAGGTCCATGTCAGCACCAAGGGAGGTGCACACCGTTTATTAACTAAAAGTCTATGTAAAGTAGGCTACATTTGCGAGTATTTTTTATAAAATAAAACAGTGTTTTAGTGATAATGCAGGAGGGCTAGATCAATAGGTATGAATAGCATCCAGGAATGGTGCATTGGTTAGAATGCAAGGAATGATGATGATGGTACTTTGCTTTCTTTAGACTATATTATTCTCAGCCGTATTTATTTAAATCCTCTGATTGTCTTCCGTATTTATTTTCATAAACTCAATACAGGAGAATTAAACAATAAGGCAGGTAACAGAGGGACGATGAGCCACCTGCTGTTTGCGCTCGCATGAATCTCTCGGACTAACAGGCAGAAAACGAAACTTAACTTATACACTATAGACTGGGAGCAACTGCTCTTAAAGCAACAGTAACCATTATAAATGTCAGAGCCTTTTATACACATAGACTACTATTATGGAGCAAAACCTGTTCTGCATTGAAAGTGTGGCTGCTATCTTCAGGGGGTTAGTGGTGATAAACAATTATTAAATGGTTGTAATGAGTCATAATTAGTGTTCTCAGTTTACAGATTAACAGAAGATGGAAAAAACTTTTTCCAAATAAAATAATGCTGGATCCATTGTATGGGAGTGGAAGGATGTGGAATGATCAATACAATGTGCAAACTCATTGCCATGTGCAAGTTTCAAATTGCACTAAAGAATATAAACAAGATGTTGTTTCATGTAGCCTAATGCATCGTTAGTGCAGACACATTTTGCAGGGACTATTTAAATCATATTACTGGTGTGATGTTGTGCAAAAAATAAATTAAATTGAGCATTTAGGATGTGCTCGAGAGGAGATTTGAAATATATTGATATATATATCGTGTATCGAGATATAGTAAAAAAATATTGAGATATTGATTTTAGCCCATATCGCCCAGCCCTAGTCTGAACAAGTTTTGGAGTCAGTAAAATAGAGTGTGGTTGTAGATTCTTACATGGTCGTCAGAGGCGCTCAGCAGGTTGCCGCTGAGGTTGGGGTTCCATGAGAGGCCGTAGCCCTCTTTCTGGTGACCCTTCAGCCTCAGGTCAGGGTGACACTCCCCACTAGGATCTGTCACAGACACACAGACACACACAAACAATTAAGCTTCAGGAACATTCTCATGCATGTAGTCTTACGTATATATATATACGAGCCAAGCAGTGAGTCCAACCTGGCTTAGACGGGTGCTTAGTGTAGTCGAACACCAGCACGTCACAGGAGGGCGTCTTGGTGGCGATGATGCAGGGGTTCTGGGGCATGTAGCGGGCTCGGTTCACTTCTCCCTCATGGTTGATCTTGATCTCGATCTCTATCTTACCACTCACAGAACCAAATCCACCAAATTCTGACAAGAGAACCAAGAGAAACATCCAGGGCACCAGACGATCGTTAGCCTCATAGCATAATTGCCTAAATCATTATTATTCTACTCTATTCTACATCTACTCTACTGTACATCTACTTTTCCCTACTCTATAACCCTTAGAATATGACTTTTATGCTATTAGGCTAATGAAAAGTAGATGTAGAGTAGAGTAGATGTAGAATAGAGTAGATGTAGAGTAAAAGTAGATTAGAGTAAATATGATTTAGGCAATTATGCTATGAGGCTAACAAAATATGAAAACTGCAGGTTAAACACCAGACATGGAAGAGGGAGCTAATTCAACTCTATAAATGACTTCATTATGCTAATAACTTCAATGACTTGACAAAACTAAATCAAATATACAGTCCCATCCAAAAGTATTGGAACATTGAGGCCAATTCCTTTTTTGGGTTTGACACCAAAATATGAATATGAGATAATAGATCAACATCTCAGCTTTCATTTCCAGGTATTCACATCTGGATCTGATACACAACTGAGAAGATATCATTATTTGTAAAGGAACACCACATTTTTAGGTGAGCAAAGGTATTGGAACAGATAGACTTGAAATAAATTAAAGTGAATAAGACTTAATATTTTGTTGCAAATCCTTCCCTTGCAATAACTGCATCAAGCCTGTGACCCATTGACATCACAAAACTTTTGCATTCTTCTTTTGTGATGCTTTTCCAGGCTTTCACCGCAGCCTTTTTCAGTTGTTTTTTGTCTTGTTGTACAAGATACAATACAAAATAACACATAAGATACATGAAAAAAAGTTAGGAGTGTCAAAGTCTCAACTTGTGTTAAAGGCCAATGCAACAAAAGTGAGTCTTCAGCAACGTATCAAACTGTTCAACTTAAGAGGGATTCAGGTATAAATGTATAACCTGCTGCATAAGAATCCACTGTTTCTATCCTTTCCTTATAATGGCTTTTTTTAAATTGAAAAAAAACTAACAGAAAATACAAAGGCTTTTTTTCAGAGGTTTAAGGTTTTCAGTCCAGTAAAGCATCAGTCATGATTGAACTGTGCTCTGAATATGTTAGGAGACAGCTTGTCTTTCTCCAGTAGTGCTAACCCTAGACTGACCTTCTACGTTAAAGTTTGAAGAACAGCTCTGCTAAAGCAATACGCCTGGTCATTCCAGCTTGTTAAGGCCAGGACACACCGGCCAGATAATCGCCGTCGTAGTGTCGGTAGGGGGTCGGGACACGAATCTGTTTGGTGTGTGCTGTGACGTCGGCCGACGTAGAGGTCGTCGGGCTTGTTTTGCGCCGATTGAACATGTTCAATCGGCGGCCGACCGTCTTTCATTTGGAGCAATTTGATTGGTGGAGGGCTAGCGAATCAGTGAAGCCCGGAAGTGAGGCGGGTAGCACAAACAGCTAACAACAGCTAGCCATCGTTTTAATGTGATTGTTCGTTTCGTTTTGCGAGTACTCACATGCATCAACCCTTGTTGACTGCTCGACACCATGCTCGACACTCTCTGCTAAAAATTGTGCTCTTATGGTCCATAAATATAAATACGTATTTATATCTATGTTTATGCTCTAGAGAGCTGTCCCATCATTTCCGGCTTTCGTATTTTTTCGTCTCGGTGTGTTTTGTGGCCGCGACGGGAAGACTGGAGCTTCCTGAAACGGCGACTCCAGTTTTTAGGTAGTCGGAACGTGTCGGACTGGTGTGTCCTGGCCTTTACAGACACCATTGTTCACGTGACACTGGAACAGGAACCTTTTCTATTCAAATCTCCACAGATTCCGATGCTAAGCTAACAGTTTATTTTACCAATGACTGGTCACTCTTTTTATTCTTATTGAATTGTTGCTCCGGGGAACTCTCTCTCTTCCATGTCTCTATATCTCTCTTCCTCTGTCTCTCTCTTTACACACAAAACACTAATAATCGCACTAAAAAATTTAAATGTTGTAATTTTCAGTGTGCAAGCTAGTTGTAAAATAGTTCTCACGCCGTCTCAAAAAAATGGTGGCAAAATGCAAGCATTTGGTCGCAGTCTGGAGCCCTGACTTTTCCCCATTTTCCTTCTGTATATACTAGATTATGTTAGTGTGTATTGAGGTTTCGGACTGTACCTTCAAATATTCCAGAGGCCATACTAACATACTAAAACTACCTCATGTAACAGAGCCATCAGGACACACAGCTGGGCCACCATCAACATACCTGCTGGAAGACAAAAGAACACACATTCAGCATAAACAGTGAATAAACTAGGCCGTCTTGACTCAATTTATGCCCCATCCATGCTTCTGCTGACTGCACACCGACAGATAAGACAGTTGTTGGTGGATGGCTACAAAATGAAAGGACTAAGCTGAGAACACAATGCATGTTTCTATACAATCAACAAAAGCTAAAGCAAAATGTTTAAGGAGGTAGGAAGCACATGTTAAGCCTTATAGACAAACCCAATGTATTTAGGTGAGAATCAATGAATGTGCTTGTTTCCAATAAGGTATTGCTTTTAAGTTTTAGAAACTGACCCTGCGTTCCAAATCAGATACTCTTTCTTTTTGTTACACTACAGTAGGGGAGAGTGGCCTAAGTTGTGCAACTTTTCACTCAAAGTGACTTTAAAGTAAGTACAACTCAAATATGTACATATATTTCAGGGTGTTGTGCATCCCTGGCAATAAAAACTTTGGATCTGGAATAAACTGTTGAAGAAATATAGCTTTCGGAAAAAAAGTTGTCTTGATGCACAACTTGCCCCCGGTGTGGTGTAAGTTGTGCGGTTGGAGAGAATACCATGGGGTGAATTGTGTCATTGCTATATATCTCATAAACTGTAATGCAAGACAAATCAGACAATTACTTATTTAAGGTTTATTTAAAGTAAATAAAGTAAATAGTTGACAAAGATTTAAGGACAATTTTCTTAAACAAGGCCTAGCAGATCTAATGGTTTTAACTGCAAAGCTCACAATGACAAAGTCACCATCATCATCTTTCTGGCCATCTGAACTCTCATCAGTGGTGTCGTTAAGTGGAATTGAGATGTCACTCTCTCTGAGCTACTGTAGACAATCACTTTCTTTTGGTGACCAGCGTATACAGCCATGCCACTGGCACAACTCTCAGAAATGTACTTTGCACTAGTTGCTCCGTGCTTGTGGAACCAACTGCCACTTGACAAATGTGATTCCCCTACATTTCTGCCTTTAAATCAAGGCTCAAAACCCATATGTACACCCTGGTGTTTCCTCCCCATTAACTATCTTACCTCTGCACTACTATCTGTGTTTATGTGAATGTATGGGCTTTACGTCTTTTATTTTGGTTATTGTTATTTTACCTTCATTGTTTACCTACTGAATGCACTATGTACAGCACTTTGGACAGTGCAAACTGTCATAAATGTGCTTTTATAAATACATTTTACTTACTTACTTACTTATAACTCACCCAGGCCCTTTGGCACAAATCACCCCATCCCCAGAATTTTGGATAATAAGCATGATGCAGCAGTTTAGGGCTGACATCGTGCTAACTGTATAGACTCAAAATGTAGCATACCAAAGCACTAAAACATGTGTCAAATGTTTTCAAACTTGTCTATAATTGTTCAGACACAATAATCAAAAAACCTTGATCATGGAAATTTTACTTTGAAAGGCAAAACACAGTTTTTTGAGCTTAAATGTGCTTATATCTTATTCCTTGTGTCTCCCTTCTTTACAGGATGAGTCAAATGGATGGCTCTTCTTAAATATGTGGTCACATTTCCAATTTCTTCCACGGTTTTCTAGAAACAAGGGGTGGAACAACTTCCAAAATGCACAACTTAGGCCACTCTCCCCAACATACTAAAGTAGAGAAGAGTTATAGGGCTAAAAAAAAATCAGATAAGCAAGATTTTTTTTTTCATTATGTCAAGTAGGGCTGGGCGATATGACGATATCATATCGTGGACGATATGAAAGTGTCTACCGGGAGAGATTTGGCCATACCGTTTATATCGCGGAGAAAAAAAGTTCATGTGGCGGGAGGATATATGGAGTGGGAGGCAGCTGTCCCTCCGAGTCCCTATAGTTACACTGCAGTTACACCGCCGCGCCACACGGAGGCTATGCAGCAGAGTTCTGGGCTGCAATACAGCTTCTCTACCCGCAACAGAAGAAGCCTCATCTGTGGCTCTAGCTGTCTAGCTCATGGTCTAGCTTCGGTGCGCCGTCACTAAAGTTAACAAACCAACTCCGTGTCACGGTGGCAGAGCAGCTTTTAACGGTCAAAAATGTCATTGGGCAAAGGAAACTTGCTTGCTGCTTCAGCGTGCTGTTGCCGTGACGCAGAGTTGGCTTGTTTTAAGCCGCAAACTACATGGGTTAGCTCTCGTGAGCTAGCTGGCTAATAATGACATCTTTAGCCTACTCGGGGCTTCACCCCCGTGCTGTCATTGTTGGAGACAGCCAGCAAGGCTGGTTTTATGTAACTTTAAAACATGTCAAACTTAAAAATATTATTTGTGTTGAAGCTGGAGTGAAAGTATTACCAGACATTTGCTCATTAGTTAATTTTGACAGCTTTTTTAAATGAAGATGAGCAAATACTGCAGGAAAATTCAAGTCTTTCATTATTTTGATATAGGCTACTATCAATTGGAAAATGTAGGCTCTTTGGTTGATGCTGTCATTTTTATTTTGCACTGACTGACTAAAGCCAGACTGGTGTGGTATTTTGCACCAGTTTTTCTTTTCTATGGAAATTTAAGTTCCAAGCAAAAATGAAAATAATCTAATGTGATTAAAGTTCAGTACGGTTATTGTAATCCATTGAATTTAAAGGAAAAATACTATATTGTGATATATATCCATATCGTGATATAAAATTACCTATATCGTGATATAACATTTGGTCCATATCGCCCAGCCCTAATGTCAAGAAATGTCAAGAATTTAGACAAATACTGTACTCCAAAATTCTATTGGCGTTTCTTGGGCATTTATGTATTTTCAGCATACTACAATTGACGTGCATGTATTGCATCTTTTTCTGGCATACTAAATAGTAGGGAAGTATTGGGATTGGAACGCAGGGTGAATGTTAGTGGTTGCATGTGAACATCTTGGAAATAAGAATAAGGTGAGCACTAGACAACTGTGACACTTCCTTTAACAAACAAATGACCACTAAGTGTCTTTACAGTGGACACCATCAGATATTCAAATGTCAATGTATAGTCTCCTGCAGGTGAAGTTACCTCCTTTCTCACTGTCGTAGTGCGAGGCATCAAACTGGGCATCGTCATTTGGAACCTGGACGCTGGCTATCACCAGGTGGTTCTGCTCATCTGACGTGTGGGTCCCCAGAGCCAGCCTGTGGACTGCATAGTCCTTCCCCTCTGGCCTGCACAGGTCAACAGTGTGGACAGGGTTTTAATCAAAGATATGCTTTGCCTTTACATTTAACATTAGAGCAGGGCCTTCAGAATAGAAATGGTAAAATGCTACATGGACTTGAATTATATAGCTCTTTTTAGCCGATTTTCTCAGCCCCCATAGCACTTTACATTTCTCACCACATTCACCAATTCATACACACACTCATACACCGATGGCAGAGCTGCCATGCATGGCGCCCTCTGAACCATCAGGAGCAATTTGGGGTTCAGTGTCTCTTTTCCCAAAGGCGATCTCCCTACCCACTACGCCACTGCTGCCCCAGGGTGAACAAGGAGATCCTATTAAGTATGCATTAAACATGCCAGAGCTGTCAGAGACTTCCCATAGTCAAAAGAAAATAGGGTCAAAAAGCTTTCACACATGGAAGAATGCAAAGACAATATACCATGCGTTTTATTTAATTCACCTCTTTCTGTAGGCCTATTCTTATTTGGTTATACCACTCTTACTTGCAATTAAGATAAAAAAAAATTTATTACAGCCATAGCTATAACGCTGCTAACTTAAAACAATATGTGGAGAATGTCAGAGTGAAAAGAGATGTTATATTGCAATCAGAGATCCAGAGTTGCTTCAGGTGCCACACATGATAAAAGATCAATCCAATTGTGTTGACAACATCAAACCATTGCTTCCCTTCATATCCTTAAAATCAATGACAAACACAAATGTATAGAGACAGTATGCGCATTCACACTGATAGAAATGGCTGGTGTGGGTGTCTGAAATGCAGCCTCACAGGGAAGACTGTGGAGTTTGACAGACACCAGCTGGAAGAGCCAATTAGCGCTCTTGTATTAAGTAGGAAAACCAATCTTTGGTTCCACAGTTGCTTCCCGGACATATAAACAGTTTTTGAGCACACTCGGAACCCACGTTACGTCAGGGTCTAATGTTGTATGTTGGTTTTAGAGTTTGTAGCAAAATAAAGTGAAAATAAACATAACAAATGTTTTAACTGCAAGAAAGACTCGGACTTCCATTCATCAATATGGGACAAAGGTGCGTCAAGAAGTATATCCGCAGCACAGCATCTCGGAGCCTAAAAGCTTTGGCTTGGCACTACAGTAGCCTCATAAGAGACTCTGCTTGTGTTTCACATAGCAAAGTCTCACAGCTATACATCTGAAAATCATTAGTGGACTTTTTCAAACAGTCCACTGCTCTTCCCTATGTGCAGTAATGCACAATAAAACTACTTGACAGTAAGCCTCTTTTAATTGGTCCATGGCAATAGCAAGCACAAAAAGACAGGACAGTTTGACCCTGAATATGGCAGACCCATGGCTGGCGACTTCTTTGATTTGAGGGGAATTTCAGGCTCTCTTATTGGAAACTACACAATCATTTAATAACTGAAACTCCCATACATGCAGACAACAACCTTGGCGACCCGACAAGTCGTTTTTGATTGTGATTACTGCACGTAGGAAGTTAAGTTAAGTTACTTTATCAGTCAATGGTTACAGCTAAATTTGTCTTTCCGCATATTCCCTCTCAAGTTACCACACTTCAGAGGAGGTCATGGCGCAGGGTGAGCTGTAGTACAGCGCCTGGAGCAGTTTAGGGTTAAGTGTCTTGCTCAAGGACACAACGGTAGAGATAGTGGGCACCGTAGATAATAGCAGCCACTACTAGTTTTACAACTAACACCCACCTGTCCGGTGCCGGGGATCGAACCAGCGACCTCATGGTTACTGATCTGCCACCTTTCCTCTAGGCCATCCTACCACCAAGGAGCGGGAACTGTTAGTAAAAGTCAACTAAAGATGTTCAGATGTGTAGCTAATGAGACTCTGCCAGTGTCTCTGATTAGGCTAGTAGCAATGGTTGGTGACAAAGCTGAAATGCAGCCTCACAGGGAAGACATTGGGAGCTTGACACAGACACCTGTCGTCCCTGGGATTGAAACCAGGAGCAGTGAGTGAGACTGTGAGACATGGCATTACCTGTTGACGTCCGGCAGCCATTGGACAGTGAGGCTGGGCCACTCCAGGGCATGAGTCATCACCAGGTCGTACAGGAACGGTGTGTTCTTCTTCCAGATCTTATACTCCTCATTGATGACCCTCTCTTCCACTGCATCATCATACACTGTAGCAAACCAACATGGTTCTTGTTAATAACAGGCACGCATTGTTTCATAATAATACATGTAACCAAGTTGGTCCTACTGGCCAATGAGCATCTGGGTTTTCAGCCTCTGAGCGCCATGCTCAACGAATCCTGACCACACAACAGAGTTTACGCCAAACTCTGTCTGCTTCAAACTACTGTTTAATGCTAGCTTGCGTCAAGTATACATTAACGATAGGCCTACTGACTCTGTGACAAAGAGTTTAAAGAGCCATAGCCGGAAGGAGGGTGCTCTATATTAGTAACCATCTCCCCTGGATTCAGATGGGCTTTATTGCCCGCTACGTCATATTGTGGGGAAGGGGGCTGTGGCTAGTTGACATAAGTGCTGTTCGGTGTAATAGATGATACTGAAAGGTAAGAGAAGAGGTTTGACATGGTGTTCTTTTACAAAAGTTCAACCGGGAACAGTTCAAAGGCTGGCTTAAAACCAAGAAGCCTCCTTGGATAGGATAGGCTAGCATCATATGCTAGCACCCATGGCACAATTAAACGGCCGTGG